>OX031316.1:40820366-42070366 GCA_943737955.2 Myopa tessellatipennis | reverse complement strand
CTGATCAACGGTGTCGAAACTGTCTACGTAATCGTCAACGTAGTGGTGGTCTAAAATTGCTTTTACGGCTCGCTGATTCTGCTGGCAGCGATGATCTACAGCGTTCAGCGTTTTCACATATTCAGCTGCACATGGTGAGCAGGCTGCTCCAAATGTCATTACTGACATCTCATAAATATCCGGGGGCCCAAAATCATGGCCTCCGCGCCACAGAAATCGTTGCGAGCACCTATCGGCCGGTTGAATCACGACTTTGTGATACATTTCTCTGATGTCGGCATAAACAGCGATGGCCTCCTCGCTGAGAAACCAGCTGGCAGCTGGCGTAGATTCTGCGGACCTTTAAGAAGGAACGAGTTTAGTGACAGTCCTTGTGTCTCGGCGGCGGCGTCAAATACCAAACTAAACTTAAGTGCTTGCAAATACCAACACCTTGGCTGTTCAATTGAGAGTTCTGATGGCGGCAGTTTTCTCGCGTAATTCTTTGCAACGTAGCTTTCGATGACGGATTTGTATACGGCGGCAAAGGCATTCGTTGCAAAGGTCACGTTGCATTTTTATTCTCTATCTGCGTCAATCGTTTCAGCGCCATAGGGTAAGTGTCAGGAATGGCAAAATTATCCTTCTTCCAGAGAAGTCCCGTCTGAAACCCGCCAATTAATTTCTTCGTTGTCCTTTCCAAAATCTCTTGCGCTCTGATATCCTCTTTACTCATGACTGGCGGCGAAGGTCTAACGCCAAAACTAATGTGAAGTAATCAGAAACTAGTTCATGCAAGGAATGGTCACTCCGTACGCTTGCGAAACAAAAAAGTTTTTGCTGATTCTGAAAGGTTTTGGTGTAGGCAATCGAACCTTATATTCCACTTGGCCAGGTTATGTTTTTCGTTGAACAAAATTTTTCGCTGAAAAATTGCACTGGGTAAGGCCAACTTCAACTGACCATGGTGACCAAACCCTTCCGAGTGCCCTAAAAGTTTTTACTGATTATGAAAGGTATTGGAGTAGGCTATCGAAGCTTATATTCCACTTGGCTAAGTTATGTTTTTCGTTGAAAAAAATTTTTCACTGAAATATCATGGAAAATTGCACGGTGTAAGCCCAATTTCAAATGACCATGGTGACCAAACCCTTCCGAGTGCACTAAAAGTTTTTGGTGATTCTAAAAGGTATTGGAGCCTAATAGCCTAATCGAAGCCTAATTCGATAGCCTAATCGAAGCTTATATTCCACTTGGCCAAGTTACTTTTTTCGTTGAAGAAAATTTTTCGCTGAAAAATCATGAAAAATTGCACTGGGTAAGGCCAACTTCAACTGACCATGGTGACCAAACCCTTCCGAGTGCCCTAAAAGTTTTTACTGATTATGAAAGGTATTGGAGTAGGCTATCGAACCTTATATTCCAGTTGGCCAAGTTATGTTTTTCGTTGAACAAAATTGTTCGCTGAATAATCATGAAAAATTGCACTGGGTAAGGTCAACTTCAAATGACCATGGTGACCAAACCCTTCCACTAAAGTTTTTGCTGATTCTGAAAGGTTTTGGTGTAGGCAATCGAACCTTATATTCCACTTGGCCAGGTTATGTTTTTCGTTGAACAAAATTTTTCGCTGAAAAATCATGAAAAATTGCACTGGGTAAGGCCAACTTCAAATGACCATGGTGACTAAACCCTTCCCAGTGCACTAAAAGTTTTTGCTGATTCTAAAAGGTATTGCTATCGAAGCTTATATTCCACTTGGCCAATTTATGTTTTTCGCTGAAGAAAATTTTTCGCTGAAAAATCATGAAAAATTGCAATGGGTAAGGCCAACTTCAAATGACCATGGTGACCAAACCCTTCCGAGTGCACTAAAAGTTTTTGCGGATTCTAAAAGGTATTGGAGTAGGCTATCGAAGCTTATATTCCACTTGGCCAAGTTATGTTTTCCGCTGAAGAAAATTTTTCGCTGGAAAATCATGAAAAGTTGCAATGGGTAAGGCCAAGTTCAAATGACCATGGTGACTAGAGATGAGCGATATTTCCGTACCGGTGACTTTGTCACCGTGATTTAATAGTCACTGGTCACTGGAGTGACCGAATATTATTTTTACCAGTGACAGTGACAGGTGAATATTCGTTCTACGATTTTTATTCATATATTCGTTCATATCACTCGTTCATTCTCGTGCCGTGAATTTGCAATAAGATATTTTTTTGTTGAACTGTACAAAAACCTAGGGTTGGGTTTCTGGAGAGTTGTGCGATATTTCGATACCCGTGATTTTGTAAATGTTACTTTGAACCGACAGAATAATTTTTTTTAACAGTGACAGTGAAACGATTCGCTCCTGTCAGTGGCTGGTTCCCGTGGCCGTAAAATCGCTATATGATCTTTTTTCACTTATTGTGTAACAACCTAGGTTGTCCTGTATGTACATTTAACATTCTGTTCTAAATAAATTGCTATTAAACATATGTTTGTGACTTATTTTTATTTCCCCTTACATATTAATTAATATAATTGTTCGAACATTATTGAAAAAATAAAATAATATGAAAATAATGATACAAAGGAAATACTCAGTAACAAAATTATTATTTTGTATTGTCCAAACATTCTTATTATTATTATACATATATTAATATAAGTGCGTGAAGTTAAATTCGCCTTTTGGATAGTTAAATTCGTAAATAGCGAAGACACAAACCACAAACACGAATTTCAAATTCGTGTTTTTCATAAATGCATTGTTCACATCAAAGCAAACTTTGAATGCAAATTTCGATCAATCCAAAATATAACTTCGATATATGCTATACATCGTTGAAAAGAGGACGCCGAGAGCTTTCCAACTATATCGGTTTGTTGCGTGCACTCGTAGAAATCTGGCGTCAGAGGTCACCTAAACATAGTCTATGCGCGATGCATATGAGAGCAAACTTTGAATGCAAATTTCGATCAATCCGAAATATAACTTCGATATATGCTATACATCGTTGAAAAGAGGACGCCGAGAGTTTTCCAACAATATCCGTTTGATGCGTGTACTCGTAGAACTTTGGCGTCAGAGGTCACCTGAACTTAGGCTAGACGCGATGCATATCAAAGCAAACTTTGAATGCAAATTTCGATCAATCCGAAATATAACTTCGATATATGCTATACATCGTTGAAAAGAGGACGCCGAGAGCTTTCCAACAATATCGGTTTGATGCGTGCACTCGTAGAACTTTGGCGTCAGAGGTCACCTAAACTTAGCCTAGACGCGATGCATATCAAAGCAAACTTTGAATGCAAATTTCGATCAATCCAAAATATAACTTCGATATATGCTATACATCGTTGAAAAGAGGACGCCGAGAGCTTTCCAACGATATGGGTTTGATGCGTGCACTCGTAGAACTTTGGCGTCAGAGGTCACCTAAACTTAGCCTAGACGCGATGCATATCAAAGCAAACTTTGAATGCAAATTTCGATCAATCCAAAATATAACTTCGATATATGCTATACATCGTTGAAAAGAGGACGCCGAGAGCTTTCCAACGATATCGCTTTGATATGCATCGCATATAGGCTAAGTTTAGGTGACCTCTGACGCCAAAGTTCTACGAGTGCACGCATCAAACCGATATTGTTGGAAAGCTCTCGGCGTCCTCTTTTCAACGATGTATAGCATATATCGAAGTTATATTTTGGATTGATCGAAATTTGCATTCAAAGTTTGCTTTGATATGCATCGCGTCTAGGCTAAGTTTAGGTGACCTCTGACGCCAAAGTTCTACGAGTGCACGCATCAAACCGATATCGATGGAAAGTTCTCGGCGTCCTCTTTTCAACGATGTATAGCATATATCGAAGTTATATTTTGGATTGATCGAAATTTGCATTCAAAGTTTGCTTTGATATGCATCGCGTCTAGCCTAAGTTTAGGTGACCTCTGACGCCAAAGTTCTACGAGTGCACGCATCAAACCGATATTGTTGGAAAGCTCTCGGCGTCCTCTTTTCAACGATGTATAGCATATATCGAAGTTATATTTCGGATTGATCGAAATTTGCATTCAAAGTTTGCTCTCATATGCATCGCGCATAGACTAAGTTTAGGTGACCTCTGACGCCAAAGTTCTACGAGTGCACGCATCAAACCGATATTGTTGGAAAGCTCTCGGCGTCCTCTTTTCAACGATGTAAAGCATATATCGAAGTTATATTTTGGATTGATCGAAATTTGCATTCAAAGTTTGCTTTGATATGCATCGCGTCTAGGCTAAGTTTAGGTGACCTCTGACGCCAAAGTTCTACGAGTGCACGCATCAAACCGATATCGTTGGAAAGCTCTCGGCGTCCTCTTTTCAACGATGTAAAGCATATATCGAAGTTATATTTTGGATTGATCGAAATTTGCATTCAAAGTTTGCTCTGATATGCATCGCGCATAGACTATGTTTAGGTGACCTCTGACGCCAGATTTCTACGAGTGCACGCATCAAACCGATATCGTTGGAAAGCTCTCGGCGTCCTCTTTTCAACGATGTATAGCATATATTGGAGTTATATTTCAGATTGATCGAAATTTGCATTCAATATTTGCTCTGATGTGAACAACGCATTTGTGAAAAACACGAACTTGAAATTCGTGTTTGTGGTTTGTGTCTTCGCTATTTACGAATTTAACTATCAAAAACGCGAATTTAACTTCACGCACTTTATTAATATATAATATATTCTTCACTTTATTATTTAACTTCACGCACTTTATTAATATATAATATATGCATTATTATTATTATACAGAACAATTTATTTCATAGTCATTATTTGTTTTAAAAATGTCGATATTCGATATTTAAACGTATTAAAATTTCTGATATCGTTACTTATATCAAAATCACGGTGACTTAAAGTCACTGGTAAAAATCACGGTGACAGAAATGTAGCAGTCACTGCTGTCACCATTCTCAAAAAATCACCGGAACGCTCATCTCTAATGGTGACCAAACCCTTCCGAGTGCACTAAAAGTTTTTGCTGATTTTAAAAGGTATTGGAGTAGGCTATCGAACCTTATATTCCACTTGGCCAAGTTATGTTTTTCGTAGAACAAAACTTATCGCTGAATATTGGGGAAGAAGTTTCACCGTCGGAGACACCTCACTTCCACAAATTTTAAATTTTTTTCAAAAGTGGGCGTAATCTTTGAAGTATATATATTATTCCCTTGAAATGTGTATATTTGCTGCTCAAAATATATATTTCGTTGAACAAAATACGAATTCGTATTCGCGTTTTGGGTTCAGATCTTTGCTAAGTTATCGTCGGATTTACGAATTTAACTTTACGCACTTATTCCGCGAGTGGCCCTATGCTTAAATATGGGCACTCATGCAGTTCTCTGGTACAGACTTCAAAGAGATTGGATCGCATCACGCTGTTTTATGAACGTCCTGCCCAAAATGTTTAATAAGAAATAGGAGAATCACGTATTGTTTTTGAAAATAATTTAGGGGAACCACTCGTTGATCAATATTGACCATCATTGAATATCATTCCCATTAATGTTTATTGTTTTTCTTTAATTGGAGCACCTGCCATTAACTGGAGCTGTGCTATCATCTTTAAAGAGATTTCCTTCGGAAACAAGCTCTCGGAGCCTCTCACGTTGTTCTCCTCAGCCGTTCCTCCCGGACCATAATTTGAAAAAGTACCGCAGGCCGAGATGCATCTTCTGTATAGTATTTATTCTGTGGTTGAACCTAGAGGAAAAGTAATTTTTCTTTAACGTAATAATCTGTAATAATCTGATTACGTGCGGATTTGGTACTATTCCAGGTGTACTATAAGATTTCTTTTCTTCTTAGAGTGCAATTTATTTTTCAGGCTAATTGCATTTTTAACTTGCCAACTGTATTATGAGGGATTAACAATACTGATTGCCCTTACAGGTACAGAACTGTTAAACACTGACAGTCTGTCTTATTCATAAAAAAATCAAAACAGGCTTACAAACGTTTTGAAGTTAAAATGCCAACTAATGCTTAACGATAAAAAGCGTTTTAAAAATTTGTTATTCATAAACATATTTTACCTGTTTTGTAGTTTTTGACATTTTGTTTATGATGAACTGACATCTGCTTGTTGAATTTTAGTTAATGAACATTAGTTAATCGTGATTTTAATTTAACATTCGTATTTCAACTAAAACGAATTTAATTATGTTGCTGACAGCTGACCATACGCCTTATAGAACTTTCAAATCATTTACGAGAAGCTTTGTGTCATTTTGACGTGAACAATTTTGTACGATTTATTTGAATTTATACGAAATCTATTACGTGTCTTATGATTGTGAAAGGTTGGTTGAACAAATACATTATCGGTGTCCCATCAGTAAATAAAGCAATTTGGTATATTTGTCCGTGTTACAGGGAACAATGCCATTAAGACGCAAGGGGCCGATTTGTGCCGTCGAACGAATAATGAAACAAATATGCTAAATAGTAGAGCAGAAAGTACAGAATAAATTTATCAAGGTAATGATGATGTGCGTGAAAGTATGTTGCGATTGCGTGCATGTCAATCACAAGAGGCATGAGCTGAACGAAATCACCAACGACAATTGGAACGGAGACAAGAGCCGATAAGAAAGCTATAATACAGCAATATAGCCGGCAAACATTGTTTAGTTTTTCGAGCCGCTTTTTTATAGTCGGCGATCGAAAATATTTGCAGTTTTCATTCTTTTTATTTAACAACCAAAATATTCACTAAAAATAATTTATATGGCAGCGTAACTTTTGCCGGGTCAGCTAGTATTGTATAAAAATTGTATACAAACATTTTGGTACCAGGATATTCAATAAGGGTGTTGTTTTCCGTCCAAACTGAGGTAAAATTAATATTGCCTTCATAATTGTGTAAAATTTGAATACTTTCTTTTTAAGTTAATAAATTTCTATCATGCGTGAAAGAATACACGCATGGTAAGATGGATAACCGCATAACTAGCATCACCGCTTGATGATAAAATCGTTTTAAATATCCCCAGATTTTTGGATTCTGGTATGCTTGCAAACACAATGTTCCTCTTTTTGTACATCTTTGTGCGACGAACGCAATTTATAGAATCTGCCATATCGGCTATAACGAATGCAAATTTCAGTTACATATGTATATGTATATAGTAATATGTATTCAAATGCATATATGTATGTATGTATAGTGTAGGAACAAATTCTATTTAAATTACTAATAGCTAAAATGAAATCCGTAGTCTGCGTATTAAAATTGGTTTGTAATATTTTTATTTATAAAAATTTGACGCTTGTCATTTTTATAGGTTTACAAAGGCATCGACTGTATTTTAAAATTTGTTAACTTACAAACTTCCTACAATCACATTTTAAGGTAAAAGCTGTTTATGAATAACGTTTTTTGAATTTTTCTTACAAACTGTTTGTAAGAGCTTTGTAAGTTTTTATGAATAATACCATGAGTTTACAAAATGTTAGTAAAATAATTAATTTTTCGTAAATGTCAGAAAGGTGCCAAAATTTGGACCAGTCCACTGAGGAAGCAATAGCATTTAGAGCAGCGATGTCCAAACGCACACGTATCACATTGTGAGTGTGTATTGGAAATTTTTTTCCCTCAGCACTGAAAAAAATATATGCGCTGAAACACAAAGCAAGCATGTTTTGGATTTTTGTTTGTTTGCACGCTACATAAGAAGAAGAAGAAATTAACTTTCAATCAGTAATGTTAAGTTAACCTTTAAGAATAATGTTCTTATTCTTGTTTTACTAATCAAGAGCCGCTGGCGTTAGTTTGATTAGGTATGTCTATATTTGCGTTATAGCATCTTATTTGCAATAAATCCAATCCAGGTGCCAATCAGACAATTTGTTTCTGCATTTCGTTTGAATTAATTTGAGATCCGAAAGTTTTTTCGCACAAATATATACTACTAAACAATGAATAGAGCCGGTAAATATTTTCCTTTATACTAGGATCTAGCACTTCATTGAGCTTTTTCCAAAAGTTAATGTCTATTTTTATGGATAAATGGAATTAATTTCGTAGTTTCAGGAGTTCTTTAATACAGTTTTTATAAATTTCAGTATTGCATCTTAAAGGGTTATAGTAAAATTTAATTATAAAGTAAATTAATATATTTTATTAATTAAAATTATTAAAGTAGATAATGCAATAATATTTTATAATATAAAGGGAAAATTTACATAAATTTCATGTCATAAAGATAAACAACGATAATTTTTTGGGTGTAGCAAAATCAAAGAAGCGCAGCATACAGCCCTATCTAGTCGATAGCTAGGCAGCTACTGACGAGATTTCATCAAACGCACTCAATATTATACACTCAATACATATTATGTCACTCACAAATTTAGTGCCCAAACGGCTGCTCATGAGCACTGCTGATTTAGAGTCGGTAAATACATATACAGGGTGTATCACATAAGAGCGGACAAAAGACTAGGGTGTGTAGGTTGGATCGAGACAAGAAAAAAATCGTATCGGAGGGGGGGTCAATTTCCCTCCATCGAGACGGGAGGGGCCATTTTATAAAAATCCGACTTAACGTCGGAAAAAATAATTTCAAAGCCAAATATCCGCTTCTTAATATGCTTTTTAAATTAGGTTCCTACGTCAAACACTTTTTGAGAAAATTATTTCTAAACTTCAAATTTAAAAAAAAAAATTTGGAAAAAAAATTTTCTATAGCCATTTTTTAAAAAAATTATGTTGATAAGTATAAATTTTGTTCAAAGTAGATAATGCTGTAATCAATTCTAGAGAAAATGCTTTAAACCGGAAAGATCTATGTTTTGTAGTGTCGGAGAAAATTGAAAATTACGAACTAAACTCCTTCCACAGAGGAGTTTTCGCCAAGTGGCAACCCAATACGGCAGCTTGAAGTTCCAGGCGCAGAATTGTTATGCTCTTCAGCGGAGCACATCTCGATTTTGCATATATTAAACTGGTGCATACTTTCACGTTGGTTTTGTATCGCCAGTAGGCGACTGCAGCGAAGGCTTCTTCGGTCGCGTCGACGAAAAGATGCAGCTGTAGATTTGTCGAAGCACCTTCATGGAAATAAAATCGTGGAACGGTGAAGGCGATTACGTCTGGTAGTTTTTTACGCCATTGGTCCCACAACTCGAAAACTGCATGGGGCACTGGTTCGTCCAATAGAACTTGGCGGCGCCAAACTTCTCGCATCAATAATTTCGTACATATCGTGAAGTGACTGAGAAATCCTAATGGGTCAAAGACCGACATCACCACACTGTGGAGCTCTCTTTTGGTTGGACATCTAGCGCCAGAAATGACGTCGCCTTTTACTCGATGAAACTTCAGATCATACTTGAAGCAATTTGATTGCGGCTGCCAGTACATCCCTAGAACCTTTTCTGCATGAAGATTGTCTTTTTCATGAAGCTGCAAGGCTTCCGGATCACCTTCGAGAGTTTCTACCACCTGCACCGCTTGCATGAATAGCGCGAACTTCCCTTGATACTTCGATTGCCTGATCAACGGTGTCGAAACTGTCTACGTAATCGTCAACGTAGTGGTGATCTAAAATTGCTTTTACGGTTCGTTGATTCTGCTGGCAGCGATGATCTACAGCGTTCAGCGTTTTCACATATTCAGCTGCACATGGTGAGCAGGCTGCTCCAAATGTCATTACTGACATCTCATAAATATCCGGGGGCCCACAATCATGGCCTCCGCGCCACAGAAATCGTTGCGAGCACCTATCGGCCGGTTGAATCACGACTTTGTGATACATTTCTCTGATGTCGGCATAAACAGCGATGGCCTCCTCGCGGAAATGAAACCAGCTGGCAGCTGGCGTAGATTCTGCGGACCTATAAGAAGGAACGAGTTTAGTCACAGTCCTTGTGTCTCGGCGGCGGCGTCAAATACCAATCTAAACTTAAGTGCTTGCAAATACCAACACCTTGGCTGTTCAATTGAGAGTTCTGATGGCGGCAGTTTTCTCGCGTAATTCTTTGCAACGTAGCTTTCGATGACGGATTTGTATACGGCGGCAAAGGCATTCGTTGCAAAGGTCACGTTGCATTTTTTTCTCTATCTGCGTCAATCGTTTCAGCGCCATAGGGTAAGTGTCAGGCATGGCAAAATTATCCTTCTTCCAGAGAAGTCCCGTCTGAAACCCGCCAATTAATTTCTTCGTTGTCCTTTCCAAAATCTCTTGGGCTCTGATATCCTCTTTACTCATGACTGGCGGCGAAGGTCTAACGCCAAAACTAATGTGAAGTAATCAGAAACTAGTTCATGCAAGGAATGGTCACTCTGTACGCTTGCGAAACGAACACGTTGGATTTGAGTTCGTCCTACCAGACGATGGCCCGAACATTTTGCTGATTTTAAAAGGTATTGGAGTAGGCTTTCGAACCATATATTCCACTTGGCCAAGTTATGTTTTTCGTTGAAGAAAATTTTTTGCTGAAAAATCATGAAAAATTGCACGGCGTAAGGCCAACTTCAAATGACCATGGTGACCAAACCCTGCCGAGTGCACTAAAAGTTTTTGCTGTTTCTAAAAGGTATTGGAGTAGGCTATCGAACCTTATATTCCACTTGGACAGGTTATGTTTTTCGTTGAACAAAATTTTTCCCTGGAAAATCATGAAAAGTTGCACTGGGTAAGGCCAACTTCAAATGACCATGGTGACCAAACCCTTCCGAGGGCACTAAAAGTTTTTGCTGATTCTGAAAATTTTTGGAGTAGGCTATCGAATCTTATATTCCACTTGACCAGGTTATGTTTTTCGTTGAACAAAATTTTTCCCTGGAAAATCATGAAAAGTTGCACTGGGTAAGGCCAACTTCAAATGACCATGGTGACCAAACCCTTCCGAGTGCACTAAAAGTTTTTGCTGATTCTGAAAGGTTTTGGAGTAGGCTATCGAACCTTATATTCCACTTGGACAGGTTATGTTTTTCGTTGAACAAAATTTTTCCCTGGAAAATCATGAAAAATTGCACTGGGTAAGGCCAACTTCAAATGGCCATGGTGACCAATTCCTTCCGAGTGCACTAAAAGTTTTTACTGATTCTAAAAGGTATTGGAGTAGGCTATCGAAGCTTCTATTCCACTTGGCCATGTTATGTTTTTCGCTGAAGAAAATTTTTCGCTGAAAAATCATGAAAAATTGCAATAGGTAAGGCCAACTTCAAATGACCATGGTGACCAAACCCTTCCGAGTGCACTAAAAGTTTTTGCTGATTCTGAAAGGTTTTGGAGTAGGCTATCGAACCTTATATTCCACTTGGACAGGTTATGTTTTTCGTTGAACAAAATTTTTCCCTGGAAAATCATTAAAAATTGCACTGGGTAAGGCCAACTTCAAATGGCCATGGTGACCAATTCCTTCCGAGTGCACTAAAAGTTTTTACTGATTCTAAAAGGTATTGGAGTAGGCTATCGAAGCTTATATTCCACTTGGCCATGTTATGTTTTTCGCTGAAAAAAATTTTTCGCTGAAAAATCATGAAAAATTGCAATGGGTAAGGCCAACTTCAAATGACCATGGTGACCAAACCCTTCCGAGTGCACAAAATTCAAAACCCTTCGTTGAGCAAAATTTTTCCCTGGAAAAACCGTCAGCACCGTCATCGACATCTGTATCAGCACCATCATTAGCATCATCAACATCTGTAACAGGACCGCCATCATCATCAACTGCAACATCATCATCATCATCACCAACACCATCAACATCTATAGCAGCAGCAGCACCTTCATCTTCAACATCAAGAGCAGTACCATGGCTACCAGTCAAAGCTAACGAGAACGTTCGTTGTCTAAATTGCAATGAAGATGTTTCTCGAAGAGACTGGAACCATCACATCAAAACATTGAAGCATAAGAGGAATTGTTGGATTCCCATAAGTGGTGGTGGTCTGAAATGCATAAGATCATCTTTCCGGAATAGAATTCAAACCCTGATATTCCAAAATGAGGATGAGGGCCTTGTCATTCCGGAAAAGTTTTTTTCAGAAGGCTCAAAATATATTGATTAAAGAGCTAGTAAAAACGTTAGAAAAGCATGCATCATATAAGTTCAACATGGAATTGTATGCTGAATATTTTAAAGTGGTGGATGATGATGAAATGGTGGTTGAGATGAAATCGTTTCAAACCAAGATGATTTTATTGCATAAATATGAAGATCTAACTGCGATATACAATGACATGTGCCAACAGATCAGATCCAAAATGGGTAAAATATGTCACGTAGAGGTGAATATTAATAGGTATCGACCGTTGAAGGGATCGTCATACATCCCGCTCCCAGAATCCTTGCAGAAGAAGCACGCCTGCATCAATGTTCAAAATAACGATCCCTACTGTTTCAAATGGGCGATCATCTTAGCTCTTTGACCCACCGAAAACCGAAATACTGGATAATGGAGCTAAAGTGGATTTTAAAGGATTGGCGTTCCCCATGCCAATAAATAACATTGATCAATTTGAGAAGCAGAATCCAACGATGAGTGTCAACGTCTTCGGATTCGATGAAGCTATGAAAAATATCGAGGGACCCTATCACTGCACGCCACATGAAAAGGAGCAACATATAAACCTGTTGCTGCTGCTGCAGGAAGGAGAGCGGTACCATTATGTGTGGATTAAAAATATTTCAAAGTAATTATAATTATATCACAATTTAAATTTTTGTTTTATATTAAACTTTTATTTTAAGTATAAATTTTTATTTTTTTTCTTTTGTTACAGAATGAAAACAGCAAGAAACTTCCCATCGCAGAAAACTTTATTTATGCAATAGTTGCCTACAGTAATCTCACAATGAGAGTACTCTACAACATCACAAGCTTGTGTGTGGGAAAACTGTTGCAGAGATGCCATCAATAGAAAAAGCAGTAATTAGTTTTATAAATTTTGAACGTAGTTTAGACGTACCATCCGTTGTCTACGCAGACTTCGAATGTGTACTAAGTAGCGTAGATTTAGATTTAGCGAGTAATACTAGTAATATAAATAAGCATATACCCATAGCCTTTAGTTATTATATTAGTTGTAAGTATGATAGTAGGTTAAATAAATTTAAAATTTATTCGGGGGAAGATGCCCCCACAAAATTTATAGAATATTTAGTTAGTGATATAAGAGATATTTATTAATAATATAATAATTATTTAAGTGTAGTTAGGTCAATGAACTTTTTGTCTAATGAAGAGGTAAAACTCCAAAAAGACTACAATTCTTGTCATATTTGCGAACAAGAATTGGGGGCTGACAGAGTGGCAGATCATTGTCATTTATCTGGAAAATGCAGGGGGCCGGCACATAACGAATGCAATTTAAAATTTCATATTGCAAAGTTTGTGCCTGTATTTTTCCATAATTTTTTTGGCTATGACTGCCACCTCTTCATTAAAGTATTGAATTTTTTCGAGGGGGATATTAATATTATACCCTTGAATAAAGAGTTATACGTATCACTCTCAAAACGTATCAAAGTGGACGAAAAGAAAACAATGGAAATTAGATTCTGGGGTTCTTTTCGTTTCATGGCATCGAGTTTGGATGCATTAGCGCAAAAATTGTCATCAAGTGATTTCCAAATAGTGCGCCAAATGTATCCAAACGATGATGAGTTTCAGCTCTTAAGACGAAAGGTGGTATTCCCTTATGAGTACCTCAATTCAATTGATCGTTTAAGAGAAACCAGTCTTCCCAGTCATGATAACTTTTTTAGTCGTTTAATTAATCAAAATTTTTCGGTTGAAGACTATCAACACGCCTTAAAGGTTTGGAATGTCTTCAACTGCCAAACACTAAAAGATTACATGCTGTTATATTTGAAGACTGATGTATTGATCTTAGCAGCTGTTTTTGGAAATTTTAGAAAGGTTTGCAAAAATATCTATAAGCTAGATCCGTGTCAATATTACACAGCTCATGGGACGCAATGGTGAAAACAACAAAGACAAACCTGGAGCTCTTCACTGATATTGACATGCACCTTTTCGTGCAAAAAAGTATTCGAGGCGGCATTGTCCAATGTAGCACTAGGCATTCCAAGGCAAATAATAAGTACATGACAGGGTACGATGAAAGTAAACCGTCAAAATACCTAACTTATTTGGAAGCCAATAATCTGTATGGATGGGCAATGTCGCAATATTTACCCTATGAGGGATTCGAATGGATGGAAAATATTGAACAATTCAACGTTTTTGAAATTCCATTCGATTCTCCCATCGGATACATACTCGAAGTAGATTTGGATTACTCACAGGCTCTACATGATGCGCATAATGATTTACCATTTTGTGCTGAGGATAAAGCTGTGGGTAATTCAAAATCTAAAAAGTTGATTACTAACTTAACCAACAAAAGTCGCTATGTTATTCATTATAAAAATCTTCAGCAATGTATAAAAAATGGTATGTTGTTGAAGAAAGTATATAAAATATTGAAATTTCAGCAGTCTTGTTGGTTAAGTGAATATATCAATCTTAATACCCATCATCGCAATTTAGCACAGAATACGTTCGAAAAGAATTTTTTCAAATTGTTAAACCTCGCGTTGTATGGAAAACGATGGAAAATGTAGATAAAAGAAAAGACATCAAAATAGTAACCGACTGGGAAAGTAAACGAGGGCGATTAGGAGCCCGAGCGCTAATAGCCAAGCCCAACTTTTACAGCTGTACTCATTTTACAGAAGATATGGTTGCCATCGAGATGCCTAGGGTTCGTACGGTTTACAACAAACCAATATACAGTAGCGTACATAAAAATCCGGACAGGTAGTGGGGATGCATTCAAAGGGTTGTAGTGCTCCCCAGGTACAAATGTCTGTAGGTAGGGCAATTATTTTGTATAAATGCATGCATTATGTGCATTTTTTTATCATTCTGTTGTTTCTGGCATGACAAGTACCATACAAATTTTAAAAAAAAATGAAAAAAAGCCAATTTTTTTAAAAATGAGTTGCACCGATAAAGCTCAGATTTTGGCATTGCGCGCGGAATAGCTGAGTCTCCGGGACACCAGTGGAAGAATTGGATTCAGTAAATCGCCCATCAGCGTTTTTTTAATAAAGCGTAATGAAACTGGATCTTTGCAGCGGAAACCAGGGTCAGAACGGGTCCGAAAGACCAATGCGGAAGAGGATCGCGTTTTAAAAAGCATAAGCTTGCAAAACCGCTTCAAAACGGCTGAGGATATAAGAAAAGAGTTTGAAGAAGACAGTGGAACCCAAATCAGCAAAAGAACTGTTCGTAGAAGACTCACAGAAGCCGGCTTATGCGCGCGCCTTTCTGCCAAGAAGCCTCTCTTGACAGCAAAAATGCGTCTAAATTGGGCCAAAGAACACCAGAATTGCACTGTGGTGAATTGGAGAGAAGTGATCTCTTCAGACGAATGCAAGTTTATCTTGTTTGGACCCGATGGAATTTCGTAAGTGAGGCGAAGAAAAGGCGAGCGTTACAGCGACGAATGCATTAAACGTATCGTCAGGCACGGTATTAAGCGAATGGTATGGGGATGTTTTTCCTACCATGGTGTTGTACAACTGGTTCTTCTAGACCAAACAGTGAATGCTGTTATATACCAGCGCATACTGGACGAAAATTTAGTCCCCTCAGTGGAGCAACACTTTTCGCTACTAGACGTCATATTCCAGGATGATTCTGCGCCTTGTCACCGTGCAAAATTGGTAAGTAATAATATTTTATGGATGATTGTAGAATTGACTAATAACACTAGCCTACAAATTAACACTTTTTTTTTAACGGGCTGTTTGACAACATATTCTAAAGGATTTTGGTCCGCTGATTCCAAAAATGATAAAATAAAAAAAATGAAACCAGCCGTTTTCGAGATAATCGGGTTTTAAATTTTTGACGACTTTACGTTAAGGTCCATCCACTTGAAGAGCCACTACAACTGACATATGTAACCGATTCGATTACAATTAAGATTAAATTAAAGAGGAAGGATGCACGCATATTTTTTGCTAACATTGTTTTAAAATCCGAAAGATAGTTTAAAAGCTTTCGCTGAAATCGTAACTTCAAAAGAGAATTTTTTAAGAAAAAAGGCAAAAAACTGCTATATATCTGTATGTAAAAATATGTTCCCGAAACTTTTTTACCCTTTTTATTTTTTATATCGATAGATTGGACATTTGTGCGAATTTTAAGCCTAATATCAAAAAATCTGCACAGAAATGGTTTCTTGGTGCGCGTTTAAGTAAATTCAGTGCTTTTTGCAAAAAATACTAAATTTTGAAAAAAAAGATAAATAAATACATTTTAAATTAAAAATGATTTTTATTTGTGCTTCTTCGCTTATATAAGTGTGTTGGTGTTTCCCTAGTCAAACTCCAGCAATAGTCCGCCATCATAGTTGCACCCCAGGATCCTTCATAGCGCTTTTCGATTGCCATCATTTGCTGGTGGAATCTTTCCCCATGCTCGTCGCTTACAGCACCCAAATTTTCCGGAAAGAAGTCTAGATGAGAGTTCAAGAAGTGTATCTTCAAAGACATTCGAGACATTAGAATATATGAAATTAATTCAGAAAAATAAATACTTGGGTTTACATTCTTACCAATTCGTTTGTATTTATTTAGTAAACTTTTTATAAGGGCTTTGTATCTTTCGTTTCGGTGATTTCCTAGGAAGCCATCAACAACGTCTTTAAATGCCTGCCATGCTGCATTTTCGTCTGGTGTTAGGTGTGATATAAATATTTTATCAGCGAACAACTTGCGTATCTGCGGGCCGACGAAAATGCCTTCTTTTATTTTGGCATCCGACAATCGAGGAAATTTGGTCTGCAGGTACTTCAATGCTTTACTACTTTCATCCAAAGCCTTTACAAAGTTTTTCATTAATCCGAGCTTAATATGAAGAGGCGGCAGAATAACATTTTCCTTTCTTACTAATGGTGCAAATTTGATGTTATCGCGGCCTATGATATGCTCATTTCTCGCAGGCCAGTGTTTTCGACTGTAATGCTCGTTATGTGCTCGACTGTCCCACTTACACAAAAAGCAACAATACTTTGTATAGCCACCTTGTAGACCAGTTAGCATAGCAGTAACCTTCAAATCTGCGCAGACTTTCCAATTGTGTTCGTCATATTTGATCTTCTGGAACAGATCTCGCATCACTTCATAGCACTCTTTTTTATTCACAGCATGGCCAATTGGAATTGATGGTTTAGTGTTTCCTTTATGTAGCAAGGCTGCCTTCAAGCTGTATTTGCTTCCGTCGACGAATAAGCGCCATTCATGTGGATCGTAAACTTCATCGAGCTCATTAAAGAGTCCCTTTATATCCAGGCAATAATGATGTCTGTAGTAAGTAACCTTTACACCAGATGCTAAGTATCCAAATTGGTGCAGTCGAGATGCGTGTAGTTCTGCCTCTTCTTTGTTTAGATTCAGATCTTTAACCCAATCATTCAATTCAAACTGTGTTATGAGGTGTATTCGCTGTGGGTTGGAACGGCTTTCAGTTGACACCGTAGAAGTATTTAAAGCTTCTGAAGAACTTTCGCCTTGGGTTGCTGAACTGGGACATATAGGAACTGGAAGAGATGCTGAATGTGCTATTGGCTTCGTTACTGTTGCAACATCAGCATAGCTTATGCGAACATTTTTAGTCCTAGCAATCCTATTACATTTAGTTAAACAAATATAGCAATCAGTTTCGTGATTTATGGGCTCCCTCCACACCATTGGCTTTCCAAATGTAAGATGTCTTTTGCCTCCAGCAAGCCAATTGTGAAGGTTTGTTTTGCAAGAACTACAAAATACATGAGGCACCCAAACTTTATCTTGGTTCTTTACAGGAAATCCAAAATAGTATAAACATGCCATTTTTAAAACATCTGTAATTTTATTTTGCCTATTTTCCGGTTTATATAGGCCGCAAACATAGCAAAACTTGTTCGGATCTTGATTGCATAAGAAATTCGGCATTTTGCTTAAAAAATATAAGTTTGAAAAACACAACACGACTCTTCAAAGTAAAACTTCGACTGATGCAAAAAAGAAAAAACTGCGAAAAAGTAAAAAAACGTAAGGTGGAAGTGGAACTAATAGCGGTAAAAGGATGCATCGGGAATAGGATCCAGGTAAAGCCGATTTTAATGGGTTTCTAGGAAATGATAATCGCGGAAAGTCCAAAAACATTGTTCACAAACAAATGCACGTACTCAAGTACAAACTCACATGCATCGGGAATAGGATCCAGGTAAAGCCGATTTTAATGGGTTTCTAGGAAATGATAATCGTTTGACTAGGGAAACACCAACCCACTTATATAAGCGAAGAAGCACAAATAAAAATCATTTTTAATTTAAAATGTATTTATTTATCTTTTTTTTCAAAATTTAGTATTTTTTGCGAAAAGCACTGAATTTACTTAAACGCGCACCAAGAAACCATTTCTGTGTAGATTTTTTTGATATTAGGCTTAAAATTCGCGCAAATGTCCAATCTATCGATATAAAAAATAAAAAGGGTAAAAAAGTTTCGGGAACATATTTTTACATACAGATATATAGAAGTTTTTTGCCTTTTTTCTTAAAAAATTCCTCTTTTGAAGTTACGATTTCAGCGAAAGCTTTTAAACTATCTTTCGGATTTTAAAACAATGTTAGCAAAAAATATGCGTGCATCCTTCCTCTTTAATTTAATCTTAATTGTAATCGAATCGGTTACATATGTCAGTTGTAGTGGCTCTTCAAGTGGATGGACCTTAACGTAAAGTGGCCAAAAATTTAAAAACCGATTATCTCGAAAACGGCTCGTTTCATTTTTTTTATTTTATCATTTTTGGAATCAGCGGACCAAAATTCTTTAGAATATGCTGTCAAACAGTCCGTTACAAAATGGCTGTCGGCCAGTGTAATTACAAAACTTTTAATTTGTCAAATCGGTTTATTTTTGTGTAGGTAAAGGATTACTTATCAAAAGTCGGAATTTCGGCAATGCAGTGGCCTGGAAATAGCCCTGATCTCAACCCAATCGAGAACCTCTGGCACATTGTGAAGGTAGAAGTTACAAAGAGGAAGCCCAGGACTTACCTGAATTAGACCGCATAATCGAGGAAGGCTGGTATGAGGGTATCACAGCACAGACACTACACAATTTGATTGACTCAATGCCCGATCGCATTAATATGGTCATAAAAAACAAAGGAGGTTCCACGAAGTATTAAAGTAAAGTTTTTTAGAATCTTTAAGGTTATAATAGTTTGCAGGTGTAATTTTGTATTTTTATTGAATTTAATAAAAAAGTTATGAAAATTCTTGTTAAATGTTGTAAAAAAACCAAAAATCCATTATAAACATTCTACCATTTTAAACAAAAAACAGGATTTTTATTACATTGCTCATTATATGTTTCAGGTAGTCAAAGGACATACATATTCATGGGTAAAAGGTTTTCTAATAAAATATTCACAGGTAAAAAAATAAATGGGAAATATAATAATTTTTTAGGTGTCTGGATTTTTATGTCCGCTACTGTATTTAGGTTTTGTTGTAGTTGAGTTGTCAAAGTGGAAGATGTATGACTTCCATTAAAGTTATATGAAACCCAAATTTGACAACTTGAGATTAAACTATATGGACACGGATTCGTTTATACAATGATTTCTATAGGGATATTCGGAATGACATTGAACGTAAGTTTGATACATCTGAATATCCTGTAGATAATGTGTATGGTTTCCCCCTTAGAAATGCCAAAGTCCTTGGTATGATGAAGTATGAAAATAAGGGGGAATTTATGTAAGAGTTCATTGGCCTTCGATCAAAAATGTATTCAATAAGTGTAGAAAATAACATAGTATTAAGAAAGCAAAGGGGGGTTAAGAAATCAGTAGTAAGTAATTTAAGTTTAAGCAATTATAAAGACTGTCTATTTAATAAGAAAATAATATATGGAGATATGTATATATTTTGAACAAAGATACATCAAATATATACCAAACTAGTTCATAAGATAGCATTAAGTTGATGCTATTGATGATAGGCGTTTTATTAGGGAAGATGGTGTAAATACATATGCGTGGGGCATTATAGAATAGATTTACAATTAGAGTTAAGTAGGTGTTTTTGACTGAATTGAATTTGTTTCTTTAATAAGCTTTATTCGACGATTCGATGATATACAGATGTGGTTTACAATTTATTTTACATTTTATTTGACAAAGTACTTGACCAACGTATATACATGCGACTATAAATGACAATGAAATTTCAACGACTCACAGAAAAATGTGTACCTATGCGCCTCTAGCTTACTTTTCGTTGACATAACTGCACAACCGGTTTTGTGCACGATTGGTACAAGAACACAGCCTGATTCACTGACATAAACCGGCCCCCCTGAAACACCGTTTTCAGCTAGTAGGCAACAAGGCAATTTTGGTCACCGGCCTCTTGTACGTTCCCTTTTCGGATTTGATGGTGACTACTCGCACCCTTTCATCACGTCCTGGATGAACCTCTGTTATGCGACCAAGAATCCATTTAGCCGGTGGGACATGCGGCTACTTAATCATTACAATATCGCCAAGTGCGAAATTACGTTGACACTGCTGCCATTTCGGCCGTTGTTGTAAGGAGGTTAAGTATTCACTTGACCACCGTTTCCAAAACCCATACACCATATTTTGCAGCCAGTTCAAATGATAGAAGCTGGTCTCCGATCACACGCCGCAAATGTAGCTTAACAGATCGAACTCCGGCCTCCCAGAGGCCACCAAAATGAGGGGAGGATGGTGGAATGAAATGCCAGTTCGTGCCATCCTCTGCCAGAGACCATCTAATTTCCTCATTGGTAGTTTGTTCTTGTAGAGTTCTTAGCATGGCATCAAGGTTTTTACGAGCACCTTGAAAGTTGGTGCCATTGTCCGTGTAGAGGTGACTGTATTTTCCACGACGACTGGTAAATCGTTTAAATGCTGCAATGAAAGCGTCTGAACTTAAATCACTTACCAATTCCAAATGCATTGCCTTGGTCGACATGCACACAAACAGGCAAATATAGGCTTTGCTGATGCGAGGGCGTTTGCATGTTGTCATTTTGATGAGAATCGGACCCGCGAAGTCACATCCACTGTTAGCAAATGGGCGTGCTGGTTGCACCCGAACCGGTGGTAAGTTTGCCATTAGTTGGGCGGATGTTGTTCGTCGGACATCAAAACACCGTTTGCATTTAAATATAACGGACCTAACTAAATTTCGAGCGCCTATAATCCAAAATTGTTGGCGGAGGACTACAAACAACTCAGCTACACCAGCATGCAGATAAGTGTTGTGACGATTAACGACTATTAGTTCAGCAACATGACATCGTGGCAAAATAACCGGGTGTTTTATGTTGTATGATGCGGACATATTTGGAAGTCTGCCCCCGACGCGTAGCACTCCGTTTGTGTCAATGAAAGGTGACAGCTTGATAAGTTGATCCCGATGGTGTAGCAATTGATGTCGTGACAGCCGTGACCTGGTGTCCGCAAATGCTTCTTTCTGTACCGCAACAATTAGAGCTGTTTCAGCCTGATGCAATTCATCAAATGTTGGAGCGCGGCGTTCGGTGCAACTATGACTCTGTCGCCTAGCTGTGAATCGGCGAACATAGGCTATAATGCGAAGAAGCCTATTCCAGGATGAGCATCTGTCTGCTGTGTTGAGTAACGCCGATTTCTCGAGCACCGGCATTACGTGGCACGTTACCACCGCTTTCCTTTCTAATGGCAAGCCTCCAGTTAGCTGGGGCGTGATTAGCGATTTAAATTTCGTCTTGGGCCACTCATTTCTGTTGCGTCGTAACCATGGCGGTCCGTTCCACCACAATTGATGGTGCAATAGGTCTTCCGGCATGAGACCTCGAGATGCACAATCAGCGGGATTCTCTTGAGTGTTGATATGGTCCCAACAATGTCGTGGAATGGTGTCTAAAATCTCTTCAGTGCGGTTTGCCACGAAAGTTTTCCAAGTTCTTGGAGGAGATGATAGCCAGTGGAGTACAATTTCGAAATCCGTCCACGCATATATCGACGTCGCTGAAAGGCCGAGTGAACCTCTAACAGCCCCAAATAGTCGGCACAAATGCAGCGCCACACATAGCTCCATACGAGGTATCGATATTGATTTCAACGGTGCAACCCTTGCCTTTGCTGTGATGAGACTAACGATTGGTGCTGCAGTTTCTGAACGAATGACAGAATAAATAACGGCTGCGTAGGCAACACCTGAAGCATCGCAAAACCCATGTAATTCTACATTCTGTGAATCGACATGTATTTTCCTCGGAATGGAAATCTTGGCGAAATGGTGAATCTCTGTCCGCAATTGTGTCCACTCAGTAACCAGTTCTGACGGTAGCGGATCATCCCAAGTCAGATTTAACAACCATAATTTTTGGAACATTATTTTCATCAGAATTATTGACGGTGATAACCAGCCATGAATATCAAAGACTCTAGAGACTTCGGACAGAATAACTCGCTTTGTTACGGGTTGGGTGTGTACCTTTGCGACTCTAAATGAATACGTATCTGAACGTGGATTCCAATAAAGCCCAAGAATCTTAAGAAAGTTATCCGTCGATGCATCTTCACCTGGACATGATTCTCCATCACATTCCTGTACGCCCAAAAAGAATTCATAAGAATTGGAAGCCCATTTCCTCAACTGAAAACCGCATGTTGCTAAAAGATTCACTAGCTCAGTTTTGATTTGCTGCAATTCATGCAACGATTCCGCTCCCGTCATCACGTCGTCAACATAAATGTTGTTCAGAATTACGTTTGCTGCACGCGGCCAAGATTGTTGGTTGTCTTCGGCCAGCTGCTGTAGGACTCGCACTGATAAAAAGGGAGCGGATGTTGTTCCATATGTCACTGTACACAAACGATAATGTTGAACTGGTAACCCCACGTGATCTCTCCATGCGATTCTCTGATAATCTCGGTGATGCTCGGCAACCCAAATTTGGCGAAACATTTTCACAATATCAGACGTGAAAACATACGAAAATCGGCGGAACCGTAGCGAGACACCAAAGAGATCACGCTGAATGGGTGGGCCCACTCGAAGGGTATCGTTTAGAGACTTTCCAAACAAATCCTTATGTGACCCATCGAAGACTACTCGCAATTTCATAGTTCGACTACATGGATTGATCACCGCATGGTGTGGAAGATAGTATTGCGGTTGTGCGGCCACCTCTGTGGGTTCAATAAGTTTCATATGCCCCAGCGATATATATTCATTAAAAAACTCGACATATTGTTTATGGAGGTCGGAATTCTTCGCGAATCTCCTTTCCATACCATGCAATCGCGATATAGCTCCGGACAGTGTATCGGCGAAGACGGGTTTATTTTCAATAAAGGGAAGTTCAACTATATATCGGCCATCCTCTGACCGGCAATGTGTCAGCACTACCATGCGATATCAGCACTAAAGTTAAGTTCAGCAGGATCATCATGGCTAGAAGTCACCCTTATTTGACCCTCCTCAATTTCAAAAAAAACTTCTGCAGGAACCTATCGACATCTAAGGCAACTGTATACGACGAAATGTTAGTGAGTTGTGAGTTAGTGTCATATTGCCCCGCCACCACCCAGTCGAAGACTGAGTTTAACGCATATAGATTAGGCGCTTTTATGCAAATTTTTCCATCAACAAAGGCTGACCATACGATATCAGTACCCAATAGCAAGTCAACTGATTTTGGTGCTTCAAATTTAGGATCTGCTAGTGTCAGCCCTGAAATAGCCTCCAAACCCTGAGGCGATACATCCTGAGCAGGAATGTTACCCGTGATATTCGTCAAAATGTATGGGTGAATATCAACTTCAAAATTGCGTGTACGAGAGTTAATCTTCACCTGCACTCTTCCTCTTGTAACCCCCGCCTCGGTAGATGCTACTCCCCGTACACACAAGCGTGCATTTGTTCTACTTACACCAATGCGTTGTACACACGCTTCGGTTATGAAGGATACCTGTGATCCAGAATCAATAAGCGTACGCATTTCGATATATTTTCCAAGTGTGTCCTGAATGAAGTGGACTATCGCTTCGGAACCGCGGTCAAAAGTCCAAAAAGTCGCGCCGAGTTTTGGTATGCAATTTTGTTTATAATAGTTCAATACCTCATGAGCCAAAATATCTCGGTTAGAAACCTTCGTGAATAGTTTTGGTGGGCGATCAAATGTGAACCTTTTTTTCATTCTCTAAAAAGTTGTATTTTTATTGTTTTTTGCCAAAATTCAAATGACTGTATCTAAAAAAGTAGTCAACATAACTCAATGAATTAAGTAGTTTCTGAAAGGTCATTTAATTATCTATAGGAAAAATATAACAACAACTTTGTGCCTTGAGTCTAAGTATTTTTCGGTAATTTTTGAAAGAAACGTTAATTTTTATATATATTTTAACTTTGGGAGATTATAAGTCTCAGCGCTTATAAATGCTTATCCTAGAGTTTATTGTTCTTGAAACTATGAAGTGTTATAAACAAATGCCCCAAAACATACATGACCCGCCCGGACCCGCCGGAACCGTTCCTGAGTACCTGTGATTTTAGGAAGGGGTGTATTTTCGTACCTGTTTGATCAATTTTTTCGCGGAATAGGGTTTCTTTCCTTCTCTTAATTATTTAATTTTATTATAGTGAAGTTTCTGTACCCTACACACGAAGTGATGAGGATATATTCACTTTGTGCTTCCGTTTGTAACGCATTAAAGGAGGCGTGACAGGTATAGGAGAACGAATAGAGATGTCTTCATCAAACTTGGCAAAAATAATGTTTATCATTAGAAACTCATTGGTATTGAAAATGGGGAAAATCGGACCATTACCACGTCCTACTTTTTATAGTAAATATAAATTCATCCATGCTTATAGATAAATTTCTCAGCTTGTAGAACGAATTTGCGGTTGAAATTTTGTCTAGAAGTTCACTGTCTCTGACCAAAACAGACTACCACAAAAGGGCGTGGATCGCCCCCTAATTAAATAAAACTCGATTACAGGAGAACGAATAGAGATATTTTCAACAAATTGGCACGAATATTCTCTGTCATCACACGCTATTTAAGATTGAAAAGGAAAAAAATTAGACCATTGCAACGGCCAATTTTTAATTATTTAATCTTATTAAATAAATCATCACTTCAAGGAATTCATCATTCAAGTATGAGGACGAATAAAATTCCGGTAGCCTTAATATCATCTCATCGACTCAAAGTTCTATAAAAGGTATGTTTTCTGTCTGCATGAATCATTGTTGAAAACAATTCCTGATAGAGACGTCATAAGCAAAAAAAAAAATATGAACATTATATCTGTTATACTCTTTTCTTGCTGATCTCCACTTGACAGTTGTATCCATGGAGAATTATGTCACCGACAGTTCATAAGGCTTTAATGCATGGGGAGGTCATAATTAACCATCAGTTATTACCCATTGGAGATTTATCAGAAGAAGCACAAGAAAAACGAAACAAAGACTATAGATACTATAGAGAGCACAACACAAGAAAGTGTTCACGTCAGGGTACCAATGAGGTTTTATTTAGAATGCTCTTCATTTCTTCTGATCCTTACATTTCGTCTTTGAGAAAAAAGTTTATTAAGACAACAATACCTCTAGATAGAGAAGCTGGAGAACTTCTAATGAAACCTACAGACGAATATTTTTTTGAAAATAAATAAGTATGTATTATTGTAAATTGTATTTGTGTTTTAGAGTATGTAATAATTTGGGTAAAACTGTTCCTATATTTAAATTTTTTAAATAAGTAAATGATCATAACAATGAAAAAATACCTGGTATTCTTATTTTAGCAATGTTTACATGCGACTATGTTTCTTTTTCATACTAAAGGTACACAATTTTAAGTATTGTGAAATTTTTTTTGTCGAAATTGAGTATCCCAAACATTTAAATTGTTATATTGAAACAATAAACTTTTAATATTGCTTAATAATACTTAATAATAAAAAAAAACAAATAAGATAAAAAGGTTATTTTTTTGACGCGACTTTGATTGAACGCGACTGACGTGTCGAAATTGTTTAAAAATATAAAAAAAAGATCTAGATATTTCGTACTTAGATTAGCGTAAAGATACATGTTTATTCTTTCATTTGCAAAGAACCGCATTCAAATATCTTAATCTGATCAAAAGTTACAGAATTTTGACCGCGACTAAGTCGAAAACGGCAATTCTAGTCCACTGTGCGTCGGTTGATTCGAACTTGATGCATCGCAACTGGTAGCATTCCCAGGATAATGAGTCGACACCGGAGGTGAAGAATGCACCAGGGTATGATGTCGAGCATTACAAACTCGGCACCGAAACGAAGAGCTGCATCTTGTTGCATTATGACCTTTCCTGAGGCAATTAAAACAAAGCGACTGCTCTTTGGCGAATTTTCTGCGCAGGTCAATAGTGAGCGCCTCAAATTCAGGACACTTGGATACTATGTGCTGTGATTTACATTTGAGACATACCTGTGTCGGTTGTTCAACAACATGAGATCTCAATACGGGTGGTTTGGGTGCAGCGGTCGCTCCAATCATATCGTTGGACTCTAACTGGGTAAACCGTCGGTCTAAAAACTGGAGCATGCGGTAGATTGTGACGTGGGTATCGGAACTGTACTCTGCTAACCAAGCCTGACGCGTGTCTGCTTCCAACTTTTTGGAAATTAAATAAATTAACCACGGATCACGATTTGTCATCTCAATTCCGTTGAGCCCGCGCAAGCATTCATCGGCACCATCGATCATGCGTCGAAGGGTTCGTGGATTTGACTTGGTGGCACTTGGCAACTCCATAAATGTTTTCACATAAGACAGCGCGACAAGATGTGGACGATCGTACCTTTTTTCTAATTTATCCCATGCTTCTAAATAGTTTTCTCCTGAAATCGAAATATTTTTTACAAGCGTTGCAGCTTCGCCCCGCAAATACGACACCAAATAATAAAACTTTTGAGTTGATGTGAGGTTAGGTTTGCTATCGACCGAGCCTAAGAATAAATCCCGAAAGCTCGTCCAGTCAGTATAGTCTCCACAAAATGGCGGAATTACGATTTTCGGTAAGGCGACATTCGAATTCGGCACAAGTTGCGTTAACCCTTGCAATAAGTTGTTTTGTTACGAAGCTAATTGCTCAAGAGCACCTGCACCTGTTGGAACCGTTGCCCCAGTTGTTTGTCCTCCTTGACGACTACGAACCGCTTTTAATATTGAAGCACGACACGTTACATATTTGTCTTCTACCAGTTCAAATGCAGTTGCCTCTTCAGTCTCTCCTCCGCTTGCGCTATTCTCTGACTCTTCACCTAACTCAAAGTCGCACAACTCATCCTCAATTTGACGAAATTGTTGCCAATATTCTTCTAGAGTTTTTAACCTAGATTCCAATTCTTCAAGCTCTGTATTTGTTTCTATTTTGGTTGCATAATTGGCCGTCCGCGTAATTCTGGCTTTTACCCGTGATCGCTTCACCTTCAATGCTCGTTGAGATGACATCTTTTACAAATATCCTGAGTGCAAAATAAATTAGAATTCTTGTTCCAAGTATCCGTTGGCGACGAAGGACCAAATGTTTTTGACTGAATTGAATTTGTTTCTTTAATAAGCTTTATTCGACGATTCGATGATATACAGATGTGGTTTACAATTTATTTTACATTTTATTTGACAAAGTACTTGACCAACGTATATACATGCGACTATAAATGACAATGAAATTTCAACGACTCACAGAAAAATGTGTACCTATGCGCCTCTAGCTTACTTTTCGTTGACATAACTGCACAACCGGTTTTGTGCACAATTGGTACAAGAACACAGCCTGATTCACTGACAGTAGGGATGAAGATATATTTATGAATATAGAATAATATAATATTATAAGAAAATAAACAATATTTTTGAATAGATTTAAAAAATCAAACTTAACTAATTAAATATATAATATATTTTAAAAATTCAAAGTGATGTGTTTTATTTATGAATGTAAGATGAAGTTTCTAAGTAACATTGCATTTTCTAGTAACATTGCATATCTTTTGTAGTAAGTATGTATCTCTAAGAGTTTCCAGATTCTCGCAGCCAAATTCTTCTACATTGAATACTGGTTTCCCCAAGATTTCTTCAATTCATTTCGATTTTTGAACTCCCTTCACATATACAAGTTGGTTTTTAATATTTACTTTAAAAAAAATGTACAACACTATTAAAAGAAGTAGATCCATCGTTCCAACGAAATTCATGATGATTGTGATGCAGCCAATTCGCCTGCTTTTTATATTTTAGAGATAATTTTCCAAATCCAAACGGTGGTTTTATAACAAAGTTTTGATATTCACTAAAGCTGAAGGTTACTGCCAACTCTTTAACTATAAACTCATTAAAATTTCCCTTAAAGCCCTGCACATCCAATGTTACAAATTTGGGGTGATCCATTTGACTTAGAAAACTTTTTTAATTTCGCCAGTCACTGGAGTGTATTCATTCAACTTATCGTGTATATGTATGCAATAAGCTGATGTATTGGCTGGAATATTCTTTGCCGTTCTAAATTCAATTCGAATATCAATTGGTCCAGATTTTATCGCTTCGTTTTGATGAGTTACATCCACCACTATTATCGGAGCTGTATCTTTAAAGTCTTCAGGCAGCAACAGGGGTTGGGAATCGCGCGCAAAGTTGTTTTGTTGAAATTTCAAATACATATAAAGCAGAGCATAACGATCACGGTCAAAATTCAGATTGAGATCATCATAGGGATATGTATCAGAATATAAGTGTACTTTTACATCAGTTAGATGGCAATGTTGAAATTTTTTATCTCGCCGAAAGGCAATAAGTATGAAGCTTGGTCTTTCATTCTGCGGTGATAATTTTACATTCCACAGATGATTGTTTCCTTGAGTGAGTACCGGATTGACATGACAATCCCAACTACGGAATGCCATTAATACAGGTTTTCCACTTTGGATCGTTTGAAAGAGTTGTAGTTTTGCAAAATCAGCCAACTGTACATGGGGAATTTTCCCCAGAGCTCTTGAACAGCTCGGAATAGCTTTTGAACAGCTTTTGAATAGCTTTTGAACACCTTTTGAACAGCTCTGAACAGTTTAGTTATATCAATGTTATCAGTTGAAAGCTAAGTAGCATACTAATATGAATATAATGGTAACCAACCATATTATAGGTGAATGTATGTATCAAATCACATACGGCCATTTGAAATAACGCGTTATCTCAAATAATTCGTTATTTCAAAATGAAATAACATGTTATTTGAAATAATCTTGCAAATGCGATAATTATTTCAAATAATTTCTGAAATAATTATTTGAAATAACTCATCATCTCAATTCATTATTAAGACTCGGATTCGGTTGTATTTTTATTTCAATTATTTTTTTATTATTATTTATTTATTCAATTTTGTTCGCACTTATTTATTCTATATTTTCTAACTTGACTGTTGCGCGGATGCGATGTTCACTAGAACTTGACTGCTCGGCGACTGGTCTATATCGTGTATGCGATGTGCACTCTAGTTTGACTGTTAGCCGCCTGATCCCTTCTGTACTGTGGCTTGTGTATTTATATGTTCTGAGTTGCTTGTTCTTGGTTTCCAAGTTTGTTCGTAAACAGGGTCCCGTTGTTTGTCGCTGCTATGTTTCTTGCAAGTGTTGCAATTAGTTGGCAAACATGTTCCCGTTGTTCTGCTTGTTTTGCTCTCAGCTCGTAAACATCTTCCCGTTGTTCTGTTTGTATTGCGCTTAGTTCGTAAACATGTTCCCGTTGATCCTCGCTGCTCTGGCTATGTTGCGCTGGGATCGTAAACATGTTACCGTTGTTCTGCTTGTGTTCTGTTTGTGTTGCGCTTAGTTCGCAAACATGTTCCCGTTGATCCTCGCTGCTCTGGCTGTGTTGCGCTGGGATCGTAAACATGTTACCGCTGTTCTGCTTGTGTTCTGTTTGTGTTGCGCTTAGTTCGCAAACATGTTCCCGTCGTTCTGCTTGTGTTCTGTTTGTGTCGCACTTAGTTCGCAAACATGTTCCCGTTGTTCTGTTTGTGAGTTTTCCACACAATCAAGGTTGCTTCCTTGGCGATCTTGTGAAGCAGTATTGTTGTGCGGTAATTTTCGACTTTCGAAAATTGTCGTCACACTCCCTTCTTGCTTCGGGTGGCGTGGCCAGAAGCTGTGTGTTTCTTTCCCTTTAGGTGTTTCTTCTTTTCCCCCCTTTTCTCCCAGTACCTCCTCCTGTCATTTGCTTCTTAGTCTGCGTTTTCTTTACTTCCACCTTCCCATTATGGCGGATCCGAATTTCCGCCGGCCGCTGGTCGGTGCTGCGGTCCACCCTTTGGCGGTTCGGCGTTGGTGTCTTTGGAGAACCTCCCAGGCGACTTCATCGGCGCTCCTGTTCGCCGTTGGTGCAAGTTGTTGTGTGGGTGCTCTCTGTCCCCTCTCTTGCGTGTCCCTCTGTGTTGGAGCGTGTTTCCATGCGTGTATCTCCCTCATCTCGTCCGTGTAACGTTTTGTCCTCTGGAGCATGTCTGACAGTTTCCTTTGTCCTCGTTCCGCCTTATCCTCTTGTTGGTTTGCTCGTTCTTCCCACTCCTCTATCTGTGCCACAGTATCGTCAAGTTCCCTTTTTGTGTTGTGCATGATCTGGGCCCTGAGTCCATTTTCGATTTGTAGCTGGTTTAGTTTCTCTTGTTGTCGTTGGTATCCTTGCTGGTGTTGTTGGATTTCGCCTCTGAGTTGTTGTAGTTCTTTGCCCGTCCTCTCCGTTTCCCTTGCCGTCTTCTCCATTTCTAATTGTCGCTCTTGCATCTCCTGCTCCTGTTGCCTGGTTTTCTTCCTCTCTTTCTCCAGCTCGGCGTGAATCCGTTCTAATTCGTGATTTTGGTCCCTTTGTTGTCGATGTTGTTGTTGTTTCCTCTCCAGTAGTTGTTGCATCCCTTCCTGATGTTGGTCGTGCAGTCGTTGCTCCGTGTGGATTTGTTGTTCCCTAGTTGCGAGGTATCCTGTCAACCGTTCTTCTTCGGTGTCACCATCGTCCTCGTGTATGTATTGTGTTCGTACCAGCACATGTTGGGTCACCGTGAGTATCCGATCGGAGAGCCGGATCTTATCCATCATGGTGATTAGTTCCCACCTGTCCCTTGTTATCTCGTGTTCCGCTTCGTTGTCCTGTTCCTCGCGTATGTCCTCCGTTCCGGTGTATAGTTCGTCGTTCATGTCGGTGTCCATATCGTTGTCCGGTTCGTAGCGTGTGGCATTATCTGGTGGGTAATAGAGGTTACCGCCGTTCGTCTGTTCCCGATAGTTGTACGGGTTCTCGTGTCCTGGTGAATCGCTGGTGTCGTCATCGGAATCAATTATAATTATCGTTGGGTAAGGCATCGTTCGCTGGGTTTTCGTGTGATCACTTTGAAAGTATGACTACGAATGGTTTACTTGTTGCGCGTGTTCTTGTGATCTAGCTGTTGTCTATCATTTCTTTCCTTTTTCCTTGAGTTTCCTTGAGGTTTGTATTTGTTTGTAGGGTTGATTGCTAAAACCCGCTTCCTTTTACCGGTGCACCTTGGTTACCGCATCTCGGTTTTGTTTGCGTGTGTTTGTTGTTGTATATTTGGCTTCGACAATTAGCCTCCTTGCATTGTTCTAAAACTCGCTCCTTTTCACCGTTTCATTCTAGTTCCTGCATCCCAGTCTTGTTCCGCGTGTGGTTGTTGTTTTATTGTTGTCTTCTAAATCCCGCTCCAGTTTCGTTTCGTGTGTTTGTTGTTGTGTTTTGTCTTCTAAATCTCGCTCCAATTTTGTTGCGTGTACTTGTTGGTTTATTGTTGTCCTCTAAATCTCGCTCCACTTTTATTGCGTATGTTTGTTGCTGTGTTTTGTCTTCTAACTCTCGGTTCAATTTGTTGCGTGTGTTTGTTGTTGTGTTTTGTCTTCTAAATCTCGCTCCAATTTTGTTGCGTGTGTTTGTTGTTTTATTGTTGTCCTCTAGATCTCGCTCCAATTTTGTTGCGTGTGTTTGTTGTTGTGTTTTGTCTTCTAACTCTCGGTCCAATTTTGCTGCGTGTGTTTGTTGCTATCTTGTTGTCTTCTAAATCTCGCTCCAATTTTGTTGCGTGTGGTTGTTGTTGCGTTTTGTCTTCTAACTCTCGGTCCAAGTTTGTTGCGTGTGTTTGTTGCTTTCTTGTTGTCTTCTAAATCTCGCTCCACTTTTGTTGTGTATGTTTGTTGTTGTGTTTTGTCTTCTAAATCTCGGTCCAATTTGTTGCGTGTGTTTGTTGTTGTGTTTTGTCTTCTAACTCTCGGTCCAATTTGTTGCGTGTGTTTGTTGGTTTATTGTTGTCCTCTAAATCTCGCTCCACTTGTGTTGCGTATGTTTGTTGTTGTGTTTTGTCTTCTAAATCTCGGTCCAATTTGTTGCGTGTGTTTGTTGTAGTGTTTTGTCTTCTAAATCTCGCTCCAATTTTGTCGCGTGTGTTTGTTGTTCGTGTTTTGGTTCCTAAATCTCGGTCCCTTTTTTTTCTCCCATCGCCAGTGTTGTACTCTATGTTAGGTTTCCTCCCTTTTCTTCAAATTTTTCCCATAACCAATGGGCCTTTTTCCAGATTTGTTGTCTGTCATGTTCGGGTTCACATCGCCATTTTGGTTAAATTTCTGTTTGTTTGGTGTAGTGTTGTGTGTTTGTGTTTTATTTGTTCGTCTTGACTCGGCCTACTTTGGGTTGGGTTCTGTTTGTTCCATGAGTGTTGGCAAGGGTCGCTGGTCATGATTTTAGGCTTTACTAAAATTAATTCGAGGTTGAACTACTTTGTATCGAACTTTTCCCACTTTACTCTGCGTCGTGATGGAACTCCTTGAGTTCGCTGACGTGGGCCCTGCGTGTGCGCGTCTCGCCTTCCCTTCTTAGGTTCACGATTACCGGTGACACAAATTTGGTTACGCGGTATGGTCCGTCGTACCGTGGCGCCAGCTTCGCTGCGAAGTTGTCCACTGCCTTCGATAGGTGATGTTGTTTCACCAGCTCTTGTTATCCCAGCTTAGGGCTCCATGGACGGCGACGTAAGTTGTAGTGACGTGCTTGGTCCTGCGCTGCTCGTTGCATGTTTTGTCCCACAATTGCGTGTACGTCGTTCAACTTCGTCAATTTTTCTTCCGGCGTGTGTGGTGTTTGACCGGTACCGGGGGTTACTTCATCGAATAATGACTTCGGACGTCGTAATTCCCGTCCCTGAGTCACAAAGGCTGGGCTATAGCCAGTCGTTTCTGAAACGCTGCTGTTTATTGCCAACGTTATTTCGGGCAGCATTTCGTCCCAATTTCTATGATGATTGTCGGCGAGTTGTGCCATCATCGTCTTCACGGTTCGGTTGGCCCGTTCTGTTGGGTTCTCTTGTGGGGTGTATGGTGCGGTAAACTGTTGTTTGATACCCATCTCTTGGAGAAACTTCCGGAATCCTATGCTCGCGAATTGGCTGCCGTTGTCTGTTATGACGATCTTGGGCGTTCCGAATCGTGCTAAGATCCGTTCGCGGAAGGCTCTTTTTAAGTGTTCGGTTGATGCTTACCGAAGCAGAATCATCTCGGTACATTTAGAAAACTTGTCAAAGAATACTAGTAGCATGCAATTTCCATGTTTTGAAACATGGCCCGTGGCAGCGGGCCAATGAAGTCGGTACATACCGTTTCCCATGGTTCTCTGGCTATGTGCGATAACATGTATCCTGCTGGCTTCTGTTGACTTGGTTTATACCTCTGACATGAGTTACAATTTCGCCCGTATCGTTTTATATCGCGAAACATCCCTGGCCAGTAATACTTGTTGGCCATCCTGATCATGGTTTTACGAATACCCCCGTGTGCGGCACATGGTTCTCTTGAAGGACTCGCTCTCGTAGATTGGTTGGCACACATAGTTTCCACGGTGTGGTGTCTTCGTCGTCCAGCTGACGGGAGATGTGTCGGTACAGCTGCTCGTTCTGCATTGCATAGTCGGCGTATTTCTGGGGATTCTCTCTGACTCCTTTATCCTCTTCTCAAGCCACGGGCAGGCATTTACCGTCGTGGTGGGCTCTATAGTAGTGATCTTTCCTGCCTTTTCTGGCGGTGGTTCTTGTGGTTGCCTTGATAACGCATCGGCGATCACATTGAGTTTTCCTTTCCGGTATTGTACGTCGAACATGTATTGTTGGAGCTCTAGGGCCCATCTCGCTATACGTCCTGACGGACTCTCTATGGAATTGAGCCACTTCAACGATAAGTGATCGGTGATGACTGTGAACCGGTATCCCTCTAGGTACGGACGCATCTTCCAACACGATGGCCAACACGATAGCTAGGCATTCCTTCTCTGTTGATGAATAATTGTTTTCGGCCTTGTTGAGCCGTCGGCTGGCATATGCAATTACCCTTTCTTGTCCGTCGATGTCTTGCGTGAGTACTGCTCCAAGTCCGTAGTCGCTGGCGTCGGTCTGGAGGGTGAACCTTCGATTGAAGTCTGGGCAGGCCAGTACTGGTGCAGAGGTCAGCTTTGCCTTGAGTTCTTTGAATGCTTCGTTTTGTGCCTCGTCCCACTTCCAGTGTTTGCCTTTGCGGAGTAGTATTGTCAAGGGTTGTACAATGTTGGCGAAGTTTGGTATGAATCGTCGGAATCACGAGGCTATGCCTAGGCATCGCCTAAGTTCCTTGGTGTTGGTTGGTGGCTGCAATTCTTGAATTGCTGTGATTTTGTCCGGATCGGAGTGAATTTGCTGTTCGCTGATGACGTGTCCGAGATACTTTACTTCTCGCTTGAAGAATTCGCACTTTTCGACGTTTAATTTGAGATTCGCTTGTCGTAATCGTCGGAATACTTCTTTCAAGTTTCTCAAGTGTTCTTCTAGTGATGCTCCCGTGACGATTATGTCATCCAAGTAAGCGAATGCGTGGGGTTCCATGTCTGGTCCGATGCCTTGGTCTAGTGCTCGTTGGAATGTTGCTGGTGCTGAATGTAGGCCGAACGGCATCACGCGCCATTGGAATAGCCCTCTTCCCGGAACCGTGAAAGCTGTGTATTGTTTGCTACTCTCTGCCATTGGAATCTGCCAATATCCGTTCTTTAAATCGAGGCTACTTATGTAAAGGGCATCTCGTAGTCTCTAGTATGTGGTGTATGCGTGGTATTGGGTAGGCGTCCGGGACAGACTTCGTGTTTAATTGTCGGTAATCAATGCATAGTCACCACTTGCCTGTTTTCTTGCGGACTAGTACTATCGGCGCACTATATGGACTGTGGGATGGTTCAATGCACCTGTTTTCTAGTAATGCATCTATTTCCTTGTTTATGACTGTTTGCATCGCCGGGTTCCGCGGGAAGTATCGCTGTTTAATCGGTTGATCGTCGCACATGATAATTTTGTGCTCGGTTATGCTGCTCGTCCCTTGGATATCGCCAAATTTATGCAGTTCCTCATGTAGAATTCTCTCTGCGTCTTCTTTTGTGACTTCTTGGGTCTCGTTGATCGTGGTGCATATGGTCTGGTGATGCGTGTCCTCCCTGGGGTTTAGTTGTATCGTTTGGGTGCCTAACTGGAGCATAGCGTTGGCTTGGCATAGAAAATCCATACCCAATATGACGTCGTCAACAACTTCTGGTAGGATGAGACTCGGTATCATGTAGCTCTTGCCTCCTATACCTATGCTTATTGTGACTTCGCCTAGGCTGGTTTTGTGGGACCCATCGGCTAGTGTCACCATGGTCTTTCGTGGTGTCGTATTGTTAATCCTCGATGTTTTGTTGACTATGTTCTGGGATATAAAACTTCTCGTCGCGCCAGTGTCAATCGTTGCGTCGACCTCTTCTCCATTGAGGGACACCCTGGCGTAGATGCGTCCCTTGTCGACCCGAAGACTGGCATTTATTGCTCGCGAGTGTTTCTCCTTGGGAATTCTGCCCCCACTCGCTGAGGGCGGAGTCCCGATGCGTTTCCCTTTTGTGTTCGGCAGCACTCGATTGTACGGACTCCTCTTCGTCCGCACTCCCAGCAGAAGAGAACCTGGCGGTTGCGACATCCCTGGGCTCTGTGTCCATCTTTTCCGCAATTGCGACACGCGGTCCTCGGATCGATTCGTTGTTCAGGCCCAACTACCTGTCGTGTGTTTCGTTCCTGCTGACTAACCGGGGCGTTGGCTCTAAGGTCTGGTCCTCCGGCGGCTAGACACTCGAAGTCTTCGCCCAGTGTCATCAACACCTGTAGCGTGTGGAAATCCATCCGTTTGATGTAGAACTGAAATTCGGTCCTCGCGTTCCGGTAGATCCGTTCCAGTTTCTGTGCTTCGTCGTAGTCGGCGTATCGCATGAGGTTTTGCAGGCGGATCACATAGTCCTTGAACATTTCTGGTTCCATCTAACATGAGCTCCGGATCTTGTCTTCCAGGCTTTCGAAGTAGCGAGGCGGTAGAAAGAATTTATGGAAGTCTTTTTTGAACGCTTCCCATCGCTGCCACTTCGCGTTGTTGTTCCGATACCATAGCAACGCTTTTCCCTTTAGCATCTCTGGCATGGTCCTTGGTAGTAAGTCCAGATCGAGGCTGAATATTTCTGCCAACTCTTCGATCCTCTCCGTAAAAAGCCTTGTCTTCCTCGTATCTCTCAGACCATTTCCGGACGGGGCCCGAAGTGTGGGCGCTGCGGTGTGGTCAGATGGCACGAAGAGCGTGTTCGTGTCGATTGACTTAAGTCTGCTCGTCGTTGCTTCCTGTTGGCCTGGTCTTGGTTCCGGAGTTTTCACTCTCAGTTGCTGTGTCGGTGTACTTCCCCTGCCATACTTCAGCTCGAATGCCTTCAATTGGTCGTCTAAATCCGACTCGTGGAACTCGTTGCTGATCCAGTCGCAGAACCGTTTTCGTTTGTCTTCCCATGAGCCTTCTGTGTCGAGTCAATATGTCACCAGGAGGCTCCTCAGCTCTTCCTTGGTGAGTTTGTATACCCATCCAATTTCTACCATTTTGTCGTTGGTTTGTTTTCTCTACGTTCCTTTCTTGTCTATCTCTTTTGTGTAATCAAGGTCCCTGCTCGGGCACCACTTGTAACGAACTTTCGGCCGGGATAATCTCAGCGGCCTCCAGGGTTCAAATTACAAGACTCGGATTCGGTTGTATTTTTATTTCAATTATTTATTTATTTATTCAATTTTGTTCACACTTATTTATTCTACATTTTCTAACTTGCCTGTTGCGCGGATGCGATGTTCACTAGAACTTGACTGCTCGGCGACTGGTCTATATCGTGTATGCGATGTGCACTCTAGTTTGACTGTTAGCCGCCTGATCCCTTCTGTACTGTGGCTTGTGTATTTATATGTTCTGAGTTGCTTGTTCTTGGTTTCCAAGTTTGTTCGTAAACAGGGTCCCGTTGTTTGTCGCTGCTATGTTTCTTGCAAGTGTTGCACTTAGTTGGCAAACATGTTCCCGTTGTTCTGCTTGTGTTGCTCTCGTAAACATCTTCCCGTTGTTCTGTTTGTATTGCGCTTAGTTCGCAAACATGTTCCCCTTGATCCTCGCTGCTCTGGCTGTGTTGCGCTGGGATCGTAAACATGTTACCGCTGTTCTGCTTGTGTTCTGTTTGTGTTGCGCTTAGTTCGCAAACATGTTCCCGTCGTTCTGCTTGTGTTCTGTTTGTGTCGCACTTAGTTCGCAAACATGTTCCCGTTGTTCTGTTTGTGAGTTTTCCACACAATCAAGGTTGCTTCCTTGGCGATCTTGTGAAGCAGTATTGTTGTGCGGTAATTTTCGACTTTCGAAAATTGTCGTCACAAATCTTGCAAATGCGCTAATTAATTCAAATAATTTCTGGGATAATTATTTGAAATAACATTCTTAGTTGAAATAAAGTGGTCATTTGAAATGAAATAATGTGTGGATGTGTTATCTCAACCGTAGCCCTTATCGACAGCAGGTACCGGGACGACAATGTTTTACACAAACAACAACTCGTTGTTCTGCGAGAAGAATCTACTTGTGTGTAAATGACTGTGTGTTGTTATTGTTGGTTGTTTATATTAGAAGGTTATAAAAGATTTAGATAGGTAGAAGAATTATTATTTCGATCGAAATCTAATTAGTCGCTCAACGATTTAAAGTTAGTTAACTCTTAAACGGCTGCACCGAATTCGATGCGGTTTTCACCATTGTGCCCAGAATTCAATTACGATTTCTGGTGATTGTAAATAAATACTGAATTAGTTTTTAATCAGAATTTTGTCTTTAAATGATTTGCATGGTTCAGTGCGACCTTGGTTAACGCAACTAATAGAAATCGAAACAAATACAAAGTTGTTTCTTGGCTACCCAGCCATTGATTTCATCTAAATAATAATTTTCTAAATATAATCAGAATCTGATGGAGTCATTGAATACTAATGTACGACTTATTATATATTAGTGATATAGATGGTAAGAGAAGTAACAAGGTGCGATAAGACAGGTCGAACTTTGTTACACTTTTGCGCCGCTATTTCCAGCAAAGACAAATTTTCTCAACTGCTCAAATACATGCCGTTGTCCATGATTGTGTCCTTCGCATGATTTGTTGGCGTTATGTAGAGCACTGCAATGATGTGTTTGACGAATGAACATGAATTGAAAAAGGTTTCAGTGATTGCCTCTTTAACTGTGGTACCTAAATAAGTGCGTCTTGCGTTGCGTTTATCACAACGCCTTAGAAACGACGTTTCGCTGTCAACATATGTCAACATATGAGCGGACCTTTTGTAGTTTCCGAGAAAAGTGAAAATTAAAGCATACTTCCCTTTCAAATATAAATTTTTTGAGTTTTATTACTGCTGCAAAAATATGGAAAAAGACTGCTCTGGGGAAGGAGTTTAGATCGTAATTTTCACTTTTCTGGGAAACTACAAAACATAGATCCTTCCGGTTTGAAGCATTGTCTCTAGAATTGATTACAGAATTTTATGGTCGGAAAATTTATACTTAATACCGTATTTTAACGAAAAAATAGCGACCAAAAATTTTTTTCCGAATTTTTTTTGAAAATTTTAACTTGGACATTAATTTTCTCCAAAAATGTTTGACATAGGAACCTAATTTAAAAAGAGTATTAAGAAGCGGATATTTGGCTCTGTAAATCAACAAGCAAAAGTTATCTAGGTCAAACCATTATTTTTTAATATATTTTTTTTCGATGTTAAATAGGGTTTTTAGAAAATGGCCCCTCCCGTCTAAACGAGGGGAAATTGACCCCCCCCTCCCATATGATTTTTTTCTTTTCTCGACCCAACCTTCACGCCCTAGTCTTCTGTCCCCTCTTATGCGAAACACCCTGTATAGTGGCATTATAAGTACCCGACCTCTTGTAGATCTACTGAACTGCAACTTTTCGAATAAATACCCCGGAGTCTTACTCACTATTACTTTAAAAAGCATATTCTGCCTTTATGATTACTTGATAAGTCACATTCGATAAGAGCAACGCGATAAGATGCCAGATGATCAAACTAACACAAACCAAATACGTATCTCGTTATATGATTAAATGCAATGCCTAACCTTAATTGCGATGAGGAGAGTATCAGAGTACGTGAGTATAAGTAAAAACAGTTGTAATGCTAACAAACGTCGAACTTCAACGGGTGTAGAGTGTGCTGATAACCTCAGGTTATGCAGCAAGTTGTAGATTTTTTTTATGACATTTTTTATGTTATCAATACAAGATAAGGTAGAATTAATACAGACACCCAAATTTACTACTTTCGATACGGCAACTACCAGATTTACTACTTTCGATACTACTTTCGATAAGGCTTTCTTTTTATATATATGCAGTAGATAGGATTTGGACACATTGATCTGAAGCCCATTTCTAGAAACCCACTGGTAGATACCATCCAAATCAGCATTAATTGTAGCATGCAGATCCCGTAGCTCATTCGGTTTACCAGATATGTACACTTGAATGTCATCTGCGTATGGAGGCATGCTAGAGTGACTACAAACTCCAAGAATGTCGTTTAAGTACATAGTAAATAGTAGTGGTCCAAGTATGGACCTTTGAGGCACTCCACCTTTTATTGGCTTATATTCTAATAATATATCAAGTACTTTTACTCTGAGAGCTGCTTGTCAAATAGCTACACATCACATCCACCGCACTATCTTGAAAACCAAAATAATGCTTAAGTTTGTAGCATAACCGACTATGTATAACTCTGTCGAAGGCTTTGGTAACATCTAACAAACAAAGTAACGTTAGTGAACCATCATCGAATGAAGGTCTTATATCATCTAGCATTTTAACAGTAGCAGTTGAGCAACACGAAAGCCAGATTGAAGTGCAGACATGAGTTTAGAGGAGTCTCTAAGTGATTGGAGATTTGCTGAGCGATCAACTTTTCACTAATCTTGTTTAAAGGTGACAATATGCTAATTGGTCTGAAATCGCTTGCAGCTAAGGAATTAGTTTTCTTGGCTACAGGTAATACAATGGCGGATTTCCAGAATTCAGGAAATGTTGAAAACACTGAAGTATGATATGAGTCAATGCCGAATTAATATGCGAAAGTAAGAATTTTACGAATTTCAAAGGAAACCCGTCATTGTCAACAGCATTGGACTTAATGTTCATCAAGCAACTACCAACATCAAGTTCCGTCACCGGCATGAACTTAAAAATGTGTTCAACACGCATAGAAGGTTGTAAGGAATAGTCAGGTGCAGGCAGCGTAGCATCAGGAAAAAAATTATTTAATGTGTTAGGATCAATTTGGCATTTAGTACTACACTTACTGCGCACTCCGAGTTTGTTTATGTTACGCCATAGCATTTTAGTGGGAAGAGATATGTTTAGTTTTGTAGAAAAGTATTGGGATTTAGCTAACCTATATACACGAACAAATTTGTTTCTAGCGGACCGGAAGATCTCCCAATTTAGAAGTGTAAGACATCCACGCCATGAAATCTGTTCTTTCTTTTAATAGCGTCAAGAGTATTACGATTGAACCAAGGACAAGATGAATTTATACGTTTAGAAGTCTTTAGGGGAACATAGCAGTCAAAGAGATTAAAAATTCGCGAAGAAAGAAAATTTACTTTATCATTTACTGAATTTAATAGCATGCATTCGTCAAATGGGTGTTCAGCGATATCACGATATAAAGCTAAGAAGTCAATTTGATTAAAATCTCTATACGAGAAAGAGCTTGGTTGATTAGTATGAGAGAGATCTACAGTTGTTCTACAAAATTTATTCGCATTGCATAAAAAATATACAGATTTTTAGTTTAAGGATTTGCAATTAGTCCATTATTTCTCTTGGATCAATGTAAGAATGTTGTTTTCTTTATGATCTGCCACAAAAAACCAACGTTATGTCTGTTCACACAGAAGAGTTCCATGAAAAACAAACAGAGATGGTAAAATATTGCAAACAAATTATTCATACACTCTCTTCTTATGATCCTGTTGCTACAAATATAACGGTAATAGACATCTGAGTTTTGACTAATTTTCTTGAAAACGAAGTATCATTGGTTTTTCTAAGCATTTTCTGTCGATTGGCAGCACACTACCAACAAGCCGGAAGAGCAAAAATATTAACTCCGCGTGAAGAGCGTAAAATAATAGCTTCCGTTGTGCAAAAACCGAAAATAACTGCCACGATACTATGTCAGGATATGCTAGTCTTTAAAAAAAAAACAAGCACACAAACAATTCGTAATTGCCTACATAATGCTGGTTATCGCACGCCGTAAGCCATACATATCTAATATTAACAAAAAGAACAGATTAAAATTTGCCAAATGCTACGTAAAGGAGCCAGATTCTTTTGTGGGAGAATGTCATCCTCATGATGAATCAAAATTCAATGTTTTCGGACCAGACGGACCTCCAAAAGTTTGGCGCAAAGTAAATACAGAGCTGAGGGTGTAGGAATAAATTGTGTGACCACTGTATATTTAGAGAACAGAAACTGAGGTCATGATCAGACAGAAAAAACATTTGGTCAAATAGTAGAACTTTTGATAAGTCAGAAACTATAAAATAGTCTAGAAGAGAAGGAGAAGCATTGTTAGAAAATCTAGTGGGCATGTATTTATTAACTACCTAGTGGTAATGTATAGTTCACCACCATCGATGATTTCTTGATGATTTTGTGGCGCAAACCCATTCGGTTATGGATTGATTTTCCATCTTACATTCACACTCGAATGTCCTAGGCTGCGTAAGTACTTTGCTTTCCCATTACAGTGTAATGCAAAGCAAACGAGTTGAAACAACTGTCCTAGGACACATTCGTTTCTCCCTTATCGCTTGTCATAATCAGCGAATCTAACATTTTACTTTTGATTGCGCCTAAAATAATACAAACTAACTCTGAAAAACTTCTCCAAATTAAAGGAAAATTTTATTAGGAATTATTTGAATTTATTTGAACAAAATAACAGGGTTCGGAATATATCTCTCAAACGAACAACTTTTTTTATATCCATCACAAAAAACCGATCCCAAAAGAAAAAATCTGTTTGGATTTATGAGTGATTTTTTTTTATTTTTTCATCCAAGTACAAAAAAATATACATCGCTCACGTTCAAAATAATTTCGATCTTCCAACAAAAGCATCAGTTGGGATGAAAAAAATTGTTATTTTCAAATATTTCAATTTCTCAAGTTGAAAAACCTGCGAATAGCGATTTCAGAAGATGACAAAACTTCGGCTTCCGTACCATAACGATCATCGGAAGATAAGAATTTGTTTCATCCCAACTGATAGTTTTGTAGGAAGATCGAAATTATTTTGAACGTGAGCGATATGTATTTTTTTGTACTTGGATGAAAAAAGAAATTTATCAATAAAGATGGAAATATTGTTATCTTCAGTGAAGGATATGAACTAAGCGATATAAAAAAGAAAACCCTGCAAAATAATTAACTGGCTGAAAGCAGTAATACATAAAATAATATTTTCTCTTTCTAAAACATTGAAAACAATAACAGCTACAATTTTCTAAATAATATGATAAACAATACTATAAAGTAGATAACATGCAGGTTGAAATATTATATGCATAACTAGTTGTAATAATCGATTGCCGATCATTCTAATACTTGGATAACCAAAGAGCTACGTGCAGTAAGGAATGTGAAAGCCCGACATTAGAAGTTATATTACAGAACGCATGCTACCTCAAACTTATGCAAATATTTATATAGAAGACATAAGTCCCAGCGTTTATTTAAGAAATCCTACAGCAATTACATATAGTCTTAAGTTAAATCTAATTGACGATCTGTCCCAAAGTATTTTTCGAATACTAAACAGCAGAGCGAATTATTTCCTTCCTATATGAAATTTGGTGAAACAGTATGTATATGACAACGCCTTAACGATTTGCAATCTCTTTGCAGGCTTTTTCAAATCAACATATTCACGTGCAACTTTCAGTTTGTTGAATTATTCATATGGAGTTTTATCAGGGTAATTGTACAGCCTCTAATTGATGACTTGATAGTATTAAAAGCACTAAATGATATAAAATGCTCCTATAAAAAACTGTGCCGATGAGTTAGTGTCACCTATGACAAAACTATTTGACTTTCCTCTACGTCCTGTTTATTTTCCTGTAGCATGAAAGTTTTCATTTATTATACCACTACAAAATTCTGAAAATATATGTCTTATAAACAACTATTGTGGCAGCGCCAAATTTGTCGAAATTTTACGATCGTGACGTAGCAAATTTCCCGTACTGTCTTTGATTTTATTTCTCTAGCTCAGCATTTTTTCTGCATTGGAAGATCTACTACAACACATCTATTAGAATTTCTAACTAAAATAAGTTAGTAACTTCAAGTTAGAGTTTCTAACGGATGTCATATACACTGACTTTATTAAAGTATTTTATATGGTTAGAAATGTATGGTTGCTGCCTTTAAAATTACAAGTTTTTGGTTTTCCCTCAACTTTTACTGCGTGGTATTTTCGTATCTCCAATTTTCCATTACTTCCTAGCGGAACAAGGGACCTAGCGGAATTGGACCATTTCGATTTTTAATATTTATAAATGATTTGCCAATAGTTATAAGGAATGGTAATGTGTTAATGTTCGCTAAAGATGTATAAATATTTCTTCTTCGCCGACCTTCTTCAAGCGGAAATTAACTGAATGGTGTGACGTGAATCGAATGAGCCTAAATGTAAAGCAGTGCTGCCAGATGACTTTTACAACCTCATCATTTAATTTTTACTGCGTTTTGTGTTTTCGTATTTTTCGAACAATTGAGAGAGAAGAATCTGTAAACCTCTCAAACGCAAAACCAATTTTGTTAGTAGTTTACATGCTTTGCAGACTTCAGATCTTTTTGTGGTTGTTGGATGAATACCAGTATGAAGTTAGCATACTTTTTCTTAGCATACTGCGAATTCAACTAAGCGAGCTCTTTTAGATCACAGAATAAATAGTATACAGATGTTGCATCTCGTACAAAGCATATTTTGTTCTAGGGTACCAATATTAGAACCCTATCCACCAGAGAGTAATCGTGCAATCGTTTTTCTCTCGGCTATACATATACACGACAGCACTCGTCGTTTTTTCAAACCGACATTAGCGATCGTTCTTATTTAAAATGGAACGGCAAGGAAATTCACATGCACAAGTCCCCAAAAAATCACACAGAAAAAAGGTTGTGTAATGAAATTGTGTAACTGTCTGAGCGTTACGAATTAAATACAATTTTTGCTCGAGTAAATAAAATGTTTGAATTCAAAATGGTAACCACAGCAATGCAATCATGGTCTTCACAGGTTTGTCAGAATCTTCTTTATTAGTCAAATAAGATAAACTGGGTAACGCACACCATCAATTAAAAAAAAACCAGAAAGAGTGTTAACTCCGGCCTGGTCGAAGTTCATATACCCTACACACGTTTACTTAAAAATTAGCCGTGGCAATGGTCTAAGTTTTTTCCTTTTCAATCTCAAATATCCTGTGATGACAGAGAATATTCGTGCCAAATTTGATGAAAATATCTCTATTCGTTCTCCTGTAATCGAGTTTTATTTAGTTAGTGGGCGGACCACACCCATTTTTCTGTTTCTGTTTTGGTCAGAGATAGTGGACTTCTGGACAAAATTTCAACCGCAAATTCGTTCTACAAGCTGAGAAATTGAGCTATAAGCATGGATTAATTTATATTTACTATAAAAAGTAGGCGTGGCAATTGTACGATTTTGGCCATTTTCAATACCGATGAGTTTCTAATGATAGACAATATTCGTGCCATGTTTGATGAAGATATCTCTATTCGTTCTCTTGTAATCGTGATTTCCACAGACAGACAGACAAACAGACAGACGGACGGGCATGGCTAAATCGACTGAGGAGGTCACGCTGATCAAGAATATATATATACTTTTCTATACCTGTCACGCCTCCTTGAATGCGTTACAAACGGAAGCAGTAAGTGAATATACCCTCATCACTTCGTGTGTAGGGTATAAAAATATCATTAGCGCCATCTATAGTTCCATAGCGAAGTAAAGTTTTTACATCAACGCCTTCTATTTCTATTTCTATTTCATATAACGAGAAGAGCAATTTGATTGGAATTTCTAATCCTAGTCGAGAGTACGATTAGGAAATTTGTATGGAAACTGTTATAATCCGAAGAAAAAGGAACGCAGCTAATGTGTATAATGAAGATCCCCTGTTGTTGATCCAAAGTGCCGGCAATATTTAATTTTTCTCTATAGTAATTTTTTACTAGAGCACTACAATTAACCAGTAACTCCTGTTGGTGCTGCGCATAGCTATGCAATGTAAAATATGAAACTTTTAGGCTAAGCGCACACTACAGACTTTTTGTCGGCTGATAGTTTCATCGGATTGGGCTGTTTGCGCGCACACTATGCGTACTAAACTGTCGGGTTGGTGTTTAGTGTGCACACTACCCGATAGTGGAAGATTCCCCTGAAAAAATAACACGTTTAAAAAGCACGAAGCAAATATTTCATATCCTCCAATGCTCTAGAAAACTCTAGAAATACGCAAAAGAAAGAAATAACAAACGAAGAATAAACAAAAATGCGCCACAATTCTGCGTAAACTCGCTATCAAAAACAAGTCGGCAACAAAAACAATCTGCATGTCTGCGCACTCTAATTGACTTCCATGTACATTAAGCTAAGGCCGACAGTTTGATCGAAGAAAAGTTGGAACGCAAAGCTAATGCCCATTCAACTTTTGTGTCTGCTCATATCGGGTCGGTGTAGTGTGCGCGCTGCCTATAACTCCATGCTGATTAAGAATGTAAACAAACTATCGGCCGACAAAAAATCTGTAGTGTGCGCTTAGCCTTAAGGGAGAAAACCAAAATACAGAAATCTAAAGCTTGAAACAAAATTTTGTAACTCCTCGTGAATCCACGACGCAGTCTAGCAAAACAGATGTACGCACACATAAACGTTTTATGCTTGCTCTCTCGTCGCTTCTCTTTGTTCGTGATTGCTTCTCTCTGTTCACGTTTGCTCTCTCGTTGTTTGATCTTCCCTCAGTTGTTCCGACCGCACCTAAAGTGAAAAGGTATCGCAGGCCGAGATGCAACTTCTGTATACTATTTGTGGTTAGATCTACATATGTTGTTTTTATTTTGCGGCGAAAAGTGTAAGCAAGTACTCCAACCAAATTTTTTCTTTCCTTGTATTTCTAACCCCTCTATAGATCCTCCCGCCATAGCAGCGTTGCACATTTATGTTGGTAAATCTATGAAACAGCTTATCAAAATACAACTAGAATCGAGTCTTCACAATTTTATATTTTTATTTTAATAATTTAAATGTAATGCTAAATTTAATATAAATATTGTATTGTATATTATTGTATAATATAACATATATGAAAGATAATTTAAAATTCTTTCCAACCATTCCCACAACCTGTAGGTAACTCTTATAGTTTCGGATCCTACAAGGTACTCCTACAAGGTACTCTATTTTCTTATGTTTGAGATAATTATGTAGGTACATTTTAAATTTTATATAAATAAAAAATATTTTTAATACTTATTCCAATGATATACATAACATAGAGGTATCGCGTATAGTTACAGACCTAAATCAAATTTTGAATAACAACTACATCAAAAATAACAACAAAATTGAACAACAAACAATAACAAAACTGAACGAACCTCAATGTAAGGCAAAATCTATAAATAGATGAAATGTGTATATGTATATTGTATGAACTCCAAGGCTTACTTAAAACTTTTGAATCGTTAGAATCTTATTTTTACCAGTAGTTGTAATCTATATATATCTCAAATAGATAATATATATACCAAGGTGTGATAAAATCTTCTCATTCTATCACAAAATGGTATTGTATTAAAGTTATGCAACTTTTGTATTACTTTTCCATATAATGAAATATTTAAAAAATTAAATATTGCTTCGCTATAAACCATTAACTTAATAGGAAAATTCATTAAAAGTTTTCATTCTTAAAAGTTTAAAATACATTTTTTTAGAATAAATAAGATCTATAGAAAATATTGTATAAAATTTATAACAACATTTCGTATATTCGTACATAATTTGATAAAATGAAATGTTATAAATAGTTTTATAGTTTACACCCAGAATTTTTAGAGTGTAGAAATAGAGAAGATAGATATAGAACACTATATACATTCTTGATCAATGTCACCTCCTGAGTTGATTTTGCGATGTCCGTCCGTCTGTCTGTTGAAATGAAGGAATGAAATTTATCGAAATTTATTTATCGAAAAGAAATTTTGCAGAAATATCCTTTGTTACTACGTGCTGTTAGGTATTGAAACTGGGCAAAACCAGTCAACGACTACGCCTACTTTTTTACCGAGAATGTAGGTACGTAAGTTTTTGAGTTATGGCAACAAAATTTCATTTCTGATCATAGAGTAGCATTATCTCTTAATATCTCAAATATGCGCGTGTACCGCTCACTTTTAGGTTACATAGGCTGAAAAGAGTTATATAAACATTTACATATAAGCATTGTATGATCCAACAAACTGTTGTTTTTCCCGAAAGTAGGCGTGGTACCACTTATGCAGTATTAACACAGTATAGCTCTAAAAAAAAATTATTACCATAAGAATGTTTTACATAACTCATTATTTAATTCTTCAAGTACAGGTACTAATTATTTCTATTAGTAGGCGTGGCCCAACTCCCACTTTTATTCAAATCTTTATTGTAGGGTATTTCGGCTTCACGCATCATTTATATATGGATTTTTTAGGAGGTTTCCGTCGTCACTTTCGTTTACAGTGCAAATAGAGTAAACTTCTAGGCCAGATTGCAAACAATTGTAGAAACCAATTTGGACAACTTTTCTTCCGATGGTTCACAAGGGTCCATAGCACAACAGGAACTAGATATAGATTTGTATATAGATTTTTTTTAGGAGGTTATATTGTCACATTTTTCTATGGAGAATTGTTAAAATCTCTACGATAGGAAAGGTTTTTTTAAAATTTGTAATGTATTTTGTAATATTTGTAAATTTGTTGTAAGAGTTTCCAGAATAAACCTAGTAATGTCATTACGCTTTCTATTGCTATCCTCCTTCTATCGATTTTTTGTGAGATATGTATTGATAATTAGTTGCAATTTATCATGATTTATTAAAATTATAGGTTATAACTGAATGGAAATAGTCTCTGTATTGCATGAGTCATTTATTTTGAATTTTTTTATTCAGAATTATTTATTCTTAAATGTCCTTAGTACGTATCCTTAAATATTTTTGAAACATCAGACATAGTTGAAATCAGAAAACAACTCAACGTTATTAAATGATATTGTAATTTTTTTAAAATTATTAGAATGTATTTTAAATAAACACATTTTTATTTAAAAAATTGTTATATTTGTGAAAAAATCTTGCCTTTAAAATAAAATGAAAATGTTGTCGGGCTGTTGATCTTCGCCCTTTGGGATGAAAGCTGGCTTTAGTCTGTCTGCTGAAACCTGGACGACTTTTCCGTTTATTTTTAACGTGAAAATTCGATATAGCGGCTGCGCGTTTAGTACAATCAATCTAAAAAGCAGAGCCCCGTGGCTTTAAGCAGTGCAGAAGCCGAATATATGGCGCTTTCGGAAGCTACAAAATAAGCGATTTATCTCCAGAAGCTGTTAATTGAAATGGGTTTTATTAATACAACAAAACCGGTAGACATCAATGGAGACAATTTGAGCGCGCAACAACTTGTTAAAATCCTGTGTTCCATGCGAAAAGTAACCATGTTGATATTAAGTATCATTACATCAGAGATTCATATGAAGCTAAATTGATCGATTTAAACTACGTACTAACGATATGTTAGCAGACATACTTACGAAGAATTTAACTAAAGCCAAACATCTTCAATTTGTACATGTTGGTCTTTCTTAAAAAATTTTTTTGTATGTTGATTTAATGCCTAACAAACTAAATTTAAACACAATTTTATTATGTATACTATTTCGGATTCCTATTGAGGAGGAGTGTAAGAAATATGTGGCAACACGAATACTCGTCATATTTTGTTTCCTGTTTTGTTTCACATTCTTAAATCTCTTTTACAACATTTTTGTAGTTTTAAGTCTAACAGCCTTATAATGTAAATAGTTTGAAAACGAAAACGAAAACACAAATGAAAACGAAAACTAAACGAGCCAAACTAGTATAATAGAAGAAAATGTTGCCATGTGTGCAATATTTAAAGCATTTTTATAAGTAATTTCTAGAAACGCAAAGATTTCGGGTAGAATTCAGTGCAAAAGCGTGTCGGCAACACTGTACACAACACTATACACATACAAATTCGACACATACAATTCGACAACTTGCAAAACACAAACAATTTTACACTAGGCGATAGCCTTCTTGCTTTCGCCTGGTTTCTCGACTTTTTTCCTGGAAACTGCCGATCCATTATACCACACGTAGCTGATAAAATCTGCAAAGCATGTAAAAATACCAACAACAAGCATTTTTTTCGTTTAGTCGATTTTACTCGAGTTTCGTTATGTTCAGTTGTCAAACAAACGAAAAATGACGAAAAGCACAAAACAAAACTCATGAAAAACATATGTTTCGTTTTCGTTTGCGTCTTGAAACTATTTACATTATAAGACTGTAAGTCTTGAATAAAGCCTTCAACTAAACGTATGTTCTTTCATTTCGGATATTATTTTCCACTGTATCCCAACAACATTGATCTTCAAAATTAAAATAATTAAATATACATAGTAGCAGAGCTGCACAAAAGGTAGTAGAATTTATAAATATACAGTTACATATATAAACTCTCGATTTAATATGAATAGCTTAAATAAGAAATTGCAATCTATCATGGACAATATCTTTCTCTTTTATGCATTAATAAAAAAGGAACATTACAAGTACATAAAATACGCAATTTTCCGTTTTAGAAAAAGTTATATATAACTAATTTTTGAATATTTATTATTCAAATGAATCGGCAATCGCAATCATATACCGGGGTAATCGGACGGTTCCAATTTATCATTCATTGGCATTATCGCAGCTGCACTTGTTTCGGTGTTATCACGAAAACAAGAAAACCATATCACTTCGCAAATAAATCACAGTTTCCAAGTTTATATTTCCAAACTGACAGGATGTCATATTTCACTTCAAATAAACGACGCACAACAACAAACTTGTGAATTTGTTAAATATTTGATCAGAAACATTTAAGAATGGCAAAACTCATAGAAAATCTAAGAATTAAAAAAATTAGAAGAAAATTTCTCTTCGCAGTTTCTCTTCTCTTCTATATTTTATTTAATTTTTTAATAAGATTTACTATTTTTATTTAAATTATTAACTTAATATATTTAAATAAGTAAGTTACAGTTAATATTAAGTTACAATTACAATTACTTAAGTTACAATACATATATTTACAGTTACAGTCAAAGGAGTAATAAATTCATTTACAGGAAATTGAAGAGAAGATTAAGAAATATTTTCCTGCTCCTATTGATTATTGGGCGTTAAATGAAGCGAAAGAAACGATCAATACCAAAAAGAGGAAATTGCTGATGCCAGTGGATAGAGTACATTCCTTACTACAAAAGGTATTTTAAAGCACACGAGAATTAAAGTTATTAGAGCGTTTTTATATTTTTTATCAAAAATTTATTGTTTATTGCATGGTTTTCCAAAATATACAACTGAATTATTAGCAGAAAATTAGATGGTAATTAAAGAAAATATTTGCCCAAAAATTGTCAATTTCCCCTCGTTTAGATAGGGCCATTTTATAAAAATCCGACTTAACACCAAAAAAAATAATATTAAAAAATAATGGTAGCCATAATCAAAGCCAAATATCTGCTTCTTAATATTCTTTTTAAATTAGTTTCCTATGTCAAACAGTTTTTGAGAAAATTAACGCCAAGGTTAAAATTTGGAAAAAAAAATTCCGAAAAAAAATTTTTGGTCGCAATTTTTTTTTTTAAATTACGGTATTAAGTATAAATGTTTTTCCGACCATAAAATTCTCTAATCAATTCTAGAGAGAATGCTTCAAACCGGAAGGATCTATGTTTTGTAGTTTCCGAGAAAAGTGAAAATTACGAAGCATACTTTCCTTTCAAATACCAATTTTTTGGCTACTTGTGTTTTATTATTGGTGCAAATAGATAGAAGAAGATTGCTCTGCGGAAGGAGTTTGGATCGTAATTTTCACTTTTCTAGGAAACTACAAAACATAGATCCTTCCGGCTTGAAGCATTCGCTCTAGAATTGATTAGAGAAAGTTTATGGTCGGAAAAATATTTATAGTTAATACCGTAATTTTGAAAAAAAATTGCGACCACAAATTTTTTTTCGGAATTTTTTTCCAAATTTTAGCATTAATTTTCTCAAAAATTGTTTGACATAGGAACCTAATTTAAAAAGGACATTAAGTAGCGGATATTTGGCTTTGTAAATCAGCAAGCAAAAGTTATCTAGGTTTAATCATTATTTTTTAATATTATTTTTTTCGATGTTAAGTCGGATTTTAATGGCCCCTCCTGCCTAAACGGGGAGAAATTGACCCCCCTCCCATACGATTTTTTTCTTGTCTCGACACATCCTACACGCCTTAGTCTTTTGAGCCCTCATATGCGAAACACCCTGTATACATCACGCATATAATACATATGTATATTCGCATATGCTTTTGTTGCAGTTGTTAAAATATGATTACAATCTAATTTGGCATGGTGTGTATTGTGAGGGAAAGCTATAGAAGTAAATTCGTAAAATATTAATATAAATATAAATATTAGCACAAATCGCCGAAATTGCATGGGCTATGTCTGCGACGTAGTTTGTGTCGAGTGAGCATTAGTGCTCTCTAGGTTATGCTAACTAAGTTAAGCAACATACCAAGTCTGGGACATTTAAAAACGTTTTTTAATAGTTAGTCTTAATAAGGACATATTCGATAAAATAAACTTGAATTAAATGAATACAATTGTGTCATGGTTTCTTTAATAGTTAAAGAATAATTTTATGACATAGGTACTTGTAATTATGCTTATCAATCAAGTTTTTCAGCATAGAACTGAAAGAGCATTTTCCAAAAACAAATAGAATTAATGAATTTCAACAAATGGTTATTACTTTGTGCGAGTTCGTTACGAATATATGCAATACATTTTATAGGTAGTAAATACGTACGAGTGAGACACAAATTTGAAAATCGCCCTCGAAAATAGTTACTCCTGTGAAGAAAATGGATTATTACTGGGCCAGCAATTAACATATTTTATTATGAAAGGCATATATAAAAAATATATATATATGTATACATATATATTTCAAAGGCATTTTTCGCAGCGGACATGTTTAATTAATCTGACGCTCATTCTGAGGGCCTGATAATAAAATTGATGAATGTAACGCGGCACAATCTTTCAATCAGACCTTCAGTTAATGCTTTGCTAATAAATTTCAATAATTCATAATACAGTTTTATAATATAATTATGTATACATCATATTAAGATTACTTTTAATTTTTTACATATAAATATTTTACGTATTTAACTATTACGTATTTATTTTTATTTCGTATATGTGTTTGAAAAATACATTCAAACAAAACACACAAAAATTTCATTTTCAATAATTCCAGTGTAAATTTCGTGAAGCAAACCTAAAAACCAAACAAAAACTATCGCCGTTCAACTCTTTTCTACTGTCCTTATTGGTCCTTATGTATACATAATTATGTATATGTCCTTATAATTATGTATACATCATATTAAGATTACTTTTAATTTTTTACATATAAATATTTTACGTATTTATTTTTATTTGGTATATGTGTTTGAAAAACACATTCATACAAAACACACAAAAATTTCATTTTCAATAATTCCAGTGTAAATTTCCTGAAGCAAACCTAAAAACCAAACAAAAACTATCGCCGTTCAACTCTTTTCTACTGTCCTTATTGGTCTCTGTGTTGAAATTATTTTTATTTTCAAAAATCCATTCTTTGCCTGCGCAGTCTCTTTTCATCTCCGAGGAATAAATGTTTTACATAACTTAATATTTAATCAAGTACGGGTTTTTTATCAGTTCTATTAGTAGGTGTGGCACAACGCCAACTCTTACCCAAATCTCTAGCACAAGTTTGAAGGTGTAGGGTATTTCGGCTACGGCCAGGCCTTAGGCAACACCATTACTCGTTCTTAACATTTCACGAAAGTATGTATTGATCCGGTATATGTGTTCTTAAATAAGTAAATTGGTTTTATGATTGGGCTGAAGTTGGCCTTGAATTTATGCGTTGCTAGTGCGCGACATACCACATCGTTCAACCCTTAGGGAAACAGAAATTTAGTATCGTGTAACGATACATTAATATATCACTTGGTATACTCACTAGCTCACTATACTGCAGTGGCATTTAAATGTAACATTAGATGGACAATAATCCTTGAATTGAACCAATTGAAAGAAAAATTGTAGTGGTTTTCCCTCCACGAAGGAGGGAATTTTGTTCTCACGGGAGCACGGCTGTATCCTCTCCACCTCTCTGCAGCCGCGCTCGTTGCCGTTGGAACCTCCAACATGATGGAACAGTGGATCGTTTTTGAATGGAGCCGAAACGACGAACCTGAGAGTTCAAAATGCTGGACCCGAGGATCGCCATTTTGTATTCACGAATTAATATCCACAAGTTCTACACACCAGTTTTCATCGCCACAACAGCGCCAGTTTTTTTTATTAGCAATAAAAAAAGTATTTTCTTGGTTGGTGAAGTAAATCAACAAATAACGGGTGCAAAATTATGGTCTAATCGTCAAGTTCTCGCAGTTCTATTTTTCAATATACGCGAAGTTAAATTGACTGTAAGTGAAAGCGCAAATCTTGTCATTAGGAAGTGTATTATATTCTGGGAAAAAGCTAGAATACCTACAAGAGCTGTTCGTAATTGCGTTAAGAAGCTCGTGGATTTTTATCATGTCCGGCGAGACCTGCAAAAAAATTGCAAGAAGACAGGACTTTCATAGACGTCGCGAGGAGGATTTGGATAATTTATTCGATGTCGAAAATGTTCTCGAAATGCTAAAATAGACGAAGATAAAGTTTTCTCACAAAAACAGAGAGAGCCGTCCGGGGTGATTAGCGGGTATAGACAAAAGGTTATCTGAAATGGAACAAAGGGCAAGGCTAAGAAGACTAGCAGAAGAAAAAAAACATTAAAGCAAATGCCTTTAGAGAGCTTTATAACATCTGTTACTTCACACAGCTATACAACATCTTAAGAATTGCGAGAACAATCTACAAGCTCTGAAGGAAGTCTGGAAGAACCTTTGCCTTCCACATGTCAATCCGTAACTTCTTTAGTTAGGACGATAAAAAGAGGAAGGAATGATTTTATCACCTGAAGTAGTTACAGTTCATTGGGATGGAAAACTGTTACCTGGCCTGGATGTAAGAAGCTGTACAGAAGAACGCCTGCCAATTATTATCGCATTTGGGGAGAAGGAACAACTTCAGTACCAAAATTAGAAAGGTCTTCCGGTAAAAATCAAGCAGAAGCAGTATCAAACGCGCTTCATGATTGGAACCTTACTGATAGCGTACATATAATGTGTTGTGATACGACAGCTTCTAATACAGGCCCCTTGAATGGCCTGTGGCCTGCGTTCTTTTAGAACAAAATCCAGAAAGAGAATTGTTATTCTTTGCTTGTCGCCATCATGTTTATGAACTGGTGCTGAAAAGTGTATTTGAATCAATGAAGATTAAAATCAGACCTCCAGGCGCCATGCACCAAGCGCGATGGCAAAAGCTATTTACTCCATGAAAATATGTTTGCTGCAATCTCAATTTAAAATTAACGTTAAAGACAAACAAGCTTAACAAGAAGTTTGTTTATTTATTGTGGCGGTTTATATGAAACCCTGGCTTGGATACAGTTTGGCAGTAAAAGCGCCGAATTAAGATCTTAGTTTTTTGAAGACGCTGAAACATTATGAAACAGTTGACAAATTAATTTCCATAGCAGCATTACGCAAATTTAGTCAACACTTATCGTATTTAACGGAGGAAAAAGTCGTCCTATCTGGTTTTGATGACGAAGTTGATAAACAAACCAAACGGAACATTGTAGCAAACTTACAAAGAGAAAGCTTTTGAAATTTTGAAAAGAGATATGTTCCATCGAAGGAAGATATGTCTGTCTCTATATATGTGGCATTTCATGAGTTATTTTAAAAGTTATTTTATGCATTCCCTAGCTAGTTTTTGCTTCTAGGAAAATCTTTAAGTGATTTCGTGCCTCAAAAGAACAATGATTTATTTTCAAGATTAAAAATTGATAGCAGTTTCCTTTAAGAAAATGTGTCTTCGTGGGAAGAAAATGACGCTTTGTGGAAGCTAAAAATAAAATTTTCAAATTGAAAGCAGTGAATGATACAGTAGGGTGCTTCTTAATTTTCGACCAACGTATGAAATGGACCCCACACGCTAGAATTGTTCCTTTAGGTGAGAAAAAAAAATTGTGCAAAGTTTGAGCTCGATCAGATAAAAGGATTACGTGCCCCTTTTGAATTGAAAATTTTGAAATTCACCTTAACTATGACATCGTTGGATTTATCTTTTTTTTCTGAATAGGAATATGCAAAAATTATATGACTTCGTTTATAATATTATATTTACTTTATTGAACAGTACAAATTTCTGTGACATTTTTTTGTATAATCGCAAATAACAAATATATTTAAATATTTACATAAAAATGTAGCATATTTTGACTGATGATGAGACATACGTATTGTCCTGTATAAGTAAAATAACATATTACAGTTGTAAATATATTCTACACAATAGAAATAGGGAACTATTTCTTATATTCTAAAGAAGTTACATGTAATATTTACATATTTTTCGTTAAGGTAGTTTTATTTACATCAGGATATTGCTGGCGGTAATCTTTTACAATATTATCTGTTTTTCTTCCTCACTACGCGCTAAAATGTGATTAAAGTCCTGCATTAATTTAACAGCTCTTTCCTCCTTTTCGTTAACCACCGGTAAAGCTTTAACTATATCTAAACCTATTTTATAAGATAGCTCATTTTGCCAAACTATAGGATCTTTTCAAAAAATTCTGTCGATATGCCAAATCTACTAAAAAACTTCCGACTTTCGTCTGATATAAAATATGAATTATCATTCTTCATATGGTCGGCTACATTATTTGGTAGGAGGACAAACTTTTTATAATAATCACTGCGGCTACTATTAGTCCTATTTAACGCCTCCACCATTCGTTTCTTTGATTCTATTGAAATGTCACTATCAAAGAACGATAACGCAGCAATTTCTGGTGTCAGATACCACAATTGTCTGCAAAATTTTTTTTACGTTACATGACTAATGTCTTTATCTATTGTCTTATATTTATATAAGGATTTAATAAAAGTAAAATCCTGATGCGGAGCCCTCGTCGGGAGAAGAGCTTTTGCCATGCTTTTAAATATAAATTTGCAATAAATATACAGATTTCCATTTTTCTCCGTTTCGCTTAACTCAAATTCTTTGCGAAACAAAAATATTTTTAAACAATAAATGCCCTTTGCCATCCACCGAGCATGATGGAAAGGCTCGGGAGCTCGCAAACGGTAGTTTGAAGAGGTATTACCTAAAAATACTACCACGAGTTCAATAAATTCGCGAATGTCTTCCCGAGGATGATACGTTTGCAGACTCTGTTTCGCAAAATTGATCAGCTGTGTTATATTTTCTATCTTTTGTTTGACAAATGTATATTCTACCCCAGAATGAAAGTTTAATTTATTTATATTGGGCCACGCTTGCTGGAAGCGTTTCAAAATTGGCACGTTTGGACTCGTAAAACGCGGCATCTTTTTCTCAAAAACCGATATTAAAAGTATTTCATATTTCCATATGCCATAGTTGAGGTGAATTTCAAAATTTTCAATTCAAAAGGGGCACGTGATCCTTTTATCTGATCGAGCTCAAACTTTGCAGAAATTGTTTTCTCACCTAACGGAATCTCATCTGGCTTGTGGGGTCCATTGTATCTCGATAAAAATTTTCACAGGTATAGCTTAAAAGCATCCTAATGATACAGCTGAAAGAGCTGTTAAACTAATGCAAGACTTCCATGGTTTAATAAGTGCAAATGAAGAACAAAAGCAATTTCTATTACGCTGTGTGCAAGAACATAGAAAGATGTATCCAGCCGATGTATGTAGCCGGATTCTAAGATTGTCCTAGCTAAAGCCAAAACTCTATCGCGAAAATGCTAAAAATAAACTGACTGAAAACTTTTAGCGATGTCGCTAAAATGCGATTCTGAGTCCTGCGTATCGTAGCTAAAAATTTTGTTCTTTCTACTCGCCACCATTGAGCTATTTTAGCGATTTGAAGTGTCAAATTTTTGGGTACAAATTGCAAATAAAATTTAAATTTTTTGTTTAAAATTCAATAATGAATTCGCGAACAAGATGTAACTACTATTTAATTAAGATATTTATATTAATAATCTGCGAAAAAAGAAGAAGAGATTTACGGAGTTCCACGGACATATTTGATATGTCGAACAACAGCTTTATGGAAATTTTCAGTTTTCCAAAAGATGTTTGTCTGCAAATGATTGAGTAGGCTACTCCATTAATGGAAATAGGTAAAATTAACACTAGGCTTCCACCAAAACTTCGATTTTTGGTCGCTTTAAGATTCTTTGCACAAGGTAAGAACTGATTCCTGAAAATAATAATTAGCTAAATATCTTCAATTCTTCATTAGGCAGTTATCAGCGTTCGATTGGGCATGACTTTCTTAATGTCTCCCAAAGCTGTGTCAGTCGATGCGTTAGGGAAGTCGTATACATTTTTGATCGGCACTTACTGACCAAATACGTATGATTTCCACTAACCAATCAAGAAATTCTTTTTCTTAAAACAGTGTAAGTGAATAACATAAATGCATTAAAAATTTATTTATTTAAATAACAACGTATGTATTTGCTTTATTTTTTAGATTTTTTAAAAAGTTCGGGTTCCCAGGGGTGATAGAGGCGTTCGTATATCAAAAGCAAACGTCCCTTTCGTGGAATGGATCACATATACATATGTATGTAGAAAAGGAATGCCCATTCCATCAATCTCCAAATAGTAATTTAAAAAATGTTTGCAATAAAAGTAATTTATAATTCACTTTAGGTGTGCGACAACAAACTTGGAATTTTGGACTGCAACGCGCGTTTTGGTGGGACTGCACATGATGCATCCGTTTGGAGATCGGGCGCTCTAAAGGTGTTATTGGCAAATATGTATTCTAATGGCGAGCGAAATTTTTGGCTATTAGGTAACAGGTATTTTATAGCATCATTTCCTTTATTTAAATGTCAATTTATTTGTAGGAGACAGTGGATACCCGCAAACACCATTCTTAATGACCCCCCATTTTAAGCCAAACAACAGAAGCGGAGGATAATTATAATCGCACACATAAGAAAGCCAGAAACTGTGTTGAGCGATGTTTTGGTGTTTTAAAATCAAGATTTCTATGTTTCTCAGCGGAAAGGATTTTAATGTACGACCCTATAATTGCAGGCAAAATCATTAATGCATGTGTTATATTACACAATATATTGATTTTGAACCGAGTGCCATATGATAACCAAATTTTAATATTGAATTCAGATAATCGAGATGAAAGCAACTACAATGATAGTGATGGAAACAATGTCATTCTGCAAGGAATTTTAGCTAGGCGAAAGATTGTAAATGATTAAATGATTATGTTCAATAATTTCCTTCCTAAATGTACTTAAAATCGAATAAAAAGAACTTTTACAAATAAAATGTATTCATGTATTTCTGTTCATTAGTTTACATATATTTAAATTTAGTTCTTTCAAAAGCCTGTTGTTTTTTCGTAGTTCCCTTAATTTTTTACTTCTGTATTTTCTTCCATTGCCATTTTTTCTCTTCCAGTTGAAGGAATCGAAAATTAATATTGAATCGCTTCTATTTTTTACGTGGAGTTGGATTGCTGGCAGAAGGTTCTTCGATTTGCTCCACTTCCAGTTCCACTTAAATTGGTTTCTGGATTGCATTCTACAAAAGAAAATAGTGATTAAATATGAAACATAACCTATGCTATCCAATCAGCTTGGCTAGACGCAGTATCATTTGATACGGTATCACTCAGTTCGTTGGAGAAAAAGTCTACACTCAAGTATCAAGTGTAGAGAATTTTTGACACCCAAATATGTAGACCCTGCTTCTTTCGGTATCATTTACGCACACAAGTAAGTAGTTGTCAACAACAAGCAAAGTGTCGGGCATAATGAATTCGAACGATTGCATATTAAGTTGAAAAAAAAAAGTTGAAAAAAAAAACGAGAAATTTCGTTTATTTGTCCCATTTGCCTTATTTTAATATCAAGTCACGAAAAGTTCAAAAACAATGAAAAACCAGAAAGAGTGTTAACTTTGGCCTGGCCGAATTTCATATACCCTACACACGTTTACTTAAAAATTAGGCGTGGCAATGTTCAAATCCCGTCGCTACAACTTTTGTAATACTTGCCATTATATTATTAGAGGCTGAAAGCTTACTTAAAATTCCAGATGAAGGAAAAGATTTAACACCATTGGAGGAAAGATTTGTGGCATGGATTTCATTCATGAGGATTATATCTTCAGGATAAACAGACAATGTGCTGTCAGAGGAGCGGTGGTAAATGTGCCTATTTCCCTTAGTAATACTGTCACAGTGCTGCCGCGTATTTTGGATCAAATGGAAGTTATTCAAGTACATTTAGATCCAGTAGGAGCGCTATGTTCGGTCTGGCCGAGTCTTAGATATTCTACACCTTGGAGGTCCGTCCCGGGTTGCACAATTTCGGTGGCGGCATTTTTGTAATCCAGTATTGGTTTATTGAATTCTTGGAAATTTTGGGGCAAGTTGATTAACCGCCTCGGGCTAAATGGGTCCTAGTTAAATGGGTCCTATAAATAGTAGGCGTGATCTTTACCTGTTTTAAAAACAAACGATCGAAAATCATACAAGATGTCTTGGACTCATGAAGAAGTTGAATATCTGCGTTCCACATGAATTGAAAGAAATTTATTTAACACAACGAATCAATGTTTGTGATATGCATTTCAAACGTAATGTAACACTAGCCTACAAATTAAAATTTTTCTGTAACGGGCTGTTTGACAACATATTCTAAAGGATTTTGGTCCGCTGATTCCAAAAATGATAAAATAAAAAAAATGAAACGAGCCGTTTTCGAGATAATAGTTTTTTAAAATTTTTGGCGACTTTACGTTAAGGTCCATCCACTTGAAGAGCTGACATATGTAACCGATTCGATCACAACTAAGATTTTACAGCCAGATTCTTAAAACTCACGGTGACTGGCTCTGCCACTGACGTCTCAAGTCACGGCGTCGTAGTCACGGCATTCTGAGAGTCGTGCGCATCGTCTTGTCTTGGCTTTACGTCGCACTCACGCCCGTAATAACATGTTACGTCTTTCAGTAAGAAGTTGTCAAAATTTTAGTATTGGTAAACGCATTTCTGTATATTATAACTATGGTGAAATAAGAAAGTTGAAATTATGTTAACTTCAAACTTTTTATCATTTCATAAAATTGTTTTTTTTGTGCAAAAATCTGTGTTTTGAACAAAGCTGAACTAAAGAATAATGAAAACAAGAATTTGAAAACATAATTACACCAGTTATTATATTTTATTTCACTCAGGTTTAAGCAAAGATATTATCTTCCTTTTTTTATCCTTTCTTTTCCAATACTGTCGCAACGTCAAAAAAATGCTAGCTCTTATGCTTTGCTGTGAAAAAGAGTTGTTACTTCCATTTTTAGTTTCTTTATTAAAAGTGCAACTCAAAGTGTTAAGTGTTATTAATTAATTAATAAAATCGAAATGGAAAAATTAATGCTTTTGTGCTAGGCAATTTATTAATTTTAATGTTTCGAAATTATTTTGTTATAAATATACATAAATAAAGGCATGAAAGCAAAATACTAAATGCACTTAAACCTAGGAAGTGGATCACATTTCTTTTAATTTTCTATATATTTCTTTTCCTATATTATATATTTTATAAAGAAAAAATTAGATTTTTCCATTTCTTATTGTTACTTCCATTTTGAGTTTCTTTATTAAAAGTGCAACTCAAAGTGTTAAGTGTTATTAATTAATTAATAAAATCGAAATGGAAAAATTAATGCTTTTGTGCTAGGCAATTTATTAATTTTAATGTTTCGAAATTATTTTGTTATAAATATACATAAATAAAGGCATGAAAGCAAAATACTAAATGCACTTAAACCTAGGAAGTGGGTCACATTTCTTTTAATTTTCTATATATTTCTTTTCCTATATTATATATTTTATAAAGAAAAAATTAGATTTTTCCATTTCGTCTATTAACTGCGTCGAATTCGTCAATTTTAGGCTATATTGAAAAATATAGTAATATAATGAAACCAGTAAACAATATATACACAATATATAATAAATTTATCTTTTGTTATGGCTTTTTTTCTGGGGAACCTGCTCCATTTTTTACTATTTTGCTATATTTTGTACTATACAACAAATATACAAATTATAGCTGACATCACCAAAAAAATTTTGAACGCCGGCGTTCATTTTTTAAAATTGTAATTACAATTTCAAAATTTCTAAAGAATTTAATTTTTTTCGCTACCTGCATGCTGCATACATAAAAAATTAATGAAAAAATACCTGACGACAGCTTTCTATCTACCGTCCGATTTGACGTATGCGATTGTCTGCTATCGTCTCTTGGAATACACATTTTTTACGGCAAAATCAGCAAAACGACGTAAGACCTTTGCACACACGTTTGGCTCGTCTCTTAGAATCCCAAAAGACGAAAAACATCTGATTTTAAGACGAATGCAGACAGAACTAGACATAAACAGACAGAAGTGAATTTTCAGAATCTGGCTGTAAATTAAAGAGGAAGGATGTACGCATATTTTTTGCTAACATTACTTTGAAATCCGAAAAATAGTTTAAAACCTTTTGCTGAAATCGTAACTTCAAAAGAGGAATTTTTTAAGGAAAAAGACAAAAAACCGCTATATGTATATCTGTATGTAAAAATATGTTCCCGAAACTTTTTTACCCTTTTTATTTTTTATATCGATAGGTTGGATATTTGCGCGAATTTTAAGCCTAATATCAAAAAAATCTGCACAGAAATGGTTTCCGCGATTGTCATTTCCTAGAAACCCATTAAAATCGGCTTTACTTGGATCCTATTCCCGATGCATGTACTTCATCCTTTTACCGCTATTAGTTCAGTACTTACGTTTTTTTACTTTTTCGCAGTTTTTTCTTTTTTGCATCAGCCGAAGTTTTATATTAAAGTCGTGCTGTGTTTTGATATTAGGCTTAAAATTCGCGCAAATGTCCAACCTATTGATATAAAAAATAAAAAGGGTAAAAAAGTTTCGGGAACATGTTTTTACATACAAATATATAGCAGTTTTTTGTCTTTTTTCTAAAAAAAGTCCTCTTTTGAAGTTACGATTTCAGCAAAAGGTTTTAAACTATTTTTCGGATTTCAAGGTAATGTTGTCAAAAAATATGCGTGCATCCTTCCTCTTTAATTAATTAATTAATTTTAGTTGTAATCGAATCGGTTACATAAGTCAGCTGTAGTAGCTCTTCAAGTGGATGGACCTTACTCGTTTAATTTTTTTTATTTTATCATTTTTGGAATCAGCGGACTGAAATCCTTTAGAATATGCTATCAAACAACCCGTTACAAAATGGCTGTCGGCCAGTGTAATCGACCCTTTTTTTGAAGCGGATAATTAGTGGTGACGGAAAATGGATCGTTTACAACAACGTTGATAAAAAGCGATCATGGTGCAAGCCCCAAATCATACCGAAAGCTGAAGTGCATCAAAAGAAGATCATGCTGTCAATTTGGTAGGATCACAAGGGCGATGTGTATTTTGAGTTGCTTCCACGCAACCAAACGATCAACTCAGATGTTTACTCTCGACAATTGATGAAATTGGCGGGAGCAATCAAAAAGAAAAGGCCAGAATTGGAAAATCGCAAAGGAATCGTGTGCCCCACGATAACTCTAGACCTCATACATCTTTAGCAACTTGAACAAAATTATTGGAGCTTGGTTGGGAAGTTATGTCACATCCTCCATATAGGATGTGTATTTCTATAATGGGATAAACTAGACTAATAATGATGACCTCAAATCGAACTTGGTTGAGTTTTTTGTTGGTAAAAATCAGAAGTTGGTACCAGGAAGATGGCAAAATATTTGATTGATTAAAGTCAATTTTGTATATAAAAAAGTCGTTTTATTTCATATTACAAATATTATTGTGTTTAAATTAAACTTTATTTCCGTGGTAATAAATTTCTTTTCATGAGCTATACTGTATAAGTACTATAAAAGTCGGCGGACCGCGACCAGTTTTTCTGTAATAATGTTTTATTGGAAAATAAGTTGTTATCTAAAGTTTTATTCAGGAACTTTATAGTAGGTCATTGAGTATGAAATGTCCGATTTTAAAACGAAAGTTTAGTTTATTTTATCTCCAATAAGAAGCAATATGATTAATCAAAATATGCGCCTAGCTATCGATGTAGTTTTGCCATTTTAACGGTAACTTTTTTATTTCGCGAAGAAGTCTGCGGGGCTAGAGGCAGTGATATCCAGAGTTGGGCATAACTAGTTAAATCGTTAACTAGTTATCGTTATAATTAACGTTAATTTAACTTCGTTACTTTCACAGACGCTTTCGTTATCGTTAAAGTAACGAAGTTACTTGGCAGTCGTTAACGTTAAAGTAACGAAAGGTAGATCGTTGTTCTGATCGTTATCGTTAAAGTAACGAAAGTAAGATTGTTATTCTGATCGTTTTTGTTAATGTAACGAAGTTACTTCGGGTTGTTAACGTTGAAGCAATGAAGTTGTTCTTGAACTAGTTAAAAGAACGTGTAACTAAAAACTTTAACGACGCGACTTTAATGAATTTTCGTTACGTTTGTAGACTTAGGTATTTACCGTACAATGGGATTCTGTGAAAGAAAAATTTTTGTTTTGCTAATCTATAGTAAATTAACATTAAAATTAACAAGACAGATTTTGGTCATTATCTGCGAGAGGTGCACTTAATATTATATAATATTTAAATTTTACTATTTATTTAAAAAGTAATTATTTAATTTAATTCTGCATTTAAGACAAAGTATACATATGTTTGTGCATACATTCACCATACATATACCATATTACGAATATAATTAAGTGCGGATAAGTGGTGGATGATTTTTAAAAAATCATCGATAGTCGGTTGATAGACGCTAATTGTCGCTGAGTAGGTGTATAGATGAACTGCTCAGCCCATTAATGCTGACCGTGTGTTCAATTTTCTCTTTCGTACCCTTTATCGGCGACTATGTGGCGGCATCGCATTACAATAACAACTTATTTTTCGGCATCTGCGGAAATTCATGTGTTGTTATTGTTGAGTTGGTTGATTTAAGGGATAAAAAGAAGTTTAAAGAAACAAGGAATATCCAATCATTTCAGGTAGTTAATTAATTATTTAATGTAATTCTAATTAGTCGCATGTCCCTTTAGAGTTACTTAACTCTTAAACGGCTGGACCGATTTCGATGCGGTTTTCACCTTCTATATACATAAATATATAAAAATCTCGTGTCATGGTATTTGTGGTCGCACTCATCCGAAACGTTTTGACCGATTTTGATGAAATTTTTGTGTATGTTTGGTAGGTGTAAGAATACCTATTCGTAAAGTATATTTTACCCTTCTACCCTCACCCTACCATTAGTTAATCGCGATTTTAGTTTAACATTCGTATTTCAACTAAAACAAATTTAATTATGTTGCTGACAGCTAACGCTACGCGTGCCTTATAGAACTTTCAAGTCTTTTACGAGAAGCTTTGCGTCATTTTGACGTGAAAAATTTTGTACGATTTATTTGAATTTATATGAAATCTACTTCGTGTTTTATGATCGTGGTAGGTTGGTTGAACAAATACATTAGTATCATCAGTAAATAAAACAATTTGGTATATTTGTCCGTGTTACAGTGAACAATGCCAGTAAGACGCAAGGGGCCCAGTTGTGCTGTCGAACGAATAATGCAACAAATATGCTAAATAGTCGAGCAGAAAGGAGAGACGAACAAATCTATGAAGATAATGAAGATGTGCGTGAAAGTATGTTGCGATTGCGTGCATATCAATCACAAGAGGCACGAGCTGAACGAAGTCACCAACGACAATTAGAACGAGACAAGCGCGCCGATCGTAGTGAACACACGCAGAGCAAATGATCGACAACGCTAACAAATACATCGAGCATATGCATCCGTCTCGTTCCATCGTCTCGCGTTCGAGTACGAGCCAGATGGTGAATATTTCATTCATCCAAAAGTACTCATTGGTGCTGTGAACAAAGAATGTCCCCATTGTCATGCGCTCAAATTCAGATATGAGTCAGCCGGGAAAGCTAGTTTACTCAGCTACATGTTTTAATATGTATCCCTTGCTCATTCATTGCCTTAATACTAGCGGTGGGAACATCGTTAATATAAAGTAACTCCTTAAAGGTACATTATAATAATTGTCACAAATATACATACGTATTTATGTATTTAAATAACTTGCATAAATGTTGTAGGAATTGGAATTGTTCCTTTATTTTGGATTCGCACGAGGTTCTTCTATTTCATCTTGTTATCTCGCCTTCTTCTTCTTTATGCATTCCCAAGCATTTCCATAAATTTCAATAAAGTTCAATTTAAATTTAGATCATAATTGAATAAATTAATAATTTACAAATTTAGATAGAATATTTACCACCGAAATATTAAACAATAAAGAAAAATTAAAAATTTGTAATAAATTGCGTTTGCATCTAGTGGGAATTCATTGGCTTGTGTTGAGAAAGAACCTGTAACACTTCATTGTCTTAATTTTATTGCTCAATTAGGGAAAACCCAAAAACCAGTCGCCCAGTGAAAAAAAAATAAAAATTTTCTCGAACTTTAAAGTTTTAATTTTTTCGAAAATCTGCATCGTGTTTTTATTGTGAAAACATCGTGGCAATAAATCGCCAGGTAAAAATGCAAGCTTGGGAATGCATAAAGAAGAAGAAGGCGAGATAACAAGATGAAATAGAAGAACCTCGTAAAAATCCAACATAAAGGAACAATTCCAATTCCTACAACATTTATGCAAATTATTTAAATATATAAATACGTATGTATGTTTGAGTACTTTACACTTGTACAATTACTGTACTGTACAATTGTTAAAATGTACTTTTAAGGAGTTACTTTATATTAACGATGTTCCCACCGCTAGTATTAAGGAATGAATGAGCAAGGAATGAGAAAGCAATGAATGAGCTGCATAAGGAAGAAACTTTGGTTTTTCAGGAACTGAAAATAATCGTTATTTAACATTTTTTGAATTTATTTTTTATTTATATTTATTTGTTCTATTCTGAATGTCAGAGTGAAAAGACTTTTTTGGCGCTCGCGATCTACAGTTGAAGTTTTGTACCTTTATTCCTGGCTTTGCATACTTTCTGAACTTTTATTCTGGAATTTAAATTGTAATTATCTTCAATATGGCCAGTGCTGTAATGTCAACTAGGAGAACAAAAGTATCGTCTCCTTTGAGTTATCCAACTACAAAGTCTTCGTCGCCCTCGAGTTTGGGGTCAACAAACTCTTCTCCGTCAACTAAAAGAGGCGCGAAAACGTCTTCTGTTTGTGTGCCGTCTAATGTTGCTTCTGTGCTCTCAAGGTCAGAGTTGGGCTCTACGCTTAATTGTTTTAAAGGGAGCATCATAAAACAGGTTTCCGCAAATATAAGTGCTTCTGAAGAGAGAGTCGTGCAGAGAATAAGTGAGTTAGCGGCTGAGCTTGCTAACATGAAGTTTGCGTCGAAAAACTTGTTGGAAAGAGTTGAAATAGTTGAGGCATCGTGTGCTGAGATGAAAACCTTCAAACTGAAATTTAATGATTTTAAGAGTTTAGCTGTGCAGAACTCTACTGGTGCAAACTCTTTGGTAACTGAGCTGAATGCTGAGATGAGTTCGTTAAAGCAGAAAATGGAAAAACATGAGAATGATTCTGTTTCTACGGATGTCTTAATTAGTGGCATTCCTTTTGTATCTGGTGAAAATCTTACTGAAGCTTTTGGAAAAATGGTGGCGGCTGTAAAAATGGGCAGTGTTGGGCTTCGCAAAATTTTTAGAGTGAAACCTAAAGATTCTAGTAAGAATTCGACAATAGTTACTAAGTTGTCGTCACCAGACGAGCGCTTTCTCAAAGCTGTTGCGGGATTTCGAAAGAAAAAAAAGCGTCAGTTAGTGCTTGGTGATCTTGGCTTTATTGGCGAGCAAAGAATTTTCATTCACGATGCCAACTTGAAGAGAAGGGAGCATCTGCTATTTTCTGTGTTTTTGTTGCGGGGCGTGTTTTCGTCCGGTCATCAGCTGATGGTGATGCAAAGCTGGTTAGTGACAGGAGTTGTTGATCGCGTCACTGGAACGTAGAATAAGACAGGTTAAGTTTATATTTTTTATATCATTTGTTTAACTGGCTTTCATTTATTACTGACTTTCTATATGTGACTTTGCTTCTACTACTGCTTTATCTTTACTATATCTTTCTTTTCTCGGTCTCTTTCTTTCTCTTTCCACTTATCCTTCTGCTCTGGTTAAGAGGCTGTGTCTTTGTCAACCTGTTACTGTTTGAAGTTGCCTTATTTATGTCGGCTTTTGTTAATGGGGTCGGGTCTGATGGTGTTATTAATTGTTATAAGGCCATATTGCGTGTCTTGTGCAGTCAATCTTCTGGCTTGAATGTTGTACATTTTAATGCCAGAAGCCTGAATGGCTTGAAATTGGATCATGCTAGGTACATTTTTGAGGGTTCTCCTGTTGATGTTATATGTGTCTCGGAGACGTGGTTCAAGCCAGGGGTGCCTGATTCGTTGTATTCTTTGGATGGTTATAGGCTTTACAGAAATGACAGATGCGATAAAAAAGGTGGTGGGGTTGCTATCTATTGGAAGAGCTCTCTCAACTCTAGATTAGGAAATAAAGGCAATTTCGCTTGTGAGTTTTTAAACATTACAATATTTGATAACAACACTAAAATCTGGGTTTCGTGTGTTTACAATCCCCAACGCAATATTAGTACTGAACCCTTGTTTTGTGATCTTTCTAGTAAACTTGTCGATTTTGATTTTTTTGTTGTATGTGGTGATTTTAATGTTAATTTATTGGCTAATGTGTCTCTTACCACTGATTTTCTGCATTGTGCCTCTATGTGTGGTCTATCTGTTGTTAACTCTGACTTGCCAACTAGATTTGCAACTGCTTGTGAGCCTAGTCTGCTTGATGTTTGTCTTTTGTCTGATCGCGCTCTTCTCCTTCGTTATGATCAAGTGTCGTTTTTGTCTGACCATGATCTCTTATATGTCTGTCTTAACATTAACTTTAATAGAGCCCAGATAGTCAAGTTCAGTTATTATGATTTTAATGCAATTAATTTTGATTTGCTGTTTACCGAATTAGCTTCAAAATGTTGGAATGACATTTGGTTCTTTGAATCTGTTGATGATAAGCTCTGTAATTTTTTATCTAAATTAATCTCTGCTTTCCATAATCATGTTCCATTGCGCTCCGTAGGAGCATTAAACAGTGGCTGTCCATGGTTTACTTCTCATGTTCTGACCGCTTTAAAGAAAAGGAATAAACTGCATTCTAAATGGAAGAAAAGTAGAACGGCTGAGGCGTGGGAGGAGTTTCGCCGAGCTCGCAATGCAGCTACTTTACTATTAAGGAACGCGAAGAAGCGGTACTTCAGCTCTAAGCTTAACCATACCTTAAGCCCCAAGCAATTATGGAAAAATATTAAGAAGCTCAGAATTATTGGCAAAGTTGAAACTAGTTGTGAGCTGGATCCTGATGTTCTTAATGATTTTTTTTCTTAAACAGCGGCGGCTGCAATCCTGCTGACTCCTCTTCTAGTGATGGCTTACCAACTGTCTCTAATTCTCTACCGTTTACTTCCTTTGCGTTTTCCACTGTTTGTGAGAATGATGTAGTTAACAACGTACTTAAAATTACTTCTAATGCGGTAGGTGCTGATGGGTTGTCCATTAGGTTCATAAAGTTAACTTTACCATTCATTATTGCTCCCTTAACGCATATTATCAATCACTGCTTAACATGCTCGTCTTTTCCCACCTTGTTAAAAGTTGCAACAATTATTCCTCTTGCGAAGACTTCATTTGCAGTAAGCCTACAGACTTTAGGACTATTAGTATTCTGCCTGTGTTAGGTAAAATTCTTGAAAGGATTATGTATTCCCAAATGTCTGCGTATATTGATTTACATAATTTACTATCTCCTCTGCAATCCGGCTTTCGAACTGGTCTTTTAGGGCTTTTTATGATCAAGATTTCTTAACTTTACTCTGTTTTATTGACATCTCGAAGGCGTTTGATACTGTGGATCACGATTTGCTCTGCACCAAGCTTACTACATTTTTTAACTTTAGTACTAGCGCAGTTAGATTATTGGTGAGCTATCTTGATGGCAGGATCCAGCGTGTAAAAATTGGAAACAAAATGTCCTCCCCTCAGCTAGTCACTAGAGGAGTCCCTCAGGGGTCAGTCCTGGGTCCTTTACTGTTTTCCATTTTCATTAATGATGTGTTCTCTGTGTGTGTGTTCTCTTATGCCGATGATATGCAAGTTTATTTATCGAGGCCTCTAAATCTCTTGGAGGATTTGTGCTATAGACTGAATTGTGACTTATCTTCAATCAACAGATGGGCAGCTGCCAATAATTTATGCATTAATTCTTCTAAGACGAAAGTTTTGCCTATCCTAAGAAAGTATAGCGACTTTGGTGATGTTCTGCCTTTGTTTATGGGTTCTTCGCAATTGAGTTTGGTCAGCAGGGCTAAGAATCTCGGCATTATACTTAATTCACAATTTACATGTGTTGACCATGTGAATTGCGCCGTAGGTATAATTTATGGGATAGTTAGGTGCTTGCGTAGCTCTGCGTATTATACGCCATGTCAGACGCGATGCCGCCTTGTTAAGCAACTGATAATGCCACATATCAACTATTTTGCTGTAGTTTATAGTCAACTTGACTCACAGTCTCAGCATAAGCTTCTTGTGGCATTCAACGCTTGTGCTAGGTATGTATATGCAATCCGTCGCTTCGATCATGTTTCGCTCATCAGTGAAGGTGTTTTGGGATGTGGCTTATGTACACACCTTCGCATCCTTAACATCATGTTTTTACATAAGCTAATATATACCCGCAATCCTCCATATTTATATGTAAAACTTGTTTTTTTTCGATCATCTAGAGGTTTGAATCTTATAGTCCCTAGACACACTTTCCTCAACAGTAGCAGATTCTTCTTCGTTCACACCATCAGACTTTGGAATTCACTTCCCTCGCATATTAAGATAATTTCTTCACGAGGTCGCTTCAAGCACGCTGTTGTTGCCTATCTTACTGCTTCTTAACCAGAGTATAAAAATCTACTTTCTCTTTTATATCTTTCTCTTATGTTCTAATTTCCGCTGTATTTCTTATATTCTTATACTTCTGCTTATACATATACTTCTACTTCTACTTGAGTTTTCAATTTTAATTTTCATTGTTATTAAGTTGTAACAAACTTTGTCATGGTTTTAATGTCCTTAGTTTATAAGTATTTATTATTATTTATTTATTATTGTTATGTTTGTTTATTTATTATTTTTATTTATTGTTTGTTAGTTTAAGTACATTCATTTGTTGCCTTGTTATTAAGTTTGTACGCTGAGGCACTACAAAAGATTTCGATCTTAGTGTGCATTAATTGTATTGAAATAAATTGAAATTGAATTGAAAGGGATACATATTAAAACAGGTAGCTGAGTAAAATTTACAGTACAATGGTGACAACCACATCGAAATCGGTCCAGCCGTTTAAGAGTTAACTAACTCTAAAGGGACATGCGACTAATTAGAATTATATTAAATAATTAATTAACTACCTGAAATGATTGCATATTCTTTGCTTCTTTAAACTTCTTTATAACCCTTAAATCAATCAACTCAACAATAACAACACATGAATTTCCGCAGATGCCGAAAAATAAGTTGTTATTGTAATGCGATGCCGCCACATAGTCGCCGATAAAGGGTACGAAAGAGAAATTTATAACACACAGTAAGCATTTCCTGGCTGAGCAGTTCATCTATACAGCTACTCAGCGACAATTACCGTCTATCAACCGTCTAACGATGACAAAATTGTTTTTAAAAATCATCCACCACTTATCCGCACTTAATTAATTTCGTAATATGGTGTATAAAATTAATGTATGTATGCACAAACATATGTATACGTAGAATTAAATTAAATAAATTAACTAGTTCAAGAACAACTTCGTTACTTCAACGTTAACGACCCGAAGTAACTTTGCTGCATTAACGAAAACGATCAGAATAACAATCTTACTTTCGTTACTTTAACGATAACGATCAGAACAACGATCTTACTTTCGTTACTTTACGCTAACGACTGCAAAGTAACTTCGTTACTTTAACGTTAGCGAACAGAGTAACGAACCTACTTTCGTTACTTTAACGTTAACGACTGCAAAGAAATTTAGTTACTTCAACGATAACGATCAGAACAACGCTATTACATTCGTTACTTTAACATTAACGATTGCAAAGTAACTTCGTTACTTTAACGATAACGTAGACGTCTGTCAAAGTAACGAAGTTAAATTAACATTAACGAAAAGTAACGAGTTAATAACTTTGCCCAACTCTGGAAGAAAGTGCAGCTCATGCACATGGGACAAGGCCGTTGCAGCAACGAGTATGTATCATGAAGAGATTACAAAGGCGAATTCAAGGCAGAGAAATTTTCAACATTAGCTACATCGATCAGGGACATGCCGATTGGTTGGACTCGAACTGCGTTTGATAATGTTGTTGAATTCTGTATGACTTCGTATGTGAACATGCGTAAGAAGAGTTAATCGATCAAGCACTCGTATTCCAGACAAAGTGTGAAAGAAAGAATCGAGCAATTTATGGTGTACAGCGGGCGATGAGAAGAACGGTGCGATTCGTCTTCTTTTTGTTCTTTCACAATAACAAAACATGAACAGCCGTCCGTCCGCCGAATACACAGATTTGTTTTCAACTTTGCAATTTATGGCTTTTGAATGAAATTTTGCTTTTTCTAGCTTCGTTCTGCTAGAGTTTCGGTGTCTAAGCTTTGTAAAGCGCTGGCACGATCTACGTTCTGAGCATAGCGTGCTGTTGAAGAATTTGTGTGGGCATTGTATATATATTTTAGTCGGCATATCAATTCAGTGAATACGTTATACGGGTAAGACTAAAAAGTTAATGAAGTCAAATTATGGAAATATTTCAGAGGAAGTATTTATGTATTTATTACATGTCTATTTATTTTGATCAATTAACTCAAGTTAGGGCGTTATGGTTTGTAGGTACAGACACATATATATTAGTTAAATTTTAAAATTATATGTATATTGTATTATAACAAACAAGAGATATAAAATAATAATAATATGTATGATTTCTATCTATCTTGTCTATTTATTTTCTTGGATGATTTATTGAAAATGAACTTAATATGCAAATTCATCATCAAGGCTTCATCAATTTTGTTGATAAACGGAAGGCCGAGTCGCCAATTATGAATATGCCAACATTGACTCCATTCAGCATTTTAGCCTTCTCCCGCAGAATAGTATTAGAGTAGAATTAGTAATAGAAATTAATTTCTGGAATTAGAAATAGTATTAGTAGTAGAATTCATGCTTAAGTGACGGGTTCATATATTTGAGAATCATGGCATCTGCCTGGGCTGCCCACAATTATATATAAAAATTTATATCTGTAAAAAGTTAATATTAATGTTTATTTAATATACAATAGAGAGCTGCACAAGATGTCTTGAAACGCACATAAAGACACAACAAAAATTTCAAGCATTGCACTGCTTGCTCATTTTGCTTTCGAATCAAGACATTGAGTGCCGAAAGCGTGCTGATAGCAAAGTACAACAAAGGCAATAGTATTCGTTGCTTTTTTGAACGAAAAGGGAATGCATGCCAATGCATGACAATGGCCATGACAATTGATAACACATGGCAACGTAAGGCAACGATTGGTGTTATTAAATTTAAATAATTTAATAATAATTTATTTTTAAATAGCGTAGAAATATGAATAGCATGAGTTAAGTTGATCCTTTGGGATCAAAAGAAAACAACAAGAGTTTTCCGTTGAAAAGACTTAGGTCTTCTTTATTTGAGATTCACTTAAAAACAAAACCTTAACTACAAATTTACTTTACCATTTTAACTTTTACATAAAAGTAGAATGCTCTGTCAAGTAAAATGCTTAGCCTATAAAATAATTATTGAAAATACAAATCGCCGTAATACGATACTTCGGTTCCGCGGCGCACATTGGTTTTTTAAAAAGATTGAAAATGCTCAAGTGGCATTATTGTAGTGAACTTGGTTATTGAAAGGGGAAGACCGAAAATGCTCAAGTGGCACTATTGTAGTGAACTGGTAGGCGTGGTCATTACCTTTTTCAAAACAAAATAAGTAGCTTAGTTGTTTTATAATTGTGTTCATTTAAACTTTATTTCCGTGGTAATAAACTTTTTTTCATACTGCTATACTGTATATGTAGTGTAAAAGTGCGCGGACCGCACCCAGTTTTGATGTAATAATGATTTTTTGTAAAACAAGTTGTTATCTAAAGTTTTATTCAGACAGAGTTTATTTATAGACAAAGTTTATATATTTAACAATATAACCCTTTTGCCTGTGTAACCTAAAAGTGGGCGGATCACGCCCATATTTGGCACATTCGCGGATAATGCTACTCTATACCCAGGAATGAAATTTTGTTGTAATAGCTCAAAAACGAACGCTGATATATCATTTTTAATAAAAAATAGGCGTGGTCGTGGACCGATTTTCAATACCAACCGCTTACCACAAGAAACAATGTTTATGCAAAATTTCATCACGATATCTTCACCGGTTCTCCTGTGATCGTGATTTCAACAGACAGACAGACAGACAGACAGACGACAGACAGACAGACAGACGACAGACAGACAGACAGACAGACAGACAGACAGACAGACAGACAGACGGACGGACATGGCTAAATCGACTCAGGAGGTCACGCTGATCAAGAATATATATACTTTTCTATACCTATCGTCTCTATTTCTATGCGTTTCACATTTCGTTACAAAGTGAATATACCCTTACCTTAAGGTGTAGGGTATAAAAATTGTCCGTACATTTTTGCACTGTTTTGCTTGATATCGTTAAATTTTTCGTAGATTTTGCTTCTGTCTCATTCTATTGTCTTTCTTATCATTTCAAATGTCTTGTTAAAGTGGTTATTTATATGGATATTCTTATTGAGGTTTGTTATTGCCATATGATTATTTTCGTCGATTACTTTAAGGTGTTCTTCTATTTCTGTCCTGTCATTGTCATCCATAGTTCCGTATAACCATTTAAACCCTGTCCCTATTATAATGATAAGTCCACGCTTCTGTCTGTGCGGTAAAATAGTCTGTATTTTTTGTTTTAATGATTGCATTTGTAAGTTTAAAAGTTGTTTGTTCTCTATTAGTTCTAATAGATTTATCTCGTACGCCAGGTCGTCAATAATCGCTTCTATTTCGATTGGGTTGATGATATGTAAGATCTTACCATAATTTTTAATGACTTGTATGTCTTCAAGTTTTACTTGTATGTATCCGTCGTTAGTCTCTATCTTGTCAACGATCATAGTTCCTTCTGTCCAAGCTGCTGTCATGATTAGTATCAAAAGGAGTGATGTCCAGTTGATCTGAAAATTTTGTTGGTCTTTTAATATTTATTGGGTGGATATTTTGTAAATTAATTTTTCTATATCTGGGTTTATTTTTATGTCTGAGTGCCCTATAGTTTCGAACAAATCCTTCTTGTTTACTCTGTCTAAATTCTTCGCGTTTTTCGTTAAGTTTTTTGATGTTTCGTTCTTTTTTTTCTTGAATTTTTTTCTTATCAGTTTTATCTTCCTCAATGTCAATAGGGTTTTCTTTAATGGTTGAATGCACTGATCTGTTATACCATTCTACATACTTGAATATTCGTTCTTGGGTAGATAAGCTAGATTTTTCTGCCTCTAAGATCCTAAATTTTTCGGCAATTGTACTATGAAATCGTTCTATATCCGAGTTTTCTGTGTGACTATTAGGTTTGGTAAAATGTACTGATAAATCTTCCTGCCTCATGAATTCCCTAACATTAATAGATTTGAATTCGTTGTCCATGATGAATTTAATAGGTTTGTATTTTATTGATAAGTATAATCTAAGTTTCTCTATTAGCGTTGTCTAAGTTTATTAAAAATTTTCTCAATGCTCTCGATATGTTCCTCTAGTGAGGTGCTAAAAATGAGTATGTCATCGAGGTATACGACACATATTTTGTTTATAAATTCCTTAAGAACCGAGTTTATTAGCCTTTGGAACGTCGCTGGGGCATTTTTAAGTCCAAATTGCATTCTAGTGAACTCGTAATGACCAAGTCGTGTGGAGCATGCTGTTTTTTTTCTATTACATTCTTTTATTAAAACCTGGTGAAACCCTTTCGCTAAGTCTAAAGTTGCAAAATATTGAGACGAAATTGAGAGAAATATATCGATGACGATGCGCCATTTCTTTGTTCTTGAATTGTCTGTTTTTTTGGAACTATCCAAAGCGGTGAATTGTATGGTGAATTGCTTTCAGTTATTATTCCTTGTTCTAGCATTTCTTGTATTTGCCTACTTATTTCGGTTCCATGTATTTGGGGGTATCTGTATATTTTTGAGTAAAGAGGTGTATTTGTTGTGGTTACTATTTCATGTTGTATTTCATGAGTGTGAGTCAATTTTTGTCCTTCTTTGAAAAATAAGTCTTGATGCTTATTTATTAGATATGTTAGTTTAGCTACCTCTTCAGTGTTCAAATCTTTTCTTTCTAACTTTTCTATGACACCTTGGTCAATACATGCATTTTCAAGTGTACAAATTTCCTTGAAATTGTACGGACATGAATTTAAAAATTTAGTTTTCACATCGTTGATTTCGATGTGACCTTCTTCTAAGTTTATTATTGCTTGCATGGGCGTAAGTATGTTTTATTCTTGAATTTCGTTAATTTCCTCAAGTATTTATCAAGTTTTTTTTTTCATTGAACTCCTTCGGGAGTTCTGTTATTATTTCGTGGTTTATGTTAGTCTGTCCGCTTAGTGTGTTGAATTGTAATTTATCTTTTAGTTTTATTTTCTTATATTTTGTCAGTTTGTCCTCGTTAATGAGTGTTGTTGTCGATCCTGTGTCTATTAAACATTTGATTTTTTCATCTCCTATAGTCAATTCTACTACCGGTAAACTAGTCCTCCTCGTCAACTGAAAATTTGCCTCTTTCTGTTGAAGATGGTCTACCTCCATTGGTTGAGATCTACTGTTTCCGGTCTGGTCTCACTTTCGATTGTTAAAATTTGTGTTTTGATTTGGGTTCCAATTTCGCTGGTTGTTTAGGTTAAATCTAGAGGGATTGGAGTCGTTGTCCAGCTTGTCGGAGTTGGCCTGAGTTAGTGTCTTGCCTAAATGGATTTTGGTTTCTTACGTGGTAAAAGTCTTGTCTTGTACTTTGAAATTGTCCAGAGTTAGTGTTTTGTCTAAATGGATTTTGGTTTCCTATGTGGTTAAAGTCTTGTCTTGTGTTTCTATTGTTTCTATAGTGGTTCGTCCTCCTTTCAAGTTGCTCAATTATACCCGTTTCTTGAGTATAAAAAGCTAACCTTAGATTTTGAATATTCCTACTATGAGTTATACTACCTAAACTAGCATCTAATCCGTTTACAAATGTTTTTAAAATCATTGATTCGTTTGTTTGGGGTAAGAATTCTATCGGTCTGTTCACATCAAAATCGTACTTAGTGTTAAGTTTATCTAGTATATTTCTTAATTGAAAAAAATAATCACTTACATTGTAGCATTTTATATTTATTGCTTGGTGGTACAAACTGTGATATGTCTCCGTTGAAGAGAGGGAGTATCAACTCCTCTCGTATGAATGATGATAGGTCGTAGTCTTTGCTGCCACAGAATTCGTTTATTCTTGCAGCTTCTTTTATTATATCTGATGCCGGAATCTGTGTGGTTGTAGTGTTCGCTGTTCTTCCGTCATGATATTAATTGTGTATTGTTGAAACCGTTTTTTAATTTTTTCGGTTTTAGGCATGAAGTATTTACACAAACTGTTCACTTTTATTTATCTTTTTCAAATCTTCAGATTTGTGTTCTTTTAGTAAAGGATCTTTTGATCTTTACTTCAGCCGACTGCGCCAGTTAAGTTGATCCTTTGGGATCAAAAGAAAACAACACGAGTTTTCCGTTGAAAAGACTTCTTCTTTATTTGAGGTCTTCTTTATTTGAGCTTCACTTAAAAACTAAAACTTAACTACAAAGTTACTTTACCATTTTAACTTTTACATAAAAGTAGAATGCTCTATCAAGTAAAATGCTTAGCCTATAAAATAATTATTGAAAATACAAAACGCCGTAATACGATACTTCGTTTCCGCGGTGCACAGTGGTTTTTTGAAAAGATTGAAAATGCTCAAGTAGCATTAGTGTAGTGAACTTGGTTATTGAAAGGGGAAGACCGAAAATGCTCAAGTGGCACTATTGTAATGAACTTGGTTATTGAACTGGAGTTGGACTGAAATCAGTTCAATGGTCATTAAACCTAAGTGCCATGAAAAACGATTACATTGCCCAATTTATTGGCACTTTGTAAGAAGTGTACGAGTTTTCTGGAGAAGTTGCTAACGTCGATATGACCCATGTTGCCCGATCACGCAAAGGAATGTGTCGTTCAAATCATAGCGCATCGTTGCCGACATCATAGTGTTAGTATTGTTATTGTGTTAGTATTGTTATTTTCAAGGTCTTATTGCCTTCCTCAAGGCACTATTGCCTTTTCTGCTTACAATTCAAGATATATTGCCTTCACAGAAAAGCAAAGCAACACAATGTCTTGTTCAAAGCAGGTAGACGGGAAGGCAGTCACGGCTTGTTCGGGTAGTTGCCTTGAATCGTTCGTGTCAAACCGTTCATTTGTACACGACAGAGCACTGCACGGCAATACTGTGGCTTAGAGCCTATAGCAATTCAAGACAACTTGTGCAGCTCTCTAATATACAATATATGCTTATGATACCTTGCATCCACTAGAGCCAAGAGAACTGTGGAATACCACCCTTTATAATTATGGTAGTCTACAGCATCTTCTTTTTTAGGATGAATCTCTATGTGGCAACTATCCATAATAAAACGAGCTCACATTTGTGAATATTTTTTAATATTACTGATACAGACATACCAATAGAACCCAGGCACTGGGGGAAGCCTAGTCGAGCAAACCCATTCACACATTCATCAACTCTTTCTGAAGTGAATGGCAAATTGTTCAGGTAAAGCGAGAAAACAACTTTCAACACCCCCTTTGTGAACTGCAAAAATATTTTGCATACGGTGCATTTAGCAACGCCGAAAGTGTGTCCTATAGTGGGATATTCCACTGATGAACCAAGAGTCCTACGGCCACACGCTTCTCCACCGATATTGTTTCGCGTGAGTTGAACTTCTTTTTATCCAAATTTTTGAGAAGTGTGCACAGTTTATGAAATGCTCTTCGGCTCATACGCAAATTTTCCTTGAAGAAATCCTCGCTATTTTTCTAGCAGTCCACTTCCCAAAATGTAATATTGCGGGGCTGTAAGTAATAAGCTTAAGCATAAATAATGACCATAAGAATTATTATTGTTGAATAATTACCACAATCCATAAGGTCCTGTTCATACTCATCACCGCTATTCGCAGAGCGTTCACCATAGCATACTTCTTATACAAATGAAAGTATGTATTTTTTAAAAGAACAGATCTTTCGCTTTCTAAATTTTGCAAACTTGCGAATTTCGTCAGCAAAGCAAAATAAAATTGTACAATTTTAAAGATTGTTGTGATTTTAATCATTGTCACTTAAAAAGTTGCACAATTGTTTCAATAGCTGCATATATGTAAACAAAACAACAAGTGTTTATTTCCTGTTTATCAGCTGTTCGGTTTGACAGCCTGGACCGGATTGTGTATGGAAACACTTCGATCAGCTGATCGATTTTCGAACACCTTAACCGGATTAAATATATTTATGGAAACAGGCTATAAAGAAAGACAAGATTTGATACAATTTGGAACAAATAATTTTTGATGCTCGTGTAACTCATACGGAATCCGTCGATCCAGCTTTTTGACCTTATCAACTTGTTTTAAGTGATCCAAAATTCTTGGAATAGAAACTTTAAACCCTGCTGCTACTTCACGCGTAGTTTGAGACGTATCTGTTTCCACTACAGCGTTCATTATCATTAACCAACCTTTTGACCTTTCCAGTGCCTTATGAAAGCTAATCTATATCAGAAGATTCAAAAAGCAACTACGATTTGCACTATGAGTTTGAAAGAGTAAGAAAAAACATAAAAACCGTTATAGTCAAGTGTCAGAGATATCAACTCTCAAACTCAGTTCTTATGAAAATCGGACATTTCATACTTAATGACCTAATATATTCAACAATATAACCATTGCTGCGTGGTGCTCCTCGGATTTCTTGAGGTAATCTGAAAGGAATAATATTTCAGTTAAGCACAAGAAATCATTACTCGGCTCTTGGGTAGACGCCGATTTAAACTAAAACAAATAAAACGATCCAATAAATAATATGTAGTTCTTTTTTCTTCACCCAAGCAAAAGAAACACGGTTCGTTTAATATTTTAGATTATTTAAAGAAATAGTTCACAATTAATGAATTTACAAAGAATTAGTTGGCTTAGTGGCCGAAACGCGTGCGTACACTTTTGATGTAGTTTTTCTACTCTGCTGTCTTCATGTCGTCTTTGTTTTAGAGTTGCCACCCATGTCGTTAGTGTCGTCCACTTCTAGTCTGTCTACCCGTACCACCAGATGTCGCTTCCCACATCCAGCCATCCTGTTTAGCATTCGCCTCGAATGATGGACACCACCCCTTCATGTGCTCTGCAACAGTGACACATCTTCTAGGTCCCTCAAGTTCGCCCACTTTATCAACGAAATACCTGCCATGATTTCTTCTCTCCAAGATCTTATACGGATCATAGAATTTCGGCTTCAGTTTTAATCCAGATCCGAACTGCGTACGCTTAATGGCGACAAGCTCGTTGACTCTATATTCTACTTCCGGCTTTCTCTTGTCATTGTAACTACGTCGATTTTCGGCTTGAATCTTCTATATTCGCCCTCGCTTCTTCTAGCATGACATCTCTCTCTTCGCTTAATGCTTCGACTGCTAACTCGCGCAATATTTCACTCACATCGTGGTCTTCTTTTACCCGCATATCCAACCATGTCAAAATCTTAAACAGCGAAGTCTTTGTGCTCCTTGGTGGGATGTTATTGGTGGTTTGCTGCACACGTTCCAGATGTTTATACCATTGGGTTGGATTTTCTAGGCAAAGCTTCGTCAACATTGGTACGACAATTTTGTGCATTCTCTCCGCCTGTCCATTCCCACGCGGAACTCCGGTTGCTATCAACAAATGTTGAACCTTTTCTGCCTCACAATATTGCTCAAATGCATGTGAAGTAAACCCAGTCCCTCGATCGGTGATAATTCGTTGTGGATTGCCAAATGTAGCGGATTGTTTCTTCAAATGCTCGACAACTTCCTCGGCTCCGGTGCTTTTTGTTGGATGAAGCCATGGTTATATTTCTTCTTTGTTTGTTCCATTGGACCGACATGATCAATATGAAACGTCCCAAGCGGTCTATCTGATTTATCTATAGTCGTCAAAAGACCCTCCTTTTTACCAGCTTTCGCCTCCGACAGAATACACTCGACGCAGCTCTTCACAATATTAGTTACCTTTTTACCCAAATGTGGAATAAAATATGTTTTCTCAATTAGATCGCGTGTCTTGGCTGAAGAGAAGTGTCCTTGATTGTGTGCCAACTTCATTATCTCATTTTCCATAGACGCCGGAATTACAATTTGCTCCTTATTGGGATCTTTGTACAAAACATCATGGAAAAGATAAAAGTCATCGTAATGATCCTTCTCAAGGACTTTTCTAATTGCTCTAGTCCAGTCATCCTGTAATTGCGCCTCTGTGATTTTATGCCTGAGTGAGTCTTCCATTATTAAGCACGAAACACGGATTAGCGCGTTCCAGTCATCCTGTAATTGCGCCTCTGTGATTTTATGCCTGAGTGAGTCTTCCATTATTAAGCACGAAACACGGATTAACGCATCGACATGTTGCATTTTGACTCCTGCGCGATGCTCTATTAAATAATCGAATTCCTGCAAAAACATTGCCCATCTAGAAACCTGAAGAGTCACGTCTTTCTTCATCATAGTCATTGAAAAAGCATTGCAGTCAGTGACTATTTTCACTTTGGTACCCAACACATAAACTGCCCACTTTTTTAATGCTTCTATAATGGCAAGCACCTCCAATTCATAAGAGTGATATTTTTGCTCGGTGGGTGTTGTCTTCCTACTCATGAACTGTATGGGATGCCATTGTTGATCGTCTGGATCCTTTTGCAAAAAAACTGCTCCGTATCCGAACATAGACGCGTCGGTGTGAATTTCTGTTGGCGCATTCTGATCGAACAGTTTAAGGACTGGCGCACTCACTAGCATAGCTTTAAGTTGTTGGAATGCTGCTACTTGCTCATCATTTATCCTGAACTGTGCAGTTTTCACCAAAAGATCCGTTAGTGGTTTAGCTACCAAAGCGTAGTCTGCTATAAAACGTTTAAAGTATGATGTAAGACCTAGAAATCGTTGGAGCGATTTTTTGTCTGACGGCAACGACGAAATTTTTAATAGCAGCTGTCTTCTCTACAGATGGTTTAATCGTAGAACCCTTTATCCTAAAAATGTCACCTACATTTTAACCATTGGCACTTTTCTCACTTAAATTTAAGTCCATAATCTTCACCAATTTACAAGACTGTCAATAGCTTTTACAAGCCCTCGTCCTCATCTTTGGAAGGTATAATAATGTGGTCCATGTAAATTATGTATCAGTTCTGTATCAGTTCTTTGTATACTGCAAAAATGTATCTACAAAAAGATGCTGGCGAATTCGAAATACCAAATAGCGCGTACAAGAATTCGTACTGACCATTGTGTGTAACAAATGATGTGTATTTACGGCTATTCGCTTCTAGCGGTACGTAAAAGAAACCATTTCTTAAATCGAGCGTCGTATACACTTTACTTTGTTGAAGTCTCTGTAATACGTCATCGATGAGTACCATTGGGAAATTGTCCCGTATGATTTTTTCATTTAATCGCCGATAATCACAGCATAATCTTTTTGTGCCATCTTTTTCGCGAGAACAACTGGTGCTGCATATTCAGATGTGCTCTGCTGTATAATACCTTCAGCCAACCATGTTGTCACTTGTGTCTCCACAGTGCACTGATCCACGTATGGTAAACGCCTAGGATTTTGATATACTGGAATATCATCTTTCAGCACGATCTTCATTTCTATCGGTGACGACTTTGGTCTATCTGGCCTGTAATTTTGTATCATGTGGTTTATTTCATTTTGTTTACAGGTGTCTAAGTCACTTAAATGAAATTCGGTACCTTTAGTATAAGCAATCGCTGTCGCGCATAGCTCTTGAAACTCTTGTTGTAACTCCGGAATACGAATTTTGTTAGCTGTTGCAGTCACCTCATCCATGTGGCTAGTATTAACGAAGGGTTCCTTCTGTTTAAAAATTGCACCGTCTGCAGTAACGAATATGTCAACGTGTTTAAGGACATCGTTCCCTATTATTGCTGCATATAATATATCGCGTTCGCTTACGACATTGAAATTAATGTTTAGCCTAATCTCGTCGATGTCTACTTGCGCAATAAAATCGCCAATTGTAGTGATTTCTTTTTGACCGATGCCGACGAAAGTTCTCTTATTAGGTCTCAGATTAATATCATTTAGCATCATCAGTGTATCATAACGAACAGCGCTCATATCGCTACCAGTATCTAACAGATCAGAAAATTTATAGCCATTTATTACTAAATTTTTAAAGATTCTGTTGCTTCGAGTTAAATTTTGCTCGCGTCCACTATCCACTTGTTCACTTGTTAACTGCATATTTCCATTTTCCGGTTTTACTGAGACGCTTTTTGGATCTGCCTTGCATTCAAATGATCTGTGCCCGTATTCATGACACTTGAAGCACTTAAAATTAGATGCAGGACAATTTTTTGCTAAATTGGGATTGACTTCCCTTTGAAAATTGTTGTTGCTGTTGTGTGCTTCTGTCATTGTGAGTCAGACTGTCATTCTCTGTCTAAGTTAAAATGTGAAAGTAATCTGTCCTGTAAATCAGTTTTCAGTCCTGTTGTCTCCAACCCAAATTCTGACAATTTTTGTTTCAACTCCCCAACCTTTAAACGCAGTATTTCGGCCACCTCCATTTTTACAGTTACAAAAGTTAATATATATAAAGTTCTACTTATCATATAAGTATACAAATAAATATTTACTCTTTAATTGGTCGCTTGTTCGATAATACTAACAGTGAAAATTCACGTTTACATTTGTCAAAAGAGATAGTTATCAATGTTTTAATGTTCTTAAGTTTTATTTAAGCGTACAAAAACAATGCATTACCTGTACCAGCACTAATAACTAAACAAAATATCAGTAGCATGTAATAATGTACATTGGCCGACCTTGAACTTCAAAAATTCTGTACATAAAAATTTCAAGAAACTAATATACGTATAAACAAAACATGCAATGACATATCTGGCATTTCTCCTTCTGCTGCTTTCTTAGCAATCTCTTCAACTGTTTTTTCTTCGTTGCAGATTTTTTCTTCTTCCTTTAGCTCGTAGGTTTCTGTTTTTCTTTCCAGCTTCCCCTTCTTCTCTCTTCTTAAAATCGCCGACAGATTCAGCTTGGGCTTGGGCTGGTTCCCCTTCTTCTTAGTTTTCAATTCTTCCTTAACGTCGTTAATTTTTCAACACGTTGCTTATTGGCATGTGTTTGTTATCTCGCTCGCATTCTTGCGTCTTGTTGCCTTAGTTTTTGCGGCTTATGCGCATTTAAAATTTTGCCGTCTAACGGATTTTGATGTCTGAATTTCACCGTTTCTCAGTGGACACCCGGGCACAGTTTGGCACTTTGAAATTATATAATAGCTTTGACTATTCTACGATATTACAGATACACAGTTCTACCCAATATGCACCAAATGATCAGTACCGTTCTAGTTTTAGAATGACGACCCAATGATTTGTGTCAACTTTAGTATAACTACAACTTCAAAAATGTGTGTTTGAATTTTCATCCATTTTCGATCTTTTCTTTGTTCAATTCTCAAATATTAAACTGTACAAACTGCGTGTTTCAGGCTTGCATCCCGCTTCTGACACCAAATGTAGTTCTTTTTTCTTCACCCAAAAGAAACACGGTTCGTTTAATATTTTAGTTTATTTAAAGAAATAGTTCACAATTAATGAATTTACAAAGAGTTAGTTGGCTTAGTGCCCGAAACGCGTGCGTACACTTCTGATGTAGTTTTTCTACTCTGCTGTCTTCATGTCGCCTTTATTTTAGAGTTGCCACCCGTGTCGTTAGTGTCGTCCACTTCTAGTCTGTCGACCCGTACCACTAGATGTCGCTTCCCACAAATATTCCATTCAATGATGGCAAGGTTACTTACCCAAAATCTGTAGTTTCATTGTAAACAAACATACATACCAGCTGTCAGTCGGCCATAGCTATTTTCCCTCTCTGGTGATTGTGCTCATCTCATTTAGTGGTGTACTAAATAGTAAATTCCTAACGCAAAAAGTTGTACAATGGGGGATTGCCAGAGCAAAGAAACGAAGAGATAAGCATGAAACAGGCTGCTTATGAATGAATTTTAGCAAGAGAAGAGGAAAAGGCAAAATTAGTGGTGCGAATGACTCATGACCGCCTTGTAAGACAACGGAATTTTGACATGCAAACTGACCGCAAAATTGTTTCCTTCCTGCCTTGTTGCTTTTCATCAGTTATATTTTTGTAAATATTAATTATTTATTTAAATATTCAATCAAGATTGTAGAAAGTGTCCGTCCGCCACTGAATATTCGAGAATAGAATTTTCGCACAAACGAAAAGTATACCAAAAAGTCACGGACGAAATTTCTATAAATTTTAAGTAAATAATAATTTTTCTGATACGATAACAGGAAAAACCAAACAGGTTTTGCTGTGCTGTCGAGGTTTCGAGGTCAAATGTAGAAAAAAGGAATCGGACCGAGGTTTGATTGGAAAAGAAGAATTTAAAAACGACGATTAACTGACGGAAAAAGGATAGGCATGGACGTCTGGATCTGCCGAAGTGGCGCAATTACATTAAGTTTGTTTAAGTCGAAAAGGTCACGCTTCTAAGTGAAGAACGTCATCGCCGAATTTTGGAAAAGATGACCAGCGAATTAAAGTGCATTGACCTCGGCACGACGATCAAATACAGTAACCAAAATTCATCCTCAGTTGAGCATGACTGGAAACAAAATTAGTGCCGGAATAGTGCCAGGAATAGAACGAGCAGAATACCCCCGATGGACACGTCTCAGCCCAAACGCCGAAATGGAACATGTGTCCAGATGAAGATGTTTATGTCCGTGCTATAGAAAAGGCTAACCTTCCGATTGAATTAAGAAGTAAAATCCCAAGGAAAATCAAGTTCTGGGGCACAAGTTCTGGCGCACAATAGGTCAAATTCTGACGCACAAATAATATTTATTTGAATATCAATTTCGATCTCATACATATGTACATATATATGTTTTTGTTTTTTTTGGCTTAGTCTTATTTATTTATTACACGTTATATATTACTCATTATGCGAAACGCGTAATTTTTGGTACCTGCATTGTCATGTTTAAAATCATTTTTATACCCTACACCTTAAGGTAAGGGTATATTCACTTTTTCACGAAATGTGTAACGTCTAGAAATAGAGACGATAGGTATAGAAAAGTATATATATTCTTGATCAGCGTGACCTCCTGAGTTGATTTAGCCATGTTCATCCGTCTGTCTGTCTATCTGTTGAAATCACGATCACAGGAGAACCAATGAAGATATCGTGATGAAACTTTGCAGATATATTGTTTCTTGTGGTGTGCAGGTTGATATTGAAAATGGGCAATCGGTCCACGATTACGCCTATTTTTTATTAGAAATGTGATATCAGCGTTCGTTTTTGAGTTATGACAACAAAATTTCATTCCTGAGTATAGAGTAGCATTATCCGTTAATATGCCAAATATGGGCGTGACCCGCCCACTTTTAAGTTACACAGGCAAATAGGGTTATATTGTTAAATATATAAACTTCCTGAATAAAACTTTAGATAACAACTTATTTTCCAAAAAAACATTATTACATCAAAACTGGGTGCGGTCCGCCCACTTTTACACTACATATACAGTAAAGCAGTATGAAAACAACTTTATTCCCACGGAATAAAGTTTAAATGAACACAATAATAAAACAACTAAGCTAGTTATTTTGTTTTGAAAAAGGTAATGACCACGCCTACTATTTATACAGAGGCGTAGCTAGGACTCATTGAGCCCGGGACGGTTAATCAACTTGCAGCCCCTAAAAATCCTAGAATTCAAATCAAGTTACTACTTGATTTCTCCAACTACCGCCGCCAACATTGTACCGCCCAGAGTGGAACGCCACCCCCGCCAACCCTAGCTTCGGAACTTTTTTCAAAACTTATGTGTAGGGTATCTAAGATTCGGCCAGGCCGAATATAGCTTTCTTACTGATTTTATTATAATATATTTCATTTATTTATTTATTTATGTAATAGTAAACAATGCACTAAGAGTCCGCTTTTTTTTAGCATATTATAATAATATTAACATTAATGTAGCATACTGTGTTTAAAAAATTCTTAAAACTAATATAAGATCGAGCCAAGTTTACAGTTTAGGAGAAATAATTCTGCGGCTTGGTGATTAGTTGGTTATATGGTTCACGCAATCGAAAGCTTTGAAATAGTCTAAACAGGAAAGTGACATCTCCTCGATCATAAGCCACTCTTATGTCATCCGTAACTTTTAGTAAGGCAGTTGAGCAACTGTGTTTCCACCTAAAGCCAGATTGCAACGGATGAAGAAGTTTACTGGAAGAGAGATAAGAATTGATTTGTTCTGGAATAAGGGATTCACATATTTTCGACAATGATGACAAAATACTTATGGGACGAAAATCAGAGAGTTCTGTCTGAAGAAGAGGGCTTTTTAGGTATAGAGCGAACAGGCTAACTTCCACTGGGATGGAATGGAAGATGTAGTGAACACAGAATTATAGATATATGTAAGTAAGTTGGGGCAGGATATGAGAAAATAAATAATGTTTAGAAATTTAATAGAGACACCATCTTCACCAGTTGCAGTTGACTTAACAGAGTTAACATGGTGGTAGAGTTCACACTCAGTTACTCTTCTAAACTGAAAAAAACCCTGCGCCCTGACATTAATTGTTCTAACGTAAAATGGCAAATAGCTTTTGGACTCGTGTAGTGTACCATGTGCAAGAGGGATTGATAATATTGATTGTTTTCAGAGGCACAAAAAGTTAGTTTTTTCATCAGTATCAAGAAGATGTCAGAATTGTGACCAATCTATTGAGGAAGCAGTCGTGGCCAAAGTCACAAAATTTATAGATTTCAAATCACGAAATGAATACGATCTCGGTACTTCACAAACAGATAATTTTAGATCGAAAGAACAGAATAGAAGATCATGGTCAGGAATAAAAGATATTTGCGAAAACATAGTCAACAGGGATTGGTCAGAGGTAATAAAGAGGTCAAGAAGACTTGGCCACGCGTTATTGGCGAACCGAGTTGGATTAGATTTATTCACAATAGACAAACCTGACATAGAAACTAAGTCACAAAAACTATTAGATTTGGCGTCATTAGACAAAAGGTTCACATTAAAATCACCTCATACTGTAGCGAAGTCATAATCTAAAGACGATCCAGACAAATGCACAAACAAAGGCTCAAGATCACAGGACTTATGCGGATTGTAAACACAAGTAACGAGTCCACTATGCACTGTGTCAGAGATAGAAGAACACAGATATTCCACCTCAGAGTTACCTAAGTTACACACAAACGTGCACTTATAAACACACTTAATGTATATGGCAACCTCCACCACGCCTTTCCTTACAACCGCACATAGACTCATCACTACGAAAGACTTTATAATTTTGCTACCACAGAATCAGCTATTTCTGGCTGAAACCATGTTTCTGAGATACAAATAGCATCAATACTAGAGTTACCAAAGACGTACTTAATATAATCAAGCTTATAATTACTTAGACTTCTGTCATTAAAGTGGACAATAATAAAACCATTATACTGTTAGCACAAATTATTTAGAAGTGTACGATGATTCTCCCCAACACCATTCGACGAATCATAATTAAGTATGAAGGGTTAAGAGAAGTGAAGCAAGCAAAACCCGACAGGTAGGAACACAAAAAAAAAAAAGAGAAATTCTTTACTTTGGAAAACTAAGAAAAATTTAATAATCTTCTAAATAGGCCTCCACTAAAATAGGCTCCCCTTTGTATTGCTTCTTACAAAACTTTTCCTCCTGCAATGGTAGGCGGCAAAAAAAAATTTTTTTCACGTTTTAATAGGAGTGCATGCCTTAAAATTACTCGCTTCGGCTTTGTTATGCTCTCATGAACATTAACCCTTCCATCAACATTGAAGTCCAGTTCTCTTAGGGTCAAGGAACGGCGTTTATGTCGACAAAAAGAAGAGATCGCACTTAAAAACTGGACCACGATTTGAGCGTAAGTTCATAATTAATGGGCCACTATTGTTAGTTTTAATTCAGAAGGCATCACGCAAAGCAGGAACGGTTTGTAACGGAATGTAACTCACGACGTTACATATTTTCACATACACAGCTTTAATGTCCTCATCTTGTAAGTAGGTAATGCCAGACACAATTCATCCGCACATATAGTTTCATCCTCAAGCTGAGTTAGCCTTTTTCCATACAAATCTATGTTTTTTCTACACACAATGAATTAGAAATTTAGGAGATATAAGACACACGAAATTCTGTTATATATCAAAGAGCTCAATACGTTAAAGGCAAATTACGAATCCAATTCCAAATACAATTATATCAATTTGTCTAATAAGTTATAATTAATCTGAGAAATTAAAATTCTTAAATCTAAATATGGGTTCGAAAAGAAATCTTAGGAACGTATGTAATAGTTTTAGTATGTAAAAGTTTTTTTTATGGTTGTTAATCTACAAGCTTAATTTGGGATCTGATCCTGGACGTGTAAAATCCAAATTTAACCGCGTGAAGCGAAAGTTGATGGGGGAATTAGTGAATCGACGATTGAACCACCAAACTTATGAGAAACCACTTCGGAGAGCTGTTCTAGGCAGGGTGTAGAGGGGGAAAATTGCACTGATGTAGGATGTGCGAACTGGCATCATTTTAATGTTTTTTTAATGTCCTGGAAAAGAAGGTAGAACCAGAAAGAGTGTTAACTTCGGCCTGGTCGAAGTTCATATAACCTACACACGTTTACTTAAAAAGTTAGGCGTGGCAATGGTCTAATTTTTTCCCTTTTCAATCTCAAATAGCCATAGACGGAGAATATTGGTACTTAATTTGATGAAAATATCTCTATTCGTTCTCCTGTAATGGAGTTTTATTTAATTAGTGGGCGGAAAAGGGGCGTCCTTTTTTGTAGTATGTTTTGGTCATGGTCAGTGGATTTATGAAAAAAATGTAAACCTCAAAGTCGTGCGACAAGCTCAGTGAATGCAGTCGTAGTTGTGAAACTTAATCCTTATGTCGCTTTGTAAAATCTGCAGCTATCTAATATGTATAAGTTTTGTTTTGGATGCGTTTATGCTCAATCCATTATCGTGCGATTGAAAATGCTATAAAAAAAACTACTGAATATTTTCTCAAATTTCTTTTTTTATTTGAAAGTACAATCGTTCCGGTTAATAATGGAAAATAATTTCATTCAAATGGCTGCCTCGGCTGGCCATGCAGTAGCCTACACGATCGGTCGAATTTTTAAGCACATTATCGATTGTGTGCCGCTGTATTTCACTAATGGCTTCACGAATATTGTCCTTTAAAGCGTTAATTGTCTCTGGCTTGTCGGCGTAACACTTATCTTTGATGGCACCCCACAAATAATAGTCCAACGGTGTCAAATCGCAGCTCCGAGGTGGCCAAACGACATCAGCTCTGCGGCTGATAATGCGATCTTCAAAAACAGGGCGCAAAACATCGAGTGTAGCTTCGGCTGTGTGGCACGTAGCGCCGTCCTGTTGAAACCAAATGTTGCCAATATCCTCCTCTTCAATTTTTGTGAACAAAAATTCGTTCAACATGGCCCGATAACGATCGCCATTGACTGTAACGGCCACTTGCTCATTTTCTAAGAAAAATGGCCCAATTATGCCTCTGGACCAAAATCCGCACCAAACAGTGACTCGTTTTGGGTGCACCGGCTTTTCAATGTATGCGTGCGGGTTTTCTGTGCCCCAAATGCGACAATTTTGCTTGTTTACATACTCGCCAAGATCAAAATGAGCTTCATCTGAAAAGATGATTTTCATTGTGCAACATTACCATGATTTTCAAAGTAATGTCGCAATATTTCCCAACCTTGTTCAAGCGTAAACACAACCATATTCGTTCAGCGGAAGGATAAAACTAATTATCTGTCAAATCAGACATGAGCTAAGTGTTACCATTCACGAAATAAGCACTAGTTGAAAAAAAAAACGTTAGATGGCGGACCCTTTATGTATATATATTTTTTATATCTTCGCATTATACTTTTTATTATTCACTGATATTGAAACAGAGGAGATTTTTTTTTGCATCGGCTGACTTTAAAAAAATTTTCTCAAAGAATGTTGGCTTTTTCTCAATCCATCCCAATATTCATATGAATATCCTTCCATTTTTTTGGACCATGTCCTGCATAAAAAAACGTAAAGCAAGTGTAAAAATTTACTCCTCACCATACATAATTCATAATAAACATTTATAATAGAAATATGTATAAAACATATTACAATAATGTACTTGTGGTAGAAACCAATTTACTTATTAATATTTTTACACATTAATATTTTACGTATTTACTTCTACAACTTTCCGTCACACTTCACACCATGCAAAATTAATTTTTAATTATCGTATACCAAATCCAACAAAAACATATTCATACGAAACACAAACAAAACTTAATTTTCAAGCACTTGTCTCTGCCGCAAAGCAAACCATCCAAACACCAACAAAACCCATGCTGTTCAAGTTTGCTCCGCTGCGTTTTTCTATCCCGCGTCGAAATTATTTTCATCTTCAAAGGTCGATTCTTTGCCTGCGCAGCCTTTTTTTCATCACTGAAGGTCGTTATGGTACGAAAGCCGAAGTTTTCTCATCTTCTGCGATCGCTATTCGTCACCAAACACAGTTTTTTCAACTTGAGGGATCGAAATACATAAGAATTTTTTTCATCCCAAGTGATAGTTTTGTTGAAAGATCGAAATTATTTTGAACATAAGCGATATGTATTTTTTTGAACTAAGATGAAAAAATAAAAATCGCTCATGATTCAAAACAGATTTTCATATTTTGAGAATGTTTTTTTTTTTTGTGAGGGATATAAAAAAAGTTGTTCGTTTGAGGGATATATTCCGAACTCTGATTTTAACCTCATATGTCCTGATGGTAAGGTAATCTTCCAACCATGCTAGGCATTCTCCGCGTATTCCAATGTTTTGTAAGTGATAACGTATCAAATGCTTTGCTAAAGTCTATGAAAATGACAAGAGTATGTAGATTTTTACTGAGGTTTTCATTTATCTTATTTGAAAAGAAGGCTAGAAGTTTATTAATATTCTTTTCTCTCTGATACCCAAATTGAGTCCAGTTAATAAGCTTATACTTTTCTAAGAATGCTGTTATGCTTCTGGCTATGATCTTTTCAAGAACTTTTTCAATCACTGGCAGAATTGCTATTGGTCTATAATTACCGTAATTATTTTTTTCACCATTTTTGTATAATATATTGGGCGGATGACAGATATCTTCAGACCCTTTGGAATCCTTGATTCAACAAGGCTCGTGCTGATTAATTTTGTAATTATAAATTTTATCATTTGTGCATTTTTTTGTTCTCGCAATGATGTTTAGTGTTCTTATTTCACATTCGTGAATCGTTTGGTCAATTTTCTCTTTAAAGCTTAGTGCGAATACATTAGCTATTTGCTCAATATTGCTGTGCTTCATGTTTTTAATGATTGTTTCATCTAGATTGGGTACGGTTCTCCCTAATATTTAATTTACAATTTTCCAAGTCCTTCTTAAACCATGTCGACTTTCACTTAATCTTTGTTTGTAGTAATTGTTTTGGCATTGTACATATATTTTTTTATTAACCATGTTTCTGTATCTTTTATAACTACTTTTCCTTGCTTTTTCCTGGGGTTTCCTTTACCATTTTTTGGATAATATATCCCTAGTAGAACACATAGAACGCAAGAACGCAAGTGTGGCTTTGGCATATATTTCCTCGAAAGAAAGTGCTAATCTGTTGTACATATTTTCTGTGTTGTCGTTCAAAATGTTCTCCCAATTAGTTTCTCTAATTAGCACTCCACCTTTATGATCGTTAATCATTACTTGTTTGCTTCGATCCGTATTGTTCATATCCTTGAGATTTTGATCACTTAAATCAAGGCATATCAAGGTGATCTGAGATATGACCGATGTTGGTTTGCGTTCCTCTTCAGCGTCAACTCTCGTGCTTACGGTGTTATTGGTATTTTGTAGTCCATGCGTCGCTAGTTTATTCTAGCTAGAAATTAACTTCAGTTTTTACTGCTTCAAAAGAAGTTTTGTTTAAGATATTAAATACATATGAAAAACAGTTCGTTACGAACACTGCATTTCCACCACCTCCACCTTCCTCTCTATTAAAGAATTCAGCATTGAAATCTTCAATATAGTATAGTTGGTTTTTGTCGTTCGTTATATTTGTTTCTACTAAAATTATTACATATATAATGTCAATGATTCCACCTATTAGCACTTTAAATAATGTAAAGTTTTTTCTTAGCGATCGTATATTGAGATAACATCATTTAATGGCGGATTTATTGATTTTTGTTTTGAACAGGCGTAAGTTTTCTATTTTGTCAACTGTTATATTATTCATTTATTTATGTGTATATCTAGTGTTAAATTTTAAATTTTGAGTTTTATATTTCTTATTGACCATTATTAGATTGCATGATATACTAAAGTGTGGCGGAAAATAGAATCAATATCGTTTTCACATGAAATTTGAAATATTTTTGCAGTTTCTTCTTTTTTTGTTAGTATATGACCTCCTTGCACCCAAATGAATTTCCATCCCTGTTGTCTCCCTTTGTTTTTTGCTAACCATAATAAACGGTTATTGAAAGATGTCGGCTGTTCGTTTATGTAAATTGTTTTGTTCTCATCTTTGTATTCATCCCAAACCTGTTCTTTATTTTTTTCCCTTTTGCTTTTTTTAAAAGTTAATTTTTAATTGTCTTTGAGGAGAGCTTGACAATGATTTTATTGCTTCTCTTGTTTAGATAGTAAGCATCTGCAATATCGCTTTCACCTAAGCTGGTGTCCAAAACTTTGGCGATCTCTTGAACAGCCCTAAAGGCACTTAAGCGCTCTTTTCGGGGAGCATTTACAATTTCTACGTTGATCTCTAATGAACGCTGCTCAAGGTAATTAACCTTTCGCTCCAGCTAATCAATGCGGTTGTCTTTTTCAACTCCTTGTTTAGACAGTTTATTAAACTGGAATGACAGCTCTTTTAATGTCTCATTAATATTTGCATACACAGAGTTCATCTCCTTTCTCATTGTGTCTAGAGAGCCCGTTATTTTATCGGCTGGCTTCTCTTTTTTTTTTTTTAAGAGGAGTAAAAGCGTCGAAAGCTTTAGTCAGTGCGGGATATAACCCGCTAAACATCTCCCCACGCCGGTACGGATGCTCCTCTCGGAATTTTTTCTCTCTCTTTCGGCGCGCCTCAAGCTTGCGTATATTCCTGCAGCCACCCCTGACAAACTGCGTTCCAAGTTGCCTCTGACGTGAGCATGGCGTCAACAATGTTATGTGGGCTTAGCTCAGAGCCATGTGTGGTGCGTAGAAGGGTTCTCTGGATCACATTGGGCAAAGCGGAGACTTATCGTTACCGAATGACCCGTTAAAAACTGGGTTACATGGTAGTCCAGCGCTCCGTGTTTTCGGATTAGCTACTTATATATGCTGGGAATGAGGGTGTGCGTCCACCTCCCCTTATTTGACTCGCTCCAGCGTTTCCGCCACTTTGGCATCGATGCTGCCCTCCCTTACCTTACGTTTAGTTTGCCGCTCGTTCTTTTCAAATAGCAGCGACGTACCTCATCTGCTGCTATATCTGTGGACATCATACCCGCTAATACAAAAACTGCTTCGTCGGAGATGGGCGCTAACAATTCGGAGGGCGCTCAGCCGAAGCACTCTTGTGAACTGCCTGTTTACCGTTTGCGTTTTCAGTGATTCAGCCCAGATCGGTGCAGCATAATTTAGGACTGAGGTTACCACGTTCGCCAAGAGCCCCCGCTTGGTGGTCGTAATTAACACTGCCTCAGTCTTATGATCAGCCAGCTCTAATCCCACAGAGTCGAGCTATTGGCGAACGTTTCCAATGGCCACATTCTCTTTCTCTTCAATTTGCTGCATGTGTTTTGTTCCGATGACTACCGCAAAACCGATGATTTTTACATCCTCGTCTGTCGACACCCTCAGCACACCGTCGTACATCACATTCCACAGGATGGGACCAAGCACGGATTCTTGGGGCACGCCGGCCGTTGTGGAATACCGTTTTGGGCCGTCGCACAGTGGACTAGAATTGCAGTTTTCGACTTAGTGGCGGTCAAACTTCTGTAACTTTTGATCAGATTAAGGTATTTAAATGCGGTTTTTTGCAAATGAAAGAATAAACATGTATCTTTACGCTAATCTATGTACGAAATATCTAGATATTTTTTTTATATTTTTAAACAATTTCGACACGTCAGTCGCGTTCAATCAAAGTCGCGTCAAAAAAATAACCTTTTTATCTTATTTGTTTTTTTTTTAATTAAGTATTATTCATGCAATATTATTCATGCTTATTGTTTCAGCTTTATTTATCTAAAAAATTTTAATATAGGAACATTTTTACATAAATTATTAAATACTCTAAAACACAAATACAATTTACAATAACACATACTTATTTATTTTCAAAAAAATATTCGTCTGTTTCATTAAAAGTTCTCCAGCTTCTCTATCTAGAGGTATTGTTGTCTTAATAAACTTTTTTCTCAAAGACGAAATGTAAGGATCAGAAGAAATGAAGAGCATTCTAAATAAAACCTAATTGGTACCCTGACGTGAACACTTTCTTGTGTTGTGCTCTCTATAGTATCTATAGTCTTTGTTTCGTTTTTCTTGTGCTTCTTCTGATAAATCTCCAATGGGTGATATCTAATGGTTAATTATGTCCTCCCCATGCATTAAAACCTTTTGAAATGTCGGTGACATACATAGTTCTCCATGGATACAACTGTCAAGTGGAGATCAGCAAGAAAAGAGTATAACAGATATAATGTTCATCTTTTTTTTTTGCTTATGACGTCTCTATCAGGAATTGTTTTCAACAATGATTTATGCAGACAGAAAACATACCTTTTATAGAACTTTGAGTCGATGAGATATTAAGGCTACCGGAATTTTATTCGTCCTCATACTTGAATGATAAATTCCTTGAAGTGATCATTTATTTAATAGGTAAATAATAAACCAGAAAGAGGTTAACTTCGGCCTGGCCGAAATTCATAAACCCGACACACGTTTAATTAAAAATTGGGCGTTGCAATGGTCTAATTTTTTTCCTTTTCAATCTTAAATAGCGTGTGATGACAGAGAATATTCGTGCCAATTTGTTGAAAATATCTCTATTCGTTCTCCTGTAATCGAGTTTTATTTAATTAGGGGGGCGATCCACGCCCTTTTGTGGTAGTCTGTTTTGGTCAGAGACAGTGAACTTCTGGACAAAATTTCAACCGCAAATTCGTTCTACAAGCTGAGAAATTTATCTATATGCATGGATGAATTTATATTTACTATAAAAAGTAGGCGTGGTAATGGTCCGATTTTGCCCAATACCTATGAGTTTCTAATGATAGACATTATTTTTGCCAAGTTTGATGAAGATATCTCTATTCGTTCTCCTATACCTGTCACGCCTCCTTTAATGCGTTACAAACGGAAGCACAAAGTGAATATATCCTCATCGTGTGTAGGGTATAGAAACTTCCCTATAATAAAATTAAATAATTAAGATAAGGAAAGATACCCTATTCCGCGAAAAAATCGATCAAACAGGTACGAAAATACACCCCTTCCCAAAATCACAGGTACTCAGGAATATACATAAAACAGATAGGTAAAATTTTCAAACGAAAAAAAAACGGTTCCGGCGGGTCATGTATGTTTAGGGCATTCGTTTATAACACTTCATAGTTTCAAAAACAATAAACTCCAGGATAAGCATTTATAAGCGCTAAAACTTATAATCTCCCAAATTTAAAATATATATAAAAATTAACGTTTTTTTCAAAAATTACCGAAAAATACTTAGATTCAAAGCACAAAGTTGTTGTTTATTTTTTCCTATTGATAATTAAATAACCTTTCAGAAACTACTTAACTCATTGAGTTATGTTGACTACTTTTTGAGATATAGTCGTTTGAATTTTAGCAAAAAACTGAAATAATACAACTTTTTACAGAATGGAAAAAAGGTTCATATTTGATCGCCCACCAAAAGTATTCACGAAGGTTTCCGACCGAGATATTTTGGCTCATTAGGTATTGAACTATTATCAACAAAATTGCATACCAAATTTTTCAAAAACTCTGAGCGACTTTATGGACTTTTGGCCGCGGTTCCGAAGCGATAGTCCACTGTGCGTCGCCGGTATGGTAGAGAAGGGACCTATCGCGTAGGTAGCTGCTGATTATCTGCAGAAGGTACTGTGGTACGGCCATTTCTCTAAGGGCTTGCAGGATGTGAAACCAGGATGCCGTATTGAAGGCGTTTTTTACATCGAGAGTGACAACCGCGCAGTACTTCTTAGTACCTCCCTTCCACCTCGATCCCCGAATGTCATCGTTAGCTATACAGACAACTGCTTTAATGGCACAATTTTTGAGCGGCATTTTCGAAAGCCGAACTGATTTTCACTCAGGGCATGTGGGCTTTGCGAACGGTGTCGAGTAGACATATTGGCCTATAGGCCGAAGGATCTCCGAGTGGTTTTCCGGGCTTTGGAAGCAGGCCCAGTTTTTGTGTCTTCCATACCGCTGGAAATATCCCTTGTCGCATGCAGGACTGTATCACATTCGCAAACCATCGCGGATGTTTCAGAATAACTGCCTTTAATGCCAAATTTGGGACACCATCAGGGCTAGAAGCTATGTTTAGCTCGATTGTTTTTGCGGCCGCAAAGATTTCCTCAGAAGAAACAGAGATTCCGTTTAGATATTGACCATCAAAACAGGTGGTTCTCCTTTCTGGTCGTTGCGTAAATAACGTAGTCACAATACTATGGAGTAGGATTGGGCAGCTTTCCTGCCTTCGGTCCGTAATCTTAGCCATTACAATCTTGTAGGCATCATCGAAGCATCGCATGCTATCGCCAATTGATGTGATAGTTGCGCAGCTTGGTTTTCCGCTGCTACTGGGCATTCTTCAGCCTCACCAAAGACGACGACAAAAATTTCCTGGTCGAAGGTGCTCGATTTCCAACTGCTCTGCTTTCAGTGTTATCACGATGGCATGATGATCGCCGAATGTGAATTCTCCGCTCACTTGCCTCTGTGTTTGTGGTATCAGCGCTAACCAAAGTGACGTCGATGATCGATTCAGGGCCATTTCTGCTAAAAGTGCGCCTATTGCCGCAGTTTGCCTACCATATAAGGGGCGAGATGACTTCCAGCAGTGATCTACCACTATCGTTTGTGTATCTACTGCCCCAATCAGTGGCCCAACCGTTGAAGTCGCCTGCTATAATAACAGGGTGCCTATTTTGGGCATTCGTCACAATGTTTAGCAGCATCCTTTCGTACTCGGCTCTCGTCATACTGGGTGCCGCGTAGCAGCTATAAATGTGTATCCTCGCTACCATAGCGGAGGCGAGCCCGCTGATAGGATGATGTGCTGTCCTTTGAATTGGAAGTTGGCCACATGTCCAAATCGCTGATTTTTTTGAAGTATCTGAAACCCATTGGCCATTTTGCGGGATCCTGTAGGTCTCCGATATTATGGCCACGTCTGCTCTCAATTCGGCAGTCATTTGCCTCAGAAGGTTTTGTGCGGCCTCACAGTGATTAAGGTTGATATGCACTAGTCTCATTTTTTACATGTGTCGATAGCTCTCTGGAATAGTTGGCAACGCCTGCTGCTCATAACGTGGCCATAGGAAGCCTGGCCAGATTGAAAGCATATGGGACACTTTACTTCATTGGTGCATTCCTTCGCGTAGTGCATTCCTTCAATGCCACATTTTCGACAGAGTTTTGAGCAGTCAGCGTTCTTAAATGAGTTCGCCTTGTTACCAAATTCCATGCACCGCTGTTCTTACCGACTTGACTGCATTTGGATTCAGTGGTCCATATTGGCTAGTAAATGCCCTCACCCTACTTGCTCACTAGTAGTAATTTCGTCTAGATCTTTGCATTCGATTGTAACTTCACGCGATGCCACTCTCACTTCGGCTTTTTCTCCTATAAAGGACTTCAGTTGATCTCTGTAGATGACTACTGTAGATTAGTCATGACTCGCCTTGGAGCTCAGCTGTATCAGTATTTCCCCCCTTTTGGGTCCTACGGATTCGTTGCTCCTTGTCACCTATGTTCCTTAGGTTTGGCTAGTCTCGAATTTTTTTAAGTATATCCGCGTAGTATATCTTATATACTAAGTATATCTTCACCACGGGAGGCTATGATGATAGCATCTGGTTTCTGGTTAGCTATGTTTTGTTTCTTGGTTGGCTTTCCGTTTCTTTTCGGTGACAGCTGCAGCATAGGAACGGCTTGTTTCTAGAGGCTTATTATTCTTGGCTGCTGATTGCACTAGTAAACGGTCGTCTCTTACCCTCTTTGGGGCGCCATTATTAACTCTCTTTAAGGGTGGAGAAGTTTGGGTACCACTTTCTTTGAGATCGTTGCTGCTAGATTTACGTCCCGTTGACGGCAGGTCTATTAAGCAACCGTCCGTCATTCAATCCTTTTCCGAAGCAAACGCAACATTTTTGTAGAGATTCGCAATGGCATCAATTAGGTCTTTCATTGGCAGGTGTATTGTTCGCCGTTTCCCATCTTCCAGCATGTCAACCAGACTATTTATTTGATCACCTAGTTGAAGAAGGACAGACTTAACAACTATTGTCTTACCTTCAGATATCATCGTTTGTTTCTCTCTGCCTTCATTCGGTTTGACAGGTGATCGCCCAATCCTCGAGCTTTTTTGAAAAGAGTCCGCAATTTTTTGTAGCACGTCGATGTTGTCTCTTTTGCACCTGACTTTGTACCTCATAACACCGACACGAACCAAATAAATTGATTCTGACTGATACCTAGAGCTATGCAATCAGCAGTTCACAGACAATTAGCCAATTAGATAAATTTGCTAGACAATTAGCTTGAAAGAGACAGAAAGGCTGCTAGGTGTTATTAGCCCACCCTTTCTAGCACGTACGGTGAGAAAATTTGACACTTTAGTTAGAGCCACAACAACAAACACTGGAGCTTCTTTCGCACTTGGCGGGAAGCGAATTAGAGCCAATTGAATTTCTTCTTGACTGCTTATTCGCACAGAATTTTTTAATTTGTCACGATTTTACTCACTTATACGGACATAATACCTGATATAAAAAATATACAATAATATAAAAGAAACAATATACAATAAAATTTTCAAAACAGGTGCGATTGGTCGCAACTTTGTTTTTGTTAAAACTCTAAAAACACAAATGCTGCTGTTCTGTATATTAACAACATTAAATATATTAACAAAAACTAAAATAACAACAAATGCTAAGAAATATTGTTGATAAATTGAAAATGGTTTTTATATATCTTGAAATTGTAGATGAATTGAAAATAATATTAATTAGCCTCAAAATTTTAAAAAATTCTAACATAAAATATTTCAATATAGAATGGAGATGTAGAATATAAAAGTAATTGCAATTTATAAGTAATTGTAATTTATTATAATAAAAAACCAACACTTAGTCAACTGTGCACGGTCTCATAAGTGATGCGACTTATTCTTGGCATTGCGTGGTGGTGGCCTCGGAAATCCTCAAAATTGAATATGTCTCTTTCTCTAACAATGCGTCTGCCATACTGGGCTTGCTTCCTTTGTGGCATAAGTTAAAATCACCAATTATAATAATTTTTTCGATAGGCAGTCCTACATTAAAGTCACGTAAGTCCTTCACTGCATTCCGAAGCATCATTAAAAGATATTCTGGAAAACACAAGTTTCTGTAAAGAACAATGAAGAAAAAAGTACAGTTTTTAAAAGCAATGAGTTGCACGGCTTTCTCTCGGCAGCTGTAATCCCTGTCAAATAAATTTACTATATGAGACGCGATGGTATTTTTTCTATAGATAATACAGTCGACTCTCGATATAACGAAAGATATAATGTCAGAGATGTTCGTTATTTCTTTTTAGCCTTTTCAACGAAAGGCTATTGGTTAGTAGCCTTTAAAAGTCTTCCATCAATTGGAGCATGTCTTTCTCGGTGCATTAGAAACCATTCATAAAGTTTATTTTCCATAATCGGAAACTCTCCATCCCTAATCGATAAACGCGATTTAGAGGTTTTGAGGCTTTTTTTATGACGTTTGAAAATATCATTTTCCATTTTTTTTATGGTACAAATAGAAGACTTTGGTACTTCATATTTCAGTGAAAGTGCTTTCAGAGACGCTCCTTCCTTAAGTATTTGTACCTTTTGTCCTATTGCTAAACGTGTCCTTTTCAATATTTTAATTTTTCTAAATGCGATTGTTACTTCTCTCACACAAGTGAGCACAATGAATGCAAGAGATTTAAGACACAAATTCGTTTTATTCTGGTGCACAGTCTTTTCTTTTGAAAGTTTTCTTTCAACACATGCTTAGAACGAAACCACTCTTGATTGTTTATCTGCGAAAACTTGTTTTCTGTAATTCTTGATAAACCTAACTACGCAGTTTTTGTGCATTCTTTATAAAGAGAGGAACATTTTGAGCACGTTCGTAATTTAAAATAAACAATGTACACATTTGGCTGTTCGTTATTTAGAGGGTTCGTTATATCGCGTATTTGTTAAACCGAGTCTACTGTATTTGCGTATGATATGAATTTACGAAGAATACATTTTGTGGATGTAGGAACATGTCCACAAATTCGTGCATGTACAAACATGTGGATGAAAAACAAGTGCACAATTTGAACCTTTTTTCCACGGAAAGGATCTTAAGAGTAATCAAACATTCCTGGTACAACAAACACACGCCGATATACTTTAATTTATGAGTTTACTATTTAATTGTAATTCCACATCACTCCGCAACCAGATTTTCGATCCATCGATTGATTACCCCGAAAGTCATACAACACATAAAACATGATTCATCGCCTTAAAATATTATAGCAACAACAACAAAATATTTGACTTGATCTTTAACTCTACTAGCACACAACGGGCGATCAAAGTATCGGAGTCCCCTAAAATTAATAACAACAACATAGCAAAACTTCTTATATCCAGCACTTTACCGATATATCCAACAACCACCATATCGCGTCTGTGTTGTCCCGCCTACATTTTGTCACATCCATATTTGTCATGTCCACTTTGTCGCATCCACTTGTTCTCTTCAAGTAGAACTGAAGGCTACCGACAAATAGAATACTTGTAAGCACAAAGTACCGAAAATGTCAATTCAAATTTCGATATTGAAATAATTGTATTAATAGAGTAATATATGTACATAACTCATCTATACTAATATATAAATGAGAAATTCTGTCTGTCTGTTTCCTTTTCATGGCTAAACCGCTGCACCGATTTGACGAAATTTTATTTGGAGATACTTTGAGCCCTGGAAATGGACATAGGCTACCTATTTTATAAAAAGTCGACATCTAAATTATTTAAATGGGCGTGGCAATGGTTTTAACGCCCATAAAAACTTCACACAAAACGAACAACTTTAATCCCAGTAGGAGCTGCTTTTAAAGCGTTTGATAAAAAATTATTCAATCTAGGGAATAAATCGCAAGGATAAATACTTAAAGTAGTAGGAGTACATTTAGAAAAGCCGTGCTTTTCACATGGGCAACTCTACGTAGCATGTTCCTGTGTGTCCAATCCTCAAAATCTATATACCATCGCAAAAGATGGGATACAATTAGTAGGCAATAGTATTCATTGCCATTCGTTGCTTTATTGAACGAAAAGGCAATGCATGGCAATGCATGACAATTGCCATGACAATTGATAACGCAAGCCAACGTAAGGCAACGATTGGTGTTATTAAATTTAAATCATTTAATAATAATTTATATTTAAATAGCGTAAAAACATAAATCAAACTTAACTTAACATTTTTGTTAATGCGTATGTTGCCCGATCACGCAAAAGAATGTGTCGTTCATATCATTGCGCATCGTTGCCGACATCATAGTGTTAGTATTGTTATTGTGTTAGTATTGTTATTTTCAATGTCTTGTTGCCTTCCTCAAGGCACTATTGCCTTTTCTGCTTACAATTCAAGCTATATTGCCTTCACAGAAAAGCAAAGCAACACAATGTCTTGTTCAAAGCAGGTGGACGGGAAGGCAGTCACGGCTTGTTCGGATAGTTGCCTTGAATCGTTCGTGTCAAATCGTTCATTTGTACACGACAGTGTAGAGTTGGGTAGTTCGTGAACGAACTAGTTCAATTGAACGAATCACTTGCGTGAACTATGAGATCTAGTTCACAGAACTTAATTCTTTTAGTTCACTCGGTCTTTTAGTTCAGTCGCTCTTTTAGTTCACTCGGTCTTTTAGTTCAATCGCTCTTTTAGTTCACTCGGTCTTTTAGTTCAGTCGCTCTTTTAGTTCACTCGGTCTTTTAGTTCAGTCGCTCTTTTAGTTCACTCGGTCTTTTAGTTCAGTCGCTCTTTTAGTTCACTCGGTCTTTTAGTTCAGTCGGTCTTCTAGTTCAGTAGATCTTTCGTTCTTTTAGTTCAGCAGTTCGTTACTTCGTTTCAGTTCAGCTGCTCGTTAGTTTTTCTGTATATTTCAGTTCGTTAGATCAATTTCAGAGGATGTTTCCAAACGAAATTTTTATTTGAAATCTTGACACAATTCAGGCGCAATGACATAACTCCAATTTTTTAGTTCTTTTTGTTGTCGTTGTTGTTGTTGGGATCACAACAACAATATCAGTTAGTGGAGCTCTCGTCTTTTTTCCGAGTTATGTGTCTTTAAAGTTTGGAATTTCAGACATATCTCACGAGTTATCTCATGAACTGTAGCAGATAGCTACATGTCATTGGTTTTGGAAAGGTACTCGAATTTTCTTTCATTTATATAAAACAAGCGCGATTTTTCCAAACAATTTTTCGTAATTTCTCGTTTTCCGTAATGAGTAGTAGAATTTGTGTAACAAGCGTTTGGCACTTACGTGAGTGTAAGCTTTACAATGCATTTTCCTCCGCCGATTACGATAGAATACACCTCCTTATATTGATAAGACACTCTACTTTCTTAAAATTGTGATAAATATGTATATAGGTAGGTTAGTTATACATTTTATTATAAAAAAAAATTAAGAATGGAAAAAAATGTTACTAAAAATCTAACAATATATAATTTATTCATGTATTCAGTATTAGATATTGCCAATTAAATATCAAACCGATTTTCTCATCTCGTTATCTCTTATAAGAACTAACGAACTAAATGACCGCGTAAAGTACTGAACTAAATGAGCGAACGAACTACTGAACTAAATGACCGAGTGAACTATATGAACGAACTAGTTCACGACAGCTGATTAAACTAGAAAGATCGCTCTCGTTAGTGAACTATAATTCCCAACACTACGACAGTGCACTGCACTGCAATACTGTGACTTAGTGCCTATAGCAATTCAAGACATCTTGTGCAGCTCTCTACTATGAATATAGAATAGAACATCAGCAAGTGATGAGAAATTAGGTAAATAAATTAGTGTGTTTTACAAGGTTTCACAGCATTATGTGAAGCTGTTATAACAATGGTTAAATTTAACAGCAGTGTTTTAGTGCACTTTAAAATATTAAATTTTGTTAAATAAAGAAACTGATAAATAAGTGTTATTTATTTTACGTAGTTTTTACTCGTACTGAGATAATTGATTCTTTAAATTAAAATGCTTCATGACAATAAAATAATATGGCATAAGCATATTGTCTTATGTTATTTAATTATGTTATTGGTACTACGTACTTTATTTATAAGGACCTTCTCTAATTTTCTTCAAATGTTAAGATTTAAAGAGAATTACGTGCAGGAAGATATATGGAATAATCCCCATATAATATTGGGGAAGAGTTCGAGGCGTTTTTTTAGTAAAATTCAACTGGTTTTCTTATAGTCTGAAAATTAATTTAATTAAACGAATTATGCTCTATTGTTATCTACAATGTTTCGCCATTGTTATGGTATAGGCATAATGCCTTCGGCGAAGAACTTCGTGGTTTCTGGTTGAAAACTGAATGAATTGATTTTCACAGGCTTCTTTTGAAAGCAACTTAATTCCATTCAGAGAGTTCTTCAGAGATCGGAAGAAGTGGTATTCTAAGGGTGCTATATCTGGACTATATGGTGGATGCATCAAAACTTCCCAATTAAACTCTCACAATTTTTGACGGTTTTCAAATAAGTGTGTGGTCAAGCGTTGTCATGGTAGAAAACACCACCCTTCCTATTAGTCAATTCCGGACGTTTTCTTTCAATTGACTAACGTAATCTCTCCAGTTGTTTATAATAGAGTTGAGAATCAATTGTTCGACGACCTGGAAGTAGCTCATGGTGGAGGATTCGCTTTCAGTCCCACCATACACACAGCATCATCTTTTTCGGCTACAATTCTGGTTTTGCGAAGGTTTGTGACCGATCTCCATCCCTTGCCCATGATTTTTGACGCTTCCGATTATCATACGTGACCCATTTCTCATTATCGGTTATGAGACGTTTCAAAAAAGGCTCGATATCATTGCGTTTCAGCAGCGCATCGCAGATGTTAATTCTATCATGTTTTCCTCGCTCAATTCATGACAAACCCATATATCGAGCTTCTTTTTGTAGCCAGACCTGTGTAGATTGTTTAAAACAGTTTTGTGGTCAATGCTTAGTTCCATACCAATATCGACACTGCTGATATGCTTATCTTGCTGGACCGTTTTCAAGAATTTCATCATCTTTTCCAGTGATTGGACGACCAGTGCGTGACTCATCTTCCACATTAAAATTACCAGAACAAAAGCGAGCGAACCATTTCCGCGCAGCAGATTTTGATAATGCATCTTCACCGTAGACAGTACAAACTTTTTCTCAAGCCTGCGCATCGTTTTTCCCTTTGTCGTAATAATACTGCAAAATATAGCGTAATTTGTCATTATTTTTCTCTATATTCAAATGTAAACAATTTTCCAACTACTGCACTCATTTCGTTGTTTACATACTGACAGTTACGGTCGAAATGTCACCTTTCCAATAAGCTTTCAGTGGTATCGCTGCGATCACTGCTGCCAGAGTTACTTGCAATTGACCCCTATCGGAAGAACGCCACGAACTTTTTCTTAGACCCAATATATGGGCTGGGCCATTGGATGGTTTCTTTTTAAAATTTTATTTTTTAAGATTTTACTTTTTCTAAAGGAAGAATTTTTGAAAACAAGCATCCGATGGCCCATCCTATGTATACTTTTCGATTACATAAATCTGCGATCAGTAGTTCATCTAATCTCACAATTGCGGTGCACTTACTTAATTACCAGCCAAATAAGTTTAAATATACAGGGCAATGAGTTTCTACCATACGATAGTGGATACAAACAGCGATCTCCCTCTCCCCTGCTGAATAACGGGTATGATAGGGAAAGTTGGTAGCATCATATGCCTCGTGGAGTATCTTTATATATGTAAATATATACTCGTTGTATACAGGTTATAACGTTAATAAAATTGTAAAAACTAATGATAAGACAATATTTTAAATTTTGACCATGAATGAGTCGACAATATTTTTTTCATGTATATTTTTTTTGTTCTGGTAGTCGTAGTCGCAAACTTGTATAGTCGTTTTTTATGTTTAATTCGTCAGAACAATTTACAAAATTGGTAAAGAACTCCAGAACTCTTTGCGGTGCACTCAGAACTCAAAAAATAAAAAATTTATTTTTAAAAAGTGAGGTTCCAACTTCTCAGACTCTGTATATTGTTCCATTGAATACGAAAATCGTACTTAAATATTTTGAAATTTTTTTTTCGAATTTCCGTATTTAGCTTCACATTTTTAGTTATATCCCCAGTTCTAATTGACCGATCAATGGTCAATGTACTTTCAAATGCGTACAACAAATTTCGCGATTTAAATTCCAAGATATTCATTATATTTCAAATATTTTAATAAATTTTAATATAATAAATTTTTGTATGTAGGATGTATTGCAGTACAAAATTGACATCTCCGTTACCATATTTATGGTTGCTGTTTTGGAATATATATCAGCGGATATATTAAAATTAGCTGGTAATTATGTACGTAAAATAAAAAACTCTGAAATTACTACTGAAGATATACAAGTGGCAATGTGTGCTGACAAGGTAATCATTTTATTTCTTTTATTTCAAATATATTAAAGGCATGCCTCGATTTCACGGTTAATTTGATCCGTGTTATTCAATACGGTTAAATGGATCCGTGTTATTCGGGACTTTAATTATATGCCATGCTATAGTTTTCCTTGTAATCCGATGGTATGTGTTTTTAAATATATACTGTGTGATCAAGTTAAGTGTTAACAGTCATATTCACGACTTCGTGCAATTCGAGTGCTGTGCTATTCGAGGGATGCCTTTATAATTTTAAGTGTTTTAAATACATACATTCTATATTAATATCTTATACAGGGTGTTTCGCATAAGAGGGGACAGAAGACCCGGACGTGTAGGTTGGGTCGAGACAAGAAAAAAATCGTATGGGAGGGGGGGTCAATTTCCCCTCGTTTAGACACGAGCGGCCATTTTATACAAATAAATAACTTTTGCTTGCTGATTTTCAAAGCCAAATATCCGCTACTTAATATCCTTTTTAAATTAGATTCCTATATCAAACATTTTTTGAGAAACTTAGTGTCAAAGTTAAAGTTTGGAAAAAAAATTCCGAAACAAAATTTTTGGTCGCAATTTTTTTTTTTAAATTACGCTATTAAGTATAAATTTTTTTTTCGACCAGAAAATTCTCTAAACTGTTCTAGAGATAATGCTTCAAACCATAAGGGTCTATGTTTTGTAGTTTCCGAAAAGTGAAAATTACGATCTAAACTCCTTCCCCAGAGCAGTCTTCTTTCATATTTTTGCACCAGTAATAAAACACAAGTAGCCAAAAATTGATGTTTGAAAGGGAAGTATGCTTCGTAATTTTCACTTTTCTCGGAAACTACAAAACATAGACCCTTCCGGTTTAAAGCATTCTCTCTAGAATTGATTAGCCGTAATTTTTAAAAAAAATTGGGACCAAAAATATTTTTTTCGCAATTTTTTTTCCAAACTTTAACTTTGACACTAAGTTTCTCAAAAACTGTTTGATATAGGAATCTAATTTAAAAAGGATATTAAGTAGAGGGTATTTGGCTTTGAAAATCAGCTGGCGAAAGTTATCTAGGTTTAACCATTTTTTTTTAATATTATTTTTTTCGATGTTAAGTCGGATTTTTATAGAATGGCCCCTCCCGTCTAAACGAGGGAAAATTAATCCCCCCCCCCCTCCCATACGAATTTTTTCTTGTCTCGACCCAACCTACACGTCCTAGTCTTCTGTCCCCTCTTATGCGAAACGCCCTGTATAAGCAAATTTCATTTAAATACAGTTGCTTGCTTTTGTAGCACTTATGTAAATATTAATTATAGCTTAAAATGGCGAGGATTATAAAGAGATTTTAGGACCTGTTATCAACTCTATTTCTCTGCCATACCTGAATTTCGGCCAGTACTGTTATTAAATACTAGGTTAATTTTGGTTAGTTATAATAGCTGTCTGCATTGGTACTCGCAGTGAAACACATAGAACAATTCGATGTTCTTTACTGGTTGTGAACAAATCATGTGTAGCCTTTAAGCTGTCTCTGAAATTTCGATTTAAGTCCAAAACAATCTACATTTGTTACCCGATGGTGATATTAAATTTCCCTCCTTTTGTAATGCATAGAAGAAGTCTGGCAGTCATATATACATAAGTATATGTTCACTGTTATGTCCTGGTACTTTTTTGTCCTGGTTATTATCCTATAGTTGTTGCTTGCACACAGTGTTGGTGCTTGAACCAACTTGAACCAGCAGCGAAGTGACAACACACTACTTGGCGTTAATTGTTGGTTATAGATTCGGTACTTGGGACCCACTCTATAAAACTTGTTGATTGTTGATTATCCTGCAGGCATATAAAAGTATAAGTTCAGGTACTGTGTTATCCTGGTTGTCGTCCTGTAATTGGTGCTTGAACCAACTCTGCAGCAAAGTGACAATACGTTACTCGATGAATTTTGTGGAACGATTGCCAATTTTTATTATTAATTTTAGTGCTTATTATAATTATTCAATATACATATGTATTTTATAGTGGCAGTGAATGGCCAATAATAAACAATAATAATTAACAAAACAAATAATAAATAATAACATAAAAAGCGTAAATTAGTCGCTGCGCCTTCTTCATGTAACATACCTGAAACGGTATTGTGATCTTCAGAAATCATCTCAGTCCCGCTCGAATGGAACTCTACCTAGGATTAAATAATTATGCAAAACTATGCATGCGTTCATGTATATTCCGTCCTTTGGTGGGCAGTAAAACAGAACCCTTTCCTTCGACAGACAACGGCATCTGCTTTTTAATACTCGAATGCATTTCTCCACAACAGCCCGCGTAGATTTGTGGGCTATATTGTACCGCTCTTCGGACACATTTGACGTTGTTCCGAATGGAGTCATTAGCCAAGGCTGCAATGGATATCCACTAAATACTAAATCTTCCAGAGTTCGACAAGCAACCGATTGACGCCATACGTAGGCATCGTGGGCTGTACCTACGAACCATGCGCTTGCGCTAAGGATTAGCAAGTCAGCATTACAAATAATCATAACATTTTTTGAATGATCATAATATGAATAACCGGCAATAGTATACATGTTCTAATTTTTTTCTTGGTGTCGATATTTTAATGTGTGTCCCGTAAATTAGACCGATAATGCCTAAAAACTGTTGCATTCGCATAAATTTAATTTTAAGTTCAGAAAACTCTTAACCTTATGGAAATTTTACATATTTCTACACTATTCGGTTTAACGCAGTGGCGACTTCTTGAACAACGCGACTTACTGAACTCTGAGACAAATTCGATAAACTATCCTGCCCCACAAAACTTTGGAAACTGCCCTTCGCAAAAAAGCGTAGTGCGCACAAAACTTTAACGATGCTGGATATTGCGTGTCTTCTTTGTGACTGTTGTATATGTAATCTTAACTCAGCGATGAGCTCCAAGCATAAATCCTTAGGTAACAATCCACAAATTGTTGGTCACTTATTATTTGAAACGGGTTCTGTGTATCGCGAAGATGTCACCTAAGCACTCACAGATGAACGCGGAAAACAATAAAAAAATAATACTTATACAATATAATATATGTATGTATGTACATCATACATATGAAAAAATAGTTGTATTATTTACCTTTGTACACGTCGTCGATTGTTTAAATAGTTCAACCAAATTGTTACTGTCGTGGACATCTTGCTTTGTGAAGAATTATTATTATTTGCTAGAGAGTTTTATATGTATTTGTGAAGTTTTGTGAAGATTGTTTATGAAAAATTGTCATTTCGTACCGCGCACAATTAGGGTTGCTATCTATTGCGTTTGATTAAGTTTAAAGTTAAGGTTGCCCACTATTGCAATTTACTAAGTTTAGCTTAATAATAATAATAAGAATGAATAAGTTATTTAATATAAAGAGACATGCTTAGAAAATGTTATAGGTATGAAAATCACTATAATCCCAAATTTGTGTTATAGTTTCATTCCTTCTTTGGAAATAGTAAAAAAAAAATTTAAGATTTTAGGTTGGAAGCGACTTGCACACTTTTGCTGCCCGAGCAAAACATTTACTGACCACCTTGCGGTGGTTCAGGTCGGCTTCACTATGTTCATATATTTTAGGTGAACATAAAAATAGTTTTCATTTTATTCATTTAGTCCTTACTGACTAACAATTCATAAATACTTAATTTTATGTAATATGTATATAAAAGAAAAAAAAAATTTAATTCAATTAAATTTTATTCCAGTGCTGAGGTGTCACGGAGGTGTGTTCCGGGTTCGTGATTAATAGTCTGGAATTCGGCCCTTGTGTGAGGTGAGTCCATCCATCTTGGGTCGGTGGATCTTCCATTCGTCTTTGTGTTAGATCAGCTTGTCGCAGAATGTGGATTTCACTCAATCGGTTGGCCATTGTTTCAGTGCGAGTGGTTGTTGGTCCGTGGTTGGATTCACCATTTGTCTATTTAGGCGACGGTTGGCTACCATTAGCGGTGATGGCTTTGGTTTATTTCTGCACGTGGCTTCTAGTGGTGGTTGATACGGTTGAACTGGTATGATCTCGCGAATGAGGCCGGGACGCCGTGGCTGTGTGGGTTTTCGCTGCATCATTCAGTTTGAAATGAGAAAAAGAAGATGCTGGTTTATTACTGCGGAGGTGGATGCGTGACTGGCGTTATATTCGGTAGTACAGAGGTAGGTTTTAAGTTTTGTAGGTGGACTATACATATTTTGGTGGGATCGTTAGGGTCGAAGAGCTGTGCAAGACTTGGCGAGGGGTATAGGACGATACGGAAAGGAAATTCGTTTTTCTGTGAATTGTTCTGCCGCCGAGCTTTAGTTCGGCTGGTGACATTTTTGTAGAGTCGTGGTAGACGGTGTTTATGGCGAACGCGATTTCTGGTAGTTTTCAATCCCAATCTCGGTGATCTTCTCGGGTGTCGATTGCCATCATAGTTTTGAGAACCCGATTCACCCATTCAGCAGGATTTTCTTGCGGCAGGTACGTGGCTGTTAATCGGTGTTTGGTGCTATATTTATACCCTACATACGAAGAGTACATTCACTTAGTGCTTCCGTTTGTAACACATTAAAGGAGGCGCGACAGGTATAGAAAAATATATATATTCTTGATCAGCGTGACCTCCTGAGTCGATAGCCATGTCCGTCTGTCTGTCTGTCTGCCTGTCTGTCTGTCTGTGGAAATCACGATTACAAGAGAACGAATAGAGATATCTTCCTCAAACTTGGCAATATTTGTCTATCATTAGAAACTCATCGGCCAGGCCGAAGTTAACACTCTTTCTGGTTTTCGATTAATTCTTTCAGGAGCTTACTTATATATTGCACGCCATTGTCGATGATTATTATTTCTGGACATCCAAATCTGAAGATCACTCTCTGGCGTAGGTGTCGTATGACTGAAGCTGTTGTGGGTTTTGGTAGGGGAATTACTTCCACCCATTTTGTGAAATTGTCGGCAAAAACTAGGAGTGTCGTGTTGCGTTTCCAAAAGCGAGGGAAAGGTTCCATAAAATATGAGCAAACTATTTGCCAGGATCGGTTCGCAACTAAGGTATCTGACCGGCCGGGAACCCACGTGCTGTTTTATAGCGTGCGCATTTTTGGCAGTTGCTGACATATTGTTTCACGCTACGGTGTATTCCAAGCCAGTAATAGCGTTCGTGTAGTCGTCATGTGTTTCGATTAAGGCTAGTCTTTGTTTTTCGTCGGGTATGCATAACTTCCATTCTGTGGGATTGTTGTTAGTTTCTTTGTATAATTCATCGTCTGTTATTTGAAATTTCTGGCCCGATCTCATCAAGCTATTCTCTACTGCTTTCTTCATTTTTGTATGATTGGTATGGTCGTGGTGGATCGGCATTAGTTTGTGTCTGGTGGGAGTAGGGTATCCCGTGATAATGCGTCGGCTACTACATTCTGAGTGCCTTTTTGGTATTCTACATTAAAGTTGTATTGCTGTAATTATAGGGTCCAGCGACCAAGGCGGCCGGACGGATTTTGTAGCGTATGTAACCAGCGTAATGAATGATGGTCGATGATGACGGTGAAAATGTACCCCTCCAGGTATGGTCGCAGTTTGCGGATGCTCCATAGGATCGCTAGACATTCGTTTTCGGTTGCGGAATATTTCCTTTCTAGTTCCGTCAAGGTACGGCTTGCGTAAGCTATTATCTTTTCATCTCCTTCATACTTGTGTGATAACACTGCACGCAGTCAAGTGTTGCTGGCGCCGGTCTGTAGGGTGAAAGGTCGAAGTTGGAACAGCAGAGTACAGGGGCGGTGGTTAGGGCTGTTTTTAAATTTGTAAAAGCTTAAAGTGAACAAGGAAGTAACATCCCCAAGTCAAGAAAATACGATTCATCATATTTATCATTAGGATTCACGAGTGTTCTGGTAAACGAATTGGAAAAACCAATGTGTGTACGAAAGTTTTGTCTATTAAAAGTATGAAACCAAGTAAATGAAGACGCCATGTTGAAACTATGCATTTTGAATATATTGATAAATCCATAGATTTTTTCAAAGAAGACTAGGTGAGATATTAATAAAAGAAAACAAACATTTAAAAAAACAGTTTTTGTTCCATCAAAAGCAGGTAAAAAACCCCATTCAATAGGTTAAACGCTAGCTAAACCAGCAGCTATTGATATGGTTGAAACAATGTTTGGAGAATCATATGCACAGCAGTTGCGAAATATACCGCTCGCTGATAATACAGTTGGTAAAATGAAATGCTGATATATCTGAAGATCTTTGCGATCGGCTAGTTTATCAACTGCATACTTCAAAATTCGCTATACAAGTAGATGAGGCTACAGATGTAGCTAATCTACATAATGTAGTTTGATATGTTACAGAAAATAATGTAAAAGAAGATATATTATTTTGCAAACCTATTTTGGGCAAGGCCCAAGTATGGAAATTTTTAATATAATAGACAATTTGTTTGTTAAAAACGATTTAAAATGGGATAATTGCATTGGACTCTGTACTGATGGTGCACAAGCAATGTCAGGACGCAAAGCAAGTCTTATATGGACGCATTGCATGCTTCATAGAGCAGCTCTTGTATCAAAAAATATGAGTGAGGAATTTAATAACATATTTCATATTGTTACAAAAGTTGTAAACTATATCAAAAACAGTCCTTTAAAAGCGAGATTAGTTGGAAAGTTGTGTGAAGATATGGGATATATGAATAAACATCACTGTTGTACTATTGTGAGTACGTTAAAGACGAAATTGCGATCTTTCTTGCTAAAAATCACAAAGATGAGGCATTTTCTTTTCGCAATGATAACTTTATTCTTAAAATGGCGTATTTAGTTGAAATTTTTAAAAAATTAAGCGCTTTAAATAAATTAATGCAAGGTGCACAAATGCATGTTCTGATTCAAAAAGTCAAGGTCACGGCATTCATTAATAAATTGGAACTATAGATATCCTATTTAGAAAAGAATATAAATGACGTGTTTCCAATTTTCAATGACGCCGGTACCAGAAGCAATATTAAAGCAAACAAAAATCTTTTTATAGAACATTTGCAAAGTTTAGTGTTTGTGTGGGGGATGTTTGCACAGGTAAGTGCAACACACCGATATATAATATAAAGGTAATATAATAATAAGAGTGACTGGGGAATTGACAGACTTACCGAATGGATGGATGAGGGTGACGGTGAAGTCGTCGTTGATGGTGGAGATGCGGTGTTTGTTGGTGTAGGTGGTGATCGTGAAGATGATGGCGATGATGGTGATGGCCGTGATCGTGATAGGTGTTTGTGGTGTTGTTGACGATTATGCTCGTGATGATGGAGATAACACTCGCGAGGTTGCGCACTCGAAAAACACTGAAAACTCGTCGCGTGATACTTATCGATGTTCACTCGCAGGTAAAAGAAAGTTAAGTTGGGGGCGGAAGTCATCAAAAAACTCATTGACCTGTCAAGAGTTGACAGGTCGCAGTCCGGGAGGTTGGCTGCGCTGACCGACGTGCACTGCATTTGCATCTACAGGGGAGTAGATGGCGCTGCTTTCTCTGGGAAGGCGAAAGACCAGCGCTGGGGTATGCAGTCGAGTCAGAATGAGTGTTTGGCGTAAACATACCGCCCGCCTTGCAGTACTGCAACTTTGCTCAGGTTAGAGACACACGAAAAAAGGGGTTTTCGCCTTAGTCACGAATACGCGATGATGTGGGGTTCAAATCATCGGGTTGGTCAAGGACTCCACGGGGGGGGAGTGACCAGCAGATTGGGTTGCATTCGGGAAACTAAGGAGCGCTGCTCAGGGACGGCATCGCCTATGTCTCCACCTTACGTGCAGACAGTTGCACGTATGTGTGAGGGGGGGGCGCACTGGAGTGCGTGGCGCTCGCTGGGGATGGAGCTTATGATGGGAATAATGTAATGACATTAGCGGGGAGAGTTCGCCGGGGTGCGAGGAAATCCTTATATACGAGATTCGAAGGGGAGTACAGTTATTTTACTGAGGGGACGTGTGATGGCCCCTTTCTCGGTTCGGAGGGTGACGACGCGTGTTCTGTGGTCTTCACCGGGATACAGGTGGGTCACGCGACCGAGTCTCCATTGCGTTGGAGGGAGGTTGTCATCGCGTAACACCACAAGATCTGCAACTTTAAGGTCTGGTTGGGGTACCTTCCATTTGTTGCGTTTGTGAAGTTCGGTGAGGTACTCATGTTTCCATCGAGTACAGAATTGTTGATAGATGGCCTTCACCTTGAGCCATCTATTAACAATCTTAAGGGGGGAGTTTAGTAACGCCGGTTCAGCGGGGGCCAGAAGAGGGCCACCGATGAGGAAATGGCCGGGCGTTAGAGGCTGTAGATCCGATGGATCGTCGGACATGCTACTAAGCAGTCTCGAATTGAGACAGGCTTCGATCCTGCAGAGTATGGTAGCTAACTCTTCAAAGGTGAAGTGCATATTACCGACAAACTTTCGAAAATGGAGTTTGAAGCTTTTAACTCCAGCTTCCCAGAGACCGCCCATATGAGGCGCGGCAGCGGGTATAAAATGCCATTTGAGCTGCTGGTAGGCACACTGTGAGATGACCGCTTCGTGCGATTGTTGTAGGAAGATCGTCCAATCGTTCCGAAGTGTTTTTGAGGCTCCCACGAAGTTCTTCCCATTGTCCGAATAAACGTCCTTGGGGCATCCACGGCGGGCGCTGAAGCGGTTGAAGGCAGCGAGAAATGTCGGAGTCGACAGATCACTAACCGCTTCAAGATGTATGGCCTTCGTTGCGAAACAGACAAAGACACAGACATAGCCTTTGGTGATGAGGCATGCCCTCCCAGTGTAGTTTTTTATATCAAACGGTCCAGCGAAATCTAGACCGGTGGCAGCAAACGGGCGAGAGAGAGTGGTCCGCTCAGGGGGCAGAGCGGCCATAAGTTGGGTGCGCACTTGTTTCCTCTGAAGGACACAAGGTTTGCATGTGTGGATCGTGGCCTTGATGAGGTTCTTGGCCTTGGGTATCCAATGTTGCGTACGTAGCAAGCGCAACATCAGTTGGTTCCCTCCATGCAGACTGATGTCATGGATGAAGCGAACCAATAATCGGGTGAACTTACAGCTGTAGGGAAGGAGAATGGGATGGCGTTCGTCATAGGAGAGTGACGGACACGAGGATAGACGGCCACCTACGCGTACCAATCCATCCTGGGATAAGAATGGATTAAGCGATAGAATGGGGCTCTTGGGGGGTAGATTTTGTTTCATATCGAGGGAACGATATTCATTGGCAAAATGTACCTTTTGTGCGAGAATAACCAGTCTCGTTTTGACTTGCTGGATCTCATCGGAGTCAATAGCGGTGTCGAGTCGACGAGAGGACAAACGATACTTTGGGTGGGTATGATGTAGAAACCTAAACACGTACGATAACACGCGAAGAGCTCGTGGTAAAGAAGAGAATCTCTCCAACAAGTCTTCAAAGTGGGGGAAGTACGCGAAATTGGCTTTGACTGGTTTTGCTTCCAGTTCGGTTTCCAGAGTATCGAGGGGGATAGAGTGTGGCCAGTGTTTCCTATCTTGCCGCAACCAGTTTGGTCCGAACCACCATAACGAAGAGTTGAGCAGCTCTGACGGATACAGACCGCGACTAGCTAAATCCGCTGGGTTGTGTTGTGATTCAACATGAGACCAGTGGGTGGCGTCGACGATCTCCACGATCTTGGCTATGCGGTTAGCGACGAACGTGGTCCATGTGCATGGGGGTCGTTTCAACCACGAGAGCACAATGGTGGAGTCAGTCCAACAATACAGGTCGTACTGTGGGAAACCGAGCTGGGGTAGAACCGCGTTCAGCATTTCGGATAGAAGGGCCGCGCCGCACAGTTCAAGCCGAGGAATGGAGATCGTTTTGATTGGGGCTACTTTGGTTTTGGCAAAGAGTAGCGATACACGTACTTCGTGTGCGTTACGGACACGCGCGTACACGGCGCCCGCATACGCTTTCTCGGAAGCATCGCAGAATGCGTGGATCTCGACCACACTCTCTGGGGTGAATTGAATCCAGCGGGAGATTCACATAAGTTTGATTTCGGGGTAGCACTGGGCGAATTTTTGCCAGAGCTGGGAGGTTTGGGGGGTCAAGGGGTCGTCCCAGCCGATGCCATCAAGCCACACTTGTTGCATGAGCGTTTTGGCAATTATAACGACTGGGGCCAGCCAACCTGCCGGATCAAATAACTTGGCTATCAGCGATAACATTTCTCGTTTAGTGCAAGAAGGGGAAATATCGCACGGCTTGGCCTCGATATTGAAATAATCGCCTTTCGCGTTCCATCGGATGCCAAGAATCTTGGCGGTACTGGCGTCTTCCAACTCGAGAAAATCTCTATTGAGCAGGTCTTCCGGAGGAATTCCGTTTAGGAGTTTTGGATGGTTAGCTGTCCATTTTCTCAGCGTGAAGCCGGCGGAGCGAAGCGCGAGTGTCAACTCAGATCGAGTTCGAAGTGCGGTGTCAATATCGTGAGCACCGCACAGCGCGTCGTCCACATACATGTCTTGTTTGAGAACACGCGCAGCGAGGGGGTACTGTGGATCAACATCCTTAGCCAGCTGATGGAGAGTGCGTATGGCGAGATATGGAGCGCAATTCACCCCAAACGTCACCGTTTGGAGCTCAAAGTCTTGGAGTTCCTCGTCCGGTGAGGTCCGGAAGAGGAGTCGCTGATAGCACGAATGCTGGGGATCAACCAGAATTTGGCGATACATCTTCTCAATGTCTCCATTAAAGACATATTTGTAGAGACGCCATTTCAGAAGCAAGAGTGTTAAATCCGACTGTAATGCCGGGCCGGGGTAGAGCACGTCGTTAAGGCTGAGACCATTGGAGGTCGGGCAGGAGGCATTGAAAACCACACGCACTTTTGTGGAGCTGCTCTCGGGTTTGAGAACCGCGTGATGTGGTAGATAGTACGTGGGTGAGTGTGACTGGAGTTCAGATTCGAGAAGTAATCTCATGTGATGTAGGTGTGAGTATTCACTGATCACCGAGTCGTAGGTGACCTTGAACGTGGGGGTTTTCAGAAGTTTGGTTTCGTTGCGAAGAAATTGCTTACGAGCTATTTCACGCGAGTTGCCGAGCCTCAACGGCGATGGGAAGCCCTCCTTGAAGGGTAGCGCAACGATGTAACGTCCATCTTCCCGCCTTTGGGTGGTGTTCGCGTAAAGATTCTCGCAGAATGTCTCGGCTGGAATGCACAGACGTTGCTTGGGAACTTCTTCCAACTCCCAAAAACGTGTGAGCTGACGGTCAAGAGAGACCTCATTGAAGAATGAAACTCGGGTGGTAGTGGTGGGAGCTGGGGTTGCTTGAGAAAGTGGACCGGTGAGGATCCACCCGAAAACGGTCTCCTGGGCAACGAGAGAGCCCAGAATATTCCGTTGAAGCCCGTCAAGCAAGATAAGGGGGTAGACGTCCGCTCCAATTAAGACATCTATCTGATCGCTTCGGTAGAAGCGATCATCCGCCAGTGGTAGGTTCGGGAGAGAATCAAACAGGGTCCGGTCAAGGGAGCAGACCGGTAGGTTGCCGGTTAGTTTTTTAAGCACGAGAGCCGTGGCTTCAATGCACAGTCCGGCCGATCGGGGAGAAGCGATACTAAACTTACAAAGTTTGTTCACCACGGCTGTAACGGTTTCGTTAACGCTGGCGACTTGCGCTTGGACCGTAGTCGTCGGAAGTCGCAAGCGTTTTTGTACGCGCTCGGACAGAAAGGTGGCTTCGGAGCCAGGGTCGATGAGAGCGCGAGCAAGGTAGGATTCATTTCGATGACAGATGTGAACCATCGCGGTAGCGAGTAGCACTTGCTTGCTTCGGGAAGTGAAGCAAGTAAGCACATTTGAAGTGGAAGGGGCTTCAGTGGACTGTATGGTTGGGGTAGAGGGATTCGCTCGAGACTGCGAAGGGGGATTTGACGGCAAGCTTTGCAGAGCAGCACTTGGACCGCGTTGAGACGGAGTTTTAGGGCGCGAGGTTGTATGGGTAGATTTCGAACGAGAGTTCGATGGGGGGGCCGAAGCCAACTCGCGATGTAATAGTGTATGATGTCGTTGATTGCACGACATGCATGTGAACACACTTTTACAGTTTTCCACTTGATGTGAGTGTGCCAAACAGTTCGTACAGAATTGCATTTTTTGAACTGTCGCCCAACGTGTGGCTACCTTCATTGCCAGAAAACGTGGGCATTGGCGAAGTGGGTGTGGCCGATCAGTGCATAGTTTGCAGTTGGTCGAAACCTTATTAGCCTGGAACGTATTCACAGGTTTCGTGGTGGAGGAAGGGCGCGCGGGGGGGTTCGAAGCTTTCTTAGGGGGTTGGACCGACTTTCGAATGTCGTCCACGGTTTCCAAGGTTTGGAAGTGGGAAGTGAGGAACGCGTTCATTTCACACCATTTAGGAATGTCGCGCTTATGGGTAAGGGATTGTTCCCATAGAGAGAGCGTAGTTTCGGGGAGGCGAGTAGAGCAGAGATGGACAACAATTGCGTCCCAGCTGCCCACGTCGACATCGTACAACGTGAGCGCCGAGAGGCAGTTGTTGATCTCTCGTTGGAGGCGTTTGATCGCAACTCCAGACTCCTTGTGGATTGGGGTAAGGGAAAATAACGTTCGGAGTTGGACGTTAACGAGAATACGTTTATTCTCGAACCGATCGGTAAGATTCCTCCATGCTTGTTCGAATCCGCTATCTATGAGGGGGGACTTTTGGACTATCTCCTTTGCTTCACCTTGCGTCTTTTGGTTGAGGTGAAACAGCTTTTCGACAGGAGATAGTCGATTGTTCCGGATATATAGCGCGGAAAACATATCGCGAAATGTTGGCCATGATTCGTAGTCACCCTTAAAGACATCAGTGTCACACGGTGGCAAGCTAATGTTGTGACCCGAGAGATTCGTCTGAATCATGGGAGATGAAGCCGACATCAACAGCGGAGAGGAACTGGGGGCAACGAGATGCTGCTGTTCACTCACTTTCGCGGAGACACGCACGTAGACCTGATAACACCGCCGGTATTTGGTCTTAACCACGGTGATATCGGCGCTTCGCGCATCTGGGTCCTCATCGGCCGTGCCGTTGAGGTATTCCAAGCATGAGGTATATGCTAACTTCAGGTCAGACCAGACGGCTTTGAATTCTTCCTGGTGGATGGCCAGCGAGAAACCCGAGTGTTCGCGTTCCGGAATGTTGTTATATTCGCTTTCAAATTCTTCCAATGCGTCGGAAGCATTTATGAATTTAGTTAGGGGGTCCATGGTAGTAGTTTACCGAAACGAGAAAGCGAGAATTTGGATATATGGACTTAAACTCACGAAGTGGGGTTGAACGAGTTTAACTAGGGGTGAATTATACGAGGGGTTTACGAGGGGTTGAACCTTTAATTCGAGTCGAACAAACGAGGCACAAATACTTCAACTTGCGGTCAGAAGTATGACAAGAAAATTAGTTCAATTCGAACTCAATTAAAGTTTGGAAAAGCACTTTAAATTGCGGTTGGAAATAACGAGAAACTAATAATTTAATTCGTGTTGAATTAAACTTGGAGAAAAGGAACACTTTACTCGCGAGAAAATATTAATTTAATTTGAGTTAATTAAACGTTGGAAGAAATCACTTTAATCGCGAGAAAATCTCAATTTAATTTGAGTTAATTAAATGTTGGAAGAAATCACTTTAATCGCGAGAAAATCTTAATTTAATTTGAGTTAATTAAACGTTGGAAGAAATCACTTTAATCGCGAGAAAATATTAATTTAATTTGGGTTAATTAAATTTTGGAATAAATCACTTTAATCGCGTTTGAAATAACTCGGGAAAATATTTTAATTGAATTCGGGTGAATTAAATTTGGGAAAAACAAACACTTTAAAACGCGTTTGAAATAAATCGGGAAAATATTTTAATTTAATTCGCGTGAATTAACTTGGGAAAAAAACACTTTAAAACGCGATTCAAATAAATCGGGAAAATATTTAATTTAATTCGCGTGAATTAAACGTGGAAAAACAACTTGAAATAAAATTCAAACAAGTGTGAAAATATGAATTGATATTTTATTTTTGTCACACAGTGTAATTACCACGTGTATTTACAATGCAAGAGAAGTTGCTTGATGAGTTGCAATCGCTAGTTGCCAACTCTATTTTGTGAGAGGGGAAGCTTCACTTGCGCTGAGAGAGCGACTTATCGTGTGTAGTCGTGACGTCACGGAACGTGTTTTGTACTTCGAGTACAGAAAACACCTGACGTCACTGAACGTGTTTCTGCTTGGTGTACAGAAACACACGAAAGGGAGGACTCGGGGGAAATATTCACTATGTGTGATATTTAAAAACACGCACTAAGCCGAACCGATCGACAATTTTTTACCAATATTACGCGGAATGTAATATTTGGCGTTTGAAACAGGGGGGGGAGGCACTTCACTTTTAATATTATATATTATATTATATACAGGGGATCGAGAGGTCGGAAGGGAATCCGGGTCGATTGGACCAAATGTTTGTGTGGGGGATGTGTGCACAGGTAAGTGCAACACACCGATATATAATATAAAGGTAATATAATAATAAGAGTGACTGGGGAATTGAAAGACTTACCGAATGGATGGATGAGGGTGACGGTGAAGTGAGGGTGACGGTGAAAAAGATTATAGTACTTTGTCGGACAGAGCTATAATAGTGCTGTTACTATTCATAACATCATGTTTATGCGAAACTGGATTTTCTGCTTTAGCAGCTATGAAATCGAAATATCGAAATCGTTTAGTAGTTGAAAAACAACTTCGGGTGGCTATTTAAACAATAACACCACGATTTGAGAAATTTTCACATTAATTTTTTTTCTATAAATATACATACATACTGAATTTGTATTAGGGCCTGATTCAGAGAGTCACGACAACGACGTTATCGGGTGACCCTCTTTGTGCTTTTCGTCGATTACAAAAACGAACACATTAGAAAGTATCAAAGTCGACGAAAAGCAAAGGAGGGTCACCCGATAACGTCGTCGTCGTGACTCTCTGAATCAGGCACTTAATTTTTGTTTAGTCTTATTCTATGAATACATTACATTTTACAACTTGAAAATGTGTTTATATTATTTATAAATTATTTATTATTTATTTTATATATTATATATTATATATAATAATATACAGTGACACGTATTTGTATAAACGCACTTTTAATTTTCATTTTGCTACCTTCTCTCTCTTTTATCAATGCATTACTCAAAACAAATTTCAACTCATATTGTTTACTAAACTAATAGAAATTGGTATTGAGTGCAAAAAACCTTTTTTCTTTGTTGTTGTTACATATAAATCATTGAAGTTTAAATATTTTACTAAAAACAAGTACATATTCGTTTAAACGCATCAACTTCAATTTCAATAGGAACATATTAATTTAACATTCACTAATTAATTGGTCCACCATTTTTATTTATGGCTTCAAAAATACGATTTGGCATCGACTTCACTAAATTTTGGAGCAACTGACGATCCAAATCTTCCCAACTTCCTTAATGGCCAACTTGAGCTCTAGCACAGTTTTGTACAGGTGTCCTTGGCCCTTTTGTCCATAGATTTTTCGTGACATGCACCCCCAAAGGTTCTCCACCGGATTCAAATCGGGACTGCATGCAGGCCATTTCATAAGTGGGATGTTGTGCTCTTCAAACCATTTCAATGACTCTTTAGAAACGTGAATGGCAGAATTCCTGCTGAAAAATGCTGTCTTCTTCCATTTTATCATCCATAAATGAAATGAGAGCATCATCCAACAATTCCGTGTATATTTTTGAATTCATTTTGGGCGGCACAAAGCAAATATTTGCTTTACCTCTCGATGAAAATGCCGCCCACACCATAACACTGCTACCACCAAAGTTTCTTTTTGACATACGTACGTCTTTGTTCCGCAAATCATGCCAATAACAACTGTAAGAGTCTGGGCCATCTAAGTTGAATTTCTATTCGTCGGAAAACACAACATTGGTCCACTCAGTTGACCACTGCATGTGTTTTTGGGCGAAGTCTAGGCGCGCTTTTTTGTGATGCGGCTTCAACACAGGCTTGCTCTCCGGTTTTTTCCATTTATCATTATCTGAGTTACGTAAAATGTGTGCAATGTGCCTCGTTGTCACTGGAAGATCTAATTTTTCTTTTATTTGAGTTGAGTTCAAAAAACTTGTGGTGGCTTCCTTTCTAATCTGATTTATTTGGCGAATACTCAGTTTTCCATTGCCTTTCGTGGGTTTTTTTACACCATAATTTTCATCGTTTTTTAAAAAAGATCGCATAAGTGCTTCTGATCTTTCAATTCTCCGCCCAATATCCCGATTTGAATCACCCTCTTTATGGTACAGGTTGATTTTGACTTTTTCTGTGTCATTGAGGTATTTTCCATTTGGCATTTTGATAAAATCTTAAAAACATATCGTTAAAAAAATAATTTTACATTTAAATTAAAGAAAACTTATCAATTGTCAATTAAATGCAAGCAAATACTTATTTCTTTAAACCACTAATATGTTTTCGACCTCCTTGTTCAGGTGCGTTTAAACGAATATGTACTTGTTTTTAGTAAAATATTTAAACTTCAATGATTTATATATAACAACAACAACGAAAATAGTTTTTTGCACTCAATACCAATTTCTATTAGTTAAGTAAACAATATGAGTTGGAATTTTTTTTTTAGTAATGCATTGATAAAAGAGAGAGAAGGTAGAAAATGAAAATTCAGAGTGCGTTTATACGAATATGTGTCACTGTATATATTATAATATTATTATTTATTATTTATATATTTTATTGCTTTATCTAATAAGGGGGCCGTAAATATTTTATTATTTTCTTATTTGGGTCGCAGTATCAGAAAATTTGGAAACCTCCGAGCTAGAGGAACGTGACGAATACGACACTTCGCATCCGGAGATTTAAAGTGCAGTGAAGTTGAAGTAATTTGATCTCTTAACTCCTCCACCCTTAGATTCGAGCGTCCTCGTTCGACTATTATTTTTTATTTGATGATTAATTTTTCTTCCTTCTGTTTTCTGGTGATTTCCTAAAATAAGGGAATCCTAAAATAAGGGAAAGGGCGATTTTTTGCATGGAGTATCTGATATTGTTGGAGCGTTGTTGATTTCTAATACGTTTTTAAAAAGATTTTTGCGGTGTAAATTATTAAAAATATTGTGATTATTGATGGTAGCCTGAATATTGATATTTAATTTACTTTATTGTACGTCTTTAATGCCTTGATGTCTAATGTTTTCTATATAAAATTCTTTCATCATTTGAAGGGAGATGGTTTCTTCGAACTTATTTATTGTTGGTTTCGGCTGGACCACGGACGGTAATGGTTGTACCTTTGATTGCTGTTTAGAAGTTTAGATTAGGTTAGGTTGGTTTCGCTGTCCTTAAAGACACTTAGACCACTAGGGCCCATTGTGATGCCATGTGGATCTCACCCCCAAAACTTCAGCTCAGCCACCCCGAGCTATTTATATATCGACTATACTACCCTATCTTGAGGGGTATCATTTCTCTGAGGTCATTGTAAAAAAGGCTCCCATGTGGGTTTGCCTTCTCTGGGAAAAAGCCGGACAGCCGCACAAGAGATGCGTTACCGTCTCCTCCTCCTCCTCATTCCTGCAGCTCCTGCAAAAGTCATTTGCGAAAAGCCCCATGCGGTTTGCGTGAGCGCCAAAAAGGCAGTGACCTGTTATGACTCCTATCACCCATGGTCTTGTTCATCCTCTCGGTGATGTTTGTTTTCCAGCTAAGTTTCCTGTCCAGGATCAGACCGAGGAATTTTGCGTTTTCTTTAAAGTTAAGGCTAACGTTACCCATCCTTGGAGGCTCAATTTGAGAAATCCTATGCTTCCGTGTAAAGACGACGAGGTCCACTTTCTGGGGGTTGATGACATGTGGGTGTTTACCCGAAGCCACTATAGCAAGATCATCTGCATATGCAATGATCTTAGCCCTTCTTTTTCTAGAATCTTTAGAAGCCCATCGACCACTATATGCCACAGTATGGGAGATAGGACCCACCTTGTGGAGTACCCCTCCATATCATTCTTCCAACCCGTGAGTCCCCTTGTCTCGCTCGATAATCCTTCCTTTAAGCAGCTGACTGATAAGAATATCAGGCGTTCTTCTACATTTAGGATTCTCAGGGCATCTAGAATTGCGTTTACCTCCACGTTGTTGAAGGCACTTTCAATATCCACAAAAGCCACAAGGGAGAATTCCTTCCAGGCTATAGATTTTTCGTGAGCACCCACCACGGAGTGTAGAGTCGTCTCTACAGATCTCCTTTTAAGATACGCGTGTTGAGCAAAGGATATATTTACCAGGTATTTTTCTCTTATGTGCAGTTCAAGATCCTCTCCAAGATCTTCAGTAGAAAGGATGATAATGTTATGGGTCGAAGGTCCTTGGCAACCTCATGCGAGCGTTTGCCCGCCTTCGGTATAAACACAACCACACTACTTCTCCATCTCAGAGGAATGTAGCCAGTTCGTAGGCATCCCTTATAGATGACTACCAGCCAGAGTGGTAGCAATGTCCTGTGCATTTTGCAGCTTAGTCGGGAATATTCCGTCTGGTCCCGGGGATTTAAAAGGTTTGAAGCTGCTTATAGTCCAGGCTATCATGCTATCTGTTAGCAATCCACGAATTGCCATTCTTCCTTTGCTTCGGCTATGTACTCGAAGGTTGGCTTCACTGTTAGGTCGTATGTGGTATTCGTAAATAGTACAACTTGGTATACTTTGTATATTGTGTAAAGGTTCTCCTCTGGTATTGGTATTGTTATTTTGATCAACGTATCCCCCGAACTTGTTAGCGTATTTACCCTTGCTAGTTGGTGTATTCTGAACGCATCACTTAGTAACCATTTCGCTTTGTTTGTAAGATCCAACTTTTCTATTTGGTCTTTCAGGTCCACCTCTCGTAATAAGGGTGCAGTGTTCCTCTGTACAAATCATCCAATATCTGCATCTCCAACTCCTGTTTTCCCTGTATCTCCACTAGGGTGGCCTGTATTGTGGCTTTTATTTCTATTGTGCGCAATAGGTATTTTACTTGCGCTATTTTCTATTCGTTTCGATTGTTTATTGTTTTTGATTATTTATGGTGTTAGCTAGGTCCCTTTGTAGTTTGTCTATCTCGGCTGCCGATTGTCTTAACGCCGAGGTGGTTCTGTTGTATGTTGTTCTCATTATACTGACTTGCTGCTTCAAAATCTTATATGTTTCTTTTTGTTTGCCATTAATTTTTTCCAAATGGTTATGTATTTCCGTGTCGTCCTTTTGACTCATTGTTCCAAAGGCCCAGTTCAGCGCCTCTCCCACAAAGTCTAGGGATCTTTTATTCCGTTTCTGCGTTTTGCTAGGGTGATTTATAATGTCCTCGTTAATTCTTAGTTGCTTAACGGTGGCTTTCAACGGCTGGTTCAAATTTAGGCAGGCATCCTTGAAGTTGTTGATTTCTATTTGTCTGTTTAAATTTTCGTAAATGTTGTGCATGTTATCTATGTATTCTTCCAATTCGTTTATTATCCCCTGGAAGTCATTACGTTCTATTTTTGTTAATATTGTCCAAGTATCCTTGAAAAATAGTGCCTTATTAGTTGTTTCGAATACCATTGGTGTTTCCTTTAATTTTTCCACTTCTATTGGCAGACGTGCCTCCACCTGCGTAACCGCCAGTAGCGTGCAAATAAATTTCCCTATCATCTTGTATGTTTTGCTTCTGACGTTGGTTGCGTGACTCTTATGTATCCATAAAAACAAAACAAAACTTTTTTCTAACGTTTTTGCTCGGAATACAATTTTTTATCAGTGTTTCCACTGATTCCTACCTCAATAAAATTTTAATTTCATATTACCCTATCCTATGTTAATCTATTGTATCCTACTTCTAATAATGTGCATTGGTGATGTGCTATGTGTGATTATGCCGTCATCTAAAAGTTTGTTCGTTTGTTCACTTGTTTATTTATTTCCTCTCTATGTATTTGGGGTAATATATACTGTTTCCTATTTATTGGCGGTTGATCTGCGACTGTTGGGATTTCGTGCTTTAACACGCTTGTAAATGAAAGTTTGTCTCCTTCTAATAGGAAGACGTCATGAAATGATTTTACTACTTCTTCTATTGAATTCTTTTCCTTTATATTTAAATTTTTATCTAACTCAATTTCATTGAGCTATTCATTTATTCTTCTTTTGGCATCTATTCTGCCTATACTATTAATTGACTTAGTACTTTGTATTGTGTACTCGTCGGAATTTGTGAATTTTGGTTTAAATTCGCTGTTTATCTCGTAATCATACTCTGTTGTATTTAATTTCGGAGCATAAACCATATTATCTTTCACATTTACTAATGTGTCTGCTATATAGATTCCTGGATCTATTTCTTTTTTCTGAATTACAACATTCTTAAATTTTGTACGAAGTTTCAATGGTACTATCGTAATTGTTCTTGCATCAACTGGTATGTAATGTTGCGCGCTTTCCTCTTCTATCTGCTGTATAGTTTTTATCGGTAATTCTACAATAACCTCTTTTCTTTCATTGAAGAGTGTTAAAATCTTTTCTATTGTATTTATAATGGAGTTGTTCCACAAATTATCTCTTCCTAATATGCCGTCTGCTGGTACTCCTTGTTTAAGTGACACAACGTGTAGCGTTAAACGTAAGGACTGTACCTCATTATGACATATAGTAGTTGATCCTTCTGTTGTCACACAACCTCCAAATGCTCCGCTTAAGTCTTTTTTATTTGACTTGTTTATTATTATGTTATCTTTTATTGCACACTTCTTTATCAGGCTGGTATCTGCTCCTGTATCTACCATCAAAATGAGTTTTCCATTTATAGCCTCTGGTAATTCGATGAATATAGCCTCTGGTAATAGCCGCAAGGTAATTCGATGAACACGTCATTTAGCTGGGTTTGATTCCAGTTAGATATTCCTGTTTTTGCATTTTCATTGTTACTTGGTAACTTATTCATTGAGCAAGTTACTTTCTGGTTTAAATTATGTCTTTCCTCTTTCACTTTGGTTAACATCCCTGTATCAATTGTTTCTTCAAATGTATGATTTCTCTCCGTTACATTATTTTTATTATTATTACCGGCATTCTTCGACCTGCTATTAATTTCTAAGTCTCTTAAAGTTGGTAACGTTTCAACAATCACTTCCGATGTCGGACTTACGGTTACCACTTTATTTTTTAAAGTTGGTAACGTATCCACAATCGGTTTGGATGTATGAATTCCTGCTAATCCTTCATTTGGCCTTAAATTACTAATACTCTTGGGTTCCCAGATTATTGGCCTATTCTGGGCCCTTGGCAGTTTCCCGGACTGTTGCCTTGGGACTTCTCCCAACGCTTCTTTGCATAACATTCGAGTGTGTTATGTCCTACCTTTTTGCACCATTCACATTGAGATTGAGCCTTTTGTATTCCGTTCGCTGTATTCGGCTTCTGCATTCCATACGTCAGTTTCTGCCAATTCCGTTGGTCTTGGTTGGGTTGCCAATTACGTTGTACTTGGCTTGGTTGCCAGTTTTTCTGTGGTCGGTTTGTTTTCCAGTTGTGTTGTACTTGATCCTGGGGCATTTGATATTTCTTATTTGCCCCACTTCTTTGGCTTTCCTTTTTGCTACACCTCCAGTTTGTATCGTGTCCATATTCTAGACACTTTTGGCAATATGGCGTGTTTTCCCTAATCAAACACTTTTCTCTAGTATGCCCACGTTTATTGCAGAATGAGCAAATTATTTTCTCCTGTGGCCCTCTCGAGACGTTCTGCCTTTCTTCTGGTCTTTTATACTCCACGCGATTTTGTACCGGAGGTCTTATGTTTGGTTCTACAGAATTCATATTAATTGTTGGTTGATGTATGGAGTTACTTCTTTGTATTTCGATCAAAGTGTTTACTGCGATGTCATTTCATCTATACTTTTCCCTGTAACATTTAGCATGTGAATTCGTAACGTTGCATCTTTTAACGCTGTTCTAAACGCCTTGTTTGCCGATGTCGTTACCATAGATATAAGTGCGCTGTCGCCTTCTCCATCATAAGTATCTTTTATTATTTGCAATGCTTGTGCCTTTTTTGTGTTTAGGCGTCTTGCGGACTGCCGAATGTCTTAATTTTGTAGTTCGTTGCAGTTCTGAATGTCTGTCAACGTTACGTCTAGTGAAATCGTAGGTAGGCTCTTCGTATCACTAGGTATAATTCTTCTAGGCTGGTGAAACGTTGTGTGCCTACCAGATATTTGGCGTCTCCATATAATCTTTGTTTGATGCATTCTATGTAAAGCGGTTTATTTGCTGTAGTCGCTTCATTTGTAGCTAACTCACATGCCTGTATAAACTTATACACTTCACCTCTCAAATCTGGTGACTGCGTCCCTGAAAACAGTGGAACAATACTGCTTGTTATTTTGGCTATTTCGCCTATACCCATATTGGTCTGTTTTACCACTGATTGTTTAAATGTAGGGAATGAAACTGAATTATATTCCTTTGGAATTACTGTGGCCGGCGTGGGTTCCTTATGGTATAGCGATTGTTCGTGCGCTAGCTCTATTTCCTGTTGTAGGCGTCTATTTTCCTCTTTTAATTCTTGTATTCTTAAGTGCGCCCTTTCTAATGAGACACAGTCTTTTCTTGATATTTGGGCCGATTTCTGTTCTAACGCTTAATTTAATATGTCCTCAGTTAAACCCTTGTCATTCAGTAATTTCCTTAGATGTTCGTTCTCTTCTTCTAAAGTCTTTAGTATCTTTTCTTGAAAGTGTCTTTCATTTAAGTAAGTATCGCACATTTTTTTTAACTCGTTGAATTCTGATAAGCAGTCCCTTAGTCTTTGGTTTTTATTTTCTATTATATTTTCAAAAAAATTCAGCAATTCTTCTATGTCTGCGTCTGCTTTTTCTAAAGTTGATGTTTCTCCTAGGGCTTGTATTGTAAATGTTTCTGCCATAGATACAAGTGCGCTGTCACCTTCTCCCTTGTATGTATCTTTTATTACCTGCAACACTTGCGCTTTTTTCGTATTTAGGCGTCTTGCGAACTGCCGAATATCCTCATTGTACAGTTGGCTGCAATTCTGAAGTTCTGCCAACGTCACGTCTAATGAAACTGTTGGTAGGTAGGCCCTTCGTATCACCAGGTATAATTCTTCCAGGCTGTTAAAACGTTGTGTGCCTAAAAGATCGTAAGCGTCTCCGTATAATCTTTGTTTTATACAATCAATGTAAATTGTTTTATTAGCTGTAGTCGCTTAACTTGCAGCTAACTCACACGCCTGTATAAATTTATACACCTCACCTCTCAAATCTGGTGACAGTGTCCCTGAAAACAGTGGAACAATACTGCTTGTTATTTTGGCTATTTCTGCTATACCCATATTGATTTGTTGTGCCACTGATGGTTTAAATGTAGGAAATGAAACTGAATTATATTCCTTTGGACTGGCTATGGCTGGGGTAGGTTCCTTATGGTATAGTGATTGTTCGTGCGCTAGCTCTATTTCCTGTTGTAGGCGTCTATTTTCCTCTTTTAGTTCTTGTATTCTAGCATGCGCCCTTTCTAAGGATGCACAGTCCTCTCTTGATTTTTGTGCTGATTCCTGTTCCAGCGTTTTATTTAATGTTTCTTCTGTTAAACCCCTGTCCTTCAGTAATTTCCGTAGTTGTTCGTTCTCGTCTTCTAAGGTCTTTAGTATGTTTTCTTGAAAATGTTTTGCCTCTAAATAAGTATCGAACTTATTTTTTAAGGCGTTGAATTCCGATGAACAGTCCCTTAGCCTTTGGTTTTTATTGTTTATTATATTTTCGAAGAAATTCAGGAATTCTTCTATGACTGCATCTGCTTTTTCTAAAGTTGACCTTTCTCCTAGGGCTTGTATTTTAGTCTTGATTAGCTCTAAATTTTCTTTATTGGAAACGGTGTTTTTCAGAATGTTCCAAAGTTTTGATGCAAATTCTTCTATTTGCCTTTTCAAATCCTTATGGGTCTTTTCTAAGGCTAAATATGCTTGTGCTTGTAACGACTCGGCCATTAACCCTTAAACGGACAACATCTCCGATTTGAATAAAAAAATTAATGTGGGTTATTTAGGCAATTCTGAGAACAGTAGCATACTTAGTTTTTCTTAATTTTTTTTATTTTACTGCTAAATTTTTAAAAAAACTAGTTGATTCAAATATGCATCACTGCGCGCTAGCTCAAAAAACCTGCTTGTACATGAAAAATATTTTTTTGTGTGTTTAATTTCTTTATTAATTTTAATTTGTTTATTAATTATTTATTTCTTTTATTTTATAATTATTTTTATATAGAATGAATCTGTAAAAACAGTTTCTATCTATATTTATACATAAAGCTGAATTACATTTTGTACTTTTTATAAAGGTCTGTTCTAAACAGTTTGCGTCGTGTCCGATTGCTTACCACTTCTGGAAAGTGGATATACCATCGTGGCGTACGTCAATAGGCGGAATAGGTTAAGTTGTAATCGACTTTTTCCTTTTTGCGTCATTTTGGCTTGCAACCGATGATGAAGAACGATTTGGTTTTCTGCCACGCTTGCCAGCAAAATCAATTCGACACAAAATTTGTGCTAAGTCGAATCTAAAATCCGCCTGATTGTTTCAGGTTAGTATACAATTTTTTCTTTTCCACAAGAGCCTTTCCAATTGGTTTTTTGAGTGTACCCGAAATGTTTCAGTTGATGTGGGTGGTGAAGAGGGCTCGATAGCAATGTCTTATGATCATAAAGAAATAAATCATTCGCAATTTCGCTCAAATCCTCATCTGAGATCGGTATACGGTCAGTGTCAATTGCTTCAATATCGCCGTTCGAATGGAATTTGAGCCAAAATATATTCAATTTCTTCGGGGCTTAACTTTTTCACAACATATTTTTTATTTTTTCATAATTTACAACAGATGCACACTTCTAGAATTTCAAAATTGAATTGGCGGAAGAATTTTTATTCTTCGCTTTTTATGCATATATATATCGTATATTAAAAAAATGAAATAACATCCAATGAAATATGATTGACTGGGTAGCTATTGTAATGGTCTTTGAAAAGGTCAGGTATTCTTTTCAATAGATCATACAAATTTGCAAACGGGTTATCTGTCCTTTTTTTAGAACCATTAACGTTTCAAAATGGTTTACCATCATAAATTTTACAAAAAATTCTGACGAAAACTCATTGCCTAAAGCCCTTTACTCTGATTTCAATTTATTACCACTATAATGAGTTTTGGCGCACATAAATATAGCATACTCCTTCATATTCCAAATTCAGTCGACAAAGGCACACTGAAGAAAAGCATGACGCTATGCGCACTGATGCATATATGAATCGTCTTCATTTATTACCGCTGCTACTAAAGTATAATCATTTTATTAAAATTTTAAATGCAATTCGCTAAAACAAACATCAATCTTGCAAATTTATAATTTTATTGCAAGATTTTTGTGTATTTTTTCAAATAATTTTGGTTCAAACATTGCCAAAAATGATAAATTGGCAAAAAAATATTTTTTCAGTTTACCCGTGTTTTATATTTATTTATAATTTAACAATAAACCAAAGAACGTATTAGAAGTTTTAATTGATTTATTTTAAGAGATTATGTCTAGTGAAAAATTAATTTTGCTTCAACCTAGTGATTTTAGAGAGCATTTTTAAGACGATTCATATATGCATCAATTCCCGTTTAAGGGTTAATTATCCTATACTTATTGTTCTAAGTATGTATTTTGGTTCAATTAAAACCTTAATTGGTTCTCTAAAAGCAATTAACTTTTGCTTACTCAGCTTTAATACGGCTCATTGACACCCTTTTTTGCCCGATCGCGTTGTGAACATTCGATGTACATTCGTACGCTTGTTGCTTGTTGTTTTTCTTTCGTAACCTGAACTCGTTACTTAATTGTGCTTGCCTGGTGCCTGACGTACTTTTGTGTTTATTGTGTTTTTTATACTTTCATACATACATAAAATACAGTAGAATCGATTTTGCTTTGTTCTTGCAGCTATTGCTGCTAGCCTGGTCGCTATGAATTAATAAAAACTAACGACTACGTTTGGTGAATTCTTTTATTTGCAAAACTTAAATATGAACATAGTTTAATTTTTGTTTCCTAAAGTTGCTTCTGTTAAGCTAACTCGAAATTTATTTTCGACTTGTCAACAATCGTATTAAAATGCTCGATTGTATGTTTAACTTCGGCCTGTAACTGAGACAATTTTAGTAAAATTATTCGTGTTTCAACATATTAGTTTCATTTGTATAATTTTAATTATTTTAATCAAAATTTATAATTAAAGGTCTCCAATTTTGAATATACAGTTTATTTTAACAATTGAAGAAGAACAATTATGTTTTTATACCCTACACCTTAAGTTAAGGGTATATTCACTTTGTAACGAAATGTGTAACGCATAGAACTAGAGACGATAGGTATAGAAAAGTATATATATTCTTGATCAGCGTGACCTCCTGAGTCGATTTAGCCATGTCCGTCCGTCTGTCTGTTGAAATCACGATCACAGGAGAACCAATGAAGATATCGTGATGAAACTTTGCAGATATATTGTTTGGGTGGGCTGGTTGGTATTGAAAATGGGCAAAATCGGTCCACGGCCACGCCTATTTTTTATTAAAAATGTGATATCAGCGTTCGTTTTTGAGCTATTACAACAAAATTTCATTCCTGGGTATAGAGTAGGGTACATTATCCGTGAATGTGCCAAATATGGGCGTGATCCGCCCACTTTTAGGTTACACAGGCAAAAGAGGGTTATATTGTTAAATATATAAATTTCCTGAATAAAACTTTAGATAACAGCTTGTTTTACAAAAAAAAATTATTCCATCAAAACTGGGTGCGGTCCGCCCACTTTTACACTACATATACAGTAGACTGGTCGCAATAATTTTTTTTTTTAAATTTGATTGCTTGCGCTGCTTAAAATATGAGGTTTGGTGTAAGAAATCATGTCCTAATTTTTCAGCTCAATCCGACGGTGCCTAGTCGTGCCTTGTGGGGCCCAAAGTTCCCCATATTATAATATATATATTACCGGAGTTTTAAAGTAATATTTTATTTCATGTAAAATTATTCAACAAACGAAATAATTATCAAACCTTTAAAATGTACCACTAATAATGTAAGTAAAACAACGGTAGTTGATACACGCACTTCATATTGTCTGTAAACATTTTTTTATACATCCAAATCATTTGCTCTGATTTGAAGCTGACGTTTTGTATACAGATAACGGTTTTTTTTCGTGGAACGATATGTGCTGCGACTGAGCTGCAGTCTTCATTTATGTTTGCTAGTTTTTTCACAATCTTCAAGTCGTTAACGTAGCAAGAAGTGCAAATTAATAATCAATCGTTAAGTAAATAAAATATATAGTGAATTGATCCCGTTAGGAATATGAGTTCAAAAGTGATGCGACAAATATCCCTACGCTCTGATGACGATATTTTTCTAGTGGGAAAATATGCAAGTGATATTTTAGGAGCTAAACTACCATCAATAAAGCAAGTGCTTCAATTATTTTTTTACAAAATTCGAGTAGAAAATATGACAGTGATAAAGAGTATGAAATATACTATTGGCGTTACACTCGAATTTTGGAATAGGGCGAAAATTCCTACTTTACATGAAACTAATTGTGTGCGGAAATTGAGGAAAATTTATGAAAATTGCAGACATATTCAAAAAAATTGTCATTAGGATTATTTTCTGGCTAAACCTAACCGTTAAAATTGAAAAATTAAAGTTTTTTATTCGTTAGTTTTAAATAATAAATTAAATTAAATTTTTCTCGCGTTTTTTATGTTCTAAACCCTACACGTGTTGATTGGGGTAACTCCTAGGTGAAGAACCAAGCCATTACTCCATACTCTAGAAAACTATACTAAGATGGCTGTTTCGTACGTCATTTGTCTCGGTTCGAAAAAGAAAAAGGAAAAAATGTCTTCTTGAATAGCCTGCCTAATCACATATTATTATAAAGATAAATAATAATAAAATAGACATATAAACACTAAGAAAACCACAAAATTGAAAAATCAAAAAAACAAAACAAAAATGAAAAACATTGTCACAAAAAACACAAAAACAAACAAAAACCGAAAAGCAAGCAAAAAATTGTTATAGAGATGTCAATACACTCCCATAACAATTATAAGTAGGCCTTTTTGCCTAAAACTACTTTACAGGCAACGCCCATAAACGATTTTCGTCCCTCGCCTGAAGGGGACTCATCAGTGGGCTTATTTTATATATATAAGTGCCTACACACACAACTAGTATGTGTGCAATCACCCATATACATATCTACAAAATTGGCCAAGAATGGCTAAAAGAGGAGAATTGATTATTTAAATTGCCTCAAGAGGCGACAAACATTAATAAATAATATATTAAATAACAACTATCAATTAATAATTTAATTGACAATTGTTAGATAATAATAATATAATATAATATATAGTAATATAATATATAATATAATATATGGGAAAAATCAAAAAGCACTTACCATTCCTCAGGAAGACAGCGACCACACGCGACGAGAGTTGAACACATACTAATTGATGTGTTCACCTCACTTGCATACTCCAATAGCATGGGATATGCAATTTTGGAATGTAGGGATGGGTCGATGTCAACCCCTAAATGGCAAGCCTACGGGAGGGAGTGGGCAATTAAGTGGATAGGGGATGGATAAGGGAAGGGGGAGGGTGGGAATTAAGGGAGAGGGGAAGGAAAAATTTTTTTAAAAATTAAAGATAATAATTATGAAATTAATGATAACAAATAATGATTCAAAAAATAAAATAAAATTAAATTAAAATGTAAATTTTTTTATTTTAAGCCATTTAATAAACCTTAGAGGGGCTCTATGGACCTACCCGGCAATCCCCTTTTTCGTGACTATGTTCGAGTAGTATCCAAGAGCCATCTACACTCTAACCCTGTGGTTGCGGTTAATTCTTCTGATTTATTATTTTTAATGAAATGCAAATAATGTTAGTATATTATATAGGTTAATTAGTTTTTTATACTTTTGCAATAACCTAACTAGGGGTCGGGGGGTCTTAGATAGGCTCAGAAGTGGAATTGGCGCATGGTCTAAAATTCCTCTAGATGCTACTCATATTCATCGAATAATGAGAAGTATGTTAGATGGAATCCTGGGACCGACACCCGCTCCCTCTAAACTAATCCAATGACCAGACCTAGCGTTAATTACGTTTAAAAAAATTCCAAATTAACTTTTTAACCTATCTTTTACGTACTTTATGTACTTTTATGTACTTTACGTACGTTTATGTACTTTTTTGTACATATATATCTTTTCTAATGCCTTAGGGGTGATGGGATGGGTCTTAAGTAAATCCAGTTTAAGTTAGGAGGAGGTCATTAGGATTTTTTTCTGGCTAAACCTAACCGTTAAAATTGAAAAATTAAAGTTTTTTATTCATTAGTTAAATAATAAATTAAATTTAATTTTACTCGCGTTTTTTATGTTCTAAACCCTACACGTGTTGATTGGGGTAACTCCTAGATGAAGAACCAAGCAACCATTGGTTCCTAACCCTGGTTTATTTCATCCACAGTCATCACTTTTTGCCCTACGTAAAAGCTACATACACTAGAAAACTATACTAAGATGGCTGTTTCGTACGTCATTTGTCTCGGTTCGAAAAAGAAAAAGGAAAAAATGTCTTCTTGAATAGCCTGCCTATCCTGCCTAATCACATATTATTATAAAGATAAATAATAATAAAATAGACATATAAACACTAAGAAAACCACAAAATTGAAAAATCAAAAAAACAAAACAAAAATGAAAAACATTGTCACAAAAAACACAAAAACCGAAAAGCAAGCAAAAAATTGTTATAGAGATGTCAATACACTCCCATAACAATTATAAGTAGGCCTTTTTGCCTAAAACTACTTTACAAGCAACGCCCATAAACGATTTTCGTCCCTCGCCTGAAGGGGACTCATCAGTGGGCTTATTTTATATATATAAGTGCCTACACACACAACTAGTATGTGTGCAATCAACCATATACATATCTACAAAATTGGCCAAGAATGGCTAAAAGAGGAGAATTGATTATTTAAATTGCCTCAAGAGGCGACGAAAATTAATAAATAATATATTAAAAAACAACTATCAATTAATAATTTAATTGACAATTGTTAGATAATAATAATATAATATAATATATAGTAATATAATATAATATATAATAATATAATATATAATAATATAATATATAATAATATAATACATAATAATATAATACATAATAATATATGGGGAAAAATCAAAAAGCACTTACCATTCCTACGATGACAGCGACCACACGCGACGAGAGTTGAACACATACTAGCTGATGTGTTCACCTCAATTGCATACTCCAATAGCATGGGTGATGCAATTTTCGAATTTTCGAATTTTGGGATGGGTCGATGTCAACCGGAACAACGGCAAGTCAGTGGTGGAGGGGTGTGAAAAATTAATGGAAAATGGAAGGGGGAAGGTGGGGGATTAAGGGAGAAGGGGAAGGAAAAAATTACATAAGGTAAAGTACATGAAAGTACATAAAGTACGTAAAAGATTCCCCTCTCCCTTAATTCCCACCCCCCCCCCTTCCCTTATCCATCCCCTATCCACTTAATTGCCCACTCCCTCCCGTAGGCTTGCCATTTAGGGGTTGACATCGACCCATCCCTACATTCAAAAATTGCATCACCCATGCTATTGGAGTATGCAAGTGAGGTGAACACATCAATTAGTATGTGTTCAACTCTCGTCGCGTGTGGTCGCTGTCTTCCTGAGGAATGGTAAGTGCTTTTTGATTTTTCCCATATATTATATTATATATTATATTACTATATATTATATTATATTATTATTATCTAACAATTGTCAATTAAATTATTAATGGATAGTTGTTATTTAATATATTATTTATTAATGTTTGTCGCCTCTTGAGGCAATTTAAATAATCAATTCTCCTCTTTTAGCCATTCTTGGCCAATTTTGTAGATATGTATATGGTTGATTGCACACATACTAGTTGTGTGTGTAGGCACTTATATATATAAAATAAGCCCACTGATGAGTCCCCTTCAGGCGAGGGACGAAAATCGTTTATGGGCGTTGCTTGTAAAGTAGTTTTAGGCAAAACGGCCTACTTATAATTGTTATGGGAGTGTATTGACATCTCTATAACAATTTTTTGCTTGCTTTTCGGTTTTTGTTTGTTTTTGTGTTTTTTGTGACAATGTTTTTCATTTTTGTTTTGTTTTTTTGATTTTTCAATTTTGTGGTTTTCTTAGTGTTTATATGTCTATTTTATTATTATTTATCTTTATAATAATATGTGATTAGGCAGGATAGGCAGGCTATTCAAGAAGACATTTTTTCCTTTTTCTTTTTCGAACCGAGACAAATGACGTACGAAACAGCCATCTTAGTATAGTTTTCTAGTGTATGTAGCTTTTACGTAGGGCAAAAAGTGATGACTGTGGATGAAATAAACCAGGGTTAGGAACCAATGGTTGCTTGGTTCTTCACCTAGGAGTTACCCCAATCAACACGTGTAGGGTTTAGAACATAAAAAGCGCGAGTAAAATTAAATTTAATTTATTATTTAACTAATGAATAAAAAACTTTAATTTTTCAATTTTAACGGTTAGGTTTAGCCAGAAAAAAATCCTAATGACCTCCTCCTAACTTAAACTGGATTTACTTAAGACCCATCCCATCACCCCTAAGGCATTAGAAAAGATATATATGTACAAAAAAGTACATAAACGTACGTAAAGTACATAAAAGTACATAAAGTACGTAAAAGATAGGTTAAAAAGTTAATTTGGAATTTTTTTAAACGTAATTAACGCTAGGTCTGGTCATTGGATTAGTTTAGAGGGAGCGGGTGTCGGTCCCAGGATTCCATCTAACATACTTCTCATTATTCGATGAATATGAGTAGCATCTAGAGGAGTTTTAGACCATTCGCCAATTCCACTTCTGAGCCTATCTAAGGGGAAGCCTATCCCCGTCCCCTAGTTAGGTTATTGCAAAAGTATAAAAAACTAATTAACCTATATAATATACTAACATTATTTGTATTTCATTAAAAATGATAAATCAGAAGAATTAACCGCAACCACAGGGTTAGAGTGTAGATGGCTCTTGGATACTACTCGAACATAGTCACAAAAAAGGGGATTGCCGGGTAGGTCCATAGAGCCCCTCTAAGGTTTATTACGTTGTTTAAAATTAAAAAATTTACAATTTAATTCATTATTTTTATAATTATTATCTTTAATTTTAAAAAAAAAAAAAAAAAAAAAAAAATTTTTTCCTTCCCCTTCTCCCTTAATCCCCCACCTTCCCCCTTCCCTATTCCATTGATTTTTCATACCCCTCCCCCACTGACTTGCCGTTGTTCCGGTTGACATCGACCCATCCCAAAATTCGAAAATTCGAAAATTGCATCACCCATGCTATTGGAGTACGAAACAGCCATCTTAGCATAGTTTTCTAGAGTATGTAGCTTTTACGTAGGGCAAAAAGTGATGACTGTGGATGAAATAAACCAGGGTTAGGAACCAATGGTTGCTTGGTTCTTCACCTAGGAGTTACCCCAATCAACACATGTAGGGTTTAGAACATAAAAAACGCGAGTAAATTTAAATTTAATTAATTACTTAAAACTAATGAATAAAAAACTTTAATTTTTCAAATTTAACGGTTAGGCTTAGCCAGAAAAAAATCCTACTGTATATTATACAGTATAGCAGTATGAAAAAAAGTTTATTACCACGGAAATAAAGTTTAAATGAACACAATTATAAAACAACTAAGCTAGTTATTTTGTTTTGAAAAAGGTAATGACCACGCCTACTATTTATACAGAGGCGTAGCTAGGTCTCATGGAGCCCGGGACGGTTAATCAACTTGCAGCCCCAAAAATTCCTAGAATTCAATAGTTGATTTCCACAACTGCCGCCCCCGACATTGTGCCGCCCAGAGTGGACCGCCACCCCCGCCCCACCCTAGCTTCGGCACTGTTTTTAAAACTTTTAGGTGTAGGATATCTAAGATTCGGCCAGGCCGAATATAGCTTTCTTACTGGTTCTTTCTTATTTTGTTGACCAATTTGTTGTATTTTCATGTTTCTAGCTCATTTCCGTTTGCGTTCCCTCAAACTTTGCTCTAGTTGATCTATTTCCTCCCAAACTTGATGTGTACTGTCCCACGGGATTGGTTTACGTCATTCGTTACTAGTGCCTTTAAATATCCAAGTCGCTTCCTTGCCTTTACTAGTTTGCCTCCGCGCCGCTGTTTCGGTTCCGTTCTTCCCTCGGGCTGCGGTATTGCTGTAGCCTCCTTGTCCTTTCGAATTGTTGCCGCTTTCGGTATTCCTCGATTGTTAATCTGGCTGGTCCCTGCCTCTTTATCTCCGATGGGATATACTTCGGAGGTTGCACTTTAGTGTCCGTCACGTTTTGTGGAATGTACTCCATTTGTTTGATGATTTTTCTCGTAGATTTTTCTTTCCCTATTAAGTTTTAAAATTTCCATTTTTATTAATAAGAAAATTTTAATTGTTTTCATAAATTATGCTCTCGTAATTATTAGTTAGTTTTATTAATAGAATATTTTTCCTTCCCTATTCCTTTTTTCTTTTCTTGCAGCTTGAGCTCGATAATTCTTAATTCAAGCGGAGGCGAAGCGTCAAAATTGTTTTTACGACTTTGCTGAGGTAATTTTAAACCTCAAATTAAAACTGCAACGTTTGAAATCTCGAATTCGAAAAATCTACACTAATGTGGCTTTGATTCTCCAACGATAAGAAGTCTCTAAGCGCTTTACTTTGAAATATTAAACCTTTAGTTTTGGTTTCCCAATTAACCAATGACTTTAAGATTATTGGTTTAATTTTGTGTAATAATTGTAATAGTACATTCCGACTATTATGTGGTTGTGAAGTTTCATACATTTTATTCTGTAGGAATTATTATAAAAATGTGCGACTTTGAAATCAAATTAAATGTTAAAATTTATTCAACGTGTGTAATTTGAAATCAAACTCTAAGACACACCCGAAACTTATACTCTTTGTCATATGCGTTTTTGTTTTTTAACAATTTGCTTTTATCATCCGAACTTTATCACGTTAAATATAATGAATTTAATTTTATTCAACTTTTTTTATTCAACTTCTAAACATGCCAAATCACTATCTGATTTATTTATTAAATTGAATTGCATTTTGTTTTAAATTCCAGCAAATTACAAATTCTTTATTTGCTTAAATTTTACTTTGTTTGTATTCAAATCAAATTAAAACTTGTTATCTTAGTAAATCTAAAATTGTTTAACTTTTCCTCAAATTTTAGTGCAGTTTCTTAATTTTTTTCTTGCTTCATTCCACTTCATTTTAATTTGAGGTGAATTTCAAATTAATTTAAAATTTTCCTTATATTTGGACAATTAATCTTTAACAATTATGATTATTAAAAAACATAATATATTGTATTATATTTTAATTTTAGGACTTAACGTAATGTTCTCTTTTATTCTCTTACTAAGTTATTAATTATTCTTTTTTTTCACCTTATTTTAAAATTTTCCTGCCAAATTCGTGGCCAAATTGTTTTTACTTTTGGGTTTTATTTATTGCTTCCTTTTTCCACTTTTGTTTAACTTTTACTAAGCTACTAATTTTTTCTTATTTTATTTCTACTCACTTTTTCCCTTCGAGCGAGCCTCGGCTCGAAAATCCGGCTGGGCCAATTGTTGTTATTACTGTTATAGGGTGGTCCTTGGGTATGGTTAGTTGTCCCTCGACAAGTAGTAAAACTCCTTGGCAGATCCTTTGTATTTTACTTGTATTTATCTTTATTGATAACACTGCTGGTTATTCTTAAATTAAACACTACTGTTAACACTATTTTAACGCGAACACTTAGGCTATATTTGCAAGTTGTTTAAAGTTCTTTCCGCGACTTAAACGCGACTTAACTACGACTTCTTCGGTTGGGATCTTTCACAAGACTCCCGTTGAAATCATTTCTATTTTCCACGTTAGCTCGGTTGACACAGACGTCGACCGAACTGAAGTGGGTCAGTATGTCGTGGTTCACAATTTCCATTATTTCACAATTTCAAATTTGTGAGATTCGCAAAATCCAATCGCGGAAGAATATCGTTCTCGATTTAATTCTTCCGCGTGTGGATTCTGATCGTTTGTTTTTCAAGACGAGTTTTTTGTGGTTCGGAAGCTTGCTACAGAAAGCTAGCTTCCACAATCCACTTTATCGCAAAGCCCTATGGACTTTATGGTTTGGAAGCTCGCTATTGAACGCTAGCTTCCACAATCCATTCCATGCGAAGTGTTCTGGTTGTTGACTTGGCTTTGGAAGTTAATTAAACCAAAGCTTGACCATAAAATCTTAAATTTTTTTTAAAATTTAAACCAAATTAAACTAAAGCTTCGGGCTTACCAAGCAAAGTGCTGTGGTTGCATTGATGTGAACTTGGACTTGACTCCCTCGCGGAGTAGTATTATAAAAACAATAATACTGGCCTTGAAAGTCATATAGCCCGGAACTGGAAATTGCGATCGCGACTAATCTAATCGCGACGATCTATTTACGGATAATGGTACAAATTTGATTTCAAAATTATTAGGATCAGTGGTTAACTACAGCTATGCACGTTCACAACCACACATCTCACATTACGACTAAGCAAACACCGTTCCGCAATCTATTCGGAGTTTAGATAGAGATGCCGACAAATTTGAAAAGAAAGGTATATAATGCCGAAGACCTGAATAAAGGTTTAAAATTCCAAATACAGAGAGCCCACGAAATAGTGAGAAAAACTCAGTAAGTGGCTAAACAAGTAGCCAAAAATCAGTATAACAATAAATTAAATTTGGTAGAATTTAAAGTAGGAGATACTGTATTGATTAAGAATCAAACTAAGAAAAATAAATTTTGTCCAATATGCATAGGGCCGTATAAGGTATTAAAGATTAAAAGTCCAATTATGACCGTTTTAAATATTCAGGGAAGGGAAAAACCCTTCCAGAATAACTTACTTAAGTTATAGAATAGCAATTAAGCGGAAAATAGGATTAACTAGACAATTACGTAGGTATCCATCAGAATCACGTAAACACAAAAAATAGAAAATAAAAATAAGGAAATTAAATTAAAGTTAATCACAATAGTCATCTTATTAGGAGTAGGATACAATAAATTAATATTGTAACTAGGTTTCCCCTCTGTCTTGCCTGGATATACCCACGGATGCCCAGGGGTCTTCCGCAATAATAACACAATGTGGTTTAGTTCAATTATTTGTTTCTTTATTTATTTATGTTTCTTCACTATTAATATTACACCGAATATTTCTTATTTTCTCTACATATGAAAAATCTACTTAAGTTTACCCTGCGGGAAAAATTGTTATGCGATATCTGTAGTGTATTTATTGTGTATTTTACTAGGTATGGTAGTGTATTTGTGTGTATACTGAGATCGTGACGTTCACGTGGAAGTTTAACGTCAAGGATTCTATGCAGGGTATGGACGTCACGTGGAAGTTTAACGTCAAGGATTCTAAGGTGGATATGAACGTTCACGTGGAAGTTTAACGTCCGGGTCAAGGATTCTAAAGTGGGATTGAATACTTAAAAAGTTGACTTACCGCTTTGTTCGCTGTTCTCCAAGAAAGTGAGCTTGCACTGATCGGTGGCTCCTTTTATATGCCAAGGTTAGCGGTACGTGGCTACGCTTTTTTTGTTCTCAGGGTCAGTGTTCCTTTTGCGTGGCCGTGACTTAATCTGCTTGTGTTCTTTGTTGTAGTAGCGGCTCCATTGTTTCGCAGTGTACGTTGTTTTTTTGTTTGCCAAACTTGTGCTTGTTGTTTGTCGAAGATTTTGATCGCTGATCATCTTGTGGTTCCAGGCTCTCAGTACTCGTCGCTGCACTTTTTATGTATAATTGTCGTTGCTGAATTTCTAAGGTGCTTTGAATGTTGTTCTACTAATCCCTTGTGTATTTGTTGTAAATTTATTCTCGGCTGTCATGTTTTTGTTGTTGGTATTATTGTACTAATATTCTGCTAATCCCCTTAGTGTATTTGTGGTCAGGGTTCTATGCACTTGTTGTTATTTTCTCAAACGAGTTTATTTTTATATGTTTGTTCAATGTAACTTGCCTGTGGTAGTTGGTGTAATGTTCTATTTTGATGTTTGCCTTTTTCTGTCTTCCCGCTTTCGTACATGTTTTGTTGTTAAAACAGGGGCTATGTGTTTTTGTTGTTGATCTTGCGGCTATGTATTTTGCTTCTTGCTATTCGTTTTGCTTCACTCCCAGTTATTTAAGCGTGATGTTCGAAGTTGCTTCGTTTGTTTGAGGTTCGATGTTGTTTGATGTTCGATGTTGCTTCGTTTGTTTGCGGTTCGATGTTGCTTCGTTTGTTTGAAGTTCGATGTTGTTTCGTTTGTTTGAAGTTCGATGCTGTTTCGTTTGTTTTGATGTTCGACGTTGCTTCGTTTGTTTGCTTTGCTGGGTTTGCAAATTGTTTTGCTGTGTTTGCAAATTTTTTTGCTGTGTTTGCAAATTGGTTTGCTGTATTTGCAAATTGTTTTGCTGTGTTTGCAAATTGTTTTGCTGTTTTTGCAAATTGTTTTGCTGAACTAATTCCACCTCAAGTTGGGATCGCGCAACTCGAGGTTACTGTATCCCTTGAAAGCGGTTTTCATGGGAGCAGCTCAGGTGGGGTGTAGGCATTGTTCTACACCCGTGTTTGTAAGGGAAATTTCATTTTCCTTACAGCCCACCCTTTCTTCCAGGGGCGGTAATGATGGTGATGAGGGTTTTGGTGAGTGTCACCCTGTGGTCCTTGTAACGGAACTGGTTCCGTTTGCTCCAGAAGTCCGGGTTTCCGAACCGTGAGACTCGTTGACGAATTTCGTCGATGAGGTCTGGACTCATCCGGTTCCCGGGTTGCGCGTCTATTTCCTCCATGTCTCTGAATTTCATCACTGGAGACGTGGGACGTTCTTCGCCCGCCATTGTTGGTGGTACGTCTTCTGGTGTTGTTTCCGGTGGCCCATGTCTGTGAACGTCTTCGCAGAGGTCGTCGTAGTAGCTTGCTGAGATGGGGTCGAAATAAACGGGTTGCCTAGGACTAGTGTCGGTCCCTATCGACTCCGGCTCCAGGATTTTTGCACGCTTGTTCGGGCTTACCGGTTCCTCGTCGAACGTCAGCGTTGGAAACTTGCGTTTCCCGCCTCCCTGGGTCACTGTTAACCTCTGCATGGTTTTCGCCATCTCCTTGCTCTTTCCTCCTGCCTCTATCTGGGAGAACCAGTTTGGTCGGTGTACCTGCTCGCTTCGAAAGTCCAAGAAGGGCTCGTCCAGAAGTTTTTCGGCATATTTGAGCAAAAATATGCCGCAGTCTGACCCGTTCTGCTGTTGAGGGACCTTCAGCACTCGCAGCGGTAGTTCCTCCTCGTCGAACGCTCGGCTCCTGTCGTTGGGCCTACGCACCCTGTACTCCTCCTATAATTACTCGCGAAGAACTTGGGCGATCTCTGTTCGTGTTCCGGGATCGATGGAGTCCATCTGGAGGATACACGCTATCTTCACGCTCCAGGTACCGTCTTCCTTGGGTCCGTCAATCCATCATCTTGGGTCGTTCCCGTGGAGTCCCAGGCTGTCTGACTCGGTCGAAGAAATGGTTGCTGAAGAGGTGGACTCGTGGCTTCATGGGCTCGGCCGCCATTTCCTCCTTTATTACGTGGAGGTAAAACTCCATCAACACGTCATTGAGAAACTGCCCACCTTCCAAGCGCCTGTAGTCCTCTGTACGGATCGGTATTCCGCCACGCCCTGGTGGGTAAGTGAGAAAGCCCTCGTTGATGTCGTCTACTCTTCTCTTTGCTGCTCCATCGGTTATCAGGTCGTCTAAGTGATCGAACCATAGTTTGGTGTCAGTGTTCGCTGCCATTTTTTTCGCTCGTTTGGTTGTTGTTTGGTTGGAAAAGAAAATTCATTATGCCCGGAAGTTTAACCTTTCTTTGGACAGCACGCCCTAAAACAACACGTGACATATAACACTTAACTACTTTTGATTGGGTTCGTCGGTCGTTGTCGTTTTTGGTTGGTCGTTCCCGTGATGGTATTCCTTTAAGTCCCGGATGTGTGCCGTGCGGCTTTTTGTATTCTCTGGAGTAATCAGCTCGATCGACGACGATGACTAATGAGGTGTATCTCGTAATTCGGTATGGTCCTTCGTATTTCGGTGCTAACTTCGCTGTAAATTTATCTATTGCTTTTGACAAGTGGTGAGTCTTGACTAGAACCAGTGTTCCAACTTAAGGATTCCAGCTTCTCCGCCGCAGATTGTATCACGCTAGGATTCTCTCTCGGAAGGCTTTCTTGAGGCCATCTGTAGTGGCTTGCCGTAAGGGCACTATCTCCGTCCATTTCGAGAACTTGTCGAAGAATACCAGAACCACTATGTTTCCGTGTTTCGATCGTGGCAGCGATCCAATGAAGTCCGCGCAGACCACAGACCAGGGCTCGTCGGGTAACTGCGTAAGCATATTCCTTGCGACCTTGTCCTGCACTGGCTTATACCTTTCGCACGATTCACAACAGATTGTGAAACAACAGAACAGCGCACGTGTTTCCTGATGTCCCGAAACATGCCGGGCCAGTAGTACTTGTTACTTACTCTGGCCACCGTTTTCCTGATCCCTGGATGACCGGCGCTCGGCTCATCGTGGTTCTCCTTTAGTGCCCGAGTTCGCAAGTATTTTGGTACACAGAGTTTCCACGCGGCGCAATCCTCGTCATTCGATTGCCCTGGGATGTGTCGGTACATCTGCCCGTTCTCGATGGTGTAATCTGCAAATTTCTCCGGATTTTGTCTGATTTCCTCTATCTTCGTTTCGGTCCAGTTGCATTTTTCCTCGTTTGTCGCCACCTTGATGAGTTTCTCTATCGGTTGCCTCGAGAGTGTATGTACGACCACGTTCCACTTACCTTTTCGGTACTTCACGTCGAAAGTGCATTGCTGTTATTCGAGCGCCCATCTTGCTATTCGGCCTGAAGGATTTTCTAAGGAATTTAACCACTTCAGCGAGAGATGATCGGTAACGACGCAGAATCTGTTGCCCTCCAGGTACGGCCGCATTTTTCTTGTACCCCATACGATGACGAGGCACTCTTTCTCGGTTGTCGAGTAGTTCTGCTCGGCTTTGTTCAAGCGTCGGCTTGCGTAGGCAATGACTCTCTCTCCGTTGTCACCGTCTTGTGTGAGTACTGCACCTAATCCATAGTTGCTTGCGTCCGTTTGTAGTGTGAAGCTTCTGGAAAAGCTTCCCAAACGGCATGACTTTCCACTGGTAAAGCCCCCTTCTGGTACAGTCCCCTTCCCTGGACTGTAAACGCCGTGTATTGTTTGCTTTTTGGACCCATAGGAATCTGCCAGTATCCATTCTTTAAATCCAGGCTGCTAATGTACTGCACGTCGCGTAGTCGATCTAAGATGTGTTGTATTCTGGGGAGTGGATAAGCATCAGGAATTGATCACGCGTTGAGCAGCCGATAGTCGCCATTTACCATTCTTCTTCCTGACCAGAATGATTGGGGCACTGTAGGGGCTATGTGAGGGGCTATTTTGTGTGTTGCGATTTTTGATGGTCCTTCCAATGACTCGAATTTCCTCAGTTCTTCTTGTAAGAACTTTTCTTTATCCTGTTCAGGGTTTTTCTCGACAATTTTCCTTTCCGGTGTGCTTTCTGCAGTTTCTCTGCCCGTCCCTATGGTCGTTTCTTCCGTTGTCAGTTCTGGGGTAGTCGTGTTGGTTGTTCGGTGGGTGGAACATGTTGCTTGTTCTTCTTGTGGTGGCTTCCTACCGAGCGTTATTGTTTCACCTCCACAGCTCATCGAGGCTCCAACGCTTGTCAGGAAATCCAAACCCAGAATCACATGGTCGGTGACATCTCGGAGAATCAGGAGTGGTATCCTGCATTCCGCTGTTCCTAACCGGATTCTCACTTCGACAGCTTCCTTGATTGCGCGTACTGTGCCTTCCGCCATTTTGACGCTGACATGAACTTTCATCCTTTTGCCCTCTGCCGTAATAACCCTAGCGACCAGCTCACTGACAAAACTTCTGGAGGCTCCTGTGTCCAGGGTAGCTGTGACGAGCTCTCTACCTAGCACTACTTTGGCGGAGATTCTTTCTTTGCTGGAGTCAGGCATTTTGTATGGTGCGAGGAGCGTTTGGGTTCTCCGGTTTTAGCGGTCCTCGTCTCTGCTGAACACCCTGTGCGTTTCCCGGTGGTCTTTTGCAGCATTCGATTGTTCGGACACCTTCTTTGCCACACTCCCAACAGAACAGCTTTCTTGGTTTGCGGCAATCTCGTATGAAATCGCCGTTTTTGCCACATCTCCTTCAAGCCGTTCGTGGGTCCCTGGGAATTCCGGGTTGTGCAGTCGACATCATCCTTTGTGGATCTGGCTTCTGTCTCCATGGTGTTCGGGGTGTCCGTGCAGATTCGTGTTTTTGGCGAATACCCTCGAAGTCTTCTGCCATCGACACTAGGTCTTCCAACGTCGAAAAGCTTTTTATGTATAGTAGATACTCTCGTTGGCAATTTGTATAGATTCTTTGCCGCCTCTGTTCCTCTGTGTAGTTAGCGTGTCGCATCAACGTCTGCATTGCCAGCACGTAATCTTTGAACTTCTCTCGGGAACCTTGAATTCGCTTCCTAATATTGTCTTCGAACTCTTCGAAGTACCTCGTTGGCAGAAAGAATTTCAGGAAGTCTCCCTTGAAGGACTCTCAGGCGGTCCAACCTTTATTGTTGTTCCTGAACCAACACAGAGCCTTTTCTTTTAGTAGCTCCGGCATGGTTCGTGGTAACAAATCTTTCGGTAGCTCGTATGCCTCGGAGAGCTCTTCAACCCTTTCAATGAAGTTGATGGTCGTCTTTGCCTCCATCGTATCTACACGACCACTTCCGTACGGCGTCCATTACATCAGCATACCTCATCGAACTGTGGTCCTGCATCCGTGTCTCTACCACTCGCGCCCGCGTAATCTCGCGCGTGTCTGTATTTTTCCCGTCGCGAGCTTCTGTTTCGCTTTCTTTGTTTAATTTTGCCACCGCTCCTTGCAACCCGGTTGGAGGCGGCCTTAATCCCGGTGAAACACTCCGGCTCTACTTCTCCTCTAACTCGTTTAACCGCTCTATCATTTCGTGCGTTAATTCTAACGACGTGGTTAACCCGCTGAGTAGCTTGCGAAGGTCATCCACCGTAACGTTAGATTCGATCCCGAACTCCCGTAAAATTTCCTGTAGATTTTCTTTCGGCACATTATAAATCCAACTTTTACCCATTTTGACTTAATGCTCTTTTTTTTGCTTTTGTTCTTTTTTTTGTTTTTTTTTGGGTACACTGGATTTTTTATTCGCTCACTCCCTTTTTTACCAATTTCGGTTCGTTTTTTCCTATTCACCGTTTCTTTAATTTCACTCGCTTTATATTCACGGTTTCGCTGTGAATTTTTTTCCCGATGTTAATCCGTAATGTCCAGTTTTACCGTTGGATGTTTTTTTCCGCACAGTTTCATTGTAAAAATTTATTTTTTTCTGTCTTCACTTTTCGGTGTTCGTTTTCACTCACGTTTTTTTTTCTTCCGTTTGTTTTTTTTTCACTGTTTTTTTTCCTTTTCTTTCTTGTTACTTCGCAACGAGGTCTTACTGTTATTCCGCTGTTAGTTTAGTTGTATCGTCCGATTTTTATATTGTTTTCGAAGATAAAATCACTGTTGGGATTTTTTTCTCTGTACCGCGTACTTTTTTTTTTCCACGCACTGTTATACTCGTATATGCTACTCTGTTAAATTCGAAATTTCAAATCTGTGTTACCGAATGCCCCTGTATATTGGCGTTTTTCTCTTCGCTCACTTTTTTTCTGTTACGTTCGAAATTTCAATCGCTGTTATCGAATGTCCCTGTATATTGGCGTTTTTTTCTACGCGCACTTTTTGTTTGTTACGTTCGAGATTTCAATCGCTGTTATCGAATGTCCCTTTATATTTTAAATTTTTCCTTCGCGCACTTTGTTGTTTCTTTCTTTTTTTTTGTTTTTTTGTAATCTGTTACGTTCGGAATTTCACGTCGTAGTTATCGAATGTTCTTGTTTTATTTGTGCTGCTTTTGTCTTTGCTCGCTGTTTCGTTGTTATTTATCGCTTCTCTTCGATGGTTTTTTAATGTACCTGTTAATTTTCGTTTTTTTTTCTCTACAGTTTATTTTCTAGGTTCCCTGTTCGGGTGCCATTTTATAAGGTTTCCCCTCTGTCTTGCCTGGATATACCCGCGGATGCCCAGAGGTCTCCCGCAATAATAACACAATGTGGTTTAGTTCAATTCTTTGTTTCTTTATTTATTTATGTTTCTTCACTATTAATATTACACCGAATATTTCTTATTTTCTCTACATATGAAAAATCTACTTAAGCTTACCCTGCGGGAATAATTGTTATGCGTATATTTGTAGTGTATTTATTGTGTATTTTACTAGGTTTTTTTATTTTTTTTATTTTATATAGCAAGGGAAAAGCAACAGAAACCTTATGTGTTGGACTATAACCAACTAAAAACCCCTACTACCTCCCAATGATTTTCTGATGGTCCCTCCCCTCCCTCTAAAATAGATTCCTCTGTAAGTCTCGGACGTTGTCGTTGTCGTTTGGCTTTTCATAGTGCTGTCATCACCGTTATGCACATATGACTCACAGCATCCCACTCCCTGACAGAAGCTAACATATGCGGCACAATATTTTCTGGAGTTGGGGATTCAGCAAACACCTCTTCCAACATTCTACGATGCGACTCCAACTTGACACAGTGGAAAAAAGCGTGCTCAGCATTTTCACAGTCACCATCTCCAAAGGAGCATTCATTTTCATCTTCATGACCGCGAATGTAAAGATATTCTTTAAAACATCCATGGCCAGAAAGGAATTGCGTCATGTAGAAATCCACTTCTCCATGCTTTCTGTCTACCCAGGCTCTAACATTTAGGATCAAACGAAATGTGCAGCGTCCAGTCGATGCAAGCTCCCAACATGTTTGCCATTCTGCGTAACTAGTGTTCCGTTTCGCCTTTCTTTCTTCAGGAGTTAGCAGCCTCTGCAATGACTTCTTCTTTTCGTATAGCCACTGCATTTCCATTGCCAATATATCGACGGGAACAACTCCAGCAATCACGTTAGCCGCCTCATGTGATACGGTACGGAAGGCACAACAAATTCTTAAACAGCTTAGCCGAGAAATTGACCTCAACTTTTTAGCATATGACTTCAGCTTCATTACATGAGCCCATACTTGCGCTCCATATAGGATTATTGACTCACTGACCTTAGCTAGCAGCCTTCTCCGGCTCTGCCTAGGACCACCTATGTTGGCCATCATTCTCGCAAGGGCAAAGGGAACTCTCGCTGCTTTTCTACAAGCCATGTCGATGTGTATCTTGTACGACAGTCTCACATCTATCATGACGCCAAGGTACTTAATAGCCGGCGAAGCCACCAACGTGTGACCCTCTAAGTTAAGCTCAGTGGTCTCCTTAACTTTCCTGCTCGTAATCAGTACTGCTTCTGATTTTTGCACAGCTAGTTCTAAACCCATCTCCGACAGACAATATTTTATTGTTTGCACAGCGAGATTACTGTTTCTCCGAATATCGCTTAACTCTAACAACAGATAACGCGATATCATCTGCATATCCAATAACAGATACACCCTCTGGCATAGAGAGACGAAGCACTCCATCATACACAATGTTCCACAACAGGGGTCCAACAACAGATCCTTGCGGCACGCCTCTGGTTATTTTGTATTTCTGGACTCCCTTGTCAGTATCATAAAAAGGACTCTGTCAGACAAATAGCTGTTGATGAATCCATCGTATAGAGTTGAATGCATTTTTTATATCCCGTGTAACTATAACACAGTACTGCTTGTCTCCATATCTCCACCTGGTGCCCTCAATAGCTATTTCTGCTATAGCCGTTAATTTTTTAATAGCATCTACTGTCGAGAGTCCCTTTCGGAAACCGAACTGTTCTCTGGAGATAACGCGAACGAAGGTTCGACGAAGGTTCACCAGGTGGCTTATTACCTTTCGGCAAAGAGTATTAATAGATAAAGAGATTTCACGAGACCAATGATGCTATCAACATTTAGTTTGAATGAGTCGAGTTAAGCTCAGGTCGAAAAACTGGTCGATATCGCGGTCGACCACTTTGACTGCGAACTGAAGACTCCTGAGCTCGTAGCAAAGCAAAATTGAATGATCTACTAAGGAGTGAGTGGTTCGGAAGATCTTTTCTAATGAGTATGAAGGGATCGGAAGATCGACTTTGCTTCTGTTATTTTGCACTAACAATGCTAGCGAATATGCGTAAGAAGAGATCGATCCAACACTGGTATGCAACGTAAAGTGTGAAAGAAAGAATCGATCAATTTGTGGAGTACAGCGGGCGATGAGGAGAACGGTGAGGAGATTCGTCTTCTTTTGCTTCTCTTACACTAACAAAGCATGTGCAGCCGTCCGTCTGTCTGGAATCGCTTTAAATTTTGCATTTTATGGTTTTTGGAAGAATTTTTGCTTTTCTTAGCTTTGTTCTGCTTCTTTTTGATGCCCAAGCTTTGTAAAGCGCTGGCACGATTTACGTTCCGAGCATAGCGTGCTGTTGAAGAATTTGTATGGGCAGCAAATTTATTTAGTTGGCATATCAACAAATTGAATACTTTATACCAGTAAGACAAAATTATAGGATTATATACTATTATGTATGTATGTGGTAATACAAAATATAATTTTAAACAAATCTACTTTAGTCCATTAGCCCCGTTTTCATTATAATACTACAATAATTATATAATTACTATAATAACTATAGTAACACAATTGAAATGAACGTAGCAATGTGTTCTGTTGTGGGCTCTAATTAATAATTGGGCTTAATTGTTGTGGGCTCTAATAATTATATATCAGATTTTATTAATTATATAATTATATATCAGAATGGAAATTAAATATTCCAAAATTTGTTTCCTGTGGTGAAAACAATTCTCATTTGGATTAAACCATCCTGGGAAAGAAATGTCTGTCTTTTTAAGGCATTCTTGCATAATTTTTTCTTTCAAATTAGGCTCATGGCATCTTTTTTCAAAAAGAGCTTTACAAATGGCAAAATGCTGTAAGCATATTATATTAAAAAATTTATCGGAGGGGTTTTGCAAATAAAGTTGCGTTTCACTGTAGTTTTTTGCAAATAGAAATGCTTCTGTATCAGGATCTACGGCATACGTCTCCAACTTGAGCAATTCCTGCTCACAAGTCTGGCATTGAATTTTCTGGCTAAATTTTGCGTGTAGGCCGTAACCCACGAAATATCGACCAGCAGAGCATTCAATAGGATTTAAGGAATTTAAATCCGTACAAGGCACTTCTTCTTCAATCGAACCTTATTTAAATGTTTCACTTTCGTTGCTTGATTTGCCCGTCGGCTGAAAATTCCATTCTAACATTAGACCGATTTCAGAGCTTCTAACTCTCGCTGGTGTGAAATTATATTTGCATCCACCTTTTTTCTTAACTCGAAATATTTATTTTTATAAAATTCTAAAAGCTGGCAATATTTTTGACAGGAGCCGCAAAAATTTTCCAACATTTCCTCATCTGATATATAATTAATAATTATATATCACAGCCCACAACAATTAAGCCCAATTATTAATTAGAGCCCACAACAAAACACATTGCTACGTTCGTTTCAATTGTGTTACTATAGTTATTATAGTAATTATATAATTATTGTAGTATTATAATGAAAACGGGGCTAATGGACTAAAGTAGATTTGTTTAAAATTATATTTTGTATTACCACATACATACATAATAGTATATAATCCTATAATTTTGTCTTACTGGTATAAAGTATTCAATTTGTTGATATGCCGACTAAATAAATCTGCTGCCCATACAAATTCTTCAACAGCACGCTATGCTCGGAACGTAAATCGTGCCAGCGCTTTACAAAGCTTGGGCATCGAAAAAGAAGCAGAACAAAGTTACGAAAAGCAAAAATTCTTCCAAAAACCATAAAATGCAAAATTTAAAGCGATTCCAGACGGACGGACGGCTGCACATGCTTTGTTAGTGTAAGAGAAACAAAAGAAGACAAATTCGCACCGTTCTCCTAATCGCCCGCTGTACGACACAAATTGATCGATTCTTTCTTTCGCACATTATCTGCCCTACGAGTGTTGGATCGATTAACTCCTCTTACGCATATTCGCTTGCATTGTTAGTGCAAAATAACAGAAGCAAAGTCGATCTTCCGATTCCTTCATACTCATTAAAAAAGATCTTCCGAACCACTCACTCCTTAGTAGATCATTCAATTTTGCTTTGCTACGAGCTCAGGAGTCTTCAGTTCGCAGTCAAAGTGGTCGACCGCGATATCGACCAGTTTTTCGACCTGAGCTTAACTCGACTCATTCAAACTAAATGTTGATAGCATCATTGGTCTCGTGAAATCTCTTTATGTATTAATACTCTTTGCTTTCGGTAGCAGTACTAATCGCTGTCTCTTCCATATTTTTGGAAAAACGCCTTCTCTCAGACATTCTGTAGACACTTTTACATAGAGTTCCGGGCTACGCTTAACTGCTACCTTCATGGCTTTGGTTGGAATACCGTCTAAACCCGGGGATTAGATTAGAAATTTTCCCATAGACTCCAGGACTTCTTCATTGGTGATTTCGGGAAACTCATATTGTTCGGATGCGACTGCAACTGCACTGGTTAAAGTAGATGTAGCGGCGACCGGAAATAGTGACTGGACAATATATTTCATAATACGCGGGCATGTGGGAACGTGCATTTTTGAATCCTTTAACGTGGACATCACGACCTTATACGCTTCACCCCATGGATTTGTATTCGCCATATTGCACAAATCCTTAAAACACGATTTCTTACTTGTTTTAATCGCCTTCTTTAGCGCTCTGCCAGATTCGCTGTAAACTGCATGCAGCCAACTATTATCATCCCGTCCGAAGCTTTGTTGATATCTCCTACGGTTCAAGTTACACTGGCGTCTCAACTCTGCGATTGTTTCGCTTCACCAATACGGTTTTCTAGAATTTTTACAATGCCACCTCGGCATCGATGCATCGCATGCAGTGGTTAAACGTCTAACAATATGACTTCCTTGATTATTTGCATCCCCGGGTATGTCTAAATCATTACCTAGTATTTCCAAGAATACAGGTTCATCAAAGTCGCGCGCTTCCCAGCTACCTCGGCTTTTCATTTTAGAATAAAATCTTCGTACAAGAACCGATTTTTTATTCGCGATATCAATAATCACTGCTAAATGGTCACTATTGGTATAAATGTCACTCAATGTCCACTTCACCAAGCGCACTAATGCACTGCTAGTAAACGAGATGTCAATGATGGATCCACCACCATTTCTTTCAAATGTGTTCGCGTGCCCCGTGTTTCGTAAAATAACATCTAATTGAGCGAAGGAATCTAGGAGAATAGCCCCTCGAGTATTCGTTCTGCTACTTCCCCATTCCTGTGCCCACGCGTTAAAGTCACCGGCTATAATTACTAGGTTTTTGTCTTTCGCATCGTCTACTGTATCGCCCAGTAACTGTTCAAATTCGCTAGAACACAGACCTGAGGGAGCATAACAGCTAAAAATTTTTTACCAATCTTTGCACTCACGTAAAAAGTAATAGTATAGTAATAGTATAAGTAGTAATAGTATAAGTAAAGTAATAGCTCTATCTTGTATAGCATAGTTACCGCAAGCCCAAATTGCCGCCTTATTTTGTACATCTGACAACCATGAACTCTTAGTAATATCGCACTATTGCTCACATATGATCGCCACATCTATATTTTCAGCGAAAACGGTTTGGATTAAGAGATTTTACGCGGCCATGCAGTGGTTGAGATTAAGCTGAATGAACCTAATTCTTACTTTATTGTCTTGGATGCTTTCTGATACGCTGGGCATCTGTAGCATCTGGCTATGTGGTCATTGCCACCTTCCGTACTAGACGCACATAATACACACTTAGGCTCCACGGTACAGTTTCTGGCCAGATGCCTATTTGTCTCGCATCTAAGATACATTTCACTTCGGTCAACATCACTTTTACAGGATCTGGCCAAATGTCCAAAATCAAAGCATCGGTAGCAGCGAACTGGCACGATTCGTTCTCGCAATCTGCATATCACCCATCCAATTCGGATACGGCCAATATTCAAAAGCTTGTTAGCATCACCAGCAGGCAATGTGATCAAAGCCGTTTGTGTACCAAATCTACTATTGCGTGTAATTTTTATCATATCTGCAGGTATTTTACCTATTCCGGCAAACTGACTATCAAATGCTTGGCATATTTCTTCAGCCGTGGTGACCTCATCTAGATCTCTGCACTCAATCGTCCTTTTGTGACATATAGCCCGGATATCCGCCGAATATACCCTTTAATGTCAGCATTATGTTTCCGTGGGCACAAAAATTTTTTTCATGAAAATCTTAGTAAACGTGATACGTGAGTTGTACGACACTTTGAGCATTGAACAGTTGATTGTCCATCCTTATAATACCTGCAGCGGTTTTGTTTTTCCGAGTACTGTGGCCAGTGTCAAGTGTTGTCTTTTCTTACACTAAGGACGGGGTCGTAACTTAAAAATTTTTTTTTATCCTGAGAGGAAGATTCATTTGATGGTCTTAAATGATTAAAGATGATGATTTGATTTAGTTACCTTTTCAAAAATTATGTACATTTGTATTTACCACTGAAAATTTTCACTTGTTTATCGTTTAAAGGTTTACCGCAGATGGCTGCTGTAGTTTTAAAATGACATAGAATCAAATCACAAAACGCTTAGCATTTTCAAAACAATATCGCAAACAATTTGTGCACTTTATTAACTTGGATACATTTAAACTAAATTACACAATTGTGGTTACTAGAAATTTTTTTAATAAATTGCAAATAACTCTAAAGTTGACCAACCTTATTGAAATTTTTGCATTCACAAAACTAACCACATATTCAGTCACAAAAGAACCGTTATGTTCATTGTAGACCTCCTTTAGTGAATAGAAATAGTAAAAAATAGATGTTTGAGACTAAGCTAATCAGAAATTTTAGCAATGTTTCATTTAATCATCTGTTGTATAGCTCTGAAACTAATGCATTTTAAATACTACACTGGATATTAAAGGGTTAAAAACACATTCCACTTTCTTTTGGTACATACTAGTTTTTTCATCTGCCGTACATTTAATTTCTAGTAGTAAGCTGCCATTGGCAGTTTTTCTAATATTCTTTACATTTTCTCCGAGCTCTTTGAACTCTTCTTTAGATTTCATGGTCTTCAATATATCTGCATTTGACAAATCTCCTGTCTTTTTAATTATTATGGCGTCTGGACGAGTTGATTTCCGCTTAGGCTTTGGGGTATCAACTGCCTTTAACTCTTTCGCGGTTTGTTTTTCTGAGCTACGCGCCGACTTTTTGCTTTCGACCAATTTCCATCCAGACATTACTGTATTGTCAGGCTTTCTAATGATTTCCGTCATTGCGGTACCCATTACGAGCTGATCCTCGATTATTGTAATAGGTTTCTCCAAATTTTTGTTTTTCTTCGACCTCTGTAGTATTTCCTGAGATACTTCATTCTCTCTGTTTCGTTTTAGAGCAAAGATGGATTCTGTAGCTTTGACAACAGGCGTAGTTTCAACATAAGGGCTAACGCAGCTAACACACGCTTCCTCGCTTGTATCCTCGTCATCAGTTCCTGCCATCGCTTGTAGAGAACTGATAATTTTTTAACCCAGTTCCTCATCGGTTGATGAATAGTGCGTCTGCCACCACCCATCATTTTCATCACTTCATCAATTTTCTTCCCCAGTTCAAGGAGCTCAGGTTTAGGTTGAATAGTTAACATTCCGTGGACACTTTTATAAACTTCAACATTGTTCGTGTAGGATTCCCAATTAAATTAGTTGCCACGGCACATGAACCAGTGACAACTGTAGGGAAAATGATGGATTGCCTCGGCACTTAAACCGTAGACAATTGCTGTTTAAACTTAAAGTGGCTGTTCACTTGTGGCAGGCACTTGAACCATGAACAGTTGCTGGAGAAAAGATTGAAACACTTGGTTGTTTGCGTCAAAACTTATTCTGAATTTATTAACTAAATGTAGTGTTTATATAGACACTTTAATGCTTACTATACAATTTGATTTTCCAGTCGCAGCTGGCTTCGTTCTCTGCTTCGCGCAAAATATTGCTGCGTCAACTGGAGGGCATTGCACCTGGGCGTTGAACTCAACGGCGACTGCAACTAACGTGCGATATATCGGGTGACAAGATCAGCGACCGCAATATGCAGAATGTCTGCACCGCATATTTCGACATTGTCGTATGTTTGGGCTGGTTCATTGGTCGCTGATTTGTTGACGAATTGAACATCCTCCCCGCCATTGACTGTAGGTCAATTAGATGACGGTGGTTACGAATGTCTCTTCATTTCCTGGCTGCTGATTACTTGGTGGGTGAGGCACTGGCTGGAGATCTTTAGTTGTTTTTGGACATCGAGCTACATTCCAACTGGTAACCCGTCTAACACATCGGTTCAGGCAAACAATAAGACTGAGAACAATGATTAACGTTAGTGCTAGATATCCAATTAACCGGTTGTGGTTGCTGTTGGTTTGAAACTGCCTGGGTAAAATCATCAGTTCTGAGGTGTTAAGTAGTCCGTGTAAGGTCTCCAACTTGTTTACTTGTGTCCAATAATCATCCTCATGGTTGTCTTCGAGAATGGACTGCCTAGGCTAGCTATTTCTGATATAACGCCAAAACTTTTATATGAACCACTAGTTCTGGTGGCAATGGATCGGCTTCCGAGTAACACTGACACTTCTGTTTTAAGAATGCACCTGGGATTGGTAGTTAGTAGTCCTGATCCTTTCAGTGAATGTTGGGATTGGTATCAACCGTTGGATTGTTGGGATTGGGATTGGTATCAACCGAAACAGATTGAAATACTCTGCACTTCGCAGTGGAAGAGTGACTCGAAATATGACACTGTTTTCTGAAACGGCGGCCTGAACTGTCATTAATTTGTAGATTGATAACAAGTCACTTGGGTCTCCTACTAGTTCTGTATTTGGTGGCAAATGTCCTCGTATTCTTCGCACTTCAGTCTCTAGTTGTGCTGAGAACAGCAGTAACGGACTAATTTGTCCATGATGAGCATTAGTGAGAACACTGATTAGTGCTGACTGAATTTGTTGTATGTTTTTTAGAAGATGCTAATGACAATTCCAGTCCAACTGATGTTAGCAGCTGGAAGATTTTCGCTTCTTGTCTTTCTGTTTCAATTATTTGGTGATTGGTGATGGTGGTTTCAAATCGCCCAAATGTTTTGGCGGCTTCTTCCTAACCCCTTTTCATGATGTTTAATGTTGAATCGATGGTCGAGGTCTGATTTTTCAAACGTTGGAGCAAATATTCTTCGTTGGTTTGCACGTTCATGATGGTTTTGGACAGTTGGTTGGCGTAGTCATCATCAAGTATGCCAAAGAGAGCGTTAGCGACATTTCCTACTACGTTCAGTGCTCCTCTTTTTTGCCGGTGACGATTCAACAGCTTGTCACTTAAGTGCAGTTCCCCTTCCATGTGTTGGAAATGTGCAACGAGATCTTCACATAGAGGCTGCTGTTGCAACGATTTACATAACTGTTCGAGAGTTCTTGTTCCATTGTTGAGGGCCTTGAGTTCGAGCTGCATTGGAAACAAGTTATAAAAGACAATCAAATTCCAGTTGCTTGACACGATGTAGCTGGTTCCCTTTTGTTCAAAGTGAATTCCTGTGATTTGGTCGAAATTATGGATTGTAATAGATTGGCACATTGCCACTGGTAATATAAGCAATATCATTAATACTGATAACAGACCAGGATGATTTGACCCTATCCGTCGTCTTTTAGCGCCTTGACTACCGGACGCTTCATCGTTGTTGACTCGAACCTGACTAGGACGCGGCGATGTCAGGTTTGTCGTGGCCTGGATACGTTTTTAGGATTCTCCCTAATGGCCATTGCAGTGGAGCACTGTGATCTTCTTTCATGATGACCATCATTCCAGCTTCGATATTCTTTTTAGACTCCTTCCATTTGTTTCGATATTGCAATTCGCTTAAATACTCCTGAGACCATCGTTGCCAGAATTCGTGCTTGAGATGAGAAACCAATTTCCATCTCGTGAGTAACGACGACCGAAGAGGTGCTACTATCATGTCGACCGGTGCGGTCAGAGGTTCTCCAATTAAGAAATGGCCTGGAGTGAGGGTGCTTAAATTCTTGGGATCACTGGAGATAGGCGTCAGTGGGCGTATTAGCCGTGGGCGCATTAGCCGTGCTTCTTACAAAAAGATGTTTTGCGCTTTTAACGGCCGCTTCCCACAAGCCGCCAAAGTGAGGAGCTCTTGGCGGTATGAAATGGAAATTAATTCCCTTGTTACTACATATTTTTGTGATATATGTAGTAACAAGGGAACCTTGTTCCTTCTGTTTGGACCTTTCCGAGTGGACAACGTCCTTTAAATCCGCCAACTGATGCTTGGTCCCAACGAAATTGGTTGCATTGTCGCAGTACAGATTCTGACAATGACCTCGTCGACCGATGAAACGCTTTAAGCATCCGATGAATGCGTCACTGGTCAGATCGCTGACAATTTCTAAATGTACTGCCTTGGTTGTAAAACAGCAGAACACTGAAACGTATGCCTTTTGAGGTCTTTTTCCGCGAGTCTTAAAATGAATCCAGAATGGTCCATAGAAATCTACACCTGAGTTGATAAATGGACGTGCTGGCACGATTCTTGCTGCAGGCAAGTCTCCCATAATCTGTTGAAACAATTTCGGTCTTGCTCTTGAGCATCGGACACATTGTTGCACTATTGAGCGTGCCATAAATATTCCTTTGATTGGCCAGAATCTCTGACGTACGTGCGCCAATAGTGTTTTGGGTCCACAGTGATGATGTTGTTCATGGAACCACCTTAATAACAGCTTAACTAAGGTGGAGGGATTGTTGTACGGCAAAATTACTGGATGCTTAGCATTATATGAAATTGTAGCATTTTCTAGTCGTCCTCCTAAGCAAAGTAACTTATCGTCACTAAGGTTTGTTTAATTCTGTACCCTTGATTAGTTTGCTGATGTCATCTTTGAAGTCGAATGCTTGAATGGCTCGCAAAATAGTAGTAAGCGCTCTTCTCTGTTCGACTGCTGTTGTGGGTATCTCCATCTCGCGGTTCTCATTTTTGGTCCTACTGTGTTCAATGAAGCGATGCACATATGCGATTACGTGGAGTAGCGTTTGAAACGACTCATGGTGATTGATGCTGTATACCAGATCAGTCATACTGGAGTTGGATACGATCATTACCGTGGCATTCTTTTTCTTGACTTCCTCGTCATCTGGATTAACTGCTTTTGCATGGTAGTTTGCTAACCAAATTGACTCCCGTCCATGCAAGAAGATCGGACCATAAAACCATAAGCTACATTCATGAAAACGTGCCGGTGATAATCCTCGAGACAGTAAATCCGCAGGGTTGTCCTTAGAAGCCACATGCCTCCACTGTCGAGGTGTAGACGAATTGCGTATTGTTGCTACACGATTAGCGACAAAGGTATGAAATGATGATGACTGTGCATTTATCCATGCGAGCACAATCTCTGAATCTGTCCAATAGAATGTTGGTGTATTCATTAGGTTTAGATCTCTTTTTACTCTGTCGACAAGTCTAACACACGTGACTGCTCCACATAATTCCAGTCGAGGCAGGGTTTGTTTTTTCGTGGGTGCTACTCGAGATTTGGCACAAATCAAGCGGAGATACGTAATGTTATCCTTGCTTGATCGTAGATAAATGGCAGCTCCATATGCCTTTTCGGAAGCATCGCAGAAGGCAATAAATTGAACAGAATTGTCTATTCCATGTGGCAGCACCCGCCTGTCGAATTTTGTATTCTTTAAATCTGCTAAGCTGTCCCGAAATCTTATCCATTTGTCATGCCATTTTGGTGGCAAGTCTTCGTCCCATGAAAGTTTGGCCTGCCATAATTCTTGTATTATTATTTTAGCGCTGACGACTATAGGTGCTAAAATGCCGAGTGGATCGAGTATTTTAGCTATATCTGACATGACCGTACGCTTGGTGATGTGCTGAGTGGTTGACACGTCGACCTTTATACAAAACTTATCAAGTTTAGGTAGCCAACTTAGTCCAAGTGTTTTAACTGTTGCGTCATCATGTGAGTCAAATCCAAATTGACTTCTTGATCGCTGACTGGAATATCTTTAAGTAGTTTTGGATGGTTTGCGCACCATTTCCGCAACTTAAAGCCTGCGGTTTCTAGTATTGCCGTGAGCTCGTGTTGGATGTCGAACGCCGTTGTTAAGCTATCAGCCCCGGTTAGGCAATCGTCGACATAAAAATCGTTGAGTAGCGCCTTTGCACCTAATGGCAAGGTAGTGCTGTAATTTCTCCCCAGCTCTTGTAGGCATTTAATCGCCAGATACGGGGGTGGTCGGGTTCCGTTTGTAACGGTGTTGAGTTGATAGCATGCTAGTTTGTCCGTCTGGTCCTTTCTCCACAAGATTAACTGGAATTTCCGATCATCTCGACTTAGGAGAATCTGGCGATACATCTTCTCAATGTTAGCGGTGAACACAAATTGTAGCAGCCGAAACCGGAGTAAAATTGAGAACAGCTTGTTTTGTATGGGTGGTCCTGTGTGTAGAATATCGTTGAGCGCGATCCCAGTCGATGTTTTTGATGAGGCGTCAAACACCACTCTCAGTTTAGTAGTGGTGCTTTCGGGCTTCTGGATGCAATGATGAGGAATGAAATAGTATGGAGAGGGTTTCTCGCTAGCTGAGACCTTGGTCATGTGCCTCAATGCCTCATACTCGCTCGTGAAGTCGACATAGCCTTGTTTTAATTTGCTATCTCTTTCCAGTCGCCTTTCTGTTGCGTAGAACCAGTGTGTGGCTATCCGTTCGGATTCTCCAAGGTGGAATCCAATCGTATCTTCCTTGAATGGAAGGCGCACGATGAAACGACCATCAACGCTACGCGTTGTATTGCTGGTGTAGTGTGTCTCACCGGCACGTTCAATTGAAGTAAATGGACGCTCCGCTATTGGTGGTTCTTCAATTTCCCAGAATCGCTCCAGCATTGTGTTGAGCTCATCTTCGCTACAAATACCACAGGTGGCTGAGGTCTGGAGGTTGCCTTCAATCTTGCCAGTGCACTTCTATCCAAATACTGTGTTTTGAAGGAATGGACGGTCCGGAGAAATTTTATGTTTCCCGGATAGCATTAGCATGGTATAGTTCTGCTCCTAGTAGCAAATCTATATGACTCGGCTTGTACAACTCTGGGTCTGCCAACTGGCACGTTGGTAACTTCCAGTCGACAACTTGTAAGCATTTCGTTGGTTGCGGTGAAACGATTTTTGGTATGACAAATGCCGTAATGTCAGTTGAAAATCCGCCAATACAGGATTCTATGCGAGTGCTGATGTGGCTGCTGGAGCATCCCTTGGCCTTTCCGATACCCTCAATGGTGAGAGTGGACGGTTCTGAATGCAGCTGTAATCTTTGTACTGATCGTTGTGTGATTAGATTTATTTGGGAGCCTGAATCTAATATCGCCTTGCAGGTGATATATTGGCCATCTGAAGCTAATATGTTGAGCTTGACGGTGCCGAGTACGACGTATTCGTCCTGCAGACCTCTAACAGGTTGCGATGTAGTAGATACTAAAGATGTACTAGATGATTCAACACCCTTTACCGGTAAGTTCTGAGTTGCTGCTGAAGACCTCCCAGAGGATGATGTGCTGTGCCCGTTGACCTCGTTTGATGTTGCAATGTCCCTTGCTTCGTCAAGATGCAATAATGTATTGTGCTTTTTATTGCACTTAAGGCAGGACCGGGACATGCAATTATTGAATTTATGACTACCTTTCAGACAATTGATGCATAAGTTATGTTTTTTAACTAACTGCAATCGTTGTCTTGCGGCTATTTGAAGAAAGTGTTTGCATGCGCAGAGAAGATGACCTTTGCCATTGCATGCCCTGCATTTTTTAGTGTGAGTTGGTGTAATTGTGGCTGGCAGACTCGTGAATGTTTTGGAACGCTGCTTGTTTCCCTGGCTGGCAGCAGCTTCTAAATATTGGAACCGTGACTCCAGGAAGTCGAGAAACGCCTTGATAGTTGGCATATCCTTGGGATTCTGAAGCGAGTCACATGAGTCTTCAAATAACACATTTTCTGGATTTTGGCGAGTGGTTTCTTGTGAATTAATTCTTGAAACATTTCAAAGAACTGTCGCCATTTTAAATAATTGCCATCAAATGGCTGAGTAATTCGTGGCAGCTGGACGTCATTGTTGAAATGGTGCTGAGGTACTGGGTTTAGATCTCAAGATGCATGTATCCTTGAGAATCGTATCCGTCTGTTGCGGGATCAATGCTGCACTCACAAATGAGGAAATGCAATTCCTCGGTCTGACGTCATTATTGCCTGTTGGCGACGAATCAACCTTCCGATTTGTACGTCAGCTACACTACTCTCTGCTGCTTGGTGCAGTTGGTTTGTGATGGTCTGATCAGTACCTATAGTGCGTGACGGTGGGACAGGAGTTCTGACTGTTGATAGTAGTTGAATCGGCGATGTCGTTGGGGCTTCCATACTGGCCCAATATTCGGCTTCCTGCGTAAACTGCGTTATGTATGCTTTGGCTAAATTCGCGATTTCTTCGTAAGAACCACTTGCAAAGTACTCAACTTCAAGTGGTGCCTCACAGATGGTCCTGAGAGTTGAATCTTGATTCTCGAATGCGTCATAAAGTGTTCCTAGCTTCGTGAGCCTCTCCTGGAAGTATTCGTACGACGTCTTCCGTGATGATGAATCTTTCTTGAAGTTGGAGATCAAGCGCTGAATGTTTTCGCCACATTCTGCCTGGATCCTTAATAACTCCTCCAGGTTTGCCATGGTAGAACGTGTCAAATGAGCTGAATGAATCACGTGCCTTTCGAAGGATCACGTCGGCGTCACCAAATTTATGTAGAGTTCCCAATTAAATTAGTTGCCACGGCACATGAACCAGTGACAACTGTAGGAAAAATGATAGATTGCCTCGGCACTTAAACCGTAGACAATTGCTGTTAAAACTTAAAGTGGCTGTTCAGGCACTTGAACTATGAACAGTTGCTGGAGAAAAGAATGAAACACTTGGTTGTTTGCGTCAAAACTTATTCTGAATTTATTAACTTGTCAAGAAAAACAACTGAATCGACTAAATTTTAATAATTCAAGACTTTAATCTAATTCTATTCTCACAAAAAAATAGAAAAGTACAAAAACCCAAAAAAAACGTTGTCTTCTTGACTTGTGTATTTTTCGTCTCCACGCGGTTTTTCGATCTATCTCAGTGTTGCCCTCTTAGTTTCTTGATGACATCCGTAAGTGTTGCCCTCTTAATTTTCGCTGACAGCTCGACCATCCTGCAGTGTCATAGCCCCTATGACCTCTTCTAGTCCCTCATCATTATCGCTGTCATTATCGGTGAGGTCAGGCGCTAATGCGCACCACAGCTTCATTTTGTCGGAAGTGTATACTGATGAAAATTTTCTTTGCGTAATGTTCATCCCATCGATGTCTTGTAGCAGATAGCGGTCTTTCCCTAAAACTTTAGCCACGACATACGGTCCACGATACTTTGGCTCAAGTTTTCTGGATTCACCAGTCGCTGGCGGCTCAGTTCTGATTACAACCAAATCATTTTCATCATAAACGGTTGGTGACTGATGCTTTTCATCGAAGCGCTTCTTCCTTTTCTCTCGTTGGTGTTGAATATTCTCTAATGCCAGCGTTCGCTTCTCAGGTACGCTTCGTACGTCTTCGTTATGAAGTACTGCAGCTAACAGTCTATTCTGGACCACGTCGTTGAGCTTGAAGTCGAAGATTAATTCATTGGGACTAAATCCCGTCGTCGAGTTCTTTTGTGAATTCACACACCACTGCAAGTTACGGAGTTGTTCGTCCCATTCCTTCGCATTTTCGGTCGAAGTACGCAAATAATTCAGGATCGTCTGGTTTGCATGTTCTACTTGACCGTTTGCGCGCGGTGTTCGTACAGCCGTTTGGATATGTTGAATGTTGTTATTGTCGCAATATTGTGTGAACTGTCTAGACGTGAGGGCGGTACCACGTTGTGTTTTCGTATTGCGGACTGCTTTTACCACTAGATATTTTGTGAATGCGTCACTCAAAGCAACAACATGAGTATATCCCCGCTTGCTTTTAATAAATGGTCCCAAATGATCAACGTGTAAAAGTCGGAAAGGAATTGGTTCCGCAGGATCGATGTGCAATCTACCTTCCGTTTTCCGGCTCTTGTCTTTATTATAACAGCACTCAATGCAAGCTGCTATATATTCCTTTACATATTTCCGTATACGTGGGAACCAAAAATACTCCGTGACGCGCTGTATGGTTTTCTCCAGACCAAAATGACCCATCTCGTCATGGCAATAACGAGCTATTCGCCATCGTACTGCTTTTGGTACCACAATCAATGTTTTTCCACCAACTTTTCTATAAAGACGATTATTAATAAGGCAATATTCTTTACGCACCTGTGCTGCCTGCGGTGATTTTCGTGACTCTTTCAGTATCTCCACCCTTTCTCGAATTTGACCGTCTTGGAGCTGCATCGTTAGCAACCAATCGTCACATCCAACATTTATGTGCATAACGTTTCCCGTGCCACTGAACTTCACCGTCTCTTCCACTGGTGCTCGGCTAAGGGCATCCACATGGGCCATTCGATTTCCCGGTCTATGAACGCACTCGAAGTCATACTCCATCAAACGCATCCACCAGCGTGCGATTCTTGGAATAAGTGGCGTTTTCGCTTTTACGCTTGTGATTGCTGCGCAATCGGTTTTCACTTTAAATTTCTTACCCAGCAGATATATACGGAAGCGTTGTAGTGCTTCTACTACGGCCAAAACTTCTAACTCGTAGCTGTGATAGCGTGATTCAGCTTCGGTACAATGGCGACTAAAATACATAACAGCATTCCATGACTGGCATTTATCAACGGATTGAAGCAATACGGCTGCTATTCCAACACTGCTTGCATCAGTGTGAACCTCATGCAGAGCATCAAACTTATACAGAGCCAGTACCGGCTCGTTAGTCAAAACATGAATTAGCTTTTCAAATGCGTTTTTTTGTTGATCGCCCCAAATAAACTTCTCCGCTGCGGCTTTCGTTGTTAGTTCTGTTAGCGGCCGCGCTATAATTGAATAATTTTCCACGAATTTTCTAAAGAACCCAGTCAAACCCAAAAACCGACGCACTTCGGTTTGCGTTTTTGGTATCGGAAAATTCGTTATAGCTTTAACTTTCCGTTCTCCAGGAGCTATTCCGCCGCTACTAATCTTGTGGCCCAAGAAATTTATGTTAGTTTCTACAAATCTACATTTATCTAATCGTAAGGTTAAACCACTCTTTTCGAGAATACATAGAAAATCTTTAAGCATTTCCAAACCTTCGTTAATTGTCTTACTCGGTAAAATAACGTCATCCAAGTATGCAATTATATTATGTGGACGAGCTTGTTCCACCAATTTGCCCATCATCTCTTGAAAAACGGCTGGAGCGTTCACTAAACCGAATGGCATACGGTTATATTCATAGTGACCTTCGGTTGTAACAAAAGCTGTATACATTTTCGAATTTTCGTCCATTTCGATCTGATGATAGCCCATCTTGAAGTCAAGCGTGGTAAAGTAAGTATTACCTGACAATCGTGCAAACAAATCTTCAATGACTGGCATTGGGAATGGTTGTTTTACGGTAATTTCGTTCAACCGCCGGTAATCCACGCACATTCGAAATTCACTGTTTGGTTTCTCCACCAACACTATTGGAGATGCGTATGGCGAGTTAGAAGGCCGTATGATTTCGCTTTTTAGCAAGTCCTCTACCATTTGTTTTACAATAGGTCGCCTAGCGAACGGCAGCCTATACGGTTTCATATTAACAACAACGTTTGTTGATAATTCTATTTTCATTTTCACCAGATTCGATCTACCAATTTTTTTTCCTTCGGATGAAAAACGATCCCCATAACGCCCCAAAATTCGATTTAAACTTTTAAATTCGCCATCATTCATCTGTGTGGTGTCGTTTTCTTTTCGCAATAGCCAGCATTGGTCGCCATCAATCATTAAACGGTTACCCTCCATACACAGAACGTCTCTGCCCAGAAGAATGTTGTGTGACATGTGTTCGTCATCCACAATTAGTAATTCTGCATCGCATACTACTCCATCAATAGTTAGTTTTGCTTTGACTTTCTTTACACACTCAAACTGTCCGCCACCAAAACCAGACAAAACCATAGAACACTTTTCATGTGGCCATAAACCGTGTGCAAAACTTTTTCGAATTAATGTACGAACACTGCCTGAGTCAATAAGAGCCTTTGTTTGTAACTCATTTACTTTGACTACTTTTGTAGTAAATTGGTTATCTCCATCTACAATTGCATTACAATTGGCAGTAATTTGTGGAACCTTTTTACAATCTGCAGTTGCATGATTTGTTTTAAAGCATTTTGCGCAACGTTCACGCTTCTGCGGCTCGGGACAGTTCCGCGATATGTGCCCACTTTTCCGACAATTATAACATAGAATAAAATTTTCTGTTTGTTGGCTTTTTACGGGCAGTGGAGGTTTAGTTTGTTGTGTAATCGCCGTAACCTGTTTCATTGGTACTGCACTTTTCACCACATTGTAGTTGCAATAATTGATTATTGAATACAAAAGTTCGTTACATGAGACGTAGTATTTTACCGATAAACTTCGTTTCAAGTCCGCGTCATTTATGCCGTATAATACGTATCTTATTATTGATTGTTCATCTAAGCCACCACGTCGGCCAAGAGCAACAACCCTGTAGTAAAATAATTCCGGCGTTTCATTTGTCTCACGTCGCATATTCATTAATTCCATATGTATATCAGCAACGTTAGTTATCGATGGAAATTCTCTTAAGAATTTGTGTGTGAACTCTGGCCAGCTTACAAAAATGCTCGGATACGAATCAATCCACAATTTAGCTACTCCTTGCAGCTTAGTTTGTACAGCAAACAAAAGTACTCTGTCATCCCAGTGATACGCAGTGCGTAACTGTTCTATTCGCTCTACAAATTGTATTGACGAAATCGCTTTGTCTTTGGGATCAAATACTGGCAATATCGAGATGATATCATGTACGTTTCCAAATGTATTAGCTACTGTCGCCGTTTGTACCATATTATTATTGGTGCATTGCATTGGTGTATGCCCTCCCCTTTGACAACCATAAACCCATCCTGTGTTATTTCCGTTCCAGAAATCTTGCTGTTGAGAACTAGTAACTACTAATGAATGTGCAGCTGTGTTTGCTCCAATCGTAGGAGGCATGGTCGTAGTTGCAGCACTCCAGCGAACGTTTCGCCGTATCGTATTCGAAGTTGATGCAAAGTGCGGCTCGTATGCGGAAGTCGGAACACCACACGACATTAAAGGGCGACTTTCGCCACCGACTACGCTTTCTAAATTCGTCGGATCGTTTATCCTGCGTGAACTCATGGTCGGCGACGATTGACTCAATGGTGCATTAACAGCATCGGACAGCATCGTTTCACAGTGCAAAACGTTTGCTCTTGTGTTCGTAGCAACAACATACCTGTTAGCCGAAGAAACGCTCGTCACGTAGATGCCTTCCGACGTCGGCTCGCTGGCTGCTGCATAAACGGCTGCCGATTGGACTCGCTGATCCGTTTCTGATCCAGAACTGGCCATCTCTTCTATAGCGCTCGCAAAACGTTCGCTGAAGAAATGTTGATTCAGCCTTTCCACAAGCTGCGCCTTGTTGCCAGTTTTCGATAAGCCCAGTCCAGATAGCTTTTCCTTAAGCTGATCGACTTTCCAACTACTAAATTTTTCCATTTCGAAAAACAAAACGTTGTTTTATTGTAGGGGCAAGTGTATCCCACTTCTGAATAATGTCAAGAAAAACAACTGAATCGACTAAATTTTAATAATTCAAGACTTTAATCTAATTCTATTCTCACAAAAAAATAGAAAAGTACAAAAACCCAAAAAAAACGTTGTCTTCTTGACTTGTGTATTTTTCGTCTCCACGCGGTTTTTCGATCTGTCTCAGTGTTGCCCTCTTAGTTTCTTGATGACATCCGTAAGTGTTGCCCTCTTAATTTTCGCTGACAAACTAAATATAGTGTTTATATAGACAATTTAATGTTTACTATACAATTTGATTTATTAACTAAATATAGTGTTTATATAGACAATTTAATGTTTACTATACAATTTGATTTTGCAGTCGCAGCTGGCTTTGTTCTCCGCTTCGCGCAAAATATTGCTGCGTCAACTGGAGGGCATTGCACCTGGGCGTTGAACTCAACGGGGACTGCAACTAACGTGCGATATATCGGGTGACAAGATCAGCGACCGCAATATGCAGAATATGCAGAATGTCTGCACCGCATATTTCGACATTGTCGTATGTTTGGGCTGGTTCATTGGTCGCTGATTTGTTGACGAATTGAACAGTTCGTTTCGGTTTGACGATCCGATGTTGCAAGTATATTAGTTATGTCGCTCGGCGACTCATCCACATTATCAATAGGTTTTTGATTAACAGCCGACGACCGCGCGATTAATGTGCTTTTTTGGAACTTGTGATCCATTAAGCACTTTAAAAACAAAATGCCTAAAAGTATGCACCGAACGAAGTCTCTGTTCGATCAAGATGTAAGCCGAGACACGCACCGAGAAACAAATATTTAAAAAGCTCAGCTTTAAGGGTTCAGCTGTTTGATGCTTTTGACAGGTGTAAGAGATATTAATAAAGTATTGATCAAAGAAGGAGATATTAAGTATGTTAGCAAAGGGTGACATTGCCAATGTCAACTTCGATATCCACGCTTTTTACAGTTACGAGCGAAGTTAATAAGAAATACTGCAAAGTAAATATACATATATATTTATAAAGTGTGTGTATAAAGCAGAAATATGAAAAAGAAAAAGATGTGACTTCTCAGTTTATCCGTGAAATAGATTTTCGGAAAAAAAAGAGCTCCACTCTCGCGTCCCAGCAAGGCACTCGCGATGAATCACAAACGCCAAGACTATTGCACGCAGTTTAGTCCAGCACTAGTGAATTTTATAACTTAATATGCACCAAAAATTAGTATTTTTACAAGAGTCGATTTGAGTTATCACCGTCGATTCTCGCGTCGAACACACAGCCGACTGTGTATTTTACTAGGTATGGTAGTGTATTTGTGTGTATACTGAGATCGTGACGTTCACGTGGAAGTTTAACGTCAAGGATTCTATGCAGGGTATGGACGTCACGTGGAAGTTTAACGTCAAGGATTCTAAGGTGGATATGAACGTTCACGTGGAAGTTTAACGTCCGGGTCAAGGATTCTAAAGTGGGATTGAATACTTAAAAAGTTCACTTACCGCTTTGTTCGCTGTTCTCCAAGAAAGTGAGCTTGCATTGATCGGTGGCTCCTTTTATATGCCAAGGCTAGCGGTACTTGGCTACCCTTTTTTTGTTCTCAGGGTCAGTGTTCCTTTTGCGTGGCCTTGACTTAATCTGCTTGTGTTCTTTGTTGTAGTAGCGGCTCCATTGTTTCGCAGTGTACGTTGTTGTTTTGTTTGCCAAACTTGTGCTTGTTGTTTGTCGAAGATTTTGATCGCTGATCATCTTGTGGTTCCAGGCTCTCAGTACTCGTCGCTGCACTTTTTATGTATAATTGTCGTTGCTGAATTTCTATGTGCTTTGAATGTTGTTGTTAATCCCTTGTGTATTTGTTGTAAATTTATTCTCGGCTGTGATGTTGTTGTTGATATTATTGTACTAATATTCTGCTAATCCCCTTAGTGTATTTGTTGTCAGGGTTCTATGCACTTGTTGTTTTTTTCTCAAACGAGTTTATTATTATATGTTTGTTCAATGTAACTTGCCTGTGGTAGTTGGTGTAATGTTTTATTTTGATGTTTGCCTTTTTCTGTCTTCCCGCTTTCGTACATGTCTTTGTTGTTAAAACAGTGGCTATGTGCTTAAGTTTGTGTTTTTTTTTTTGTTTGGAATCCCGGTTTTTATTCGGCTATTGTTTTTTTGTTGTTGTTGATCTTGCGGCTAGTATTTTGGTTCTTGCTATTCGTTTTGCTTCACTCCCAGTTATTTAAGCGTGATGTTCGAAGTTGCTTCGTTTGTTTGAGATTCGATGTTGTTTGATGTTCGACGTTGCTTCGTTTGTTTGCGGTTCGATGTTGCTTCGTTTGTTTGAAGTTCGATGTTGTTTCGTTTGTTTGAAGTTCGATGCTGTTTCGTTTGTTTTGATGTTCGACGCTGCTTCGTTTGTTTGCTTTGCTGGGTTTACCAATTTTTTTGTTGAATTTGCAACTTGTTTTGCTGTGTTTGCAAATTGTTTTGCTGAATTTGCAAATTGTTTTGCTGTGTTTGCAAATTGTTTTGCTGAATTAATTCCACTTCAAGTTGGGAACGCGCAACTCGAGGTTACTGCATCCCTTGAAAGCGGTTTTTATGGGAGCAGCTCAGGTGGGGTGTAGGCCATGTTCTACACTCGTTTTTGTAGGGGAAATTTCATTTTTCTTACAATATAGAATAGGATTGATAGTATATATTATAGGACAGTATGAAATTAACATTTTTAAGTTTATTACTAATAATTTACTACTAATAATTTTAATTTGATTTCAGTCTAACGTGTGAATAATGAATGAAATTCAACAAATTTCATAATAAAAAATTCAACAAAGAAATAAAAAGAAAATCAGAATAACGTTTCAATAAGCAACAACTTGTTTATTTAAGCGTAAAAATATAAGGAAAGAAAACTTATAATAAAACAAATTCGTAGTTAATATTTGAGTAATTTCCTTTGTACATTTTAAATTGAACTTTTTAGTTTGTATTCATTTTAATTGGTAGTATACGATATATGCAAAGTAGCTGTTTCCGTTTTAAATGAACAGCCATTATTATTGCATTTGCATTTATTATAGGAATAAATGCACATAAAATCTATGCATGAAGAATAAGTTTATGCATAATAAATCTAAAATAAGAAAAATTTATGTTTCCTAATAAATAGTTATAGGAAATAAAAGTAGTATAAAATGTAGTACATAAATATTCATAATATATTTCATATAGCAATCAAAAATCAATGTAAAATATTAACGAATTCACGGTATTGACACGCAAAACATAAACTGAGAATTAAGCGATTAACACAAGCACAGCAACAAAGCAGGTGTAGAAGTAGAGCAATGTAACGAGCAGAATGTAGTGTCAGCATTTTAAGTAGAATACACTTCAGATTTCACAAAAAGAAATAATGGAAAAAAAATCACAAAGGTGAAATAATTTTAACAAACGGAACAATAAAATAGAGAAATAATAAAAACATTGTTATATGTTATATGTTATATATACATATATACAATATTTAAAGTACAACTACAAATAATAATGTACACATATACATACATATATAAAAGTAATTTAAAAGTTAATTTAAATGTAATTTAGAAACAAAATATGTACAATCAACCCGAAAATATTGAAAATAAAAGAAATAAGAATAAAGAAAAAAAATTATAAAAAAATGAAAAGGGAAAAACATATACAGTGGGGATACTTTTAATGAGTACATATTAGTACTTACCATCGTTTACAATGCATAACTTTTTAAATAATAGTGCAAATCAAATAATTTTTTTTTTTGTTTTACTCTTTATTGACTTCTTCATTGATAGAGGTATAACACTTGACCAAACAATAACAATTACTTAAACAAAATTTAACGAAAGAGAAAAAAAACGGCATGTACTCACTTATGCACTTTTATAATATTAAGAAATTTGTTGTAATTTACAGTTACTTTTAATATTTGGTCCAAAGCCCTTTGTTCTTTAACACAGCTTTACATCTTCTTGGCATACTCTCAACCAAGTTTTGAATAATTTCGTTTGGAATACTTCGCCATTCTGTTTCAACCCTGCCCCAAAGTTCGTCTAAATTTTTTGGTGCTCTTGAATACTGTCCCATCCGTCTTTTCACGATTGACCACAAATTCTCAATCGGATTGAGGTCGGGACTTTGAGCTGGCCACTTCATCAACTCAAATTTTTGTCCAGAGAGCCATTCCGTCACTATTTTGGATGTGTGCTTAGGGTCGCCATCCTGTTGAAAAATTACTTCTTCTTCCGGATAGGCGCTTCTTCCTCTCTACAAAATCTGGAAGATGGGTCTGGAGAATTTTTAAATAATCTTCCTTCTTCATTATTCCCTCAATTTTTTGCAACGGACCAACGTGCCACCATGTAAAGCAACCCCATACCATTACGTTGCCGCCACCATGTTTAACTGTTTCTTTTACATGGTGTCTTTTAATAGATTCATGTGGTCGACTCCAGCAGTGAGTACATGCCGTTTTTTTTCTCTTTCGTTAAATTTTGTTTAAGTAATTGTTATTGTTTGGTCAAGTGTTATACCTCTATCAATGAAGAAGACAATAAAGAGTAAAACAAAAAAAAAATTATTTGATTTGCACTATTATTTAAAAAGTTATGCATTGTAAACGATGGTAAGTACTAATATGTACTCATTAAAACTCCCCACTGTATGTAATTATAATAAATATAGAAAAAGTAATATATATTTAAAACCTTACATATAAAAGTAAATGGTAACCTATTACGAATTTTTATTGAAATACTTTTGAAGATAATATTTATATAATAGTTAATAGCCTAACAAATTATATTCAACTGGCTTAACCTAGAGGATTATTGTCAGAATTAAAATTATTCAACTGATTACATAAATATTAGGAATCATGAATAGAATTTTATATTAAATTAGGATAGAGATAAAATATTTATAATTGAAATAAAATAAATACAATATACGTTACAATTTACATAGTAAAAGTACATGATAATAATTTCAACTCTTCTTAATTGCAAACAAATTATAAATAATATAAAAAGTTATTGTAAGAACAAAAAAATATAAAAATTGATAGTTAAATGTAATAATAACGTATATAAAAGAGGAATCCAGCATGCAGAGAAGTCGACCCGAATGCCGATGTAAAACCATTACAGCAGCACAAACCACGCACTCACTGCTACCTAAGAGGGTAACAACACACCACAACACGGCGACGAAATAGCGCCCAGCCAACTCAAAGGGGGAAGGGTAGCTGGAACAGCACATTACACACATTAGCCAAACAGCTGATCAGTTTCACCACCCACAATTCAACCAAACATAAATGTACAAGAAAAATTTAATATCTTTGTACGATACTAAATTTTTCTTCCTCTAGGGTGGAGGAATCTAGGTGTAGTCAGAATCATTGGTCTGGTAATAACAGCGCTTAACGTTGATATCACCACATAACTTTCGGCCCAGCAGTTAACAATGCTTAACGTGTGGTAACACATACTTATAGGCTGCACTCTAATAGCGAAGCTCGAAAGTACAAAGTCATACACCACTGTGGCCTAGATAAAACCAAACGCGACCGCATACCAATAAGTAGAAAATCGCGCAATTTATTGTCAAGAATTATTGCTCAAAATAATTCTTGAAATAATTGCAAAATCGAGGTGGAAATGATTCTGACCAACAACGAATCATAAAAGATATATAAACCCATCTTTGAGTTTCAAACGGGGAGTCATATGTATATTAATTGTAAAACCAGTCGTGACAAGAAGAAGAGTTACTCTACTAGCTACCAACAAGTTGAAGAATTGTCGGAAATAAACGTAAGAAGCACCCAAGTTTCATTTCAGCACCTGTCTATACTCGGGATTTCTGCCTGACGGGTAAAAGGTCCACAAAGGCGGCACCTTGGTGCCCGTGGCAATATAGGTGAAAGGGATCCACCGTCGGCACATTTGCCAGATCCCTATAAAAAAGTCCACAAAGGCGGCACATCCATGCCCGTGGCACCGTCGTCCAGGGGATTCACCTTTGGCGATGCGATGGCGATTCCTTGCCGGTGACACCATTGTCCGTGATCCTTCACGTCGAAGGCTCAACGATAACAAACCGTCTAATAGCACTGTCTGTGATCCTTCTTGAGGATCTAGGACATAAGGTTGTCCTGGTATCCTGTTAGGATACAGATTACAATACATATACAGCATACAATACACTATTATGTCCCTTATCCTTCGTTCAGAAGGAAAACAGAGCTAACGTTATATCGTAGATCCCCCTACAAGAAGGGTCATGGACGGTGGTGGAAGAAAAAAAATTTAATCATTGATCCTTCGACGTGAAGGACCACGGACAATGGTGTCACCGGCAAGGAGGGGCCGCCATTGTGGCCTTTTAAAGGGATCCGGCAGATTTGCCAAAGTTGGATCCCTTTAGCTGCAATGGTGCCACCAGCAAGGAGGTGCCAAAATTGTGCTGTAAAATATAGAAAAATTTGGTTATTATTCTTACGTTTATTGGAGGCATTCTTCTTTTCTCGGTGACCTTGTAGTTCTTCTGCTTTGTAACTGAATGTTAATTTATTGACAAACTCTCTGTTTGAATCCAAAAGATGGGTTTTTATATATTTTGTTAATTCGTTACTGCCCAGAATCTTTCCCGCATTGATTTTTGCAACTATCCCAAGATAATTCTTAACAATAAATTGCGAATTATTGCTATTTTGAATTGAGCGCGATGTTCCACTTATTGGAATGCGATCGTTTCTGGTTTTTGTTTATCTAGTTCGCGGAATGTGGTCACACGTGTCGTTTTGCTTTGCTGCTTTACGATTGTAGTGCAGCCTATATGTATGTATGTCCGAATTTGCGTTCCGCAGACGAAAACTGTGTTACCGTCTTCGAGCTTTAAGTATATGCCCAAAAGGTATGTGGTAATAACACGTTAAGCGCTATTATTACCAAAGCAATGTTTCTGACCTACAACAGGACGTTACTCAACAAAGATATTTCAAGAGTTCTCTGTAGAGGTCTTTTCTGTCGACTCTCCGTGTTACAAGAAAATTCACTTTGGATCCTCTGGGTTTCACCTTTTATTTATTTGTTTAACTCTTATGTTCTACACTGTAATATATTTTTATTTTTTTAATAACAATATTCGTTTACTTTCTCAACTTTCTAGACGTTAATATTAAGATTTCTCGGGGTTACTTTATTTACAGACTGATTTTTCAAAGTTCGGTAGTCGCATTTGCTACCGAATTCTAAATTGGGTTGGAGTGTTCTGTTTCGCAATATTAATATTGACAATTTTTAATTATTGATATGTCGCAATTGTAATGTTAACAATTTTTAATATTGGCAGAATGAATTCACCTGAGTTTGTAATCTGAACTATCATCTTTGTTGTTGGCCAGTTGTTGGTAATATACCAACTATTTAATTCATAGCCATGCAAAGTACAATAGCTACAACAACTAAGATATTCGAATATAAACGGTTGGCGTTGTTAATTTGTTGATAAATCCATACCATAAATTCATACAAATTTAATGTACTAATAATTCGTCTATAAGTTCAACTTTGTTATAAATGAATGTATCAATTTGTTGATTTCCTTCGACGATGGCAATGCCGCCGATACAACCTCAAGTGGCCACGAATTCTGTATGAATTCTGTATGCAACAAAGATACTGAAAAGTTTTAATTTCAGTGGCATAACAACGAAAAAAACACTATGTTCCAAACTCAACAGTGTTTGCCGCGATTCGAAAGATTGTCATTCAAAGGTTAACGGTGGGATAAAATTTATTAAGACGAGTGAAGAAAGAATTGAGTTGTATGTAAATTGGTTGATGAAGGAGATTACGTACGATATTATATATAAATTATTATATACTATTATATTCTATTATAATGTAAATAGAAAAGGATTATATGTACATATCTTATTATACATATCTTAGCATTTGTCAATGAAGATAGCGAATATTCATTGTCATGTGATTCAGTTAACACGAAAGTTCTAACTCGTTTCAGAGCCGTGAAAATTCAGGAGATGTTAGATGCATTGAATGGGAAAGATATCGGCGTACCTTTTGATTGTGGTTAGAAATTAATTATTACGATTTAGACGCTTGCAAATTTGCATCAGTTCGGTGCAGCTCTCTATAAGCTAATCATCAATTGATATGCAGTGATGCGAATCCATACATTTCGTTCTAATGTAAAACATTGCTTTTCTAAGCTGCCTCAGAAAAGTCAAGACCCACATGGTGAACTCATTACTGCTGCGCAAAACAGTTTACGATAACTAGCAGATAGTATAAATCTAAAACTTTTTTATTGGAGCAAAACGAAAGTCTTATCTTGACGCAAGGTTTATGCAACACAAAATACTGAAATATGGGGAAAAGTTTTCTGAGATCTGAAAAAGCTACAGAAATTGAAAGAGTAGATTATAATTTTATCCAGATTAAAAATAATTCTAAAAGATTTAAAATAATTTTAATCAGTATATTCTAAGAAGTTCGCAAAGTGTTGGCACTTTTTAATGTTCGGAAATAAGAAATTAGTCTTTTATGAGGCCTATAAAAACTAACTCAATATTATAGAAATCAAGAAAATATTATGACAACTTGTATAATAAAAATAAAATATCAAATCTTTTTTGCTACGAGTATTTAGTTTAATATTTAGTTTTGGTTTAATATTTAAGTTCATTACTCTAACAAAAATCATTACAAATTTTTTAGGTTTTGACGGATATGTTTCATCAAAATGATTTGAGAAATATTGTTTTGCCTAATCCTACGCTTCCAACGCAGTTTTGCTGTACAACTTATGAAGAGGTTGTGAAAGAATTGATTCACGAAGAGAAACAATATCAACGAGATTTGGACATGATCATTCGTGTGTTCCGGGAGCAGCTTGCTAAAATTGCAGATAATACAAATTATTTAGATTCAATATTTTCTAATATTTTTGATATTTATGAAGTGACAGTGACTTTGTTAGGCTCCTTGGAAGACGTGATTGAAATGTCACAACAACAAAATACTCCTTATATAGGAAGCTGCTTTGAAGAATTAGCTGAAGCGGAAGAATTTCATGTCTATACGAAATATGCTGAAGATGTCACCTCTTTGCAATCACAGGAGGCTTTAGGAGCTTTGTTATCAAAATCGGATGTATTAAATTGAAGTATAATGTAGTGATCTGATATATTAAGTTAATTTTAATTTAGGGTTATTCCTTAATATCAGTTGGCCATGGGTTTCCTGATGCTGTCAAATATTATCTACCCAAATTGCTGCTGGTTCCAGTATGGCACGCGTTTCTCTATTTTGATTATATAAAACTTTTAATGGGATTAAGTCCATTACAAGAGGATATAGAAAGTTTTGAACAAGTTCAGGGGCTTCTAAGACCATTGCGTTGTGATCTCGAAAACATTGTTAATAATTTGCCAAAGTATTAATATTAATATAAAAATTGCAAATAGTAAATTAATTAATACAACTCTTTTAGGGAAATTTGCATTCCCTTAAGCAACAGAGCACGAAGACAAGCCGCGGTTGAAAGGACTAAGGAACTTCAAAATACTGTGGAGAATTGGGATAAGGACGTTGGTCAGAATTGTAATGAATTCATAAGAGGTAATTGTATGATTTCGAATTAATTTGTAAAAAATAATTAAATTCAAAAATTACAATTTTGAACATTTTCATTTTATTGAAATTGAATAAATTAAAATAATTTGAATTAATGAGTAAATCTGAAAGTATGAAATTTTAAATGAATGAATGCATAAAATTTAAAAAAAACGATAAAGGCCAGTTTTTCAGTGCTCGGTTATCGTCGTTTCTCAGTTAAACTACGTTTAACCGGCCAATATTGGTGAGTTAAATTCCGGTAAATTTATCGTTTTAATAGATAAAGAAACAGCTGTTTTTTCGAGTTCATTTATTTTACCGAGTTCATTTATTTATTTTACATTTACCTTTGTTCAAAACTATGCTAATAATTTTGTTTATTTGCACCAGAACAGCTGTTTGTAAAAATGAAAATATTGACAGGTGCTGCCAAAAATAAGTTGCTCCTAAGTTTAAACGCCGTTTAAACGTGGTTTATTGTTTAAGTTTGTTCTTATTGGCGGTTCTATCTTGGCTGATATTGTCTGTTTGTCGGAGTTATTTTAGTCTCATTGTCAATTGCTATTTTGAAGTAATTTTTGTCTTTTTCTATGATTTTGCACGGCCCTTCGCAGGGTTCGGAATATATCCCTCAAACGAACAACTTTTTTTATATCCCTCACAAAAAAACGATCTCAAAAGATGAAAATCTGTTTTGACTCATGAGCGATTTTTATTTTTTCATCTTTGTTCAAAAAAATACATATCGCTCACGTTCAAAATAATTTCGATCTTCCAACAAAACTATCACTTGGGATGAAAAAAATTCTTATCTTCAAGTATTTCGATCCCTCAAGTTCAAAACATTTCGTTTGTTGACGAATAGCGATCGCAGAAGATGAGAAAACTTCGGCTTTCGCACCAAAACGATCTTCGGTGATGAAAAAAAGGCTGCGCAGGCAAAGAATCGATCTTTGAAGATGAAAATAATTTCGACGCAGGGATCGAAAAAAGCAGCGGAACAGAGTTGAATAGCATGGGTTTTGTTGGTGTTTGAATAGTCGCATCGCGGCAGAGACAATTGCTTGAAAATGAAGTTTTGTTTGTGTTTCGTATGAATATTTTTTGTTGGATTTGTTACACGATGAATTAAAATTAATTTTGCAAGGTGTGGCGTGTTAGGAAAAGTTGTAGAAGTAAATACGTAAAATATTAATGTGTAAAAATATTAATAACTAAATTGTTTTCTACCATAAGTACATTATTATTAATATATTTTATACATATTTCTATTATAAATGTTTATTATGAATTATGTATTTGCTCTCCGATTGAAAGCACTGATTGTGCCGCGTTACATTCGTCAATTTTATTATCCGACGGACATTTGAAACATGAATTCTTCTTCACTTCTTCCTTAATAAAATTTGTTACCTGTTGTTCCTCTAAAAATCAATCCTTTTTCATCCCAAAAGTAAATAGTTTCAAGGCCGATATACAAATTTGCCTTCCATTCATACATGTACATATGTATTCAAATGCCTACCTGCAAAATTTATTGCATATATTCGTAACGAGCTCGTAGAAAGGGTTGAGTAGTAAATTTTTGCAATTGCTTTACGTTTTTTATGCAGGACATGGTCCAAAAAAATGTAAAGATATTCATATGTATATTAGGATGGATTGAGAGAAAGCCAAGATTCTTTGAGAAAATTTCTTTAAAGTCAGCAGTTGCAAAAAAAAAATCTTCTGTGTTTCAATATCAGTGAATAATAAAAAGGGAAAATATAATGGGAAGATATAAGAAATATATATATGTATATATAATGAATATGTATAAAACATATTAGAATAATGTACATATGGTAGAAAACAATTTACTTATTAATATTTTTACATATTAATATTTTACGTATTTACTTTCACAACTTTCCTTCACACTCCACACCATGCAAAATTAATTTCAATTCATCGTGTACCAAATCCAACAAAAACATATTCATACGAAACACAAACAAAACTTCATTTTCAAGCAATTGTCTCTGCCGCGATGCGACTATTCAAACACCAACAAAAACCATGCTATTCAACTCTGTTCCGCTGCTTTTTTCGATCCCTGCGTCGAAATTATTTTCATCTTCAAAGATCGATTCTTTGCCTGCGCAGCCTTTTTTTCATCACCGAAGATCGTTTTGGTGCGAAAGCCGAAGTTTTCTCATCTTCTGCGATCGCTATTCGTCAACAAACGAAATGTTTTGAACTTGATGGATCGAAATACTTGAAGATAAGAATTTTTTTCATCCCAAGTGATAGTTTTGTTGGAAGATCGAAATTATTTTGAACGTGAGCGATATGTATTTTTTTGAACAAAGATGAAAAAAGATATTTATCAGTGAGGATGGAAATATTGTTATCTTCAATGAGGGATATAAATTGAGCGATATAAAAAAGAAACGTTTTCCGAACCCTGGCCCTTCGTAATGTTGCTGTAGTGATTTGTTTGGAATTCTTTTAACGTATACGTATTTTCATATGTGAAGATTTTTGGGCATCCATGTGTCTTTGTCTCGGTGGTGTTCATTGTTGGATTTAACGTTTCCGACGTAAAATGTTGTTTTATGTTATTTAAAACCGCTCCACCACAGCTTTAGCCTAAACTAGGGTTAGTCCTGACCGAAATTTCGACCCAATTCCCATTTTTAATTAATTCTTTTTTATTACAAAATTTTTCAACAACAAAATATCAACAACACCTTCTCTTCACTTAATCAACCAGATCGTCTTCGTATGCACACAAGAAATCTCAGTAACAAAATTTTGCGTTTAGAATCTTTCTTGAGCTTAGCAACATATTGTATGGTGATACCCAAGGTTTATGTACTAGGAGGTAATACATGATATATGTTAGTGCAGATAAAATTTCAACTCCCTTTTTATGCAGTAGAGAAAAAAATACCTACAAATCCGTGTATGTTGTATTAAAACTTAACCCTTTACGCGCTAGTTGGAACCCTTTTCGTGTGTCGTAGTTACATATGGAAGACTGTATCCCCAATTACCATATATAACTTGTGAGGTAAGCCGGCAACGAAAGGAATTTTGTGTTTCATGATCACCCTTTGTTGCACGTCGGCATAGTCACCACTGCAGCAGCTACACCCTCTACCCCCCTGTGCACTGATTGCGGAGTATCTTTTGGTTAGACGTTCGTCATGGGTGTGAGCGGGACGGCGGTAAGTTAATGAAGTGGGAACGGCTGGGAGATAAAGTCAGTGAGTAGAAGGCCGAAAAAAAGAGACAGAGAGAATTTGGTGTAGATATAGTTTGGTCCATAATAAAAATAGATTTCTAAATTTGTAAAATGTAAAATATAAAATTTGTAAAATGTAGTTTAATGAATTAATAGTTGATGCAGCGATTTTCTAATACCTGCAGGAATCGAATCGAAAAAGTTTAAACAATTTTCTAATAACTACGAAATCGAATGTGATTTGTTATTTGCATAAAATAATGTAAAGATTTCAAAGTATGATTCGGCTTGAGAAAACTGTAAAGAATTATTTTCTGCTGCAGAAATTATCTAATAACTAATAATCGAATCAAAAACGTTTAAAAAATTTTCTATTAACTACGAAATCGAATGTGAATTGTGATTTGCATAAAATAAATTAAAGATTTCGAAGTATGATTTGGCTTGAGAAAAAGTAAAAAAGACAAAAATTTGTATATAGACAGCCATGTTTGTTTGGAATCAGTACATCGGAATCAGTACGTATGAACAAATGGTATCGGACTCGTTCTTGCCAACTCTACATGCCGTGCCGGTTAGAATAGATCAGCTATTCATATTTTCGGAGTTGATTAAAAAAATATTTTCGAAAATGTTTTATTTGACGGCTTCCGAAGGCGAAACACGCGTCTTGGTCGCTAGTGTATAAGAAAAATATTGAATTTGTGAAACAAAAATACAAAAGTTACCAATAAGCAAACCTAGTTGATGTGATCGTTTATTCAATGACTAGTGTTTACAAAGAAACCAGCGAAGAAACCAGTTAAACTTGTTCTACTAATACAAAATAATACATATATAATTAATAACATTTAAATATACATACATTAATTTACATTTACTTGACATTTAAAACTATTTGCTGAAATTATTCTAATATTCTACAATTATAAAAAAATAAAAATATAGTTTATAAAACAATAAATACTTTACTAAAAAACCCATTATTCTAATTAATAAATTATATTATACTAAACAACAACAAAACAAATTAAAAAGTAACGAAGCAGAACAAAAAGCAAACGCCAAATAAATAAAAACATGATTAACAAGACAGTGATTAAAAGAAGAAAACACATGAAAGTATCCTTTTAATATGAAGCAATCTTGAAGCGAACCTAAAATTAAAAATTAAAATTAAAAGACTACCTGCCCATCTTCAAAAATAAACTCTTAAATTGGTAAAAAGAAAAATTGCGTAATAATTAATAAACCTACTCTATAAAAATTATTATAATAACAACGATAGCTACATAGAATTTTAAGTTGGGCATGAAGAAACTTACAATTGACTGCATAATTAAGCGATATTTTAAAACATTTAAATACTTAAAAACTTCATCTTAAATTAAAGAAAATACGTAAATAAGACAAATAATTGAAATCCTGCTATATTTTTTTTTTGCAATGTGCGAAAAACGAAACAAAAGGAAAGAATCTTGAAAGCATGGAAACTATAAGACATAATCAGCAGCAGGCTTGGTAGGCAGAGCAGTTCCGTGCGGTGCAGCGCAGCGTTGATCACGAAGGAAGAGCAGGAAAAACGAAAAACTTCCGTATTACTTTTAGTCAAATTTTTTTTTATGTGACTATATATAGTCACACCCTATTGTATTGTTTCTTTATGAAAAGCTTCCGTTACAGGTCAAGGAGCTCCCTGATGACGCCACTCACGGGGATCCGGCGGTAACTTCTGGGTAAGCAATTTACATGGTAGTTTTGAAAATAATGCCATCGAACCCGTTGATATAGTTGATTGTTAATAATATACGTTTTTACGTTTTTGAGTGACTATTCACAGTAACTGGTTTTGAAGTATCAGTTTAATTATACCCTACACCTTAAGGTAAGGGTATATTCACTTTGTCACGAAATGTGTAACGCATAGAAATAGAGAGGATAGGTATAGAAAAGTATATATATTCTTGATCAGCGTGACCTCCTGAGTCGATTTAGCCATGTCCGTCCGTCTGTCTGTCTGTCTGTCTGTCTGTCTCTCTGTCTGTCTGTTGAAATCACGATCACAGGAGAACCGGTAAAGATATGAACCGTGATGAAATTTTGCAGATATATTGTGTCTTGTGGTGTGCAGGTTGGTAAAATGGGCAAAATCGGTACACGTCACGCCTATTTTTTATTAAAAATGTGATATCAGCGTACGTTTTAGAGTTATGACAAAATTTCATTCCTGAGTATAGAGTAGCATTATCCGTTAATGTGCCAAATATGGGCGTGATCCGCCCACTTTTAGGTTACACAGGCAAAAGAGGGTTATATAGTTAAATATATAAACTTCCTGAATAAAACTTTAGATAACAACTTGTTTTACAAAAAAACATTATTACATCAAAACTGGGTGCGGTCCGCCCACTTTTACACTACATATAGAGTATAGCAGTCTGAAAACAAGTTTATTACCACGGAAATAAAGTTTAAATGAACACAATTATAAAACAACTAAGCTACTTATTTTGTTTTGAAAAAGGTAATGACCACGCCTGTTATTTATACAGAGGCGTAGCTAGGACTCATGGAGCCCGGGATGGTTAATCAACTTGCATCCCCAAAAATGCCTAGAATTCAATAAGTCACTACCTGATTTCCACAACTGCCGCCCCCGACATTGTGCCGCCCAGAGTGGACCGCCACCCCCGCCCCTCCCTAGCTTCACCACTTTTTTGAAAACTTTTAGGTGTAGGGTATCTAAGATTCGGCCAGGCCGAATATAGCTTTCTTACTGGTTTTGTTTTGTAATACTAAGAGAGATAAGTATTCCCGTAAATTTGAGTATTGTATAATGGACATTTTGAATGGAATTGAATTATGTGTATTTCTTCCTTTTTTTGTTCGATTAATTCTGGAATTAATATAATACGGTTTACTTGACTACAGATTGACATCATTTGTAAATTTGTATTATCCTCCGCTTATAATGTGTAGTCGGAAAGAGTAAGCGTAAACGGGGAGTGACCGGTTCCAATCCGGAAGGCAGATGTGGGTCGCTGAATTTTTGTAACATTTTGTATTTACTTTTTTTTTGTAACAAGGTGTTCCGATACTGTCTGGGGTTACGAACCCCTCTCCTGTTCCCTGGGGAACTCCTGTTCCCTGGGGAACTCCTGTTCCCTGGGGAACTCCTGTTTCCTGGGGGTACAGGCGGACCGACCCTTCTCAGCAGTATCATAAACACCGGTGGTTGAGTTAGCTCACGATACCGGCACCTGTTCGTTACAAACATAACCAAATATAACCAAAAACATTACGAGCGGGTACGCAAAACAAGTAACAGTCTGTAACACCGAATGCCTATTGGTTGTTGCTTACTTTAATTTGCCCCTTGGCTCTTGGAGAAATTACCATAATGACCCTCATGTTCTTTGATGATGACTGTTACATGATTCTCCAGAATATAATTTTTTAGATAATTTATTGGCGTATGGAATCTTCCTATGGAAGTGAATTTTATTCATAATCAGAATTGTTTACTAGATTTTGTGTTTCTCGACGATAAGGATTAACGATAAGGATAAACTTTTATTGAATTTAAGTGGTCGAACAAAACAGCAACACAGCAAGAAGTTGCAACATCTATAGGATTTAACTTCAGGCCCAGTATTTATGACAATCTGAAAAGTCTTATAAACAGTATAATTGGAATACAGTTTTATGCTTACAGAGTGTGTGAGAGCTTGAGAAATGCAGTACCCTTACATAACTCAAGTATCTGCCATAGACAAAGTTAGTTTAGCAAGGAAGTTCGTGTATTTAAAAACAGAGTTGTATAAAAAATATTTAAAACATTGCTCAAGTGATTGTTATATAAAATATATCTGTTAGGCAATTATCTGGCAACGCGATATTGCCAACTATGTCAAATTCATACCAATAACAGCTATTGTATACAAGCTACCACAAGCATTTGCGTCTAAGTTTTATTAGAACAATAGAATAGAACAAAAGTTATTCGAAGTGTAATTCAAACGTAATAGTGTGCGTTATATTTGAGTGGAAAATCTCAACCAGCTACTGTTCGTGAGCTCAGCCATCTCAAAGTGAATAAAATGTTTGTGTTTCGCATCATAAGTCGTTATAATGATACAGGCAGCATTGCCAAACGCTATGGTGGTGGACAAAAAAAAACAGGAATATCACGTGAAATGGTTCGGAAAATGAAGGCTCGACTTAAATGTCCACGCCGTACAATCAAATGGCCGAAGAAATTAAAATATCCCAGCGAAACGTCCGACGCATATTCCAAATGAGCTCAAGGTAATGAGCCTTACAAGTTCCAAAAGGCACATGATCTTACACCAAAACAAAAGAAAAGTTAGACTCCAAAGAGCAAAAGAGTTGTTACGCTTGCACAAACGTGGCGAATTTCGAAACATTGTGTTCTCTGATGAGAAAAATTTCCCTATTGAGCAGTTCATAAACTCTCAAAATGATGAAATGTTTACTTAACTGAACCCACTTACGAAAATTTGAGACTACGAACGGCAACTCGAAGTAATTTTCCACTTATGCGACTTATTATTGGGGAAAATGTTTTGGAAGGTGTAGGCTTAATGGGGCACGTAAACATTTCGGTGGGTATTTCAACAAGACTCGGCACCGTCTCATAAAGCTCGTGTGAACCAAGAATGTTTAAAAAACATCGTTCACGCGCACTTCATTTGGTCCACACAATGGCTTTCGAATTCGCCAGATGTAAATCCGATGGACTATTCTGGGCCATCTTGCAGAGCAAGGTGAGGACTAAAAACTATGCCAGTATGGATACGCTGAAGAAAGCCATTGTACGGAAATGGGCCAAAATACCGCAAAATCATAATCGTGCATGCAACTCATTTTTTAACAGTTTGAAGGCCATAGTCAAGGCAAAAGGTGGTCACATCGAGCTAAAATGATTGGATTCTAAAATTTTTATTATTTTTACACATTCTTGTAATTTGAATCAATAATTTTACATAATAATTAAATAATTGCACCCAACAAAAAAATGGTCGTTTGAATAGGTAAGAGTTCCATCGCCTAACCATTTAGAATATCTATACTTTACGAGTTAAAGGTAATCTAAAAGCCCAAATGATATCCAACTTACATGCAATTTATTCGCAAAACTTTTTATGTATATCAACGTATTCTGATCTCCGATATGACTCGACTCAATATCCTTAGGTTAGGTTAGGTTAACAGGGCGTGTGGATGCAAAGCGGCCACTTCCACTTAGGCCTTATAGGCCCATTGTGAGTGCCCTCTTGTGGTTCTGTGGGAACCTTGCTGTTCCGGTCAGCTACTCAGACCTAGCCTCACCGATTAGGTGGGGTAATGGTCGAGTGTAAGCTGGACAGGTGCTTTTGATGAGCTTTATGAGGTTAATCACCGGACGCTCTACCAACTCTGTCAGCCTCTCGATGTACTCCGCCCCCACACTGCAGAGGCGACGGTATGCAAGGGCTGAGCATTGCCAGAGCAGGTGGTGGATAGTCTCCTCCTCATCCTCGTCGTCGCAGCATCTGCAGTGATCCACTCTGGTGCCCGGCTTCCACCTAGCCACCATGGCCCCTATGGGGCAATGCCCTGTGATCACTCCTACTATCACTCTAAGTTGGTCTCTGGGCATTGAGAGTATCGTCTTAGAGTTTCTTCGATTGAGCTCTGGCCATAGCGAGCGAGTGATAACGCAGTCCGGCCTGGTTTTCCAGGAGTGGTTGGTTATATTTGTCACTATGGTATTTATTGAATTCTTCTGGTTAGAGATAGGTGTCTTGACAGAGGAGTCTGCTTCTTCGGCCCCCAGTGGAACCCGTTCTAGCCAGGAGGTCTGCTCGCTCATTGCCTTCGATGTTCGAGTGGCCTGGGACCCAGCAGATCCTGATGATGTGGGTCCTCATTAGGTCCCTCAGTTTGCCTCTGCATTTCAAGACAATCTCTGATTTTACCTCCGTTGAGCCTAAGGCTTTTATGGCAGCTTGACTGTCTACGAAGAAATTTATATCTGTTCCAGATACCCTTTCCTCTAAGACATAGTTAGCCGCCCTGTCGATCGCGAAGATCTCCGCCTGGAACACGCTGCACTCGTCTGGCAATCTGTATGATCGCTGTGCTTGTAGCGTGTTGGAGTAGAAACCGGCTCCTGTTCCGTCGCAGGTCTTTGAGCCGTCCATGTAGATTGAAATACCTTTGAGTTGTATTTGTTTAACGGACGACCACTCCTCCCTACTGGGAAGGAGGATACTGGGTAGGATTTCCTCAAAGTCAATTCTCTGAAGAATGTAGTCCGTTTCAGCGGTCAGGGTCATCCGAGTATTGTGGTTTCGTTGCTCTAGCGTGTGAAGTACGGTCGCGTGTCCATAATGAGTCTCCTTGCAGAGATTGAGACCTCGTAGCCTGAAGAAGCTTTTCCCTGCTGTGCTCAAAATGAAGAGGTTTAGGGGAGGGAGAAGCAACATCATTTCCTGCCTTTTCCCTTTTCTCGCAAAGATCCCTTTTTCTCGCACATGGATTCAACAGCAGATGCTAGTAAATCGTCTAGTAATATATCACATTTATATGAATTGGAAAAGCAGGATAAGTAAATGGTAAATGAAGAATTGGTAATAAAACATTTGAAGTAGATGATAATAAAATATCTATTTCTAATCATAACTGGAGATACATTGTTATAATTTTTAGGTTTCTTATGGAATAATAGTTGAGACAATCCTGATGTCAAGCTCCAGTTATGATTAGAAATAGATATTTTATTATCATCTACTACAAATGTACTAACAAATTTTACATACTACAAATGCTCATAAACGCAATTATAGCTCAACTAAGCAAACCATGGGGACTAAAGCATCCAAATACAAAATAATAAAAAAGTTATTCAATCAGCTTGGCTAGACGCAGTATCATTTGATGCGGTATCACTCAGTTCGTCGGAGAGAGAGATGGGGATGAAAGGGAAAAGTCTACATTCTGGTATTAGTTGTAGAGAATTTGTGATATCAACCTAGAACCTGCTTCTCTCGGTATCACTTACGCACACAAGTAAGGAGTTGTCAATGTGTCGGCCATAAAGAATTCGAACGGTTGCAAACGAAGTCGAAAAAGGTCTCTTTTTCGGAGAAATTTCGTTTATTTGTCCCATTTGCCTTATTTTAATATCAAGTCACGAAAATTTCAAAAACAATTAAAAAAAAGGGGGGAAAAATAAGGCGCTTCTCTAAGTAAACAATGTTGTTGTTGTTTCTGGCGTACATTACAATTAGGAAAACATTAATTAATGGAAAAAAAATACTAAAAACGTAAAATGTTATTTTTCATATCATAGTGGTATCTCGTAAAGTTTAACAGATATAGGCCTGTAATCTAGAAGCATTAAACGGCTATAATTCCGGAACTACATGACAGCAATACAAATTATTGTTGTTAGGGTCAGCGGCAGAAACAACAACAACATTGGTTAGGAGGAGAAGCTCCTAATTATTATTAATATTTTTAAATAAATGAACTATTTTAAAAAAATTTCACAACACAACGATTTCCACTGAACAAGAAAACCAAAGTGAAGCAGGTAATTACCATTGAACTAAAATTTAAATATGGGATTTTTAAAAATCCTATTTTTCCTTTACGCATTAATCATAATATAATAAATATGGCAACGATCATAAAATTTGTATGGTAGGCTTAATTATGGAGCTTACAGATTCGGAAAGTGTAGATATCGATGCAGTGCTAGAAAATAAAGCGGGGCCGAATTTATATATAGGTAGAGATGAAACGATGTGGAGTGCACATCCATGTACCCAGGGTGCCAGCTCATAATTTGGTGAAGGGAAGCGTTAATAAAGTTGTGTTACCACCAGAAAAATATATTTAAACCCCCTGATTACGCACTTTGCCTGGAGTTTATGTGGAGAATATGAACACAACAAAAACAAATCTGAGATAAACTTGTACTACAATAAATCTTAAATGTAATTCTACGAAAGGTGGTGTTGATACATTTGACCAAATGTGTCATGCTTTTTCGGTGAAGCGAAAAACTCGAAGATGGCCAGTTGTTCAATTCCACAATTTAACCGATGCGTGTGGAATTGCAGCAAAAGTAGTATGGATAACATTATACCCTGCATGGAACAAATCAAAAGAAAATACGCGAAGAAAATTATTTTTGAAGGAATTGGCATTAGATTTAATAATACCTAACATAAAACTTAGAATCCTGAGAGGCTTATCAACATCATCAGCGAGTGCAGCCAACTCAGCCGCAGCGATTGCGCCACCATCTCGAGATCGTCGGCGATGTGTCATGTGTCCATCGAGAATAGGACGGGCTTGCCAACAATGTTGTAACACTTGAAGAAGAACTATTTGCAACGAGCATTCAAAATCTTAACATGACATATTTAAATAAAAGCATTTTTAATAGAAAGGTATTGTTTTCATATGCGTGACTATAAGTCACACCTTGGTACTTTACGTCAGTAAAATACCTTGGTACGAATAGGGTTAAAGAGCTACTACAGCTGATATATGTAACCGATTCGATTACAACTAAGATTAAATTGTAATTGTAATTGATTAAGAGGAAGGATGCAGGCATATTTTTTGCTAACATTACTTTGAAAAAAAAAAAAAAACTGCGGCTGATGCATTTAAAAAAAAAGCTGCGAAAAAGTAAAAAAACGTACGGTGGAAGTACCTGCATCTGAACTAATAGCGGTAAAAGGATGAAGTACATGCATCGGGAATAGGATCCAAGTAAAGCCGATTTTAATGGGTTTCTACGAAATGACAATCGCGGAAAGTCCAAAAACATTGTGCACAAAAACAAACGCACACTGTATCAAGTACAAACTCACACTGTTTCGTGAATAACGATCAATAGCCAAGATATTTGTAAAAAGCACTAAACTCACATAACGCGCACCAAGAAACCATTTCTGTGCAGATTCTTTTTTTTAAGGTTTAAAATTCGCGCAACTATGTCCAACCTATCGATATAAAAAATAAAAAGGGTAAACAAGTTTCGGGAACATATTTTTACATATGGATATCTAGCAGTTTTTTGTCTTTTTTCTTAAAAAATTCCTCTTTTGATGTTACGATTTCAGCAAAGCTTTTAAACTATTTTTGGGATTTCAAAGTAATGTTAGCAAAAAATATGCGTGCATCCTTCCTCTTTAATTTAATCTTAGTTGTAATCGATTCTGTTACATATGTCAGCTGTAGTAGGTCTTTAAGTGGATGGGCCTTAACGTAAAGTCGCCAAAAATTTCAAAAACGATTATCTCGAAAACGGCCTGTTTTTTTTATTTTATCATTTTTGGAATCAACGGACCAAAATCCTTTAGAATATGTGGTCAAACAGCCCGTTACAAAAAAAAATGTTAATTTGTAGTGCTATCTAGCTAGTGTTATCAGTATGCGCGTATCTATTACGTGCAATATGTTTGTTTGATCAGCGCGTCTGCACGAGACCTATGGGTGTATGGTAGCATTCACGCCTGCCTACAGCATCCTCCTATCCCCCTTTCCCTTCTCGCTACAACACGCAACACACCGAAGCATATAGCACCGCAACAACCAGCAGACACCGAAACATTCACCGGCGCACACCGACGCAACCACAACCGTACACTAAAGCATTTATCAGGCTCACACCGACGGAATCAAAAGCGTATACCGAAGCATTCACCAGGTGCACATCGACGCCACCACAAGCACACATCGAAGCATTCATCAGGCGCACACCGACGCAACCATAAGCACACACCGAAGCATGCACTGGGCGTACATCGACGCAACCACAGCCGTACACCGACGCACAGTGGACTAGAATTGCCGTTTTCGACTTAGTCGCGGTCAAAATTCTGTAACTTTTGATCAAATTAAGATATTTGAATGCGGTTTTTTGCAAATGAAAGAATAAACATGTATCTTTACGCTAATCTAAGTACGAAATATCTAGATATTTTTTTTATATTTTTAAACAATTTCGACACGTCAGTCGCGTTCAATCAAAGTCGCGTCAAAAAAATAACCTTTTTATCTTTTTTATTATTAAGTATTATTAAGCAATATTAAAAGTTTATTGTTTCAGTATAACAATTTAAATGTTTGGGATACTCAATTTCGACAAAAAAAATTTCACAATACTTAAAATTGTGTGCCTTTAGTATGAAAAAGAAACATAGTCGCATGTAAACATTGCTAAAATAAGAACACCAGGTATTTTTTCATTGTTATGATACTTTATTTATTTAAAAAAATTAAATATAGGAACAGTTTTACATAAATTATTACATACTCTAAAACACAAATACAATTTACAATAATACATACTTATTTATTTTCAAAAAAATATTCGTCTGTAGATTTCATTAGAAGTTATCCAGCTTCTCTATCTAGAGGTATTGTTGTCTTAATAAACTTTTTTCTCAAAGACGAAAAGTAAGGATCAGAAGAAATGAAGAGCATTCTAAATAAATCCTCATTGGTACCCTGACGTGAACACTTTCTTGTGTTGTGCTCTCTATAGTATCATTAGTCTTTGTTGCGTTTTTCTTGTGCTTCTTCCGATAAATCTCCAATGGGTAATATATGATGGTTAATTATGTCCTCCCCATGCATTAAAACCTTATGAACTGTCGGTGACATAGTTCTCCATGGATACAACGTGTTGTATAAATCCGCAGTTTTTTTTGTGTATTTCCCAAACTTCAAGGCATTTATTTCTCGATTACTGCTTATCACTTGTAAAATTGTTTTGAAGTTGATTATTAGATTTAAATCAACTCCCGTAATTCGGTAAGTGGAATTCGGGTCTCCAAAAAACGTTCTAGCTGTATTGCCATCATTTGAGTTACCTGGACCAGCCCTCGGCATATCGACGATGACGCCCTCTTTTCGGAACTCAGCTTGAACTTTATTTCTTTATTTATTTTTCCTGTCTGAGTATTTTGTTATTGTCATTTCTCACCGTACCGCTTTCTCCGAAGTCCAAATCATATGATATTTTTAAACGAATTTTAGTATGGAGTGGTGATAATCCAAACGCATAACCAGCTGTCTTGTCGGGATTTACTGGAGATTCACTCAAAGCTTTTCGAGTTGCTCCACAAATTGTGCAAGATGATGTAGCTTTTGTGTCCGTCAATGCTTGAACAGTTTTCCCGTCGACCATTGTAAGAAATAGCCTGTGCTGGACTGTGATTTCTTTTCCGTTGTATACAAAAGCAGAGTCTTCTAAATTGCCTATTTGCGCATTTACTGAAGACACTTCCTGTTGAATTAGCTGCATTCCTATTTATATATGAATTTTATGGGACGGCAATATTTAGTCGTTGATGGCGATGGGTTTTTCCACAAATTCTCCGATATTTGTAACACATTTGCTGAAGATGTGGATGGCTTGTCGACTATTGCAGGAGAAGTGTCGTATAATCGCAAAGGTACAAGAGAGACCATAAACATATCGGCGTAAGTAATATCTTCATCAATGCCTTGCTTGTATTCACTTTGTCCAGAAGACCCATCACAACCCCATTTAGACAGCATCACTAGTTTTCCGATACTCTGCTTAACAAAATCTTCTGAAAGGGTCTCCAAAATACGCTCTGAAGTGTGATCCAACAATGCTTGAAAACTGACTTCTGCTGATATTGTTGTTATGCTGCCTTCATTTAGATGTGGTATACATCGATCCTTCGCAGTAAGAATATGTTCGTAAGCTGGATAACATTTCACTCCAATTTCCATAGCACTGGTCCTTATTAATTTATATTGGTGTTTTGTCATTTTTGCGTCAATATAAATAGCCAACGCTGCATCCGGGGAAAATTGATTAGCTTCTTTGTTATCATCTTGCACTTGGTTAGGAGTTGGGAAGGAATTGAGAACCCTTCTCAGTCGATTTGGACTAGCATGTGAAGCTCTTTCGATCGAAAATCGATCAAACAGGTACGAAAATACACCCCTTCCTAAAATCACAGGTACTCAGGAATATACACAAAACAGGTAGGTAAAATTTTCAAACGAAAAAAAACGGTTCCGGCGGGTCCGGGCGGGTCATATATGTTTGGGGCATTTGTTTATAACACTTCATAGTTTCAAGAACAATAAACTCTAGGATAAGCATTTATAAGCGCTGAGACTTATAATCTCCCAAAGTTAAAATATATATAAAAATTAACGTTTTTTTCAAAAAGTACCGAAAAATACTTAGACTCAAGGAACAAAGTTGTTGTTATATTTTTCCTATAGATAATTAAATGACCTTTCAGAAACTACTTAATTCATTGAGTTATGTTGACTACTTTTTTAGATACAGTCATTTGAATTTTGGCAAAAAACAAAAAAAATACAACTTTTTAGAGAATGAAAAAAAGGTTCACATTTGATCGCCCACCAAAACTATTCACGAAGGTTTCCAACCGAGATATTTTGGCTCATGAGGTATTGAACTATTATAAACAAAATTGCATACCAAATTTTTCAAAAACTCGGTGCGACTTTTTGGACTTTTGGCCGTGGTTCCGAAGCGATAGTCCACTGTGCGACGCAGCCACTAGTGCACATCGACGCAGTCACCGGTGGACATCGACGCCGTCACTCGTGGACACCCACGAAGTCATCAGGAATACATTAACTTAATCATTTAGAATTAATTAGACTAAGACTAAGGTTAAGAAAATAAAGTGAATTTATTTTGTTCCACCAAAGTACAAATTTTTCTGTGGACGGACCTCTGGTCGAACTCGCTGAGTCAGACTCTGGCAAGAGCAACGTTACAACTATTGAGCGGAATATTGTTCTGAAGGAATTGATGATCTCAAATTGAATTTTAACCCAGGGCCAGACAACATTCCTGGGAGTATAGCGTTTAGTGAGTGATCGTGTGATACACTTTATTAAAGGAAGCTATATTTTTCCTTATGGAAACATAACCAAAAATCCAACCAGACGAATTAAACAAAACTTTCTTTTTTGATGTATAAAAATTAAAAAATTATTTTAAAAGTAGTTTTATGGCGATTACAATCTTGAAGTCTTTCTAGTTTATTCTAACAAAACCTCGTGCCTCTAAATTATTCACACAGAAGAATGACAGCTCGATTTTTCTTTTGAAAGTTGACTGCCCTATTGATTCGCGGCTGCTAGCACCTAGGTGGCGTGAGCATCTTTTTTGAGTGCCTACAGTAGCCCACCTGAGCGATGAAACTATTGTTGAGTCGCGTTTGATGCGTTCAGTGCTTACAGTTGTAAGTACGTTTTCCATGTTGATTTTAAAAACATAATCTGAAATTCGTTGCACCTCGTATGGACCTACATACGGTTGGTCACATGGCTTTTTAATCGAGTCGACTCGTAGAAATACGTGAGAACAATTAGCTAAAGTTTTGTGGGCAAAAACATTCCTCTTATTGTGATGCGCCGAAGGCGCGTAACGCACTTGACGCATTTGTTCGCGATGTTTTTCCAAGAAATATCTGGGTTCTGCTGTCATTTGTTCATCGATAAAGAACTCACCTGGTATTCGCAGATTCGTGTCGTAGACTAATTCGGCTGCAGAGGCGCCAATATTTTCCTTCAGGCTAACTCGAAGACCTAGCATCACTGAAGGTAGTATCTCGATCCAATTTTGTGAATTGTGGCACATGATAGCTGCTTTTAAAGAGCGATGCCATATTTCCACCATACCATTCGCCGCAGGATGATACGCCGTGGTTCTTATACGTTTGCTACCGATGAGTTTAGAGAGGGCGTCAAATAACTGCAACTCGAACTGTGAACCTCGATCTGAAGTAATAGTGGCTGGAGCTCCAAAGCGTGCTACCCAACTAGAATAAATTGTATTCACAATGGTGTCGGCTGACACATCTTGCATTGGAACAGCTTCTGCCCAGCGAGAGAATCGGTCGATCATCGTTAATACATATCTAAAACCTTTGCAAAGTTTCATAATAACAATGTCGATATGAATATGCCGAAAACGTTCGCTGGGAATTGCGATGTGCTGCGGCACATTTTTCACATGTCGCCCCACTTTACTCTTCTGGCAGGCAAAGCAGGTGCGAGCCCAGTTCGTAATGTCTCGGTTCATGTGTGGCCAGACATAGCTTTTACCGATAGATCGTCGTGTCGCGCGACCACTTGGGTGTGATAACGCATGCACGTTATCAAATACCCGTCTTCGTAAAGGCTTCGTAAGGCTGGAATATATGGTCACACATTGCCGCCTGAAGTGCCGTAATATATTGCTGCTTCCGCTCCGTTCTCCTGCCAGCTGCGCAAACGCAACGAAGAGTTGTTTGGATTAGCAATTAATTGTTGCAACTCGCTGTCATCTCGTTGAGCCTCAGCCAATTCGTTACCGCTAAAAATTGCTGGAATATTGATGGTCTCAATTCTTGAAAAAGCGTCGGCTACCATGTTTTCAACCGCCTGCGATGTGAATGATTTTCGTTGTGTATTGGCTAATTTCCTCCAACTGACGTGCAACCCGGTCACTTGTGTGATTAGCTTTTTGGGTGAAAGCGTAGACCAATGGCTTATGATCGGTAATAATTATCAGTTGACGACCATCGATAAGGTGCTTAAAATGTCGAATCGCTCGATGAATTACGAGAAGTCTGTCGTACACTTTGTACCTTTTTTCACAGTCGCTGAGTTTTTTTGAAAAAAAACCTAGAGGTTGTAGACCTGTTTTGGATCGTTGGTCCAGCGCTGCACCAATTGCTATATCCGACGCGTCGCAACGTAAGACAAATGGCAGCTGAGCCTCGGGATGCGCAAGAATCACAAATTTCTCAAGAGTGACTTTGCAATTTTTAAAAGCTCCGTCGGCCGCTTCATTCCATTTAATTAGGCTTTTGTCTCTCTTCTTTGCTCCTATAGTTAAATCGCTTAGCGGAGCTTGAATTTTCGCTGCTCTGCAATACCAGATCGATAAAAATTAGTAATAGGTATAGGCGGCTCTGGCACAAAGGAAAAGTGGGATCTACTGGGAGCTGTATTTAGGAGTGTGTCTGTGCTAAAAATTGGGCTGTGTCTTTGCTATAATTCGCTCTGTGCCCTTGCTGAAAGTATAGTTTTAGGGGTTTTTTGGATGATTATGGCATTTTTAGTACATTATGATTGTGTCTTTGCTAAAAATGTGGTTTTGGGGTGTTTTCTCGGGTAATTTTTTACCTTTTATCCTATAGGTTTGTAACTATGCTATCGTCCACCAGATGGCCATCATGAATAATTGCTTTGGAATGCTCATTTAGGCTTGTGTCTGTGATATAGACTTAGGAATGCCGATCGCTTGATATACCGAAGTAGATGGCCGAATAGTGGGGAGTTTTTAGTGTAGCATACTTTTCAGTCTCTTTTTCTAATTTCTCGGTGTTAGGAATGAAGGTGTTATTTTGTCTTTGGTGGGAATAAATAGGGAAGAGAAAAGCGTGGCATACTTTTTAGTCTTTTTATATGACGTGTGTTTCGTACATACATACATATATGGGTAAAGTGCTAAGCTATTGTAGAAGTCAGAAGTTTTGCTATGTGGTTGTTGCTGTTGTTATTTATTTTAGGGGATGATTCGCTTGCTGTGTGATAGTATATTTAAAGATCAAGTGTTATGTATGTATATTATTATAATTTATAACTTATATTTATTTATTTATATATTTATTTATATTTATATATTTATTTATTTATAATTATAATATAATATTTTTTTCTTTTGAATTTTTTAATTTTGCTATGTGGTTGTTGTTGTTGTTATTTATTTTTGGGGATGATTCACTTCGGCACTTTGATCACCAGCTGCAACAATCTGGCTCCGAAGTTCTGTGGAATTTCAATTAAATTAAGTCGTAAGTAGTAATTTCGGGGCTTTGATCACCTGTTGTGTGATAGTAGGGAAACATGCACGTGTTTGCGGTCGACCTGTTAAGGTGTAATCTACAGGCGGTCGGATGGAATAGTCGAAGCTGTTGTTGTAGGAGTTTTCCTTGCTTTGTGTGTGTGTTGTGGTTTTTAATTCAAATCAACGCAAATCAGCCTTTTGATTTTTAGTATTTTTATATGGTAGGTGTTTGGTATATCGGTAAAGTGCTATGCTATTGTAGAAGTAAGAAGTTTTGCTATGTGGTCGTTGTTGTTATTTATTTTCCTGGTTATTTTCTGGTATCTTTCTTTCCAAATTTTATGTATGTATGTAATGTTTTATTATTGTTGGTTTGGGGGGTGTGGGCAAGTTAGTTTGCGATGCACACCGATATATATTTGAGGTAATTTCAATGTTTAAAAAAAGGGGGGTTGGATGAAAATACACTCACCGTAGCGTTGAAATGTTGCTGTTGTGATATTGGTGATTTCGCTATTGTTCGTCTGTTGAGCGTCTTCTCGATGTGTCCAATGCGATGGTTGAAGTGGCCTGGTTTTATTCGTGATTTTGCTTTTCCTTGTTGACGTTCCAAACGTTCGATAAAGTTGAACGGAAGTGAGTTAGTGTTGCGGCTGTCAGGGATGACAGCAGCATTTGCGGCCAGGGAGGTTGGCGACTTGGTTTGCAAGCGTGGTTGCAGGGGTGCAACCACAGTCTACTCCGTGGTAGATAACGCTGATCTAAGGTGGGGGTTAGAACAGCACTAGGGGGCACATAGAGTTCACGCAGGGAGCGTTTGACGTGAACATACCGCCCGCCTTGCAGTACTGCAACTTTACTCAATGGAGAGCGGGATGACGAGGGGGTTCGTCGCTCAAATCATCACGGTGGTGTTGGGGTTAGATGGCGAGGCTTCTCAGGGCTCCACAGGGGGGGTGGAGAGACCAGAACGTGGGGAGAGTGATGGCTACTAGGTAGGGGCTGCGGGGGAGCGCGTCTACCTAGACGCTGATGTTGCCCGAGAGCAACCACCCAAAAATGGTGTTCTGGGCGAAGGGTTGCCCGTAATTGTATGGCAGCGAACCAGGTTGAAAAAACCGCGCGAGAATGTCACATCCCAAGCGGAGGCGAACGGTGTGGCGGGTGTGAAATCCGGGGTCGGCGAGCTTGTAGTTTTGGTATAAATTTTGGATCCGCGCGTCGATGGAATGTCGGGGGGTGACTATCTCCCAGTCACTCACGTGGGCATGATGCTCGATTGTTTCTGTGTATTCACCGCGGGTGCGGAATGTCAAGAGCACTGCTTGGCCCGTAACGAAGGGGATCGGCGTAAGACCAAGAGTGCGCACCAGATGCCGAGAGATTTCTGACGTTTCACAGCCTGAGTCAAATAACGCTCGTTCATGCACGAATCCATCGTGATTCCTGAGCCGCACCAGGGCTGTGGGCAGGAGCACGGTAGATCGCTGTAAGGTGGGCATTGGGTTGGTCATGGTCACTAGCCGGGGGGCGACAGGAGTAGCGATGCGAGCAGCGACAGGGCGCTTCGGAACCGGGTTGGAGACTGCCGTGACCGAATCAGGAGATTGATGCGGGCCTTGGTCGGGTTGCTGATCAATGGGATGCAGCAAGGTATGATGGCGCTTCTGACACCTTTGGCATCGCATCATGCTGGTGCATTGCTCCGTGCGGTGCGAAAATGCCAGACAGTTGGTGCAGAATTGCAACCGGAGCGCGGTCGCACGGCGTGAGGGGGGAGATTGTTCCAAGAAGGTGGCGCAGCGGCGCAGGGGATGGCGGCCGGCGCAGTAGCGGCATGTCTTTGCATCTATCGGCGTCGGAACGATCGGAGAGGCTTCTCCGCGACGGATCTGTCGTGTGGCTCGCTGCCTCCCAGTGTTGTTCGCGGCCAGGCGCTGATAAGAGGGGACGCATTCTTCTACAGGGAACGATTCCCAAACGGGGGGTATACGCCTTGGCATATCGCGCTGACGCCACGGGGAGATGTGTCGTGGAGGGTTCCGACTGGTGGATGGAATCGCATCCAGTCGAGCATCTTTCATTTCCACGTCTTGGATGGAACGGCGAGAGATCGACGGTTCTTCCAGTGATGCACTGGACGTGCAGCTGATCGACAGCATTGGGCTGGATTGGCGTGCGTCGGGGGCAGTTACCATGGGGAGGTCTAGTGTTGTGATTATTGGCTTGGCATCTGCAATCACTTGGGTTGTTTTTGACGATTCAGGATTTTTGTCGGATGGCGAGGGGTCGAAATCCGAATCACTGAAATCCCAGTCGAGCCCAACTCGGGATGTCCGTAAAAAGAAACTCCGGTACGATTCCGATGGGCCCCGTGGGGAGATGCGGCCAGTGTGGGTGGAGGAACCATCATCTTTTTGGCAATTCATTGCGCTGGACTGAAAATAATGTAATTACGTTAGCGGGGGGGGGGGGGGGGGGGTTTGCCGGGGTGCGAGTATCTTTAAGTTATAATACTAAGAGGGGAGAAGAGTTAATTTACTGAGGGAACGAGTAATGGTCCCTTTCTCGGTTCGGATGTCGACGACGGGTGTTTTCTTGTCGGCACCATGATACAGGTGAGTCACGCGGCCGAGTCTCCATTGCGTTGGAGGGAGATTGTCATCGCGTAAGACGACAAGATCATCAATTTCAAGGTCAGGTTGGGGTACCTTCCATTTGTTGCGTTTGTGGAGCTCTGTGAGATACTCATGTTTCCATCGAATACAAAATTGCTGATAGATGGCCTTCACCTTTAACCATCTATTAACAATTGTAAGGGGGGAGTTCAGTAGCGCTGGTTGTGCGGGAGCCAGAAGGGGGCCACCGACAAGGAAATGTCCGGGCGTGAGAGGCTGCAGATCCGATGGATCGTTGGACATACTGCTGAGCGGTCTCGAATTGAGGCAAGCTTCGATCTTCGAAAGGATGGTAGCAAACTCCTCAAAAGTGAAATGCATATTGCCGACAAACTTTCGGAAGTGGAGTTTGAAGCTTTTAACGCCTGCTTCCCACAAACCGCCCATATGAGGTGCGGCGGCGGGTATGAAATGCCATTTGAGATGCTGATAGGCACACTGGGAGGTGACTGCTTCTTGTGATTGTTGAAGTACGCGTTTCCAATCGTTTTGGAGTGTTTTCGAGGCTCCCACAAAATTCTTTCCATTGTCCGAGTATACGTCTCTGGGGCATCCGCGCCGGGCACTGAAGCGGTTAAAAGCAGCAAGAAATGTCGGAGTTGACAGATCACTGGAAGCTTCCAGATGTATAGCCTTCGTTGCGAAGCAGACGAAGACGCAGACGTAGCCTTTGGTGATAAGGCACGCTCTGCCAGTGTAGTTTTTAATATCGAACGGTCCAGCGAAATCTAGACCGGTGGCGCTGAAAGGGCGGGAGAGGGTGGTCCGCTCAGGAGGTAGAGCGGCCATGAGTTGTGTGCGCGCTTGTTTCCTCTGAAGGACACAAGGTTTGCAGGTGTGAATCGTGGCCTTGACGAGGTTCTTGGCCTTGGGTATCCAATGTTGCGTACGTAGCAAACGCAACATTAGTTGGTTTCCACCATGCAGACTGATGTCATGGATGAAGCGAACCAATAACCGGGTGAACACACAGCTGTAGGGAAGGAGGATGGGATGTCGTTCATCATACGAGAGTGACGGGCACGAGGATAGCCGTCCACCCACGCGCATCAAACCGTCTTGGGATAAGAATGGATTGAGCGACAGAATGGCACTCTTGGGGGGGAGATTGTGTTTCATATCGAGAGCCCGATACTCACTGGCAAAATGTACCTTTTGTGCGAGAATCACTAGTCTCGTTTTGACGTGTTGGATTTCAACGGAGTCAATACTGGTATCATGTCGACGAGAGGACGACCGATACTTGGGGTGTGTATATTGTAGAAATCTAAACACGTACGAGAGCACACGAAGAGCTCGTGGCAAAGATGAGAATCTTTCCAACAAGTCCTCAAACTGGGGGAAGTAAGCGAAGTTAGCTTTAACTGGTTTCTTTTCCAGTTCGGTTTCGAGAGTATCGGGAATGTTAGGGTGAGGCCAGTGTTTCTTTTCTTGCCGCAACCAATCAGGTCCGAACCACCATAAGGAAGAGTTGATCAGTTCTGACGGATACATACCACGACTGGCTAAATCTGCTGGGTTGCATTGAGAATCAACATGAGACCAGTGGGTAGCGTCGGCGATCTCCACGATCTTGGCTATACGGTTAGCGACGAACGTGGTCCAAGTGCATGGTGGTCGTTTCAACCACGCGAGCACAATGGTAGAGTCAGTCCAACAATATAGGTCATGTTGTGGGAAGCCAAGATGAGGTAGAACTGCGTTCAGCATGTCGGATAGAAGGGCCGCGCCGCACAGTTCGAGCCGGGGTATGGAGATCGTTTTGATTGGGGCTACTCTGGTTTTGGCAAAGAGCAACGAGACACGGACCTCGTGTGCGTTACGGACACGAGCATACACCGTGCCCGCGTAGGCTTTCTCCGAAGCATCGCAGAAGGCGTGGATCTCGACTACACTATTCGGGGTGAAATGAATCCAACGGGAGATTCGTATGAGTTTAATTCCAGGGCAACACTGGGCGAATTTGTGCCAGAGTTGTGAAGTTTGGGGTGTTAAGAGATCGTCCCAACCGATGCCATCTAGCCACACCTGTTGCATGAGCGTTTTGGCGATTATAACGACGGGGGCCAGCCAACCTGCCGGATCGAATAATTTTGCTATGAGTGATAACATCTCTCGTTTAGTGCAAGATGGGGAAATGTCGTATGGCTTCGCATCGACATTGAAATAATCGCTTTTCGCGTTCCATAGGATGCCGAGGGTCTTGGCGGTGCTAGCGTCTTCCAATTCGAGAAAATCTTTGTTAAGTAGATCTTCAGGAGGGATTCCGTTTAGGAGTTTCGGATGGTTAGCTGTCCACTTTCTCAGCGTGAAGCCGGCGGAGCGAAGCGCCACTGTCAATTCAGATCGAGTTTGAAGCGCGGTTTCAATGTCGTGAGCACCGCACAGCGCGTCGTCCACGTACATGTCTTGCTGAAGAACACGGGCGGCGAGTGGGAATCGGGGATGAATATCCTTCGCCAGCTGATGGAGTGTACGGATGGCGAGATAGGGAGCACAATTCACACCAAACGTCACTGTTTGGAGTTCAAAATCTTGGAGGTCTTTGTCCGGTGAGGTCCGGAAGAGGAGTCGTTGGTAGCGTGAATGCTTGGGATCGACCAGAATTTGGCGATACATCTTTTCGATATCTCCGTTGAAGACATATCTGTAAAGACGCCATTTAAGGAGGAGGAGTGTCAGATCCGACTGTAATGCAGGGCCGGGGTAGAGGACGTCGTTGAGGCTGATTCCGTTGGAAGTCGGACAGGAGGCGTTGAAAACCACACGCACTTTAGTGGTGTTGCTCTCGGGTTTGAGCACCGCGTGATGGGGTAGGTAATATGGGGGGGAGTCGGACTGGATTTCCAATGGGTGAAGTAACCTCATATGATTTAAGTGTGCGTATTCACCGATCACTGAGTCGTAGGTATCTTTGAACGTGGGGGTTTTAAGGAGTTTAGTTTCATTGCGGAGAAACTGTTTACGAGCTATTTCACGCGACTGACCGATTCTCAATTGCGATGGGAATCCCTCCTTAAAGGGTAACGAAACGATATAACGGCCATCTTTCCGCCTTTGGGTGGTGTTTACGTACAGATTTTCACAGAACGTCTCCGCTGGGGTGCAAAGACGTGGTTTGGGGACTTCTTCCAACTCCCAGAATCGTGTCAGCTGATGGTCCAGGGAGACCTCATTGTAAAATGAGACTCGGGTGGTATTGGTTGCAGCTGGTGGCGCTTGAGGCAGCGGACCAGTGAGGATCCACCCGAAAACGGTCTCTTGGGCGACGAGAGAGCCCAAAATGTTCCGTTGAATACCGTCACGCAATATGAGTGGGTCTGCTCCAATCAATACATCTATCTGATCGCTTTGATAGAATCGATCATCAGCCAGTGGAAGATTTGGGAGGGTATCGAACAGGGTCCGGTCAAGGGAGCAGACTGGAAGGTTGCCGGTTAGTTTTTTTAGCACTAAAGCAGTGGTTTCAATGCACAGTCCGGCTGAACGGGGGGAGCCAATGTCAAACTTACAAAGTTTGTTCACCACGTCTGTGACAGTTTCGTTAACACTGGCGACTTGAACTTGAACCGTAGTCGTCGGAAGTCGCAAGCGTTTCTGTACGCGTTCGGACAGGAAGGTGGCTTCGGAGCCAGGGTCGATGAGAGCACGAGCGAGGTAAGATTCGTTACGATGACCGATGTGCACCATGGCGGTAGCGAGTAGCACTTGCTTGCTTCTGGAAGTGAAGCAAGTAAGCACATTAGAGGTTGAGGGGGCTTCAGTGGACTGTATGTGAGGGGTCGGGGGGTTTGGTCGAGAGTGTGAAGGGGGGTTTGACTGCAATCGTTGTTGATCAGCATTTACTCCGCGATGAGATGGGGTATTAGGGCGCGAGGTCGTTGGGGTTGAGTTCGAACGAGAGTTCGATTGGGGGGCCGAAGCCACCTCGCGATGTAATAGTGTATGATGTCGTTGATGGCACGACATGCATGTGAACACACTCTTACAATTGTTCATTTGATGTGAATGTGCCAAGCAGTTCGTACAGAATTGGATTCTCTGAACTGTAGCCCAACGTTTATCTATACTCATGGCTAGAAAGCGTGGGCACTGGCGAAGCGGGTGCTGCTGATCAGTGCATAGTTTGCAGCTGGTCGGAACCATGTTGGCCTGGAACGTATTCACAGGTTTTATAGTGGAAGAACGGCGTGCTGGGGGAATAGACACTTTCTTAGGGGGCTGGACTGACTTCCGAATATCGTCTACAGTTTCCAACGTTTGGAAACGAGAAGTGAGGAACGCGTCCATTTCACACCATTTCGGAATTTCGCGCTTGTGGGTAAGGGATTGTTCCCACAGAGAGAGGGTAGTTTCGGGGAGGCGAGTGGAGCAGAGATGTACAACCATTGCGTCCCAGCTGCTCACGTTCACTTCGTACAATGTGAGAGCTGAGAGGCAGTTGTTTATCTCACGTTGGAGGCGTTTGATTGCAACTCCAGATTCATGGGGGATTGGTGGGAGAGAAAATAACGCTCGGAGTTGAACGTTCACGAGGATACGCTTGTTTTCGAACCGATCGGTCAGATTCCTCCATGCCTGTTCGAATCCGCTGTCGATGAGAGGCGACTTTTGCACTATTTCCTTCGCTTCACCTCGGGTCTTCTGATTGAGGTGAAACAACTTTTCGACCGGCGATAGTCGATTGTTTCGGATATAAAGCGCAGAAAACATATCGCGAAAGGTCGGCCATGATTCATAGTCTCCCTTAAATATATCAGTGTCGCACGGCGGCAAACTGATGTTATGACCCGAAAGATTGGTCTGAATCATAGGGAGAGATTCCAATTTCGACGACGGTGAGGAACTGGGGGCAACGAGAAACTGCTGTTCGCGTATTTTTGCGGAGAAACGCACGTAAATCTGGTAGCACTGCCTGTACTTGGTCTTAAGGGTGGTCAGATCGGAGCTTCGTGCTTCTGCCTCCTCGTCAGCCGTGGAGATGAGATACTCCACACATGAAGCATACGCTGTTTTGAGGTCTGACCAGACCGCTTTAAGTTCCTCCAGATGAGTGTCCAGCGAGAAACCTGAGTGTTCGCGTTCCGGAATATGGTTAAATTCGTTTTCGAATTCTTCTAGCGTTTCGGCAACGCCTATAAATTTAGACAGGGGGTCCATTGGAGAAATTTATCGAAACGAGAAATATAGAAATTGAGTGTACTGAGTTAACTCACGAGTGATACAACGGTGATACAACGCAAAACAATTAATTTACTTCGACTCGCGGTCAAACTATGACACGAAGATTAATTTAATTCGAGTTCAATTAAATATACCAGAGGAGGATTCGCGCGTCGAAATACTCGAAATAATTTTAAAGAATTACTAAATATTTTACTTGCCTCAGCTGTAAATTGTTCCAGTAATAAAGTTTAAAAGTTTATTTTGTCGCACGCGTAAATTGGGCCGTGGAAAACAACTCTGATGTTTTGCTTTTTCGTTGTTCTTCTTTTAGCAGTACACGTGGGTGAAATGTGATCGGGGTTGAGAGGGGAACTTTTGTGTGTGTGTGACGTCACAAACGTGTTCTGCACTTTCGCACGAAAAACATTTGAGGGAGAAAGAAAGGGGGGGGGGGGTTTTAATTTGGAAGCTCACGTGTTGCTTCCAAATTATCAGCGAAATGGCGATGGAGGCCTGAAATATATATCTTTGTGGTTAGAGGTAATCGAGTGGTCGGAGTGCAATCCGGGTCGATTGGACCAAATGTTGGTTTGGGGGGTGTGTGCAAGTTAGTTTGCGATGCACACCGATATATATTTGAGGTAATTTCAATGTTTAAAAAAAGGGGGGTTGGATGAAAATACACTCACCGTAGCGTTGAAATGTTGCTGTTGTGATATTGGTGATTTCGCTATTGTTCGTCTGTTGAGCGTCTTCTCGATGTGTCCAATGCGATGGTTGAAGTGGCCTGGTTTTATTCGTGATTTTGCTTTTCCTTGTTGACGTTCCAAACGTTCGATAAAGTTGAACGGAAGTGAGTTAGTGTTGCGGCTGTCAGGGATGACAGCAGCATTTGCGGCCAAGGAGGTTGGCGACTTGGTTTGCAAGCGTGGTTGCAGGGGTGCAACCACAGTCTACTCCGTGGTAGATAACGCTGATCTAAGGTGGGGGTTAGAACAGCACTAGGGGGCACATAGAGTTCACGCAGGGAGCGTTTGACGTGAACAATTATAAAGAGTAATATATAGTTATAAATGTAATGTGTGAAGTATTAGTAAAGTATTAATAAAGTACTAATAAAATATTAATAAACCGCGAAACCAAACTGAGACCGCAGACAACCGACGACTGAAGACAATTGCACTCAACTGACGACGACTGAAGACAACTGATGACTAAAACCAATTCTAGACAACTTCCCGACTGTATGCAACTCACAAACATGAACGATCGATGACGACCACTCTTTACATTCGGCCGTCCTGCTCGTCATCTGTCCCAGATGACATGAACCCTTCATTTGTCGTTATATATCTCCACAGCTTCATATTATCTACGCTCGTTGATGTGTTCTTTGCGCCTTCACCTGTTCCGAGTCTTTCCACATCGTACCGTCCATGTCTTTTAACCTTGATGACTTTGTACGGGCCTAAATATTGGCTTGCTAACTTTTTCCCAGCGACGAATTGAGTTCTTCTTACCGCCACCACATCGTGTAGTTTGTATCCGTGTTCGTCTTTTCTTTGATTGTCATAGTTTTTTTTATACAATTTTTGAGCCGTTGCAATTTGTAGTTTGCTTCATTTCGCATTTCTTGTCTCTCTTTGTCAACCTGGGTTTGTAGTTCCTCTCTTAACCCTTCTGTCCATAACTAGGTCTGGCCAGACCTTTTGCATTTTCAAGATGGTTTTTTTAATATTAATCTCAAAGCACGGTTGTCGAAACTTTCTGACTTTTTTTCTGTACGTTTTTATTATGTTATGTGTGGAAAAAAAATTCAGAAAAAAGTTTTTAGCGAGAAAACGCGTTTTTTCTATAGCAACCCCTAGCATCAACGGACTAGGTCTGGCTGGACCTAGCTGGATTTTCCCACATATCATACATGAAAACGTTTTTATAATTCATTGCAAACAATATTTTTTGTAATAATTAGTTCATTTTTATTGCACCATAATAAAAAACGTATTTTTTACGGATTTTCGGCTAAGCAATTGCCGTGTAATTGTTTTATAGCGCTCATTAGGGCATCTTCAAATTTTTTAAAAATACGGAGTATTTGAGATTCATTTTGATTATATAAATGAAGATGCTTTTGAAACTGTTAGAAGCAATATATAATAACTTGGTTATAATGGCTGAAGATCTTCAAGCATTCAACTGCGAATGAATGAAGAGGAAAGAGAAGAGTATTTTCGAAGACTTGTTGAAGAAGTAACAGAGATTTCTAACTTGGATTTTTAGTGACGACGACGATTATATTCCTGAAGAATACATGTTCAATGGCGATCCGGAATTGTTAGTTGGAGGAATCAGCGAAATTGAGGACAGCGATGATGACGATGTTCTGGAAGAACTGCAAGCTGGAAATGATCGAGTTAGTCAAGATATGAATGACGAACTATCAGACGAGTATTATCTGGCTCGTGATGGAACCAAATGGTATAAGCAACCACCAGCACCAGGTCGTCTAAGAGCCCATAACATCATTCGAAGAGCCGGCGGAAGCACAATACGTGGAATCACCTCAGCATCTTCAAAACAATAATTTCTGAAAATATGGTGGATATAATCCTGCAACATACAAATAGAAAGGCGCAGACGGTAACTGCAAAACTCAACGAAAGCAATCCGCATAAGACGAAATCCTGGAAACCTATCACACAAGATGAACTGTATGCCTATTTTGGTGTGTCTAGCAGCAGGTCTGAATCACGCAAACATGCAGCATGCACTATGTCGATTTTGGTCTATAAATCGATTCATAAGGTTTTATGACCAAAGGACACGCTCATCTGATAAAGCAGCACCTGTTAGGGACCTATGGACCATGCTGAATCATCACCTAGAAACTGCGTATACAACGGAGGATATTATAACCTTCGATGAACAACTATTCACATGCAGAGGAAAAACAATATTCACACAATATATTCCTTCGAAGCCGGCTAAATATGGTATCAAAGTGTGGTGATTCGAAGAACGGATATCCGTGCAAAGGTATTCTGTATACAAGCAAAGAAGACTAGCAGCAGAGATCTATTAAATTGGGCGAACAAGTGCTTTTGGAACTTACTTCGAAGTACAGAGCTGGCGGGAGGACGGTCGTAGCCGACAACTTCTTCACAAGTTTTGACGCCGTGGAGAAACTGCAGGATTCAGGATTGGCTTATGTTGGATAGACCGAAGGGTAAAATTCAAAGGAAAACCAGATTTTCCTGCAATGCTTGCGGAGATGCTGTTTGCTTACAGCATAACATTAAGATATTTAAATGTGGTAACTGTTTTAATGAATAATTTCATATATTTATAATATTGATGTAAAATAATAAAAAAAGTAAGAAAATAAAGAAAAGACTTGCTAACATTTTTAAAACAATCAAAAAAGGAAATTATTTAGCTCCTTTCCGGTTATTTTCATACAAAACGTATATAGGTCCAGCCAGACCTAGTCCGTTGATAGAAAGGTTTTAAAATGGTTTTGGGCAGAAGGGTTAACGTTTCAAACAAATTGCTGTCGATATTGCATTTCATTTTAATGCCGAACATTATTTCGAATGGGGAAAACTTCGTCGAACTATGGACATGGGCGTTTATCGCCTTTTGAACTTGGGGAACGAATTTGTACCACATCGCTGAGTTATCTGCTGACAGCTTAGATATTACTGACAAAATATTTCGTTGTACGCGTTCTACCTGACCATTTCCTCTTGCTACTCCAGTTGTTATTGTAATGTGTTGTATTCCGTTAACGTTACAGAAGTCTGCGAATGTGTTGGACGTGAAGGCAGAACCTTTATCACTAATCAAACGATTCGGATATCAGAAGATATTCGTCCACTCTTTCAACCTTCGAATAGCTTCGTCTGTATTTACCGTCTTTGTTGGAAATAGCCAGACGATTTTAGAAAACCCATCAATTAATGCCATAATATATTTGTATTATTTTGATGATGCATCCACCGCTTTTGGATGCAAATTGCTTTTGCACCGACTCAATGTCAGCATTGTGACAAAAATAACTAGGGCTCCAAACTTGGGAGCCATATTCCAAAATAGGCCGCACTAAAGAGATAAAAAGCAGTTTCGTAATATATGGGTCATTAAATTCCTTTGACCATCGTTTGATGAAGCCTAAAGTTGAGTATGCTTTTGACCTTATACGGTCCACATGATCAGTAAAGCGTAATCTTCCATCCAGGGTCACGCCAAGGTCATCGACCAGATTCACATCTTCCAGATAATAGAAACCAATGGTGTATTTGACAATTATCGGTTTCGAGCGCTAAAAAGTCATTTGCATGCATTTCCGAAGATTGAGTTTGATACAATTTACACCACACCAATGATTTAACATATTTAGATCTTGTTGAAGAAAAAGTGAATCCGATTCCTTCTTAAATGAGAGGAAGAGCTTCACATCATCTGCATAAATAAGTATGTTGCTTCTTTTCACTACTTCCGGGAGATCGTTTCAAAAATCAGTAACAGTAGAGGTCCTAGATGGCTACCTTGAGGAACACCAGAAGTCACATTAAGTGGTTTGGATACATGGTTCCTAAAGCAACCGATTGCGTGCGTCGCGTCAGATATGAGCGAATCCATTGAACGAGGATGTTAGGAAATCCAAGAATCTCCAACTTCATGATCAGCAAATTATGATTTACAACGTCAAATGCTTTAGTAAAATCAGTGTACATATATTACATCTGTGTGCATACCCCTTGAAAAATTATAGATCGTTTTAGATACAAATTCTAATAAGTTTGTATTCGTCGATTTCCCAGAGCAGAAGCCATGTTGCAACGGAGATACAAGACTATAAATACTCCTAGAAATGTGGTGAACAATAATTTTTTCAAAAAGTTTTGGCAGCGCACACAGTTTCGCAATACCGCGGTAATTCGTTATATGGCATCTATTTCCAGACTTGTGCATTGGGATAAGAGGCTTTCCACGCCATAGGAAAATAACCTGACCGAAGTGAGTAATCAAAAAGAATAGTTATAGGGGGCGCACAAAATCCGCACAAAATTTTAAAATACATGACGTTATATCATCTGGACCAGGGTGGACGTTGCATTTCATAGACTTTAAGGCTTCTAAAACTGTGTCCACATCAATTGACGGCAACGGAATAGAGCCCGAAGAAATGTGAAATGGGCAGTTTAAAGAGTCATAAACAGCGGAAGAGTATGTTGATTTGAAAAATTCGGCAAACAGATTGCATATATCCGTAATATCATTCGATCTATGTTGGTCCAGTTACATAAAGGTAGGATAAGTAGCGCTCTTTCGTTTAATATTCACGAAGTTCCAGAAAGATTTCGGATCCCAGCGCAACCTGGCTTTTACTTTATTTAAGTAAATATTATACGATTCGTTGCGTAGCCTTTGATAGCAATAGCAGGTCATTTTGTAAGTGATGAGGCTGGCCGTCGTATGTACATTGCAATACAATTTATATTTAGGCATTTCACAGTTACCCTCATAAGTCGTCGTAAGTCATAAGTTGTCATAACTTAAAACAATTTATGACTGTCGTAAGAAAATTTTTTGTTGTTTTGTATGAAAATCTATGTTTGCACGATTACAACACTCGCAGATATGTATTAGGAAAGTTGTATTGAAATCAACTGTGCATGCGATTGCTGTCTTTATTCGTTTTGGTTGAATACAAAAAAAAATTAATTTCAAAATTTCGATGGATGAGAAAAAGAAAAGAATTCGGAAATTACCTCCAAAGAAATGGATGCCGCAGGAAGAAGCTGTGCTAATTAACTTTTTGAAGGAGAATCGGAATTTTGAGGTACATTGCTTTTTTTTTGGAACAAATGCAATTCAGCAAATATTCCAATTTCAGAAACCAACAGCTCAAATTTTTTATCGACGCTTTATTGAGGAGACCTCAATAATATCAGACTGGAGTCTTATACGAGCAAAGGTACGGAATATGAGAACAAAATATTTCCAAGCAAAAAGATTGGAGACCACAACGGGTGCAGGATGTTTTGAAGGAGAAACTTTTCAAAGTATTTTGTAATTTGCTGTATTTTTTACTATGAACTAACCATCAATTTATGAGCTCAGATGCTGTATCAAAGATGTGCCCCTATTTCGACGAATTCGACGAAATTTTCAATTGCAGAGGAGTTGAAAACGCAAAGTTCCTTGAAAGCACTGAAGATTACGTTGTTGCAAATACGTTAAATTCCCCAGAACGAGAAGAGGATGCAAATATTTCACATTCGCCAGCACAACAAGAGGATGCAAATTTTGGTGACGTTTCTCCTATATCACCACAGCCCAAAAAAGGAATTTATAAGAGAACCGCCCTGACGGATATTTTAAAATTTCAAACCGAGGCAATAAAAATTAAAAGAGAAAAGCTAGAATGCGACAAGAAATTGAAGGAAACTGAAATAGAATATCTTAGAGAAAAATTCAGTTTTGAAAAAGACAACGCAGCGAAGGATAGAGAATTAAAGAAGAAGGAAATGGAAAGTAATGAGCGATGCAGAGTGCTAGAAATCGAAATAAAGGAGAAAATGGCATTGAAAGAGTTAGAAATGAAAGAGAGACTAGCATTAAAGGAATTGGAATTCAAACATTTCAATTTATAAACGTATTTATTAGTTTTTTAATTTTATGTGTATAAGGTATATATATACATATATATGTATTTATATATATTATTAATAAATCAACTAATGATTACATATAAAATTAACCAAACAAGTTCTAACATCTTGCGACGAGGACATTTCGAGAGGGATACGAAGTGGCACTTCGTTGGTTGACTCCTCTTCTGTATCATTGAACTCAATTAATATGTTATGCAAAATACAACACGCCATTATCCACTCATTACATTCAGTGTGACTGTCATCTTTTTGGAATCGAAACCTTAGTTCTTTCAAACTGCAGAATTTTTCTTTCAGCTTCCCGAAGCAGTTTTCAATTCGAACACGATATCGTGAGAAATACGTATTAAATAAATCTCTCTTTGCCTTTGTAAATTGATTGCTGTTTTGCCTAAATGGTGGAACTAGATAACTTTTCAAAGGATAGGCGGAGTCCCCAGCAATCCATTGCGAATGACTAAAGAAATTTATGGGTAATTTTGATATGGCTGATTGCGAGAAAACTTTTGCATCATGAACACTCCCTGGATGACCTATTACAGCGTGTCGTATACGCAGTTTGTAGTCACATATTGCTTGTATTTTTATAGCGTATTGGCGGGGTCTGGAGTAATATAACACATGCCGTTTTACGGATGCTTCGGCCAATTTGATTTCACTTCCATCAACATATCCAATACAGCCTGGTAACTCATTAATCGTTTTAGCAACAATTTTTGATCTTTCTAATTCAGAAGGCCAGGTCAGAAACTTTGTTTTAAGATTTAGTATTGCTGCTAAAACCCGTTTAGTTATCAAATTAAGGGTTCCTCCATCCCCTATGGCAAAGCGCGATGCAATTTTGCGCACTGAAGCACTTTCACCAGATGAACCCAATCTGTATAATGTGATCTGCAGCTGTAATTCCACAGGAATCTGCTGCACACAGTTTTTATTTTTGAAAACAGGGTCATCTTTGATAAGGATAAGGATATACGCGAACTCTTCTGGATTCACCCGAAGCATTTGTCGGAATCTTCCATCATCATATTTTATCAAAATTCGTTTGTACCAAGTGCGCGACTTTGGCACCATAGCTTGGTTGATTCTTCTATGGCTGATCAGAAGTTGAGTCATACAGTTGAACTGATCAGCCTGCTCCTCTTCTTCATCGCCTAAACCAAATGTAATTTTATTTACCAAATCCTTTCAGCCATATTTTTACTTACTTGAAGAGAGCACAATAGAGTCCAATGCATAATTAAAGCAAATATCGCTAATTAGCCTTTCCTTATTTGTTTTAGGCATTTTAATAGAAATGAAATAGAAATAGATATTTTTCAAGTTTCAAAAATCTAGTGACAAACAGCTCTTCTTGAAAAACACCGTTGTAAATTTTTGACACTATATAAAGCGACTGCTCACAGTTCGAAGTTATAACTTAGTATCTCATAACTTATGAGGGTAACTGTGAATTGCCTAATTGTTTCGTTTTTAAATTCCTTATTGATCGTAATTGATTCGTAAACCAAACAGGGCCTGGTTTTTCAGACCTTTTGATCAGCGGCACAGAGGATATGAATGCGTATAAAGGCTCCATTAAAGCTGTTTAGAGCCAAGTTGGTCGTAGAAGGAAAGTCATTTAACGAAAGAACATTAATCCAATCAATTGAGCGAATGGTATTCTTCAGATTGGGATAATTTGTTTTCATGAAGCAATATTTTCGGATTCGAGGATTATCAATTGGATCACGAACACAAGTTTCATGTGTCTATTTAATGCCTAACGTAGGATGGTGCATATCTTCAGGATAAACTAAAGGACACGATCTATAAATCTGGAAAGTATCATTATCATCAACATATACTATTGTAGATCCAATAAGCGGTTATTCGTGTTTGCAACGTAATTAATTTGAGAAAGACCGTTAGATGATGTTATTTAAAAAATTGCACCCGTTGGATCCAGCAAGTGACGGTAAAAGAACGACCATATCATCAATGCAACGCTTCCAGTGCACATGTGGTAAATTGAAATCACCAAGAACAAGCATATGGTCCGTTAGCAGAAGATTGCCGGAAACCCGACAGATGCAATGTAAATGTTTATCATAAATATAATCAGTGCAGTTCGGAGGAATATAAGAACAGGTAATAAAGATACGTAGGCTGGCCATCATTACGAAAACGCAGCAAAACTCGATTTCAGCGGCATCATCTAGTATTTCCTCTTTAGAAAATTATTTGGAGTTTACAGCGATCAATACACCGCCACCTCTGGTCAAGTTTGTGTGAAGTCCGCTACGATCTTTCCGATAAACAGAGTATTTACTAGAAAAGAATTCTAAATTTGATATGTCTGGCTTTAGCCACGTTTCTGTAAATACAATAATATTAAATTCCCAATCGAAGCTTCGGATTAAAAGATCCCTCATTTTAGTATTAATCCCTCTAACGTTTTGATAAACAATGTTAGGGGAAGTAGTAATTATTAGTTTTTTGGCGCAGTATTCTGTTGTGAGGAAAAGTCAGAACGATTACTGTTGCTTTTAGGTCTATACACAAATTCATGTACGATAGCATGTTCCGGCAAGAAACTTGAGTCAATTTCCCGACTCTATAAATGAGCGGGCAAGTTTATGTTAAGTGAAGAGTAAGAGCGTTGTGCTTTAAAGTTGTACTTGTAGACAGATATACTGGTATCGGTCATTCGTAGTTGTGCAGTAATATGATCCTTGATGTCATCCACAGTAGTATCCGGCGAAAAGCGTGAGACAAAAACCGTCTACCTCGGCTGAACCACAGTCAGGTTCCTTCCTGGTCGAGCAATGGGCAACGGAGACCTTCGGAATGGCTCCTCTACTTGACAAAGGAGCCGCAGGTAATAGAGAGGAAACATTGTTTGGCGGAGCCGACACAACATCCGAGGCTAACGTGGACTTACGCGCGTATATATCTTGCAGAGATGACGATGAGTTGGATAGGACAGGAATCACTGGCATGATGGAATTATCAGTTGAAGCAGGAAATGGAGGCACATAAAATTCACATGTGCCGCACATCACAATGCAGGCACATCAAATCCACTACCCGCAGGACTCAGAAGATCTATGAGCGAGGACGGAGCATTTAATGGTTGCGTAGGGCACAGATTCACGGCTTGCGAGCGAGAGATTCTATTGGATCGTTTTCGCTTAGGAGACGATTCATCCAAAATTTGAAATTTATAGAAAAAACTTTCATATTTTTCAAATTTGAGTAAGATATCATCACGCAGATCTTTTTCCACTTCTCCAAAGTTTGAACGCACTTGCCGCAAAATTTGAATGATGTCAACATCCTGAGCTCGACCGTACCAATTTTGTCAATGGTTCTACCCGTTAGACCAACACGTTTTACGTGATAGTCCTCGTCACAAGTGAAGCATGACAGCATCCTTTCTGAAACGATGACTAATTTGCAGCCTTGGTGTTTACAGGGCATGGTGAAGAATTTGAGGTATGAAACACAGAGCCAAATCCAAATGTATGCAGCTGACAGCTCGAAACAGCTGATCGCACTTCCCACGTTTTTATAAAACAAAAAAACAGATAATGCTTGCTTATTCAACACAGAGGCAAATCACCAAAAATTCAAGAAAAATGCAGTTTAGTACAATAAAAATCCAAGTTACACGTGCAATGTCAAGTGCAAAAATGTATGTGCAATAAATGTGAGAGCACCGAGATTCAGAGGCACTATTGCTTATGTTTCGAAGATCGGCCAAAATCGAGTAAGCCAAATGGTTCACTAGAGCCGGAAACACTTACTAGTTTTGGTAAACCACAATTTAAATCAATCTATTATGATAATTTAGTTAAATACAGATAATTAAAACTGCGGCTTTAGCACTCAAGTAAGGCACGTCCGATCGGTAAAGCGTTGCCAGATTGCAGATATAAGCAGAAGCATCAGCCCTTTATATTAATTTCTATCGCAACTATTTAATTGAAAAGATATAAAATGGTTGTATGTTATAAAAAGAGTTTTAGTCGAAAGCCATCTGCTGTTGGAAAAGGTTAAATAAATAATTTAATAGATGAACTACCAATTGAACTTCATTTACCTGGTTACCAATTCTGCGGCCCCGGAACTAAATTAGAAAAACGTTTAGCAAGAGGCGATAAATGAATTAATTCATTAGATGCTGAGAGCACGATATCGCTTATTCTGAAACTAAGGTTTTCAATAAAAGGCACATTGCAGATAAAATATTGGAAGAAAACGCTTGGAAAAGCGCAAAAATCCACGACAAAAGTTTTTCAGAGAGAAAACACGCCTGCTTAGTTGCTATAAAAGCTAAAACTAAATTAGGTATGGGGAACACTCTCAGGAATATTGAGAAAATAAAGAAAACAATTAAACGAAAATGCACAAAAAACTTCTTCACTAATGCTGTAAAGAATGCTATGAGGACTATTAATCAACAAAAACCAGACGATATTCTCAGCGCTATTAAAATTGCATGAAAAGTAGTAAACAAGTCCTTCAGAAGATAGAAAGCATCAATTGAGATACCTCGTATTATATCCTTACCGAAAAGAGGAGGTTTTCTACCACTGGTGCCAGTCTTGACTGCAATTGGAGCTCTTAGACGTTTAGCATCTGGAGGATCTGTGATCTTTTAAGCTATTAATGCTGCAAAAGTTGGTAGAGAATTACTGAATGATGCAAGTCGTCATAATAAAGTGATGGAGGAAATAAGTGTGGGCAAAGGTTTATATCTGAAGCCATACAAGAAGGGATTAGGTTTACATTATAGCCCGCAATCAAAAAACCTTTAAGGAAGCTACCCAGAAGACCGCTCACAGACATCGACTTGATGGAGCATGCAAAACAATTACCACATTTTAGAAGCGTTTTCATGAGAGATAGTCTACCGAAACCTGTACGTCAGACAGAATGTGGAATTATCAATCTGGATTCTGGGTAGCGTATTATAAGAACGGAAAAATTAAGGACTATTTTAATAGCTTCGGAAATTTACAACCACCACAAGAACAACTACAATTACAATTCATATAATTGTGGTCATTTATGTCTAGAATTCCTATATAATATCACTAAAAATACTCAATAAAGATTGTTTTATTATATTTGAGCAGAAAATCAAATTGAGTTTTATTTATTTTGAGGTAGAATTCAGGAGAACTAAATACCATACGAAGAGCTGTTTCACTCCTTTCAATCTCACATGAGTTGTTTTTTCACTGTTTATCTCGCTTCTCCATACACATACGCTTTTGGTGGTGTGTGTTGTTTGTTTCTAGCCCAATTTCAGTTCTGTTTCCATTGTTTTTTTACTCAAATTAAAAATGTATAAATAATACGTTCTTCGACCATGTCTATTTAGTCGTTGCAGATATTCTGAACCATCAAAAGATAAAAACAAAAACAGAATGTCACCAATTCAGAAATCATCATATTCTTTAACCGCCTTGGAAGATTTCAACGAAAGGAATTACACGTTCAAGACAGTGCTAAGTATTAAAAATATGGAGCCGAATAGAAGCTATGGCATAAGAACAGTTCCCAAAACTAAAACCAAATACGGTGAGCGGATTCTAATGGGAGTGGACGACCCTGGATGACCTATTACAGCGTGTCGTATACGCAGTTTGTAGTCACATATTGCTTGTATTTTTATAGCGTATTGGCGGGGTCTGGAGTAATATAACACATGCCGTTTTACGGATGCTTCGGCCAATTTGATTTCACTTCCATCAACATATCCAATACAGCCTGGTAACTCATTAATCGTTTTAGCAACAATTTTTGATCTTTCTAATTCAGAAGGCCAGGTCAGAAACTTTGTTTTAAGATTTAGTATTGCTGCTAAAACCCGTTTAGTTATCAAATTAAGGGTTCCTCCATCCCCTATGGCAAAGCGCGATGCAATTTTGCGCACTGAAGCACTTTCACCAGATGAACCCAATCTGTATAATGTGATCTGCAGCTGTAATTCCACAGGAATCTGCTGCACACAGTTTTTATTTTTGAAAACAGGGTCATCTTTGATAAGGATAAGGATATACGCGAACTCTTCTGGATTCACCCGAAGCATTTGTCGGAATCTTCCATCATCATATTTTATCAAAATTCGTTTGTACCAAGTGCGCGACTTTGGCACCATAGCTTGGTTGATTCTTCTATGGCTGATCAGAAGTTGAGTCATACAGTTGAACTGATCAGCCTGCTCCTCTTCTTCATCGCCTAAACCAAATGTAATTTTATTTACCAAATCCTTTCAGCCATATTTTTACTTACTTGAAGAGAGCACAATAGAGTCCAATGCATAATTAAAGCAAATATCGCTAATTAGCCTTTCCTTATTTGTTTTAGGCATTTTAATAGAAATGAAATAGAAATAGATATTTTTCAAGTTTCAAAAATCTAGTGACAAACAGCTCTTCTTGAAAAACACCGTTGTAAATTTTTGACACTATATAAAGCGACTGCTCACAGTTCGAAGTTATAACTTAGTATCTCATAACTTATGAGGGTAACTGTGAATTGCCTAATTGTTTCGTTTTTAAATTCCTTATTGATCGTAATTGATTCGTAAACCAAACAGGGCCTGGTTTTTCAGACCTTTTGATCAGCGGCACAGAGGATATGAATGCGTATAAAGGCTCCATTAAAGCTGTTTAGAGCCAAGTTGGTCGTAGAAGGAAAGTCATTTAACGAAAGAACATTAATCCAATCAATTGAGCGAATGGTATTCTTCAGATTGGGATAATTTGTTTTCATGAAGCAATATTTTCGGATTCGAGGATTATCAATTGGATCACGAACACAAGTTTCATGTGTCTATTTAATGCCTAACGTAGGATGGTGCATATCTTCAGGATAAACTAAAGGACACGATCTATAAATCTGGAAAGTATCATTATCATCAACATATACTATTGTAGATCCAATAAGCGGTTATTCGTGTTTGCAACGTAATTAATTTGAGAAAGACCGTTAGATGATGTTATTTAAAAAATTGCACCCGTTGGATCCAGCAAGTGACGGTAAAAGAACGACCATATCATCAATGCAACGCTTCCAGTGCACATGTGGTAAATTGAAATCACCAAGAACAAGCATATGGTCCGTTAGCAGAAGATTGCCGGAAACCCGACAGATGCAATGTAAATGTTTATCATAAATATAATCAGTGCAGTTCGGAGGAATATAAGAACAGGTAATAAAGATACGTAGGCTGGCCATCATTACGAAAACGCAGCAAAACTCGATTTCAGCGGCATCATCTAGTATTTCCTCTTTAGAAAATTATTTGGAGTTTACAGCGATCAATACACCGCCACCTCTGGTCAAGTTTGTGTGAAGTCCGCTACGATCTTTCCGATAAACAGAGTATTTACTAGAAAAGAATTCTAAATTTGATATGTCTGGCTTTAGCCACGTTTCTGTAAATACAATAATATTAAATTCCCAATCGAAGCTTCGGATTAAAAGATCCCTCATTTTAGTATTAATCCCTCTAACGTTTTGATAAACAATGTTAGGGGAAGTAGTAATTATTAGTTTTTTGGCGCAGTATTCTGTTGTGAGGAAAAGTCAGAACGATTACTGTTGCTTTTAGGTCTATACACAAATTCATGTACGATAGCATGTTCCGGCAAGAAACTTGAGTCAATTTCCCGACTCTATAAATGAGCGGGCAAGTTTATGTTAAGTGAAGAGTAAGAGCGTTGTGCTTTAAAGTTGTACTTGTAGACAGATATACTGGTATCGGTCATTCGTAGTTGTGCAGTAATATGATCCTTGATGTCATCCACAGTAGTATCCGGCGAAAAGCGTGAGACAAAAACCGTCTACCTCGGCTGAACCACAGTCAGGTTCCTTCCTGGTCGAGCAATGGGCAACGGAGACCTTCGGAATGGCTCCTCTACTTGACAAAGGAGCCGCAGGTAATAGAGAGGAAACATTGTTTGGCGGAGCCGACACAACATCCGAGGCTAACGTGGACTTACGCGCGTATATATCTTGCAGAGATGACGATGAGTTGGATAGGACAGGAATCACTGGCATGATGGAATTATCAGTTGAAGCAGGAAATGGAGGCACATAAAATTCACATGTGCCGCACATCACAATGCAGGCACATCAAATCCACTACCCGCAGGACTCAGAAGATCTATGAGCGAGGACGGAGCATTTAATGGTTGCGTAGGGCACAGATTCACGGCTTGCGAGCGAGAGATTCTATTGGATCGTTTTCGCTTAGGAGACGATTCATCCAAAATTTGAAATTTATAGAAAAAACTTTCATATTTTTCAAATTTGAGTAAGATATCATCACGCAGATCTTTTTCCACTTCTCCAAAGTTTGAACGCACTTGCCGCAAAATTTGAATGATGTCAACATCCTGAGCTCGACCGTACCAATTTTGTCAATGGTTCTACCCGTTAGACCAACACGTTTTACGTGATAGTCCTCGTCACAAGTGAAGCATGACAGCATCCTTTCTGAAACGATGACTAATTTGCAGCCTTGGTGTTTACAGGGCATGGTGAAGAATTTGAGGTATGAAACACAGAGCCAAATCCAAATGTATGCAGCTGACAGCTCGAAACAGCTGATCGCACTTCCCACGTTTTTATAAAACAAAAAAACAGATAATGCTTGCTTATTCAACACAGAGGCAAATCACCAAAAATTCAAGAAAAATGCAGTTTAGTACAATAAAAATCCAAGTTACACGTGCAATGTCAAGTGCAAAAATGTATGTGCAATAAATGTGAGAGCACCGAGATTCAGAGGCACTATTGCTTATGTTTCGAAGATCGGCCAAAATCGAGTAAGCCAAATGGTTCACTAGAGCCGGAAACACTTACTAGTTTTGGTAAACCACAATTTAAATCAATCTATTATGATAATTTAGTTAAATACAGATAATTAAAACTGCGGCTTTAGCACTCAAGTAAGGCACGTCCGATCGGTAAAGCGTTGCCAGATTGCAGATATAAGCAGAAGCATCAGCCCTTTATATTAATTTCTATCGCAACTATTTAATTGAAAAGATATAAAATGGTTGTATGTTATAAAAAGAGTTTTAGTCGAAAGCCATCTGCTGTTGGAAAAGGTTAAATAAATAATTTAATAGATGAACTACCAATTGAACTTCATTTACCTGGTTACCAATTCTGCGGCCCCGGAACTAAATTAGAAAAACGTTTAGCAAGAGGCGATAAATGAATTAATTCATTAGATGCTGAGAGCACGATATCGCTTATTCTGAAACTAAGGTTTTCAATAAAAGGCACATTGCAGATAAAATATTGGAAGAAAACGCTTGGAAAAGCGCAAAAATCCACGACAAAAGTTTTTCAGAGAGAAAACACGCCTGCTTAGTTGCTATAAAAGCTAAAACTAAATTAGGTATGGGGAACACTCTCAGGAATATTGAGAAAATAAAGAAAACAATTAAACGAAAATGCACAAAAAACTTCTTCACTAATGCTGTAAAGAATGCTATGAGGACTATTAATCAACAAAAACCAGACGATATTCTCAGCGCTATTAAAATTGCATGAAAAGTAGTAAACAAGTCCTTCAGAAGATAGAAAGCATCAATTGAGATACCTCGTATTATATCCTTACCGAAAAGAGGAGGTTTTCTACCACTGGTGCCAGTCTTGACTGCAATTGGAGCTCTTAGACGTTTAGCATCTGGAGGATCTGTGATCTTTTAAGCTATTAATGCTGCAAAAGTTGGTAGAGAATTACTGAATGATGCAAGTCGTCATAATAAAGTGATGGAGGAAATAAGTGTGGGCAAAGGTTTATATCTGAAGCCATACAAGAAGGGATTAGGTTTACATTATAGCCCGCAATCAAAAAACCTTTAAGGAAGCTACCCAGAAGACCGCTCACAGACATCGACTTGATGGAGCATGCAAAACAATTACCACATTTTAGAAGCGTTTTCATGAGAGATAGTCTACCGAAACCTGTACGTCAGACAGAATGTGGAATTATCAATCTGGATTCTGGGTAGCGTATTATAAGAACGGAAAAATTAAGGACTATTTTAATAGCTTCGGAAATTTACAACCACCACAAGAACAACTACAATTACAATTCATATAATTGTGGTCATTTATGTCTAGAATTCCTATATAATATCACTAAAAATACTCAATAAAGATTGTTTTATTATATTTGAGCAGAAAATCAAATTGAGTTTTATTTATTTTGAGGTAGAATTCAGGAGAACTAAATACCATACGAAGAGCTGTTTCACTCCTTTCAATCTCACATGAGTTGTTTTTTCACTGTTTATCTCGCTTCTCCATACACATACGCTTTTGGTGGTGTGTGTTGTTTGTTTCTAGCCCAATTTCAGTTCTGTTTCCATTGTTTTTTTACTCAAATTAAAAATGTATAAATAATACGTTCTTCGACCATGTCTATTTAGTCGTTGCAGATATTCTGAACCATCAAAAGATAAAAACAAAAACAGAATGTCACCAATTCAGAAATCATCATATTCTTTAACCGCCTTGGAAGATTTCAACGAAAGGAATTACACGTTCAAGACAGTGCTAAGTATTAAAAATATGGAGCCGAATAGAAGCTATGGCATAAGAACAGTTCCCAAAACTAAAACCAAATACGGTGAGCGGATTCTAATGGGAGTGGACGACCCTGGATGACCTATTACAGCGTGTCGTATACGCAGTTTGTAGTCACATATTGCTTGTATTTTTATAGCGTATTGGCGGGGTCTGGAGTAATATAACACATGCCGTTTTACGGATGCTTCGGCCAATTTGATTTCACTTCCATCAACATATCCAATACAGCCTGGTAACTCATTAATCGTTTTAGCAACAATTTTTGATCTTTCTAATTCAGAAGGCCAGGTCAGAAACTTTGTTTTAAGATTTAGTATTGCTGCTAAAACCCGTTTAGTTATCAAATTAAGGGTTCCTCCATCCCCTATGGCAAAGCGCGATGCAATTTTGCGCACTGAAGCACTTTCACCAGATGAACCCAATCTGTATAATGTGATCTGCAGCTGTAATTCCACAGGAATCTGCTGCACACAGTTTTTATTTTTGAAAACAGGGTCATCTTTGATAAGGATAAGGATATACGCGAACTCTTCTGGATTCACCCGAAGCATTTGTCGGAATCTTCCATCATCATATTTTATCAAAATTCGTTTGTACCAAGTGCGCGACTTTGGCACCATAGCTTGGTTGATTCTTCTATGGCTGATCAGAAGTTGAGTCATACAGTTGAACTGATCAGCCTGCTCCTCTTCTTCATCGCCTAAACCAAATGTAATTTTATTTACCAAATCCTTTCAGCCATATTTTTACTTACTTGAAGAGAGCACAATAGAGTCCAATGCATAATTAAAGCAAATATCGCTAATTAGCCTTTCCTTATTTGTTTTAGGCATTTTAATAGAAATGAAATAGAAATAGATATTTTTCAAGTTTCAAAAATCTAGTGACAAACAGCTCTTCTTGAAAAACACCGTTGTAAATTTTTGACACTATATAAAGCGACTGCTCACAGTTCGAAGTTATAACTTAGTATCTCATAACTTATGAGGGTAACTGTGAATTGCCTAATTGTTTCGTTTTTAAATTCCTTATTGATCGTAATTGATTCGTAAACCAAACAGGGCCTGGTTTTTCAGACCTTTTGATCAGCGGCACAGAGGATATGAATGCGTATAAAGGCTCCATTAAAGCTGTTTAGAGCCAAGTTGGTCGTAGAAGGAAAGTCATTTAACGAAAGAACATTAATCCAATCAATTGAGCGAATGGTATTCTTCAGATTGGGATAATTTGTTTTCATGAAGCAATATTTTCGGATTCGAGGATTATCAATTGGATCACGAACACAAGTTTCATGTGTCTATTTAATGCCTAACGTAGGATGGTGCATATCTTCAGGATAAACTAAAGGACACGATCTATAAATCTGGAAAGTATCATTATCATCAACATATACTATTGTAGATCCAATAAGCGGTTATTCGTGTTTGCAACGTAATTAATTTGAGAAAGACCGTTAGATGATGTTATTTAAAAAATTGCACCCGTTGGATCCAGCAAGTGACGGTAAAAGAACGACCATATCATCAATGCAACGCTTCCAGTGCACATGTGGTAAATTGAAATCACCAAGAACAAGCATATGGTCCGTTAGCAGAAGATTGCCGGAAACCCGACAGATGCAATGTAAATGTTTATCATAAATATAATCAGTGCAGTTCGGAGGAATATAAGAACAGGTAATAAAGATACGTAGGCTGGCCATCATTACGAAAACGCAGCAAAACTCGATTTCAGCGGCATCATCTAGTATTTCCTCTTTAGAAAATTATTTGGAGTTTACAGCGATCAATACACCGCCACCTCTGGTCAAGTTTGTGTGAAGTCCGCTACGATCTTTCCGATAAACAGAGTATTTACTAGAAAAGAATTCTAAATTTGATATGTCTGGCTTTAGCCACGTTTCTGTAAATACAATAATATTAAATTCCCAATCGAAGCTTCGGATTAAAAGATCCCTCATTTTAGTATTAATCCCTCTAACGTTTTGATAAACAATGTTAGGGGAAGTAGTAATTATTAGTTTTTTGGCGCAGTATTCTGTTGTGAGGAAAAGTCAGAACGATTACTGTTGCTTTTAGGTCTATACACAAATTCATGTACGATAGCATGTTCCGGCAAGAAACTTGAGTCAATTTCCCGACTCTATAAATGAGCGGGCAAGTTTATGTTAAGTGAAGAGTAAGAGCGTTGTGCTTTAAAGTTGTACTTGTAGACAGATATACTGGTATCGGTCATTCGTAGTTGTGCAGTAATATGATCCTTGATGTCATCCACAGTAGTATCCGGCGAAAAGCGTGAGACAAAAACCGTCTACCTCGGCTGAACCACAGTCAGGTTCCTTCCTGGTCGAGCAATGGGCAACGGAGACCTTCGGAATGGCTCCTCTACTTGACAAAGGAGCCGCAGGTAATAGAGAGGAAACATTGTTTGGCGGAGCCGACACAACATCCGAGGCTAACGTGGACTTACGCGCGTATATATCTTGCAGAGATGACGATGAGTTGGATAGGACAGGAATCACTGGCATGATGGAATTATCAGTTGAAGCAGGAAATGGAGGCACATAAAATTCACATGTGCCGCACATCACAATGCAGGCACATCAAATCCACTACCCGCAGGACTCAGAAGATCTATGAGCGAGGACGGAGCATTTAATGGTTGCGTAGGGCACAGATTCACGGCTTGCGAGCGAGAGATTCTATTGGATCGTTTTCGCTTAGGAGACGATTCATCCAAAATTTGAAATTTATAGAAAAAACTTTCATATTTTTCAAATTTGAGTAAGATATCATCACGCAGATCTTTTTCCACTTCTCCAAAGTTTGAACGCACTTGCCGCAAAATTTGAATGATGTCAACATCCTGAGCTCGACCGTACCAATTTTGTCAATGGTTCTACCCGTTAGACCAACACGTTTTACGTGATAGTCCTCGTCACAAGTGAAGCATGACAGCATCCTTTCTGAAACGATGACTAATTTGCAGCCTTGGTGTTTACAGGGCATGGTGAAGAATTTGAGGTATGAAACACAGAGCCAAATCCAAATGTATGCAGCTGACAGCTCGAAACAGCTGATCGCACTTCCCACGTTTTTATAAAACAAAAAAACAGATAATGCTTGCTTATTCAACACAGAGGCAAATCACCAAAAATTCAAGAAAAATGCAGTTTAGTACAATAAAAATCCAAGTTACACGTGCAATGTCAAGTGCAAAAATGTATGTGCAATAAATGTGAGAGCACCGAGATTCAGAGGCACTATTGCTTATGTTTCGAAGATCGGCCAAAATCGAGTAAGCCAAATGGTTCACTAGAGCCGGAAACACTTACTAGTTTTGGTAAACCACAATTTAAATCAATCTATTATGATAATTTAGTTAAATACAGATAATTAAAACTGCGGCTTTAGCACTCAAGTAAGGCACGTCCGATCGGTAAAGCGTTGCCAGATTGCAGATATAAGCAGAAGCATCAGCCCTTTATATTAATTTCTATCGCAACTATTTAATTGAAAAGATATAAAATGGTTGTATGTTATAAAAAGAGTTTTAGTCGAAAGCCATCTGCTGTTGGAAAAGGTTAAATAAATAATTTAATAGATGAACTACCAATTGAACTTCATTTACCTGGTTACCAATTCTGCGGCCCCGGAACTAAATTAGAAAAACGTTTAGCAAGAGGCGATAAATGAATTAATTCATTAGATGCTGAGAGCACGATATCGCTTATTCTGAAACTAAGGTTTTCAATAAAAGGCACATTGCAGATAAAATATTGGAAGAAAACGCTTGGAAAAGCGCAAAAATCCACGACAAAAGTTTTTCAGAGAGAAAACACGCCTGCTTAGTTGCTATAAAAGCTAAAACTAAATTAGGTATGGGGAACACTCTCAGGAATATTGAGAAAATAAAGAAAACAATTAAACGAAAATGCACAAAAAACTTCTTCACTAATGCTGTAAAGAATGCTATGAGGACTATTAATCAACAAAAACCAGACGATATTCTCAGCGCTATTAAAATTGCATGAAAAGTAGTAAACAAGTCCTTCAGAAGATAGAAAGCATCAATTGAGATACCTCGTATTATATCCTTACCGAAAAGAGGAGGTTTTCTACCACTGGTGCCAGTCTTGACTGCAATTGGAGCTCTTAGACGTTTAGCATCTGGAGGATCTGTGATCTTTTAAGCTATTAATGCTGCAAAAGTTGGTAGAGAATTACTGAATGATGCAAGTCGTCATAATAAAGTGATGGAGGAAATAAGTGTGGGCAAAGGTTTATATCTGAAGCCATACAAGAAGGGATTAGGTTTACATTATAGCCCGCAATCAAAAAACCTTTAAGGAAGCTACCCAGAAGACCGCTCACAGACATCGACTTGATGGAGCATGCAAAACAATTACCACATTTTAGAAGCGTTTTCATGAGAGATAGTCTACCGAAACCTGTACGTCAGACAGAATGTGGAATTATCAATCTGGATTCTGGGTAGCGTATTATAAGAACGGAAAAATTAAGGACTATTTTAATAGCTTCGGAAATTTACAACCACCACAAGAACAACTACAATTACAATTCATATAATTGTGGTCATTTATGTCTAGAATTCCTATATAATATCACTAAAAATACTCAATAAAGATTGTTTTATTATATTTGAGCAGAAAATCAAATTGAGTTTTATTTATTTTGAGGTAGAATTCAGGAGAACTAAATACCATACGAAGAGCTGTTTCACTCCTTTCAATCTCACATGAGTTGTTTTTTCACTGTTTATCTCGCTTCTCCATACACATACGCTTTTGGTGGTGTGTGTTGTTTGTTTCTAGCCCAATTTCAGTTCTGTTTCCATTGTTTTTTTACTCAAATTAAAAATGTATAAATAATACGTTCTTCGACCATGTCTATTTAGTCGTTGCAGATATTCTGAACCATCAAAAGATAAAAACAAAAACAGAATGTCACCAATTCAGAAATCATCATATTCTTTAACCGCCTTGGAAGATTTCAACGAAAGGAATTACACGTTCAAGACAGTGCTAAGTATTAAAAATATGGAGCCGAATAGAAGCTATGGCATAAGAACAGTTCCCAAAACTAAAACCAAATACGGTGAGCGGATTCTAATGGGAGTGGACGACAGCATCGTTTTTCTGCCACCAAGATTCAACAACCTCAGCGATGAAACTATAAGAGAATTCTCCAACGGATCCTACTATTTGACGAAAGTAATGACGGCAAATGAGGACCATTTTTGTCTGGAAGTGATGGTGGACTTTCCGGAAACCAACATGTATTTTTAAAATCTAACAAAAAAAAATGTATAAATAAATATATGAATATATATATATAATATATAAATAGTTCATTGGTGACATTTGGTGACATTGGTGTCAATTGGTGTCATTTGGTGTCAATTGGTGACATTTTAAATAAATTTGTTTTCTTTTGGACAAAAAATTTTATATTTGGTTTACATTTTATTTAATCTATAATACAATAGCATGAATTTATTTATTCTTAACCCTTTAATGTCCAGTGTAGTATACAATGCTTTACAACAGATGATTAAATGAAACATTGCTAAAATGCTTAGTCTCACACATCTATTTTTTACTATTTCTACAACGAACATAACGGTTCTTTTGTGACTGAACATGTGGTTAGTTTTGTGAATGCAAAAATTTCAATAAGATTGGTCAACTTTAGCGTTATTTGCAATTTATTAAAAAAATTTCTGGTAACCACAATTGTGAAATTTAGTTTAAATATACCCAAGTTAATAAAGTGCACAAATTGTATGCGATATTGTTTTGTAAATGCTAAGCATTTTGTGATTTGATTCTGTGTCATTTTAAAACTACAGCAGCCATCTGCGGTAAACCTTTAAACGATAAACAAGTGAAAATTTTATGTGGTAAATACAAATGTACATAATGTTTTAAAAACTAACTCATTCATTTAAATTAAAAAATTTAACAAAATGTTCAAACAAAAATGGAAAGGACTGTCAGATAAAGAGGTCGAGGACATTATCACAAATTGGGATTTTTCGGAAGATGAAAACGAGGACGAAAATAAAGAGGTAAATGGTGTGGAAAATTTACTAAGTTCTATTTTTGAGAATGGCGGAAAAATTCTTCTCCAGCGTGCAGATAATGATGAAGTTGATTACATTGAGCTCCGAGAACGAAAATGTCGAGGAAACTACTGAAGACACGGAGGCTCAGGCAGAGGGAGAAGTCTTTCAAGAGATCGAAAAAAGAAACTTGAAATGGAGAAAATCTGATTTTGAAGTTACAAGTTGCGAATGGAATGACCAAATACATTCTTCGAGTACTGCAAACTCTGCCCTCGATTATTTCTATGATTTGATAAAGAAGGATATAATGTGTTTGATAAGCATAGACTCAAACAAATATGCTTTGCAAACAGATGGGTTTGAGCTCAAGACAACTTCCAATGAAATTGAAATATATTTCGGTATTTTGCTATATATGGCTGTCGTCCGTTTGCCTCAAAATCGAATGTATTGGGATAAAGAGGGACAATGTGGCCCTTTCGCAAAAGCAATGACAAGACGCCGCTTCGACCAGATAAAGAAGTATTTACACATTGGAGATAACGCTGTAAGGACCAAATTTATTTCCATATCTACATATATTACTAAATTTGACCAACACAAATATATATTCTTATTTTTATACTGTATTATATCGAATTGAATTTATCTTTTGTTTAACATATTATTAAGTATTCACATTATATTATTACATTGAACTGAATTATGTATATAAATTTAATTTCGTTACTTTTAAAAATTAAAATTTATTTCATCCGTTACAACCGGTCTGGAATTAGTTTGTATGTACCTATATTTAAGTGAAATTCAAGTGTAAGAGACACACTGGTGTATCCACTCACACACGGCATGCCAAAAGGGAAAGACAAAGACAGCAAAGAGAAACGAGAAGACGCGAACAAAGTAGAATACTCCAGAAGACGACAAGGCGAGAGAATTGAAGCATATAAAAGTAGCCTTCGAGTGTTAACGGAGAGTGAGTAGAGATCCAACGTTCAAAGCGTGCGGACGCATAGCAGGTATAGTTAGTGGTTGTTAGAGTATACAAACTGACCCACACGCTGAACATTCCCCGCACGCCACATCAAATGCGAATGTGTGAGTGGATCTAGTGATCCCCAAACTACTGTCGTTAATTTAAGTAAATATTTCTATACGCGAAGCAATAATAAAATAGTTGATTCAAACAAGAAACTAGAGGGTTTTATTTTAAAAATTTTCTGCAACGAATCCTGGATTGACTGAGAGTATCCCTGATTGTTAGAGAACAAGAGAAAGTTCGTTACAACGCAGTTGTTAAGAAAAGGACTGACCCAAATTTTGATAAACTGTACAAAATTAGACCCCTGCTAGATCATCTACGCAACAATTTAAAATCTCTTCCTTCGGAAGAATTTAATTCTGTTGACGAGCAAGTAATACCGTTTAAAGGCAGATCATGCTTCAAACAGTACACAACATAACCTCCGACATTTCGAAATACAACCATATTGCGACACACCTGGACCCAGGCCTTTTGGATATAGTTGGTGACATCGTGGAAAACCCACCAGCACAAGTCAAGTATGAAGCTTTAAAGCGACGAATAATTGGTGCGTTTTCTTAGTCCCAGGAAACCAAGTTGCGACGTTTGCTACGAGGTCAACCATTGGGTGACGAGAAACCATCGTTGCTCCTGCAACGCTTGCGAGTCTTATCAGCAGGCCAATGTAACGATAATGTACTACGCAGCTTGTTTCTAGAACAACTTCTTGATAGCGTCCGAGGTGTCTTAGCTATGAGCGAACTCGAGGATCTGAGTAAAATTGCTGAACAGGCGGACCAGGTGGTAGAAGCAATGCACCCACAATTGGCCACCTTAGCACACAAATCAAAAAAATTAAATGCAATCGTCAAGAAACAAGCGCACAGCGAGACAACAAACGAGTCAAACCAATTAATTAAGGCTATCGAGAATTTGACGGCGCGAGTTAAAGGTCTCATGAATCAACAACACCACCGTGATCAAAGTTCGTGATCGGCAGACGGGCATCTGGTTTCTGTTAGATACGGCTGCAGACGTGTTTGTCCTGCCAAAGTCAACGCAATTCGCCAACGCTGCAACTGGTGGTTAAGGTAACACTAAACTCACTGGCAATCTATTCGCAATCTATTCGACGTGATTTCCCCTGGACATTTACTATCGCTGAGGAATCACAAGCAATCCTGGGCGCGGACTTTATTCACCACTACGGGTTAATTGTTAACCTAAAACTAAGACGCATTGAAGTTTCAAAGACTTCATGCACAAGTAGTGTTGGGTAAGTCGCAACAATCTTCAGTTTATTTCTTCAACACAACAAATACACTTTTAAATGCATTTCCTGCACTGTCATGAGAGACAAATCGGGTGGCTGCTGAACATTCAGTACAACACTTTATTATCACAAAATGCCATCCGGTGGCGGAACGAACGCGGCGTCTTGCCGGAGAAAAACTCAACTCTGCACGCGACGAGTTCAAATGGATGATCGAACAAAATATCTGTCAACCATCTAAATGGGCTTCACCCTTACACTTGGTAAGAAAAAGCGATGGGGGATGACTTGCATGTGGCCACTATCGTCTATTGAACGCCATCACCGTACCTGACAGGTATCCTGTACCTCATCTCCAGGATTTTACGCAGAAATGAGCAGGTTGCAATACATTCACGACTCGATTTAAAACGTGCATATCACCAAATTTCGGTGGTACCCGAAGATCGTCCAAAGACAGCTGTTATAACGCCTTATGGCCTATTTGATTTTAACGTGATGACTTTCGGATTGTGTAACGCCGCTCAACGATGCAGCGATTCATGGATGCAGTTTTACACGGCTTAGACATTTGCCATTGTTACGTCGACGATATTTTGATCGCGTCGCAGGATAAAAACGACCACGAAAAGCATCTGCGATGCGTACTAGAACGGCTAAATAAATTCGGCTTGGTACTGAACATTCCCAAATGCATTTTCGGTCACCACGAGGTAAAATATCTGGGATATATTGTCAATAAGGATGGCATGAAACCCCCAGCGGATCGTGTCCCAGCTATTGTCGACTATCCAAGACCACAAAATATGGACAAGTTGCGAAGATTCCTAGGTATTTGGAATTTTAGTAGTAGGTATAGGCGGGTTCTGGCACAAAGGAAAAGTGGGAGCTACTGGGAGCTGTATTTAGGAGTGTGTCTTTGCTAAAAATTTGGTTGCTATAATTTTCTTTGTGCCCTTGCTGAAAGTATAGTTTTAGGGGTTTTTATATGATGATGGCATTTTTAGTAATTTAGGATTGCGTCTTTGCTAAAAATGTGGTTTTGGGGTGTTTTCTCGGGTAATTTTTTACCTTTTATCCTATAGGTTTGTAACTATGCTATCGTCCACCAGATGGCCATCGTGAATAAGTGCTTTGGAATGTTCATTTAGGCTTGTGTCTGTGATATAGACTTAGGAATGCCGATCGTTTGCTATACCGAAGTAGATGGCGTTAGTGGGCAGTATTTAGTGTAGCATACTTTTTAGTTTTTTTTCTAATTTCTCAATGTTAGAAATGAAAGTGTTATTTTGTCTTTGGTGGGAATAAATAGGGAAGAACAAAGCGTAGCATACTTTTTAGTCTTTTTATATGACGTGTGTTTCGTACACATATGGGTAAAGTGCTAAGCTATTGTAGAAGTCAGAAGTTTTGCTATGTGGTTGTTGTTGTTGTTATTTATTTTAGGGGATTCGCTAGCTGTGTGATAGTAGATTTAAAGATCAAGTGTTATGTATGTATATTATTATAATTTATAACTTATATTTGTTTATTTATATATTTATTTATATTCATATATTTATTTATAATTATATTTTTTCTTTTGAATGTTTTTAAAGTTGATATGTGGTCGTTGTTGTTGTTATTTATATTAGGGGATGATTCACTTCGTTACTTTGATCGCCAGCTGCAACAATCTGGCTCCGAAGTTCTGTGGAATTTCAATTAAATTAAGTCGTAAATTAAGGTTCGGTTGTCATTTTAATGGGATAACCTTTTTTATCAGCACTTGCACTATAAAGCGTAAGTGTTTGTGTACACAGTAGTAATTTCGGGGCTTTGATCACCTGTTGTGTGATAGTAGGGAAACATGCACGTGTTTGCGGTCGACCTTTTAAGGTGTAATCTACAGGCGGTCGGATGGAATAGTCGAAGCTGTTGTTGTAGGAGTTTTCCTTGTTGTGTGTGTGTGTTGTGGTTGTTAATTCAAATCAACGGAAATCAGCCTTTTGATTTTTAGTATTTTTATATGGTAGGTGTTTGGTATATCGGTAAAGTGCTATGCTATTGTAGAAGTAAGAAGTTTTGCTATGTGTTTGTTGTTTTTATTTATTTTCCTGGTTATTTTCTGGTATTTTTCTTTCCAAATTTTATGTATGTATTTATATTATTATAAATTAGATTTTATATTTATATTAATTTATTTATTTTATATATTTATTTATTTACTAGCTGACCCGACGAATTTCGTCTCGCCCAAATATACTATCTGAATTGAAAAATTTTAATACGATCATGACTTTATTAAATTAAATACAATGCATCTTAACTCACAACGCCGATTAATTTCATCATCAGAATTTCCAAGGAAATAAATTTGAAGAAATTTGTGATCAGCCTTCACGGCGGGTAACAATGCTCCTGCACGACGGTAAATTTGTTCTTGAATCTGTAAAATCAAACACAATTTCTTGAGTTTGTGTAATGTTTTCCTTCGTTGAAGCTCTTTCGTAAATCTGTAATATTTGCATTCAAAAAAGAATTTACCTTAAACGTAGGATTAAAGCCTCGTGTTTTGATAATATTCGCCCCAAATGAAGTCATTTGGAAGAAACTGTTATCTTTTTCTATGTTGTCCAAGAAATGCTTCGATCGAGTATCTTCGCTAGAAAGCAATGATGCCAATGGCTCTGGTGGCGGTGTCAATTCTACGTTTCCGATCGCACAACATATTCCTGGTGGTTCCTGTCGGAATCTCAAAGCATTGCAATATTGACAAACAGTGCTCATTGTGCCGAAGTTGGCCATATCCGCTGTGTAATCGGCTGTTGGATCGTACCTGAACGCCAAACGTTCGTTAATGATTGTGTCGGCTGGCCATCTTTTTCGTCGACGTTCAAAATTATTTCGAGCGTTAGCTTGTACTGATCGAGTCGAACTTGATTAAATACGTTGTTCCGGAGCCATAATCTATCGCCCTTGCAAACCGCAAACCAAAAAGCATAATATTAAAGCATCACGAACTTATATGACCACAGTAAACAAAAACACAAAATTATCACGCACTGATCACTGATAATAATTATTATCAACTTTTTTCAATATACTATGTATGCAAGAAAGATATATTACTATCATTATTGTATATCATATCAAAAAATGTCATATTTTATTTTCATTTTTTAATCTCATATATTTTTTTCATTTTCATTTTAATTTTTGTAAACTTCGATATGACCTCAAACAACTGATGTAAACTGGTTTTTTCTAATATTTTTTTACTGAAGTTTTAGTTTCATACAAATTAAAAATACAAATTTTCGACTATTCCGATCGAGTTTTCCAAAATTTTCTTTCATACAAACCTCGTCCTGACAATTATGAACACATCAAAATAACAATCAGTGAAATCGGTCAGATAGATTTATAATTAGAATTATAATATATTTTTTCGGTTGGATTTTTTTAATTTTAGAGTCTATTATCCACACATTCATAAACACAGAAGATATACAGACAGACATACAGATAGTTATACAGACTAACAGACGGACAGACTGACAGATTTAAAGGTCAGACAGACAGACATACACACATATAGACCGAAAGAAGAATAGTTTCGTTGAAATTTGATCTTATCGTTTTAGGAGTCTTATGCTTATGTTGTTGTGGTATACGATTTACTCTTGCTATGTTGTTGTTGTTCCGTTTAGAAATATATGTAGTCGCGTGTCTCTGATACTCAATACTTGTATAGGTTCTGTTAGGATAAGATTTGATGTTCGTGCGAATTTTTCAGGAATGGAGTGGCGAGTCGATAGAGTTAATATAACAAATTTAGGTATTTCTTTTTATACACATGAAATAATATTTTGGCGAAGATGTACAATGTTTTTGTTTTCGCGTTGGGAATATGCTTAGCGTATGCTGTACTTGTTGAAATTTAATCTTGAGGACATTGATGGAATATTTGTTATTGCTTTTTTTGTTATTACTACATAAATTATATACTTTAAATCTCTATAAATTTTAGCAAGCTTTAAACCATTCTTCAGACATTGCTGAAGATTCTGGTAATGAATTGTATAAGCAGTCTTGTTGGTTAAATCAGTTATCAGCTTCGCAAATTTACCGTTCGTAGCTTTTCTGTTTTCCGCACAAAATGGCAAATCATTGTGTGCGTCAAATTAGCTGGATAAATTAAATCCACTTCCAGAATATAACCGAAAGATGAATTTTCGGGGATTGCCTCAACATCAAAACTATCAATATTTGTCATCTACTCGAAACCGCCATAAGGAAGATATTGCGACATTGCCCAGCCATATAAGTTATTGGCATCCAAATACATCAAATATTCTGATGGCTTATTAGAATCATAATCCGCCAGATATTTGTTATTAGCCTTTGAATGCCTCTTAGAGCACTGGACAATGCCTCCCCTTATACTTTTCTGTATGAACATATACATGTCTATGTCCGTAAACAACTCCAGTTCTATTTGAGTGGTTTTTAACATGGCATCCCAGGATAGTCCTGGAGCAGTGTAATACTGGCATGGATCCAACTCAAATTTTTTACGGACTTTTCTGAAATTTTCAAAAATGTCTGTTAAAATAAGAACATCTGTTTTCAGATATTTGTTTCTGTTTGATCTGTTTTCAGAACAGGTTTCTAAACGTGCTGTTGCCAACTCTGTTTTGCATGAATTTAGGCAAAGTGAAGTGAAGTAAACTCTCTCTCTCTCTCCCGTTTTTGAAGAGAAGGAGTCTACCTCTTCTATTAGTTCTGTTTGTGAGAATGCTTCCTCATCTTCCATTAACAATAATGAGTGTTTGCAGACAGTGAAAAACAATAATGGACTGAATAAAAACAAGCGCTCCAACACTCGCAAAGTATTCTTCTGACATTGAAACTGAATTTAATGTTTTACCCAGAAATAGATGGGTTCATATCTCAAAGTTTAAATCTGATACTGCTACGGAGAATATTGTCGATAACTTATCCAAAAAATTGGGAGTGCAGACCTCGATTTTAAAATGCTATAGGCTCGTAAAAAAGGACGCTCCTTTGGTCAATCTGAGTCATGTCAATTTTTAATTAGGATTTCCAGAACAATTGTTAAATAAAGTTATGGATGCTTCATTATGGCCTTTTGGAACTCAGGTTAAGCATTTTTCTTCATTATCTCAAGTACGTTCTGATCCAAAAAACTCAATAAATCCAATAGCTCCAGCGAACTAACTGATTCCGTTACTTCTATACTTTATCAGAATGTTCGTGGTCTTAACTCAAAACTTAAGGAGCTTTATCTGAAATCGTTTAATATTAACTATGATGTTATTGCATTGGCTGAAACATGGCTTACGGAAAGTGTCTTCAATTTAGAAATTTTGTCACCGCTGTTTACGATTTATCGGACAGACAGAAACCATGCTCAGACCGGATTAAAAAGAGGTGGCGGTGTCCTCATTACAGTTAAATCCTCTTATTTTTCAAGAAAGCTAAATGTAAATGATAATCTGAATGAAAATCTTGATATTAATTTATGCTGCATTTTTGTAAAGGCGAACTGCCTTTCATTTTATATCACTAGTTCATATATTCCCCCCAACTCTGGGTTGGAAATATACCAGAAGCATTATGATTGCATATGTAAATTAGGTAATAATCTGTTAAATACAGAGCGCCTAGTTGTGCTAGGTGACTTCAACTTGCCTCATGTTTCCTGGAGAATCGACCCTGATGATTCTCAGTTCTGTTACCATCATATGATACCTCTAACTGTAATTTTTTGCAGGATTTGATGGCTTGTGGAATTTTCCAAGTTAATTATATCAAAAATCGAAATAATCGTTTACTTGACCGAGTGTTTACTGATGACAAAGATGGCATTAATATTTCCCGTACTGATGCTCTTGTATGTCCGGAGAACAACCATCATCCAACATTATTACTGCAGTTGGCAGGCCGATCTAAACAGCGACATACCAGGAAGGTTTGCCATCAAAAGCAAGTCAACTACAGGAAAACAAACTATGATATCCTAAAAAGTCCAATCTGCAATATTGACTAGGATCTGATTTTAGGCTTACAAGATTCTTCATCACCCTCTAATATCCACGCCGCTGTGGCAGCATTTTATCTAGTTTTGGGTGAGTGCATTAAATCTGCAGTGCCGTTACGTAGCACAAGCATTTGTTATGGACCAATTTGGTTTACGAATGAAGTTCGTGTACTGCGCAATGTTAAAACCAAGTTTTACAAAAGCTTCATCAAACATGTGTCAATTGATTGTTATATAAAATATATTGGTGCGAGAAACAGATACCGCCGAAGTCTTCAATTCTAATATAATACCTTTGTCAATACTAAAAGTAAATGTAGCATGATTCCACCTACAATGTATTTGGATGATGAAGAATCTAATGATATTCAGCGCACATGCAATTTGCTTGCAAAATTTTTCAAATCAACGTATAGTGATGTACGACATGACATAACATATTATCCGAATTCAGTATCAAATTGTCCTAATATGCAATCTATTACCATTGACCAGAATATTGTTCTGAAAGAACTGATGGATCTAAAATTAAATTACAATCCAGGACCAGACAATATTCCAGCTTGTATCATTCGTTATTGTGCTAAATTACTCACTACACTCTGGCTACTTTCCAGCAGTATGGAAAGCGTCTTATGTCATTCCCATACACAAAACTGGGAATAGATCAAACATTTCTAATTATCGTGCTATTGCAAAGATAAGTACTCTATCTAAACTTTTTGAAAAAATTATCATATCTCAGATTTCCCGTGATGTTTATTCATCCATCTCGGAGATTCAGCATGGAAATTGAAACTATTTGGATTTCCCGTGAGCTTATTAAACTGGATTCAATTGTATCTCACTGACCGTACGCAATCTGTTTTACTGCAAAAGATGAAATCTGATACATTCCAAGTTAAGTCTGGTGTCCCAAAAGGAAGTCACTTCGGGCCTATTTTATTTCTTATCTTCATTAACGATAACCTTCATAACCTTCAATAACACTTCCATCGTATAAGGCACGACCCAAATTGATTAATTCGTCATCACTTTCCCATCGGAGAATAATGTTAAATTCAGTGTTTATCCTAAACCTTCTCCATGGGGTAACGGACTCGGTTCATCTCTTAAGCAATATAGGCATCAACATCCCACGCATTTCCTCTAGAGGACACGAATTCCTGCATCTCAATTCTCTCAATTCCTGCAATTCTCAAGAACTTCTCATCTCCTTAATGAACCACTCCGCAAGGCTTGCGCTGCCTGAATTCGGTCTCGGCCGTTGTAAATCTAGCGGATTCTATGTTTATCACAAAGTGAAAAATTCTTGAATTTCTTGTTAATAATAATTTGTAATTTATTATTTGAAGCTTTAAAGCTTGCTTAACTTAGTTATTAAATAAATAAATAAATAAATAAATATAAACACATGTAGTCGTTAAGAGTTTAACAATTGAATGTTTGCCAAACCTTAACGGCGTGTTCATAGTCGTCAACCGAACATTGCTTGTTTGTCAAGCGACTGAAGAATTCCTCTCGAGAAGGAAGAGAAGTTTCATCTAGCCGCTCTAATGAATTTAGGTATTCATAATTAGGTATTCATTCATTCATAGGAATACACCTTTTCTTTTTAAAAGACTAAATTCATTATTGTTTGGATACATTTGGCGGATTGTATGGAAGTCTGATTCTGTTAAATACGATGCCAAGTCATCCAAACTTGCGGCCATAAACCGGAAGGAATCTAAAAATCTCAGCTCAATTGTCTTTTTCTCGCTAACTCTGATATGCTTCGAAAGAGAGACGTATAACTCTTTGTTCATAGGAATCAAATTTTTATCCCCATCAATTAAATTTAATTCCGTGATGAACAAATGACAGTCATACCCGGAAAAATTATGAAAGAATATGGGAACGAAATTTGCAATTTGGAATTGCAGGTTACAACTGTTGTGTGCTGGACCCCCTATAGTCGCCAGTAAGGTGAATGATACACCACTCTGTCTGCACCCAATTCCAAATTGCAAATATGGCAGTTTTTGCATTCCCTCTGATGCATTGACTGTTGAGGTGTTAAGGAGGCCATTGCTTTTATAACACTCAAATACTTATAATATATATCTAAAATATCCCTAACTAAAAATTCTACGAATTTTGTGGGAGCATCCTGCCCCGAATTAATTACAAATTTACTTAAGCTATGATTAAAACTACAATGAATGTTATAGCTAAAGGCCACAGGTATATGCTTACTAACTAAATTATTACTATTACTACTACTATATACACTACTTAAAATACATTCCAAGTCTGCATAGACAACGAATGGCACTGGGAGTTTGCGCTCATGATTCTTAAAAGCTATGGTCGCCTTATTCTGCTCGGCCATAATTGTGACGACCTTATTACAGTTATGCCTGCCCATGATGTCGCCTCTTCTGGAGTACTGCAGGCAGCTGTTGCAGAAGTATGCCTTGCAGTTTTGCTTCGTAAGTTGGAAGCGTGCCAGTCTATTGAAACAATGTAAAATAAAAGAGAAAAAGAAGAAACGTGTATAAGTTAGCATTATATTCTTATAAAACAAATTTTATTGGAAAACAGAAATAAATTTAAAAAAAAAAAAAAAAAGAAATATTTATAATATTTTTATAACCTACATTGAAATATTTTGAATCCACACATAGTGGGATCGATCCATGTAGGACATGTAGGACATAAGAAGCATGTTGACGTGATATTTTTTTTCTACATTGGTGCTATAGTTGGGCCGACTATACATCACTGCCCATTTAAAACAATAAACATCGTTGTTTTGGATGTTGATACAGGCATGCTTCTTATTCAGGACTGCTGGTAGGGGGATATATGACGTTATTTTTATATGATGTTATTTTTTTCTGTTGTTTTTTCCTTTCCAATACTTGGAGGAGAGCTTTCTCTCGCAAACGTCTTAATACATTTAGGTCATTTTGCTCAACATTCTCGCATTGAGCCCAATTCAAAGCCCGGTTAAATATTTCGACAGCTTCGTTTGGTTTTATTGTTTGTACATTTGTACTCGTATCTAAATCGTTGTCATCATCATCGGTCACTTCTAACTCCTCATTTTCACACGAATTAGAAACATTACCCATTAGAACATCTTCATTCCACTTCTGAAAGGATGGTACTGTATAGTCAACCTTAAAAAAATGTATTAAGTTACTGGTCGTGTCGTTAAAATAATTTTAAAAAGCGACAAACCTGAGGATTTATTTCATAAAGCAGATCAACTACGAGCTCCATTTGTTGTTGCAGTTCCGAGTTTATTTTTTCTTTCAATATGCTTAACGGAATATCTTCCTCCGGATCTGTCTCATTTTCCGTGAAACGCAAAACAGTTTGCCAGCATTTTGCCAATGTATCTTTGCTAACTTTATTCCATGCGGTTTCTAAAAGCATAACACAATCCCTTAGTGTAACAGCTTTCATCGAATCTTTTTTTGCTGCTATCATGGCTAGAAGACTGTTTCTATAATACAGCTCCGTTATTTTAATTGCGTTTTGATCCATTGGTTGGATAAGTGGTGTTACATTCGGAGGGAAAAACATTGCAATTATGTTTCCATCTTCTGTTTTAAGCTCTAATTCACTTGGATGTGTTTGTGTGGGGGATGTGTGCACAGGTAGGTGCAACACACCGATATATAATATAAGATAATATACGAATAAAAGTGACAGGTGGAATAAAAAGACTTACCGGTGGTCGTGGTTGACGCGGTGTCGGTGAAGTCGATGATGGTACAGATGAGGTTGGTGGTTGGGTAGATGGAGCGGTGTGTGTGTGGTGATGAGGTGATCGTGGTGATGGTGATCGTGGTGATGATGGTTGTGATGGGGTGGTGGTTGTGGTGAATGTTCGTAGCACTCGCGTCGAGGTTGCTCTCGTGAGTCCAAAGTAGGTTAAGTCACGAATGTAAAGTTCACCGGTCAAGATCTCAAAACTGCCAGGTTCAAGACACGAGGAATGAAAAGTAAGTTAAGTTGGGGGCGGAAACAGGAAAAAACTCATTGACCTGTCAAGAGTTGACAGGTCGCAGTCCGGAAAGTTGGCTGCGCTGACCGACGTGCAATGCATTTGCATCTACAGGGGAGTAGATGGCGCTGCTTTCTCTGGGAGGGCGAAAGACCAGCGCTGGGGTATGCAGTCGAGTCAGAATGAGTGTTTGGCGTAAACATACCGCCCGCCTTGCAGTACTGCAACTTTGCTCAGAGGAGAGCGGGGTGCGTCGCTCGCAATCACCACGGTGGTGTTGGAGTTAAACGGCGAGACTTCTTAGGGCTCCCCAGGGGGGTGGAGAGACTAGAAAGCGGGGAGAGAGAGGGCGACTAGGTAGGGGCTGCGGGAGAGCGCGCCCACCTAGACGCTGATGTTGCCCGAGAGCAACCACCCAAAAATGGTGTTCTGGGCGAAGGGTTGCCCGTAGTTATATGGCAACGAGCCAGGCTGGAAAAACCGCGCGAGAATATCACATCCCAAACAAAGGCGAACGGTGTGGCGAGTGTAAAATCCGGGGTCTGCGAGCTTGTAATTTTGGTACAAATTCTGGATCCGCGCGTCGATGGAATGTCGGGGGGTGACTATCTCCCAGTCACTCACGAGGGCGTGATGTTCGATGGTTTCTGCGGATTCACCGCGGGTGCGGAACGTCAAGAGCACTGCTTGGCCCGAGCCGAAGGGGATCGGCGTGAGACCCAGAGTGCGCACCAGATGCCGAGAGATTTCCGACGTTTCGCAACCAGAGTCAAATAACGCTCTTTCGTGCACGAATCCATCGTGATTCCGGAGCCGCACCATGGCTGTGGGCAGGAGCACGGTGGATAGCTGCAAGGTGGGCAATGGTGGGCTGCTTCCCAATGGTGTTCGTGGTGGGGCGTTGGTAAGAGGGGACGCATTCACCCGCAGGGAACGACTCCCAGGCGGGTGGTATACGTCCTGGTGTATCGGGTTGACGCCATGGGGAGATGCGTCGTGGAGGATTTTGACTGGTGGATGGAATAGCATCCAGTCGAGCGTCCTCCATTTCCACGTCTTGGACGAACCGGCGAGAGATCGACGAGTCTTCGGGTGATACACCGGACGTGCAGCCGATCGATAGCACTGGGCTGGATTGGCGTGCGTCGGGGGCCGCGACCATGGGGAGGTCCGCTGTTGTGGTAATTGGCTTGGCGACCGCAGTCACCTGGGTTGCTTTTGACGATTCAGGATCCTTGTCGGATGACGAGCGGTCGAAATCCGAATCACTAAAATCCCAATCGAGCCCGGCTCGGCGTGCCCGTAAAAAGAAACTGCGGTACGATTAGGAGGGGCCCCGGGGGGGTGATGCGGCCAGTGTGGGCGGAGGATTCATCATCTTGTTGACGATTCATTGCGCTGGAATGAAAATAATGTGATAACGTTAGTGGGGGGGGGGGTTCGCCGGGGTGCGAGTAGGTCCTTAAGTTACAATACTAAGAGGGGAGAACAGTTAATTTACTGAGGGGCCGAGTAATGGTTCCTTTTTCAGTTCGGATGTCGACGACGCGTGTTTTCTTGTCGGCACCATGATACAGGTGAGTGACGCGGCCGAGTCTCCATTGTGTTGGAGGGAGGTTGTCATCGCGTAAGACGACAAGATCCCCAACTTTAAGGTCAGGTTGGGTTACCTTCCATTTTCTGCGTTTGTGGAGTTCGGTGAGGTACTCATGTTTCCATCGAGTACAGAATTGTGGATATATGGCCTTTACTTTCAGCCATCTATTAACAATCTTGAAGGGGGAGTTTAGTACCGCCAGTTCAGCGGGGGCCAGAAGAGGGCCACCGATGAGGAAATGGCCGGGCGTTAGAGGCTGTAGATCCGATGGATCGTCGGACATGCTGCTAAGCGGTCTCGAGTTGAGACAGGCTTCGATCCTGGAGAGTATGGTAACAAGCTCTTCAAAGGTGAAGTGCATATTGCCGATAAACTTCCGGAAATGGAGTTTGAAGCTTTTAACGCCAGCTTCCCAGAGCCCGCCCATATGCGGAGCGGCAGCGGGTATAAAATGCCACTTGAGCTGCTGATAGGCACATTGCAAGGTGACCGCTTCGTGCGATTGTCGAAGGAAGATCTTCCAATCGTTCCGGAGTGTTTTGGAGGCTCCAACGAAGTTCTTTCCATTGTCCGAGTAAACATCCTTGGGGCATCCGCGGCGGGCGCTGAAACGGTTGAAGGCAGCGAGAAATGTCGGAGTCGACAGTTCACTGACCGCTTCGAGATGTATGGCCTTCGTTGCGAAGCAGACGAAGACACAGACATAGCCTTTGGTGATGAGGCATGCTCTCCCAGTGTAGTTTTTGATATCAAATGGTCCAGCGAAATCTAGACCGGTGGCAGCAAAAGGGCGAGAGAGTGGTCCGCTCACGGGGCAGAGCGGCCATAAGTTGGGTGCGCACTTGTTTCCTCTGAAGGACACAAGGTTTGCAAGTATGGATCGTGGCCTTTACGAGGTTCTTGGCCTTGGGTATCCAATGTTGCGTACGTAGCAAGCGCAACATCAGTTGGTTCCCTCCATGCAGACTGATGTCATGGATGAAGCTTACCAATAATCAGGTGAACTTGCAGCTGTAAGGAGAATAGGATGGCGTTCGTCATAGGAGAGTGACGAACACGCGGATAGACGGCCCCCTACGCGCAGCAATCCATCTTTGGATAAGAATGGATTGAGCGATAGAATGGGGCTCTTTGGGGGTAGATTTTGTTTCATATCGAGAGAACGATATTCATTGGCAAAATGTACCTTTTGTGCGAGAATAGCAAGTCTCGTTTGGACATGCTGGATTTCATCGGAGTCAATAGCGGTATCGTGTCGACGAGAGGACGAGCGATAATTTTGGTGGCTATGATGTAGAAACCTGAACACGTAAGACAACACGCGAAGAGCTCGTGGTAAAGAAGAGAATCTCTCCAACAAGTCTTCAAAGTGGGGGAAGTAAGCGAAATTGGCTTTGACTGGTTTTGCTTGCAGTTCGGTTTCCAATGAATCGAGGGTAATAGAGTGTGGACAGTGTTCCTTTTCTTGACGCCTTTGGGTGGTGATCGCGTAAAAATGTTCGCATACTGTCTTGGCTGGAGTGCAAAGACGTTGCTTGGGAACTACTTCCACGTCCCAGAGACGTGCAGGCTCACGGTCAAGGGAGACCTCATTGAAAAACGACAATCGGGTGGTAGTGGTTGAAGTCGGGGCCTGAGAAAGTGGACCGGCGAGGGAGGGGGAGAGCCGATGCTAAACTTGCAAAGTTTGTTCACCACGGCTGTAACGGTTTCATTAACGCTGGCGACTTGAGCTTGAACCGTAGTCGTCGGAAGTCGCAAGCGTTTTTGTACGCGCTCTGACAGAAAGGTGGCTTCTGAGCCAGGGTCGATGAGAGCACGAGCGAGTTAGGATTCGTTACGATGACAGATGTGAACCATTGCGGTAGCGAGTAGAACTTGCTTGCTTCGGGAGGTGAAGCAAGTAAGCACATTTGAAATTGAGGGGGCTTCAGTGGACTCTATAGTAGGGGTAGAGGGGTTCGCTCGAGAGTGCGAAGGGGGGTTCGACGGCAGACTTTGCTGATCAGCACTTAGACTGTGATGAGATGGGGAGTTGGGGCGCGAGGTTGTATGGGTAGAGTTCGAACAAGAATTCGATTGCGGGGCCGAAGCCAACTCGCGATGTAATAGTGTATGAGGTCGTTGATTGCACGACTACATGTGAACACACTTTTACAATTTTTAACTTGATGTGAGTGTGCCAAACAGTTCGTACAGAATGGGATCCGTTTAACTGTCGCCCAACGTGTGTCGACATTCATAGCCAGAAAACGTGGGCATTGGCGAAGCGGGTGTGGCCGATCAATGAATAGTTTGCAGCTGGTCGAAACCATATTTGCCTGGAACGTATTCACAGGTTTCGGGGCGGAGGAGAGGCGTGTTTGGGGATTCGACGATTTTTGAGGTGGTTGGACCGACTTTCGAATGTTTTCTACAGTTTCCAACGTTTGGAAATGTGAAGTGAGAAACGCGTCCATTTCAGACCATTTTGGAATTTCAGGTTTATGGGTAAGGGATTGTTCCCATAGAGAGAGGGTAGTTTCGGGGAGGCGAGTAGAGCAGAGATGCACAACAATTGCGTCCCAGCTGCCCACGTCGACATCGTACAACGTGAGAGCCGAAAGGCAGTTGTTGATCTCTCGTTGGAGGCGTTTGATTGCAACTCCAGACTCCTTGTGGATTGGGGGAAGGGAGAATAACGTTCGGAGTTGAAAGTTAACGAGAATACGTTTATTTTCGAACCGATTAGTAAGATTCCTCCATGCTTGTTCGAATCCGCTATCTATGAGGGGGGACTTTTGGACTATCTCCTTTGCTTCACCTCGGGTCTTTTGGTTGAGGTGAAACAGCTTTTCGACAGGAGACAATCGATTGTTCCGGATATAGAGTGCGGAAAACATATCGCGAAATGTCGGCCATGAATCGTAGTCGCCCTTGAATACATCAGTGTCACACGGTGGCAAATTGATGTTGTGACCCGAGAGATTCGTCTGAGTCATGGGAGATGACGCCGACATCAACAGCGGAGAGGAACTGGAGGCAACGAGATGCTGCTGTTCACTCAGCTTCGCGGAGACACGCACGTAAACCTGGTAACACCGCCAGTACTTGGTCTTAACCACGGTGATATCGGCGCTTCGCGCATCTGGGTCCTCATCGGCCGTGCCGTTGAGGTATTCCAAGCATGAGGCATATGCTAATTTAAGGTCTGACCAGACGGCTTTGAATTCTTCCTGGTAAATGGCCAGCGAGAAACCCGAGTGGTCGCGTTCCGGAATGTGGTTATATTCGTCTTCGAATTCTTCCAAAGCGTCGGAAGCGTTTATGAATTTAGTTAGGGGGTCCATTGGAGTAATTTACCTGAAACGAGGAAGCGAGAATGGGGATATATTGAGTGAAACCCACGAGTTGGGGTTGAAAGAGTGTAAATAAGGGTGAATTATACGAGGGGTTGAATTAGCACCTTTAATTCGAGTCGAACGACAACTGGGATTCGCCGTGGAAAATACAACGGAAACCGATCAATTTACTTTGTGTCAAATCAAACGCGGAACAAAAGCTTCAACTCGAGGTCAGAAGTATGACGCGAAAATTAATTTAATTCGTATTCAATTAAATTTTGGAAAAGCACTTCGAATTGAAAATGTCGAACAACTATTTAATTTAATTCGTGTTGAATTAAACTTGGAGAAAAGTAACACTTTAATCGCGAGAAAATATTAATTTACTTTTCGTGAATTAAACTTTGGAAATAAAACACTTTAAATCGCGAGAAATAAATCGGAAAAAATATTAATTTAATTCGCGTGAATTAAACTTTGGAAAAAACGCTTTGAAGCACGGTTGAAAGAAATCGTGAAAATATTTTAATTTAATTCGCGTGAATTAAACTTTGGACAAAACACCTTTAAATCGCGGCGGAAATATATCGGAAAAATATAAATTTATTCCGCGGTTGAAAATATAAAACGAACCTATTATATTAAATCCGAGTTGAATTAAACTTGGGAAAACTTTAAATAAAACTCAAATAATCGTGAAATCGATCGATCGATTTGTGAAACCAATCGCAGAAAATAGCTGCTGTTATCCATGAGGACTTGGAACTCTTGTAATCAGTTGGGCAGTTAAAATTTTTGAAAACTCGTGGATTTTTTGCCTTCCCAATCACCAACAATTTAAGCTTATGATTTCCGGAAGCATTAGCACAACATAAAAAAGTAACGCTATGTTTTTCTGTCTTTACGCCTGGAGCAGTCCTTTCGGCACTTGATACGTAAGACTTTTCTGGCAAAATTTTCCAGAATAACCCAGATTCATCAGCATTGTACAATTGATCAAGGCATAGACCCATTTCTTAAATTTTTTGTTCTAGTTTGATTTTAAATGGTTCGACAAGCAAAGGCTGCGAAGATAGCTTTTCTCCAGTTATTTTAAGCAGGCGAACTCCAAATCTTTTTTTAAAACCTTGCAACCATCCATCACTTGCGTTAAAAAAACATTCCTTTTCTTTTACTTTTAGATGAATCTCTTTAGCCTTTTGTTTGAGCGCTAATGCATTAACCGGATAATCCCTTTCACTCTGCTTAACAAACAAATTGATACAGGCGCTTTTCCATTTTCGGCAACTCTGATGCTCTTAATGTCTTTCTTTTTCCCGGACCGGAAAGTGTGTTATTAACACAGTCCAAAATTTCATTTTTTTCATTTTTATCTTGCTAATTATTGAATTTGAGATACCATATTGCTTTGCTAAAGCTACCGCACTTGCACCCTTTTCTAATAAATCCAAAATATTAGCCTTTTCTTGTAATTTAAGCACTTTCGGTTGTTTTGACAACACATAGAGATGCAATTTTTTTTCTATTCTACGTACTTATAAGGGGAATACCCAAATTTCTGAACTAATTTAATAAAATAAATGTGTGTGTGATCAAAATTTTGGTTTATTTAAAGTTGACGTTTTAGAGCTTTGTGGTTTGGTTGACGTTTTAGAGTAGACAATGTAAAAAATTAAGGGTTGACGTTTTGGGATGTTGACGTAAACTAGTGTTGACGTTTTCCCGAGTGCACTGTATATTATAAACAAAATATAAATAAATTATACACATTTTTTGAAAAAGGAAAAAAAAGAGAAAAGTTCAAATAATATACATATAAAAAAAATATAAAAAAGGAAAAAATAACAACAAAAAAATTCTAAGTGAATTCGAACATATAAAAATATTAAAAGGAAAAAAAAAAAAAAAAAACATATTAAAGAATTAAAGAAAGAAAGATTAAAAGAATTAAGAATTAAAACGATAAATAATTAAAACAACAATTTTTAAAAATATATAAAAACGAAAAATAATTACAACAAACAATTTTTTAAAAATATATAAAAAGGAAAAATAATTAAACAAAAAATTAAAACAAAACAAATTTACAATATGTATTCTATGTATAACTATTGAAAATATAAAAGTTTAAAAAAAATATAAAAGTTAAAAAATAATTAAACAAAAATTAAAATTAAACAAAAATTATAAAATAAAATAACCAAAAAATTAAATTAACTATAATATATGTTAAAAAAAATAAAACCAGAAAGAGTGTTGACTTCGGCCTGGCCGAAGTTCATTAAAAATTAGGCGTGGCAATGGTCTAATTTTTTTCCTATTCAATCTCAAATATCCTGTGATGACAGAGAGTATTCGTGCCAAATTTGATGAAAATATCTCTATTAGTTCTCCTGTAATCGAGTTTTATTTAATTAGTGGGCGGACCACGCCCATTTTTTGTGATCTATTTTGATCAGAGACAGTTCACTTCTGGACAAAATTTCAACCGCAAATTCGTTTTACAAGCTGAGAAATTGAGCATGGATTAATTTATATTTACTATAAAAAGTAGGCGTGGCAATGGTCAGATTTTGCCCATTTTCAATACGAATGAGTTTCTAATGATAGGCAACATTCGCGCCAAATTTGATTAAAATATCTCTATTCGTTCTCCTGTTACCGAGTTTTGTTTAATTAGTGGGCGGACCACTCCCATTTTTGGTGATCTCTTTTGGCTAGAGACATTTGACTTCTGGACAAAATTTCAACCCCAAATTCCTTCTACAAGCTGAGAAATTGAGCTATAAGCATGGATTAATTTATATTCAGTATAAAAAGTAGGCGTGGCAGTGGTCCGATTTTGCCCATTTTCAATACCGATGAGTTTCTAATGGTAGTCAATATTCGTGCCAAGTTTGATGAAGATATCTCTATTCGTTCTCTTGTAATCGTGATTTCCACAGACAGACAGACAGACAGACAGACAGACAAACAGACAGACGGACGGACATGGCTAAATAGACTCAGGAGGTCACGCTGATCAAGAATATATATACTTTTCTATACCTGTCACGCCTCCTTTAATGCGTTACAAACGGAAGCAGTAAGTGAATATACCCTATTCACTTCGTGTGTAGGGTATAAAAAGGTGTGTATGTAAATGAAAATAGATAGATAACAATACCTTTTTTATTATAGTGGCGGTTAGGTTCCACCAGTGGTTATGGCGATCAGATGTCGGCCAAAGTATTTTGGAAAGGGCACCTTTCGGTTCCCATTTCCTTGAAAAAACTTTACTCACCAAGTGAATGTCGGATTCTGACTTGCTCCTGAAATGTAGCATATATTTATACGTAAAAATCGTTCGCTAGATTCGAAAATGGAAATTATTTGTAAACACCTGCACACGTTGAACATTTTTTTTTCCCACGGAAAGGGAAAGGTTCCCAAGAGATAAGTGCACATTTGCCGCAGCGGTACAACAATCACACACTCACACACAGAAGGAGGCCAGCGTACCCAAAACGATCAGCCTGCATAGTGCAGCTGGCGATAAAAAAGGTTGATTTGGGTTGCTATGAATTAACAATAAATACCACAAAAACACCGCAAGGAAAACTCCTACAACAACAGCTTTGAGTATCCCATCCGTCCGCCTGTAGATTATCCCCTAATAGGTCATCCGAACCGTAATTTACGACTTTATTTAATTGAAATTCCACAGAACTTCGGAGCCAGATTGTTGCAGCTGGCGATAAAAACCCCGAAAATGATAATGGTGCATTTTCATGCGTGTACAAACACGTGTATGTTTCCCTACTATCACACAACAGGTGATCAAAGCCTCGAAATTACTACTGTCTACCAAACACAATCACGCTTCACAGTGCAAGTGCTGATAAAAAAAAAGTTATCCCTTAAAATGTCAACTGAACCTTAATTTACGACTTTATTTAATTGAAATTCCACAGAACTTCGGAGCCAGATTGTTGCAGCTGGCGATCAAAGTGCCGAAGTGAATCACCCCCCAAAATAAATAACAACAACAACAAGCACATAGCAAAATTAAAAAATTCAAAAGAAAAAATATTATAATTATAAATGAATAAATAAATATATAAATATAAATAAATATACTATATAAATGATAATGATAAATTATAATGATATAAATAAAATATAAGTTATAAATTATTGTTCAGTGAGCTACCCATTCAATAAATTATTTGCCAACAGTGGTAAAATATGGAAATATACTGATGTTTGCGGACGATGTTAAACTGTTTCTATCTTTTAAAAATGAATCTGAAGCCAAACTTCATCAAGTCGACCTTGACTCTTTAACAAAATAGTGTGATGTAAATTGCATGAAACTAAATCTAAATAAGTACAAACAGTTTTCTCGTTCAAGCCCAGTTTTATTTAATTATAATATTGCCAATTACAACCTCGATCGATTGGAAACCGTAAATAATCTTGGTGTGGTTCTTGATCAGAAACTCCGTTTTCATACCCACATAACAAACAGGGCCAGCAGTGTACTAGGCTTCATAAAGCGCTGCGGCAAAGAGTTCAATGATCCCTATATCACAAAAATTTTATACTCATCGCTTGTTCGTCCCATTTTTGAGTATGGCTCGCCAGTTTGGAGTCCTCGCTTCAGCTGCTATATCTCGGAAATAGAATCCGTGCAAAAGCAGTTCCTACTTTTTTGTCTACGAAATCTTCGCTGGGATCCATCTATACGTTTGCCACCATACGACTTAAGCTGATAAATGTATCCTCACTAGCTGACCGAAGGATTATGCTGAATGCAGTTTTTATCTTGAAGTTGTTGTATGGTGTCACCGACTCTACATACCTGCTAAGCAATATTAATATTAGCATACCTCGTCGCAGATCGAGAAGATGTGCCTCCACTTATACTTCTGCAGGCCAACATATCTTCAACATGAACCGCATAGGTGCGCCTGCGTAGATTTTAATTCGGTTTACCAAGCCATTAACTTGTCTGAAGCAGTCTATTTAGCCAAAAAGAAAATATTAAACTTACTTTTGAATCGTTAGCTTAATTTTGAATTGAATATAATTGAAATTTTTATTTTATTATCTAATGTAAACTATAAAGTCTCAACGGCTTAAATTAACGTTATATAAAAATAATTACAAATCCCACAAGGAAGTCACATCGGCCCTGTATTATATCTAATCTTCATAAACGATTTGCAAAGCTGATGCATTATTGTTCGCTGATGAGTTGAAGATGATGCATTGCTGCTCCAAGAGGACCTGAACAACATTCATACATGGTGTATTGTGAACTGCTTGAGTTTAAACTTGCGTAAAGGCAAACGAATGACCTTTCGATTGAATTATTTCAACTTCTCATATTCCATCATAACTTGGAAATTTTAAACACCGTTGAAGATCTTGGTGTCATTTTGGATCGTGAACTTTGTTTTCACATCCATATTGATCGAATCACCAGCAGATGACTTGGATTTATAACTTGGATTTATAAAACGCTGGATAAACAAAACTCTTTACACGTCGTTAGTTCGTCTTATTTCAGAGTACGCCTTTGCTTCCAAAGCTATGGATGTTTTATCTCGAAGCTTGAGTCGATCCAAACAGTTTCTTCTTCTTTGCGAAACTTTCGCTGGAATCCGTCGATAAGACTTCCATCGTATAAGTCACGTCTCACATTGATTAATTTGTCTTCTCTTAATCGAAGACTAATGCTGAATTCATTGTTCATACTCAACTTACTCAATGGGTCCACGGATTCTGGGCATCTTTTAAGTAGTATAAAAATGAACGTTCCACGTTTTTCATCACGAAGGCACGAATTTCTGCATTTACAGTTCTGCATAACTTCATGGCTCCAGCACGAGCCATTACGCAAAGCTTGTTCAGATTTTAATTCCGTCTATGCTGCCGTGAATCTATCCGATTCAGTATTTATAACTAAGAAAAAAATAATTAATTTTCTTATTAGCCAGTAAGGCAATGAATTTTTTATTTCAACTATAAAGCTGTATATTAGTTTTTTTTTGAAAATAAATAAATAAATAAATAAATAAAAAAATAAAAAAATAAAAAAAAGTATTATCGAAAAAAATTAGACTCCCTAGCCTAGTCATTTTAAAATTAATGTAAGTTTCGTCACGCCTTATTGAACCATTTTCGGGAGTAATTTTCAAAAATCCGAAAAAGGACGTGTAGGTTGGGTCAAGACAAGAAAAAAAAATCGTATGGGCGTATAATTAGAATAAATAAGGAATATAAAGTTAAAGTAAAGGAAGAAGGGAACTTAATTAAAATGGTCTAAATTAAATTTACATATGTATATCATTAATAATTTTGTCTTTTATAATAATTTTAAAGGATTCGTTGGGAAAATTGAGTTCAGGAAAACGAATTGCTGAAAGAAAAGTTTATTTATTTGATGGTTTAATTTTCCTTTGTAAACCAAATACAAAAACATCGTATGGATGGGCGTATAATTAGAATAAATAAGGAATATAAAGTTAAAGTAAAGGAAGAAGGGAACTTAACTAAAATGGTCTAAATTAAATGTACATATGTATATCATTAATAATTTTGTCTTTTATAATAATTTTAGAGGATTCGTTGGGAAAATTGAGTTCAGGAAAACGAATTGCTGACAGAAAAGTTTATTTATTTGATGGTTTAATTTTCCTTTGTAAACCAAATACAAAGAAAGTTACAGCTACTTCAGGAATACCGGCTTACGATTTTAAATTAAAAGAAAAAATCTTTATTCACCGTGTAGAAATTATTGACAGGGATGATACTGATGAATTAAAACACACATTTGAAATAGCAGCTCGAGTTCAACCACCCGTAATTCTCACAGGTAATTTTTCTATTATTTTTTATAATTTATATTGATATTATTAAAGTATTTGATATTTAATTTACTAAAACATATACATACATATATTACTGTTGGTTATAATATCGATTGCACGGTATTAAATAAAAATATTTAAAGGTATTAAATAAAAATATTTGGAATTCGGTTTAACCCAGATTGTGGTTATCCATGACCCAATAAACAATAAAATAAATATTACTTGTGCCACTGAGGAGTTTTGATATTCAAAGTGTGTACAGGGTGTTTCGCATAAGAAGGGACAGAAGACTAGAACGGGTAGGTTGGGTCTAGACAAAAAAAAATCGTATGAGAGGGGGGGTCAATTTCCCCCGTTTAGACGGAAGGGGCCATTTTATAAAAATTCGAATTAACATCGAAAAAAAAATATTAAAAAATAATGGTTTGACCTAGATAACTTTTGCTTGCTGATTTTAAAAGCCAAATATCCGCTACTTAATATCCTTTTTAAATTAGATTCCTATCAAACAGTTTTTCAGAAACTCAGTGTCAAAGTTAAAATTTGGAAAAAAAATTCCGAAACAAAACTTTTGGTCGCAATTCTTTTTAAAATTACGGTATTAAGTAATGGAAATGGAAATGACGAAGCATACTTTCCTTTCAAAAATCAATTTTTTGGCTACTTGTGTTTTATTAAGTGCGTGAAGTTAAATTCGTAAATCCGACGCGAATTTAGCAAAGACACAAACCAAAATACGAATTTAAATTCGTGCAAAATTAGCGCTGCCAAGGTAAGGTGTCACTCAGATTTACTTATTTGTTTAGTAAAACATATAATCTGAAAACGGTTTGTATATTGTTGGAAAGGTCAATATATAAGCTACCTAATCCTGAAAAATTCAGACGTGCACAGGCAAGGATGTGGCGTCAGTGGCCAGTGTTGGGTTACCCAGTGCACCTTCTCATACACTTCGACAAACACTTTGTTCAACAAAAAACATAACTTGGACAAACGTTGTATACAGTTCGAAAGGTCACTATATCAGCTACCTACTCCTGAAAAGTCTAGCCGTGCACAGGCAAAGATGTGGCGTCAGTGGCCAGTGTTGGGTTACCCAGTGCACCTTGTCATACACTTCGATAAACACTTTGTTCAACAAAAAACATAACTTGGACAAACGTTGTACAGAGTTCGAAAGGTCACTATATCAGCTACCTATTCCTGAAAAGTCTAGCCGTGCACAGCCAAAGATGTGGCGTCAGTGGCCAGTGTTGGGTTACCCAGTGCACCTTGTCATACACTTCGACAAACACTTTGTTCAACAAAAAACATAACTTGGACAAACGTTGTATACAGTTCGAAAGGTCACTATATCAGCTACCTACTCCTGAAAAGTCTAGCCGTGCACAGGCAAAGATGTGGCGTCAGTGGCCAGTGTTGGGTTACCCAGTGCACCTTGTCATACACTTCGACAAACACTTTGTTCAACAAAAAACATAACTTGGACAAACGTTGTATAGAGTTCGAAAGGTCACTATATCAGCTACCTACTCCTGAAAAGTCTAGCCGTGCACAGGCAAAGATGTGGCGTCAGTGGCCAGTGTTGGGTTACCCAGTGCACCTTGTCATACACTTCGATAAACACTTTGTTCAACAAAAAACATAACTTGGACAAACGTTGTACAGAGTTCGAAAGGTCACTATATCAGCTACCTATTCCTGAAAAGTCTAGCCGTGCACAGGCAAAGATGTGGCGTCAGTGGCCAGTGTTGGGTTACCCAGTGCACCTTCTCATACACTTCGACAAACACTTTGTTCAACAAAAAACATAACTTGGACAAACGTTGTATACAGTTCGAAAGGTCACTATATCAGCTACCTACTCCTGAAAAGTCTAGCCGTGCACAGGCAAAGATGTGGCCAGTGTTGGGTTACCCAGTGCACCTTGTCATACACTTCGACAAACACTTTGTTCAACAAAAAACATAACTTGGACAAACGTTGTATACAGTTCGAAAGGTCACTATATCAGCTACCTACTCCTGAAAAGTCTAGCCGTGCACAGGCAAAGATGTGGCGTCAGTGGCCAGTGTTGGGTTACCCAGTGCACCTTGTCATACACTTCGACAAACACTTTGTTCAACAAAAAACATAACTTGGACAAACGTTGTATACAGTTCGAAAGGTCACTATATCAGCTACCTACTCCTGAAAAGTCTAGCCGTGCACAGGCAAAGATGTGGCGTCAGTGGCCAGTGTTGGGTTACCCAGTGCACCTTGTCATACACTTCGACAAACACTTTGTTCAACAAAAAACATAACTTGGACAAACGTTGTATACAGTTCGAAAGGTCATTATATCAGCTACCTACTCCTGAAAAGTCTAGCCGTGCACAGGCAAAGATGTGGCGTCATTGGCCAGTGTTGGGTTACCCAGTGCACCTTGTCATACACTTCGACAAACACTTTGTTCAACAAAAAACATAACTTGGACAAACGTTGTATACAGTTCGAAAGGTCACTATATCAGCTACCTACTCCTGAAAAGTCTAGCCGTGCACAGGCAAAGATGTGGCGTCAGTGGCCAGTGTTGGGTTACCCAGTGCACCTTGTCATACACTTCGATAAACACTTTGTTCAACAAAAAACATAACTTGGACAAACGTTGTACAGAGTTCGAAAGGTCACTATATCAGCTACCTATTCCTGAAAAGTCTAGCCGTGCACAGGCAAAGATGTGGCGTCAGTGGCCAGTGTTGGGTTACCCAGTGCACCTTGTCATACACTTTGATAAACACTTTGTTCAACAAAAAACATAACTTGGACAAACGTTGTACAGAGTTCGAAAGGTCACTATATCAGCTACCTACTCCTGAAAAGTCTAGCCGTGCACAGGCAAAGATGTGGCGTCAGTGGCCAGTGTTGGGTTACCCAGTGCACCTTGTCATACACTTCGACAAACACTTTGTTCAACAAAAAACATAACTTGGACAAACGTTGTATAGAGTTCGAAAGGTCACTATATCAGCTACCTACTCCTGAAAAGTCTAGCCAACGTTGGCCAACACTGGCCAACACTGGCCACTGACGCCACATCTTTGCCTGTGCACGGCTAGACTTTTCAGGAGTAGGTAGCTGATATAGTGACCTTTCGAACTCTGTACAACGTTTGTCCAAGTTATGTTTTTTGTTGAACAAAGTGTTTATCGAAGTGTATGACAAGGTGCACTGGGTAACCCAACACTGGCCACTGACGCCACATCTTTGCCTGTGCACGGCTAGACTTTTCAGGAGTAGGTAGCTGATATAGTGACCTTTCGAACTGTATACAACGTTTGTCCAAGTTATGTTTTTTGTTGAACAAAGTGTTTGTCGAAGTGTATGACAAGGTGCACTGGGTAACCCAACACTGGCCAATGACGCCACATCTTTGCCTGTGCACGGCTAGACTTTTCAGGAGTAGGTAGCTGATATAATGACCTTTCGAACTGTATACAACGTTTGTCCAAGTTATGTTTTTTGTTGAACAAAGTGTTTATCGAAGTGTATGACAAGGTGCACTGGGTAACCCAACACTGGCCACTGACGCCACATCTTTGCCTGTGCACGGCTAGACTTTTCAGGAGTAGGTAGCTGATATAGTGACCTTTCGAACTGTATACAACGTTTGTCCAAGTTATGTTTTTTGTTGAACAAAGTGTTTGTCGAAGTGTATGACAAGGTGCACTGGGTAACCCAACACTGGCCACTGACGCCACATCTTTGCCTGTGCACGGCTAGACTTTTCAGGAATAGGTAGCTGATATAGTGACCTTTCGAACTCTGTACAACGTTTGTCCAAGTTATGTTTTTTGTTGAACAAAGTGTTTATCGAAGTGTATGACAAGGTGCACTGGGTAACCCAACACTGGCCACTGACGCCACATCTTTGCCTGTGCACGGCTAGACTTTTCAGGAGTAGGTAGCTGATATAGTGACCTTTCGAACTGTATACAACGTTTGTCCAAGTTATGTTTTTTGTTGAACAAAGTGTTTGTCGAAGTGTATGACAAGGTGCACTGGGTAACCCAACACTGGCCAATGACGCCACATCTTTGCCTGTGCACGGCTAGACTTTTCAGGAGTAGGTAGCTGATATAGTGACCTTTCGAACTCTATACAAAGTTTGTCCAAGTTATGTTTTTTGTTGAACAAAGTGTTTGTCGAAGTGTATGAGAAGGTGCACTGGGTAACCCAACACTGGCCACTGACGCCACATCTTTGCCTGTGCACGGCTAGACTTTTCAGGAATAGGTAGCTGATATAGTGACCTTTCGAACTCTGTACAACGTTTGTCCAAGTTATGTTTTTTGTTGAACAAAGTGTTTATCGAAGTGTATGACAAGGTGCACTGGGTAACCCAACACTGGCCACTGACGCCACATCTTTGCCTGTGCACGGCTAGACTTTTCAGGAGTAGGTAGCTGATATAGTGACCTTTCGAACTCTATACAACGTTTGTCCAAGTTATGTTTTTTGTTGAACAAAGTGTTTGTCGAAGTGTATGACAAGGTGCACTGGGTAACCCAACACTGGCCACTGACGCCATATCTTTGCCTGTGCACGGCTAGACTTTTCAGGAGTAGGTAGCTCATATAGTGACCTTTCGAACTGTATACAACGTTTGTTCAAGTTATGTTTTTTGTTGAACAAAGTGTTTGTCGAAGTGTATGAGAAGGTGCACTGGGTAACCCAACACTGGCCACTGACGCCATATCTTTGCCTGTGCACGGCTAGACTTTTCAGGAGTAGGTAGCTGATATAGTGACCTTTCGAACTGTATACAACGTTTGTTCAAGTTATGTTTTTTGTTGAACAAAGTGTTTGTCGAAGTGTATGAGAAGGTGCACTGGGTAACCCAACACTGGCCACTGACGCCACATCTTTGCCTGTGCACGGCTAGACTTTTCAGGAGTAGGTAGCTGATATAGTGACCTTTCGAACTGTATACAACGTTTATCCAAGTTATGTTTTTTGTTGAACAAAATGTGTATGAGAAGTGCTTCTGGAGGTACACTGGGTAACATTGGCCACTGACGCCACATCCTTGCCTGTGCACGTCTGAATTTTTCAGGATTAGGTAGCTTATATATTGACCTTTCCAACAATACACAAACCGTTTTCAGATTATATGTTTTACTAAACAAATAAGTAAATCTGAGTGACACCTTACCTTGGCAGCGCTAATTATGCACGAATTTAAATTCGTATTTTGGTTTGTGTCTTTGCTAAATTCGCGTCGGATTTACGAATTTAACTTCACGCACTTTGTTTTATTACTGGTGCAAAAATATGAAGGAAGACTGCTCTGGGGAAGGAGTTTAGATTATAATTTTCACTTTTCTCGGAAACTACAAAACATAGATCCTTCCGGTTTGAAGCATTCTCTTTAGAATTGATTATAGAATTTTATGGTCGGAACAATTTTTATACTTAATACCGTAATTTTAAAAACAAATTGGGACCAACAATTTTTTTTCGGAATTTTTTTTCCAAACTTTAATTTTGACATTAATTTTCTCAAAACCTGTTTAGCATAGGAACCTAGTTTAAAAAGAATATTAAGAAGCGGATATTTGGCTTTGAAAATCAGCAAGCAAAAGTTATCTAGGTCAAACTATTATTTTTTAATATTTTTTTTCGATGTTAAGTCGAATTGCCTTCTTTCATGATTATTCACTTAACAATATTCAATTAATACACAAGCATGAGATGAAAGATCTAGGCGTGATATTCAAGTCGAATTTAAAATTAAAATGTATGTCATGATTGGTTTTATTAAAAGAATACTCAATATTTCAAGGATCCTTTGACAATTAAATCACTTTTTCGCTGCATAATTGAATACTGCTCAACACACAAATCGCATTGAAGGAGTTCAAAGAAATATAACAAGATATGCACTTAATAAGATGCATTGGCCCGATGGCTATCGTCTTACGATTCTCGACGTAAGGTTCTTAGTTTGCAATCGTTGAAAGACAGAAGGTCAAAGATATCTGAGGAATTATAGGTTTTTACAGTCTAAAGTTCCCAGAATAAATTAATCTGCAGCCGAACCAATCAACAGGTACATTTCCTTATGCAACAATTTTGCTCATGTTTTGGATTTTTGTTGGCCTCTAAACCGTTTCAAATTAAATTTTTTTATGCCATTCAATTAGTTAATGTATGTAGCTTAAGATTTTTGTGTTAGTCTGTAAGATCAACTTATAGGTAGGCTGAATAAAAAAATAAAAAGTATGCATTCGTAACTGCCGTATTGAGTGTGTCGACCTGTTCGACCTATTTAGCAGACATTTTAGGCAAACGGCAACCTAGAAGAAGTAAAATGGCTACGGTGACTTCCACAGCGACGTCGTTGCTTGGGAATATGGTGCATGATCAGAAGCTCTACGCGAAATGAATAGTGTAGTCCCTCTTGCCATAACTCAAATACGGCGTCAGTTCGACCTGTCGAGATTTTCTGCAGCTGAAAGTGCCAGCCTAGAAATTGTGAAGATCCGTTCAGAAATCGTCATGTCGTCTTGGGAAAGATTTGAAACGAAATTCAGCGTAATACAAGGCCACTGCATCGAAGATGGACCGTCCAGCATACTCTATGAACAAGCCGAAAACCAGTAAGAATGAAGTTACGTGAAAAAATTAGCGTAATAGAACCAACAGATACACCTCAGAGTCACGACGCAGGTGCTCCGTTTGACACAATTTCAATATGCTGATATGCCTCTGGTGGATCGTCTACCAATATTCAGGGGAAACCATCAAGAATGGTTAGAGAAAGTTTTGGCCTTGAGGCATGATAGATGGATCAACTGTGTCGACTAGGACGCAGAGTCGTTGAATTAGTCTAGTTAACGTGCTATGATCCGTTCAGATTGAAACGTTGGGAACCAACCCGTTCGCTCTAGGAAGTACATCAGTAATTCTAGCCATTTTCCATAGGTTTGACGGGGTGGATTAATTTTTAATAACAATGAGGTCTCCTATTTTGAAGTTCTGCCGGACTTTATGCCATTTGGGTCACTGTTGTAACTCATGCAAGTAGCTTTCTCTGCACAAGTTCCAAAACCTTGTCAGGCTGTCGCGCCTGCCAGAAGTTCAACCGTTTAATGTCCAGTGTAGTATACAAAATACATTAGTTTCAGAGCTTTACAACAGATGATTAAATGAAACATTGCTAAAATTTTTGATTAGCTTAGTCTCACACATCTATTTTTTACTATTTCTATTCACAAAAAAAGGTGTCTACAACGAACATAACGGTTCTTTTGTTTCAAATAGTTCAAAACTTTCAATAAGGTTGGTCAACTTTAGAGTTATTTGCAATTTATTAAAAAAATTTCTAGTAACCAGAATTGTGTAATTTAGTTTAAATATACCTAAGTTAATAAAGTGCACAAATTGTTTGCGATATTGTTTTGTAAATGCTAAACATTTTGTGATTTGATTCTGTCATTTTAAAACTACAGCAGCCGTCTGCGGTAAACCTTTAAACGATAAACAAGTGAAAATTTTCAGTGGTAAATACAAATGTACATAATTTTTTAAAAGGTAACTAAATGAAATCATCATCTTTAGATGATTAAGACCATCAAATGAATCTTCCTCTCAGGATAAAAAGAAATTTTTAAGTTACGACCCCGTCCTTAGTGTAAGAAAAGACAACACTGGACACTGGCCACAGTACTCGGAAAAACAAACCCGCTGCAGGTATTATGAGGATGGACATCAACTTATCAATACTCAAAGTGTCGTACAACTCTATGTTTCACAAAAAAAAAGAAATTGGAATTGAAATTTCAATTGTATGATATGTAACCAAGGCTAACTAAGCAAATGAACTCGGTATTTTTTAATAAAATATGATAATTTAAATTCCAAAAATTCCATATTGATCTGCAAGATTTCTTTGTAATATACATACTTTGAAAAACTGAATTTATATAATATTTACTATATATTTATATATACTACAATATATATTATGTATACCATTTCTGCCCGCTGTAGTATAGAAATGACACTCCGCCAAATGTTATTCTTTCGTTCTTTTTCAAATTTTTCTTCTAATTTGATATATTTATATCACGTTTACTAAGATTTTCATGAAAAAAAATTTTTGTGCTCATAGAACCATAATGCTGACATTAAAGGGTTAAACAGTTCTAAGGAATTTCCATTGGCACTTGCTCCCCAAGAGCTGGAACTAGAGGTTCTCCAATAAGTAGGTGTCCTGGAGTTGTAGATAGATAGTTGTTGTAGATCGTCAAGATGGGCTCTTTGCACACGCAGAGGGCGAGAGTTCAATATTGCCGCAATTTCTGCTAATAATGTTTGTAGGGCTTCTACTGTTAAGAAGTGTTTTCGACGAACTATATGACGTAGATGTGTGACGAACCTTTTTAGCTCTGGATATACTCGCCGGATATCCAGGCTTCGGAACAGAAAATTTATTTTCTTGGAACCGTGTGAGAATGATTATGAGACATATTTCTTTTCACATTATAACTTTATTTGCATAATTTTATCTTACTATACAATATATCATTGCTTTTATTTTTTCCTTCCGGGTAAATTCCACTAGTTTACTGTTTATTTATCTATCCTTCATTACCGACTGTGCGAGACTGCTTTTTCCTGATCAACTATGTTACCGACCGTAAACTAATATCTTGTCATTCAACTGTATTATCGGCTACTATGAGCTAATTTAATGCCAAACTGTCTAACCGACCGATCAGGCCAGGCTCTCTGTCAAATCGTATAACCGACCCATTATTCCAGACTCTCTGTCAAACCGTATAACCGACCCATCAATCCAGGCTCTCTGTCAAACTGTCTAACCGACCGATCAGGCCAGGCTCTCTTTCAAACTGTCTAACCGACCGATCAGGCCAGGCTCTCTGTCAAATCGTATATCGGACCCATTATTCCAGGCTCTCTGTCAAACCGTATAACCGACCCATCAGTCCAGGCTCTCTGTCAAACTGTCTAACCGACCGATCAGGCCAGGCTCTCTTTCAAACTGTCTAACCGACCGATCAGGCCAGGCTCTCTGCCAAACTGTCTAACCGACCGATCAGGCTAGGCTCTCTGTCAAATTGTCTATAGCTCACCGTTGGCTTATTTGCCGGGCTTGCTTTAACCGTTCCAGGCGTATAGGTAGACCGATTAGGCCTCCTAAGTCTCTAGTCAAGTCTACTTACCTGCTAGGCCGCTGGAGCTCAAGTGTCCTTTTGCTCTTACTAGCAGCTGCTTTTATAGTGTCGAGCTGCTAGGGCACTGTTTGTTTTTTTCTCTCCCAGGGTTGTAGTTTTCCTAGTACTATACTACCCAAAAAGTTTGTGCCATTTTCACTCCATAGATGAGCGCAGTGACCGTAACGTGAGGTCAAATGTATAAATGCCATTATAAAGGCCTTTGTGTTCAGATCCGACACAAATTCAAGATGAATTGTCTTCGACACCACAGCGATGTACACCTTTATGAACCCCACTATGAAGGAATGAACGTGCTGGACACACGCGACAATCAGACCAGAACGCTTTTATACGTTCACACATGATGAAATCTTTAATAATTGTCCTTGCTAACAGTCTGAAACCCATTACCCAATATTGTTGCCGTAGTACGGCTATGAGCTGTTGTGCCCCACAATGTAGGAGTCTTAGGTGTGTGTCGCGAGCTAATAACCAGGCTAGTCGCCCCTTCCCTGGTAAAATGATCGGATTGCATCGGTCATTTGGTAAATCAGTATTCTGCATATAACCAAACATACGAAGGATACCATCTTCAACAAAAGGTGTCAGTGATGTCAGTTTATTTGACAATTTGAGCCCAAATCCTACACTGTTGCTTGTCCGATGTAACGCGCGAAAATCGTCCGGAAAGTGGTCACACTGTTCTTGTTCGATCCAATATCTTGAAGAGCGCTTTAGTTCGTCCAAGGTCAAATATTCTGCCTTTCCTTTATTTGGAGAGACTTGGCAATTACGCCTAAATCTTATTATCCACACGCCGTCACACGCGTTAACCGATCTATCGATGAGCAGCGATACAAAAGTGATTGCTGTTGCACCTCTAATACATTAACGCTTTGCAACAAGCTGAACCTGAAAAGATTTCCTTTTATGAAGCCTGGTAACTAGCGGCGAGCGTATCTTATTTGTATTCGACCGGCGACATTCTTGGCGTCGTTTGATAACTTCGTGGCGACTGCGTGTTATTTGCTTCTCATTGACATTGCTTTGTTTTTGTATAAATACAAATCGGATTTGCATGTTTTCGTTCATAAATGATTATGCGTAAGAAGAGTTGAGCGATGGAATCTTGTATATCAAAGGAAGTGAGAATGAAACGATCAAATTGGTGATAAAAGCAAGCGTTGAGGGAACAAGGGCATTTGTCTTCTTTTTGGTTTCTTTACAATAAAAATTCAGGTGCTTACGTCTATCGGTCTATTAAGCTTGGATTTTTTTTTTCGCTTTAATATTTTTTGTTTATTAAAGGAATTTTATGTTTTGTAACATTTTGCTGTTTAGTATTTTAAATTAGGTTTATTATTTATTAAATTAAATTAGGTTATTTTAATTGTTATTTTATATGTATAAAATTATAATATAATTATTGTACCAGTTGTGCAGGGTTGATTTCGTTTTATTGACAGTCCATAGGCTTTCCTATGGGCGTTCCGATTCCTTCGTATAACGTGTTCAATGTGTTGATATGCCGACTAAAGTAGATCTTCTGCCTAAACAAATTCTTTAACAGCACGCTATGCTCGCAACGTAGATCGTGCCAGCGCTTTACAAAGCTTGGTCATCGAACAAGAAGCAGAACAAAGCTAGGAAAAGCAAAATTTCTTTCAAAACCCATAAAATGCAAAATTTAAAACAAATCCAGACGACTCGCACCGTTCATCTCATCGCCCGCTGTACTCCACTAATTGATCGTTTCTTTCTTTCACACTTTGTGTGGCATACGAATGCAAGATCGATTAACTCTTCTTACGCATATTCGCTTGCATTGTTAGTGCAAAAATAACAGAAGCAAAGTCGATCTTCCGCTCCCTTCACACTCATTAAAAACATCTTCCGAACCCCTCACTCCTTAGGAGCTCATTCAATCTTGCTTTGTTACGAGCGCTGAGAAAACCGAAACATGGCAAAGAGAGTAACTTCGCGAGTAGTGAAGCTGTTTTCACACATTTGCTTACACCCGCTGCCTGCGACCGACCACATATGTTTTGAAAAATTCGAAATTTTGAGTCATGCCTCTTCTATATTATTACATATTCTTTGGTGCAACGTTATATTGTAATTCCGCTTGTAGCCCAACCATGTTGGGATGCGAAGTTGTTCAAATTCTTTGATTTGGGAGTAAAATTTTAGCTACTCTTAATGCAGCTAGAATCTAGCGGTGCAGCTAACCCATCTGGATCGTATAGGCCTGCTGTGATACTCAGTACCAAGCGTTTAGTCCAATCACATACTGGTACCATGGGCAGGGATTCAATCCTAAATGTTAACTCATCTTTGTACGTATCCCATCTTAACCATAATATCGACGTCTCTGAGCTAATCTTGAGTAATGCCTCGCTATTTGAGGAGTGCGGTTCTAACAAAATAGTTCTCCTAGTGGCTCTACTCTATTTTGTACTCTACTCAAAATTCACTTAAAATTGTATAAAACATACGAACTTAAGCCTTTGAATACGGCTGGCATTCATTAGTGGTAAACTTTAATTTTCCCCAAAAATTATTTCCAGAAGCTTTTTCCTGATCTTTATGCTATCACTACTAAAATAAAATCACATTCTCGATTCACCATCAAATCGATACTAACTTTTTTTCTCAGTTATACTACAACTTATGTATGAATGTACAAAGACTGGATTTTACGAGACAAGAAAAGCAAGAGTATTGTGTTGGGTTGTATTGTGTACAGAGTGCAGTATAGTGAGACGGGATTAACCTCTCTGGTCTGATTATTATTAATGGCTTTTGATCAGTTTGTAATAAGAACTGATTTATGAAAAATAATAGCTAGAGCTTTCTTCTCCAAAGTGCTGTAGTTTTTCTCTGCCTTAGTTAAATCCCTAGAAAGAAATACAATTGGTTTATTAAGTACATAATGTAAATGGTAGATTAGTATTGAAATGTACTAGAACTTGATCAGAAGTATTATTTTTTTGTATTGATTCCGAAGCCTGACATTTAATTTTACAATTTTTTGTATAATAATAACTTTTATAAGGGACTTGCAATTTCCGCAAAATTGTTGATGAATTTAGAATAATAATTTGACAGTCCTAGATGCTCTGAGCTCTGAAATATTTTTAGGAATTGGTCTAATTGGTCCAACGGATCTAATTCTATTTAATACTTTTTATAAAAATATAATTTAATACAAAAACCGATTTAAGCCCCTAATTGGTTATGGGATAGTTCAGCAAATTTATTTTTAATTTCTTCAAGAAGCTTTATGTAAAATTTAATGTACTGAGTCAAATTTAAGCTCTCTTAGAAATGTTCTGCAAAGTAAGGGCGGATTATTCGTCATCGCCTACTACATTTAATTACATTTAACACATTTAATTACATTTAATAACATAACTTATTTTTTAGATTATTGTAAAGCTTAATGAGCTTAGTAACCTTAAATACTTTAAGAACTTTCTAAGGGAGACACAAGTGCTTCCCGGCGGAAGTCCTTAATTTGTATAAGGAAAACGCTGGTAAGTTCTGCGATGACGCCAAATGCTGCGTCACACAGTAGTGCACATGGTTTTGAATTTCTATTTTTTGTATTTATATTTTCTGTATTTTTTCTGTAAAATAATAAATTTATTAATGTATTTATACTACATATACATAATAAATCTACTCTAATAAAATAATGTATTCATACGTCCTCTATATAATAAATAAAAGTAATGTAATTTTCAATTTCAATTTATTTATTTCAATTCAATGTTTCTTAATCAACTATTGCAGATATCCCGCGAAGCTCATACGAGCTTTTCTGCAGGAAATTTACTATATACAATGCAGACTAGCTTAAGAATTCAAGAATGGGTACTTAACTAATTATTATTATTATGTTACTACTACTATTATGTTACTACTACTACTTATGTTACTACTACTATTATGTTATTACTTCTTATTATTATTATTATAATTAATTATTACAAAAAATTATTTCATTTTTACAATTACATTTTTACAATTGAACTATACCTACAATTCTATTGAATGTTATTATCATCAGCTGTTCGTTTATCTACTATACTTAGAGCTCTCCTATTGCTAAATATTCTGTGCATAAATTAATTAAATAGTTTCATTAGTATTCTGCATTAAGTATGTTTTGATTAATTTTTTCCTCTTCGTTATATTACATAATTTAGTTAGGTTCAGTGGCAGCTGGTTTAACAAGGACGGCACAAGGACATTCAACGTGCTCCTGCCGTAGTTATTGTAGAATTTTGGTATCTTATATCTTCCTTCAGTTCTTCGTCGCGTCCCAAAAGGATGATCTAAAGGGACTCTGAACTGGTTGTCGTCATAAAATTCCATTAGCACGGAGTATTTGAAGATTTTGTCGATATTTAAGAACCCGTCCATGTTCCGTCGGGTGTTTGTTGCAAACCTTCCAGATTTGGCTAGTATCTTTAAGATGTGATTCTGGCTGTTTTGAAGACGCCTACAATGCAATGATGAGCCCCATGCGGTTATTCCGTGACGTAGGCTAGATTCGCATAAAGCTAAATAAGCTTTCGTAAGTACATCCTAGTTACTGAGATTGCTGAGATGGTACATAAAGTAGGCTGCTTTTCTAAACTTGTTTTGGATTATTTCTATATGTTGATTCCAGCTTAGTGTTTCATCTACTACTACTCCAAGGTATTTGTATGAGCATACTAGTTCCAGATACGTTCTGCAGTGGTCATCCATTTTAAGTGCATTGGATCCGAACGTTACGTGCAGGCAGTCTATGTCATGGTATTTAATTTTAACTTCGGTGTAGAGAAAATGAGGCGGCCTTATATGCATCACCTTCGATTTTGTTGCGTTGAGTGCTAATCCGTTATCATGCGAACAATTCACTAATACATCGAACTCTTTTTGCATATTATCTATAGCTATTTTTAGGTCGCGATTCGAAACTACTATTGCCGTATCGTCGGCATACGCAAAGCAAGTGCTGTTCTTAAAAGCTTTGAGCATATAGTCTGCATAAATAATATAAAGAAGCGGCCCCAATTTTGATCCTTGCGGCACTCCATATCCAAAGTCTATGTCCTTGCTCATTTTGTCCTCTATTCTGACGCAATATCTCCTTACACTTAGGTAATTCTCGAACCATTTTATGCATTGGCCTCGTACTCCAGCCCGCTGCAACGCTTGCAGAAGTTTTGTGTGTGACAGTGTGTCGAATGCCTTACTGAAGTCAACCAATAGGGCTAAACTGTGGTGTCCTTTGCTTAACGCTTCACTCAGCTTATTTGCGAACCGGCCTAATAATTTGTTGATGTTTTTTCCGCTCTGAAAGCCAAATTGGCTAGAGTGTATAATCTTATTTTTCTGCATGAAGTCCTTTAATCTGCGCGCGACTATCTCTTCTAAAACCTTCTCTATGACTGGCAGAATAGATATCGGTCGATAATTTGCGTAATTAGATTTGTTGCCACTTTTGAACACTGGTCGTACTATTGATTTCTTTAGCAATGCTGGTATTTTTCCGTCTCTAAGGCTCATATTTATCAGTTTTGTTAATATTGGTGCAAATATGATCGCATGATTTTTAATATCCTTCGGGCGAATTCTATCACATCCTGGACCTTTGTTAGCATCTAATGTTTGTATAATGTTAGCTACTTCGCTTTCATTCGCCTCACTCATACATTTGGAATTTTGTATTAATCTGGTGTTGTCATTACTTAGAGTTATTATAGAACACTTATGTATTGTCTTCTTAACATTGTTGTTAGCTTGTCCCATTCCTTACAGAATTCTATGATTTCTCTGCTAATCCAAGGATTTACTTTACGAAGCTTTCTTGTAGTTATTCGTTTGGTGGAGTTATTATAAATATTGTCAAATGCAGCATTTATACCTTCGTACATGTCATCAACGTCGTCGATCTCATTGATCTCGCTCCATTCAGTTTCTTTTATCAGGTGATTAACTCTATTATCGACTAATACATTACTTCTGTGTTCTTGCCTGCACCTTGCGCTCCCTTGGATATTTATGGAAGATAAAATAGCGTAATGATCTGATATAGTGGTTTGCATCACGCCTGCGTAAATATCGCTATCTATACATCTAACATGTAGGTGGTCTATGCACGTCCTTGTTTCTTTTTGCATATCTACCCTTGTACTCTGTGTTATACAGTTCAAAAGCCCATTCGAGGCCATCAATTCTAAGTAATCCCTTACGATATTAGTTATCTTATGAGTGTCAATATTCATGTCACCTATAATTATCATATTGTGCTTTTTCCCCACACCACCTATTGCTTGTTCTAGCTCCCCAATGAAACGCTGAGTGCTTTGAGATGGAGGCCGGTAGATTGCCAGAATAGTGGTTGGACTTTTGTTTATATCTAATTCCATTTGCATATTTTCGAAATGTTCTGTATTTAAGACCTTTGTTTGGAATGAAATTGAGTCTTTGACAAAGATTGCAATCCCCCCTCCTCTGCTGTTTTTTTTATTAATGAACTCGGCTTTAAATCCGTCAATACTGTAAAGATCATTTTCAGCATTGGTTATATTTGTTTCCACGAGTATTATGATGTCGATAGCTTCAATGGTAGCGTGGATTTCAGCTAGAAAATTTAAAAAGTGCTTTCTCAAGGAACGTATATCCAGATAGACACAGGAAAGATCGCTTTTAATTAGTTTTTGATTTACAGAATAAAATGAAGGGTACAAAATGCGTCTTATATTCATAAATGTATTTACTTGTATTCTTAGGTTTTTAATTATACATACTGTTTTACTTTATATTGCACAGATCTTCCTCAGATTCTATATTCACCACCTTTGTTCCCTCGTTCTTCTTTGCAAGAATTTTGCCATCTCTAACCCACACAAAATTCCAGTTGTTTGCTTTAGCATTAGTTTTTGTCATCCAAAGAAGTTTGCGATATGTAGGTGTGAGTTGATCTACCATGTAAATGTTAGACGCGTTTTGACTATTGTCGCTCATGCGGCTCTCCGCACCACGTCGTTAATAATGAAATAAATTTAATCTAATAATTTAATCTAATATAATGAATAAATCTAATCTAATAAAATCATGTAATGTATTTAATAATGTATTAATATATGATATAATATTATACAGGGTGTTTCGCATAAGGGTGTTCAAAAGACTAGGGCGTGTAGGATGGGACATTTAGGACATTAGGGCCGTTTAGGCGGGAGGGGACATTTTATAAAAGTCCGACTTAACACCGAAAAAAATAATATTAAAAAATAATGGTTAGACCTAGATAACTTTTGCTTGCTGATTTTCAAAGCGAAATATCCGCTTTTTAATATCCTTTTTAAATTAGGTTCCTATGTCAAACAGTTTTTGAGAAATTTAATGACAAAGTTAAAATTTGGAAAAAAATGACGAAAAAAAATTTCCAATTTTCTCGGAAACTACAAAACATAGATCATTCCGGTTTGAAGCATTCTCTCTAGAATTTTATGGTCGGAAAAATTTTTATACTTAATATCGTGATTTTTAAAAAAAATTGCGACCAAAAATTTTTTAAAACATAGGAACCTAGTTTTAAAAAGGATATTAAGAAGCGGATATTTCGCTTTGAAAATCAGCAAGCAAAAGTTATCTAGGTTTAACCATTATTTTTTAATATTATTTTTTTTCGGTGTTAAGTCGGATTTTTATAAAATGTCCCCTGTCGCCTAAACGGGGGAAAATTGACCCCCCTCCCATACGATTTTTTTCTTGTCTCGACCCATCCTACACGCCCTAGTCTTTTGAACACCCTTATGCGAAACACCCTGTATAATAATAATATATATGTATAACTAGAAATAAGTATATGTGTAAGTAAAATAAGAATTAGCAATAAGGAATACAAACGGTGACCAGAATGAATAACGAAGAGCATTTCATGGAAATAACGGGTCCAACAAAGTAGTAGGTATATGTATGTTCTGGCCCAACGTAGCGACTGCACTGCCGTGTGGAGCGTGAGGTTCTCTGCCCGTGAGGCACTATATGAATTACATGGCGAGCTCTGCCCGTGAGGTAGCGACTGCGCTGCCCGGCGGAGCGTGTGGTTCATGTGGTTGTCAACGTGAGAAGCGTGCGGTGCTCTGAAGACAAAAAGAAATTTGCTTGATGAGCATTTGGATGAAATGCTGAACTGCTACGCAGAATTAAGCCGCTATCAACATCAAGTAATAATAGAATCCAATCATGGAAATCACTATAAATCTTGCTCTTGGTCTTAGGATACATGTTTGGATGGACCAGATACGTGTGGGTGCTATATGTTGGAGAATAAAATCTTACGAATCAATAAATGAATGCTATTATATTCTAAATTGAAAAAATAAAAAAAGAATCTATTTTTAATTCATAAATTATGTGTTTATTTTATTTATTCATCCAACATTTTATAATACAAAGTTTTTCACATTTGGTAATACATTGCTTGTGTTAAAGGAAAGTCAACCAGAACCTCCAAGCGAAAGTCGTCGGTATCTTCTTTCATTACTTTACACAAATAGTAAGCTCCGTTTAAGAATTCTTCTATTGTCTCATCGCTGATGTTAAATCTTTTCGGTAGAAAAATTATATTCTCTTCCAACTCCATTAAGACTCGGTCTCCATACTTTGTTTTCGTTTTACGTACATTTTTAATAGAATATGATTTATTTGGCTCCATATCTTTAACTGGTAATATGGTTTTTTGAACACTGTCGTTCTGATTGAAGTCTTCCATAGCAGCGACAAAAAAAGTTGATGATCCTTGACGTCGTTTTGGATTCATGTTCGATTTTGCTGTTTCTTAATTTTCTTGATAGGTAGTAAAACTAACTGAAGAGCTCTTAACTGTACCGATCGAAAGATGAACTAAAACTGAATATATGCAACCGAAGAAAATAGTATTTGTGACAAGAAATTTAAATTTTTAGTTTAATTTGTAGTTAGAACTTAGAGAACACATAGAGAAAGAGAGAGAAAGAGAGAATTGCAACCACAACAAAATGGATGAGAAGAAAGATATCACAATGAAAGAATCTTGGACAAAGAAGATGCAGTATGTAGTGGTGAAAAATCCATTTAAATCAGACAAGGAGTGGAATAGCTCTCCATCATCGTCATCACCGTCATCATCATCATCGTCATCGTCATCAAATATACCTTATAATAAATACAAATAAAATTAATAATATGTATTATATACTAAACACATAAATAAAACACAATTTCATTTGATTTAATTTTAATAAACTTTATTCGTTATATCTCCTAAACATTAAATTATAAAGAAATTTTTGACATAAATGACCGCAGTTAAATGAATTATAATCTTGATGCTGAGTGTAGTTGTAACGTATTCCATCACCCAAGTATTGGATTACTTCATACGGTGGTTGCAAGTTTCCAAAACTATCAAAATATTCCTTTTGATTCTTGTTTTTATAATATGCTACCCAATGAGTACCAGGTCCCTCCGATCTATCAAGATTAACGATCCCACATTCTTGTTGATGAGGATGTTTTGGTAAGGTATCTAGCATACAAATACCTCTAAAGTGTGGTAGATTCGTTATATATTTCATTAGGTCGATATTTGTGAGGGCTCTGTTGGGTAGCTTCAAAAGTTTTTTGGTTGAGGACTATAATATAATCCCAATCCTTCTTTGTAGGGTTTAAGATACAAGCCTTTGCCAATAGCAATTGCTTCCATTGTTTGATTATGTCGATTTGCTTCTTTCAATTGCTTTCTTGTAGAGTTGGCTTCATTAATTGCTTTCGCGATTGCAGCACCACCATATGCTAAACCACCAACGGCTCCAAGAGCTGTTAAAATTGGTACTAGTGGTAGAAAACCTCCTACTTTGGGAATAGGTATAACACGTGTAATATCTATCATGGATTTTTTTCTCCCAAAAGACTTTTTGATTACACCTTGTGCCGTTTTAATAGCATTGGCGATATCTTCTGGTTTTCGTTGCTTGATAATTTTCAATGCATTTTTAAAAGTTTTTGTAAAAATTTTCTTTACACAGCATCTTTTAACCTTTTTCTTTATTTTCTTAAGGTTCTTATTTAGCTTGTTTCCCATACCGAATTTGACTTTAGCTTTCATTGCTTTGGCTACTAACCATGCGTGTATTCGCTCACTATATTTACTATCGTTTGATTTTGCTCTTTGCCAAGCCTTTTCAGCTAATATTTAATCTGCTTCGTGACGCTCATCCAAGTTCTGCGTTTTGCTATAAGCAATGTCGTGCTCTCTACATGCAGCATCCAGTGGATTGATTCCTTTATCACATCTTTCCAAGCGTTCTTTTAGTTTAGTTCCTGGGCCACAAAATTGATAGCCTGGTAAATGAAGTTCAACTGGTAGAGAATTTATTGCTTTATTTAAAAGACCTCTTCCAATTACTGGTTGATATAGACTGAAATTATTTTTATATGGATGACCATTTTATATAACTATTCAATTGAATTGTTTCGATATAAATGAATATAGAGGTGTGATTATTACGTATTTACATCATAAGCTAAAATGCGGTTCGTCAAGCAAGACAAAAATATTACTGTGAAAAATATGGATCTTGTTACTAATAATGTGGCTAAATCCAGACACAGTTCCCTTCTACCGAATTCAATTAGATGTCTTATTATGGGACCTTCAAACTGTGGAAAGACGAATGTCATGTTGAGTTTAATAGAAAGCCCAAATGGACTAAAGTTTGCAAACATATATTTGTACTCAAAATCATTATATCAACCGAAATATGAATATCTAAAGCGTTTAATAAAACCAATTCAAAATATGGGATTCTTTACGTTTTCCGAGAACGAAAAAGTGCTCAAGCCGAATGAAGCCAAAAGCAACTCAATAATGATTTTCGATGACGTAGCTTGTGAGAAGCAAAACAACATTCGAAAATACTTTTGTATGGGCAGACACAAATCTATTGATTGTTTTTACTTATGTCAAATATATACAAGAATTCCCAAGCATTTAGTGCGCGATAATGCCAACATGATTATTATGTTTAAGCAAGATGAGATGAACATGAAGCACATATAGAATGATCATGTCGGAACGGATATGGCTTATAAAAAATTTATTGATATATGCGGAGAATGTTGGAAAGATAAATATGGATTTCTTGTAATAAGCAAAGACGATTCAATTGATGGTGTACGTTATAGAAAGGGGTTTGATACATACATTCACCTATAATATGGTTGGTTACCATTATATTAATATTAGTATGATACTTAGCTTCCAACTGATAACATTGATCTAACTAACTGCTCAAAGCGGTTCAAAAGGTGTTCAGAGCTGTTCAAAAGGTGTTGAGAGCTGTTCAAAAGGTGTTCAAAAGCTGTTCAGAGCTGTTCAAAAGTTATTCAAAAGGTGTTCAAAAGCTGATCTGAAATATTGTATGTTGTTGCTAAAATGGATGAGAAGATATTAAAAGACCTGATCAAAACTAGATGCATATTAAAACAGAAATTTAAGAATATAAAATTAGGAAAAGCAGATTTAGAGATTGAATTAGAAAAGACATTTAGCCACATCACAAAACCTCTAAAAGAGATAGTCAAGCACTCCAATACAAATTATAATAAGGATAAGCATAACATTAAAAAACAATAAGGTACCACTAAAAGTAAAAACAAGTACTCCAGCTAAAGCACGAAAAGTCGATTTTTCAAACGAAACTCTTATCAATAGTAATGACGATGAAGACGACGACTTTTTCTCTCAACTAGAAGATGCTGAAGATATAGTGAATAAATCAAGCGAAGCAAAATTATTCTCTGAACTGGATACTACAAGCGACGATCCAAAATCTACTGAATCAATTCTCTATTCCGAATTAGAACAACAGAATCAGTTGGATACCACATATGGCCCATACAAGGGATCTGATAGTAAATGGCGAATCGGTAATAGCCCTTTCTCATTACGCGATGATAAAATAATAATATCCGATAATAGTTGAAACTTTACACCAGGATTGCTACAAATATTATTCAACAAAGAACCATCAAATTCTAGTGCTCACAAACTTAATTTTAACAGCAATGAACGAGCAAAGGGAAGTAGAGCCATCAAATACACCAACATCATAAAGCCATTATTCAGTGAGATAACTCCATTGACTACCTCACAAAATCAAACTAAGGGAAGCGGTTTAATGAGTGTTAACAAGGAAAAGCCAAACTATATATATTGGGATGATCCAAATGAGTTGGTAGATAGATTAAGGCTATTAGTATCATCACAATCTGCAGGACACACCAATCACAACAACGAAATAGTTTCAATACTCGAAGAACTTAGGGAAGCTAATATAATTGTATAATTATCATGTAAATAACCAAAATTTTCATAAAAACATATAATTGTAAAATGAGCGTCGACAAGTTCGGACATTATTCCATAAATAGTCATTAAACAATAAATTAAAAAGAAATTTTACAAGAGCCTTGGGATTCAATTTGGATAATGACAAAAACTTGGATCTCCATTGGAAACGCTTAAGGAATATTAATGCTGCTGTCGAAGACAATGATGCAGTAACAAAATGATTTGTTCAAAGAGAAAACAGTTTACTAAAGCAAAATATTTACAAAGAAATCAAACAGACTCACAAAAATCATCAATTACTTGTTGCAGCTAGTATTAAACAGATAAAGGTTGAATTTAATAAAAGAAGAAAACGATATACTAAGGGAAAAAATAGACAACGACATTAAGCAAGTCAAAAAAAATCTTCGGTCACTTGTTGAAAATAGTACTGCTCCGATAAGGGATTATTTTAAAAACGAAATCGATATACTAGGTGAAAGAATACTTAAAGTCGTTGAAACAATATATGTAAACTTCCGAAACAAGAAAAAACACGTTGACAGTAATAACAAGAATTATGCAGATGATATAAGCGAAGGGCTTAAGCGGTTTACAAGTTTCGTAAATGAAGAACTAAAAAAAGGAAATTCAATAGCTGAAATAGAAATGAAAGTTGTTGATTTGATCTTACAATCCGAAGATGGATTAGAAGATAAAATGCTTCAGGAAATATAAAAATGAATAAAAACCCTAACATGTCTATGAAGAGAGGTTTAGTAAAGGAGCTACACAGGCAAGCTCGTAAGAACTTCAAACGAAGGCGAGTAATAACCAAGGAAATAGATGATCTCTGGCAAGCAAATTTAGTGGAAATGGGTTGTTATTCTACATATAATGACGGATACCGCTTTCTTCTAACTGTAATAGACACATTCTCGAAATATGGCTGGATTATACCCTTAAAATCTAAAAACGCTATTGATGTTACTAAAGCCATGAAATCCATACTCGATTTAAGAAGAAAACCAAGCAATTTACAAACCGATGACGGCAAAGAATTCTTCAACGAAAAATTTCAAAATTTAATGTAAAAATATAACATCAACCATTATTCTTCGTACAGTGTTTTGAAGGCGTTAATTGTTGAACGTTTTAATAGAACGTTAAAGCAGATAATGTGGAAGGAATTTAGATATCATGGATCATATCGATGGATTGACAAGTACAAAAGATTGATCAACGAATACAATCATAAAAAGCATCGAACCATTCTCCAACTGAAGTGAATCGAGCCAATGAAAAGTTATTATTAGATATTACCTACAACAACTTGAAAATATTTAGAAAGCCAAAGTTTCGGATAGGAGATTATGTGCGTATAAGTAAATATAAACACATTTTTGAGAAAGGCTATACACCGAACTGGACAACAGAAATATTCAAAATTAAAAATATAAGAATTACAAACCCAACAACGTATATTCTTGAAGACTATCAGGGGATTAGAGGAGGATTCTACGAAAGTGAACTACTGAAAACAAAATATCCCAGCATTTATCTCGTGGAAAAAGTTCTTAAAACTAAAGGCAGGCATTGTCAAGTGGCTAGGATTTAGCAATGATCACAATTCGTGGATCGATAAAAATGAAATTTTATAAAATTGTAATAAATATATTTTTAAATATGTATATTGTAGATGAAATAATAACATTATTATTAAAAATTGTACATAAAAAACCAACCATTACTCAACCAACTTTTAAGATGTCAATAACTCTTACTTTAAGTGGAAATAATTCCATTTTATCGGCTAATTATTTTCCACCCATAGATTTAGAGGGAAAGTATGTGTGTGGTCTCGTAGACTTTCGCAGTTATCACACTATACCGAATGTTGATTACGAAAATAATTTATTTCACATTGGCAATCGTAGCATTAAGATTCCTGTCGCTTCATACGAACTGACAACATTGCTGAATTTATTCAAATAAATATTTAAGTATAGATCCACATGAGAAACTGGAAAAATCCGCCAACCCCAATACACTGCAAGCAGTCGTAGGATCCAGTAAAAATAACATTTTCTTCAATAAGTAACGCACCATTCGTTCACTATTGGGTTTCAGTAAAAAAGTATTGGAAGCAGGAAAACTGCATACATCAGACTTACCCGTGTATATAACGAAAATAAACGCAATACACATTGAGTGCGACATAATTAGCGGCGCCTACATTGACAACATACCAGCTCATACAATCCATATGTTTGCATTAAATGTTAGTCCTGGCTATAAAATAGACGAGATCCCTAAAAATGTAATCTATTTGTCAGGTAACAGCAGACAGATAAATTCAATTACTGTGAAAATCGTTGACCAAAACGGTAATCTAATTAATTTTTGTGGAGAAACCATAACACTCAGACTTCACCTAAAACCGCAGGAGCAATGATTGTGTATAATAAAAGCGCATACCCAGGTGCATCTACATTCACTTCTTCTTTACCATTTGAACTGATAAGGTCGTCAAAGTCGCAAACAACTGAAAACGCTCTACACCGTAAAAAGCTGACATTTGAAAATATAGAGTTTCTAAAATCTTTAGGCTTAAAACTAAAGACAAACTGATATTAAAATGAGTCAAATACTTGATGTTTTACAAACTCCGCTCTACGATGACAGTATTATTAAAAAGGAATACCATAGCTATTCACCATATTTACAATCATATAACACCAATGACGAGATACGGATAGCTGTTGTAACGAACAGGGTATTTACGCAAAAAAATTCAAAGCTCCGTTGCTGAGGGTGGCTCAGCTCTTTCGGCCGTGCTCAGGGAAAGTGGGGGGTTCTTGATCCCCAACAGCGGAAAGGAATCCCTGTTACAAATAAACAGAATAGAGCTAAGGCTTACCTAGGCTAAACAGCCATTCAAACAGACGAGCAAAAAAAAACATCGTAAAAACACCCAGCGGACGGACATGGATGATTAGGGGCCAGTCGCGAGAGCTTGATGGAGAGAGGGCGGAGGAGGGGGAGGATTAGGTGAAAGTTTCCATCCCCCGTCTGTACCCACCCAACCTGGCCGGTAGTATAGTCGTGATATACCGGCCCCAAAATCTTAGTGTCACTTGGGGGTGCAAGAGCGCTTATCAACTACTTACTTCATCATCGCAAAAGAAACATACTCATAAACTATTCATTGACTGGTTAAGGAATTTATTTATTAAATATAGTCCATAGAAAAATACATAGAAAAATCCTAAGTGTAACACCGACTCTAGTCTTAATACTTAATAATCTAAGAATATCATTTCATGGTTCTGTTTATTCTTAACACATCTTTAATTTTCATTTTCTCGAATTGTTTACTATATATTGAATTTAATGTTTAATGCAGGTCGAATTTAATATGTATAACTTAATAATCTGAAACTAATATTTCATGGTTCTGTTTATCTTTAATGTATGTTTAATTTTTATGTACTTTTGGTTTCTCTTTTTCGAATTTAATGTTTAATTAATCAGAATGTCGAATTAGTCAAAAGCACAAACATGGTTAATCTCAAGTTCAATCAAGGATTAAATCATCTTCGGATTCGATTAAACGTAATCGTCATCGAATTATTTACGCAAGTTATAAGTTCAATTAATCATCAATCAATCAGTTAATCAATTATCGGGAATTTCACAAAAAAAATTTAATATGTGTACTTTATATTTAGTTAAGTAAACATAACGTGCGTATTTTGCAATTATTTTAAGTAACAGTTGTTTAGTTCTGGCATATTTACGTTACTAACTCAAACTTAATTACGGAACGATTTAAAAGGGATTAATCAATTAAGGAACTAACTAGATATATTCGGGTCAATTCCGTTTATTATAATATAACATTATTGACTGGCTTACCAGGGTCATTACAGGATCTCCGGGAATGGCGCCATCCAATGGAGTAAAGCATCTGAAAATAAACCCATAATTCTTGGGCCCACGTGGCACACCACAAAACTTATGAAAATGAGAGAAAAAGTAGTGTAAATATATGACAGTACGGTCGCTCTAAGCAACCGCAAATAAAATTAGATTAATTTATCTATCCGAGGTTTTCTTTGTAGTTAGTTGCAAATGTGTAAATGTAGTGTAGTTAAATGTACTTAATGGATCAATATAAACCGTATAAACTTTTACCAGAGGCTACATACAAGGTTTGATTCTACTTAGGCATATTGTTGTGAATAATAAAAAAAAATACTGCTGTTGGTGGAACACTTCTGACAGGTGTTGGTGCTGGATTCTGTGGTTGTCTTTGTTCTGGTCACCAGTTTGTTGTCTGTAATCTTCTGGGGCATGTATTTGGTTGATTTGGTGTACCCCCCTATTTATGATGAATCATATTTTGTTGGTTATAATCAAGTTCTTTCCAATGTTGTTTTGTCTGTTTGGTTTTCTGTTGTGCGTGAACTTGATGTAATGTTACGATAGTTAAATGTTTCCAAGATCCTTGTCGTTAATATACGTGGTAGTGCTCCATTGTTATCTGGTAAAATTTAATTGTCAATGCAAATATTGTCATTAATCACACTTTATTCGGTTTCTTAAGCAATAATTATTTGCAGTCGTACGGTGGACCAGAGCACATCCGTAAGCCGTAAGCATTTCAATAGTTTATAATTTCGCATAAGTTCGTTTTTCTGCATTTTTCTACATTACTCCGACGACGATAATGATCGACGACGACGATGACCGCAGAAAAACTCGGCTGCGGAATTGAACAGTTTCGATCGAATTTTTAACTGGCGTTTACAAACTTATCAAACAATAGTTTTATTTTAAACAAGCTACGTACGTTTCTGCAATATACTTTTGCACTATTTATGCACTTCAGTAAATTTTCTTGCTGAATTTCACAACTTTCACACCATAAAGATTCTGCGGAAAACAAAACCACAAACTTCATGCAGCGGCGACGACCAACTCTACTAAGACGTGTCAACCAGACTCTTTGTTGAATTTTTTTTTTCTTGTCAAATTCGCACGTCAGTGAGTGTTGCCTTATTGTTATGCGTGTAAATTAATTTAATGTGATCCGTGTTGTTTTTGCCGCCTTGCTGTTCTTTGTTAAAATGTGCACTTCAATGTTTATTGCCTTATTGTTATGCATTTCACCGAGTTAATTTTATAATCTTTATATCTGCTTTGACCTTAGATTTTCTTTTTGAACTTGTTTCACAACACTTGTTCTTCCGATGAACACCGTTCGTAGATTATCTTATTCGGCATTTTTGATTTAATTTATGGAAGTTCAATTTGCAACAGGTACCTTTCTTTTTAAACAATTTTTATAACACGGCACGGCACATGCGAATCAATCGGCTTCTCTTCGCAGGTTAAAAAAACAACTCGTCAGCCGAACAGAACTTTGTTGCCGACACTATGACGACCAACTCTGCGAACCAGTGTTGCCCTTTGTATCTCTTTACGGGGCGGGTAAAAGTTGCACTGTCTTCGTTTTGAATGTTGCCTTTTGTTGGAGCGTGTCCTGGATTTAAGGCCCCAAGGGTTGGTTTTAAGAATTTGATTTTCACTGCTGTTGGTTTCGCCGCAATTCCGGTTGTCTTTTGTTTTTTTTTTTTCTTTTCTTTAGGGCGGTAGACTTTATTTTTGAACCAGTAGCACAACCTTGATTATTCCGAATTACACCTTTAGCGGATCATTTTAATCGACCTCTTTTTGACCTCTATTGAGGAACACGACCGAAAGTAACCTTTTTGTTTGCGGTTTAAATCAACATTTATCACACCATAAGAAAAAAAAACCGAGGTACGTTCGATTAGTCTTTTACACATTTCCACTTGATTTGATCTCATTGGTAAGTTTAGCATCTGTCTTCCGAACAAAGAGAAAATCTCATTCAACGATATAGTTATATCTTATTTCCACGACTAACGACGTGCATCCGCACCAAGTACTTATTACCAACTATCCTGTCTGTATCGTTTTTCCCTAATCCTCGACCGCATTGCAGATCTCGCTGTCTCGCTCCCTCCCACCATGGTCGGCACTCTGAGCAAGTGCCGTAGCATGGCGTGATGCGAAGTTCATACAAAGAAATTCTTTTGGTATTGAAGATCACGCCATGCTATGGGACCCGCTCTCTCCGATACTAGGTGGGGAGAGCAAGACACCGACATCCTCAATGCGGCAAGGCGAAACGGCCGAAATTGAAACATCGCCCTCCACAGGCTGAACTGAATGTTACTAGGATCGCTGTGATCCACAGGGCGAATCAACAGGCGAACCTCACACTGTTCAAAATCAAGATCTTTACCTTCTAGCCAGTGAGAGTTTAATATACATTGAAGGTACAGCTACCTTAGAAAATGGAAGCGCAACAGCCAATGTAAAATTAAAAAACAATTGTGTTGCATTCATGTTATGCTATTAAGTTAATGGATTAGAGATCGATCGTTCGCGTCATTTGGGTGTAACTACAACAGTAAGAAATTATGTCTCATTAAATTCGAATCAAAGTAATATGCTCAGAAATGCTGGATGGTTTTCAAAGAATGAACTTGAAATAAAGAAGGGATATTTTAATTTCTGTGTACCATTGAAAATGCTATTGGGATTTGCTGAAGACTTTAACAAAATTATTTTAAATTCTAAACATGAACTTATACTACTGAGATCGAAATCCGATGAAAATGCTGTTTATTCAACTGTTGCCACAGAAAATATAAAATTAACTATAACTATAATAATATCACATGGAAAATTCCCCATGTACAGTTGGCTGATTTTGCAAAACTACAACTCTTTCAAACGATCCAAAGTGGAAAACCTGTATTAATGGCATTCCGTAGTTGGGATTGTCATGTCAATCCGGTACTCACTCAAGGAAACAATCATCTGTGGAATGTAAAATTATCACCGCAGAATGAAAGACCAAGCTTCATACTTATTGCCTTTCGGCGAGATAAAAAATTTCAACATTGCCATCTAACTGATGTAAAAGTACACTTATACTCTGATACATATCCCTATGATGATCTCAATCTGAATTTTGACCGTGATCGTTATGCTCTGCTTTATGATATGTATTTTAAATTTCAACAAAACTACTTTGCGCGCGATTCCCAACCCCTGTTGCTGCCTGAAGACTTTAAAGATACAGCTCCGATAATAGTGGTGGATGTAACTCATCAAAACGAAGCGATAAAATCTGGACCAATTGATATTCGAATTGAATTTAGAACGGCAAAGAATATTCCAGCCAATACATCAGCTTATTGCATACATATACACGATAAGTTGAATGAATACACTCCAGTGACTGGCGAAATTAAAAAAGTTTTCTAAGTCAAATGGATCACCCCAAATTTGTAACATTGGATGTGCAGGGCTTTAAGGGAAATTTTAATGAGTTTATAGTTAAAGAGTGGGCAGTAACCTTCAGCTTTAGTGAATATCAAAACTTTGTTATAAAACCACCGTTTGGATTTGGAAAATTATCTCTAAAATATAAAAAGCAGGCGACTTGGCTATATTACAATCATCATGGATTTCGTTGGAACGATGGATCTATCTCTTTTAATAGCGTTGTACATTTTTTGAGACTAAATATTGAAAACCACAATGTATATGTGAAGGGCGTTGAAAAATCGAAATGGATTGAAGAAATCTTGGGGAAACCTGTATTCAATGTAGAAGAATTTGGCTGCGAGAATCTGGAAACTCTTATAGATACATACTTACAACAAAAGATATGCCATTCTCATAATGGTTGCTGTGCACTAGAAATGCAATGTTACTTAGAAACTTCATCTTACATCCATAAATAAAACAGATCAATTTGAATTTTTAAAATATATTATACATTTAATTAATTAAGTTTGATTGAAAATAAATGTTTTTCTTAAATCTATTTAGAAATATTGTTTATTTTCTTATAATATTATATTATTCTATATCCATAAATATATCTTCATCCCTACTTAACTCTAATTCTACATCTATTCTATAATGCCCCACGCATATGTATTTACACCATCTGCTCTAATAAAACGCTTATCATCACTAGAACTTAATGCTATCTTATGAACTAGTTGGGTATATATTTCATGTATCTTAGATCTAAATATATACATATCACCATATATTATTTTCTTATGAACTAAACAATCTTTATAATCACTTAAACTTAAATTACTTACTACTGATTTCTTAACCCCCTTTGATTTCTTAACGACTATATTATTTGCTACACTTATTGAATACATTTTGGATCGAAGGCCAACTAACTCTTGCATAATTTCCCCCTTATTCTCATCCTTCATCATACCAAGGACTTTGGCATTTCTAAGGGGGAAACCATACAGATTATCTTTGGGGTATTCAGATGTATCAAACTTGGAATCGATATCATTCCGAATACCCCTATAGAAATCATTTGTCTCGATTGTATAGATAAACGAATCGGTGTCCATATAGTTTAACCTCAAGTTGTCAAATTTGGGTTTCATATAACTTTAATGGAAGTCATACATCTTCCACTTTGACAACTCAAGAACAACAAAACCTAAAAATATAGGTTTGTTGTAAACCGTACGGACCCTAGACATCTCGATGGCAACCATATCTTCTGTAAAATGAGTACAGCTGTGAAAGTTGGGCTTGGCTATTAGCGCTCGGGCTCCTAATCGCCCTCGTTTACTTTCCCAGTCGGTTACTATTTTCATGTCTTTTCGTTTATCTACATTTTCCATCGTTTTCCCATACACCGCGAGGTTTAACAATTTGAAAAAATTCTTTTCGAACGTATTCTTTGCTAAATTGCGATGATGGGTATTTAGATCGATATACTCACTTAACCAACAAGACTGCTTAAATTTCAGTATTTTATATACTTTCTTCAACAACATACCATTTTCTATACATTGCTGCAGATTTCTATAATGAATTACATAGCGAGTTTTGTTGGTTAAGTCAGTAATCAACTTCTTAGATTTTGAATTACCCACAGCTTTATTCTCAGCACAAAATGGTAAATCATTATGCGCATCATGTAAATTCTGTGGGTAATCCAAATCTACTTCGAGTATGTATCCGATGGGAGAATCGAACGGAATTTCAAGAACGTTGAATTGGTCAATATTTTCCATCCATTCGAATCCCCCATAAGGTAAATTGCGACATTGCCCACCCATACAGATTATTGGCATCCAAATCCTCCTCCCCTCCTCCATCTCTTATTAACCTGCCAGACTTGATAAGTCTCCAGAAAAAGGAAAAGACCCCCCTCTCCGACCAAATTAGCGGATTTGATAAATCTTCCTGGTCTCCTGTCCTTCCCATCCTACGTACTTACTACCCGGGTGAGCACTCAGCAATCGCAGTCGGCACAATCAGCAATCGCAGCGTCAAAGTACAGTCAGCATCTACGCATACTCTCTCCGAGCACGATCATCTGCTACGCATACACTCTCAGAGACAGTCAGAGTCCACAACAGAGTCAGCGCACAGCCAACGCCTACAGAGTACGGCTACGCATACACTCTCGGAGCCCAGTCAGCGTCCACAACAGAGTCAGCGCACAGCCAACACCTTCAGAGTACGGCTACGCATACACTCTTGGAGCCCAGTCAGCGTCCATAACAGAGTCAGCGTACATTCAACCTCTACAGAGCACGGACAACGTCTACGCACACTTTCTCAAAGTACGATCAATGGCTACGCATACACTCTCGGAGCCCAGTCAGCGTCTACAACAGAGTCAGCGCACAGCCAACACCTACAGAGTACGGCTACGCATACACTCTTGGAGACCAGTTCGTTCGAAGTCACCGTTTGTACCCGTCATATATGTAACAAACCTTGAAGATTAGTTCAATAAAGTTTTAAATTCAAATTTATACTGAAGAGTACCCAAAAATACAAATCTTTTCCTTTAACGAAATCCTGGACTCGCTGAGTTATATCCTGGCCTAAGAAACGTCGTTACAGGTCAATCTCCTGTTTAGGTGGCCTAAGCCAATAGTAATACATAAGTGGCGTACTGGTGGCATATCCGATAGCGAACAATAGAGCGTTCGCTGGTGACCGAAGTCGATAGTAATATATAAGGATATTACTGGTGGCAGAGCCGATAGTGAATGATAGTACCATTCACTGATGACCGAAGTTGATATTATAGGGGTTTCCAATAAGAGCGGGACGATGTTGACAGTCTGTAGCGATCATGTTGTTTAGCCGGCGTCTGGCAAATCTGGTGTTTGTAATTCAGTCAGTAATGCCAAATAACCATGGCAATAATGGCATAAATGGGGCTTTCAAATAAAAAAAAAATTCGTTAATACCTCACACACAGCTTGTTTTATTCCATTTCAACATCGACCCGCTTTTATTGGAAAACCCTATAGAAGTCGCAAGATAGTTAAAATCTCCGTATAAGTTTTACCTTATACTCAGCGCAACTCAACCTTGGATGGTATTGCCGCAGCCTTTTGTTAGCAGCTTGCCGTGAACAGCACGTGAATTATGAGCACTGGTTTCCTCGTAAGTGCACAAGCATCAATCATTACATTGTATATCTATGCATATGTATGTACGACAGAAAACTGGTTTCGTGTTGCATCTTTTGTCTTTGTTTTTGAGACACAAACAAGCATGGAAATATGTATATTAAATGCAAATATGTAATAGAACAATTCTATGGTTGTGATTTGTACCTGCGCTTTTAGGTGTTTTGGATGCGTGGGTTTTTGGAAAGAAATTGTGTTAAATAACTAATACAAAAATGAGAGGGTAAAATCCCGCTGGCGGGATTTAAATCGATGCGCAATATTTCCTCCATTGTGCTTTTTTTTTTTTTTTTTTTTTTTTTATGAGGTAGGAAAAGCTTTTACGCACATCAGTGTCCCTGCTCAAACCAGGTCCGCGGCCGAACGAGTCGACCTCCCGCCTCATGACCAGGTCCCTTGTCAACGCAAGTGCGTTCTTAAACCAAGAATCCCAGCGTCGAACTTCGTCGCTATGACCGCTCACGCTGAGCCTTCGGGCTGCCAGCGCCGGACAATGGTTCACAATGTGATCCGCCGACTCTTCATCCTCTAGGCACAGCCTGCAGACACCATCCTCCGGAAGACCCATCTTATGGAGATGATATCTGAAATTGCCGTGTCCAGTGACCAAAGAGATAAGCCAGCTAAGACTGTCTCTTCTGTATTCGAGTAGTTGTCTGGCCTCTCTGCGAAGCGGCTTACTGATAACCAACTTCGCCTGACGACATGTGGAGAGCTCCCTCCACCTTCGTTCATGTTCAGAGTACAACCACTCGTCCATTGAGGACCTGACCTTCCCATCGCTAAGAGCGACTCTCGGCTCCGGCCCGCAAAAATAGTCAGCAGATCCCTCCTTAGCAAGAGAGTCCGCTTTCTCATTTTGTTCTGTGCCTATGTGCCCTTTGACCCAACAGAGTGTTACCTTGTTGTGCTGGGCACACTCATTGAGCTTCTGGACAGCCTCCAGCACCAGTCTGGAGCTAACGTTCGTCCGCGCCATGCTCTTAATCACCGCCTGGTTATCCAGAGCTAACAGGATTCTGCTATTCTGCACCTGATCACCAATTAGGTGGTCCAGAGCATGTATCAGGGCCAGAAGTTTGGCCTGATATACGGACACGTATTTCCCTAAATGGAGCTTACAGCCAATGTTCGACTCCGAAGAGAAAACTCCTGCACCTGCCCTTCCATCCATCAATGACCCATCCGTGAAGATGTTTAGGTCATGCTTGCTGCACACTCGTGCAGTCGGCGACAGTCTGCGATTAGAGTGTCATGCCACCTATCGATGATTCGCACCCTGCACATACCATCCATAGGCATGCAAACATCGCTGACCTTTGCACGGACAATGTCGATAATGCGACCATGTCCTGCCGCTGGTAAATCAGCACCACGCCATACAGCGTTCCTCTGCATGCGCATTGCCGCCAGCGCCGCCGTCCTCTTAATAAATAAGACTAACGGTAGCAGCCCGAGTATCGCCTCCAGAGCGAAGGTCGGAGTGGTGCGCATGGCACCACTGATGACTATGCATGCCAGACGTTGGAGCCTGTCCAGTTCGAACTTCATCGTTATCTGATGTGCTTTATGCCACCAGATAACTCAGCCATAAGTCAAGCAGGGTCTAACCATAGCAGTGTAGATCCAGTGTGCCCTGTTTGGGGATATACCCCATAGAAGGCTACACACTCTTCTGCACTGAAAGAGCACCGCCTTTGCCTTCCTAATCCTCTCCAACACATGCTCCTTCCAGGTAAGTTTGCTATCTAGGATCACTCCTAGGTACTTAACCCTTCGGGAGGTGTTGATTTCGGATCCGAAAATCCTTAGAGGACTCCAGTTCGGAATTTTCCTCTTTCTTGTGAAGAGGATCATATCCGTCTTAGTAGCATTGATGGTGAGGCCCTGCTCTCTACACCATCCCTCTACCGTGGAGAGCGCCCCATGCATCACGTCCCGCATGGTGTCAACATATTTCCCTCTCACCATCACCGCTATGTCGTCTGCATAACCCACTGTGTGTATGCACCTTGAGTCCAGCCTTTGAAGCAAGGAGTCCACAGTGATGTTCCAAAGGATTGGTGATAACACCCCTCCCTGGGGACATCCCCTCGTCACTATCGCTCTTAGCCTATGACTCCCACATTGAAGATTTACTGCCCTGTGGCGTAGCATGAACTCAATCCATTTTGTTACGACCGGGTTGAGCCCACGGGCCTCCAGGGCTAATTTCAATCTTCCAAAACAGATCTTATCGAAAGCACCCTCTATGTCCATGAAAGTGGTCATAGCGATTCCTCCATTGATCAGTTCCTTTTCCGCCACACCGACCAGATCGTGGAGGGCGGTCTCCGTAGATCTCCCCGCTCTATACGCGTGTTGAAACCTACTTAGAGGACGTTCCACAAATACTGTTCCCTCTAGATAGTCCACCACCACCCTCTCCATCGTCTTTAAGACGAAAGAGGTATGGCAGACCGGTCTAAAGGATTTGGCCTCCGTGTAGTCCTTTTTTCCTGGTTTTGGTAGGAATACCACTCTTCCCTCCCTCCAAATTCCAGGCACATAACCCATTGCCAGACATGCTACGAATACTCCCCGCAAACGCTCGAGCAGATGCTCCTGGCCCCACTGCAGCAGAGCAGGGAATACCCCGTCCGGTCCTGGAGTCTTAAACGGGGAGAACGTCATCATCGCACTTCTTATCCCGTTCCTCGTCACTATCCCTTCCGCCTCGGTCCTTTCCGACCTGTGATACCATCTTCGTAAAGATGGCCAGGCCCCAGCATGTCCGGTGCTTCCAGGAAAGTGTCTGTCCACCATCTCTTGAGTAGACTCTTCCAGTGTCTCCAGCAGGACTCCATCTTTGTTACGGATGAGTCCCATCTTGGACCCTGGATCCTTTGATATCAGCTTCTGTAGTTTGCATACATCAGAGATATCCTTCGTATTGGTGGAGAAGTCCCTCCACGACTGCCTCTTCCTCTTGCGAAGGGTCTTCTTCAACCGTTTCTTCTTCTCCTTATAATCAGCCCAAGACACTGCGTCTTTGTGCCTCATGTACCGATTAAAGGCCGTTCTCGTCTCCCTCTTCATGGATTCCAGTTCCTCATTCCACCAGGGAACAGAGTCTTCTTCATCCACCATGGTCCGAGGGCACGCCCTTTCATACGCAGAGATCATGGCAGAGTTTAACCTCGTCACCTCGATCTCTACTTCTGCTGTATTCCTGGGCATTCTGTTCAACCCAGGCAGAGATCGCTTCAGAACTTCCCGGTACAGATTACCATCCGTGTTCTTTGGGATCCTCGTTAACCTGCTTCCTCGCCGCCGTCTCAGTCCGTACGCGACATCGAACCGGATGGCCCTATGGTCAGACATGGTTAGCCTGTCCCAGACCCTCCAGTGTGATAGTCTATCTAACATTCCGAGGATTGCCAGGGTTAGGTCAATAACTTCACTTCTTATTGCGTTGACAAAAGTTGGTTCAGACCCCCTGTTTACGATTTGCAGGTTAAATTTACTCACAAATTCGAGAATACTCTCACCTCTGCGATTATCGTCGGAGCTACCCCACACTGTACTGTGAGCATTAGCATCGCAACCTATAATCACATTCAACCCCCTATCCACACCGTAACTCACAAGCCTTCCCACCTCCAGAGGTGGTGGCGGCTCTGTTGAGTCATATGGCAGGTAGGCAGATGCGATCAGAAAGGAGCCACTCCCGCTTCCAATCCTCAAGACCGTTAGGTCCTGAGAACATAGATGAGTCATGATTATCGCCTGGACACCCCGTCTCACCATTACGCAGGTCCTCTTCTTGCCCTCACCTGGCGGCCAGAAGAGGCTTGTCCCTTTACAGGATAAGCCCTTAATACTACCATGGAGTACCCAGGGCTCCTGCACCAAGGCTATGTCCAGCTTGTCTTCCTCAAAGTGTCGCAGCATCATTGTTGACGCTGCTCTACTGTGATGAATGTTCAGCTGACACACCTTCAGAGTTTGTCCGCGCAGGCCCACCTCCCGCCCCGGTGTTACATTCCCGAAGGAGTGAGTCACCGTCCCCGCGGACTCGGTATTCGCTTCAGGCTGGATCCCTCTGGAATATGACCACAGCTTGATCAAGACCGCAATTGAGTTTCCCCCCTGCCGTCTTGATGGCCTCTGCCTCTTCCTTTGGGCACCAGACCGTCAGCCTAACCCCGACTTTCGCCCCTTCGCCGAACTTTTCTGCGAAGGTAACCCTCCATTTGGAGGTATCCCTTACGCAGCCGTTCTGCCGTTGGAGCCTCTTGAGGATGGTCTCTGTGGTCTCGGTAGCACCGTGGACCACCAACACCATCCTCCTTTCATCCTTCAAAGCATAAAGCCTGTCCGGACGCAGCTTGGCCCCCTGCCAGAGACCCTCCAGCTTCTCAGAAGCCTTAAACAGCCATTCCCTTGACTGCTGATTCTTGCACCTAATGGCAATGAATCCACTGTCTAGGTAGGCGTTCCCAATGAACCCGATGTCCCCTCCACCGTCCAGAGAGTCCAGCGCCGTCAGCAGGGAGGCCTTGAAGGTTGCCAGATGGCTTTCCTCCAATAGCCCCCCGCCGGAGAGGTCCGCTATGCCGGCAAGGAGATCACTCCCCGCGACCCCCGCGAAAGACCGTCGTTTGGCTACGGGCTCATTGCTGTGCATAGATGGGCCTTGACCAGCTGGAGCGGGACGCTTCCTAGGAACCGCCGTCCGCCTTTTATTGCTGGTCGAAGGACCACTCTGCAGCACTGACTCAGTGGCTTTCGCCCCATCTGCAGCACTCTTCTGACCACCGGCTTCCAGCTTCCCCGGCACCGTGGTCATTGAGGTGTTACCTCTAAACCTCTTACCTGGCAAGCCTTCTTCCGGACTGGTCCCACACGAGGAGAGCTCGCTAAGCCGAGAAGTCAGCTTAGCTATGGATCTCTCCAATGCTCTTCTCGTCTTCTGCCGCTTCCGCTTACCCCTCTGCTTCTCCCTCTTGCAAGAGATCGCTGAGGCGACCACTTCTGCGGCTCGCCCTTCCGGTTTGCCGCTACGACCAACTAATCCCTTGGAAATTACCTTGGGATCCGTCTCGTCGTCGCTTTCACCCGGACTCGATATGGGTGCCACGACGTCCCTAGGAACTAAACCCTTGGACGGTTCCGTTCCACTGGGAATTCCAGCACCCCTCGGACGAAAAAGTCGTCCATCTGACTGGGTTTTCGGCCGGTTGGCGAGCACCACAACCCCATCCGAGGTTGCGGATACACCTCCCGGTGGTTGCCCACACCCTGCCGAAGCTAATCCCTCATCGGGTTCCGCCTCGACAGGGGCCTCCACACCAGCCCTTTCCCTCCCTTCGTTTATCGTAAGTTTTGTTTTCTGTATGTTGTCCGTTTTTGGTCCCACGAGTAATGGGGAATGGAGGTCCACCCGCACAGAGCCCCTTGTGCAGGCAAGGCTATTTAATCCGGTAGGCGCCAGGTAACCGGATACTCCGTTCACGACTGGGCTATTTAATTGGGCCCCCAGCCAGGTTGATTATCGGCACGGGTTGTCTAACACCTTAATCCAGCCCAGGGACAACCAGGAGGAAGGATGGGATGGAGACATGGGTACAGATAGCGGGGAGATACAGAGGATAAAAGGAGGAGTCGCCGCTTCTGTCAGCCCAGGAAGGCTCAGTTATCCCCTACAGCCGAGACGACCTGGTTACCAGGGATCACCGCGTGGAGGTTTAAGCCGACTTGCCCGCCCAGGAGAGTTACGGAGGGACGTCCTGTGGTCCCTTTTTCCCCCAAACCTGAGCGGACCTTGACCCCCCTCCATTGTGCTTTATTTTCTACTTAATTATTTCTAAACTGTATCAATTTAATTTTACTTATTTTTTTTCTATTAATAAATACACTTGGAACGTTGTGCACGTTACAACTTAGTTAACTCTCAAAAGGCTGCACCGATTTCGATGCGGTTTTCAACATTGTAATGCATTGCAAAGCATGGTATAGATTCTAGAAATCAAAAAAATAACTCTTATCAATGATTTTTGGAAAAGTTAAAAACTAACTTTTATTAAAGACTTAAAAGCCATCAAAAGACTTTTTCAAAGACTTTTAAAAATAAAACAACTAATAAATTGAATAAAAGTTATTTTGTGAGTTTATTTTTGAAAGTCAATGATAACAGTTATTTAAAAAACTTTTTTTAATAAAAGTTATGAAAGTTTTAACTGCCTCTCGACCTATTCGTGCTAGGCACTGCTGGCAAAAGCCTGCTTAGGCTCAGAGAGCTCAACCTCGGTAACGAGTCCCAGCTTGGACACGCCAGCGTGCTTCGCATGCTTAGGCTGCTAAACTCCGGCCATGGGTTGAACCTGTCTGCTCCGACAGACTACATTCTCCCGAGAATCGAGTTTGAGGGCAGACCTTCTGTGCTCCTGCACAGCAGGGAGGACTGGTCGTCAGGGGAACTTATCCCCCAAAGAGACATCGTTATCTTCACGGACGGATCTAAGACCGAGGAAGGTACGGGAGCTGGCTTTTACTCCAGCACGCTGCAAATCGAGCGGTATTTCAGACTGCCGGACTACTGCAGCGTGTTCCAAGCGGAGGTGTACGCGATCGAACGGGCGGCTGAGTTTGTCCTGGAGGAACGGATATCGAACACTGATATACACTTCTTTGTGGACAGTCAGGCCGCCCTTCTTGCGCTGGACTCCGTGGTGGTAAAATCGAGGGTTGTATCGAACTGCAGAGGGAAGCTCAGGGAACTCAAGGCATCGCACAATGTCAGACTCTGTTGGGTTCCAGGTCACTCAAATATAGAGGGCAACGAACAGGCAGATCGTCTGGCAAGGGTGGGCTCATCAACCAGTTCCACAGAAGCTGATACCTCCGTGGGTATACCGATTTCGTCCCAGGCTAAAGAAATTGAAATCCTGGCAACGCACGTAGCCAATCTTAACTGGGAAAACCGGGCAGATTGCGCTACGGCCCGGTCTCTATGGCCAATTATTAACCCGAGAAACTCTAGAGCACTCCTCTCCTTACCGAGGGAGCAGCTGAGAGTAGCAGTTGGAGTGATCATAGCGCACTGCTCAATAGGCCAAATGGTCTCCAGATGGAGGCCTGGGGCTACTGTTGATCACTGCATGTGCTGTAACGACATAGACGAGGAGGAGACTATAAGCCACTTGCTCTGCCAGTGTCCCGCCTTATCACGAAACCGCCTCCGGACGCTGGGGGCTGGTTTCCTGGATAATTTGTCGGAGCTGGCGGAGCGACCGGTTTCTGGCCTTCTGGGCTTCATCAGGAACGCTGGTCTGGCCTTTTCGCGGCCGCTACCCGACCCCCACTTGGAGGCTCTGGCTGCGGGAGCTGGAGATCCGGCGTGCATACAAGGAGTTCCCACCTAAGATCGTAAGCGCACTTATGGGCAACCACAATGGGCCGGACAGGCCTAGGTGTTGGTAATTCCCCCCGGGGGATTACAAGCCCTCCTACCTACCTACCTACCTATGAAAGTTTCAAACTTTGGTACATTCCCATTCTTAATAACCGATGTGAGATCATTAATAAAAACCAGGAATAACAGCGCACCCAAGTGCCTCCTTTGAGGTACACCTAAAGGAACTGGAATCTCGTTTGATATTGTATTGTTAAACGCCATTGTGATTACTGAGGTATGATTGTATCCAATTTAGAGGCGGTAAAGCCAAATAACTTAAGCCTTAAAAAAAGAAGCTTATGATTTTCGACACAAATTCGAGTAAGTTTGTTGTAGTTGCTTAGGAGAAACTGAAACATGTATACTGCGTGATATTTGTTCAGCAATTATTCGCGCAAACAACGTAGGCAGCACACTAATTTTAGCAATGCCACGATCATTTCTTATATCACATCTATTACCAAATTTATGTAACGGTATTATGAAAGAAGGTTTCCAAACTCTTGGAAAATTAGTGCGTAAGGAATAGTCAAATAATGATAATATTCCAACTAATACTTTGAAGATAATTTCTCAGAGTCTCGAAATTGCTTTAAGAAAGCAATTGCTTTAAGAAAGCAATTCTCCTCATTACAGAAATATGTTTTAAGAACATGTTCAGCGTGCTGTGAAATTTTTAATTCTAACGTCGTGGCATATCAGTAGTGGGTATAGAGGGGTTTTGGCGCAACGTAGCGACGCGTATTGGTCTCTGCCTGCGCAAGACAAAATTGGGCATGGAAAATAAGGAGGCTTCGAATATCCTTGGTAAAATTGGTCGTGACGAAGTAGGCTTTACAACATGTGCATGCTAAAAGCGTATGCTACACTTTTTAAGACAGAATGATCTGTCCATCATTCTAAGCAAGCATTGTAAGTGTTTTGTTTTATGTTGTTGTTAGACGATTCACTCTTACTGTGTTGTTGTTGTTATTATTGTTAGGAATAGAGCCGCGTGTTGTTGGTGCGCACGCCATAATATACATATATGTATATACGGTTGTTGAAAAGTTGTTCATCATAAAATTAAAACCAGAAACAGTGTTCATTTCGGCCTGTCCGAAGTTCATATACCTAATACACGTTTACTTAAAAATTAGGCATGGCATTGGTCCGATTTTCCATACCAATGAGTTCCTAATGATGAACAATATTCGTGCCAAGTTTGACTAAGATATCTCTATTCGTTCTCCTGTAATCGAGTGTGAAAAAATTTCAAAGATTTCAACCCCAAATTCGCTCTACAAGCTCAGAAATCGAGCTATATGCATGGATGAATTTATATTCACTGTAAAAAGTAGCCGTGGCAATGGTTCGATTTTACTTGTTTTCAATACTTTTCTAATGCGGATATTACACTATAAACATTGTTTGTTGTCGATGAACCATTTCTGCTCTCTCTCAAATTTTGTTCAGAATTGTAATTACACATGGAGCAAACAAATATCAATATTTACAAATACAAAGCAAAGTTACGGAGTTGCTTTGTGTATTTTTTTCTTATTATGAAGCACCTATTATCAATAAAAGTGCAGTTATTTCAATCCTAAACGCGAGTACTATTTTGTTTCAACACACTAGAACACTGTTTTAATCGAAGTTTGTTGTCGTCGACCACAAACATTTTGCTTTGCTTCGCAAAAGTTCATCCTCTCTGGATGAACTCAACTCTGAAACCTGAGAGCGTAAGGTTGACAGCTTTGTACAGAAAGCAAATACAATTTTACTGTTATTTTGAACAATGTTCGTAGTGTAATATCCGCATAACAAGAGTTTCTAGTAATAGACAATATTCGTGCCAAATGTGATTAAGATTCGTTCTCCTGTAATCGAGTTTTATTTAATTAGTGGGTGAACCATGCCCATTTTGGCACGAATATTGTCTATTATAAGAAACTCTTGTAAGAAAAGTAACAAGGTAAAATCGGACCATTGCCACGCCTACCATTGGTGGTCTGTTTTGGACAGAGACAGTGGACATATGAACAATATTTCAACCGCAAATTCGTTCTACAAGCTGAGAAATTGAGCTATAAACATGGATGAATTTATATCAGCGATGTCCAAACGCACACGTATCACATTTTGAGTGTGTATTGGAAATTTTTTTCACTTAGCACTGAGAAAAATATATGCGCTGAAATAGAGATGATAGGTATAGAAAAGTATATATATTCTTGATCAGCGTGACCTCCTGAGTCGATTTAGCCATGTCCGTCCGTCTGTCTGTCTGTTGAAACACGATCACAGGAGAACCAGTGAAGATATCGTGATTAAATTTGCGTGCATAAACATTGTTTCTTATGGTGTGCATGTTGGTATTGAAAATGGGCAAAATCGGTCCACGACCACGCCTATTTTTTATTAAAAATGTGATATCAACGTTCGTTTTGATCTATTACAACAAAATTCATTCCTGGGAATAGAGTAGCATTATCCGTTAATATGCCCAATATGGGCGTGATCCGCCCACTTTTAGGTTACACAGGCAAAAGAGGGTTATATTGTTAAATATATAAACTTCCTGAATAAAACTTTAGATAACAACTTGTTTTACAAAAAAACATTTTTACATCAAAACTGGGTGCGGTCCGCCCACTTTTACACTACATATACAGTATAGCAGTATGAAAGCAAGTTTATTACCACGGAAAGAAAGTTTAAATGAACACAATTATAAAACAACTAAGCTAGTTATTTTGTTTTGAAAAAGGTAATGACCACGCCTACTATTTATACAGAGGCGTAGCTAGGTCTCATGGAGCCCGGGACGGTTAATCAACTTGTAGCCCCAAAAATGCCTAGAATTCAATAAGTCCCTACTTGATTTCCACAACTGTCGCCCCCGACATTGTGCTGTTCAGAGTAGACCGCCACCCCCGCCCCACCCTAGCTTCGGCACTTTTTTAAAACTTTTAGGTGTAGGGTATATAAGACTCGGCCAGGCCGAATATAGCTTTCTTATTTTCTGGTCTTATCTTTCTGGTTTGGATTTTTGTTTGTTTGCACGCTACATATTTGAATTATTGCAGCACATTGCAATTGAAGCATAGGATCGAAAATGAACTTTTAATGAGTAATGTATATGTATTATTTTATAATATAAAGTAGATAATGCAATAATATTTTATAATATGAAGTAAATTGAATAATGCAATAATATTTTTTAATATAAAGGGAACATTCACATATACTTTGTCATAAAGGTAAACAACGATAATTTTTTCGGTGTAGCGAAATCCACAAGAAGCTCAGCATACAGTCCTACCTCATCGAAGGCTCGGAAGCTACTGATGAGATTTCGTCAAACGCTCTCAATGTATACATATTATGCCAGTAAAAAATTGAGTAGCCGCATGGCTGCTCTTGGGCACCGCTGATTTATATTCACAGACAGACAGACGGATAGGGCTAAATCGACTCAGGAGGTGATGCTGATCAAGAATATATTGTATATACTTATGTATACCTGTCGTGCCTCTTTTAATGCGTTACAAACGGAAGCACAAAGTGAATATACTCTCATCACTTCGTGTGTAGGGTATAAAAATCTCCTGAACTAGAGATCCGATTTTAAAAACGAAACACATTCTTCAACTTTTTTTTTATTTAGCTTTTTGTTATATATTTACACTTTTTCTATTACTTTTATTTTAAAAATCTTTTTACCCATTCCATCAAGAATTTTATGATATTATCCGATACCTTTCGAGCTGCTAAACATCACTTTCCTTGAACATTTTTAGCATCCTTGGCTATTTTCTTTGTTGCCTTGATTTCTCTTTTGACCATCTTTCAATTGGCTTGACCTCTGTAGAATTTGGCGGTTTGATTCTCGAGGCACCAAAAGCATATTATTTTTTTAGTACAACTCCTAGAGGCTAGTTTGCTGTTATGACAAGAGGCTAGGTCAGGCCAAACGAAAGTGGAAACTGGATGCATTTTTTCAAGCATGCCTTAATATATTTATGTATATGTTTGAATTTATTGATCCCGTGGATACAAACGACTTGCTTCTGTCAGCACAACAGCAGATTGCTTGCCAAACCTGGAACTTACGAGAAAATTTTGACTGCCTTTTTGACTGTGAATTTTTTGTCCACATTTCCCAGCGAGTCTGCAGTGTAAAATTCCTGGCCTGGAAGCTGCGAAAAGTTGGATAAAACATATGTCTCATCGTCCATCATGCAACAATCGAATTTTTCAAAAAAATGTTTTTTTTTAAATTTTTTGAAACGTTGTTTTGCTCGGAACACTCCATCTTCTGCGCCAGTTGTCTGCCCGAAATGTTGGGGTTCTTCTGCGAAATGGTGACGATTTTGATTTTCTTCTTCTGGTCACCAATGCCCCTTTTTCTGCTGGAATCTGATTTCCGAGTGACGACCAAGACCTCCTTCAATTTTTTCAATACTCCCGACAGATTTTTCCGACTTACTTTTAGCTCCCGAGCAATTTTTTGAATTTGCAGTGAGGTTGGTTTTAAAAAATTTTCACAATAGTTTTTGGTACTTCGCTAACCATTTTTAAATGAATAAAAGCGTTTAGCGAAAAAATTTGAAAACAGCATTTTTCTGACATTCATTTCAAAGCCAATTTTTCAGATTGAGTCATTTAAAAAAAAATTTATTGGATAAAATCTAGACGACAATTTTTTCAAACGCAGTCCTTGTATTAGTATACAGATTGCTCATGAATAAGGAGTTTTAGGAATAAGCACTAGTTTTTAAGAAGTTTTTTTTAGTTTTTGTTGAAATTTTACAATGCTACATCAAAAAAAGACGTTTGAACATCAAGTAATAATAGAATCTAATCATAGAAATCATTACAAATCTTGTTGTTGTTCTTCAGATAAATTTTTCGATGGACCAGATACTTGTGTGTGCTCTATGTTGGAGAATGAAATTGTATGAACCTTCTTTTTTGAACAAAAAGAATATATTCTTAATTCATAACTTATGTCTTTATTTATTTATTTAAAGTTTACAATTGATAATAAATTGCTTGCGATTGAGGAAAGTCGACTAGCACCTCCAGGCAGAAATTGCCAGTACAGTACAACTTCGACAGTCCGGACATGCGCTAGTCCGGTCAATCCAATAATTCGGACGCCTCTATGTTTCGGACAATTTAAAATTTTTACCTCTACAATCCGGACAATTCTTTTATGCAAGAATAAATGTTAAAATTCGGGGGTTTCCCGTTTTTTTACTCGCATGTTTTGTTATTCATACTTTGATTTACATTTTGCACTATGATTGCTTCAGTTCATTCTTTCGCAAGCGTGTTGCGTGTTGTTCATCTTTCCGATGAAGAAATAATAGAACACGCTAAACGAAATGAATCGTCAGTGCTGCTTAGGGACTATGAAGGCGACTTTGTAGTAATGGATGCAAAAACAAAGATCTCTAATGCTGCTGCAAAGAAATCATTTTCTGTTTGCGTTCAGTGGGCTGAGGAGAATAATTTGGATAAAAATAACTTCATTTGGAAAATAACTTCATTTTTTAATAAATCATTTAGTATGTATGTACATATGTATTTAATTCACTTAGATTACATATTTTAATAATTTAATATAATAATAAAATATAATTTATTGTTTTTTAATAAATCATATGTACACACAATTCAATTCACTTAGATTACATATTTCAATCTTTTCACCTCTATAGTCCGGAAAACTCGTTAATCCGACCGACCCTGAAACTATATGTGTCCGGATTGTCGAAGTTGTACGGTATTATATTTTATAATTTTCACCAGATAGTAGTTGCAGAATTCTTTTATTGTGTAGTCATTAGTATCGTTGAAGAGTTCTAGCAGAAATACTATGTAATCTTCTACATTTGAATCGAATGTAATCTTCCACCTCCATTCAAATATGATCACTATATCTAGTTTTCATTTTGCGCACATATTTAATAGTATAAGACTTATTTCGCTCCATATCTTGAACGTATAATATGATTTCCTGAACAATGTTTCGCTGATTAAAGTCCCCCACAGCAGTAACATAAAAACTTGATGGTCCTTAACGTTCTTGATTATTTTTTATGATTTGATTTTGTGGAGTAGTAAGACTAAATTAATAACACTTGTTATTACTGATCGATCGAAAGATGAACACCAACTGGATGGACTCAGCGGAAGAAAATATAATAATATTTCTAATTTAACTTTATTTTACTAAACTAAGAAATAAATAAAGCTCAATTATAATGTTGATGTTGAGTGTAGTATTCCATCACCCAAATATTGAATAATTTTACACGGAGATTGCTTTTGCGGATATTACACTACGATCAATATTTACAAATACAAAGCAAAGTTACGGAGTTGCTTTGTGTATTTTTTCCTTATTATGAAGTACCTTTTATCTATAAAAGGGCAGTTATTTCAATCCTAAACGCTAATACTATTTTGTTTCAGCACACTAGAACACCGTTTTAATCGAAGTTTGTCGTCTTCGACCACAAACATTTTGTTTCATCCTCTCTGGATTAACTCAACACTGAACCCTGAGAGCGTAAGGTTGACAACTTTGTACAGAAAGCAATAACAATTTTACAGTTATGTCGAACAATGTTCGTAGTGTAATATCCGCATTTCAGGTTTCCAAAGCTATCAAAATATTCCTTCTGCTTCTTGTCTTTATAATATGCTACCCAATGTACACCAGGACCCTTCGTTGTATCGGATTAACAATTCCACATTCTTTCTGTTGTATTAATTTTGGTAGGCTATCTCGCATAAAAATAAGTCTGAATTGTGGCAAATTCTTTGTATATTCATCATATCCCATTTTTTGAAGGCTCTGTTGGTTCAATATCAATACTAATTCTTCTAAAGTTCTTTGGTTGAGGATATAATTTAATCCCAATATGCGTGGTGTGTATGTATTGTCATCACCATTGAAACCGGCTAGCATAGAGAAAGCATGTAAAAATACAAAAATTTAAAGAACAACTTTGTGATTACAGCTTGCAAATTTTACAAGTTACAGCATTAGGGATATCTTCTGTTAAGCTTGTTCCCCATACCGAATTCGACTTTAGCTTTCATTGCGTTTGCAACTAACCATGCGTTTATTCGCTCACTAAACTTACTATCGTTTGATTTTGCTCTTTGCCAAGCCTTTTCAGCTAATATTTTATCTGCTTCATCCAAGTTCTGCGTTTTGCTATAAGCAATGTCGTGCTCTCTACATGCAGCATCCAGTGGATTGATTTCTTTATCACCTCTTTCTAAGAGTTCTTTTTGTTTAGTTCCTGGGCCACAAAATTGATAACCAAGTAAATCAAGTTCAACTGGTAGAGAATTTATAGCTCTATTTAAAAGACCTCTTCCAATTACTGTTTGATAAAGACTGAAATTATTTTCAAAAATCATGACCATTTTATATAACTTTCCAACTACTCACACTGTATAAAACTGAATATAAAGGTATATCATAAGTTAAAAGGAAGAAAATATGGATCTAGTTACTAATAATGTGGCGAAATCCACTCGTACTGAATGCTATTAGATATCAAATTGCGGAAAGACTAATGCCATATTAAGTTTAATAGAAAGTCCTAATGTAATAAAGTTTGCGAATATATACTTATACTACTTATATATCAACCGAAATAGGAATATCTAAAGCGTTTAATAAAACCAATTCAAAATATGGGATTCTTTACGTTTTCTGATAACGAAAAAGTTCTCAAACCGAATAAAGCAAAAATCAACTCAATAATGATATTCGATGATTTAGGTTGTGAGAAGCAAAACATTTGAGAGTAATTTTATATGAATAGACACAAATGTAATGATTATTTTTATTTATGTCGAACATATACAAAAATTCCCAAGCATTTGGTGCGGGATAAAGCCAACATAGTTTTTATGTTTAAGCAGGATGAGATAAATATGAAGCACACATACAATGATCATGTCGACAGTTTATAATTACATACATATATATGTATGCGGATAATGTTGGAAAGATAAATATGTATTTCTTGTAATAAACAAACACAATCCAATTCACAGTGGACGTTATAGGAAGGGATTTGATATATACATTCACCTATAATAGAATTGGTTATATTATATTAGTATTTCATTTAATTTTCAACTGATAACATTGATTGATTGAACTGATATCTGATCAAAAGCTGATATACCTGAATTGATAGCAGATTAAAAGCTTTTGCACCCAATCTGATACCTAATCCAAAAGTGAATCATCCTGATCTGATAGCTGATGAAAAGCTGATCGAAACGTGATCAAAATCTGATCAAAAGCTGATCATAAGCGGATCAACCTAATCAAAAGCTGATCGAAACGTAATCAAAAGTTAATCAGAAGCTGATATACCTGATCTGATATACAATATGTTGTTACTGTCGCTAAAATGGATAAGAAAATATTAAAAGACCTGATAAAAACCTGATTTAAGAATATAAAATTAGAAAGATCAGATTTTGAGAATCAATTAGGAACGACATTTAGCCTCATCACAAAACTTGTAAAAAAAATAGTCAAACATTCTAATACAAATTATAATAAGGATAACAAAACTAATAAGATACTACTAAAACTAAAAACAAGTACGCTAGCTAAAGCATAAAATGTTTCAAACGAAACTCTTACCCATAGTATTGAAGACAGCGATGCCTTTTCTCTCAAATGGAAGATGCAGAAGATGTGAATAATTCATCACAAAGAAATTCTGGAACTTCTATGAACGGGGAGTAATGAAGTTACCAGAAAGATGGCAAAAGGTCAGATAAAATTGGTCTGATCGAAGGTCAGAACAGAATGGAAAATATTTGATCGTTTAAAGTTAACCTCAATTGATTGATTCAATTATTATTCCGCAAATAATATTTTGTTTTTATTTTTTTAAAAACTTTTATGTACTTACAGAATCTGGCGAAAAGGTCTGTCTCGCCTGAGTGACGCACCGACGAAAGTATACAATATTTTAAGATGTATTTTCATATAGAAGATGTGCCTCAGCGATAGAATGTTGTCCTTAGACACGAAGGGTACCTGTTCGAACTTGGGCCAACACCAGAAAATTTTATAGTTTTTTAAATATGACAGTCGGACGTACTTACGGGAAGACTTACGGACGGACGGAAAAAATTTTTATATCTGAGTGGGACGATCGGAAAAAAGTATACAATATTTAAATAAAAAAAAAATATATTTTTGTAGCTCAGTGATAGATAAATTCGCATCTTCTCGAAGTACGATGAGGAGTATTGATGTCAATAATACCTAGTAAATAAGCAGAGTCGTTGGCACCGTATATGATTTCAAAATGAAAATAGCATTGTGCATTGACGTACAATTAGTTAGTAAGGATAAATCTATCAGCCTAAACTGGGATTCATATGATGGCTAACGTAGACAGAAAAGTAAGAACTGCTACTACACTGATTCAAGCTTGTCGATATAGCAGCTGAAGCGTACTTAAAAATAGATCGAACTAGTGCGGTGTATAACAATTTACTAATATATGGATCGTTGAACTTTTTGGCCCAACGCTTAATGAAAGGCAATATACTAAGCAGTTATAGTTATTATATAGTTATACAGGATGTTTCGCATGAGAGGGGACAGAAGACTAGAACGTGTAGGTTGGGTCGAGACAAGAAAAAAATCGTATGGGAGGGGGAGTCCATTTCCCCTCGTTTAGACGGGAGGAGCCATTTTCTAAAAATTCGACTTAACATCGAAAAAAAAATATTAAAAAATAATGCTTTAACCCAAATAACTTTTGGTTGCTGATTTTCAAAGTCAAATATCCGTTTCTTAATATTCTTTTTAAATTAGGTTCCTATATCAAACAGTTTTTAAAAAAATTAATGTCAAAGTTAAAGTTTAGAAAAAAATTCCGAAAAAAAATGTGTGGTCTCAATTTTTTTATACCCTACACCTTAAGCTAAGGGTATAAATAATAAGGTATAATAAGGGTATAATAAGGGTCTGTCTGTCTGTCTGTTGAAATCACGATCACAGGAGAACCGGTGAAGATATCGTGATGAAATTTTGCATAAACATTGTTTCTTGTGGTGAGCAGGTTGGTATTGAAAATGGGCAAAATCGGTCCACGACTATTTTTTATTAAAAATGTGATATCAGCGTTCGTTTTTGAGCTTTTACAACAAAATTCATTCCTGGGTATAGAGTAGCATTATCCGTTAATATGCCCAATATGGGCGTGATTCGCTCACTTTTAGGTTACACAGGCAAAAGAGGGTTATATTGTTAAATATATAAACTTCCTGAATAAAACTTTAGATAACAATTTGTTTTACAAAAAAACATTATTACATCAAAACTGGGTGCGGTCCGCCCACTTTTAGACTACAAATACAGTATAGCAGTATGAAAACAATTTTATTACCACGGAAATAAAGTTTAAATGAACACAATTATAAAACAACTAAGCTAGTTATTTTGTTTTGAAAAAGGTAATGACCACGCCTACTATTTATACAAAGGCGTAGCTAGGTCTCATGGAGCCCGGGAACGTTAATCAACTTGTAGCCCCAAAAATGCCTAGAATTCAATAAGTCCCTACTTGATTTCCACAACTGTCGCCCCCGACATTGTGCTGCCCAGAGTGGACCGCCACCCCCGCCCCTCCCTAGCTCCGGCACTTTTTTTAAAACTTTTAGGTGTCGGGTATCTAAGATTCGGCCAGGCCGAATATAGCTTTCTTACTGATTTTTTTTTTAAACTACAGTATTAAGTATAAATTTTTTTCCGACCATAAAATTCTATAATCAATTCTAGAGAGAATGCTTCAAACCGGAAGGATCTATTTTTCTAGTTTTGTAGTTTCCAAGAAAAGTGAAAATTACGAAGCGTACTTTCCTTTCAAGTACCAATTTTTTGGCTACTTGTGTTTTACTACTGGTGCAAAAATATGAAAAAAGACTGCTCTGGAGAGGGAGTTTCCATGTGATAATGGGAACAATTATTTTCTCAAATAGTTTGGGCAGCGTGCTATGCTTAGCAATTCCACGATAATTACTTATATTGTATCTATTCCCATGATTTATCGAGTAGACTAATGAAGGATGACTTCCATCCATCCGGAAAATAGTCAAAACGGTATGAATGTTGAAAGAGCGCAGTTATAGGCAACGCTAATTCATACGCAGATAATTCGTTCTTGAACATTGTCAGCGGAATAGTACCGACTAAAATTCTCTCGTATTAATGCTGGTTACCGACTAAAATAATTAATGCTGGTTATCCTCAGATAGAACAAAAGGTAAAAAGCAAAATATCTCAAAGCTATCTTTATCATCGAAAAGAATAAGATCTAAAAATCGATTATTTGCATTAGATATGGACTTTACTTGGAAAAGTCCTCTAGATGATAGGTTGTTTAGAAAATTAAAATCATTCTGTCCATCCGATGAAGGTAAGATTTGCTAGTCTAACATAAACTCAACAAAAATCAATATCAATCGCCTCATCAAATATTTCTTCGTTCGTAAAATTACACTAGCCTACAAATTAACATTTTTTTTTTGTAACGGGCAGCATATTCTAAACGATTTTAGATAAAATAAAAAAAATGAAACGAGCCGTTTTCGAGATAATCGTTTTTGAAATTTTTGGCGACTTTAGGTTAAGGTCCATCCACTTGAAGAGCTACTACAGCTGACATATGTAACCGATTCGATTACAACTAAGATTAAATTAAAGAGGAAGGATGCACGCATGTTTTTTGCTAACATTAGTTTGAAATCCGAAAAATAGCTTAAAACCTTTTGCTGAAATCGTAACTTCAAAAGAGGAATTTTTTAAGAAAAAAGACAAAAAACTGCTATATATCTGTATGTAAAAATATGTTCCCGAAACTTGTTTACCCTTTTTATTAATTATATCGATAGGTTTGATTAGGCACAGAAATGGTTTCTTGGTGCGCGTTAAAGTGAGTTTAGTGCTTTTCACAAATATCTTGCTTTTCACAAATATATATCTCACAAATATCTCGTTATTCACGAAACAGTGTAAGTTTGCACTTGATACAGTGTGCCTTTATTTGTGAACAATGTTTTTGGACTCTCCGCGATTATCATTTCCTAGAAACCCATTAAAATCGGCTTTACCTGGATCCTATTCCCGATACATGTACTTATCTCTTACCTCTTACCGCTATGAGTTCAGATGCAGGTACTTCCAACTTACGTTCTTTTACGTTCTTTTTTGTATCAACCGAAGTTTTACATTGAAGTCGTGTTGTGTTTTTCAACTGCTTTCAGTTGATACCGTAGAAGTATTTAAAGCGTCTGAAGAACTTCCGCTTTGTCTTGCTGAACTGGGACATATAGGAACTGGCAGAGATGCAGAATGTGCTATTGGCTTCGTTACTGTTGCAACATCAGCATAGCTTATAGGAACATTTTTAGTTCTAGCAATACTATTACGTTTGGTTAAACAAATATAGCAATCAGTTTTTAATTCCAAAATTTAGTATTTTTTTATGGGTGACGATCAATTGTCACAATATTTGTAAATTTTAGCGAAAAGTACTAAATTTACTTTAACGCGCACCATGAAACCATTTCTGTGCAGATTTTTTTGATATTGGGCTTAAATGTCGCGCAAATATCAAACCTATCGATATAATTAATAAAAAGGGTAAAAAAGTTTCGGGAACATTTTTTTAACAGATATATAGCAGTTTTTTGTCTTTTTTTTAAAAAAATTTCTCTTTTGAAGTTACGATTTCAGCAAAAGGTTTTAAACTATTTTTCGGATTTCAAAGTAATGTTGTCAAAAAATATGCGTGCATCCTTCCTCTTTAATTAATTAATTTTAGTTGTAATCGAATCGGTTACATAAGTCAGCTGTAGTAGCTCTTCAAGTGGATGGACCTCAACGTAAAGTCGCCAAAAATTTCAAAAACGATTATCTCGAAAACGGCTCGTTTAATTTTTTGTATTTTATCATTTTCTGAATCAGCGGACCAAAATCCTTTAGAATATGCTGTCAAACAGCCCGTTAATAATTGTGCAATAATCATATTATATCCATTATTATTTCTAGTTGTTCTTTAAAATTTTAGTTATGTATGTATATGAATATATATAGTATTTAACAATGTTCTCATTGTTTGTCTATTTTCTTTACTTTTATTTTTGTTTTGCTTATTTTGAAGTTATTCACTTTTGTTTTTTGTGTTCTTAAACTGACACTGCATTCTGCTCGTGTTCAGTTGTTCTACTTTTACACCTGCTTTGTTGCAGTGCTCGCGTTAAACGCTTAATTTACATTTAGTTGATTTAATTACTGATTTGCATTATATACTTTTCTTCATTATACTGTTTGTAATATGAAACATATTTTATGAAATATTACTATACAAAAATTCTTTCCTATTTTAGATTTATTTAAATTTTCTATTGCCATGTTTGTATCTAGGTGTATATATGATGCGTAAATTATGGTTATGCATAAACTAATTCTTCATGCGTAGATTTCATGTGCGTTCACTCCTATAATAAATGCAAATGCAATAGTAATGGCTGTGTATTTAAAACGGCACAGTTACTTTTCACATAACGTATATGACCAATTAAAATTAATACAAACGAAAAAGTTCATTTCAAAATTTACAAAAGAAATGGCTCAAATGTTAACTACGAATTTATTTTATTATAAGTTTTCTTTCCTTATATTTTTACGCTTAAATAAACAAGTTGTTGCTTATTGAAAGGTTATTATTCGTTACAACCGTAAGACTTGAATCGAATTAAAATTTTTAGTATTAAATTATTAGTAATAAACTTAAAAATGTTCATACTATCCTATAATAAATCCTTTCAACCCTATTCTATATATATTTATTCTATCCTACTCCTAATAAGGTGCCTATTGTGATTAACTTAATTTAATTTTCTTACTATACCTATTTTATTTTTTTTTTTTGTTGAAGTGCTTTTAATGATTACCTTCATAATTGTCTAGGTAATTCTATTTTCCTGTTAATTGCTCTTATATATAACTTAAGTAAGTTATTGTGGAAGGGCTTTTTCCTTTCCCTTAATATTTAAAACTGTCGTAATTGTACTTTAAATCCCTACTACCTTATTTTTACAGGTAGGGAAGGGCTTTTTTCCTTCCCTTAATATTTAAAACTGTCGTAATTGTACTTTAAATCCCTACTACCTTATATGGCCCTATCCATATTGGAGAAAACTTATTTTTCCTAGTTTGATTCTTAATTAATACAATATCTTCTCCTTCTTGATTGTTTGTTTTTCACGATTTCATGAGCTCTTTGTATTTGAAATTTTAAGACCTTATTTGGGTCTTCGGCATTACATACCGGACTTTGTTTCTAAATTTGTGAACGTGCATAGCTGCAGTTAACCATTGACCCAATGTGAACCGTCTTCTTTTGCAAAATTACGAAAGTATTCCTGTAATTGTCTGTGGCTTCTCTCTAATGAGTTATTAGCTTGTAAGGCGTTATAGCCAATTATTTAATACCTAATAATTTACAAGTGTCTGAGAATAATTTTGAAATGAAATTTGTCCATATCACGAAATCTGTAATTAGAATTTTCGAAATTCCGTAACGCGTGATTACTTCGTCATAAAAAGCCCTGGTAACAGTACTTGCTTCCGCGTCTGGGATTAGCTGTACATGCCATAAATGTCGAAAAATCATCCTGAAAAGTCAGATTGTACTTATTTCCGGACACAGTTTCTGGTAGAATACCGACTATGTCCATGTAAACTTTATCAAATGGTCTCATTGGTGTATCTGTTAGCACCATGGGCATTTTTGTTAATCTCGAACTTTTGTTTGCTTCACATTTCGGACAGTTTTTTACATAATTCTTGATTTGCCTTGGCATCCCTGTCCACCTATATTGTTGCCTGATTCGTAGGTAAGTTTTCACCGCTCTCTGGCGACATCCTAATGGTGTGTTATGAAAATCTTTTATAACGGTCTCTATTTGTTTTGGGTTTTCTAGTAAAATTGTGGTTTCGTTTTGTGTTATGCTTGGAGTGTTAGGTTCTACAGGTCGGACTTGTACTTGTTTTATCACCACCTCCTTGGTTCTTCATTTCCGTTTTTCTAGAGTGGGTCTGGACTGCTGTTACTGTATTCCGATTTTGAGGAATTCTACTCAACTCATCTGCGTTTAAGTTTTTCTTATATCTGGCCTGGCTTATATAAGATTTCGAAATCGGTTTCTGACAATTAGTGTCTAAACCTTGCCAGTCTTGACGTCTGGTCTTTTATGTTAGCTATTTCTTTTAAAGGTTGATGGTCTGTCACTATCTTGAACGGTCTTCCCAGCAGATAAGCTCTGAAATTTTATGTTGCCCACACAATGGCTAAGAACTCCTTTTCTATAGTTGAATAACGCTTTTCTGTGTCATTCAAGGCTCTGCTCGCAAAGGCTATCGGCCTATCTTCGCCTATTTTACCCTGAGAAAGTACTGCGCCTAACGCTGCGTTACTTGCATCAGTAATTAGTATGAATTCTTTTTCCAAATCCGGATATGCCAAATCCGGTGGTGTTATTATTGCCTTCTTCGACGCTTGTGTCCAAATAAACTTAGCGTCTTTACGTAGTAGTTTGTTTATAAGAAGAGCTATCCTTGCTGTGCCCGGTATGAATTTTCTATACTAATTTACTAGTCTTAAATATGCTTGCACCTTTTTATTCTTAGGCGGCGGAATGCACTTAACACATTCCACTTTGTTGGAGTCAGGGAGTGCGCCCTGCTCTGTACATTTATGTCCTAAATAAATAATCTCTATTCTTAGAAATCTGAACTTTCCTGTATTAAGTTTTAAATTACGTTCAAGTAATTTCTGTAATACTGAACATAACCTTTGTTCGTGTTGTTTAAGATTTAACATGTGCTGTGTGATTATGCCATCTTCTAAAAGTTTGTTTACTTGCTTATGTATTTCTTCTCTATCTATTTGCGGTAATCTGTACTTCTTTCTGTTTATTGGCGGTTGATCTGCGCCTGTTGGAATTGCGTGTTTTAATACGCTTGTAAACGAAGTTCGTCTCCTTCTAATTGGAAGACGTCATGAAATAATTTTATTAATACTTGCTCTATGGAATTCTTTTCCTCCATATTTAAATTTTTATCTAACTCAATTTCATTGAGCAATTCATTTATTCTCCTTTCGGCATCTATTCTGCCTATACTATTAATTGACTTAGTACTTTGTATGGTATACTCGTCTGAATTTTTGAATTTTGGTTTAAATTCGCTGTTTATCTCGTAATTATACTCGTAATCATACTGTATTTAATATCGGAGCATAAACCGTACTATCTTTTAGATTTACTAATGTGTCTGCTATATAGATTCCTGGAGCTATTTCTTCTTTATGAATTACAACATTCTTAAATCTTGTACAAAGTTTTAATGGTACTACCGTAATTGTTCTTGCGTCAACTGCTATGTAATGTTGTTTACTTTCCTTTTCTATCTGCTCGATAGCTTTTATCGGAAATTCTAAAATAACCTCTTTCTTTTCATTGAAGAGTGTTGAAATCTTTTCCATTGTATTTATAATGGATTTCTTCCACAAATTATCCCTTCCTAATATGCCGTCTGCCGATACTCCCTAACACAACGTGTAGCGTTAAACGCAAGAACTGTACCTCTTGATGACATATAGTAGTTGATCCTTCTGTGGTCACACAACCCCCCAAAGGCTCCGCTTAAGTCTTTCCTATTCGACTTGTCTATTATCGTGCTATCTTTTATCGCACATTTCTTTATCAGGCTTGTATCTGATCCTGTATCTACCAGTAAAATGAGTTTTCCATTTATAGACTCTGCCCAAGGTAATTCGATGAACACGTCCTTTAGCTGGGTTTGATTGCAATTAGATACTCCTGTTTCTGTATTACTATTGTTACTTGCTAGCTTATTCCTTGAGCAAGGTACTTTTGGGTCTAAATTTTGGTTTTTCTCTTTCAATTTTATTGGCATCTCTGAATCAACTGTTTCTCCAAACGTATGATTTCTCTCTGTAACGTTGTTTTTATTATTATCAGTCTTCTTTAACTTGAGATTAATTTTTAAGTCTCTTGAAGTTGGTAACGTTTCAACAATCGCTTACGATGTCGGACTTGCTTTTGAATTCCGTTTGCTGGATTCGGCTTCTACTTTCCATACCTCTGTTTCTGCCAATTCTGTTGGTCTTGGTTGGATTGCCAATTTCGTTGGACTTGGTTTGGTTGCCAGTTTTGTTGGACTTGGTTAGATTGCCAACTTTGATGGGGTCGGTTCCACTGATTTCTTTAACTTTGGTTGGTAGGCCTTTGATTTTTGTTGCTCGCCCCACTTCTGTTGTTATCCTTATTATCACACCTCCAATTTGTCTCGTGTCCATATTGTAAACACTTTTGGCAATACAGTGTGTTTTCCCTAATTAAACACTGTTCTCTCGTATGCCCATGCTTATTGCAGAATGAGCAAATGATTTTCACCTGTTGTGCTCTCGAGATGTTCTGCCTTTCTTCTGGTCTTCTATAATCCACGCGATTATGTACCGGAGGTCTTGTCTAGGGCTCTACCGAATTCATATTAATTATGGGTGTTGGTTGATGGAGGGAATTACTTCTATTTATTTCGATCAGCGTGTTCACTGCTATTTCTATCATTTCCTCCATACTTTTCCCTGTAACACTTAGCATGCGAATTCGTAACTCACATCTTCGGTTGCATCTTTTAACCCTGTTCTAAACGCCTTATTCGCTGTTGTCTCTCCCATAGATACTAGTGCGCTGTCGCCTTCTCCCTTATAGGTATCTTTTATTACCTGTAATGCCTGTGCTTTTTTGGTATTTAACTGGATGCAATTCTGTAGGTCTGTTAACGTTGATTCTAATGAAATTGTTGGTAGGTAGGCACTTCTTATCACTAGGTATAATTCTTCTACGCTGCTGAAACGTTGTGAGCCTACTAGATCATAAGCGTCGACAAAGGTTTTGTCCGACGTGAATGCCATTGGACAGACAAGAAGAAAATCGTTCTCAATTTAATTCTTCCGTGTTTGGTTTCTGAGGGTTTGCGCTTCCAAGCCAAGCTTGCTACTGAAAATTAGCTTCCACAATCCATTCCATGCAAAGTGCTATGGTTTGGTTGCTGGTTTGGCTTTCGAGTTTACTTTAACAAAAGTTTACTTTACTTTCATATAATAGTATTATGAAAACAATAATAATACTGGCCTTGATAGTTCATATCACCCGGAACTGGAAATTGCGATCGGGACATACAACACAAAAAACAAAAATTAATAAGACTGAATTAATGGTAGTACAATAGTTTTTTGTTAGTCTTCATCATTGGATTCGTCCTTGTATCCGACAAAGAATAGCTCTCATTTTGAGAAGGTCTCCTCAGTATCCTTGATACAGATTATGAAGGCTCTATAGAAGGAACTAATAATAATTTGAAGACCGCTGCGTGTATTTTATCCGCCTTTTTTTGGGAACCTCTCGAAGACTATTAAATAGAGGATTAGAAGTGACAAGCAACATGGACAGTAAGTCTCTATTCGTGACAATACGTGTGCACTTTCTTGTGTTATGTTCCCGGAATCTACAGCAATCTGTCTATAGCTTCCTGTGCTTCTTCCGATAGCTGTCCAATTGGAACGAGAGCACTTTTGATAACCTCTGTACTATGGACCAATATTTTGTGTACAGTAGCAGACATGTAGTTCCACGCATATAGAATAAACTAACACGAATTCAACTAAATTAATCTCGAAACCAAACGACAATGTTCTGAATAAAACATCAAACTTCTTAATTAGTGTCACATCCAATCCTGTGACCTGAGCACTTATCTCAGGGTTCGCTCATCATTAGTTGAACCAAATCCTGGCTTTGGTTTGTCCACAATAAGACCTATTTCTTGCTTGAATTTTATCATCACTCGTTCAAGCATGCCATTTTTTATATCCATCTTATAACTAATGTGTAAAAGACATTCAAAACTATGTATCCATACATGAAGTGTATACAAACCAAAGCCAAAATTATAAACGTTGTTGTCGAAATTCCTGTGTCCTCATTTATCATTACAGGAGTTGCACTACAAATAAAGAAGTTCTGTGTGGAAGTGTCAGTCAACGCATTACACACTTTTCCGTCAGTCATTGTCAGTAAAAATGCATACTTCATAATAATTGAAGAATCAGCAAGGCTACAAATTGATGGCAATAAATTTGTAATTTGTTCCAAAACTTTGTCTATCTCTATTTTCGTTAATTCCGTGGATTTCTTTGCGAAAATGAACTTAATCAGATGACTAAACATTGTAGATGACGGTCGATGATTTTGCCAAATGATATTATTTCCGTCGAGTAATCTACGAGGGACAAATGTATGAATAGGAATTCGTCAGTATCCGTACTGTCCTCAAAAGTTTGTTTACAGACACTGTGGCCAGAACTGCCGTCACATCCCCATTTATAAGCCTGAATGATGATTTCGGAAGCAAGCTTCTTTCTGAACTTGAACCAATCGCTCAACGGTTTCATCCATAAGTTATTGTAAATTGATTTCAGAACGAGTCTCTTTTACCGTGATGTGTTCATCAGGATGATAACACGCAACTTTTGACTTTCGTAAACAATGGTAAGTTGGATACTCGTAATATCCTGCCTTCATAGTCTGCCTTTCTATTCTGCTTGTAGGTGTTTGTTGTCTATTTAGAGTCGATGTAATAGACCAGTGCCTCTTCACTACTTAACTGTCTACCACTTGCGACTGAACAATTACTTCTCGAACTTCGGCCTTCGTTTATTCTATATTTGTTTTTCGTATAGATAAAAATGATTTTTTGTTCGAACCAGCTTATGTAAAAAGAGAATATTCAGAATATTTAAGTACTCAACTATATCTGGTTCAAGATATGTCTTTATCTTACCCTTACTATCAGAAAGTGACTTGATGTTATTTTTGTGCAGATGATCTATCCATTTCTGTTGCTGTTGTAGACCTGCTACGAGAAATTTTCCTTATTTTTCCCTAATTTTTTTTAATCGTCCGAATAGTTACCACATGTCAATTTAATGACTAGACTAAAGTCGATATTTTCACTTCTTCTATTGTCTAAAATTTTGATTTTCTCCATAAGTGCAATTTGTTACAATGATGTAATGATATATGTAAGTGCATTTTTTTGTAATGATATTTTGCGAAACTATCAATCGAGAAAAAAAATTTCAATAACTGCACAATATGACTACAGAAGCAGTCAACTAAAACTTCGGTCTGTAAAACAATGTCTATAATTATAGCTAAAAATTCACAACACAAAAACGATTGGATGGCTGATTTAATAATGGTTAATAAGAGATCTATGTTGGATAGAATATTGGATAGTATTCTCCTGAATATAGAAAAAAAACACCCTCTTCGTATGCCTACAGCTGATATTTATTACTTCACAGTTCCTGATAGTCCAGATAACATAGTGCTAGAGGAAAAGGAAAGCGTTAGCATTCCACTTATAAAGGTTAGTATATTTTACAGTAAAAATTAAGAAAAAAAGGATTCTATAGGTTTTATATTTTCAGGGAGCTACTCTTTATAAATTAATTGAAAGATTAACTTATCATATATACGCCGATCCAATGTTCGTTAGAACGTTTCTAACTACATATCGGTATTTTTGTTCCCCACAAAATTTACTTACTTTACTAATTGAAAGATTTAATATACCTGAACCGAGTTTGGTTTATAAGGATAACCATCATGAGTTGAATAAAGAATTGATAGATTGTGAAACCGAAAAAATTTACAAAAATGCACAACGGGAAGATTGGAATCGATATAGAAAGGAATACGTCCAGCCAGTTCAATTTCGGGTACTTAACGTTCTACGACATTGGGTCGATCATCATTTCTATGATTTCGAAAAGGAACCATTTCTTCTCGAAAGGCTTCTACATTTTTTGGAAAACGTTAGTGGTAAATCGATGCGCAAATGGGTGGATTCAGTTTTAAAAATTCTTCACAGAAAGGTAAAAAAGTTTTCTTTAAAGGACTGCTATTTACCAAAATCTTAATCTAAAATTATTTAGAAGGAACAGGAGATAAGCCACAAGCTTATTACTTTCGCGTATGGAAACAGTCCCCCTTCAATTGAACACCACCTCAACCTTTCCGAAATGAATACAAATTTACTAACTTTGCATCCACTTGAATTAGCGCGACAACTAACGCTACTAGAATTTGAACTATACAAAAATGTGAAGCCTTCAGAGCTTGTTGGTTCGCCATGGACAAAGAAGGATAAACATATAAAAAGTCCAAATTTACTTAAAATTATGAAGCATACAACAAATGTCACTAGATGGATAGAAAAATCCATTATAGAATCAGAAAATTATGAGGAACGTGTTGCAATGGTAACAAGGGCCATAGAAGTTATGATGGTAATGTTAGAATTGAACAACTTCAATGGAATTCTTTCAATAAGTGCTGCAATGGGGAGTGCTTCCGTATATAGATTAAAGTTAACATTTCAGGGCTTGCCTGCGCGTTATGAAAAGTTTTTGGAGGAGTGCAGAGAATTGAATGATGGGCATTTGAAAAAATATCAAGAAAAATTACGCTCAATAAATCCACCCTGCGTACCATTTTTTGGACGGTATTTGACAAATATATTACACTTGGAAGAAGGAAATCCAGATTTTCTACCAAATACTGAGTTAATAAATTTTTCAAAGAGAAGGAAAGTTGCTGAGATAATTGGAGAAATTCAGCAATATCAAAATCAACCCTATTGCCTTTTGGTTGATGCGAAGATAAGGGTAGAAGTATACTTTATTCGGTTTACTAAATGTAACGAATTTATTTTTAGAATTTTTTAGAACACTTGGATCCTTTTAAAGGGATGACAGACACTGACATTTCAAATTTGTTATACCATGAGAGTCTTCGCATTGAGCCAAGAGGTTGCAAACAAGCTCCAAAATTTGTAAGTATATGATTTTTCTACTTCCTGATTGGATAAAATCTGCTGGCTTAAATTTTTTGTTCGGTTGAATCTCTTACGCTTGCAGAAACCAAACCTTTCTTGAAAAGTTGCTATAAAGTGCTTCTTAAAACAATAAAAATAAAAATAACAAGATTAATCTGAGATCTCTAATAGATTTATTCATGGTTCCAATGACACTGTCACCGTAGCTATGTGTTCGCATGATTGAAGCTTATTTGTTTATTTGCATGCAAGGATAAGTGGGTCTTTTTTATATTCCTCTATAAGGCGTAACCTGTAATTTTTTGAAAATAATATCAATATATAGCATTAAAGACAGGTTTATCCGGAAGACAAATTAATACTCCTTAGTGCTTATAGGTCCTCTAGAAAGGATAAAGTGTCAGGTGATTTGTAGGGAAAATTTTTTCCAAATTGTCGGAAACGCAATTTCTGCCTCATTTATGGAAGTTCAAGGTCATGGAAAGCGTTATAGATTTTAACTGGTTAGGGTATTCAAACCTTGGGCATCGTCGATATGTTGGAGTGTTTCAGGTATTTAATATATGTATCGTAGCAATGACGTTACAACTTCCTAGGACAGGAGATCGTGTATGGCTCAGACCGCGACTGAGCAAAATCATAATAGTATTGTGCCTTAACAAATAAGGCATTTGCATGCAAATTGAGAGTGCTGACATAGTGGACTTCAGCTATACTTTAGTAATCGAAAAACAAACTTCTTCGGAATTTAGCCACCAATAGCACATCAGCCAGAGCGATACATTTTTAGTACCTTTTGCGAACTCGTAACAAAACATACATGAAAAATTCGTATAAAATATAAAACCATAAAAAAAAATTCGTATAAAATTTAAACCATAAACAAAAATTTACATATAATTAAATGAAATGTCCCAAATGTTCTATATATCGGTGTCATTATTTAATGCCAAGAACGTTCTCTGAACTATGAGTTTTTATCTGAAATTTTGCATGGTGATTCGCCCTACACTGTAGAAATATACTACGAACGATTTTGTGAAAACTCCGCTCCTAAGTGCTTTAAATGGGCGTGACAATGTTTTCAATTGCCATAATTCGGAAGCTATAAGGCCTAGGAAGCTCAAATTGCATCGTGATTGGTTTTAACCCATAAAGGTGCACTACGAATTTTGAAAAGCTCAGACGATAAGTGTCTTTGCTTAGAATAATTAGAACAAATCGGTAAATAGAAGGCGGCTGAGCAACGCCGGGCTACGGACAGCTAGTTATCAATAAATCTTAAATAATTTGAAAAACTTTAGCTAGTAAAAGCGAATATTAGAACTTTATTATTTTACATTAAATAATATGTATAACCTTTATTTCTTAGCCAAGAAAATGGGCATGGATTAATCTTAAATCACCTGGCATAAAGCCAAGACGTCAAACGAGCAATAGCTGTGGAATTTCGTTAATACAAAACTCTATTTCTTTTGGGGCAAAGGCTTTGAATCCAATGCAAAACGATGGCGAACAGAGTCCTCCAGATTGTACCAATATTAGAAAATTCAATTTATCTTCAAACACCCAAATTTACTCTATTTTCGCTAATGTTGATATACCAGAAAGAAATCGAATTCTTCAGAATTCACATGAAGTATTAGAAAAATGTTCCTCGACTTCTACGATATTAGTAAATAAGAATGATATTGACTTTGCTGTCGAACCGACTTCCTCCACAGTTTCTACAAAATGCTGTATTGCAAATTGCAGTGAAACAAAAATGGAGAAGTCTATTAAAATAATAACATCGAATGCTCCGCCTTTTCAAAAGGAATCCATTTGGAATATTGAAAATGGGCTTTTTGAATGCGCCAATCTGATTTCCTTCAATGAGAATAATCCGTCGTCATCTATTAAATTACATATTAGTCCAGGACAAGAGGATATATCTTCAGGTCAAACAACATTAATTGAAAACATAGATCAGTACCTTATATGTAGGAAAGAAGATTCACTGTGGTAAATGGTTGTCATTTTTAATTTTTATTGAAATTGTATTTATTTTTGATAATTCTTAGCGCTTCAGAGTTATATTCTGTAACAATTAGTCCTCAATTCAATGAAATTAATACAACAACAGAGGTACCTTATTCACCACATGTAAACGTATCATTAGAAGGTGCAGAGTATAGATCTATTGTTCCACCACCCTTGCCACCAAGAAAAAAAGAACTAACTGAAAGCTGTATACATTTAGCTCAAAAACGTCAAACTCAGGATGCACCGCTGGTAAGTTCATTTACATATACATGTGTACACATCACAAGAATGATAGAAAACTAGATTACAGCGATCGACGTAAAACATTGGTTTCGCTCTGCGTACCGCACCCCGACAACGAAAAAGCATTAGGGTCGCTACACAAGATGCTAATGTCAAACTTTGTATGCGGTGCGAAGTTGAAACCATGGAAAAGAGCTCGACTTTAATATTTTATTAACTAAACCATTTGTAAAATATTATTAAACGAATAATTATTAAACGTTCAAAATCCTTCGTTTTTTAAATGATATATTTTCGGACATTTAACTACCTACTTTATGACTGGTCTTCATCCACAAAAATTTCCTTTAAAAAAATTTCCTGTAAACATAAAAAGAATCTGTAAACTTTTTCCCGGTGTGATGTCATTCTCAAACGAAAAAGGCAACGGACCATTGCAATGCGTAATCTTGTTTTCTAGCACTCTTGTATACATCACTTTCATAGGGTTCATCTGCAGGTTTCTTTTTAAAATTTTCGTTTTTATTCTTTAAGTAGAAATTTAAAGTTTAAAATTTTTAAAGCTTTTTTAAACGAAAAGAAATTTTAACCTTTTTACAAGCTAAAACCGTCTATTACAAAACAAGATAACAAGAAAAGGTAAACCACACCGTTACAAAATGATGGGGTGAGCGAGTGACAGGGATTGTTGACAGGGATAGTATTTATTGTTTGTAAATATTTTTAAGTAAAAACGAATAGAAAAACTACCTTGCATTTAGGAGCTTTTGCGGTTTCTTAGCGGTTTAGAAATATTAAAAAGTAGTGTTATTTACTTGACTTTAAGGCAGTGCTGGACAAAACCTATACAATAATATTTTGTGCATGTGTGAAGCGTTGAGAGAGGTTGTTTTGCGGAAAAATTCTCTCTGCGCGGTACACTGAGAAGATTGTTGTTTGGGGGTTGTTAAACTTTAAATCATGCAAATGATTTAGCAATGAAATCGAGTTTACCATTTCTCAATAATATCCTCAATATCAATAATACTTTCAAACCGATTTATTTAATTTTCAAAGAAAAAAAATAGTGATTCTCCCATTCCTTATTAAACATTTTGCTCAGTGCAATCATAAAATAGTCTGGCGCGATCTTGCTTGCTTGAAGTCTGCACGTCGACTGACTCAGTTGATACGAACGATCGCTAGTATCGGTGTGAAAACCCGACGGCTTTTGTCGTGTACATGTGAATAGCCGAGAGAAAAAATTGGCACGCGTGCTTATGGCGTGGCCAGCATTGCTTTAAGGTAATAATTACTTGTTATTGTAATTTTTTGTTTTTCTTTTATTTCAATTAAAATGAGAAAAACACAAATAAATTCATTTGAATTAAAATTACATAAAGTGGTCTTGCTCAGGGAAAGTGGGGGTGTTCAAAACCCCAGGCAACATCGAGAAACCCTTGTTACAAAAAAAATTAATTCAGGGGATACCGAGTTTTACTAAGAAAAATGTAATACCTAGAAACGAAAATTAGGGAAACAGCTGTGAACGAGGTAGGGGAAAAGAATAGGTGTTGCTTCTCTTTCCCTTCTTCAGCCACCCTACCATGTTGGCATCATTGGCACGTGTTCACGCCACCCACACTGAAGTCTGTCTATTACAATCCTTATTACAGGCTTCGGCAATTGAACTTTTACCTATTCAAACGACCATTTTTTTGGATGAAATTATTTTTTATTGATTCATATTCTAAAAATATGTGTGGAAATAATAAAAATGAGATAATCCATTCACTTTAGCTCGATGTGGCCATCCATTCACTTTTTCCATGACTATGGCCTTCAAAAGGTTAAAAAGCGAGTTGCATGCTGCACGAATATGATCTTGCGGTATTTTGGCTCATTCCCGTACAATGGCTTGCCTCAGCGCATCCATGCTGGCATAGTTTTTAGTCCTCACCTTGCTATCCAAAATGGCCCAGATAGAATAGTCAATCGGATTTGCATCTGGCGAATTCGAAAGCCATTGTGTGGACGAAATGAAGTGTGGAACATGGTTTTTTAACCATTCTCGGTTCACACGAGCTTTATTAGAGAGTTGGAATGTCTTCGGGTTGCCATAGTAGTAGTAGGCTCAAATTTTCGTAAGTACGTTCAGTTAAGTTAACACGATCATTTTGAGAGTTTATGAATTTTCTCATCAGAGAACACAATGTTTGAAATTCACCACCTTCGTGCAAGCATAACAACTTCTTTTTTTTTCCTTCGAAGGTAGGAAATGCTTTTACGCACATCAGCATCCCTGCTTGAACCAGGTCTGCCGATAGTGTGGGACTCCCGCACTTTTGGACTACCCACTGAAACTGAAGAGCGTGAAGTTAAATACGTCGCGAACTTTAACAGAGTTCTGTTCTCTGTTCAAATCGCGACGTAGCGAACTTTAACAGAGCACTGTTAACTCCGCTGTTATTGCCTTCCTAGCTGCGAGCGTACCAGATGAGTATGCCGAGATCAGATCTAATCCGTATGAAAAGTCACAGTCAGAAATATTTATAAATCAAATATCAAAACAAAACCCAATTACCATTTTTTCTAAAATAAATTTTGAAATTGGCCTTATATTATATATACATATATATGTACATTAGGGGTACAACCAAAATAAGGCCCTATCACCACGCTGTAGCCGATGTTGTGCTGAAACCGAAAAATGTTTCCTCAGGTCATTTCGGAACAAAAACGTTCCGCGTCGAAGCCGATTTCTGAAAGCCCTTTAAGATTTTTTTTAAAATTTTTTAAAAATTTTTTATTTTTTCAAATTTGCATAAGACAGCGTAGGTAAGTCGCAATATTTTATTACGACTAATTGAATTTATACAGAATATTATTCAATATTTATTGGAAAAACTTATAATTTATTTATCATTTAATGAATTTATAAAGAAAATATTTTTATTTTTTTAGAACTTACTGATCCCAAACTTAATTGCATGTGACGCGGAAACTTTTTTAACGATATCGAAAATCTAAAGATGCCGTTCTTATTGTTTTTCTATGCACTACATGGTATGGATAGGGCCATTTTGATATTTTCAAAAATTGTAAAACAGTTGTATCCCTAATGTACATATGTATAATATATATACATTGGCTGGTCAAGGTGTTGTATAAAAGATGCCACTGTTTGTAAACCATGCTTAGTACGTTGATGAAACCTGCAGTGCCTAAAAGCCAATGAATACAGCCACAAACTGTAGCAAAATGGTTGAGACCGTAATACCCAAAATTTTGTAAATCGCGTTTGAAGTTGGCCATATTTAACATACACGATGGCCGGTCGAGGAGGTGTATAAAAGACCCCACTGCTCGTAAACCATGCCTAGTGCGTTGATGAAACCTACAGTGCTTAAAAGCCAATGAATACAGCCACCAACTGTAGAAAAAAGGTTGAGACTGTTATAGCCAAAATTTTGTAAATCGCGTTTGAATTTGGCCATATTTAACATACACGATGGCCGGTCGAGGAGGTGTATAAAAGACGCCACTGCTCATAAACCATGCCTAGTGCGTTAATGAAACCTACAGTGCCTAAAAGCCAATGAATACAGCCACCAACTGTAGAAAAATGGTTGAGACGGTTATAGCCAAAATTTTGTAAATCGCGTTTGAAGTTGGCCATATTTAACATACACGATGGCCGGTCGAGGAGGTGTATAAAAGACGCCACTGCTCATAAACCATGCCTAGTGCGTTAATGAAACCTACAGTGCCTAAAAGCCAATGAATACAGCCACCAACTGTAGAAAAAAGGTTGAGACTGTTATAGCCAAAATTTTGTAAATCGCGTTTGAAGTTGGCCATATTTAACATACACTATGGCCGGTCGAGGAGGTGTATAAAATACGCCACTGTTCGTAAACCCGGCTTAGTGCGTTGATGAAACCTACAGTGCTTAAAAGCCAATGAATACAGCCACCAACTGTAGAAAAAAGGTTGAGACTGTTATAGCCAAAATTTTGTAAATCACGTTTGAATTTGGCCATATTTAACATACACGATGGCCGGTCGAGGAAGTGTATAAAAGACGCCATTGCTCGTAAACCATGCTTAGTGCGTTGATGAAACCTACAGTGCCTAAAAGCCAATGAATGCAGCCACCAACTGTAGAAAAATGGTTGAGACTGTTATAGCCAAAATTTTGTAAATCACGTTTGAATTTGGCCATATTTAACATACACGATGGCCGGTCGAGGAAGTGTATAAAAGACGCCATTGCTCGTAAACCATGCCTAGTGCGTTGATGAAACCTACAGTGCCTAAAAGCCAATGAATGCAGCCACCAACTGTAGAAAAATGGTTGAGACTGTTATAGCCAAAATTTTGTAAATCGCGTTTGAAGTTGGCCATATTTAACATACACGATGGCCGGTCGAGGAGGTGTATAAAAGACGCCATTGCTCATAAACCATGCCTAGTGTGTTGATGAAACCTACAGTGCCTAAAAGCCAATGAATGCAGCCACCAACTGTAGAAAAATGGTTGAGACTATTATAGCCAAAATTTTGTAAATCGCGTTTGAAATTGGCCATATTTAACATACACGATGGCCGGTCGAGGAGGTGTATAAAAGACGCCACTGCTCATAAACCATGCCTAGTGCGTTAATGAAACCTACAGTGCCTAAAAGCCAATGAATACAGCCACCAACTGTAGAAAAAAGGTTGAGACTGTTATAGCCAAAATTTTGTAAATCGCGTTTGAAGTTGGCCATATTTAACATACACTATGGCCGGTCGAGGAGGTGTATAAAAGACGCCACTGTTCGTAAACCCGGCTTAGTGCGTTGATGAAACCTACAGTGCTTAAAAGCCAATGAATACAGCCACCAACTGTAGAAAAAAGGTTGAGACTGTTATAGCCAAAATTTTGTAAATCACGTTTGAATTTGGCCATATTTAACATACACGATGGCCGGTCGAGGAAGTGTATAAAAGACGCCATTGCTCGTAAACCATGCTTAGTGCGTTGATGAAACCTACAGTGCCTAAAAGCCAATGAATGCAGCCACCAACTGTAGAAAAATGGTTGAGACTGTTATAGCCAAAATTTTGTAAATCGCGTTTGAAGTTGGCCATATTTAACATACACGATGGCCGGTCCAGGAGGTGTATAAAAGACACCACTGCTCGTAAACCCGTCTTAGTGCGTTGATGAAACCTACAGTGCTTAAAAGACAATAAATGCAGCCACTAACTGTAGCAAAATGGTTGAGACGGTTGTAGCCTAAATTTTGTAAATCGCGTTTGAAGTTGGTCATATTTAACATACACGATGGCCGGTCGAGGAGGTGTATAGAAGACGCCACTGCTCGTAAGCCATGCTCAGTGCGTTGATGAAGCCTACAGTGCATAAAAGCCAATGAATATGGTTTACGAGCAGTGGCGTCTTTTATACACCTCCTCGACCGGCCATCGTGTATATTAAATATGGCCAAATTCAAACGCGATTTACAAAATTTAGGCTATAACCGTCTCAACCATTTTGCTACAGTTAGTGGCTGTATTTATTGGCTTTTAAGCACTGTAGGTTTCATCAACGCACTAAGACGGGTTTACGAACAGTGGGGTCTTTTATACACCTCCTCGACCGGCCATCGTGTATGTTAAATATGGCCAACTTCAAACGCGATTTACAAAATTTTGGGTATTACCGTCTCAACCATTTTTCTACAGTTGGTGGCTGTATTCATTGGCTTTTAGGTACTGTAGGTTTCATTAACGCACTAGGCATGGTTTATGAGCAGTGGCGTTTTTTATACACCTCCTCGACCGGCCATCGTGTATGTTAAATATGGCCAAATTCAAACGCGATTTACAAAATTTTGGCTATAACAGTCTCAACCTTTTTTCTACAGTTGGTGGCTGTATTCATTGGCTTTTAAGCACTGTAGGTTTCATCAACGCACTAGGCATGGTTTACGAGCAGTGGGGTCTTTTATACACCTCCTGGACCGGCCATCGTGTATGTTAAATATGGCCAACTTCAAACGCGATTTACAAAATTTCGGCTATAACCGTCTCAACCATTTTTCTACAGTTGGTGGCTGTATTCATTGGCTTTTAGGCACTGTAGGTTTCATCAACGCACTGAGCATGGCTTACGAGCAGTGGCGACTTCTATACACCTCTTCGACCGGCCATCGTGTATGTTAAATATGGCCAACTTCAAACGCGATTTACAAAATTTTGGCTATCACAGTCTCAACCATTTTTCTACAGTTGGTAGCTGCATTCATTGGCTTTTAGGCACTGTAGGTTTCATTAACGCACTAGGCATGGTTTATGAGCAGTGGCGTCTTTTATACACCTCCTCGACCGGCCATCGTGTATGTTAAATATGGCCAACTTCAAACGCGATTTACAAAATTTTGGCTATAACCGTCTCAACCATTTTTCTACAGTTGGTGGCTGTATTCATTGGCTTTTAGGCACTGTAGGTTTCATCAACGCACTGAGCATGGCTTACGAGCAGTGGCGTCTTCTATACACCTCTTCGACCGGCCATCGTGTATGTTAAATATGGCCAACTTCAAACGCGATTTACAAAATTTTGGCTATCACAGTCTCAACCATTTTTCTACAGTTGGTAGCTGCGTTCATTGGCTTTTAGGCACTGTAGGTTTCATCAACGCACTAAGCATGGTTTACGAGCAATGGCGTCTTTTATACACTTCCTCGACCGGCCATCGTGTATGTTAAATATGGCCAAATTCAAACGCTATTTAAAAAATTTTGGCTATAACTGTCTCAACCATTTTTCTACAGTTGCTGGCTGTATTCATTGGCTTTTAGGCACTGTAGGTTTCATCAACGCCCTATGCATGGTTTACGAGCAATGGCGTCTTTTATACACCTCCTCGACCGGCCATCGTGTATGTTAAATATGGCCAACTTCAAACGCGATTTACAAAATTTTGGCTATAACCGTCTCAACCATTTTTCTACAGTTGGTGGCTGTATTCATTGGCTTTTAGGCACTGTAGGTTTCATTAACGCACTAGGCATGGTTTATGAGCAGTGGCGTCTTTTATACACCTCCTCGACCGGCCATCGTGTATGTTAAATATGGCCAAATTCAAACGCGATTTACAAAATTTTGGCTATAACAGTCTCAACCTTTTTTCTACAGTTGGTGGCTGTATTCATTGGCTTTTAAGCACTGTAGGTTTCATCAACGCACTAGGCATGGTTTACGAGCAGTGGGGTCTTTTATACACCTCCTGGACCGGCCATCGTGTATGTTAAATATGGCCAACTTCAAACGCGATTTACAAAATTTTGGCTATAACCGTCTCAACCATTTTTCTACAGTTGGTGGCTGTATTCATTGGCTTTTAGGCACTGTAGGTTTCATCAACGCACTAAGCATGGTTTACGAGCAATGGCGTCTTTTATACACCTCCTCGACCGGCCATCGTGTATGTTAAATATGGCCAACTTCAAACGCGATTTACAAAATTTTGGCTATAACCGTCTCAACCATTTTTCTACAGTTGGTGGCTGTATTCATTGGCTTTTAGGCACTGTAGGCTTCATCAACGCACTAAGCATGGTTTACGAGCAGTGGCGTCTTTTATACATCTCCTCGACCGGCCATCGCGTATATTAAATATGACCAACTTCAAACGCGAGATACAAAATTTTGGCTATAACCGTCTCAACCATTTCTCTACAGTTGGTGGCTGTATTCATCGGCTTTTAGGTACTGTAGGCTTCATCAACGCACTAGGCATGGTTTATGAGCAGTGGCGTCTTTTATACACCTCCTCGACCGGCCATCGTGTATGTTAAATATGACCAACTTCAAACGCGATTTACAAAATTTTGGCTATAACCGTGTCAACCATTTTTCTACAGTTGCTGGATGTGTTCATTGGCTTTTAGGGACTGTAGGTTTCATCAACGCCCTAAGCATGGTTTACGAGCAATGGCGTCTTTTATACACCTCCTCGACCGGCCATCGTGTATGTTAAATATGGCCAACTTCAAACGCGATTTACAAAATTTTGGCTATAAGCGTCTCAACCATTTTTCTACAGTTGGTGGCTGCATTCATTGGCTTTTAGGCACTGTAGGTTTCATCAACGCACTAAGCATGGTTTGCGAGCAATGGCGTCTTTTATACACTTCCTCGACCTGCCATCGTGTATGTTAAATATGGCCAAATTCAAACGCGATTTACAAAATTTTGGCTATAACTGTCTCAACCATTTTTCTACAGTTGGTGGCTGTATTCATTGGCTTTTAGGCACTGTAGGTTTCATCAACGCACTAAGCATGGTTTACGAGCAATGGCGTCTTTTATACACTTCCTCGACCGGCCATCGTGTATGTTAAATATGGCCAAATTCAAACGCGATTTAACAAATTTTGGCAATAAATGTCTCAACCATTTTTCTACAGTTGGTGGCTGTATTCATTGGCTTTTAGGCACTGTAGGTTTCATTAACGCACTAGGCATGGTTTATGAGCAGTGGCGTCTTTTATACACCTCCTCGACCGGCCATCGTGTATGTTAAATATGGCCAACTTCAAACGCGATTTACAAAATTTTGGCTTTAACCGTCTCAACCATTTTTCTACAGTTGGTGGCTGTATTCATTGGCTTTAGGCACTGTAGGTTTCATCAACGCACTAAGCATGGTTTACGAGCAATGGCGGCTTTTATACACTTCATCGACCGGCCATCGTGTATGTTAAATATGGCCATATTCAAACGCGATTTAAAAAATATTGGCTATAACTGTCTCAACCATTTTTCTACAGTTGGTGGCTGTATTCATTGGCTTTTAGTCACTGTTTCATGAACGCACTAAGCCGGGTTTGCGAACAGTGGCGTCTTTTATACAACACCTTGACCAGCCAATGTATATATACATTTGTATATAAAGGTATAGATAATATAAGGTCAATTTCAAAATTTATTTTAAAAAAAATGGTAATTGGGTTTTGTTTTGATATTTGATTTATAAATATTTGTGACTGTGACTTTTCATACGGATTAGATCTCATCTCGGCATACTCATCTGGTACGCTCGCAGGTAGGAAGTCATTAACAGCGGAGTTAACCGTGCTCTGTTAAAGTTCGCGACGTATTTAACTTCACGCACTTCTGAAACCGTCCTCTTGTTTAGGAGAATAGTCGAAGCAGACCACAACGAGTACGTCCCTTTTCGCCCCACGTCCCTTGGTCACTGCAGGCGGCCGAACGAGTCGAACTCCCGCTTCATGGCCAGGTCCCTTGTCAACGCAAGTGCGTTGTTAAACCATGAATCCCAGCGTCGAACGTCATCGATACGACCATTCACGCTGAGTCTTCTGGCTGCCAGCGCCGGACAATGGTTCACTATGTGATCCGCCGACTCTTCATCTTCTAGGCACCATCTGGGTAAAACTGGGTAAAAAACATCGTTGAAATCAGAAATAGTGTGTGTGATATTGGTGTTCGAATTGAGAAAGTTGAAACTGACAGCCTATCGCAAACTGCAGAAATTGCATCGCTTGGCCCTGAGTAAAGCGAATGCGAAAATCGTCGCCCTTGAACGAAAAGAAGTTGCTTCAGATGCTGTGATATACGAAATTCCTGAGAGTGGTGAAGAAAACTTAACGGCTTTGTACAATAAAAGTTGCTTTACTGTGGGCTGTAGGCCACCTCCATTCTAGAATATATTCCGTGTGCATAACTTTTCAAAAAAAAATCGTCAAAGAGCGAACTCGGCCAGCGCTGATTTTCAGCAAGCTCTTAAGTTAAAGCGTAATAAGCAGCTGCACTCTGTCTATACGAAGAGAGGATCGGTTATCGTCAGAAAACTCATGCATGGAGACAGCTTTATAATCAAGAACATCGATGAGCTCAATACTTTTGCGAGTTGTAACGAACAGGTGAATAAGGAGTCGATGCTGCTGGGGTTGCTCGGTCCGGCTGTGCTCAGGGAAACTGGGGGGGGGGTGCATAAACCCAAACCGCATCTTGGACACCCTGTTACAAAAAAAAAAAAATAAATATTACCGAGACTTACAAGATCCACGGAAACCCTGGATAAAGAGAGAAAAAGAAATATAAATATCGGACGGACTGGGATGGAATGGCGGCCGCGATAAAGACGGGTTGGGTGAAGGGGGAGGACTGGATGTTATTTTCCTCCTCTTTTCTCTACCCACCCTACCATGTTGGTGTTACGATCTAGGCACACCAGCCCTATACTGTACTGCTTACCTGTAGCGGATTGGAACCGCTTGTACCAATCTAACCAACCACAATCATGTTAATCTGTTTAGGTATAATTTAGGTATAAGACATTTATTAAATTCCATGTTTAAGTACAAAAAAAACAACCAAAGTGCAGTACTAGATTTTTGGACAAGTACCAATTCACATAAAAAACTTCATTACATTAACTTATTACATAGCAATTCAATTATTATGAAGAAAACCGAAAACAATTTTTTTTCTTTTTCCAAACTACATAAATCAAAACAAACTTACCAGATCCCGCATACCTGATAATGGCGCCACCTCAAGAAGGGAATCTGTGAATGAAAGGTAGCCAAAAGGAATGCGAAAACTAATACTAGAAACTAATTCTTATATTCTTATTCACAAGATTATATCCGTGATATAAATCAATGTAAGAAAGAAAAAACCCGGCATTGATTAAGCCGTAAATTGGATTAACTATCTATCGTTGTTTTGTTAGGACAAATTTTAAATAAGCAAATTTAACAAATTTTTAATAATAATAATTTTTTTAATAAAAAAAAAACTTCATGCTCCTGGTTTAGAAAATTATCAATGAACTTGGTGCAGTAGACAATCTTTAATTCATTCTTAATTTGTAAAAAATATAGTTAATTGGTAAACAAAACTTTTGTGTGGCTTTAACTAAAATTGAAGTTATTTTTTTGTTTTTTGTTATAGGAAATCAAAAAAAAAGTACAAGAAATCTACCGAGAAATTTACTGGCCTACGCACGTATTTGCACTCAAGTAATGCAGTTTCATTCAGATCAACATTTATATCATTAATCCTCGTTTAAAAGTGTATTGTGAATTTACGTTTTCAAGTTAAGAATAAAAGATACTGTAAGACAACATAGATTAGGCATAATAGCATAGTTTAAAATATGTAGTTGAGAATAAACATCAGGTTGTTTTTTTTTGAAGACGGCTTGTGTGCTGTTCCTGTATAATAATGGATGATGTTCTGTGGTAGAAACACTGGAGACTTGAAGGACTGGCAGCTTGAAGTGCAATCATTAGAAATGATTATTTCGAAGTATTTGTGCCGTGACGATTTTGGACAGCTTCAAGAAGTTGGTAGTGCTCAGTTAAGTACGAATTTCAACAAATTGTAGAAAATAACACCACGCTTGCTTGTGCATTAGTTGTTGAATGTTTTTGTCGTGTTTTTTTTATTTCTCACAAAAGATTTTGTTTATAGCTCTTCGTTTCGCACCGTCATACATGGTCGTTGGAATGGCCTGTCATGCAATGCATTTTTTTTTTTTATAACCTCACTTATTTTCCCAGAGTTTTAATATTTTTCGGAACTTTTTCGGAAAGTTGTTAAGCTTTACGAGCTGTTATAAAGTATTTGCCTAACGTTTGTATTGTACGTTTTACCGGCACAGTTTATTGTATAAATTCTTGATATAAGGTTGATTTATGAACAGGTTTATGAACATAAATTCCTATTGTTTTTTGTGATGGTTAAATTTTAAGATGAAATAGTGTGATTTCAAAACGGAGATTAAAATGTCTTTGGTGTTTCTGTTATCTTAAGTTGAGGCTTATAACTTTTTGATTGTTTTAGCTCAAAAACACTCGCCTCGCTTTTTTTCTTTTTTTTTCTCCTTTTCTCTTGTCACCGGTCACCAGACCTTCTGCCGTCCCTCTCGCACTCGCGGCCAACTGTCAGGCAAAACAGACTCAGCAATAAGAGAAATACAAACTTCATATAAAAAAAAAAACCTTCTATCGCCTTCGATTACGCGAATTGCCGAATCTCTCCTACCCCCAGCTTCGCCACGGTTGCAGAGATAGACAGCACTTCGGCAGCAGGTCTGATGACGTGAAACCACCGGGTGATCTTGACTACCAATTAGCCGCCCTCACAAAACAGGAGCGAGCTAAGTGGCCTAATGAAGACCGCTGCTGAAAAAGGGCTACGCGACCCGAAAACCTTATTGAGGAACACCAGAATTACCAATCAACATAACCCCAAATCCCACTACTGTTCGAATTACCAAAGGTCCTTGGCATGGAATATCCCCAAAGGGCGACCCTGCTCTGATTCCAATCGATAATAAGAATTACCCAGCTTTTCCACCACTTCTGCCTTCACACCAACCGGAGCTAATTTTGCACTAAAGTGCGCCGCTTGGTTGCTCAACAGGTAATTTCGCTTGATTACGGTCTGGCCAACTTCAAAACTTCGAACCCTCGACCTGAGGTTATAAGTCTTGGCGTTTTTTTCATACGCTTGCTTTAATCGGCCTCTTACCAACTCATGATGAGCCAATAACTGGTCCTGTCGGTTTACTCTCACTTCGCCTTCCTTAATCTGCCCTAACTTCCTCAAAAGATCGTAATCCCTACCGTGGGTAACCATGTGTTGCCCAAAGACAACAAAATAAGGAGCGTAACCAAGAAATTGATGTAAAGAATTTCTTAGGGCGCAATTTATACTGCTGAGATACTCATCCCAATTTCTTTGATCCGTACGAACATACGACCGAAGGGCCTCATTAACAGAACGGTTCACCCGTGCGACAGCGTTGGACTGAGGGGAGTACGCCGCAGTACACGTGTGAGTGATGCCAAAATCTTTCAAACATCTTTCAAACTCCTGGCTCTTGAACTGGCTACCATTATCGGACACCACGATTTCGGGCACTCCAAAACAGTAAAAAACGTTATCCCTCAGGTAATCCATAATCAATGGTGCAGTCAACCTCTTTAAGGGTTTCAGGAAGGTGAACTTCGAGAAGTGATCCAGGATTATTAGAATGCCTATATTTCCTTTGCGAGTTCGCGGAAAAGGACCTATCAAATGCAGGTAAAGTTTTTGAAAGGGTCGATCAGAAGGACAGTATTGACCCATTGGTGGACGCAAGACATGCGTAGGAACCTTGGATGTTTGACACAAATCACAGGACCCAATATACTGACATACTTGACTTCGCATGCCGGGCCAATAAAAATATCTGCGCAGTTTTTCCAAGGTTTTTGCTATTCCGAAATGAGCTGACGTAGTAGAATTATGGGCAGACTGATTCCTTAATAACTGAGGATTGCAACACGGGTGGAATGACGAGTTTCCAGGTGAGATCATCCGAATTTTCATTCCCCGTCGCGAAATCATTCCGAAAGTACAGAAATTCGTCAATGACTTTGAAATCAGGGAATTGCTCACTAGCGTACCTCTCCTTCAAGGCATTGTACTCTTCGGATGCGAATGCGGCGGAGGTAAGGTCGACGGTTGGTTCATGATCGAGCTCGATAGCGGTGACTTCATTTATCGGCGTATCTTCCATTGCCCTTGACAGAACGTACGGCACGATATTTAAGGTACCCTTCCGGTGTTCTACCGAGAAGTCAAACCCCTGCAGCTTGAGTGCCCATCGAGCCAATCTTCTTGAAAGGTCCTTCTGGCTCATCAGCCATTTCAAAAACATATGGTCGGTGACCACCTTAAATTCATGCCCCTCAATGAACATTCTGAACTTCTTTATCGCCATTACTACCGCCAGGCATTCCAGCTCAGAGACCGTGTAGTTGCGCTGTGCTTTGTGCTGTGCTGAAGTTTTTGAGACATATATGCAATTGGCCTCTCCTGACCAGTCTCGTCAGCTTGGGCCAGCACGGCTCCGATGCCCAATTGGTTAGCGTCACACTGGACCACAAATGGCTTTGTATAGTCTGGGTGTACCAGAAACGGTGCGGTAGTCATTTTAAACTTAATTTCCTCAAACGACTGCTGAGCCAAAGGATTCCAAGCAAAGCCTCTACTCCCCTTCAGCAACTCTGTTAGGTGGAAAGTGACTGACGAAAATTCGGGGATAAACTTCCTGTACCAACCCACCATCCCTAAGAAACGGCGCATCTGTTTGGTAGTTTTGGGCTGCGGATACTCGGTTATGGCTGAAATCTTCTCCGGGTCCATTTTCAGAACTCCGTTCCCAACGACATAACCAAGATATTTAACTTCCGAGAGTCCAAACTTACTTTTTTCCACGTTGATCGTCAATCCAGCTTTACGCAAACAAGAAGCTACCTCGGCCAGATGATTTAGATGTTGGTCAAACGTGCTCGATAAAATGAGCAGATCATCTAAATAGACGAACACTCTCGACTTAAGGTAATAGGGAATCACCATATCCATAAGTCGGCACATGGCTTGGGGCGCGTTACACAGCCCGAAAGGCATTCTGCTGAACTGGTACAGAGGTCGATTTGGTACCGTAAAAGCAGTTTTTTCTTTTGAGAAGTTATGCAGACAAATCTGCCAAAAGGCATTTTAGGAATATTTTTCCTAATATAATTAAAGTCGAGTTTGTCTTTGAGGCGCTTGCTCGAGCAAGCCTTTTATTTACAAGATTTATTAATCGTAGTATTGGGACGCGGGAGTAGCTGCGTCTATCTTCTTGAGCGGTCAAGAAAACTCTGAATCTTAAGGCCATGGCAGCATATCCCAAAGGGTATGCCACCATAGCCACTTGAGCAACGCTTTAACCGCGACGTAGCAGAGGGCTACGATAATCAGAACAACAATTGTATAGCGATACATGCCGTCCGTTACTTTGTCGTCGACGCGGCCGCGATGTCGTATTTATACTTACTCCGCATTCTGCCAGCGACGGCAGAAAGGAAAGCAGCGCCAACACGACACCGGCGAACGTCCACGACAAGCGCATGTTTATTCGCCGCCAGCAGCGGGTAGCTAATCCGTCTAGCCGGCGGAACGTAAACAGTGGCGACGGCAAAGTGCACGCTCAGCATTGCTGTATCGTTTACAGCAATGAAGCGGTTGTTTGTTTGCCTTGGCTTATCGATCGCTCGACCAGCCAAGTAGCGTAAACTTATTTCGAAGTGGAGTGCAACAAAGTGTCGCGTCGTTAAGGATCCGATATCCGAACGACTCCACCTACTTAAAGTTTAATGCTCGACCGTGTCGGTATGTATGATCGCTCGTCAGCGAACACACACACGCACACGTGCACGCCACAGTACTCCCCCCTTAGCGACGGCGTCGCGATACAAAGAAAGTGCACATCGTAGTGCATTGCTTAAACTATTGTCGTCAGGATATGCATATCGTCGTTTTTTGCTTAGGATTACTTACTATACTATCTATAATACACTTAGGAAAATACTCTATATTAATTTCTACAATACGATCAGGAATCCGCGCTGCTGCGGAGCCTGACGGGAACGCGGACTCGTCTGCCGCTTCTCGTCACCGTCTGGCGTGACGGTTGTCGGGTAATCGCTGGTTGGGGTGCTGGCGTCGTCTTTGGTGGCCGACCTCGTGGTCTGCCTGTTGGACGTCGTTGGGTCGCTGGCTGAGGTGCTGGTGCTGTCATCTTCTGTGGCTGCTTCCGTGGTCGCTCCAACCGAGTCGCTGGTTGGGTGTCGTCGGGTAAGAAGGCTGCTTTAAGGCGGTCGACCGACACTTTAGCCGTCTTGTCGCCCACTTGAAGCTCGTACACCTTCTCTGTTCTGCGCAGGATCTTGTACGGCCCGTCGTAGCGAGGTTGCAGCGGGCGCTGGACCTTGTCGATACGCACGAAGACGTGCGTGCATGTTGCAAGGTCGCGCTGCAGGAACACACGTGTGTTGTCGTGATGGCTGGTTTGCGTCGGCGATACCTTGCTCATCAGTCGACGCAAGTCTCTGATGAACTCGCTCTCATTGGCTTGGACCGGCGATGGTGCCAATAGTTCTCCGGGGAGCTTCAGAGTCGTACCGTAGACCATTTCTGCTGGGCTGGCATCGATGTCCTCTTTTATTGTAGTTCGCAAGCCGAGGAGCACTAATGGCAGTACTCCGCACCAGTCGTCGTCTTCGTAGCAGGTAATTGCTGCCTTCAAGGTTCGGTGCCATCGCTCGATGATTCCGTTCGCTTGTGGGTGGTAAGGCGTAGTGCGAAAATGCTGGATTCCTAGCAGCTTATTCAGTTGCCTGAATACGTCAGATTCGAACTGACGACCGAGATCTGTTGTAATGCGCACTGGTATCCCGAAGCCATCCAGCCGGAGATCAGGCTCGTTGCGACTGTCTCTGCGGTCATGTTGGGCAGCGGAAAGGCTTCCGGCCATCTCGTAAATCGATCGATGATGGTCAAGCAATACTTGTTGTCCCGTGACGTGGGCAGGGGGCCGATGAGGTCGATGTTGATGTGCTCGAACCTCTCGCTCGGTTTATCGTAAAACTCGACTGCTGCTCGGTTGTGTCGACCCACTTTGCTGCGTTGGCACTGGATGCACCAGCGGACGAACTGCTTCACGTCCTTGGCCACCATTGGCCAAACGAATCTTTCTCGGACTAGGTTGAGCGTCGCGTTGGCGCCGGCGTGCGCTATGCCATGAAGCTTGGCTATAACGCGCCTTCGTAATGATGCTGGGACCAGTGGTCGTATCCTGTTGTGGCCGGTGTCGCACAGGATCGTCTTCTTGCTGTCTGCCAGCGCGAGCGGCTTAATGACCAAGGCTGTTTGGTCCGCTGTCTGCTCTTTCAGTTGTTGGATCTCGGGATCTCGTGCCTGCTCGTCGGCCATCTCGCCGAAGTCAATGAAGTTGTTCGCTGCGTCCAGTCGCTGGACGCGTGACAGCGTGTCTGCTACTTCATTCGATTTACCCGGGACATGACGTATGTCCGTGGTAAACTGGCCCACGTAGTCGAGGTGGCGCGCCTGTCGCGGCGAAGCTCGCTCCGAGTTCTGCTGAAAGGCAAAGGTAAGTGGCTTATGATCAGTGAAAATGGCGAAGTCGCGACCTTCCACCATATGCTTAAAAAATTGGACCGCCTGGTACATCGCTACCAGTTCACGATCGTACGTGCTGTACTTTTTTTGCGCGTCGGTCAGCTTCTTGGAATAAAATCCTAGCGGTTGAGGCTCGCCGTTGACCATTTGATGAAGGACCGCCCCCACCGCGTAGTCCGAAGCGTCGACGTTAAGTGCGAGCTCGGCGTCTGGCGCCGGGTGATAAAGCAGCGTTGCTTTAGCCAGATCTGCCTTGCACTTCTCGAACGCGGTCGCCGCGTCCGTCGACCAGTTAAGCGGCGTCTTGTCCTTCTTTTTGTTTCCGCACATGAGGTCCTGCAATGCCATCTGATTGGCGACTGCGTGCGGGATGAATCGCCTGTAGAAATTGATCATCCCCAGGAACCTCTTCAGCTCGTGGGCCACCGTTGGCCGTTTGAAACTCAGGATCGCCTCCACCTTAGACTGCTGTGGCCGGATACCGTCGCTCGTCACGGTGTGGCCTAGAAAACGGACCTGTGACTTGCCGAGATAACATTTCGCTGCGTTGATCGCGAGACCATGCTCTCTGAGGAGCTGGAAAATTCGGCGCAGATGCCGCTCGTGCTCCTTGGCGTCTTTTGATGCTACGCAGATGTCGTCAATGTAGACGAACGCGTAGTCTGTTTCATTTACTAGAACGGAGTTTATGTGACGTTGGAACGTTTGCGCTGCGTTGCGCAAGCCGAACGTCATAAACTTAAACTGGAAAAGTCCGAACGGCGTGGCGATCGCCGACTTAGGAATGTCTACCGGTTCGATCGGTATCTGGTGGTATGCCCGTTGCAAGTCGATCGTCGAAAAAATGGTCTTGCCGTGCAGTATATGGGTGAAGTCCTGTATGAACGGTATCGGATAACGATCCGGTACCGTAATCGCGTTCAGGGCGCGGTAGTCGCCGCACGGGCGCCAAGAACCATCGGACTTTTTTACCATGTGTAGCGGACTGGACCAGCTGCTGTCGGAAGGCTCGCAGATTCCCTGCTCGGTCAGGAAACGAAATTCGTCCATTGCGGCCTTCAACTTGTCGGGCGCCAATCGTCGCGGTCGAGCGCGTACTGGTGGACTCTTCGTCAGGTTGTGATGTGTTACAGTCGAAGTCGTCGTGGTCTTCACGCTGTTCATCGTTGTTATATACTTGAAGTCGGCCAGCAGCTTAGCGAACGGGTCGCGTCTGTCGTACGTGAAGATCTGACCCTTTGCTGGACGTGCGGCGCCCTCCGCGTGGAGGTTGGTCGCCGAATCGATGAGCCTCTCGTTCCTCATGTCAACGAGGAGGCCGAAGTGCTTGAGAAAGTCCGCGCCTATTATGGAGCTGCTGACCTTCGCAATCACGAACTCCCAGGCCAGGTCGCGCCTTAGACCGAGGTCAAGTTGGAGCCGCTTACGGCCGTAAGTCGCGATACTAGAGCCGTTAGCCGCGAAAAGTCGTATTGAGTCTGGTTGACCGAATTTCTCGTCGAAGGTCGGCGGGACAACCGAGACGTCGGCGCCGGTGTCGATTAGATATTTACGGCTCGTTGCCGTGTCTGCAATAAATAAGCGAAACACCTTACCTGGCTTTAGTGGGGTTCGTGGCTTCAGTTTTTTGGCCACGAACATGGCTCGCGACACTTCGCGGCGCGGGCGCCATGCTGCTGGTGGTAGAAGCACAAACCACTCCTGGCGCAACTCGCCTTAAGTGTCCGTTTGCTGTTGGGGTCAGGCTCCTGTCGTGCTGGCTGCTGCTGTTGTAGACGAGGCGGTACAGTCGCTGGTACCTGCTGTCGCTGTTGCTGTGGTGGTAGCTGTGTCCCCCATGTCGGTCTAGGTGACACCGGACGCCCGCGGCCACTACCACCCACGTAGGTGAAGTGTTCGTCGTCCTCGTACACTTGTACCGCTGCTGGTGCTTGGTACCATCGACGGCCTTGGCGCCGCGCGGGCGCGCGGCGAGGATTGCGCTGTTCGTACAGTGCATCCTCTAAACGATGCAGCCGCTGAAGCAGGATGTCGTCCTGTTGCGGGCGTGGATCGGCTGGCTGCTTCTTTACCGCACACGCGCTGCGGTTGCCCGTCACTTCTACTATCTTGTCCGCGAGGGCGGCACGCTGCGCCAAGTCGCCGGGCAAGATTGCGACGCCTGCAAGATTGCCCGCACTTGCTCTGGCAACCGGTTTGCCCACAAACTCTCCAGTAATTGCTCGGTGATATTCGGGCCACCGAGCCGCCGCATCTCGTTAAGGAGTTGGGATGGCCTCTTATCGCCGAGGTCCATCTCCGAGAGTAACTGCCGGAGCTTTTGCTGCTCCGAGGCACCGAACTGTTCGAGCATGCGGCTCTTCAAATTAGAGTATTTACGCCCGGCGGGCGGTCTCGTGACCGCGTCGTATACTTGCTCCAAAACGCGCGACTCAATGGCGCCTACCACTGTATTAAAACGCGCACTCTCCGAGGTGATTCGCGCCGTCGCGAACTGCGCCTCAAGCTGCGCGAACCACACCTCTGGATTGGCGTACCAGAATGGGGGCACTTTAACACTGACCCGCGTAATTTCGCACTGTTCGTCCGCCTGCGGGCTGACGCTTTCGGCGGCCTCGGCCTCGAGCCGGGGCGCGCGGACACTGTCGGGCGTGGGGAGTGCGCGCTTGGGAATGGCCCCACGGCTCACGTCAACTGCGGCGGCGTCTTCACTCGCGGGCACTTTGGGATTTTGAGGAGAATCGATCTCCATCATAATTATTTCCTTAGTGTTGAGTTTTATTTAATTTTCGGAACAGATCTCGCTTCCTGCGTCGCGATACGCTTGGCGCGCTAAATCTCGGATTGCCCGGAGCGCGAGGGCCAATAGTATTAGGCTCGCGCACAACACGATGTTCGCACACGTTTTGCACATCAATATTGCTCGCCGCGAGCTTTTATTGTTTCACTTTTTTTAGAATTCCCGCAAATTGTTTTTCACTCCGGCGTTCGTGCCGTTCGGGGTCACCACTTTAGGAATATTTTTCCTAATATAATTAAAGTCGAGTTTGTCTTTGAGGCGCTTGCTCGAGCAAGCCTTTTATTTACAAGATTTATTAATCGTAGTATTGGGACGCGGGAGTAGCTGCGTCTATCTTCTTGAGCGGTCAAGAAAACTCTGAATCTTAAGGCCATGGCAGCATATCCCAAAGGGTATGCCACCATAGCCACTTGAGCAACGCTTTAACCGCGACGTAGCAGAGGGCTACGATAATCAGAACAACAATTGTATAGCGATACATGCCGTCCGTTACTTTGTCGTCGACGCGGCCGCGATGTCGTATTTATACTTACTCCGCATTCTGCCAGCGACGGCAGAAAGGAAAGCAGCGCCAACACGACACCGGCGAACGTCCACGACAAGCGCATGTTTATTCGCCGCCAGCAGCGGGTAGCTAATCCGTCTAGCCGGCGGAACGTAAACAGTGGCGACGGCAAAGTGCACGCTCAGCATTGCTGTATCGTTTACAGCAATGAAGCGGTTGTTTGTTTGCCTTGGCTTATCGATCGCTCGACCAGCCAAGTAGCGTAAACTTATTTCGAAGTGGAGTGCAACAAAGTGTCGCGTCGTTAAGGATCCGATATCCGAACGACTCCACCTACTTAAAGTTTAATGCTCGACCGTGTCGGTATGTATGATCGCTCGTCAGCGAACACACACACGCACACGTGCACGCCACAGCATCCTTGAGATCCACCTTGGATATAAAATTGACCGAGGGTAAACGACTTAATATCCCGTCAATGTTTGGTAGCGGGTACGCATCCTTCTCAGTAACTTCATTTAATTTTCTTGAGTCCAAACAGAACCGCACCTTCCCCGGTTTACCAATAAGAACACCTGGCGATGCCCAAGCCGTACAATTTGCTTCCTCAATGACGCCTAAGGAGAGCATTCTATCTATTTCGTCACAAAGCAATCTTTCCTTTGCAGGAGAGATGGGATAGTATTTTTGCTTAATCGGACGAGCTTGACCTGTATCAATATAGTGCTCCATTAAGGTTGTTTTACCTAAACCCAGTTTTGCCGACGAAGGGCAGGACTGGATGACGTCATTGAGTCGAACCGACTGGGACTCTGTCAGGGAAATAAAGTATTCATCCAGGCTCCTTACAGAGGCAACGGAAGCGATCTCTACATTATCTATTCGAATATCAAAGGCTTTCCAGAAATCTATGCCGCAAATGACATCTTGCGTAATACCGGGTATGACTAAAAACCGAAACATTTTATCTAGGCTGTTGAACTTAACTTGAGCAACAAAAAATCCCGCAATTTGCTGAGCTTGACCATCAGCAGTCCTCACATTACCTCTAAATCTTTCAAGGGTCTGTCCCGAGTTTAATAAGTTCAGTGCGGTCTGGCCACCAATCACGCTAACAATAGCGCCGCTGTCCAGCAACGCACGACAGGATTTGTCATTCAGTGAAATTTCAATATAAGGTCGGGAATCATTTTCCCTCAGTAACAAGGAGGATAAAACAGAAACCTTCAATCGTTTAACCGACTTCCAAAAATTATGCAATCGTGTAGTTTTACTTTTTCGACAGTGTAGAGAATTAACACCGAAAATCTCTGCTCTCCGTCGATTATATCTCCCTAAACGAATATGGTAAGGTATTATTTCGTGCAATGGTGGCGCGTCTACTTGAGACGTCTCCAACTCCGGAGATACAAGTCGACAAAATGGCCCTGTCCAGGTTACTGACGCTGACGACGAGGATCCTGCCGTTGAGGGCGTTCGTTCGTCGCCGACCGAGGCCCCACCCTGGCGTTTCCCGAAGTTGAACTACATTTCTGACACGTAGGCCTGTACACAATCGGTGCTCCACAACCATAGCAAAAGATTCGCCGAGTAAGCGACAAACAGTTCTGGTACCTGTGGCCCTCCTCAGAGCAATTCCAGCAACGAAGGGCTGATGCTTCGCCCTCCAGTTCACACATCTCCGGTTCCGGAGCCGCTGCATCAGGCTCACTCGGGGGGGATGACTGATCAAGCATAGCTACCTGCCGCCGCGCAACTCCAGCGCGTGAGTAAGTAGGGTAATTCTGCGATAAAAAGCTATTTTCATGCCTATGGCATTCGCGTCTGAGATCTGGCAAGGTTCTAATCGGTATGTGTAACAGTTCGAGACGTAAATCAGGTTTAAGATTATGAAGCAATATTTCAACGAGTTCCTCGTCAGCAAGTGGACTATGGAGTTTATCACTCAATGCCAACACGGCCTCCAAGAATTCATCAAAACGTTCAGCAGCTCGTTGCTTGCGTCGTCGAATATTTTCTTTAATGTCGCAGTCAGTCAAATAGTCTCGGAATTTCATACGCAACTCCTGACAGGGCTGTCCATGTTAATTGTTCGGTCTGTCGATGATATCGCCAGAACCACGTTTCGGCCTTGCCGCGAAATAACAAATGGGCGTGCTGACATAAAATATTCCGATTACCGCCCAAGCATTGATCAGTCAACGTATTCACCCGATAAATAAATTCATCAACACCCATTGAGTTAGCGTCACCCGAAAATTGCAAGTGCCATCCGCCAATCAGGGAGGAAATCTTGCTTGCAGCTGTGCCTATGGTCAACGTATGTTCAGCTGAACCAAAACCAGAGTCTTGTCGGTGAACGTTAAAATCGATTCGGTGGGGAGGAATACTAGATTCAAATTCCGTAGGTCGCTCGGCTTGTATTAGCCTAGGTCGCAGAGAGTTAATGGAGGGTCTAGCTGTGAAACCCCTGGGTTCATTGCCAGTCAGGGTTAGTCTTCCTAACATTGCTTCACACTCTCCGGTCACTATGGTAGTGATTTCTTCACGCATTTCGCGCATGGCTTGCGACAACATCTGCCGCAAGTCAGCGAGGGCCGCTGCAGATGGTTCAGAAATACACTGTGCCCTAGCTTCGTTCAATCTAGGAATCGCGCCGTTACCTGGCTGTGGTACGCGCCGTTCAGTAGGAGAAATGGCTGGGGACATGCCTCCACCAGGCCTTAGCGCGCGAGTATTTCGGGTCTGATTACGGGTAAGCGGTCTAGATGCCCGGTTCTGTGGCCGGGAGTTACCTTGCGGTGGTGTCACATAACGAGTAGGAGTACATGTAGTTCTACAAACCGGACAAACTTGATTTTCGACTAACCAGCGTCGCAGACAAGGACGGTGGAATGCATGACCACATGCGGTCTCGACCAATTCGCACCCCGGTTGAAGAATTTCGCCACAGATCACGCAACTAACTTCTTCGTTCGACAGCCGAGCCGGATTGTTGGTTCCGTGGGGACTACGCCGGACCGCCATATTCATGGACAAGATCCTTAACCAAGAAAACAAAATGAGCACTAAATTCACAACGCAAATTAAAGACAACTTCTCTTGAATACTAACAAAACGTTAAGTCAAGAAAAAAAAAAATAAATCAAGTCAGGAGTACCGAGTACTAATCGTCTAAACTATATCTTGCCTTAATGTACGATTTACAGGCAATATCTAAATATAACCAACAATCTGAAATTTAAATTCAAGTAATACTCAGCATACACAGCAATAATGTTAGGATATAATATAGTAAATTAAAGAGTTTAATTAGAAAATCACAAAAAAAAGAACGACGAGTGCAATATTTAGGTGTTACAGTTCCAACCGGTACAGGCAGCAATATCTTTTCATCCCCAACGCCATCGGGGCCACCACCCATCCTCATCCTCAATCTCCTTCATCCTTTTAATCTCCGTTTTGAAATCACACTACTTCATCTTAAAATTAAACCATCACCAAAAACAATAGGAATTTATGAACCAACCTTATATCAAGAATTTATACAATAAACTGTGCCGGTAAAACTTAAAATACAAACGTTAGGCAAATACTTTATAACAGCTCGTAAAGCTTAACAACTTTCCGAAAAAGATTAGAAATCATAATCATAATATTAAAACTCTGTGAAAATAAGTGAGGTTATAAAAAAAAAAAATGCATTGCAAATGGTCTTTGTTTATTATTTGCATTCCTATTTCGTGTTATTCCTATGGTCGTACCAATGGTCGACTTCTGTGATCGCAATTCTGGTATTTGCAATAAGTCCCTTGTGAGTGCGATGTGCGACCGATATGCTGGCCTTAAAGTTGGTCATTTTAATGCCAGGAGCCTTAACTCTAAAAAAATTGACTATTTGAGATATGTGTTTGAGGATTCATATGTTGATGTTGTCTGAAACTTGGTTTGTCCCTGGCAATAACAGCTCGCTGTACGACATTAAAAACTATAGATTATTTAGAAATGACAGGCAGAATAGGAAAGGAGGAGGTGTTGCCATCTATGTACGTGATACCAAAGAATATACAATATATAGAAGGCGCATCTCATACGAATTTTTGAACAGCAAAATTTGCTCCGTGGACGTAGCCGTACGTCCATGTTGCGCAACATTGAGTAATTTTTTGTGTTGCTACGCATTCTCTCTATTCTCTTCTCATTGTTTGATAACTTCGCGGCAATTTCGTGCTATTTGCTTCTCATTGCCATTGCTTTGTTTTTGTATAAATACAAATCGGGTTCGCTTGTATTCCTTCATAAATGATTATGCGTAAGAAGAGTTGAGCGATGGAATCTTGTATGTCAAAGGAGGCCAGAATGAAATGATGAAATTGTGGATAAAAGCAGAGGTTGAGTGAAGAAGGGAATTTGACTTCTTTTTGGTTCCTTTATAACAAAAAATCAGGTGCTTACGTCTGTCTTGATTAAGCTTGGATTTTTTTCGCTTTATTATTTTGAAGTTATTAAAGAAATTTTGTTTTTTGTAACATTTTGCCGGCATATTTAGTATGCTTAGTATTTTAATTAGGTTATTGGTAATTTGATGCACTGAGCTCAATGCAGGGTTGATTTCATTTGAACAATAATGAGGCAATGAACAATAATAGAACTAAAAACATAAATTTTAAAAATTTTAGTCTTTAATTTAATTTTAATAATGGTTTTGGACTCTACAATAACAAGGTATATTCCTACACGGTCAGACAGAAGAACTTCAGTTGTTAGTACAAAATAACAAACACAAAGTCGATCTTCCGATTCCTTCGTATAACGTGTTCAATGTGTTGATATGCCGACTAAAGTATTCTTCTTCTTAAATCTTCTGCCTATACAAATTCTTAAACAGCACGCTATGCTCGCAACGTAGATCGCGTCAGCGCTTTTCAAAGCTTGGGCATCGAAAAAGAAGCAGAACAAAGCTAGGAAAAGCAAAATATCTTCCAAAAACCTTAAAATGCAAAATTTAACACAAATCCAGACGAATCGCACCGTTCTTCTCATCGCCCGCTGTACTCCACAAATTGATCGTTTCTTTCTTTCACACTTTGTGTGGCATACGAATGCTAGATCGATCTTCTTATGCATATTTGCTTGCATTGTTAGTGCAAAATAACAGAAGCAAAGTCGATCTTTCGCTCCCTTCATACTCATTAAAAAGATCTTCCGAACCCCTCACTCATTAGTAGATCATTCAATTTTGCTTTGTTATCAGCGCTGAGAAAACCGAAGCATGGCAAAGAGAGTAACTTCGCGAGTAGTGAAGCTGTTTTCACTCATTTGCTTACACCCGCTGCCTGCGACCGACCGCATCTGTTTTGAAAAATTTGAAATTTTGAGTCATGCGTCTTCTATATTATTACATATTCTTTGGTGATACGTTGAAGTCAGCTATGGTGGCTAAATCTGAACAGACTAATTTTGAATATTTAAGCATCAGCATCTCTGACAACACAATAAAAATTTGTATAACATGTGTATACAACCCCAGTAAATATAATAACCTTGACACTCTGTTTAATTTTTTGTCCGATTTGTCAATTAACTTCAATTATTTTGTACTATGTGGTGACTTTAATGTAAACTTGCTGTGTAACGATAGCTTATCAAGGTGCATGTATGACAACATCTCAAGGCTAGGTTTATCTGTAGTCAATTGCACTGAGCCAACGCGGTTCTCTGATAAAGATTCTCTTAGCTTTCTGGACTACTTTATTGTTTGTGATAAGTCTTCAGTGCTGTTGTTTGACCAAATTTATTTTTTATCTGACCATGACTTAATATTTCGCACTTTAAATATCAATATATCGCGTATCGTTATTTCGAAGACCTTTTCTTATCATGACTTTAATTCCATTAACTATACTGAGCTTTCGTGTTTTCTTACCTTTGTTTCGTGGAATCAAACCTGGTTTTTTCCTACTGTTGATGATAAGCTTGACTTCCTTATGAGAAACATCAAAAATCTTTTTCTTAAGCATGTGCCTGTCAGAACTTCTTACTATCAGAAACATATCCTGTCCTTGATTCTCATTTCGTGTACAGGAAGCCATTAATAAGCAGAACAAACTACACAGCATGTGAAAAAAAGACCCTAGTCCATATAGGTGGGAAAACTATAGGCGAGCTAGAAATACGGCTAATTTGATAACTAGGCAATCTAACACTAAATACTTCAGTAAAAATTTAAAACTTCCCTATCTTCCAATATTCTTTGGAGGAACCTAAAAAAGTTTGGCATTTGTGCGAAAGAATCCTCTACATGTGCGCTTGATCCTAATGAACTTAATAACTACTTTAGCACTAATATTATTCCAAAGAATATCACTCACTCGATTTCTGCTACTGACCATTACACGCAGAATACATTACAATTTCCTTAATGAAGATAAAATCAAATGCTGTCGGTGAAGATGGTATTTACATTAAATTTCTAAAAATTATTGCTTCTTTCATAGTGAGTCCACTAGCTCATATTTTTAATCACTGTTTTACGTCCTCCACCTTTCCATCAGTATGGAAGGTAGCCATAGTTGTCCCTATTGCCCAAAAACCAACTGCAAATGAGCCAAATGATTTTAGACCTATTAGCATCCTGTCCTCCTTATCAAAGGTTCTAGAGTCTCTCATGGCCAATAAAACCAATAAATATGTTCAAGATAATAACCTACTGGCATCTACTCAGTCTGGTTTCCGCTCTAGCCACAGCTGCTCTACTGCTGCTCATGCGACTAGCTTACGATGGTGGTTTATTGACGTTGTTATGTTTAGTCGACTTTTCCAAAGCCTTCGATACTGTAAGTCACTCTCTTCTGTGTATAAAGTTAAAGTATTTGTTTGGCTTTAGTAACAATGCTGTGCGTTTCATGAACAATTACTTAACTGAACGCCTACAAAGAGTTAGGTGTGGGTGTGCCTTCTTAGCTTATGCGTCAGTGCATAGTGGTGTCCCTCAAGGCTCAGTTCTTGGACCACTACTATTCTCTCTCTTTCTTAATGAAATTTTCTCCGTCTATAAAAATTCTGCACTCTACGCTTATGCTGATGATGTACAGCTGTACCTATCAAGTTGCACTAATCTCATGGAAAACCTTGCCTGCAAATTAAATGAGGACCTCTCAAGAATTTGTAACTGGGCCAGTTGCAACGGTCTTCAACTTAACGCCTCTAAGTCATATGTGTTGCCTGTCTCCAGATACAGGATAATATTTGGTGACATACCTGACTTTGTAATAGGTGATAAAAGTCTAAAAATCGTTGGCTGTGCTGTTAGTTTAGGATTCATAATTAATTCTTCCCTTATATGTACTGATCATATTAATAGCTTAGATGGAAAAATATATTATATTCTTCGAAACCTAAGATTCTCAGCTCAGTATATACCCGTCGAGACCAAACGTAAGCTAATTCTTCAATTAGTACTGCCCTTAATCACCTGCTCAGAGGTGGTATATAGCAAATTAGACTCGCGGTCGCAATTGAAATTGGAAATTGCATTTAATTGTGCCACAAGGTAGGTGTATGGGTTGCGTAAATATGACCACATATCTCAGTTTCGTAAAAGCATACTCGGATGTGATATAATAAGTTATCTCAACGCAAGAAATTGTATCTTTCTGCATAAACTTTTGCTTACAAAAAAACCAATGTATCTTTATTTTATTCAAAGTATTAGTACATTAATCTCATCAAGGCTGTTCTTTGTGAATGCCATAAGATTGTGGAACTCTTGCCACTTTCTTCTTCATTCTACCTCTTCACTCTACTTTCCTCTCTGCTCTCCACTACTCTATTCTGTGTACTTCTTTCCATAACTCTTTATAGTATTAATTATCTTCTTCCTTGTTATTTTTGTGTTTTCTTTCTTTTAGTAATAACTAAATTCTTAAGAACATACATACATATGTATGTAAGAATTCTTAAGAATATATATTTGATCTCAATCTGTTAATATAAACAATTCGATGTACGTTAAAAGAGCCATGCTCTTATTGTGCATATACTATATATATGAAAATAAATAAATAAAAAAAAATAAAAAATAAATAGTTCAATTCAAAATTTACAAAAGAAATGACTCAAATATTAACAACGAATTCATTTTATTACAATATAAGTTTTCTTTTCTTATATTTTTACGCTTAAATAAACAAGTTGTTGCTTATTGAAACTATATTCTGTTATCTTTTTATTTCTTTGTTGAATTTTTCTTTATGAAATTTGTTGAATTTCATTAGTTAGTCAAACGTAAGACTGGAATCAATTTAAAATGATTAGTAGTAAATTTAAAAAATGTTAATTTCATCAATGCTATGTTATCAATTCTATCCTATATATATTTATTGTATCTTACTCGTAATAAAGTGCCTCTTGTGATTGACTTAATTTAATTTTTTCCTAACCCTACTTTCTTAGTTTAAGTGATTCGGATGGATTCCTATGTAATTGTCTAGTTAGTCCTATTTCCCTATTTAGTTGCTATTATATAACTTAATCAAATTATTGTGGAAGGGGTTTTCCCTTGCCTTAATATTTAAAACTGTCGTAATTGGACTTTTAATTCCTATTACTTTATATGGCCCTATCCATATGGGAGAAATCTTATTTTTCCAAGTTTGATTCTTAATTAATACACTATCTCCTACCTTAAATTCTACTAAATTTAATCTACTATCGTACTGATTTCTGGCTATTTGTTTAGCCATTTCCTAAATTTTTTCTCACTATTTCGTGAGCTCTCTGGATTTGGAATTTCAAAATTTTATTCGGGTCTTCGGCGTTATACACCGGACTACACTTTCCTTTTAAGTTAGTCGGCATCTCTATTCTTAATATGTTTTCACTGCACCCTCATGTCCTCCCAGTGGCGAATTGTGAAAGTCTTTAATCACTGTTTCTATTTGTTTCGGGTCGGATAACAATGTTGCTGTGTTATTTGTTCCATTTCCCGGTTCCTCATCTTCTTTATCGATTTCTACGGTTGTGGTTTGAAGTTTATCCTGCTCCACTATTTTTGTTTTAGATCGAGTTTGTACAGCTGTTACTGTATTTCGAGTTTGAGGAATTCTACTCAGCGCATCTGCGTTTAAGTTTTTCTTGCCTGGCTTATATAAGATTTCGAAATCGTATTCTGACAATTTGTCCCTAAACCTTGCCAGTCTTGAAGTTTGGTCTTTTATGTTAGCTATTCCCTTTAAAGGTTGATGGTCTGGCACTATATTGAATGGTCTTCCTAACAGATAAGCTCTGAAGTTTTTTGTTGCCCACACAATGACTAAGAACACCTTTTCTATAGTTGAGTAACGCTTTTTTGTGTCATTCAAGGCTCTGCTCGCAAAGGCTATCGGCCTATCTTCGTCTATTTTACCCTGAGAAAGTACTGCGCCTTCGTTCCTTGCATCAGTAATTAGTATGAATTCTTTTTCCAAATCCGGATATGCCAAAACCGGTGGTGTTATTATTGCCTTCTTCAACGCTTCGAACGCTGTCTGGCATTCTTGCGTCGAATTGAACTTAGCGTAGTAGTTTATTATTAGGAAGGATCTTTGTTGTGCCCGGTATGAATGTTCTATAGTAATTTACTATTCCTAAGTATGCCTGCACTTCCTTTTTATTCTTAGGCGGCGGAACGCTCTTAACACATTCCACTTTGTTGGGGTCAGGGAGTGCGCCCTGCTCTGTACATTTATGTCCTAAATAAATAATCTCTCTTCTCAGGAATCTGCACTTCCCTGTATTAAGTTATTAAGTTATAAATTATGTTCACGTAATTTCTGTAATACTGAACATAACCTTTGTTCGTGTTGTTCAAGATTTCTCCCGTAGATAACAATGTCATCTAAATAAACAAAACAGTCTATCCCTTGTAGACCTGTTAGGATATGATTCATTATCTTCTGAAATGTTGCTGGGGCACCTGTTAGACCAAAGGCATTCGATTGAATTCGAAGTGCCCTAGTCCTGTACTGAATGCCGTTTTTTCCTTGTTCCTGTCATCGACTAAAACTTGGTGATATCCACTTGCCAAATCTAGCGTTGTAAAATATCTGCTATGGCCTATTTGCTCTAAAATTTTGTCATTACGAGGAACGGGAAAAGCTTGTTTAATCGTTGCTTCATTTATTTTCCTGTAATCTATTACCAGTCTCAATTTTTTTCTCCTCGTCCTTGCCACTTTTCTTGGGCACTAAAAGTAACGGTGAGTTCCACGGTGATGTGCTATGTGTGATTATGCCACCTTCTAAAAGTTTGCTTACTTGCTTATTTATTTTTTCTCTATCTATTTGAGGTAATCTGTACTGCTTTCTGTTTATTGGCGGTTGATCTGCGCCTGTTGAAATGTCGTGTTTTAATACGCTTGCAAACGAAAGTTCGTCTCCTTCTAATTGGAAGACGTCATGAAATGATTTTACTACTTGCTCTATGGAATTCTTTTCCTCCATATTTAAATTTTTATAAATTCTGGTTTTTTATGGAGTCCACGTACTCAATTGCAACACCATTCAGTAATAAAGGAAAAGGATTAACTTTCACGCGGGATCTATTTATTAGCATTGCTTTGGATTTAAGAGGGTTGAGGTTTAGTCCGTTTAACGATGACCATTCAGTAATGGCATTCAAATCTGATTTAATTGCTTGCACCGCCCGATTAATTTGCGATTTGTGGCATAATTTATAAATTTGAAGATCGTCAGCGTAAATATGATATTTACAATGAGATATGCATCTAACGATATCATTTATGAATATGGAAAAGAGCAGCGGCCCCAAAATTGATCCTTGTGGAACACCAGAGGGCACTAAAACCGTTGAGGAGCATGCGTGTTTGGTCCAAACATATTGATAGCGATCCGCAAGATACGACGACATGAGATTACAGAATGTGCCATCGGCAGAAAATTGGGATTTGAGTTTGTCTACAAGAATGTTGTGATTGATGCAGTCAAACGCCTTCGAGAAATCTAAGAACACAATAAGACCAACCATATCACTATCCAAACCAGCTCTGATATCTTCACACACCTTAATTAAGGCAGTTGTGCAGCTGTGCTTAGCTCTAAAACCTGATTGATGACTAGAGATAAATCTTTTATCATCAAGATAGAGTTTCATTTGCGAACTTATGATAGATTCAAAAGCTTTACTCAGGAAGGGGAGTATAGCGATTGCACGATATTGTGCAGTGTTCCTTACCGGAGGTTTAGGAAGTGGAATAATTTTAGAAAGTTTCCATGCGGAGGGATAAAGAGAGCGCATAATGACTGTGTTGAAAATATGTGTTATGTACTGATTAATACAAGGGAGAAGTAATTTGAGAAAATTGGGATGAATGCCGTCGTCACCTACCGCACAGGATTTAATGTTCAGGATCGCTAATCCGACATCAACTGAATCAACGCTACGCAATGTAAATCCGGTGAGCGCAGGGGATTCAAAGGGGTGAGGGATTACAGAAAGTACTATGGAGGAGACCGGTTGAACAAATTTTTTATTAAGTTCATCAAGATCTGTGCTTGCCTCGAGGGAGGGTGTATTATTCCCAATACCGATTTGACGAATGCATGTCCAAAAAGAAGTGCTTGATTTAAGCGAGGCAAATCTACTACCGAAAAAAGACTTCTTATTTCTGCGAATAAGAAAAGTGACTCTGTTACGAGCTCGCTTAAAATCATCAAATAGCATCGAGCACTTATATCTTTTCCATCTTGAATAGAGCACGTCACGTTTTTCCATTAATAACTTGATCTCACGCGTTAGCCAAGTGCATTTCAAGGATTTAATCCGTTTTATTTTCATAGGTATATGGCGAGCGGCCAGATAATTTACTACATATGTAAAATATTCTATTTGCACATTACTATCATTGGTGGTATATATCGGGCTCCAATCTAGACATGCGCACTCATCAAACAGGGTGTTTAAATTAATTTTAGAGAAAACAGGAAGGCTCTTAACGCTTTCATCGGTGGGATATGATGGAGTTAAGTTAAGCGAAAGGAAAATGAGGTCATGAAACGAAAACGCAGGTACTGACAGTTGATCGTAACTTCGTACCAGGTTTGAATCAGAGACTAAGAAGATGTCTAGCAGGGATGACATACACCCAGGTTTTATATGAGTAGCGATAGATTGATTAACTATTTGGAGGTTAAAACCATGAACCATTTCAACAAAATGTGTATTGTTATTGTTTAAAATATTGATGTTGAGATCTCCGCATAATACAATATTTGAATGTAGTGCCAACTCCTCCAGTAAATCTCTGATTAGATAATCACCCGTTAGCTGAGGCGCTAAGTAAACGCAACCCACTAGAAATTTATCGGCTTCAAGCAAGAGTTCAACAAAAAAAAATGAACTCAAAAGGGTCACTTTGAGTAGAACGCTTTATGACACGAAAATTAAGCTCGTTTCTTACATACATACACACTCCTCCTCCTGTCTTAATATGTCTATCGGCACGCACTAACTTGTAAGCTCAACCATTAACCAGCTAACCATTAAGCTCAAAAAGACTACTGGGCATTTCGGGCTTAAACCAACTTTCGGACAGACATAAAATGTCCATCGAACAGCTGTCAAAAATATACCGAAGCTCATCAATTTTATTCTTAAGGCTCTGGGCGTTTAAATGACAGATATTTAAACCGCAATTTTGCTTACACATTAGATTAAGTAAGGTTCTGACGTTGGCAGAGGCTGGAAGAGCGCAACTCATAGTGCCTCGATACAAATGAGCTTATATAGGAAACGGAGAAATAGGTTGCGGAGAAATTTTCACAAGTGGAAAATAGGTTAAGTAGGAAAGTAGGTTGAATTAAAGAATTATAAAGGTAAGATGAAAGAATGTTAGGTAAGAGGATAAGAGCTGCAGAGGAGCAAAAACTGAAACAGAAGAGATATAAAGTAACAATGCTAATGATATTTGTTTATTTATAAGCAATAAAAAAAAGATGTAAAGAATGAATGAAATTATGTAGAGTCTCCTAAAGCGACAGCAGGTCCATTAACGAGTCTAAGTAGTGTGGCTTCATCAGTGACCTTGATTGCTTTACCATTTGGTTGAAGAGTAATCGTTATAGCACTGTTTCTAGCAAAGGCGCTATGGATTTGACCTCGACGCTTCATCCGATAAGCCAGTTGTAAAAGGGAACGATTTTGATAAGCTTTCATTCACGTATATGAATGTGTCCGACTCGAGCCCGACTTCTCTGAGGGATAGTGGTCTGTTAATTTTTTTGCGAAATTCGAAAGCAGCTTTCAAAACAAGGTTCCTTTCGTAGCCAGATTTAAATTTAATAATTATCGGCGAGTCTTTGGTTTTATTATTGTCACGTCTGCGAGACCGAAAAATTGAATTTGCGGCGGGTGGTTTACAGTTGATTGAATCACACAAAGTCGAAGAAAATACGTCATCACGTTTTCATCCTCCAAGTGTGGAACACCGAATAAAATAGCGTCGGTAGATAAATGACTTTGTTCAAGGCTATCGCAACGTGAGCCTAAAGTCGCTAACTGCTCTCGTAATTTAACTACCTCGGCACTACAATTGCTCAGATGATCAGACGTCTGCTGCTCATTATCCACTACTCGTGACTTCAAATCATTAAGAGATTCTTCCAGGTTTGAGAATTTTTTGTCTATAAGGGTTACCTGCTTGTGTAGGTCTTTACGTAGCACACATATTTCGGAACTTACACTCTTCATAATAACTTCAGTGTGCTTGCTTAGCTCTGATGACAACTCGGATAACGTGAGAGCAGTAGATTGACTCTTTAAGTTCGGGGAGCTGTTTTGTTGCTCTTTTGTATTGGGAGTGCAATTTTGTTTTTGTGTGGCAACATTCTCAGAGAGATTAGACGCCTTTCCCGACCGCAGCTCCTTAACCATTATGCTGAATATTAAGAGTACACAAGTAACGGGAAAACCGGTTTTGCGACTTTGTTGGTGTTTTTCTCCAAAAAACTAGTATGTACTTGTCGGTAATTTTATTCGATTTATGGATTGATGTCGATTTTTATTAAAAAATAAAATTACGCTATATTTAGCATTAAATGAAAAGCCAAAACACTGCACTTCGTCAGAATTTTAACGTGGTAAATGTCTAGCACAACAATGTTTATATTAGGCACGTATCAGAAAGCCAACACTTGGTTCAAAATAATATCGCTCAGGAGAACTCACGACACGTCTACTCGCTGCGAAGCATCGAAGCGAATCCATTGTATTTAATATCGGAGCATAAACCGTACTATCTTTTATATGTACTAATGTGTCTGCTATATAGATTCCTGGAGCTATTTCTTCTTTATGAATTACAACATTCTTAAATCTTGTACAAAGTTTTAATGGTACTACCGTAATTGTTCTTGCGTCAACTGCTATGTAATGTTGTTTACTTTCCTTTTCTATCTGCTTGATAGTTTTTATCGGAAATTCTAAAATAACCTCTTTCTTTTCATTGAAGAGTGTTAAAATCTTTTCCATTGTATTTATAAAGGATTTGTTCCACAAATTATCCCTTCCTAATATGCCGTCTGCCGGTACTCCCTGTTTAAGTAACACAAGGTGTAGCGTTAAACGCAAGGACTGTACCTCTTGATGACATATAGTAGTTGATCCTTCTGTGGTCACACAACCCCCAAAGGCTCCGCTTAAGTCTTTCCTATTCGACTTGTCTATTATCGTGCTATCTTTTATCGCACATTTCTTTATCAGGCTTGTATCTGATCCTGTATCTACCAGTAAAATGAGTTTTCCATTTATAGCCTCTGCCCAAGGTAATTCGATGAACACGTCCTTTAGCTGGGTTTGATTGCAGTTAGATACTCCTGTTTCTGTATTACTATTGTTACTTGCTAACTTATTCATTGAGCAAGGTACTTTTGGGTTTAAATCTTGGTTTTTCTCTTTCAATTTTATTGGTATCTCTGAATCAAGTGTTTCTCCAAACATATGATTTCTCTATGTGACGTTGTTTTTATTATTATCAGTCTTCTTTAACTTGATATTAATTTTTAAGTATCTTGAAGTTGGTAACGTATCCACAATGGGTTCGGATGTATGAATTACTGCTACTCCTTCATTTGGCCTTAACTTACTAATATTTTTGGGTTCCCAGATTATTCTATTCTGGGCCCTTGATAGTTTCCCGGACTGTTGCTTTGGGACTTCTCCCAATTCTTCTTCGCATAACATTCGAGTGTATTATGTCCTACCATTTTGCACCATTCACATTGAGATTGATTCTTTTGAATTCCGTTTGCTGGATTCGGCTTCTGCTTTCCATACCTCTGTTTCTGCCAATTCTCTTGGTCTTGGTTGGATTGCCAATTTCGTTGGAGTTGGTTTGGTTGCGAGTTTTGTTGGACTTGGTTAGATTGCCAACTTTGATGGGGTCGGTTCCACTGATTTCTTTAACTTTGGTTGGTAGGCCTTTGATTTTTGTTGCTCGTCCCATTTCTATTGTTATCCTTGTTATCACACCTCCAATTTGTCTCGTGTCCATATTGTAAACACTTTTGGCAATACAGTGTGTTTTCCCTAATTAAGCACTTTTCTCTCGTATGCCCACGTTTATTGCAGAATGAGCAAATAATTTTCTCCTGTTGTGCTCTCGAGAGGTTCTGCCTTTCTCCTGGTCTTCTACAATTCACGCGATTATGTACCGGAGGTCTTGTGTAGGACTCTGCCGAATTCATATTAATTATGGGTGTAATTGTTGGTTGATGGAAGGAATTACTTCTATTTATTTCGATCAGCGTGTTCACTGATATTTCTATCACTTCCTCCTTACTTTTCCCTGTAACACTTAGCATGCAAATTCATAAATCGCATCTTCGGTTGCATCTTTCAACCCTGTTCTAAACACCTTATTCGCTGTTGTCTCTTCCATAGATACTAGTGCGCTGTCGCCTTCTCCCTTATACGTATCTTTTATTACCTGTAATGCCTGTGCTTTTTTGGTATTTACGCGTCTTGCGTACTGCCGAATGTCCTCATTGTGCAACTGGATGCAATTCTGTAGGTCTGTTAACGTTGAGTCTAATGAAATCGTTAGGTAGGCACTTCTTATCACTAGGTATAATTCTTCTACGCTGCTGAAACGTTGTGAGCCTACTAGATCATAAGCGTCTCCATATAATCTTTGTTTGATACAATCTATGTACTCTTGTATATTTCCGGTAGTCGCTTCCCTTGTAGCTAACTCACACGCCTGTATAAACTCATACAACTCACCTCTTAAGTCTACTGACTGTGTCCCTGAAAACAGTGGAACAAGACTGCTTGTTATCCTCGCTATTTCTGCTATACCCATTTTATGTCTGTTATTCGTCGTCTTAATTTGTTGGAATGCTCTTTCGTCTGATCGTGGTCTATCGATATCTCCTGACGTAAAAGTCTATTTTGCTCTTTTAGCTCCTGTATTCGTCTATGTGCCTCTTCTAAAGAACTACAGTCTTCCCTTGATTTCTGTGCAAATCCCTGTTCTAATATTTTATTTAAAGTTTCTTCGGTTAGTCCCTTTTTCCTTAATAATTCCCGTAGTTTTACGTTCTCGCCGTCTAAGTTCTTTAGTATATCCTCCTGAAATACTTTATCTACTAAATAATTCTGATTAAATTAATTAAATTCTGATTCCTATGCCTTTGAATTTTCTGTCTTATTCTCTATTATCTGGTTTAGGAAATTAAGCAATTCCTCTACAATCGCGTCTGCTCTTTCTAGACTTGTAATGTCTCCTAGATCCCCTACTCTAGACTTTATCAATTCGTAGTTCTTTTTTAAAATTGCACAAATTTTAGATATAAACTCCCCCATCGTTTTATTCAGCGTTTTATTTTTTATATTATACTTGTCAGCATTTTTGTGGCCAACTGTTGCTCGGTAGCAATTTTGCCGGTTTCAAGTTCAAGTTTGCGACCTACTTTTGTTTTTGTACCCTACACCTTAAGGTTAAGGGTATATTCACTGTGTGAGGAAATGTGTAACGCATAGAAATAGAGACAATACGTATAGAAAAGTATATATATTCTTGATCAGCATGACCTCCTAAGTCGAGTTAGCCATGTCCGTCTGTCTGTCTGTTGAAATCTCGATCACAGGAGAACCGTTGAAGATATCGTAATGCAGATATATTGTTTCTTGTGGTGTGCAGGTTGGTATTGAAAATGGGCAAAATCTGTCCACGACCACGCCTATTTTTTATTAAAAATGTGATATCAGCGTTCGTTTTTGAGTTATGACAACAAAATCATTCCTGGGTATATAGTAGCATTATTCGTTAATATGCCAAATATGGGCGTGATTCGCCCACTTTTAGGTTACACAGACAAAAGAGGTTCTTAAATGGTTATATTGTTCAATATATAAACTTCCTGCATAAAACTTTATATAACAACTTATTTTCAATAACTGGGCGCGGTCCGCCCACTTTTACACTACTTATACAGTACAGCTCATGAAAACAAATTTGTTACCACGGAAATAAAGTTTACATTTAAACACAATAATAAAACAACTAAGCTAGTTATCTTGTTTTGAAAACAAGTAACGACCACGCCTACTATTTATACAGAGGCGTAGCTAGGACTCATGGAGCCCGGGACGGTTAATCAACTTGCAGCCCCGAAAATTCCTAGAATGCAATAAGTCAAAACTTGATTTCCAAAACTGACGCCCCACCCCCCTAGCTACGCCTCTGTATTTATACTCGTCTGTGATTAAATGTGATTATAAGATAGCTTTCCTTATAACCACACATTCCTCTAGTATCACTTCGTATTTCACTCTTTTAATTTTTTGTAATTATTGTAATATTTAGTACATTGCGACTATTAATTGGTTGTGAAATTTCATACATTTATTTCTGTATGAATTATATTATTTAGAAAAATGTGCGACTCTGAAATCAAAATAAATGTTCAAATTTATTTAACATGTGTAACTTGAAGTCAAACGTCTAAGACACACCCGAAAACGATACAACGAGAACTTAGACTTTACGCGTTTTGTTTTTGACTTTATTGGATTCCTGTTTTTAACAATTTGCTTTTATCATTTGAACTTTACTACTTTAAATAGAATTTATTTAAGTTAATAAAGTAATCTTGATTTTAGCCAATTTTCTACTCACAGTAACCAATATCGTAAATTAACAAGAACACAAAAATTCGTCATTAACTAATGTTGGCTTAGTAAAACTGGCATTATCGAAAGATGACTACCACATAAACTAGTACCTCTCACTAGGATCTGTGCTGATTTGTTGGCATTCGGAACTTGAACTGCCAACGCTGAAAGTTAATATAAGTGTTCTTAAATAAATTACCAATTCGATTAGTTTAAATCAGCAGTTATTTTAAGGCACATGGCACTTAATATATTTTACAACGTACTTTAATTTTCCCTAATTCCACAATTTTAATCCTATACGTTTCACATTATTTTGTTCATTCATTGATCTTTCATTCTCTTTTTTAACATGCTACAGCAATATCTTATTTATTTATTTGATTTCATTTAAATGTCGTGTTCCGATTTACGTTATCCTAAAGTTACTTTCGATTTAAAATTTTGTTTTATATCTGTTTCAACTTTCTAATTTAAATTCAATTTAATTTTGTTTAGTTTCCAGCCAAATTGAAGTTAATTTAAAGTTGTTCAAATTTGCATAATTTTGAATTCATTTCTTTCAAAATTAAAATACAACTTGTTACAACTTGTTACTGATTAACTTTAAAATTATCTAACTTTCCATTAAACTGTAATGCAGTTTGATTCCCTTCAATTTTTTTTTCTTGTTTTATTCCCCTAATTTTAATTTAAGGTGAATTTCAAGTTAATTTAAGATTGTTTAACTTGTTTGTTTAAAATTGTTCTTCATTATATTTAAAAAATTAGTCCTCTTTATCTCTACTAAATAAATATTAAACCTATAATTTAATATTTATTTTTCACTTTATTCCCTTAATTCAATATTAAAATTATTGTTTCACTTTATCCACTTTTGTATTATATTTACTGCTAATTTTCCTTATTTCACTGTTAGCTACTTTATTCTACTTCCTTTTCTCCTTATCGAGCGATCCTCGGCTCGAGAACCTGGCTGCGCCAAAATGTTGTGCCCAGTATCCTCCCATAGGATACCAGGACAACGTAGATGTCGTAGATCCTTCCTCGAGAGGGATCACAGACAGGGGTAATAAACGGTTCTGTTATAGTTGATCCTTCGACGTGAAGGACCATGGATAACGGTGCCTCGGGCAAGCATATGCCGACTTTGTGGTCTTTCATATTGGGATCCGGCAAAGGTGCCGCAGGTGGATCCCCTGGACGAAGGTGCCACGTGCATGGATGTGCCGCCTTAGTAGACTTTTCTATCGAGATCCGGCAAAAATGCCGCAGGTGGATCCCACTCATCCAGCTTCTATGCCTTCTCCTGCAGCCAGATCGCTGCCTGATCATTACTGCAGTAAACCAGGAGATACCCTGGTTTGAAGTTCACTCCATCGAAGACTAGCTTGGAAGTCCAACTCTTAGCTAATTCACTGATCAAGGGTTCCTCCAGAGCAGTGAGGTCTTCAAGGCCCAGCATTACTTTGGGGTTTCCCCTGGGAAGGACAGCTACGCGAATGGATTTCACTGCAACTGCATAGCTTCCTGACAGGTTTTGTTTCCCCCTTGTTGAAGGCACCGCTACGGTGGTGCTCACCGTACTGAGTCTGCCCGTCCCTGGGTCTGCCCGACCTCCGTTCCACTTCTCTTTCGGGCCTATGGGGCGGTAGTCGCCGCTGGTTATTGTGCTCTCTAGCTTTCATCCGGGTCTTTCATCCGGTGGTGCGAGTGTACTAAGGAGGTATCGCAGATACCACTTTACACCCGCACCACTCAGCCCCTTCCGAAGACAGTCATCCAGGCCCCCAGGTTTCCGTAGGGGTGGGAGAGCTTTCCTTGTTGCCTCAGCGTTGCTGGCCACTGTAACCTTCGCAGTGCTGGCTTCCTCTTTCTTATCTCCCGTGTTTTTTGCGGTGATCTTGCTAGGGATTTTCCTAGCACCCACCGCAAACTTTCTGGGAGGAAGGTTGGCCGTATTTCTGACGGGTATTCCCGAGGCGCTTCTCTGCAGTGCTTGCCTGCTAGTGGAGGGCTGTTCGTCGAGGATGGGATGCTCCAGACGATCAGCGGTGCAGTCCAGGAAGTCACGTGTTTTGTTGGTTGCTTTTTTTTCCCCATACAAGAGTTTTTTTGCGGAGAAAGGGTGGTCTATCTGCACAGAGATCCGCTGTATGCAGATAAGGCTTAGTATTTCGGAGGGCGCCAGGTAACCGGACAGAGGTGACTCAGGAGTAGGACGCAGAATTAGGCTTTGAAGAAACTTAATTGAACGATAAAGTTTTATTTATTTAAATTTTATTGTCATAACTCAAAAAAGAATGCTGATATCACATTTTTATAAAAGAAATAGGCAAGGTCGTTGACCGATTTTGCCCTTTTTCAATACCAATCTGCACACCATAACAAAGAATGCATATTTCTGCGATATTTTCACCGTTTCTCCTGTGATCGTGACTTCAACAGTCAAACAGACGGACGGACATGCATAATCGACTCTGGAGGTAACGCTGATCAAGAATATATATACTTCTCTATATCTATGTTCTAAAGGGTTTTCCAATAAGAGGTGTAATTTTGAATAACCCGTTATTTCGGTAGCTGTCACTTTTGAAGCTGTTATTTTTGACATTTACACGTAGAAACTACGCTATTACTAAAAATGGAACGATACACGCTGCAACAGCGCATTGAAATTATTAAAATTCACTATAAAAATGGTGAAAATTTTGCAGTCACAGTTCGCAAAACTGAAGCATTTTTGGGTCGTAGTGAAGCACCTTGTCGGACCGCAATACAGAAATTGGTGGAAAAATTCGAGCTGTTGGAACAAGTTAGTGATGTGAAGAATAAAACCCGTGCACGTCGCTCCAGAACAACTGAGAATATTACTGCTGTTGCCCAATGTGTTGAGGATAACCCAGTTTTGTCCATTCCTCGTCTTTCTTTGGAATTGGGCATTCCACAAACGTCAGTACACCGTATTTTGCATAAAGACTTGGGTCTTAAGGCTTATAAAGTTCAGTTAACACAAGAACTCAAGCCGGCCGATCATCAACAACGTCGTGTCTTTGCTGTTTGGGTCCTTGAAATGCATGAAAATGATCCGGAATTCCGGAATTCTTGTGATTTAACACCTTGCGACTTCTTCCTTTGGGGCCACGTGAAAGATGAGGTCTACGCCAACAGCCCAGCGTCGATTCAAGACAGATGGAATTCGTGAGGTTATCGAGGACACGGGGCAGCCACTATGTGATTTGGTTATGGAAAATTTCCTGAAAAGGATATGGTCCTGTAAGCGTGGTCGTTGTGGCCATTTGGCTGATGTTGTTTTTCATTATTAACGGCATACCTGCCTCTTTATTACGAAATAAACATGCGATAATTAATCTCAAAAAATGGCATTTTTCTTTGAATATCAAAATTACACCTCTTATTGGAAAACCCTTTATATTCCTATGCGTTACACATTTGGTGACAAAGTTAATACACCCTTCTGAAGATCTAAATTCGTTACAGGAATTTAAATTCCACAACATATATTTTTTATCGTATATCTAGTTTGTATTTCTTCTTTATAAATATTAACCATGAAGCGGGTTTAAATATATTGTTTAACTAGAAATTAAGTAACTAGAATTTAAGTTATAAAGTTGAAAATAGAGATTAGTAGTTACGCTAGTAGTTAAAAAAACCACCGCGGTCAGCGCATGATGTGTTAGAGAGAGCACGCAAGACACACGGAGTCAACAGCAAGCAGCAAGCATCGAAGAGTTAGTGAGCGAGGAACCAGCAACGAGACAACATGTACGTAAGTTGTAATCAGCAAGCATCGAAGAGTCAGTCAACGAGAATCCAGCAACGAGACAACACGTACGGAAGTAATCAGCAAAGGAACAACAGCGAAGCAGCAAGCATCAAAGAGTTAGTCAACGAGGAACCAGCAACGAGACAACACGTACGGAAGTTGGAGGGAAGCGCATCGCAGGCTTACTGATCAAGGGCCCCTCAACGAGGCAGGACACGCGACCTATAGCTGAGTAAGTAGCAGGTAGAGGGCTTAGTGACGGTGACAGATTACATAACAAGTGGGTGGTCTTCGGGGTTGTCGGGGAAGCCTTTGCGTTGTGGTTACACAATCTTCACGATGGTTCCACTACGCCAAGGATAACCTAGATACCCTTATCCAGGAGGCGTAATCTAAACGCCTAAGACGCCTACTGTAGAAGTTCTATCTGGACCAAAGACGCAACAATTGCGTGGTCTTCGGGGAAGTTTTGCGTTATGGTTACGTAATCTAAACGATCGTTCCACTGCGCCAAGAACATCGTAGACACCCTTACCCAGTAGGCGCAATCTAAACGATCGCCTGCCGTAGAGGTGTCACCTGGACCAGAGGTACAGCGACTACGAACTTTGAACGATCGACTTATGGAGTCGACAGAGCCACAGGAGCATCAGTTTAGCCTGCCACCGCAGCAACCCCAACGCCGCAGCTAAATCAAATGAGGAGTCTTCAATATTGGTAATTTGGTCATTGGTCAATAATATTGATCCGCATTGGTATTGAAAAAGGGCAAAATCGGTCAACGACCTTGCCTATTTCTTTTATAAAAATGTGATATCAGCATACTTCTGCAATATCTGCTGCAATACCGCAGCAACCCCAACGCCGCAGCTAAATCAAATGAGGAGTCTTCAATATTGGTAATTTGGTCATTGGTCAATAATATTGATCAATATTGGTGACCCTTACAAGAATAATAAGAAGAAAACAGCTTGATTTGGCTTTCATGCATTGCTCGGTCGTTCTGATGCATGGAATGAATAGCTTATACCTCGATCAGTTCTCTCATGAAAATTAATGTGCACATGCATTCCTTGGTATGATTAAGAAATGGAAATAGTAACACAAATAAATATAAGCAACGACACAACGAAGTGCGAGTCACTTAAGCAACAGCCAGCAATGTAACTACTGATCTTAGAGTCTAATGAGGGCCTATCACAAAGACTACAGGTGAAATTGTCAATTGTTACAACCTAAAAACAAGATAACTGAAAAGGTAAACCGTTTTATTTTTTTCCACACCGTCACACACGTTTCTTATTACACCGTCACAAGATGATTGGGCGAGTTAGTGACAGGGATAGCAATGACACAACATTATTATTTCTTATTTGTTTGGAATTTTAAGTAAACATTAATAGAAAACTACATTGCTTTTAAGAGCTGTCGTGGTTTTAACGATTTCTTGTCGGTTTGAAAATATTAAAAAGTAATTTAAACTTATTTGTTTTTGTAATTTTTGGTTTTTTGTTTATTTTAATTAAAATGAGATAAACACAAATAAATTCAGAATTTATTCATTTAAATTAAAGAGCAAAAGAACTAAAATTACAATTAAGTAAAAATTAAAAAACAGATTAATATTCAGCTAAAAAGAAGATTCAGCTGGTAGATAAAAACCAGCTGACCATATTTCTGAATCAAGCAATTTTTATGAAAATCGTTTCTTTTGCAAAATATTCAATATTCAAGGTTCCATTAGCATTTCTAGGAGGATGTTTTGGTTTTAAGTCTGACTCCTTATTCATCCTTAGTTATTTTACTAATCATATTTCTGGCTTATAGCGTAAACACAGTTGTGACGGCTAGATGCAACGTAATTTCTGGCTGTAAATAAGAGCTGTAAAACTCTAATGCTGAAACTCAATTGTACCTTTATCTTTTGGCTCCAATGTCGAAATTGTAAAGAAAAAACAACAATACACACAAAGAAGGGCGAAGAAGACACATCTGCCTCTTTCAAAAACCACTGGATTAGAAAGTAGCCGAATAGCAGCCTCTTCCTATGAAGAGGAAAAAGAGTTGCATTCCTGTCTCAAAAAATTTTTCTGAGTTTGCAAACAAACTTCGGAGTTGTCAAAATTTACTTTTAAGTCGTCAAAATTGCATGGTTTTTATTTTTGTAATCTACTACACCCAAGCCTGATTTCACTAACACATTCAAAACGAAAAAGGAGTTTCCATTCTTGTAGTCTTGGCCCTAACAGGTCTTCAGTCATGCCTAAAGGCTGTCGGTAGCTACAATAGCAACCACTTAGAGTGATCCGGGTTTAATAGGTCGTCGGTACACTACGACAGGGACAGAGAGTGGGAAGAGTATAGCAGGGGCTCCATTGTAAGGGTATACATAGTCATCATAAGAGTGTAAGAAAATGTTCTTATTGTAGAGGTCGACGTTATGCATCATTGTAAATGTCTGATATGAAAAAGCTTCCCAAGTGTGGGGGGGGGGGGGGGGGGTCGACCTAAACCGCTGGACAGAATACAGTGCCTGCAATTAAGTTGGCACTATAATACGCCTTGCTATATCGCTGGCGGAGAACTGAATTAAAAAGCCTGTTGGTATTGGCTGTCTTAGAACAATTCTTGTTTTTATTCTGGATTACTTGGGTTTTTATACCCTACATGATCCCATTTTTTCTCCAAGAGTGAATATGTCAACAAAGTATTTTAGATATGCTTAATCTACTCTTACACACTATAAGCTTAATAATATCGCTTTTCTCGATCTTCACACATTTGAACTCACTCAATATTTTGTATTGTTTGCAATAATTAGGTCATTATTATTGAGTGATTATTGAACCATTGCCCAATTATAAGTTTGGCTTAGAATTGAGCGGTTCATAAAAAAGAAATTTGAATCTATTGCTGTGGAGTGAAGAGTGCAAGCAGAATGTCGGTTACCATGAATTGCAATTTAATGTGTTGGAATAAGCACAGTTTCTCAAGTTTGTGGAGTTCGGGTGTGTTGGTACACTACATTATCTTAAGATGAATAAATGCATAGATTTCGAGAACATTTACATGTGAATTGTGAAATTAGTGATTAAGTGGTAAATGCTAAAGAGAATAAAATAAACAGTGAACAGGTAAACAGACATAGATCTCCTTTTTATTTTCCCCTCTTTTGAATGCCTCCCGATACAACTATATTTCGGTTCTAAACCCTAGAACCTTAATTCTGAGTAAAGGCCTAAATTAGTCGTACTTAGTTAGGTTAGAACTTATAAGTTTCTTGGTAAGTTCTTATAAGAACTTGGTTGTTTACGGGATGCAGGGGGTACCAGCCCTTCTAGTGTTGGCACTAGTTGACCTAATGTTCGAAATTGTGTATTTTTTTGGTTTTGTGGGATTTTACTTGATTAGATATAGATTGCAATTGCCTTCGATTTGCAATCAGCAGCAAAATTTTAGTATTTATATTTACATTATTTATATTATTATGGTATGTTGTTATAATAGAGATGATTTCGTTTAAATTAATTGTTTAAAGAATATTATATTGAAATCCCATTAAACTATAAGTTCGGAAAGCAAAGACGACATCTTCGAAAATAGCGTCAAGGTCGATCTGGCCACGCGTTTTTGTTGTCACTTGGTTCGAAGTTAGCAAAATATCAGAATTGCTTTTATATTCCCCTCGTAAGTAAGTACGACCAATCGGATACACACGTTTCTATAAACCAAACATAGATTCTGACAGCACGTCAAGTTCTTCGAAGTGCTTATAAGTACGACTAATCAGGCCTTAAGTCCTAAAAATAGAGACTTTGAGGGCGATCGGATAAAGACGACCCGAGAAAGGTTGGTTGTTTTTTTCAAATGGCACAAAAGCCAAGAGTTTCTTTGTTGACAATTTCCTGCTTGAGATTTATATTTTGTTACAAATGGAGTCACTACCAAATACGAAGGCTATTTCATATTACTACATTAGGACACTGGTGTGATTTAAATTTGGCCTCGTCGATAGTTTTACTCGTGCTAACCGCCATCTGTAACTCACCTGTTGATATTCGGTTCAAGTGCCAAATACTAACATATACACCACACTAGCAATTGGTTAAAGTGCCAAGTGCTACCACAGAGAAAAGTCTGGTACAAGAGTATCTGGTAGAAGAGCCAACAACTACTCTTAAATTTGAACTTGAATTTATTGGGTTCAGTCTGTTTTCATTTACACAGATACACATAATTGATTTATACATTTAATAATTTATATAATAATTATACACTTAACAATCACCAGCAGACAACAGTGACGGAAAAATCCCTGACCGTCATTAAAGAAAACATTTTTAATACATAATTTGCAATTTCTTCAAATAAGTTCAGTCTTGTTTTATTTTATAGGTTTTCAAAATATGTGTTATATTTACGGGCATAAAATTAAAATTATGGAATTCATTTTATCAAATTCAAATAACATTTAACATCACAGATATTGCTTGTATATATTTAACACATAATTTTTAACTTTAATCAATTAATTTAACAAATAAAACTTTTAATAGCTTCCTCCTCGTGACGACGAAATAAGCCCGCCACCAGTTCCACCCAGATTAAATAATTCGTTCTCCGCATATATGAGAAGTCAACAAATTGAATTGACTGGCAAAAACAGTTTACTGCAGCCAAATACAAGCTCTATTATGATAAGGAGAAATTCTGCTCTTCATAAGTCCTCCGTTTCGTTAACACCGATGTCATCAAATATATCAAGAGCTTCAAGTCATTTTAATAAAATTAAACTACCAAACAATATACAAAATACACAATACATTCCAACTTCATATACAACTTCCGAATCTTTACCATGCTTTGAGTCTTCATGCTGTACAAATCACCAAGTAACAGATTATTCCAAAGGTCAACGTCCAAACTTTACGAAATTTAATGCCTTTGCTGAGAGTTCACCACAAATTCTTTCTAAATCGAGCATTTGTGACTGTTACGAATCAGGTAACAAATTTTAATAGAGTTATAGATTAACTTTAGTAAGAGATTTTGTATTTAATAGAGAAAAGTGCGGTGTTTCTGTATCCAAGTAGAGACCAGGAATAACTTTGGTTGAGCCGATGAATAAACTTTTTTTTGGTAAATGTGAACATACATATGTTACTGTAAATAAATTTCAATGAAACTAAAGACATAGTAATGCATTTTTTTATTGAATAAAAATGACTCCACTTCGCAAGTCCTACAGAAGTACGAAAGGAAATAAAAGATAAAGCAGGAATTTCAGTATGAATGTTTTAAGAATATGCACGCGTATTGTGCTATGTATTTTCATTGGTATGAAAACTTTTAACTTTATCAGAGCCAGTTGGCTAAATACTTCAAGGCGAAGAATATGACAGGATATAACATTGTGCCGATGCAAAGGTATGGTAACGATGCCAAAATCAGCCGCGTCACTTAGGCCAAGCAAGGCCCATTGTGATACCACAAGATTAATAACTGGTCTACGACAACGATGATAGACAGACACTTTCCTGACAGCATTGGATAAGGTAGGTAAATTGGTTACCATGGCGTAGATGGTATGACAGGTCGGCGAGTACGTATCTCCACTTACCGTCCCAAGTGTTGCAAAATCATCTGTCTTTCAGTATCCCATAACACCGTTTACGTAAATACATAATTTCTGTACAAGTATGACGAAATATATATCGCTCAAGTTAAAGTCATTTCGAAATTGGCCACTATCGATTATAGAAAATCGTAGAAAAAACGTTCGTTTTGTCGACATCTTTATTTTAATCGCGGCTTGTGCTGCAAGACTTAAACGTTCCTAATAAAATTATAGCGATAATTATTATAATTAAATTTTATAGATAATTATTTATAGATAATTTAAATTAATTAATTATAGATAATAAAAGGTGGTGTTTTTTAATACTCGTTAACCGTTCGGAAACAATTTATAACTATTTCTATTTGTTACCTGTTGAAATTTAATTATCGTCCTATAACTGGGTGAATTTAAAACGCGTTTTCGGCCCAACGCGTTTCCGAAATACATATACGAGGGTAGTCCGAAATTTACTACCGGGTAATACATTCTTGTAGGCAGCTATTGTCAACAACGATTTCAGACGAATCGAACTCGTAGTTTTGTTTTGACCGCGTGTGCAAGCGGGTGTGTCCGCGTATTTTACAAAAATGGTGAAAGAGCAATACCAGTCGACAATAAAAAATAAATAAACGATTTTTCCGCCCGAGCCAAATCCTTAGGGATTGGTGAATTTTGCTGGCGCTAACGAGCCAGAAGTGCATAATTCAGGCCTCAAAATCACCTGAGGGTTGCGAGAATTCCTTGGGTAACCTTGGAACCGCTGAGTGCTATCCCAGCCTTTGAAGAAAACTCGCTACAATATATTCTTGATCAGCGTCATCTCCTAAATCGATTTAGCCATGTCCGTCCGTCTGTCTGTTTGTTGAAATCACGATCACAGGAGAACCGGTGAAGATATTGTTGCAGAAATATTCTTTGTTATGGTGTGCAGGTTGGTATTGAAAATGGACAAAATCGGATAACGACCACGACGATTTTTTAATAAAAATATGATATCAGCGTTCGTTTTTGAGTTATGACAACAAAATTTATCCGCCGACTCTTAGGTTACACAGGCAAAAGTCTTAAATATTTTTAAATACAGTGTTCCACTAAAGTCTTCGTACAGCACTTGGTCAAAACTTTATTGATAGAAAAATTGTAGATTGTTTATTAAGCCATTTCCTTCAACTTGACAAAAAAATAAACCAATTTCATCAATTAATCCAAAAGTTATTAACTAAAAACGCAACAAAGTCACTGAATTAGCTCCAATAAAGTCCTCGTACACTCACAAACAAAGTAACTACATATAAATCCTTTAAAACTGTGAACTTTTTTTTAAAATTTTTGGTGGGGTAGCCTATATTTTTAATAACGACTTTAAGACGGTCCAGCATCGATTCCACAAGTTTCTGTGCATAGCGTGGTTCGATTTTCAGCCATTCCCCTGAAGAATTTCTTTTAGTCGAGACTTTGAGCTAATATGATGCGTCCTGATTCTTTTCTCAAGCATATTCCCCATATGCTCTATGGGGTTGAGATCAGGACTCTGTGGTGGTGCATGTGTGAGCATGTGTGGAACATTGTACGCCAAGTACATCCTGCTGTTCTGAGCCATGTTTTTTGGATAATTATCTTGCTGAAAATAATATCCTTGAGATACGCCCAATTTTTGAGCACTTGGCTTCAAATTTCTCTTCTCTTCTTCACTCCGCCACCGCCATATTTTACTGATAAATCTAATAAATCTCAAAAAGCGTATGGACTTCGCTTAAAAAAATTAAAAAAAAAAGTTCACAGTTTTTCAGGATTTTTAGTTACTTTGTTTGTGAGTGTACGAAGACTTTATTGGAGCTATTATAATTCAGTGACTTTGTTGCGTTTTTAGTTAATAACTTTTGAATTAATTGATGAAATTGGTTTATTTTTTTGTTAATTTAAAGGAAATGGCTTAATAAACAAAGCTGTATTAAATTTTTTTTAAATTCTTGCTACACATTACCCTTTTCTATCAATAAAGTTTTGACCAAGTGCTGTACGAAGACTTTAGTGGAACTTTTATAGTATAGCCCATGAAAACAAATTTATTACCATGGAAATAAAGATTAAATTTGAAAACAATAATAAAAGTATTAAGCTAATTATTTTGTTTTGAAAATAACGACCACGTCTACTATTTATACCAGTCTGTGGTTAAACGTGATTATTAGGTAGCTTTCCTTATAACCACATATTTCATATAGTTTAAGTTTGTATTTTACTCTATAATTTTACTGTTCTGTAATGAAAAATCTAAATAAATTAAAAGTCTAAATCCATATAATAATATATATGTAAATGCGAAAGTCTGTCTATTACCTTTTCACGGCTAAACCGCTGCAGGACATAGGCTAACTATTTTATAAAAAGTCGACCTCTAATGGTTTAAATGGACGTGGCCATGATTGCAGTGGCCGTAATGAGGAAACTATAAGGCTTTCACAGCTGAACCGATGCACCGAATTTAACGAATTTTTACATGGAGACACCTTGAGCCCTTAAAGAATCTCTGCTGGCTGAACATGAATTACAATTGTCAAAAGTTGTAAGTATGGCAATTGCGGGAGCCGCAGCAAGAGATCAGAACGAAATTCGCAACTCTAAGGCTGTTAAATCAGTAAGTCATTATTGTCGCTACACATTGTTCAGTTCCGAATTGGCGCAACAATAGTAACCAGCAACAGCGAAATACAACAGGTAACAATTTTCAAAATTCCGCGACAGCTAAGCCCTGTAATGGGGCGCACCATGATTGAGGATCTAACTTTACAATTAATTCCTCACATGAAGCTGAGTCACATTCGCCATGGTGGTTTACGTCTTGTGGATTTCCAACGAAAATACATTCCTGTAGGAAGCTTGACCGATATTGACGTGTCCTATAATAACGTGCGTTTTTGCGATCTTCCTTTGTTGGTTGCATGTGGCAAAAAGCCAAACATCTTGAACCGTAATTGGTTCAACACGCTTGGCATTAGCATCCAGGGCTTACATAATTTAAGTCCTGAGTCTGAGCCTACAAATCGTAAAGGCGTTCTGGCGTAAAATACCAACAGTTTTTTAACGATGAACTTAAATGTTGCACTGAAAAGCCAGTATCCCTTCAACTCGATCAATCGGTTCAATCAACTGGTATTTTTCTGAGAAAATCTTTGGCTGTTTGCACCATCCGTACTGCTTGCCCAGGAATTAAGAAATTCTTGAAACACTTCGGACGTAAAAGCTGTACCATTGTTCGACACAATGGAATCCGGTAGTCCATGTCTAGTAAAGAGAGAACGAATTACGGACACAGTCGAATGTGATGAGGTCGAAGGAACAATTGAAACTTCTAGCCACTTAGAGAGCGAGTTAACGAATATAAAAAATATCGTTCTGATCTCTTGCTGCGGCTCCCGCAATGGCCATACTTACAACTTTTGACAATTGTAAATCATGTTCAGCCAGCAGAGATTCTTTAAGGGCTTCATCGCGGACCCCACAAAACGGTTGCGCAGCATTCTGCAACGAGTATAAATAGGTAAAGAGATTGCATGAAACATTTGTTGCCGGCAACATTTGTGATTTCATGTGTTAAGATCAGGGTTCGGAATATATCCCTCAAACGAACAACTTTTTTTATATCCCTCACAAAAAAACGATCTCAAAAGATGAAAATCTGTTTTGACTCATGAGCGATTTTTATTTTTTCATCTTTGTTCAAAAAAATACATATCGCTCACGTTCAAAATAATTTCGATCTTCCAACAAAACTATCACTTGGGATGAAAAAAATTCTTATCTTCAAGTATTTCGATCCCTCAAGTTCAAAACATTTCGTTTGTTGACGAATAGCGATCGCAGAAGATGAGAAAACTTCGGCTTTCGCACCAAAACGATCTTCGGTGATGAAAAAAAGGCTGCGCAGGCAAAGAATCGATCTTTGAAGATGAAAATAATTTCGACGCAGGGATCGAAAAAAGCAGCGGAACAGAGTTGAATAGCATGGGTTTTGTTGGTGTTTGAATAGTCGCATCGCGGCAGAGACAATTGCTTGAAAATGAAGTTTTGTTTGTGTTTCGTATGAATATTTTTTGTTGGATTTGGTACACGATGAATTAAAATTAATTTTGCAAGGTGTGGCGTGTTAGGAAAAGTTGTAGAAGTAAATACGTAAAATATTAATGTGTAAAAATATTAATAACTAAATTGTTTTCTACCATAAGTACATTATTATTAATATATTTTATACATATTTCTATTATAAATGTTTATTATGAATTATGTATTTGCTCTCCGATTGAAAGCACTGATTGTGCCGCGTTATACTACGTTCGCACTAGGCCGAAATTGCGTTTGAAATTGACACAATTTCATATGAAATTGAAAGTGTTCGGATTTAGCATTCACAATTTCATTTGACGTTTGGTTTGTTTACTGCGTGAGATTTTCGGCAATATTATAAAAAATGGAAATTGCTCATATATTTCAAATTTTTAATGTTTGTATGGATTCCATACTTAACGCAAGTGCCTCGCGAACACTGCTACGGAGGAAGTGGATATTAAAAAGGAAAGTAATAAGGAAAAAGAAGCTTCTGCTTGCCTCTCTAATGGCCCGGCATGCAATTTTGCTTTCCTTGGCGCCTTTAGGTGCTACACAACGATTGACAGTGGTGAGGATAATCACTTGTTAATTTAGATCTTCAAATGCTCATTATTTTCATTACAGAATCGGAACGGTACGTTTTGGGAGTCGGATTGTCAGGTCAACGATGACACCTTCTTTAAAAACAATTTCCGTGTGGAACGCAGCAGTTTCATATATTTGTGTGAAATGCTTCAAGCCCTTGGTAAACAAGACACACGATTCCGACGATGTATTCCTTTGGAGAAACGGATTGCTATTGCATTATATGCATTAGGTTCCTCATCGGAGTATCGCAGTATCGGAAACCTTTTCGGAATAGGAAAGTCTACCGTATGCGAAATTCTTATTGACTTTTGTAAAGAAGTTTGGTCATCATTGAAGCATATATATTTCCAATCACTCCCGCTAACTGCTGACAAATTGGCTGAATATGTATCTGGTTTCCAGACCTTAGGGTTGCCTCAGTGTCTTGGAGCTCTTGGTAATATAGAAATTTAATATTGCCCAAACTATCTTTTACAAATACAAGAATGCAAATTTTTCAGACGGCTGCCACATTGAAGTACACCCTCGTGCTCAAGATGCCACCGACTTCTATAATTACAAAGGCTGGTATTCCACTATTCTTTTGGCTTTGGTAGACTACAGGTATTTTTCATTTATTATTGTTTACATATTCCCTAATATCATGTGTATTAGATATCGTTTTATGTACATCGATGTTGGAAGTCCTGGTCGCTGCAATGACTCTCAAGTATATCAATCTTCCTCACTGAAGCGATATCTGGATGAGTGTCCGTTACTGGAGCAGCATGCCAAAAACATATCAGGCATTCAAGTCCCTGTTTATATAATCGGCGACTCTGCATTCCGATTTTCGAGAAAAATAATGAAGCCTTACCCATATTCGCCCGAGCAGCCTGATGATCAGAAGCATTTTAATTATGTGCTCTCGAAAAGTAGGAGAGTGGTGGAGAATGCTTTCGGTCACCTTAAAGCTCGGTTTCGTCGGATCGGAAAAGGTATTGATAACAACATTATCAATGCCACTACCGTTATCAAAGCCTGCTGCATCCTACACAATTTCCTGAACGAACGGAATGATGTAACCAACCAGAAATGGATTGCTGTTCAGGAGAACATTGATAGAATGCGTGGAAACTTGGACGAAAATACGACGATTGGCGATAGCGATTCACAAGCTCTAGAAATAAGAAGAGCTATAACTTCATTTTTGGGTAACACATTTATTCATAATTCAACCTAAATGTATAGTTCATTTAAAAAAAATTAAAAATAGTTCATTTAAAAAATTAATTACATAGTTCATTAATTAGTGACAAATATATTTAACTTAACGTTTAACTTGACATTTGTTTATTTATTCAAAAATTTTATTAAATAGTCCTTCATTTCCTCATTGGTTTGGGCACTTCTTCTTAAAATTTCATTTCTTTGCACCTCAATGTCGTACAACTGTTTCTCGAATGCTTTTGCTTCCTCTTCATCTTTTTTAATATCATTCAAAAGATTGGCAATGTCTCTGCTGCTTTTTTCTAAGTTTTTTAATAGTTCCATTTGGACGTTTCTTCCAGTTCTCCGAGACGTAGATGCTGAAGAGTTCGATGGCGTTGGACTTTGAACTGGAATCGGTTGGGACGGTGGTATTGGTGATAGCGTTAGCAATGCTGGTGAACAGGCTGGTGATGTCGATGAGGAAGGTAATGGTGTTGGTGAATGTAATTCTGTTGACGAGGGAATTAGTGGCGATGAGGATAATGAATTTGTTGGCGCCGCTACATCTGCAGTTTTATATGAAAATATGTTACTCACTTGCACATTTATAAAAAATTAAATAAAAAAATATGAAATATATGTAGATACAAACCATCAAGACTGCTCTCTGTTACAAAATTATGGATTGCATGCCCTCCAACGACCTGGTGTATTTTTTGGAACAATGTCCACTCGCTGGGTGAACCGCCAGAATTGCCTATAGCAGCTTTTTCTTTTCTGGAAAAAGTAATTTAAGTAAATATATCTGTAGATATTATGAAGTGTGTATCTTTACCGATATCTAGCCATCAAGTTCTGCACCTTCGTCTTTACCTCATCACCACAAACTGTAATTCCGCATTCGTTAAGCTTAATAGCTATTTCTTGAAAAATGTGGCTATTACGCCGTGTGCCCCTTAGCTGATCAATTCTCTCCAGCCACAGCTCGATCAGCAGCTCCTCAGCTACGCCAGACCATAAATTTCTCTTTTTATATTTTCTTTTGTCCATTTTCAAAAGTTTACCAAAGGATTCCAATTTAAATAATTAAATGTCAAAAAAGTCAGCGTTGCCAAACAAATACAGATTTAGCACACATTTTAGTACAAAATCAGGGTTGATTTCTCTTTTGCAGTCAATTTCGGTCTCAATTTCGTTGAAATTGAGAAAAAATTTTGCTCCAACTCAATTTCGTTTGACATTGTTTTGTATGACGAAATTGAACAAATCTTCTCAATTTCACGCGAAATTGAGTTGAGCCGCGAAATTGCGAATTTTCGGCCTAGTGCGAACATAGTATTACATTCGTCAATTTTATTATCCGACGGACATTTGAAACATGAATTCTTCTTCACTTCTTCCTTAATAAAATTTGTTACCTGTTGTTCCTCTAAAAATCAATCCTTTTTCATCCCAAAAGTAAATAGTTTCAAGGCCGATATACAAATTTGCCTTCCATTCATACATGTACATATGTATTCAAATGCCTACCTGCAAAATTTATTGCATATATTCGTAACGAGCTCGTAGAAAGGGTTGAGTAGTAAATTTTTGCAATTGCTTTACGTTTTTTATGCAGGACATGGTCCAAAAAAATGTAAAGATATTCATATGTATATTAGGATGGATTGAGAGAAAGCCAAGATTCTTTGAGAAAATTTCTTTAAAGTCAGCAGTTGCAAAAAAAAAATCTTCTGTGTTTCAATATCAGTGAATAATAAAAAGGGAAAATATAATGGGAAGATATAAGAAATATATATATGTATATATAATGAATATGTATAAAACATATTAGAATAATGTACATATGGTAGAAAACAATTTACTTATTAATATTTTTACATATTAATATTTTACGTATTTACTTTCACAACTTTCCTTCACACTCCACACCATGCAAAATTAATTTCAATTCATCGTGTACCAAATCCAACAAAAACATATTCATACGAAACACAAACAAAACTTCATTTTCAAGCAATTGTCTCTGCCGCGATGCGACTATTCAAACACCAACAAAACCCATGCTATTCAACTCTGTTCCGCTGCTTTTTTCGATCCCTGCGTCGAAATTATTTTCATCTTCAAAGATCGATTCTTTGCCTGCGCAGCCTTTTTTTCATCACCGAAGATCGTTTTGGTGCGAAAGCCGAAGTTTTCTCATCTTCTGCGATCGCTATTCGTCAACAAACGAAATGTTTTGAACTTGATGGATCGAAATACTTGAAGATAAGAATTTTTTTCATCCCAAGTGATAGTTTTGTTGGAAGATCGAAATTATTTTGAACGTGAGCGATATGTATTTTTTTGAACAAAGATGAAAAAAGATATTTATCAGTGAGGATGGAAATATTGTTATCTTCAGTGAGGGATATAAATTGAGCGATATAAAAAAGAAACGTTTTCCGAACCCTGGTTAAGATTAGAGCCGCTGTTAATTAGCAGTACATAGCTCTGTAATAAAATACCAGCTCTGTAAAGCAGGAAACCGAAGATGAAAACGAACTTCGTTACAGAGTACAAAACTTCGATTGTATTCTGTGCTGGTAGCAAAGCAAAATTGAATGATGTACTAAGGAGTGAGTGGTTCGGAAGATCTTTTGCTAATGAGTATGAAGGGATCGCAAGATCGACTTCGCTTCTGTTATTTTGCACTAACAATGCAAGCGAATATGCGTAAGAAGAGATCGATCCAGCACTCGGAAGCCAAGTAAAGCGTGAAAGAAAGAATCGATCAATTTATTGAGTACAGCGGGCGATGAGAAGAACGGTGCGATTCGTCTTCTTTTACTTCTCTTACAATAACAAACCATGTGCCGCCGTTCGTCCGTCAGGGTTTGCTTTAAATTTTGCATTTTATGATTTTTGAAAGAAATTTTGCTTTTCTTAGCTTTGTTCTGCTTCTTTTTGATGCCCAAGCTTTGTAAAGCGCAGGCACGATCTACGTTGCGAGCATAGCGTGCTGTTTAAGAATTTGTATGGGCATGTAGTCGGCATATCAATTCACTATACACGTTATACGAGTAAGATTGAAAAGTTAATAGAAGACAAATTATGGAAATATTTATATTATATGTGTGTGGTAATACAAAGTATGATTTTACAGAAATCTTTTTTAGCCCATTATCACCGATTTCATTAGTAACACTTATTAAACAACATTATTTTACAATACTTATTAAGTAATATTATATAAACTACATATATATGAAGCTATAAAAATAAAATATTTATTAAAGTTTAAATTGTGTTTTATTTTCGTATTTTAATGTCAGTTCTATTATACAACATATACAGTACATAATATTTAATTTACATGTTACCTAATAATAACTAATAATTAAAAATAAATTATATATACATTTTATTTCAATTTAATTTTAGTTTAACTTAAATTTATAATTTTGTTAAAGTATTTATTATTTTAATTAAACTGAACTCTAATTTTAATGGACCCTTAGAACAAATCATTAATCTTATTTTTCTATAAGTCTTTGCATCTTAGCATTAGCTATTTTCGATGTTTTGGTTCTTTTTAATTCGAATTTCTTTCTTGCTTCTTCGGCAGCTAATTTTTCGGCAACTAATACAATAAGTTTATTTGCAAGGATTTTTCTCCGATTTCCTCCTCCTAAGTCAACAAATCCGTCGATATGATCTGTAGTTGAATTATATTCACGCTCCTTTCTAATGATGACTTCGTCAAACAAAAGAACACAATTTTTGGACTGCGAATTGCGACTGAATATTTACATAATTTGTCTTCTATTAACCCTTCAGCCTTACTCGTATAACGTGTATAGTGATTGAATATGCCGACTACATATCATCTTTTGCAAATACAAATTCTTAAACAGCACGCTATGCTCGCAACGTAGATCATGCCAGCGCTTTACAAAGCTTGGGCATCGAAAAAGAAGCAGAACAAAGTTACGAAAAGCAAAAATTCTTCCAAAAACACAAAATCCAAAATTTAAAACATATATGCTCGTTGCATTCTGTCCAGACTTGCCCCGAAATTGCTATCGATGACAAGTTTCCGTAGAGCCGCTAAATAATCTTTGAGTGACTCATCTGGCTCTTGATCACGTCGATGAAACTTGTAGAAAGCAGCGGATCCGATGCAATTTTCAGTTAACAGTCTTTTTTATAAACACAAATCAAGATTGCTCACCTTGGTCGACGATGCCAACGACATTGTCTTTCAAGTTTTTATAGGTGTGGCGTTGATTAGTTTAGTTTATTTCTGGAATTTTTTTATATTCATAATCATAATACTCGTGGGAACAATATGGACACTAAACATTTAAACAACAACAAGGATGTAAGGGAGACGGAACGCACAGTTACGGATAATGACGGCATCGAAACAACCCAAACCGACCGTCGTGAGGAAGATGGCGTCACAAACAGTGACAAGCATTGAGCTCCCCCGTTGCAATGGGATTATACGATGACGATTACGAAGACGATTGCAGCACTCGGCTTGTGGATCTAGTCCTGAGCGAAGCAGTCGAGAGTGAGTCACTGACTCTCCCACAAGTCAGCCGAGCTACAATAATCGATCTATTTGATCGTGAGTCGATTTTTGATTTTATTCTTGATTACAACCTAGTCATTTGCAATAGGGGAAACACTCCCACGTTTAGCAATAAAACTAGATCTGAAGTCATAGACCTGACCCTTAGTAGTGCTTGGGACCTACAAATTGTGGATTGGAGAGCGTCCGCTGAGTATTTTTTCTCGGATCACTCCAGGATTCCCTTCAATTTTAAAGTCTCACTACCACCGATGGCACCATTTATAAATCTCAAGAAAACGGACTGGGAGAGGTTCTCTCAACTAACCGCAGCCAAACTGTCTGGTTTCAAGGCGAGACTTATGGGAGAGAGCACCGAAAGCCAGGTTCGTTTCCTGTCTGGGGCACTCCACAGTGCATTCACCAGCTCCTCTCCAATAAGCCGTCCACGCAAGAGCAGCAAGTCAGGATGGTGGACCCCAGAGCTGGCGGTGCTAAGGAGAGCTCTTTACAGAACGCTCTTTAACAGGGCCAAAAGCTCCGACAATGATATAGACTGGGTTCTGTACAGGACGGGGCTTTACATGAGTAGGATTAGAACAGTTAAGAGGAGGGAACAGGATTCATGGAGGGAATATTGTGGCTCTGTTTGTGAAGTTGTGCCTCGCAGCAAGACTACGCAGGATACTTGCTCGCGAAAAGGCGACACCGGGCTTTATCCTAAGTTCAGATGACTGGTGGAGGCAAAGCAGCCGTGAGACTCTGGAAGTGCTTTATGACAAGCACATTCCAAGTTGCACTGACCACGAGGTGGAAGCGGTTGTGCAAAGTAGCAATCCAAGTTTGATCTGTGGAACAGCAATGAGCCCAACCCTGGGTGCAGTTAGTGACATTGTGGATGAGGACAGGGTGAAATGGGCGGGTGGATCGTTCAGTCGCTTCAAGTCGGCGGGACAAAACGGTATTTATTTATTTATTTATTTCAACTTAAAACTAAGCCGTTGAGGCTTTATAGTTTACATTAGATAAGTTAAGATTACATGAGTAGCTTACAATAAGAGTTCAATTATATTCAATTCAATAACAATTCAAAATTAATCTAACATTTCAAAAGAAAGTTTAAAATTTTCTTTTTAGCTACATAGACGGGGTCAGTCAAGTTAGTGGCTTGGTAAACCAAATTAAAATCCACGCAGGCACTCCTAAGTGGTTCATGTTGAAGGTACGTTGACCTGCAGAATCGTAAGTGAAGGAGTTCACGTCTTCTTGAAGTGCGACGAGGAATGCTAATGTCGATATTGCTTAGCAGGTATGTAGAGTCAGTGACGGCGTACAACAAATTCAAGACAAAAACAGCATTCAGCTTAATCCTTCGGTCAGCTAGTGAGGATAGATTTATCAGCCTAAGTCGGGATTCGTATGGTGGCAAACGTAAAGATGGATCCCAGCGAAGATTTCGTAGACAAAAAAGTAGGAACTGCTTTTGCACGGATTCTATTTCCGAGATATAGCAGCTAAAGCGAGGACTCCAAACTGGCGAAGCATACTCCAAAAAGGGACGAACAACCGATGAATATAAAATTTTTGTGATATAGGGATCATTGAACTCTTTGGCCTAGCGCTTTATGAAGCCTAGTACACTGCTGGTTATGTGGCTAATTTGAGTATGAAAACGGAGTTTCTGATCCAGAACCACACCAAGATCATTTACAGCTTCCAATCGATCGAGATTGTAATTGGCAATATTATAATTAAATAAAACTGGGCTTGAACGAGAAAATATCATCTGTTTTCACTTGTTTAGGTTTAGTTTCATGCAATTTACATCACACCATCTTGTTAAAGAGTCAAGGTCGATTTAAAGAAGTTTGGCTGCAGATTTATTTTTAAAAGATAGAAACAGTTTAACATCGTCCGCAAACATCAGTATATTTCCATATTTTACCACTGTTGGCAAATCATTTATGAATACTAGAAACAGTAGCGGCCCTAAGTGGCTACCTTGTGGAACTCCAGAAGTAACCCGAAATCCATTAGATTTCACACCTTTAAACAACACCATTTGTGTACGGTGGGTAAGATACGAGGGAATTAATTTTATCAGATTATCATTAAATCCAAAAAGTTTGAGCTTCAAAATTAGTATCTTATGATTAACTATATCGAAAGTCTTGCTAAAATCGGTATATATTACATCAGTTTAGCAACAGAAAAGTTTTTCATAGTTTTCGAGACGAACTCTAACAAATTTGTAGTAGTATACTTTCCGGTACAGAAACCATGTTGATATGGTGAAATTGAGGAATTAACACTCCATGAGATATGGGAAATAATTATCTTCTCTAATAGTTTGGGCAGCGCGCTAAGTTTAGCAACTCCGCGATAGTTACTTATATTACATCTATTTCCAGCCTTATGCTATGTTTACACCGACCCCAAATGCGCATTTGTAATCACTCATTTAAAAAGTGTTTACACCGCCTTGTTTGCATTTCGTATTACATTGATCAGACCAAATTTATGTTTTTTGTTTGCTTGATTTTTTTTACAATTGTTTTTTGACAGCTAATTGACATTATTTCCCTTCCATTTCCCTTGTTTTGTTTTGGGATTTTATTTTTCCCTGCGACAGGCTGATTCGAAATATTATTTTACAACTCGTTTGGATCTTATTTCGGCAAAATGAGATGATTTCGATAATGAGTGATTTGCCAATTTGTATGGGAAATAGGATCATTTGGCTTCTCATTTCTGGCTTTTGGGCGTAATGAGCCATTTAGCGTCGGTGTAAACGTGGTATTATGCAATGACATAATATAGGAAGACTTCCATGCATTCGGAAAATAGCCCGAACGTAGCGAATGTTCAAAAAGTGCAAATATAATTGAATACATGCCAATTCATTTGCACAAAATTTTAGAATACTAGACGATATTCCATCCGGCCCAGGATTATAATTACATTTAATAGCCTTCAGGGCTTGTAAAACTATGTTTATATCAATTTTAGGCAGTGCAATGGAAGTCGAGTGGAAATATTGAATGGATAGCTCACTGAGTCATATGTTGACGTTGAATAAAAGGACGTAAAAATGTTTCCAAAAAGACTACAAATAGTTTGGATATTATTGGATTCCGTATTATCATGATTCATAAACTCAGGATAAATTACACTCTTCCTTTTCGTGTTGACAAAATTCCAAAAGGACTTTGGGTCAGAGCGAATATTATACTTTATCTTTTGTAAGTACTTCGTATAATATTGTTTACACAAACTGTGATATCTGCATCTCGCCATTCTATAAGAGATGAAACTCATAGTTGTACGTAGTTTGCAGTATAATTTGTACTTATTAGATTTTAAATTCCGTAATACCACGTTTACACCGACGCTAAATGGCTCATTACGCCCAAAAGCCAGAAATGAGAAGCCAAATGATCCCATTTCCCATACAAATTGCCAAATTTATCAATATATCGAAATTATCTCATTTTGGCGAAATGAGATCCAAACGAGTTGTAAAATAATATTTCGAACCAGCCTGTCGTAGGGAAAATAAAATCCCAAAACAAAACAAGGGAAATGGAAGGGAAATAATGTCAATTAGCTGTCAAACAACAATTGTAAAAAAAATCAAGCAAACAAAAGACATAAATTTGGTCTGATCAATGTCAAACGAAATGCAAACAAGGCCGTGTAAACACTTTTCAAATGAGTGATTACGAATGCGCATTTGGGGTCGGTGTAAACATAGCATAAAGCAAGTAGTTCCTTATTAATCCATGTATGACTAGAGTTTTGTGAAAACATAGTTAGTGGTACGGAAGATATAAATGACTCTAATAGAGTATTATTAAAAGACTCCAGTGCCTTATCTAGGCATACAGAGGAAGAATGATCATTCAATGATAACGTAGAACTTCAGTCAATGGAACCTAGTGTGTTCATCAAAACAGCGTAATTTGTTCTTTTGAAGCAGTAGTGTTTTTTAGAATCATTTATTTTCACGGATTTAATCTTGTAGCTATCATCCGAAATTGTAATATTTAAGGTAGGATGGTGCATCTCCTCAGGTGACATAAAAGGCAAAGATTGAGATATTTCATAAATATCTTTATCATCAAGGATGAGATCTAGGATCTATCTATTTACTTGATAGAGACCACGTGATAATAAGTCCTTGAGGAAATTGAAATTATTAAATCCTTTGAATGATGGTAGGAGAACTACTGGGTCGCCAACACATCTTTCCCAATTTACATATGGAAGATTACAATCGCCAAGAACAATAAGACGGTCTGGTGGCAATATTTTATCAGCAAGTTTACTTATACATCGAAAGTGAGTATCGTACATTTCATCATTTGAATTCGGTGGAATGTACGAACAGCTAATATATATGGATAGGCTATTTATTTTAATGTGAGAACAGCAGAAATCAATACCGATAGCATCGGCCAAGATTTCCTCCTTCGTGTAAATATTAAATTGAACAGCAATCAGGACTCCACCGCCTCTAGTTAAGTTCGTGTGCAGTTGGCTACGATCTTTTCTATAAAAAACGAAGTTATTACAAAATATATCAGAGTTTAAAATTCCTGATTTAATCCAGGTTTCCGTAAATGCGATAATGCTGTATTCAACATTAACACTTTTTATAAAAATATCATCTTTAAATTAATTCCTCTAACATTTTGGTATAAAATTTTAGTAGGAAAATTTTTTAGTTTTTTGTAGCTGTATCGCGTCTTTGTGAAATTGCAGTGTTCACACGATTGCTTTTCAGTTTGTAAACATATTCATGGACGATAGCATTTTCTGGCCAAAACCAGGGGTCCATGATACGTTCCATTAAATGGTCAGGTATACTGATATTAAATGAAGAGTATGATCTGTGGGTTTTGAATTTAAACTTTGATATAGATAAACTCCTATCATCTAAACGCAATTGAGATTTAATATGCTCTTGAACGTCTTCAACCGTAGTCCCAGGGGCAAACCGCGATATAAATATCGTTTTCTTCGGCTCATCCACCTTTAGTCTATTGACTGGCTGAGAAGGATTTTGAGGAATGTTAGTTTTTTTCGATATGGCACCTTTATTATTTTTAGTGACACTGCTGGCTGGGGCTCCATCTCTAATAGATGGCATGAGTGAAGCCCCCCTATTACTAGGAGCATTGGCATTAGAAGCTTTGTCATCAGAAACGACCGCAGAATATAATGGCACATGTGGTAGTTGAACATTTGTCCCTGGCACATTTGAAGAAGTTGAGGCCATCACACTTCCACTCGGAATTATAGATTCCTGGCCGGACAGTAGTACATTAGGTGAGACATCTGATTCGCTTACAGCTGGACTTAAAAAAAATTGATAAGAGAGGGTGGATCAATCAATTAAGGGCGCAGGACCATCGCAATCAGCCTTCTAAACCGATTTTATCAATGATTCGGCCCGTTAATCCAACACATTTCATGTGAAAGATCTCGTCGCATATAGAGCAGGACAACATCTTTTCAGTTTCGCTACTCAGTTTGCAACCGTGAAAATTGCACGACATCACTTATACAATTATAATGGTTTTTATTGTAAAGATTAGAGAAAGTAGTTTTAGTTTTAAAAATTTTAGATTTTACACACAAATCAAATTTACAAAAAAGTTATGGGTTGTGAATACCCCGAATAAGAAAACAAGTAATTATAGTTTAAGATGCACTAGACACTCTCTGTGAGCATAGAAACACCACTTTTATCAACTGCTTCACTACCAAACCGGTTTAGAGAGCTCACACAGTTTATTGACTATTATGTGTATTCAATTTAAACAAAGGCACAATCAAAATATATTTGAGGAGGAATATGTTTATGAGCTCGTATTTCTGTTGACTTCCTTTATTAAATATTAAAATAATAGATTTGGTATTCCAGAAATAATTGAATTTAAACTCAGATAACGCTATATACGGAGAAAGATTTAACAAGAAAGCAAACTGTCTTCAATTAAAGTAAAGAAATGCTCAGTTAAAAAAGTGACCGACCGAACTCTGAGAGAGACGCAACTCGGTATCATACCGGCCATGCTGCAAAAGTCTCTCACTTCAATCTTATCCCTGCTCATCGACATTTTTAGAGGGTGCCTTAGGAAAAAGTATGTCCTGAGGGAATGGAGGGAAGTTTCAAATCGAAGGCAGGAAGACCATCCCACTTCTCCGCTAACGACTACAGACCCATCTCTCTTTTGTCATTCATGCTGAAGACGCTAGAAAGGTTGGTGGATCTGCACATCAGAAGCAGGATCACTCATAGACTGTGCTAGTGCCAACATGCCTACATAAAAGGCAAATCGGTTGAGAGCGCACGGCATCAGGTGGTGTCCACGATATAGAAATCTTTTGAAAACAGGGGGTACACTCTGGATGCCTTTCTGGACATTGAAGGGACATTTAATAATGTCAAATCAGAGGTAATTAACGAAGCCCTGACGCACTTTGACATTCCTGAGGCCATTCGAGATTGGATTGATGAGATGCTGAAAGAACATCACGTGCGGGACACCCCAGAGAGGGGTTCCCTCCTCTCTCCTATGGCTCATGGTAGTGGACGGAATCCTGAGAGTTTCAGAGTTCTGGGGTTAGGGCAACAATGTACTCTGATGATATAGCTAGCCTGATATCGGGTAAATTCCTACCCACAATCAGTGATCAGTCTTACGCACTGACGATAACTTCGAAATGGGCAGACAACAATGGTCTCGGTACGCACGCAGCTAAGAAAGAACTTGTCCCTCTTCACAAGGAAATACAAGATTCCGGATTTTATGAGGCCCCGCCTGAACGACTAATGCCTGCATCGGCAGGCAGTATCTCGGCATAATGCTGGATAGCAAACTATCCTGGAAACTTAACGAGGTTGAGAGATCGAAAAAGGAACTAAAAGGCTTCTACGCCTGCAAAAACGCCATCGGAGGGAGATGGGGCCTATCTCCGTACATCGTTCATTGGATGTACACTGCAATTTTACGCCAGATTCTCTCCTATGGGAGCCTAGTGTGGTGGGAAGCGCTGCAGCGCAGTAGCAATCTTAAAACCCTAACAGGGGTACAAAGATGTGCTGCCAGGGCGGTCACTTGAGCAGTGAAAAGTACACCGCAAGCTGTACTGAACACTCTGGTCCTCCTGCCTCTTAACCTATTTATGATGGGCACTGCAGGCAAAAGTCTGCTCAGGCTTAGAGAACTCAACCTCGGACGAGCCCCAGCTCGGACATACCAACGTGCTCCAAAAGCTTAGGCGGCTAAAGTCTGGTCACGGGTTGAACATGTCTGTTCCAACGGACTACATTCTCCCGAGACTTAAGTTTGAGGCAGTTTGAGGTACTCCTACCAAGGGAGGACTGGTCGACAGGGGAACTAATCCCCAAAGGTGGTATTGTTATCTTCACGGACGGACCAAAGACCGAGGAAGGTACGGGAGCTGGTTTCTACTCCATCACATTGCAAGTTGAGCGCCATTACACACTTCCTGACTACTGTAGCGTGTTCCAAGTGGAGGTGTTTGCGATCGAGCGGGCGCCAAAGTTTGTCCTGGAGGAACAGATATCGAACACTGATATACACTTCTTCGGGGACAATCAGGCCGCCCTGCTTGAGCTGGACTTCGTGGTGGTAAAAAGTCGACATTGCGACTGGTAGTGAAAAGGTGGTAAATGCGAAGGACCTTGCAGTCCGCCCCAACATTCTAAACGTATCCAGTATTACAGTATTATTATTATTATTCTATGTGTTAGTATTAAGCAAAATTGAAGAATCAGTTGAAGTTTTGTTAAACTCTTATTAAGAAAGAAATAAATGAAATAATATTATTTAAGTTTTGGTTATATACATTCTTATATATGTATATAGGATAACACAGGGTGTTATTAATTTATACTAGTATTAAAATGTCCAATGTTTTGAAAAATATTTCAAGAACAACTGTAAATATATATATATAAATAATAAATATAAAGACGAAGAAGACAAACTGCTATTAAAGCAGATACACAGATCGAGACCAGTCAGTCTTTGGCAAGCGCTTCATCGAGTCACAAGTCTTCGGCAGCCACGATAAGCAGCACAAGGAAGCCAACAGATATTTCTGTTCGAACAACAGGATCGTCAACAACCAGGTTCGAACAACAGGTTTGACAACAACCAGGTTCGAACAACAGCCGCAACAGGTTCGACAGCACGAGGTTCGAATAGCAGTAGCCCGTTCGACAGCAACCAGGCTCGAACAACAGCGGCAACAGGTTCGAATAGCAGTATCCCGTTCGACAGCAACCAGGCTCGAACAACAGCGGCAACAGGTTCGACAGCACGAGGTTCGAATAGTAGCCCGTTCGACAGCAATCATGTTCGAACAACTCACGAAGCGACACGCGGAGTCCGAACAAGTTTCGACTCACAGTGGACTATCGCTTCGACACCGCGGCCAAAAGTTTTTGAAAAATTTTGAGTTTTTGAAAAATTTGGTATGCAGTTTTGTTTATAATAGTTCAATAACAGTTCAATATTTCGGTCGGAAACGTTCGTGAATACTCTTGGTGGGCGAACAAATGTGAACCTTTTTTCCATTCTCTAAAAAGTTGTATTTTTTCTGATTTTGCCAAAATTCAAATGACTATCTAAAAAAGTAGTCAACATAACTAAATGGATTAAGTAGTTTCTGAAAGGTCGTTTAATTATATATATGAAAAATATAACAACAACTTTGTGCCTTGAATCTAAGTATTTTTCGGAAATTTAAAAAAAAAAAGTTTAATTTTTATATATATTTGAACTGTTTAGTCGTAAAACGGCAGTTGCAGGTTATTTGTTTTTCTCCGTAAATTTATTTCAATGTTAGTGCGTGTTTTTACAAAGTTTTGTAATTTTAAATGTTAAATGTGATTTTGTGATTGTATGAAAGTAGATGTGAATTAATTGTTAGAATTCGCTGTCGTTTGCTGTTTTCAATGTGTCGCGGTTCACTGATGGCAGCCAAGTGAAAACGAACATATCCGATCGCCAAGGCTGGAGCCAAGGAGCTCGCAGTCAAGCTTTTAGCTTGCCTCTCCTGAGTGACCGAAGTCTGCGCCGTGAGAGAGCACGGCTTCGGCAGATCAGGAGAAGCAGCCTGACGAGCGGTGTGTTTGGCGTAAACATCCCGCCCGCCTTGCAGGACTGCAAAGCTACCTGACCCTCAGCCTGGGGTGGATCAGGCGACTAGCGGTGAAGCGTCGAGTGGTGGGCTTCGCTACAGGTGCAGCTACGTGTGCTGGTGCAGCGTTGGGTGGTGTGGGAGCACACCAGGCAGTTTATGCGGCGTCCTGCCACGATTCGGGGAAAGCTCGCCGTTCGTGCCTTCAGATGCCCTGCAGGTCGCGGTTGTGGACTCCGAACTGGGCCGGCGATCGCCGGTGGAGACGATCGTCCAGGAGCCTCTTCTGGACGAGGCTCTGGTGAGCTCGGTTGAGCAGCGCCGTCTTCTTCTGACGTGTAAGAGGCACTCAGATGGAGCACGTCGTCCTCGTGCGGCTGCTGCTCGTAATGCGGCATCTCGGTGCCGGGACGCGGATTTGGGTACGATGCTACGGCGGCTGGCGGAGCCAGCATGCGGCCTTGTCGATAACGGGCGCCTTGGCGGCGGGTGCGTTTCATCTCAGATCTGTGGAGAAAAAAGACATTAATAACCACTCGAGCCATGCACGATAAGGATACTAATTTAGAAATTGAACGCGTGAGTTGGCCGTTAGCCTCGGCTAACTCGGGACTCGGGCGTCCTGACCCTTATACACCTTGATGATGCGGCCCACCCGCCAGGACGTGGAAGAAGGGTTGTTGTCGTCCGTGACGTCGTTGGGCTGTAGGTTGAGTTGCGGAGTCTTCCACTTGGTGCGACGCGCAAGCTCGTGCAAATATTCCGTTTTCCACCGGTGACAGAAATGCTGGGCAAGGGCCTGGACACGTCTCCATCAATTGAGAATGGAGAGCGGATTGTCGAGGGTTTCGGGCTCGGCAGGAGCGAGCAGAGGGCCGCCGACTAGGAAGTGGCCAGGAGTTATTGCCTCCATAACGTTGGGATCCTCAGATTGAGGATGAAGCGGGCGAGAATTGAGGCACGCTTCAATTTTGCTCAGGAGAGTTGAGAACTCTTCAAAGGTAAATTTGGACATTGGGGCGACTTTGCGCAGATGCGTTTTCAGACTCTTAACACCGGCCTCCCAGAGTCCTCCCATATGAGGAGCACCGGGGGGGATGAAGTGCCATTCAACATTCTGGTGCGAATGTTGGGTCTCGATGATATCGCGAGTTCAAACAAGGAATTGCTTAAACTCTTTTTTGAGCTCTTTTGAGGCGCCGACGAAGTTTGTGCCGTTATCCGAATACACCTTTGCGGGGCAGCCTCGGCGCGCTGCAAAACGTGAGAAGGTCGCAAGGAAAGCGGCCGTGGTCAGATCACTGACAACCTCTAAATGAATTGCTTTGGTCGCAAAACAGACAAAGATACACGTGTAGCCTTTCGTTATTAAGCACGCCCGGCCGGTGTAATTCTTTATGTCGAAAGGCTCCGCAAAGTCGACACCGGTGTTAGCAAAGGGGCGGGAGAAAGTCGAGCGTTCCTCTGGCAATGCCGCCATAATCTGTGTTCTTTGTTGCTTCCGGTGCAAGATGCACGTCTTACAGCGGTGGATCGTCGTCTTGATGAGGTTCTTTACTCGCGGAATCCAGTGTTGGGTCCTGAGCAATCGGTGCATCAGCTGGTTACCACCGTGAAGCGAGATCTGATGAATAAAAAGAACGAGTAACCGAGACAACTGACAGTCGTACGGCAAAATTATTGGGTGGCGTTCATCGAATGGTAAATTCGGGCATGAAGACAGCCGCCCGCCAAGGCGCATCGTATTGTCTTCATGAATAAAGGGATTGAGTGAGAGTGAACAACTTTTAGGGCTCACGGGTCGCTTGCCTTCGAGCGCGAAATATTCATCGGGAAAATGGGTCTTTTGACAGATGATTGTGAGACGGCATTTGGTGTCTCGAATCTCTGTCGCTGAGAGTCGCAAAGTGGCATATAGCGGGTTCTGACGACGGCGTGTGTTATCTAGAAACCGCTGTACATATGAGTACACGCGTAGGGCTCTCGGAAGAGAGGAAAACCTGCTAAGCGGGTCTTCGTCTGATCGGAGTAGATGTGAAGAGCCTTAAGCGGCTTTTCTTCCAGTGCGGTAGCAACCCCGAAGCTGTTCGCAGCTCGGGCCAACGATCCTTGTCGTGGAGGAGCCAAGGTGGACCATTCCACCAAAGGGTGCTCTCAGCTAATTCGTGGGGTGTGGCACCGCGGCTAGCTAAGTCTGCTGGATTGTCGTGCGAGTCCACGTGAAACCATTGAGTGTGTGGTGCTCTTTCAATGATTTTGGCTACGAAAGTGGCCCAGACGCAAGGAGGCTTCTTAAGCCAAGCCAGAACTATCGTCGAGTCTGTCCAACAGAAGACATTCTCGGGACGATAGTGCATATTAGGTACAAGGGCGTCGAGCATGTCGGCGACGAGTGTAGCTCCGCAGAATTCGAGTCTAGGCAGCGATATCGTTTTAATGGGCGCCACTCGTGTTTTGGAGTACAGTAGCGATACATGAACTGTGTCGCCGATTTGGACACGGGCGTAGATGACTCCGGCATAAGCTTTCTCGGAAGCGTCCGAAAAGGCGTGAAGATCCACTGTGCAGTCGGGGGTGAATCGAATCCACCTGGGAATTCGAATCGTGGCCATATGGTGGTAATTTCGAAGGAAACTCAACCATGTTTGCTGCGTCAGTGCGGGAAGTTGGTCATCCCAGTCAATCTTGTCTAGCCAGACTTGTTGGATCAGCATTTTCGCGGCAACGATGATAGGTGCCAGCCAACCGGCTGGATCGAACAGCTTCGCGATGAGAAACAGCACTTGTCTTTTGGTGTACGTTGGCTGTATGTCGGTCGTCTGTGTGTCGAAGTAGAAGTCATCGCTGGTGGTATTCCAACGAATACCAACAATTTTTGCCGTGCTGTTGTCCTCGAACTTCAAGAACTCGGCGTTGAGCAAATGGGATCCAGGCAAGTCGTCCAAAATGTGTTTGTCGTTGGCTGTCCATTTCCGAAGCGAGAAGCCTGCCGTATTCAACGCCTCTGACAGTTCGTCGCGCATTTGAGTGGCCATGGCAATGTTGTGAGATCCAGCCAACACGTCATCAACGTACATCGAATGTCGCAGGATGTGGGCCGTAAGCGGAAACTGTTGTTGTGTATCGTCTGCTAGCTGAAGAAGCTTACGGATCGCTAAAAAGGGGGCGCAATTCACGCCAAATGTTACCGTTTGTAACTCAGTCCCTAATTTGGGAGCTATTCGAATCTCGGAAAAGAATTCGTTGGTAGGTGGTATGTTTCGGGTCGACGAGGATCTGGCGGTACATTTTCTGAATGTCACCGCTAAAAACATACCGAAAAAAGCGCCATCTTAGCATTAAAAATGTTAAGTCAGCTTGTAGAACAGGGCCTGCGTGTAACACATCGTTCAAACTGAGCCCACTTGTGCTGGGGCAGGATGCGTTGAACACGACTCTGACCTAGGTGGACGTGCTGTCCGGTTTTATAACCGCATGATGTGCCAAATAATATTGCTCAGCATCGGGTTGTGGGGGCGCTACGGCCGTCATACGACCTAAATCAAGATATTCTTGAACTACATCGTCATATTGCCTTTTGAGGTCATGATTCTTGACTAACCTTGCTTCTGAGCTAAGGTATTGTTGTTGGGCGATGTGCCGTGAATATCCTAGCGAGTTTCGGATTACGGCTTCGCTTTTGAATGGCAACGTAACGATGTAGCGGCCGTCAGGGCTCCTACTGGTTGTTTTTACGAAATTCTCTTCGCAAAACTTTTCGGATGGTGACTTCATTGAAGAAGGCCACCCTTATGTTGGGGCTATCTGATTGTAGCAGGGGGACTGGTCCGGTGATTATCCAGCCGAACACAGTCTGTTGTGCTAGAAGTGAACCTAGCACATTGCGGCGAATACCGTCAAGTATGATCGCCGGGAAGAGATCGGCTCCAATGAGAACGTCAACTTGCTGACTTTTGACAAAGTTGACGTCTGCGAGCTCGATGTTACGAGGGAGGCTGCGAAGCAGCTCACTATCGAATGAGTGGGCGGGAAGTCTGCCCGTGATTTCCGACAGCACTAGCGCTTTGGCATGAATCTGAAACGAGGGGTCGCGTGGCGACTTGAGCATAAACTCACAAGATTTCGAAACCTTTGCGGAAATAGTTTCGTTGAGGCCAGAAACCGTTGCTTTCACTGGCCGCATGGGGATTTTGAGCATCTTCTGAACGTGATCAGAGATGAAGGATACTTCGGATCCTGGATCGATGAGGGCACGCGCGGCATAGCAAGTACCGTCGTGGAATATGGTGACCGTAGCGGTTCCTAACAGAACTGGCTTCGGTGCGGCAGCGAAACAAACTTGATGGTTAATTGGCTGATTTCGATCAGTGGACTGTATTTGTTGTTGACTGATTTGGGCGGCGTTAGCCGACGTGGAGGGCCCTGTAAAGGGGGTTGCTCGTGCGTTAAGTGGGTTGTTACGGGGCTGATTGGTTTGCAATGCAGCGTTGCTACTGGGCGAACACTTTGGATATTTAGTGGACAGACGCGACGCTGAGTTAGCTAAGGGTCGATTCTGCGCTTGCTCGTGATGCAGTAACGTATGATGTCGCGCCTGACATGTCGCGCAGTTGTATCTACTGGGGCATCTTTGGATCTGATGCGCTTGCGCGAGACAATTCAAGCATAGACGCAACTTTTTCACTACCTCTAAACGCTTAGCGGAAGTCATTTCCAAAAATTGCGGACAGACTCGGATTGTGTGGTGTTCGGAGCACAACTGACATATGGTCGACGCAACGTTCAACTGGAATGTGTTGACGCGTTTTGTCGAAGGGGCCACCTGTGAAGCGGGTGACGCGCGATTCTTGCCTGCGGGTGCGCCTTTTATATCGTGCACCGATTCCAGCGTTTCAAACCGATGTGTCAAGAATGCGTCGAATCGGACCATTTTCATTCACGTTTATTCGGTATGGATTGTTCCCAAAGCGCCAGGGTGGCTTCCGGAAGACGAGAAGAGCACAAAAAAACTGTAATCGCGTCACAATGTGAGGTGTTGACGCCTTGGATATTATTCGCGATATGGAATCGATTTTCGTCGGTGCAAAAGAATACAGGGGCTAAAGTAGCTTAGCTAGATGGCCTAATACAGAAATAAAACACCAAAATATTTTTATTCCTAACAAAAATTTTATTATGGTTTTATATTTTTCGCTCACGGTGCAAGAATTGTTGACTCTCTTGGCACGAAAAAACGACGGCGCTATATCGATGGGAGCGCTGAACAGTGATTTTGCAGCGTGAGTAGTTGTGTAACTCAGCGTTGACGAGCGCGCTTATCGAACACCGACAAATTTGCGTATACTTCTCTAAACTCAAACTGGTTTAGAGCGCACGATTGTTGACTTTTTGCGATGAGTAGATGAGTAAGTATGTCGCCTCTTCTGCTGCAAGCACGGTACAGTGTGCGCTATTTGGAAATTTTGAACGTTGACGTTGATAGTACAAGTACGAATTTTACACGAAAAACGCGCCGCTTGTAGCGTATCACGCGGAGAGAGCGATCAATGGGAGAGCGAAAGACCGTGTTCTATGCTAGGCTGCAAGCTGAGAGCGTGTCTATGTAAGAGCACGTAAACCAAACAAACCAGCAAAAGGTGGTGGTTTTTTGGTTTCTAAGTGAACCGCGCAGAAGAGCGTAAGCTACGAGCGTGTCTGTGGAGAGCACGAAAACCAAACCAGCCAGCAAAAGGTGGCGGTTTTTTGGTTTTAAGTGAGGAGCGCAAAAGAAAGTGTGAGCGAGCTGTATACAAATATGGCATTTAATTTATTATGGCAAATAATATTGCTCAGCATCGGGTTGTGGGGGCTCTACGGCCGTCATAAAGTGTTCACGTCAGGGTACCAATGAGGATTTATTTAGAATGCTCTTCATTTCTTCTGATCCTTACATTTCGTCCTTGAGAAAAAAATTTATTAGGACAACAAGACCTCTGTTTTGTTGCTTAATAGGTAATTGAATTTGGAACTTGAACCGATTCCAATACCTTTTATTATTTTATGAGTGCAATTCGGAACTTGAACCGAATCCATACCTTTATTCCTTGAGTGATAGTAATTATGTTAAAAATTATTAACACTCTCTGATTCTGAGTTTAGTACTAACTATTTCTTTATTGCATCGATTTAATTTATACATAAAAACACTTAAGTTAAGCATAAATAACAATATCAAAAATAAAATAAAATAAGAAATATTGGTAAATTATAAGGTAAATTAATTGTTTTTAAATTCGGTCAGCGACCGCCAGCGTAATATGAGTGCAGTCAACGACAATGAGCCATGCTCGCAGTCGATGACCCAGTTCTAGGTAGAAAAAGTGCTTCCGTTAGCATAGCGAATCGCGACGTCCTCCCGCCCGTTGAATAGTATTCAAGTCTATACGTTGATCGAATATACGGTGCTCGGTCTCAAACGGGGTGGTTTAGGTGGTCCGGTAGATCGTGGATTTTTATGCCAAATTTTATAGCTGGTGTGAGCCAATAATAGCAGGGTCAGCACCAATGCAGAGTAGCTGATGATATGATGGTGGATTGTACTATTTTCAATAGCTTCTGGAAAGTGTATATTCTTGTTGGATTCCAAGACAGCGTCGAGATCTGAGGTGCCCTCGATATTTTTGTTGCTATTGCTGCTGCCGTTTGAAGTTTTGTTGATTATTAGGGATGGTGCTTCAACCTCGGCTTCAAACTGTGTGTAAGACGTGTGCATTACTGTAGCTATTGTGAAATGTCCCTTGAGGCTCAGCATTGCGTTTCGTATTGTGCAATTGCTGTTTAATGTCAACATTCCTGTGTTAACCAACGAGAGCTGTTGTAACTCAGTCCCACATACAGCTGTTAATTCAGTTTTAGTATGAACCGAAAAAATCCATTGATTGCCCTTGCGTTATGAGCCAGTGCGTTAACTCCGTAGATGAGTTGCCTATTTGAGCATATGTACATATCGTCATCCAATCGATTGCAAGCCCTTAATTCCTCCCACGTCATTGGAAAATATTTATCCCGATGAGCATTGATGGCCATTATCTCCATGCTAGGGTGAATTCTCATGAGTGTTCCATTGCGAACTGCGGGAATGGGCACCAGATTAAATAGATGATAAGATTCCAGGCCTACTAATGGGATCATTATTTTGAATATGGCATGTTGGTCTGTCAATGTGCCCTTGATGTCCATTGTTTGTACAATTGTAGAAGGTTGTTATCGCTATTGGGAAGTAACAGTCCTGGCGATATATGGTTTTTAATTTCCTTTAATTGATCTTGTAGTTGTTTCGGCGTCAGCAGTAGTGGACTGATGCGCTCATGATGTACCGCAGTCATTACATCCAAGATTGCGGTTTGAACTCTTCTTAGATTTACGACCATTGCTGAGAGTTGTGTGGAAAACGATATATACCATTGGAAGATTTTGTAATGGTCGATTTCATCCATTAGTTCAGCAAGTTGATCATTTATGTGTTTCAGATTAGCTTGTGATTCCAATTCCTTTCTTTTGACAATATTTATTGTTGAATCTATTATGGAGGTTTGGTTTTTCATTAACTCTAAGAGGAATTCTTCATTGTTTCGGACCTTGTTGATGGTGGTGGACATTTCTTTGGCATATTCACTATCTAACACTCCAAATAGGGAACGGGCGACATTTCCAAAAATGTCTAATGCCGCTCGTTTTTTGCGAGTAGTATGTAGGATATCGCTGTCAACTTGCATTTCGTTCCTTAATGTTCTAAAGTGCGCTGTTAAGGCGAGGCAAGGTTTATTATCCTTTAGTTTCCGACATATGTGGTCTAATGCATTTGTGCCGTTCTCAAAGGCCTCTAGTTCGTTTTGAAGTGGTAGCAGATCGTAATATATAATTATCGTCCAGGCTGTAGGAGAAATCTCAGTGAATCCTATTCCATCGAAGTATATTCCAAGTCCGTTGCTGAAATTCGTTATATTTATAGAACCAGCGCATATAAGTGGTAGCAAGAAAAGAGCAGCTATGCAGTTGATCACCATTGGAGTGTGAGCTATTCGTTTTCTTTTTGACGGTGTAGAATATTCTTCGTTGAGCTCCTTCTGAGGCTTCGGTGGGATTTCAGCTCCTTCGTGTGAATGTTTCTGAACCACTGAGCTAGTTGATCCTTCATCTGGAGTTGCCGCTGGGATAGAATCTTCCTTCATTAATGGGGCTAAATTATGGATTGGTCGACGAAGCATACCAGACGCGGTTTTTAGATCCACAACTCGTACTGCTCCATCAGGACCGCGGTATATTTTGGTCATTCTTCCCAGAGGCCAGTTGAGGGCTGGCACGTTGTCAGTTTTAATGATTACCAGCGTGTCTTTCTTAATATCAGCGATTTGCTTCGTCCATTTTTGTCTGTGTTGTAATTGATTTAAATACTCCACGTTCCATCTTTTCCAAAATTCATGCTTTAGTTCGGATACTAATTTCCATCTTGTACTAAGAGTTGTCTTCAGTTTAGGTGCACACGCATCCACTTGAGCAGTCAGGGGTTCGCCGATTAAAAAATCACCAGGTGTTAATGCTGTGAGGTCATTAGGATCGTTGGGCATCGGAGTTAAAGAGCGTGAATTCAATATTGCTTCGACTTCTACTATGACTATTTCCATTTCTTCATATGTCAGAGATGCTGTTGATACGCTTCTCAGCAACAGACGCTTTGCAGATTTCACCGCCGCTTCCCAAAGGCCTCCGAAATGTGGTGCTCTAGGAGGAATAAACTTGAACTCGATTCCCTTAGCGCCACATGCCCCCTTAATGCTGTTTTGCGCCTTATCCGAAAAAATCGTCTCATTTAACTCCGTCAACATGTTCTTGGCTCCAACGAAATTTGTTGCATTATCAGAGTATAATGTTTGACATCTTCCGCGTCTGCTAATACATCTTTTTATTGCGCCAATGAATGCTTCAGTAGTTAGATCGCTGACCAATTCCAGGTGGACAGCTTTAGTCGCGAAACAGCAAAAGATTGCGAGATAAATCTTATGTGGTTTTTTACCTCGAATTTTATAGTGTACCCAAAAAGGGCCACAATAATCTACTCCTGATGTAATAAACGGTCGCGCTGGCGATATTCTTCCTGCTGGTAGATTTCCCATTATTTGCTTAAATAGGTGAGGTTTTGCTCGATTACACCGAACACAATTTTGAATAACACCTCTCGTCATATATTTGCCTTTTATGATCCAGAATTGCTGTCTGGATATAGCCAGAAGTGCCTGGGCTCCGCAATGTTTGTTGTCTTCATGCAGACCCCGGAGCAGTAACCTTACCAATGAATCATTATATGGTAAGAGTAGTGGATGTTTTGCATCGTATGATAGATTAGCTGCTTGTAGACGACCTCCCACTCGAAGAAGATTGTGTTCATCCATAAATGGTGATAATACGAATACGATTTATTGAATTTGCCTTGTCTAACGCCTTGTGTTGAGTAAGTGCTTTGATTTCTGTTGCGAAGTCTGATTGCTGTATTGTTTGTACTATTAGTTGTAGGCCCTTTTGTAATTCTTGTGGTGATAATTCCTTCTCCTGTAACCGTGGTGCAGTATGTCGTACGTTGCTGATAAACCGCAATACATAGGCAACAATGCGTTGCAGTGTGCGAAAAGAATGCCTGTGATTAATACCATATATAAGTTCTTCTCTTCCCGCCGTGCTTATTAACGAGGTTGCTGCGATTGATTTCCTTTCTAATTCGGGTTCATGGCTTGAGGGTTTTGAAAATGCTGCAGGCCAGTGAGATTCATTGCCGTGCAAGAAGAAGGGACCGTAGAACCACATATCGCAATTTGGTAATTTATCCGCTGTTAGGCCTCTTGATAGGACGTCTGCGGGATTTTCCTTCGTATTAACATACCGCCACTGCGTAGGTGTTGTTCTTTGTTGAATTTTTGCGATCCTAGTGGCCACAAAGGTGTGAAAGGATGACGCTGTTGAGTGTATCCAGTAGTGTACCACCTGAGAGTCCGACCATAAGAAGGCCTTGGCGTCTTGCAATCTTAGATCGATTTTTACCCTGGTTGTAAGTTCGGAGCCTAAAACAGCTGCACATAGTTCTAGGCGTGGTATAGTTTGCTTTTTAAGTGGGGCAACTCTAGATCTCGCACACAGCAATCGCAGTATAACCTGTCCGTTTCTGAATGTAGATCTTAGATATACCGCTGCCCCGTAAGCCTTTTCTGAGGCATTTGCAAATGTGTGGATTTGCACTGAAATTGGTATTTCCCTTTTGAAGACATGTCTATCAATTCTAATTTTATTTAGAGATGCCGACATTTCTTGAAAGCTGCGCCATTCCCTTTGTAGTTGCGCTGGTAAGACGTCATCCCATGCCAGCTTCAATTGCCAAAGCTGCTGGATGAATATTTTGGCAATTAACACTACAGGTGCGAGGATTCCCAGAGGATCGAAAATGCGAGCCAAGTCCGACGTAACTGATCGCTTTGTTGAACATTGTGTGGGAGTCATTTTCACCCGAACTGAGAATTGATCATCCCTTGGTAGCCACATTACACCTAGTGTCTTTATGTAAGGAGAATGTGCAGAGTGGAGATCAAGATCAACTTCTTGATCATGAGATGAAATGTTCTCGAGCAATTTTGCATCATTAGCGCACCACTTGCACAGCTTAAACCCTGCGTTATCTAAGATGTGCCTCAGTTGTGCTTGAATTTCTAATGTTGCGGCGATTCTGTTTGCACCGCTCAAGCAATCATCCATATAAAAGTCATCTAGTAGCACTTGAGATCCCATTGGATGATCCAACTTGTTCTGCCTTGCTAGCGTTTGAAGGCATTTTGTAGCTAAGTACGGTGCGGCCGACGTCCCATATGTTACTGTTTGTAGACGATAATACCTTTTAGGAATATTTTTCCTAATATTAATCAAACACTTGGTTTGGGTTTAACCCGCTTGCCGGTGCAAGCCTTTATTGACAAGTCTTTTATAGTTGGTTTACAAAAAGCACGTTATGGGTTCTGAGTCGCGGGAGAGACTGTGACTGCTATCTTGAGCGATCAAGAAACTTCTGGTTTGCTAAGGCCATGGCAGCATATCCCAAAGGGTATGCCACCATAGCCACTTGAGCAACGCTTTGACTGCGACGTAGCAGAGGGCTACGATAACCAAAACGACAATTGTGTAGTGATACATATTGTCCGTTACTTTGTCGTCGACGCGGCCGCGATGTCGTATTTATACTTACTCCGCTTTCTGCCAGCGGCGGCAGAAAGAAAAGCAGCGCCGAATACGACACCGGCGAACGTCCACGACAATCGCATGTTTATTCAATGCCGGCAGCGGGTAGCTAATCCATCTAGCCGGCGGAATGCAAACAGTGGCGACGACAAAGTGCACACTCAGCATTGCTGTATCGTTTACAGCAATAAATAGTAAATAGCGAGTGTTTGTTTGCTTTGGCTCGTCGATCGATCGATCAGCCAAGATGCGCAAACTTACTTTGGAGTGGAGTGCAAGAAAGTGTCGCGTCGTTAAGGATCCGATATTTAACGACTCCACCTAATTAGAGTTTAATGCCCGGACGTGTGTGGTATGTATGATCGCTCGTCAGCGAACACATACCCGCACACGCGCACGCAACAACCTTAATTCTTGTTTGCTATTGTTTCGCCAAATTATCAGCTGATATCTCTGATCCTCACGATGTATTAAGATTTGCCGATACATTTTTTCGATATCAGCGGAGAATGCATATTTGTGGAGCGAATTAAAATGGAGAAGAGTTCCTCTTGAATCGTTGGTCCGACGTGTAGTATATCATTTAGGGAGAGTCCTGACGACGACTTTGCTGAAGCATCGAAGACGACCCGTAATTTAGTGGTACTACTATCCGGCTTAAGAACGCAATGATGAGGAATGAAGTAGTGTTCCTTTGGTACATCTTTGGGTGCGATCTCTTCCATATGTCCAAGTTGAGAATACTCTTCCATAAAGTTGCAATAGGCTGTGTTCAGAGTTTGATCTTTTTGTAATCGTCTCTCAAGAGCATAAAATCGGTTAAGAGCCATTGAAAATGACTCTCCCAATCCTTCACCCTTTTCTGCTAGTGGTAACCGGACTATGAAACGTCCAGTTGCGGATCTTGATACTGTTTGCGTAAAGCTGCTTTCACATAGCTGTTCTGCCACCGTCAACTGTTTTTTCTCATCCTCAGTGTTCTCCAATAACCAAAATTTTTCTATTAACTCGTCTGTGCTTTCGTTGCGGTCAGGAAAGATACCGCACGTAACAGGTTGATGAATTGTTGAGTTCATTTTTCCCGATACTATCCATCCTAATTTTGTATTTTGTAGGATGGGCATATCTTTGCCAAGTTTTAACTGTTCGATTTGCATTAAATCGTAGAAAAACTCTGCTCCTAAGAGTACATCGATTTTCCTCGGTTTGTCGAAGGTTGGGTCCGCTAATTTCACGTTACTTGGTATGGACCATTTTGAAATGTCCAACGTTTGTGTCGGCTGTGGTGCCACAATTTGCGCTAATATATATGCCTCGAGCCTGGTGTAGAAGGTTCCATCTTGTGATTGAAGTCCTACATTGACCCTGTTGCTGGAGTTGCGAGTCTTGCGTCCGATGCCTTCGATTTGAAGTGATGAAGTTCGGGGCGATAGGGATAGCTTCTTGATGAGCCTCTGAGTTACCAGATTAACTTGCGAACCGGAATCTAAAACTGCCTTAAAGTTGAATGACCTGCCATTGGCTGCAGAAATTCACACTACAGCGGTGGCCAGTATAACATACGCCTGCCTGTTGGCTTGTTGATTGGCTGATGCTACTGTAGTTGGCGCGTTATCTGTCTTAATAGGTGTAGAGTTTGTTGGCCGAGTGCTGTCCTTAACTTGCTGCTTGTTCTGCCCTGTACTGAAGGTTTGAGTATGCTCCAAATGTAATAAGGTGTTGTGTTTTTTATTACATCGACTGCAACTTCGCGAAGGACACTGACCAGCCAGATGACCTGCTTTCAAACAGTTCACACAAAGATTTTGCTTGCGCACAAATTTTAATCGGTCTGATGCTCCAAGCTGAAGAAAGTGTGGACACGCAAATAAGGGATGCCTGCCACATTTGCATGATCGACATGTGTTATTGTCCTGAGGGTTCGAGACGAATGTTGCATGGACATGTGCAGTTTTCTGAACTTCTGGAACCTTATCCCTTTGTCCAATCATTTCCAGTGATAAGAACTGTCTTTCCAAAAAGGTAAGAAAGTCGGGAATCGTTTGCACTCCTCTGAGCCTCGAAATTGTTTGCTCATATCGAATCAATGACTGTCTGTCCAGCTTTTTCGTAAGTAAATTTAATAATAAGGGATCCCATTGGGCCGTGGCAATTTCCAAATTGTTTAGGGCCAGCAGACATTGCAGCAGCAGTTGTATCGTGTAATCCCTTTAACGCCATTACTGATCCAGATACTGATGGCTGATCGACGATTTTTTGGAGTTTTTACCAATTAGAGTTGATACCAATACCCTTTTATTGTTATAGCGCTGTCGCAGCATTGTCCAAGCCACATCATAATTTTCCTCAGTGGGTGCTAAGTGACTGACTAATCTTTCGGCTTCTCCAAGAAGGTTCGATTTCAAGTAAAACATTTTTTTAACCTTCGGGATGGGTTGCCGGTCCACCATTTGCGAAAAGAGATCGAAGAACTGACGCCAGTGAAGATAACTTCCATCAAATTTAGGAATTGTTAACTTAGGTAGATGTACGTTGGTTTGCAATGTTGAATTATTTGTAGTTGAAGTTGTTGATGACTCGCTACTTGTTTTCTGTTGTTCTGCAATGACTGCTAAGTTGACTAAAGTCTGCTGCACTTGTTCTTCCATATCGACATATTGCTGTATGTTATAACCGACGGATTCGGGACTTTCAAATTGAGTCCAGATCTCATCGTTTATTTGTTCAATTTGTTTCCATGCTTGATTGATAGTTTTTATATTGATGTCGTAGTTTAGCTGTGGCTGAGGCTGCCTGTTGCTATTTACGATATGAATTATTGACATGAACAACAATGCGTTTTGTTCTTTTTTTGTTAATTTTTCGTTTTATTAGTGTACCTTCTAGTGATATTCTTGTCTCTTTTAGCTTGTCTCTTTGGCGAAATTGCGAGGTATTTATTCCATTTTTGGGAAAATGATCTATTAGTTTTATTGTGATCTATGATTTATAATGATCTATTTAATTGTGTTGTTACTGTCATATTTTATCTCTATCTTATTTATAGTTTATAATTCGGTCATATGTATTTATTCTATCCTATTATATTAATTGATTTTGTCCTACTCCTAATAAGGTGACTATTGTAAATAAATTAATTTTATGTTCTCCTAATTTCCTATTTACTTTTTTAAAGTGCATTTCTTAAATTGCACGAAATTACCTATTTTCTTATTTACTATTATATGCCTTAAGTAAGTTATTGTGGAAATATTTTTCCCTTCCCTTATTTAAAACTGTAGTAATTGGACTTTTAATCTTTACTACTTTATATGGCCCTGTCCATATTGGAGAAAACTTATTTTTCCTAGTTTGGTTCTTAATTAATACACTATCTCCTATTTTAAACTCTACTACATATACATAATTTATTATCATACTGTATCTTAGCTACCTGTTTTGCTAAATCCTGATTCTTTCTCACTATTTCATGCGCTCTCTGTATTTGGAATTTCAAAACTTTATTCGGATCTTCGGCATTATATACCGGACTGCACTTTCTTTTTAAGTTAGTCGGCATCTGTATATCAAATCCGAATAAAGTACGGAACGGTGTTTGCTTGGTCGTAATGTGGGGTGTGTGATTATGATTAGCAAAACTACGCAAATATTCTGCTAAAGGTCTATGGCTTCTTTCTAATGAAACATTTGCTTGTGGATGGTAAGGCGTAATATGTAACTTTTTAATCCCTAACAGTTTGCATGTATCTGAGAACAATTTTTATATGAAATTAGTTCCGTTATCTGTAATTAAAATTCTCGGAACTCCGTAGCGCGTGATCACTTCATCATAGAAAGCCCTGGCCACAGTACTTGCTTCCGCGTCTGGGATAGCTGTACATGCCATAAATTTTGAAAACTCATCTTGGAATGTTAAAATATATTTGTTACCGGATACGGTTTCTGGTAGAATACCTACTATATCCATGTAAACTTTGTCGAATGGCCGCATTGGTGTATGTTAGCACCATGGGCATTTTTGTCAATTTCGAACTTTTGTTCGCTTGGCACTTTGGGCAGTTTTTTATAAATTCTTTTATTTGTTTTTGCATTCCTGGCCATCTAAATTGTTTCCGAATTCTTAAATACGTTTTCATTGTACTGTTGTATGTCGCGATCGCAATTTCCAGTTCCGGGAGACAAGAACTTTCAAGGCCAGTATTATTGTTTTTATAATACTACTCCGCGAGGGAGTCAAGGCCAAATTCACATTAATGCAACCACAGCACTTTGCTTGGTAAGCCCGAAGCTTTAGTTTAATTTGGTTTAGTCAAGCTTTGGTTTAATTAACTTCCAAAGTCAAGTCAATAACCAGAACACTTCGCATGAAATGGATTGTGGAAGCTAGCTTTCAATAGCGAGCTTCCAAACCATAAACACCATAGCGCTTTATCTTTGAATGGATTGTGGAAGCTAGCTTTCTGTAGCAAGCTTCCAAACCATAAAATCGCTCGTCTTGAAAAACAAACGATCAGAATCCACACGCGGTAGAATTAAATTGAGAACGATATTCTTCCGCAATTGGATTTTGCGAATCTCACAAATTTGAAATTGTGAAATAATGGAAATTGTGAACCACGGCATACTGACCCACTTCATTCGGTCGACGTCTGTGTCAACCGAGCTAACGTGGAAACTAGAAAAGATTCCATCGGGTCTTGTGTAAAAATGGACGAAAAATAAACGACGAGGTCATCTCTAGAAACGCGTATAAAGTTGCGGTAAAGTTAGTGTTAGATTAAGATAGTTAATAGTGTCGCTAAAAGTGATTGTAAGAGTAATATCTATATATCTATCTATATATATAAAAATAAGTTGCATTGTGTTAGTAATTGATGTTCTCTGGAATGCGTGAACCGATTTTGTTTCTATCATTCTTAATATGAAAGGTGACGTCAATACCAAGATTTTTATGTATAAACGGTCTCTGTATGTGTATTATTCATGAGTTATAGCCATTTTAGTGAAACCATTAATTTAGTTTATTATGCACAGCAATGAGCTTTCTTATATGTTAACTTAGCGGATATTTAAAACATTAAATCAAACAGCTAATATATACATTGTTATAACTATTTTATGGGTGGTCGTCTCTTGTTTCAATTGTCCTCGGGACAATTAATAAAACTCCTTGTTGTTGGGTTTTATTTAATCTTCCTTTAATTTTTCTGTGGGGTTTCTATTATTTTAACACGGCGGACACTAGTTATATTCTTAACACTAGTTTTATCGACACAATTTATTAATTAACTTAACTCAATCGCGACTTTATAAGCGACGTACTTTTATTTACAAGGTTACTCTACGACCACGTCGCTTGGATATAATTTTTAGACTCCCGTTGGAATCTTCTCCTTGTTTCCACGTTGGCTTGGTTGTCGCCAGAGATAACGAGATTGGAAACTTAGAACAAAACAGCTGTTCAAAAAAACAGCCGCGTGTTGTTTCTGTAAATTTTCTATGCAAACTCACCCGCCAAAAGCATAAACAAAGGTTTGTTTATCCTTTTGGCGGGGAGTTTCGAAGACTCGACTGAAAACGGTGAGTTTCAATACAAATGTTACAAAAACAAATTTAATTGAATGTCATTTAAATGAATGAAGAAAAGTCATTATAATCTCTGTTTCCCGCTTTTTAAGCTGTCATTCACAAATTGATTGATATTGGAACGCTAAAGATAAGTACTCGCAAAAGTTTTACAATTATTTATTAATATTGTTTTGAAATGTCAACAACCAATTTTAACAATTTGGAAAATTAAACTTTGACATTTACTTTGAAATGTTATATACGTTTTGTTGTAAATATTGTGTCATTTGCTTCTACTTGCGACTTGCATTCTTGCCTTTGATCTATTTCTATAAAATCAGTACCCCGTGGTCTGCATGAAGTAAGGTTTGCATGTATTACATAACTCATTTACTAATTTTTTATTTTAGTATTAACTAATAGTTAATATTAGTAATTAGTATTAATAAATTTAGTGTTTTGTAGTTGTAGTTGCATGTGCACGGGTGATATAGGGCTACTGGGGAACCGAACACCCTGAAAAATCGGCAACTCCCCTTGACTCTTATCTCAATGGTGGTGTGGAAACAGCATGATCTCTATAACTTTCAGAATTGTCATCTAATAAAGAACTAAAAAATATCCTTTATATCTTTTTTTAAAATATACAAATATAAAAAACTATATGAATAATATAATATTTGAACTAAATTAAATAATATTTTAATCAAATTTCTAGAATCACATAAAAATACCCACAGAAATAAATTTATGCCCACATTTTACAATTTGTCTACTTATGGTGGCAACCGCTTGCAAAAAATGTTGGTGAATAATACCCTCAAAAGATAAAGCGTCACTTGCTATCTCTTTCTGGCTGCAAAAGAAATGTAGCCAAATTCACCAGGTCATAAAAAATCGATCTTGTTTTCATCTTTATCTGAAGATAAAAGAGTTTCCAATCTCATTAATCTCTGGTTGACGCACCCGTCGACCGAATCAAAGTGGGTCGGTGTTGGCGCGTGTCGCAATTTCCCTTATTCCGCGATTTTAGTATTTCGCAATTTTTATATTTCGCAATACCAATAACGGCAGAATTAAATCGTTCCCAATTTAATTCTTCCGCGTTTGGTTTTGGATCTTTTTTATTATTTCCTCTAACCAAGCGTTTTATGGTCAATGCAAAGAGCTATGATTTTTATGGTTTGGAAGCTCGGTATTGAGCGCTAGCTTCCACGATCCATACCAATGCTAAACGCTATGGTTGCTGGCTTGGCTTTCCAAAGCTTGACTAAAGCTTCTGGCTACCAAATAAGGTGCTGCGGTTGCAGGCTTGGCTTTCAAGTTTACTTTAACGAAAGCTTGGATGGAAATTGCGATCGCGACATACAACATCCCTCCACCCTAGGGGAAGAAAAATTTAGTATCGTATAAAACGATATTAAATTTTTCTTGTACATTTATGATTGGGTTTTGGTGGCTTATGTGTCTCTGTTCTTTCTATATTATGTAATAGTACTTAATGTAGTGTATGTATGTAATAATACGTGTTTGGCGTTTTATATACAAATTTTATAATATACTATATAAACTAATTAACATATAAAATAAATATATAAAAATAAAATGATATAATACAAATGAAATAAAATTTTGTTGTGTAGAACATATTGACGCTGGTGTCGGCGTTGACGTTGCTGCGGATGTACACGTTGACGATGGTGTCGACGTTGACGTCGATCTTGACGTTGCTGTTGCCGAACATGTTGACGATGGTTTCGATGTTGACGTTGTTTTCGAGCTTGACGCTGCTGTTGCTGAGCATGGTCTCGACGTTACTTGAATGTACATGTTGAAGTCGACGCACAGTGGACTAGAATTGCCGTTTTCGACTTAGTCGCGGTCAAAATTCTGTAACTTTTGATCAGATTAAGATATTTGAATGCGGTTCTTTGCAAATGAAAGAATAAACATGTATCTTTACGCTAATCTAAGTACGAAATATCTAGATATTTTTTTATATTTTTAAACAATTTCGACACGTCAGTCGCGTTCAATCAAAGTCGCGTCAAAAAAATAACCTTTTTATCTTATTTGTTTTGTTTTTTTATTAAGTATTATTAAGCAATATTAAAAGTTTATTGTTTCAGTATAACAATTTAAATTGAGTTTGGGATACTCAATTTCGACAAAAAAAAATTTCACAATACTTAAAACTGTGTGCCTTTAGTATGAAAAAGAAACATAGTCGCATGTAAACATTGCTAAAATAAGAACACCAGGTATTTTTTCATTGTTATGATCATTTATTTATTTAAAAAATTTAAATATAGGAACAGTTTTACATAAATTATTACATACTCTAAAACACAAATACAATTTACAATAATACATACTTATTTATTTTCAAAAAAATATTCGTCTGTAAATTTCATTAGAAGTTCTCCAGCTTCTCTATCTAGAGGTATTGTTGTCTTAATAAACTTTTTTCTCAAAGACGAAATGTAAGGATCAGAAGAAATGAAGAGCATTCTAAATAAATCCTCATTGGTACCCTGACGTGAACACTTTCTTGTGTTGTGCTCTCTATAGTATCTATAGTCTTTGTCGTTTTTCTTGTGCTTCTTCCGATAAATCTCCAATGGGTAATATATGATGGTTAATTATGTCCTCCCCATGCATTAAAACCTTATGAACTGTCGGTGACATAGTTCTCCATGGATAAAACGTGTTGTATAAATCCGCAGTTTTTTTGTGTATTTCGCAAACTTCAAAGCATTTATTTCTCGATTACTGCTTATCACTTGTAAAATTGTTTTGAAGTTGATTATTAGATTTAAATCAACTCCCGTAATTCGGGAAGTGGAATTCGGGTCTCCAAAAAACCTTCTAGCTGTATTGCCATCATTTGAGTTACCTGGACCAGCCTTCGGCATATCGACGATGAGGCCCTCTTTTCGGAACTCAGCTTGAACTTTATGTTTTTTTCCCGTCTGAGTATTTTATTATTGTCATTTCTCACCGTACCGCTTTCTCCGAAGTCCAAATCATATGATATTTTTAAAATATGTTCCATGAAACGAATTTTAGTATGGAGTGGTGATAATCCAAACGCATAACCAGCTGTCTTGTCGGGATTTACTGGAGATTCACTCAAAGCTTTTCGAGTTGCTCCACAAATTGTGCAAGATGATGTAGCTTTTGTGTCCGTCAATGCTTGAACAGTTTTCCTGTCGACCATTGTAATAAATAGCCTGTGCTGGACTGTGATTTCTTTTCCGTTGTATACAAAAGCAGAGTCTTCTAAATTGTCTATTTGCGCATTTACTGAAGACACTTCCTGTTGAATTAGCTGCACGCTTTCCTTTTTATATATGAATTTTATGGGACGGCAATATTTAGTCGTTGATGGCGATGGGTTTTTCCACAAATTCTCCGATATTTGTAACACATTTGCTGAAGATGTGGATGGCTTGTCGACTATTGCAGGAGAAGTGTCGTATAATCGCAAAGGTACAAGAGAGACCATAAACATATCGGCGTCAGTAATACCTTCATCAATGCCTTCCAAAATACGCTCTGAAGTGTGATCCAACAATGCTTGTAAACTGACTTCTGCTGATATTGTTGTTATGCTGCCTTCATTTAGATGTGGTATACATCGATCCTTCGCAGTAAGAATATGTTCGTAAGCTGGATAACATTTCACTCCAATTTCCATAGCACTGGTCCTTATTAATTTATATTGGTGTTTTGTCATTTTTGCGTCAATATAAATAGCCAACGCTGCATCCGGGGAAAATTGATTAGCTTCTTTGTTATCATCTTGCACTTGGTTAGGAGTTGGGAAGGAATTGAGAACCCTTCTCAGTAGATTTGGACTAGCATGTGAAGCTCTTTCGACTATGGAAGCTTCCGCATATTTCTTTTCTCATCTGAGTCGCTGAAGATATGCTCTTGATACCATGTCCGCTCCAAAAGTTGTTGTTATTTCCTTTATTTTTCTTCTTTTCGTCCGATCGGAACAGTCTTCAAATGATGCTTCTGGTCTTCCGATATCATTTGCTATCTCCGCCTGTTCATCGTCACTGTACTCATCTTCCAAATCTATTTCGAAATCCTTGTTTAACCAGTCCTGGTATTTATTATACATTTTGATTTTGGAGTAGGTGCAATTTTTATAATAACCTTTCAGGTTCTTTAGAAATGCCTGTATCCTATTTCTCAATTTCTTCATAGTGTTCCCACTCAAAATTTTGTCTCCGGTTATTTCTCCAATTATGTCGTCCATGTTTAATTTTTTTGTCAAGTGGAGATCAGCAAGAAAAGAGAAAGAGTAACAGAAAGAGTAAAGAGAAAAAGTAACAGGTATGTTCATTAGACCGGTCCTTATTTATATGGACAAATTTATTTTCTCGAATATATGTTACGGCAAGCGCTAAAAATATTCGTTTTAGTCTCACAAAGCATAAAAAAAAATTTGACAACGATTGGATAATTTTTAGCCGTGCCCCAAGCACCTTTTTGTTTTTATTATGAGAAATAAGGCAAAAAAAAATATATTTTTTTATTTTATTTGCATTTATTTGAAAAGTAAGAATAAACTGAAATATTTTTGTTAATTACATACTCATAGTAACATTAATATTATTTTAATTTAATAGTGAAGTTCTTTTTAAAAGTGGGATAATTCATGTTATATTCTTTAACCACTTGAAAAAGGAATTGTTTCTCCTCTTCATTGTGGGTTAATTTATTATTATAATCTGTAATGAATTTGGCGCCTCTTTCAGCTGCATCATTTACTACAGATAAGTTTTTACAAATTTGTGATCCCTGAGCGTAGTCAAATCTTTCATTCCAATCCGACGGATCGACTTGCAAAAATTCTTTTGAAATTTCTAAGCGATCAAAGAACGCGTGTGTATTGGAATTTACAAAATCGCTTAAATCTTTTTACGCAAATGTGTCGATATTTGTTGGATTAGTTATTATTCGCTTGCATTTTTCTGTATTTGCTTTAACATTAATTGCCTGAACCATTTTTTTTTTAATTGCAACACTTACATTAGGATCGAAGAATGAAAGACCGACTGCTTCTTCCGACAAATACCACAAATGATTGCTTATTTTTTGTAGCAAAGCAAGAGCTATATCCCTTTCAGGATAAGCTATAATATTTTTAATTAAATTTAGGTCTTGATTTGGTGCTTCAATTGCTTTAGTGCATCCAAACCAGGCTTTTACATAAATACGAACTATAAACAGACAGACACTACGTATACCGTTTAGCTCTTGTTTGGTCATATTGAATTCATTACGAAACAAATACATTTTAAGTGCATAAATAGATTTTGACATCCATCGAGCATGAGAAGTTGCAGCAGGTATGAGAAAGGTGTTAAAATTCGACACCGTACCACCAAGAAAACTGACAACTAATTGTAATAATTCTTTCTAGTCGCGTCTGCTATGAGCTTGTTTTAAGTTATCTAGGCAGTAATTTAAAATTGTTCCACGTTCTTCAGCTGTCAATACTGTAATAATGTGTTCATCTTCTAAACAACTCTTATAATTTAATTTGTCAATATTATTCCAGTATTTGCTAAAGCGATTAAAAATTAGCACTTCTGGACCGGCTGTAGTAGCCACTCTAATTTCAATCACTTTACGGATCAACAACTCGTAAATATGGTGTCTGCAGGGAAAATATAATAAATCGCGACCTAGTTTTCCTTCAAGCAGAGCAGCAGCACCGTTTTGTGCTCCTGTATTATGAGCAGTTGTGTCGAAGCAGATAATTTCAACTCGATCAAGCATTTCATATTCTTTTATTGAATTAAACACGGCATCTGATATTTCTTTTCCACTCGAAGATTTTAACTTTGGAATGCCAAGTAGTTTATCGATACCTTGAGATGAGACTATGATTGGCAAGCGATCAACTTTTTCCCTGCCACTAATTTCTGGTAACATTGTACCATCCCAATGCAAAACAAAACTACGTGGAATCTGGAAAAAAAAACTCAAGTTTCTTAATTTATACTCAAAACATAAAAAAAGAAGCATAGGGAAAAACACAAACACATTACAGTACTTACATCAAAGTTTGCTGCAATGTTTTGTGCTGTTGTTGCACGATGTTTCTGACGCATTCGACGAATTGATGAACGATTTAGTATAAGATCTTCGATATCATAGCCCAACGCGTCAGCAGTTGCACTTAGGATATGAACTGCAGCACCATCAGTGATTTTCCACTTATCCAAAGTTGAAAGCAGTCTTGGTGTAAACAAATTTGTTTTACCTCTGGATATACCTGATATACCTGGATATGCATTTCCTGCTGATGTTGATGCTACAACTTCAATATTGTTTTCGTCGTCAATGTCAATCATACCTGTTTTACAACAATAATTCTGATTTGCTTAAAAGATATAATTCTTAATTGTATACCTCTTTGAGTATGTTGTTCATATAACTCTTTTCGTTCATCTTCTTTTATTCGACGCTGGTTTTCTTGTTCTTTCTGGACTGCCTTTTTGTAATATCCTGCCTGCTTTGTAATATCTCTCCACTCGTTGTATAATTTTTCCAGCTTCTCAATGCAGTGTTTTTCATGGTGTGTTGGAATTCGTGCTTTTTGCCAAAACGTACTAACCTCAGCAACAACTAATTTAGAACTTTCTCTTAAATTTAAACCAACTATTCTTAAATTATAAAATAAAACTTGTAGCACTTGTTTTCTTCCTGGTAATTTAGCTCCAGTAATTTGGTGGTCAATTACGCCAATTAACATAATATCATCATCCGATCGAAATCTTTTGGTTGTCATCGCTTTGGATTTTTAATTTTAAAATTTATTTGTTCAATTTTTTAAAGGTAATCTTTTGGACAATATTCTTTTAAATTTTTTTGTTTGAACTTCACGATTTCACTAAATTCGTCGATCTCCACGTGTGAAAGTTGCAATACAAAATGATTTATTTATGCGAATTTTCGTCAGACGTACACAACAACAACACAGTACTGGGCCGCCACAAAAAAAGAGAGAGTGTGTGTCACATTTGCCAAACGCACACACACACATTTCAATAAGTACTTACCAACAGGGCTGCCAGATACATTTCAAGAAAAACCGGGGAAAAACATTTCAATGTTGGCGGGGGCACGGCTAAAAATTGTCCAATCAAGCTCAAATTTTTTTTGTGTATTTTTAGGATCAAATAAAATGGTTTTAGCGCTTGCCGTCATTCGAATTCGAAAAAAAAGAAATAAGGACCGGTCTAATGTTCATATTTTTTTTTTTGCTTATGACTTCTCTATCAGAAATTGTTTTCAACAATGATACATGTAGACAGAAAACATACCTTTTTATAGAACTTTGAGTCGATGAGATGATATTAAGGCTACCGGAATTTTATTAGTCCTCATACTTGAATGATGAATTCCTCGAAGTGATGTTTTATTTAATAGGTAAATAATAAAAAACGATTATTATATTAGAAACTTCACTATAATAAAATTAAATAATTAAGATAAGGAAATAAACTCTATTCCGTGAAAAAATCGATCAAACAGGTACGAAAATACACCCCTTCCTAAAATCACAGGTACTCAGGAATATACACAAAACAGGTAGTTAAAATTTTCAAACGAAAAAAAAACGGTTCCGGCGGGTCCGGGCGGGTCATGTATGTTTGAGGCATTTGTTTATAACACTTCATAGTTTCAAGAACAATAAACTCTAGGATAAGCATTTATAAGCGCTGAGACTTATAATCTCCCAAAGTTAAAATATATATAAAAATTAACGTTTTTTTCAAAAATTACCGAAAAATACTTAGACTCAAGGCACAAAGTTGTTGTTATATTTTTCCTATAGATAATTAAATGACCTTTCAGAAACTACTTAATTCATTGAGTTATGTTGACTACTTTTTTAGATACAGTCATTTGAATTTTGGCAAAAAACAAAAAAAATACAACTTTTTAGAGAATGAAAAAAAGGTCCACATTTGATCGCCCACCAAAACTATTCACGAAGGTTTCCAACCGAGATATTTTGGCTCATGAGGTAGTGAACTATTATAAACAAAATTGCATACCAAATTTTTCAAAAACTCGGCGCGACTTTTTGGACTTTTGGCCGCGGTTCCGAAGCGATAGTCCACTGTGCGACGTTGCTGCTACTGTTGATGTACACCCCGTTGTATCAATATCTTCTTCTCGAGGTTTATGTAGGAATGCTGTAGCTGACTTAGGTAGCGGTAGCTGACTTAGTTGTAGTTTTTGTAATATGTTTGTTGGTAGAATATGCTTCCCACAATTGGGATCAGTTGTTGTTCGCTTTAGCTGTTGATGGTTGAGATTTTTCAAAATCATCATTTGTACATAAGCTGACTGCTGATGCTCTCGATTTGCTTGTACTTGTGTTGCATTTCTTACATCGCCAGCACTTTATGTATTTTGTGACTGTTGTTGCTGTGAGGGGCTCAGTCTTAGGCAAGAGTAGGTCGCAGTAAATTGAACTGGCGAACCGTTGACTGCTTCTTGATGATGCAATAACTTACGTCGTCCTCGGCGAAACTTTGCCCGAACGTCGATTCGTAATCGCGGCAGCATGCAATCCATTCGCAGGACTTATAGTAGAGCTATCATGGGTTGATATGCTGCTCGTCCGCTATCATGATTTCATGATGTTCACGACGACCTTGCTGTTCAGCGACAACTGAGTCCGATCTGCTGGCGAACTTTCTTCTCGAGACTACCTTCCTGTTATGTTATTGTAGTGGTTTCAAGGCTGCTGACGGTAATGTGTCAGTCAGTTTGCCAGTTTCAGATGGTTGCTGCTATTAGATCTCCTTGAAGGTAACTACGTGTTTCCTTTTCTATGGCCGTTGCATTTTTTTTTTTTTCCGGTTACATTTTTTTTTTTCTTCGTCTGTGATGGATGCAATCGCTAGTTGACCAACTGTCCACGTTACCCTTCCCCCTTCGATTTGGCTGGGCGCTATTCGTCGCCCTGTTGTGCGCTGCTCGAATATGAGTGTCTTCTGCTGCTCTCGTTGGTGTACATCGGCATTCAGGTCAGCTTCTCTGCATGCTGGATTCTTCTTTAATATACGTTATTACTATCAATTTTTATATTTTTTGTTCTTACAATATTTTTATGGTATGTATAATTTGTTTGTGATTAAGAATTGAAATTATTATTGTGTAGTTTTTCTATGCAATTGTAATTTGTATTGCGTTTATTTTAATTCAATTTTAAACATTTTATCTCTATCCTAAGTTGATCTAAAACTTCATTACACCAAAGACAATATAATACAAAGATGTCTCACTCGGTACGTTGAAAAATATCAAAAAAATTTTGTTCTGATCTGATAGCTTTTGTGCTTTTGAGAAAGAGCTTTCAATTTTGTTGAGATGCGTCGCACCTTCTCTCTCGGCTTTTGCATGGGTACATAAATATATAATTCACGCTCAAAACACAGTGAACACAAGCGGTGCGAGAGAGAAGCAAATGTTTGTTTTTGTAAAATAAATTTTTAGAGTTTGTACGAATGTGCAAGAATACCGTTCGCTCGACAACAACAAGTATATGAATGACGACAACAGCGTTCTTTACCGAACCAGAAACGTGTTTTTATTTTTACTGATGTTTTAGCTCCTTTTTGTGACTTGATTGATTTTGACTTTGGCTACTATTTTAATAGTGATTTTGGTTTTTTATTTGGATAATTTGGCAATTTATTTATTATTTATATTATAATCGGTAATTTGTAATTAATAATAATTAATTAATAATATATTATACAACAATGTATACATTGTACAAAACAAAATCACAATGCGCATCGGTTTGAGGAAAATAATCAATGTTATTCTCACAGATTTAAGATGATACAGATAATAAGATGTTCTACATTCTGATGGCAACTGCTTTGATTCTTTACACTTATTTGTAGCAAACGCGCTCTATTTTGTACTCACTTTCTTGCAAGTTGCAGCTCTTACTCTCACAACTTGATCTATTACTCTCACAACTTGATCTCTCGCTCTCACAATATGTTAATTTTACTCTCCCAAAGCTTCAGATGGGATTTTCCGAAAATCCCAATTGAATTTTAGCTGCTCGGTTTTTTTGTATGGAGTGAGACATCTTTGTATTATATTGTCTTTGATTACACAATTCCTAATATTTATGTATTCAGTAGAATAATTGTAATTCATATAATATTTTTTTAGAATATTCTAGCTGAATATTATTTCTTATGCTATTACATATAAAAATTATCTTCCAAAGTCAAAATTCCTACAAGTATTGTAATATGTAACCTTCTACGTAAGTTTTTATGTACATTTGCTTTTCTATTTTTATAAAAATTTTACTTATATTTTTTTTTCTCTTTAATTTTCTTATTTTGGTAGTGAATGTACATATTTTGTTCTAAATTACAATTTAATTACCTTTTAAATTACTTTTATATATGTGTATGTGCACATTAGTATTTGTAAATGTGCATTAAATATTGTATATATTTATGTTTATAACAATGTTTTATTATTTGTGTCTTTTATTTTTCCTTTTATTTTGGTTATTTTAAAGTTAATCACCTTTGGTGTCTTTCGTTTTTCTTTTGTTTTCGTTTTTATTAGTTGTTATAAACCTGCCGCTGCATTCTGCTCATGTTTGGTCGTTCAACTTTGTTTTTTCAGTATTGTAGTGCTTGCGTTAATCGCTAAATTTCGGTGATTACAATTATTCGGACATATGTCTGTCTATGCGCTACACTAGTGTACCTACTTAGTAATAGAACAGAAAGTATTAATAATGAAAACAAAATATTTTTGTATGCGTTTTTCTCATTTTCTTTTTCAATTAGTATTTATACTACTAATAATAATTTATGTCTACATATATGCATGGGTACGAATATGTATGTAATACGCATGAACTTAGTCTTCAGGCATATTTTACATGTGCATTTATTAATATAATAATTGCAAATGCAAGGTTATATTGGCTGTGTATTTAACGGAACAGCTACTTTTCATATACCGTATATTATCAATTAAAATGAATACAAACTAAAAAGTTCAATCCAAAATTAAAAAAAAATTACCCAAATTTTCTTATGAGTTTTCTTTTCTTATATTTTCACGCTTAAATAAACAAGTTCTTGCTTATTGAAACGCTATTCTGATTTCTTTTTTATTTCTTTGTTGAATTTTTCATTATGAAATCCTACCGGCTGCGCCAAAATGTTATAACTATTTTATGGATGGTCGTCTCTTGTTTCAATTGTCCTCGGGACAATTAATAAAACTCCTTGTTGTTGGGTTTTATTTAATCTTCCTTTAATTTTTCTTTGGGGTTTCTTTTATTTTAACACGGCAGGACACTAGTTATATTCTTAACACTAGTTTTATCGACACAATTTATTAATTAACTTAACTCCATCGCGACTTTATACGCGACGTACTTTTATTTACAAGGTTACTCTACGACCACGTCGCTTGGATATAATTTTTAGACTCCCGTTGGAATCTTTTCCTTGTTTCCACGTTGGCTTGGTTCACGCACCCGTCGTCCGCATCAAAGTGGGTCGGTGTTGGCGCGTGTCGCAATTTCCCTTATTCCGCGATTTTAGTATTTCGCAATACCAATAACGGCAGAATTAAATCGTTCCCAGTAGTGTGTATATGTACGTTCTGGCACAACTGAAATTTGGGTGCTATTGGGTGCTATGCGTTGTGTGTGTTAGAGTGAGATGGCGCTATACGGTTGTGTGGGAGGGAGTGAGAAGGAGATATAAATATGGACGGACAGACGGACAGGGTGCTATGCTTTACGTGTGTTAGAGTGAGATGGCGCTATACGGTTGTGTGGGAGGGAGTGAGAAAGAGATATAAATACGGACGGACAGACGGACGGACACCGGCAGGGAGGGAGAGGAAGGGGAGGGAGAGGAAGGGGAGGGAGAGGAAGGGGAGGGAGGGAGAGAAAGGGGATGAGGGTGAGGGAGGAAATGGGGCGTGGCAACAGGGGCGGGGGAAATGGGCGTGGCAAAAGTGGGCGTGGCAAAAGTGGGCGTGGCAAAAGTGGGCGTGGCAAATGGGGCGGACAAAAATGGGCGTGACAAAGTAGGCGTGTAAAAGCGGACAGACAGACATACACAGACGGACAGACAAACATACATAGAGACGGACAAACAGACGGACATACATACAGACAGACAAACAGACGGACATACATACAGACGGACAGACCGACATACATAGCTCAGCGTGCTGACTGTTGCGAGTGTGGTGTGTTCCTCTGCCTTGATCTCTGCCCGCTTGTGTATCGTTTGTGGTACTTGAGATTTTTGTTTTTGCACAGAATCAGAATGTAAACAAACGCAACTGGTCATTTAGAACATGTACGAATTTGTTTGCATATTGAACTTTGAATGGATGCGAATGGCTGGGTAGTAGTTTTGTTATGTGGTTGTTGTTGTTGTTCTTTTTCTTCAGCTGGCAGACGTACTTTTAGAAATTTTTGTTTGCGTTTTGGGGTGTACTCTTTGTTGTTGGAATTTTTATTTCTTTTTTATTGCTCTGATTTAATTGCTGTGTGGTTGTTGTAGATTTAGTAAATGAGTTATAGGCATTTCAAGTGTTCGATTGCCTCGCAACCACACTTATTGAATGTACATATATTGATACAATTATTTCAATCTCGGAATTGGAGTTGACAATTTCGGTACTTTCCGTTTAGGAATATTTCTCATGGTCTGACAGACAGACAGACGGACGGACACACTGATAGACCGACGGACATACATACATATAGACAGACATACATACATACATATAGACGGACAGACATACAAACATATGGACGGACAGACGGAAATACATACATATATACCGACAGACGGACATACATATAGACGGACAGACGAACGGTGGAATAGACAGATGGACAGTGAACATACACAAATTGAATTATTCATAAATCCAGTGTCATAGTTAGCTAGGTGATCAGCTTGATGGCAAAAGTGGTTGTGGGAAGAGGAAATGGGAAAGTGTAGGGTGGGAAGACGAACAGACATAGACACATACAAACATACGTACATATAGACGGACAGACTGACAGAGACAGTGAACATGCACGAATTAAAATACTTTTGTTTATTTTGTTCTTGTTCTTGTAGGAGTTTGGCTTATGTTGTTTTGTATACGATTTATTCTTGCTGTCTTGTTTTATTTTTAGGAATAGAGACGCTTGTTAATGATATTGAAGTGTAGAGGAGAGGATTGAGTAGGTAAACCTAGGATGCTCCACTTATTCTTTTTCTTCATTGTATAGCTTCTGTTAGAATAAGCATTTGATGCTCGTGCGAGAAGAGTTAATACAACAAATGTAGGGATTTCTTTTTATACACATGAAGTAATATTTTGGCGAAGATGTAGAATGTTTATGCTTTCGCTTTAGGAATATGCTTGGGTATGCTATACTTGTTTTTTTCTTGTTATATAGATACTAAATGAACATTTCAAGTGAACTTTGGTTTGTAGCCTCATAGGTTATTACTAATATAGGTTAATTTAATGGTTAGCTAATCTACCGATACACTTATGGAACAATTTTCTGTATGAGTTTGCTTATGTTGTTGTTGTAGGAGTTTGATTTATGTTGTTGTTGTTGTAGTAGTAGACGATTTATTCTTACGGTGTTGTTGTTTTTTATTTTTAGGAATAGAGACGCATGCTGTCTATATTGAACTAGTAAAATGCAGGGCTTAAGCAGTTAAATCTAGAATATGTTCTTATAGTATTCTTATTTTAATTCTTGTTTTCTTTGCTGTAGGATAACAATTTAATTAATTGATAGTTAATTTTAGTGTAGGAGAAAGACTCACATCTTTTAATCGCTTATTATTTTTTGTCTTTTTGTTTTCATACTGAGACATTTAGAAAATGCTATGATTATAGTTTGAATATGGTTGTATATAGTTCATAAATTTCAATATGACTATATGGATTAATGAAAATTTGATGACTTGATTTTTGCTGTAATTTGTTTGTAATATATTTTTAATTTCAGTGTTTTAAATAATATTTCTTTAACGCTAATTATTATTGCTTTTAGGTGTAAGAGATTTGTTTGATAGGGTTTAGTTAGTTAATGAGCGATGCGTTTGAGAAAAGAGTTATTGAGAGACGCATGTTATTTATATTGAAGTGTAGAGGCTTGAGTTGGTAAAGCTAGGTTGCCATTCTTACTTCTTTATACTATTTTATTTTTCTTCTTCTTTTTTCTTGTTCTTTTTTCATTACTATTATTATTGCTTCTTATTCTTTTTCTTCTTTTTCCGCGTGTAGCCAAATGATAAGGTAGTCATATAATGTATAAGCAAATAGTCAAAACGTTATTTATATATTCGTCCTCAACGAAACAGTTAAGCACTCTTCAACGTATCACATCTAACTCTAAATTTGAAAGAAAATACGGACAGCCTAACAGAGGTAAAGGACAGGCGGATAGTCTAGATGTAGCGACAGAGACGGATTCAGATGATTGGTAGGATTTTGGGTGGGACTATGCTTAGCGTATTCAATATTATTATTATTCATTTATATTGTTTATTGTTTGTCGTAATTTTCGGATGTTTAATACATATAAGTAGAATTTGAACATATAAGTAGAATAAGTTAATATAGTAGATGTAGTAAATGTATAATGTTGTTGTTGTTGTTGAAATTTTGAAGGCTAATCTAGCAATAGACTGATGAAGCAGTAGAACCGGGTTTGTAGGAATTTTGCTTGTGTTATTGTTGTAGCAGTTTGGTTTATATTGTTGCAGTAGTAGACGATTTACTCTTGCTGTATTGTTGTTTTTTTTTTTTGTTTTTTAATTTTAGTAATAGAGATGCATGCTGTTGATATTTAAATGGTGACATGCGTGGCTTAAACAGGCAAACCTAGGATGCCATTTTCTTCTTCTTCTTTTTATTCGTTGTATAGATTCTGTTAGGATAAGCATTTGATGCGCGTGTGAATTTTTATGTCGATGAAAGACACACATATTTTATTCGCTTATTATTTTTTTCTTTTATACTGACACATATAGAAAATGTTGAGTAGATTTTCAACATGGTTATTGTTCATCAATTTGAATATTACTATACTATAATACTAGTACTACTACTAATGGTTTCATGAGCATATGATGACATGATTTTCTTTTCATTTCTTCTTGTAATATATTTTTTTAATTTCAGTGCTTTAAATAATATTTCTTTAGAGCTGATTATTATTGCTTCTAGGAGTAAGAGATTTGTTTGATATGGTTTAGTTAGTTAATGAGCAGTGGGTTAGTAAACATATCTTTAAGAAAAGAGATATTGTTGTTGTTTAAAATTTTAGGAATAAATTTGTGATTAAATATTGTCTAAATTATTAAATTTTAGGAAACAAAAGCCTCTTAACATTGAAGTAAAGACATAAGAGGCTTGAGTTGGTAAAGCTAGGATGTCATTCTTACTCCTATTTTATTTTTCTTCTTCTTTTTTCTTTTTCTTGTTCTTTTTTTATTTTATTACTATTATTATTAGTTCTAATTCTTTTTCTTTTCTTCTGCGTATAGCCGAACCATCAAAATAGTCATACCAAAATTCAGCTTAAAACTATTAAAAACTCTTACCAAAATTTAGCTTATATACTATGAACAATGTTTAGTCTAAATGGTAACAACTTCTTATTTCAATATTAAATATTAAATGTTAGGGATTTATATAGCTTAAATTATTTCTCTTGTAAAGAATTCTATTGAACCAACAAAATAGGTGCTTGATTGAAGCTTGACTACAACCTTTTATACTTTGGAATGGACAATAAGAATTTTCTTTAAGCGATAAAAATACTGGATTTTAGTTAGGGATCATTATATAGTCTATAAATAACCGAAAACGATATCTATATATTCGACCACAGCGAAACACTTAAATACCCTACAACTTATGATGTCTAACCATGACTTTGAATGGAAAATGCTAAGGTAGCGTTCCAACATATTAAACTCTAACTTTAAGGGAAACCTATAATTATTAAGAAACAATAAAAGAAACATATTGATTTGTACATACACCGAAATAGTGAACTCCTACATTTCTGTTAAATTTCATTCGAATAGCTAAATGAGTTCTAATGCGATCATGATTCCATCAGAGAGACGAACAAGGCTTAATCTCAATGAATCTCATTTGCACAATAAAATTTTTCATATCATTCTTTTTAGGACATAAATTTCAAATTATTAAAAACTATTAAAATTAAATTATTAAATGAAATAGACATTAATATGGAAATATAATATAATGCAAATACTAGGTATAGGTATAAACACTACTTCTTATTATAATGAGTCATCAGATAAAGGTTCGACAATGATAATAGAAACAATCTTTAGAAACCAACAACAAGGGACTTTGAGCGGAAAAGTGGATTGAAAACTCATAGAAACATCTACAATATCGGGCTAGTAATTTTATCAGCCCAGTTGTGTATATCAGTATGATAACATAATTGCAATTCATAACCCAAAATTCACTTAAACATCGACACACCAGCAATATAACTCAACAAACTATTAGCGAGACAATCAATTAAAATTATATTAACTCCTAATAGAGGCAAGAAATACATAGTATTCATACTTAAACAATTCACAAATTTAGTTTCTTAACAAAGCACATACGAAATAATATACCTATGTACATGCCCACTACAGTAACACAAATATTATTTTAGCATCAGAATTTCCACACAACACATTCAGTGCTACATTTATATCCACTTCCTATCAATAAAAGAAAGGAATTTATTACAATAACACAGCTAGAATTAATAAAACTAATAAATGAAATTAAAATACTTACTTTAGCTTCAATAACAAAATATATAACTGAAAATATAAATATGTCAATGCCGCAAACAAATAAATGGAGATAGCGGAATAAAACAAACCATTTGAAACAAAATAAAAACATAAGACTCTAATCACGTTACAAAAATAAATATAAATATAATATATCTATAAATCTGAAATCAAATAAATATAAATAATAATATAAATAATAAAAAATAAATCTGAAAGCAAATAAATATAAAAATAGGTAAAAGTAAATACTATATGGATAAATAAATATAACGAAATTAATTAAATAAAGCATGTATAAGACACAATTCACTACCACCGAATTCTATAAGAGAGCTCATTTTTTGGCCCTTCTAATCGCGAAAAGACTGAATTTAATATAGACAGTGCGAACGGACTAAATTTTATTAACATATACTCGTATCTGTAAATTATATAAATGACAGTATGAGTACTTGAAGTAGCTATTATTTTTAGATAAATACATTGGGTTCTGCACACATTTTGAGACTGTTTTAAGGCCAAAACCAACCCAATAATTATATTCGATGACATAGCTTGAGGGAAGTAAAACAACATTCGAGAGTACTTTTGTATGGGCAGACACAAATCTATTGATTGCTTTTTACTCATACCAAACATACTCTCATTTATTCAAACATATACAAGAATTCCCAACAGGATGAAATGAATATGAAGCACATATACAATGATCATGTCGCAACAGATATGGCTTATAAAAATTGATTAATGTTTGCGGAGAATGTTGGAAAGATAAATATGGATTTCTTGTAACAAAGACAATCCAAGTAATAGTGGAGGATATAAAATGGGGCGATATAAAATGGGATTTGATATATACATACATTCACTAATTCGCTGGTTACCACTATATTAATATTAGTATGATAACATTCAACTGAATACATATACCCGTTAAAAAATTGGTCAAAAAAAAAAAAAAAAAATGAAAAAAATGTTAAAAGATCTTCAAAAGCTGTTACAAAGCTGTTCAAAAGATGTTCTAAGATGTTCAAAAGTTGTTCAAAAGGTGTTCAGAGCTGTTCAAAAGGTGTTCAGAGCTGTTCAAAAGGTGTTCAGAGCTGTTTAAAAGGTGTTCGAAAGGTGTTAAGAGCTGTTCAAAAGGTGTTCAGAGCTGTTCAAAAGGTGTTTAGAGCTGTTCAAAAGGTGTTCAGAGCTGTTTAAAAGGTGTTCGAAAGGTGTTGAGAGCTGTTCAAAAGGTTTTAGAGCTGTTCAAAAGGTGTTCAGAGCTGTTTAAACGGTTCGAAAGGTGTTGAGAGCTGTTCAAAAGGTGTTCAGAGCTGTTCAAAGATGTTCGAAGCTGTTCAAGAGTTGATCATAAGCTGAACGAAAAGTAATCAAGAGCTGATTAAAAAGCTCATATACCTGATCTGATATTACTATCACTAAAATGGATAAAAAAATATTAAAAGATCTAATAAAAGAAAAAGGTGAAAGGTGAAGGTGAAGGTATATTCGATGACATAGCTTGAGGGAAGTAAAACAACATTCGAGAGTACTTTTGTATGGGCAGACACAAATCTATTGATTGCTTTTTACTCATACCAAACATACTCTCATTTATTCAAACATATACAAGAATTCCCAACAGGATGAAATGAATATGAAGCACATATACAATGATCATGTCGCAACAGATATGGCTTATAAAAATTGATTAATGTTTGCGGAGAATGTTGGAAAGATAAATATGGATTTCTTGTAACAAAGACAATCCAAGTAATAGTGGAGGATATAAAATGGGGCGATATAAAATGGGATTTGATATATACATACATTCACTAATTCGCTGGTTACCACTATATTAATATTAGTATGATAACATTCAACTGAATACATATACCCGTTAAAAAATTGGTCAAAAAAAAAAAAAAAAATGAAAAAAATGTTAAAAGATCTTCAAAAGCTGTTACAAAGCTGTTCAAAAGATGTTCTAAGATGTTCAAAAGTTGTTCAAAAGGTGTTCAGAGCTGTTCAAAAGGTGTTCAGAGCTGTTCAAAAGGTGTTCGAAAGGTGTTGAGAGCTGTTCAAAAGGTGTTCAGAGCTGTTCAAAAGGTGTTTAGAGCTGTTCAAAAGGTGTTCAGAGCTGTTTAAAAGGTGTTCAGAGCTGTTTAAAAGGTGTTCGAAAGGTGTTGAGAGCTGTTCAAAAGGTTTTAGAGCTGTTCAAAAGGTGTTCAGAGCTGTTTAAACGGTTCGAAAGGTGTTGAGAGCTGTTCAAAAGGTGTTCAGAGCTGTTCAAAGATGTTCGAAGCTGTTCAAGAGTTGATCATAAGCTGAACGAAAAGTAATCAAGAGCTGATTAAAAAGCTCATATACCTGATCTGATATTACTATCACTAAAATGGATAAGAAAATATTAAAAGATCTAATAAAAGAAAAACTAGACACAAATTGAAATACAAAAATTAAGCATATAAAATTAGGAAAAGCAGATTTAGAGAATTAACTAGAAAGACATTTAGCCCCATCACAAAACTTCTAAAAACAAATAATAATCAAACACTCCAATACAAATTATATAGCTAAGGCCAGAAATTCGATTTTTCAAACGAAACTGTTTTCATTAGTTATAAAGATGACGATAACTTTTTCACCCAAATGGAAGATGCAGAAGTGAACACATCAACCCATACAAAATAATAATTAATAATAATATTAATTTTCTGAACTCGATACTGCTAGAGATGTTCAGAAATCTACTGAATCAATGCTCTATTCCGAATTGGAATAGCAGAATGTGTTGGATACCACATATGAACCTTACAAAGGATTGGATTTTAAAGGCAAATCGAAAATAGCGCTGGCACAGTTCATAATAAAATAATAATAATATCCGATAATAGTTGGTAACTTACACTTAGATTGCTTCAATTATTATTAGAAGCATCAAATTATAACAAAGCAGACCATATTTCAAAACTATTTTACATAACTACTAGTACTAACAAACATCATTTTAATAGAAATGAACAAGTAACGGGAATTAAGGGCTTTTCAAACTCAATTGTTGGTTTGATGACAACATTTTTAAATTTGAGATTGTTATAGCTGGGGCATTTTCTTTGAGCCATACTCTAAAATCTACACACGTAAAACATAGTCACATACACGGCTGAATCTGAACTGTAATCGATCAACCGATCAAACAGATCAACCAAATCAACCGATCAAACAGATCAACCAAATCAACCTGATCCACCAGATCCACCTCATCAACCGATCAACCTGATCCACCTCATCAACCGATCAATCGTACATCTAATCAATCGATCTATCGATTGACCTGATGAACGGTTGACTAATGGGTTGATTAGGTGGATCAGGTTGATCGGTTGATGAGGTGGATCTGGTGGATCAGGTGGATTAGGTGGATCAGGTTGATCGGTTGATGAGGTGGATCTGGTGGATCAGGTTGATTTGGTTGATCTGTTTGATCGGTTGATTTGGTTGATCTGTTTGATCGGTTGATCGATTACAGTTCAGATTCAGCCGTGTATGTGACTATGTTTTACGTGTGTAGATTTTAGAGTATGGCTCAAAGAAAATGCCCCAGCTATAACAATCTCAAATTTAAAAATGTTGTCATCAAACCAACAATTGAGTTTGAAAAGCCCTTAATTCCCGTTACTTGTTCATTTCTATTAAAATGATGTTTGTTAGTACTAGTAGTTATGTAAAATAGTTTTGAAATATGGTCTGCTTTGTTATAATTTGATGCTTCTAATAATAATTGAAGCAATCTAAGTGTAAGTTACCAACTATTATCGGATATTATTATTATTTTATTATGTACTGTGCCAGCGCTATTTTCGATTTGCCTTTAAAATCCAATCCTTTGTAAGGTACATATGTGGTATCCAACATATTCTGCTATTCCAATTCGGAATAGAGCATTGATTCAGTAGATTTCTGAACATCTCTAGCAGTATCGAGTTCAGAAAATTAATATTATTATTAATTATTATTTTGTATGGGTTGATGTGTTCACTTCTGCATCTTCCATTTGGGTGAAAAAGTTATCGTCATCTTTATAACTAATGAAAACAGTTTCGTTTGAAAAATCGAATTTCTGGCCTTAGCTATATAATTTGTATTGGAGTGTTTGATTATTATTTGTTTTTAGAAGTTTTGTGATGGGGCTAAATGTCTTTCTAGTTAATTCTCTAAATCTGCTTTTCCTAATTTTATATGCTTAATTTTTGTATTTCAATTTGTGTCTAGTTTTTCTTTTATTAGATCTTTTAATATTTTCTTATCCATTTTAGTGATAGTAATATCAGATCAGGTATATGAGCTTTTTAATCAGCTCTTGATTACTTTTCGTTCAGCTTATGATCAACTCTTGAACAGCTTCGAACATCTTTGAACAGCTCTGAACACCTTTTGAACAGCTCTCAACACCTTTCGAACCGTTTAAACAGCTCTGAACACCTTTTGAACAGCTCTAAAACCTTTTGAACAGCTCTCAACACCTTTCGAACACCTTTTAAACAGCTCTGAACACCTTTTGAACAGCTCTAAACACCTTTTGAACAGCTCTGAACACCTTTTGAACAGCTCTTAACACCTTTCGAACACCTTTTAAACAGCTCTGAACACCTTTTGAACAGCTCTGAACACCTTTTGAACAGCTCTGAACACCTTTTGAACAACTTTTGAACATCTTAGAACATCTTTTGAACAGCTTTGTAACAGCTTTTGAAGATCTTTTAACATTTTTTTCATTTTTTTTTTTTTTTTTTGACCAATTTTTTAACGGGTATATGTATTCAGTTGAATGTTATCATACTAATATTAATATAGTGGTAACCAGCGAATTAGTGAATGTATGTATATATCAAATCCCATTTTATATCGCCCCATTTTATATCCTCCACTATTACTTGGATTGTCTTTGTTACAAGAAATCCATATTTATCTTTCCAACATTCTCCGCAAACATTAATCAATTTTTATAAGCCATATCTGTTGCGACATGATCATTGTATATGTGCTTCATATTCATTTCATCCTGTTGGGAATTCTTGTATATGTTTGAATAAATGAGAGTATGTTTGGTATGAGTAAAAAGCAATCAATAGATTTGTGTCTGCCCATACAAAAGTACTCTCGAATGTTGTTTTACTTCCCTCAAGCTATGTCATCGAATATAATTATTGGGTTGGTTTTGGCCTTAAAACAGTCTCAAAATGTGTGCAGAACCCAATGTATTTATCTAAAAATAATAGCTACTTCAAGTACTCATACTGTCATTTATATAATTTACAGATACGAGTATATGTTAATAAAATTTAGTCCGTTCGCACTGTCTATATTAAATTCAGTCTTTTCGCGATTAGAAGGGCCAAAAAATGAGCTCTCTTATAGAATTCGGTGGTAGTGAATTGTGTCTTATACATGCTTTATTTAATTAATTTCGTTATATTTATTTATCCATATAGTATTTACTTTTACCTATTTTTATATTTATTTGCTTTCAGATTTATTTTTTATTATTTATATTATTATTTATATTTATTTGATTTCAGATTTATAGATATATTATATTTATATTTATTTTTGTAACGTGATTAGAGTCTTATGTTTTTATTTTGTTTCAAATGGTTTGTTTTATTCCGCTATCTCCATTTATTTGTTTGCGGCATTGACATATTTATATTTTCAGTTATATATTTTGTTATTGAAGCTAAAGTAAGTATTTTAATTTCATTTATTAGTTTTATTAATTCTAGCTGTGTTATTGTAATAAATTCCTTTCTTTTATTGATAGGAAGTGGATATAAATGTAGCACTGAATGTGTTGTGTGGAAATTCTGATGCTAAAATAATATTTGTGTTACTGTAGTGGGCATGTACATAGGTATATTATTTCGTATGTGCTTTGTTAAGAAACTAAATTTGTGAATTGTTTAAGTATGAATACTATGTATTTCTTGCCTCTATTAGGAGTTAATATAATTTTAATTGATTGTCTCGCTAATAGTTTGTTGAGTTATATTGCTGGTGTGTCGATGTTTAAGTGAATTTTGGGTTATGAATTGCAATTATGTTATCATACTGATATACACAACTGGGCTGATAAAATTACTAGCCCGATATTGTAGATGTTTCTATGAGTTTTCAATCCACTTTTCCGCTCAAAGTCCCTTGTTGTTGGTTTCTAAAGATTGTTTCTATTATCATTGTCGAACCTTTATCTGATGACTCATTATAATAAGAAGTAGTGTTTATACCTATACCTAGTATTTGCATTATATTATATTTCCATATTAATGTCTATTTCATTTAATAATTTAATTTTAATAGTTTTTAATAATTTGAAATTTATGTCCTAAAAAGAATGATATGAAAAATTTTATTGTGCAAATGAGATTCATTGAGATTAAGCCTTGTTCGTCTCTCTGATGGAATCATGATCGCATTAGAACTCATTTAGCTATTCGAATGAAATTTAACAGAAATGTAGGAGTTCACTATTTCGGTGTATGTACAAATCAATATGTTTCTTTTATTGTTTCTTAATAATTATAGGTTTCCCTTAAAGTTAGAGTTTAATATGTTGGAACGCTACCTTAGCATTTTCCATTCAAAGTCATGGTTAGACATCATAAGTTGTAGGGTATTTAAGTGTTTCGCTGTGGTCGAATATATAGATATCGTTTTCGGTTATTTATAGACTATATAATGATCCCTAACTAAAATCCAGTATTTTTATCGCTTAAAGAAAATTCTTATTGTCCATTCCAAAGTATAAAAGGTTGTAGTCAAGCTTCAATCAAGCACCTATTTTGTTGGTTCAATAGAATTCTTTACAAGAGAAATAATTTAAGCTATATAAATCCCTAACATTTAATATTTAATATTGAAATAAGAAGTTGTTACCATTTAGACTAAACATTGTTCATAGTATATAAGCTAAATTTTGGTAAGAGTTTTTAATAGTTTTAAGCTGAATTTTGGTATGACTATTTTGATGGTTCGGCTATACGCAGAAGAAAAGAAAAAGAATTAGAACTAATAATAATAGTAATAAAATAAAAAAAGAACAAGAAAAAGAAAAAAGAAGAAGAAAAATAAAATAGGAGTAAGAATGACATCCTAGCTTTACCAACTCAAGCCTCTTATGTCTTTACTTCAATGTTAAGAGGCTTTTGTTTCCTAAAATTTAATAATTTAGACAATATTTAATCACAAATTTATTCCTAAAATTTTAAACAACAACAATATCTCTTTTCTTAAAGATATGTTTACTAACCCACTGCTCATTAACTAACTAAACCATATCAAACAAATCTCTTACTCCTAGAAGCAATAATAATCAGCTCTAAAGAAATATTATTTAAAGCACTGAAATTAAAAAAATATATTACAAGAAGAAATGAAAAGAAAATCATGTCATCATATGCTCATGAAACCATTAGTAGTAGTACTAGTATTATAGTATAGTAATATTCAAATTGATGAACAATAACCATGTTGAAAATCTACTCAACATTTTCTATATGTGTCAGTATAAAAGAAAAAAATAATAAGCGAATAAAATATGTGTGTCTTTCATCGACATAAAAATTCACACGCGCATCAAATGCTTATCCTAACAGAATCTATACAACGAATAAAAAGAAGAAGAAGAAAATGGCATCCTAGGTTTGCCTGTTTAAGCCACGCATGTCACCATTTAAATATCAACAGCATGCATCTCTATTACTAAAATTAAAAAACAAAAAAAAAAAACAACAATACAGCAAGAGTAAATCGTCTACTACTGCAACAATATAAACCAAACTGCTACAACAATAACACAAGCAAAATTCCTACAAACCCGGTTCTACTGCTTCATCAGTCTATTGCTAGATTAGCCTTCAAAATTTCAACAACAACAACAACATTATACATTTACTACATCTACTATATTAACTTATTCTACTTATATGTTCAAATTCTACTTATATGTATTAAACATCCGAAAATTACGACAAACAATAAACAATATAAATGAATAATAATAATATTGAATACGCTAAGCATAGTCCCACCCAAAATCCTACCAATCATCTGAATCCGTCTCTGTCGCTACATCTAGACTATCCGCCTGTCCTTTACCTCTGTTAGGCTGTCCGTATTTTCTTTCAAATTTAGAGTTAGATGTGATACGTTGAAGAGTGCTTAACTGTTTCGTTGAGGACGAATATATAAATAACGTTTTGACTATTTGCTTATACATTATATGACTACCTTATCATTTGGCTACACGCGGAAAAAGAAGAAAAAGAATAAGAAGCAATAATAATAGTAATGAAAAAAGAACAAGAAAAAAGAAGAAGAAAAATAAAATAGTATAAAGAAGTAAGAATGGCAACCTAGCTTTACCAACTCAAGCCTCTACACTTCAATATAAATAACATGCGTCTCTCAATAACTCTTTTCTCAAACGCATCGCTCATTAACTAACTAAACCCTATCAAACAAATCTCTTACACCTAAAAGCAATAATAATTAGCGTTAAAGAAATATTATTTAAAACACTGAAATTAAAAATATATTACAAACAAATTACAGCAAAAATCAAGTCATCAAATTTTCATTAATCCATATAGTCATATTGAAATTTATGAACTATATACAACCATATTCAAACTATAATCATAGCATTTTCTAAATGTCTCAGTATGAAAACAAAAAGACAAAAAATAATAAGCGATTAAAAGATGTGAGTCTTTCTCCTACACTAAAATTAACTATCAATTAATTAAATTGTTATCCTACAGCAAAGAAAACAAGAATTAAAATAAGAATACTATAAGAACATATTCTAGATTTAACTGCTTAAGCCCTGCATTTTACTAGTTCAATATAGACAGCATGCGTCTCTATTCCTAAAAATAAAAAACAACAACACCGCAAGAATAAATCGTCTACTACTACAACAACAACAACATAAATCAAACTCCTACAACAACAACATAAGCAAACTCATACAGAAAATTGTTCCATAAGTGTATCGGTAGATTAGCTAACCATTAAATTAACCTATATTAGTAATAACCTATGAGGCTACAAACCAAAGTTCACTTGAAATGTTCATTTAGTATCTATATAACAAGAAAAAAACAAGTATAGCATACCCAAGCATATTCCTAAAGCGAAAGCATAAACATTTTACATCTTTGCCAAAATATTACTTCATGTGTATAAAAAGAAATCCCTACATTTGTTGTATTAACTCTTCTCGCACGAGCATCAAATGCTTATTCTAACAGAAGCTATACAATGAAGAAAAAGAATAAGTGGAGCATCCTAGGTTTACCTACTCAATCCTCTCCTCTACACTTCAATATCATTAAAAAGCGTCTCTATTCCTAAAAATAAAACAAGACAGCAAGAATAAATCGTATACAAAACAACATAAGCCAAACTCCTACAAGAACAAGAACAAAATAAACAAAAGAATTTTAATTCGTGCATGTTCACTGTCTCTGTCAGTCTGTCCGTCTATATGGACGTATGTTTGTATGTGTCTATGTCTGTTCGTCTTCCCACCCTACACTTTCCCATTTCCTCTTCCCACAACCACTTTTGCCATCAAGCTGATCACCTAGCTAACTATGACACTGGATTTATGAATAATTCAATTTGTGTATGTTCACTGTCCATCTGTCTATTCCACCGTTCGTCTGTCCGTCTATATGTATGTCCGTCTGTCGGTATATATGTATGTATTTCCGTCTGTCTGTCAGTCTGTCCGTCCATATGTTTGTATGTCTGTCCGTCTATATGTATGTATGTATGTCTGTCTATATGTATGTATGTCCGTCGGTCTATCAGTGTGTCCGTCCGTCTGTCTGTCTGTCAGACCATGAGAAATATTCCTAAACGGAAAGTACCGAAATTGTCAACTCCAATTCCGAGATTGAAATAATTGTATCAATATATGTACATTCAATAAGTGTGGTTGCGAGGCAATCGAACACTTGAAATGCCTATAACTCATTTACTAAATCTACAACAACCACACAGCAATTAAATCAGAGCAATAAAAAAGAAATAAAAATTCCAACAACAAAGAGTACACCCCAAAACGCAAACAAAAATTTCTAAAAGTACGTCTGCCAGCTGAAGAAAAAGAACAACAACAACAACCACATAACAAAACTACTACCCAGCCATTCGCATCCATTCAAAGTTCAATATGCAAACAAATTCGTACATGTTCTAAATGACCAGTTGCGTTTGTTTACATTCTGATTCTGTGCAAAAACAAAAATCTCAAGTACCACAAACGATACACAAGCGGGCAGAGATCAAGGCAGAGGAACACACCACACTCGCAACAGTCAGCACGCTGAGCTATGTATGTCGGTCTGTCCGTCTGTATGTATGTCCGTCTGTTTGTCTGTCTGTATGTATGTCCGTCTGTTTGTCCGTCTCTATGTATGTTTGTCTGTCCGTCTGTGTATGTCTGTCTGTTTGTCGTTTTTACACGCCTACTTTGTCACGCCCATTTTTGTCCGACCCATTTGCCACGCCCACTTTTGCCACGCCCATGTTGCACGCCCCTATTGCCACGCCCATTTCCCCCGCCCCTGTTGCCACGCCCCATTTCCTCCCTCACCCTCATCCCCTTTCTCTCCCTCCCTCCCCTTCCTCTCCCTCCCTCCCGGTGTCCGTCCGTCTGTCCGTCCGTATTTATATCTCTTTCTCACTCCCTCCCACACAACCGTATAGCGCCATCTCACTCTAACACACGTAAAGCATAGCACCCTGTCCGTCTGTCCGTCCATATTTATATCTCCTTCTCACTCCCTCCCACACAACCGTATAGCGCCATCTCACTCTAACACACACAACGCATAGCACCCAATAGCACCCAAATTTCAGTTGTGCCAGAACGTACATATACACACTACTGTTCCCAATTTAATTCTTCCGCGTTTGGTTTTGGATCTTTTTTATTATTTCCTCCAACCAAGCGTTTTATGATCACTGCAAAGAGCTATGATTTTTATGGTTTGGAAGCCCTTCTCAGCGCTAGCTTCCACGATCCATACCAATGCTATTTATATTCTTAATAATTGCATTATTCAACTAACATGTGCCTCAATTTTTGAATTTCGCGAATAAATAAAATTTCAATTATTTCATATTTAATTGGTGTAGCCACATTTTTTAGTACAAAATGGTACGTACGCGCAGCAATTTGGGGCGCCAATCACGTAATGCCAGAAATGTGCATCTAGAGCATCTCAAAGTGACGAACAGCGTGCAAATAATACTTTGGCTGCTCGAAATGCCATGGCACGTGGTAGGGCTCTGCGAAATCCAGCTCCACGTCCGTATGTGCGACGTACTTTGGAGCGTGCTGCATTAAATTATGATGCAAACTTTGATTACGTTTCTCATTGCAAGGTTTCAATTGGACCAATGACTACTGTTTGCAGTCATTGCAAGGCATTTATATTTAAACATGAGGTATCTTGATTTTGTTGTTCAAACGGACAAGTTACATTACAAGAATTGAATCCACCACCGGAGCCCTTGCATAATTTGATAACTGGTGGCACACCAATTTCAAAGCATTTTCTGGCAAACACACTAGCGTATAACTCCGGATTTCAAATGACTTCATTCGGAGCGACAAATATTATTTGGGACAATTTTATGCCAACGTTCAAGGTATTTTTATTTGTTTTGATGTTTATTTAGATGATCGTGAACGTACTATTGTGAAAATTTCAATCTTCAATAGATTCAAGGCCAAGTTTACCATCAACTTGCTTCTTTGTTACCCTTTCCTGATCAAAGCTATGAATTTTTGCAAATATATTTTGTAGGTAACTCAAATGTGGAAACCGATCGTCGTTGTGATATATATTTAATATGTTGCATGCTGAAAATGAATTAGTGCGACTTTTTCAAACTGCTCTCGATCAAATGCCATCTAATAAATATGCAATTGTGATTCGAGCATATATATATATATATATAATATTTACACCGAAAATGGAAAAACAACAAATGTTGTTTAGCACAGAGCATTACAATAAAAGCAATTCATCACTGATTTTAATGAATTCGAATTGATTTCTTTATTTTCTTTTTTGCACTACGAAGTGTGCAGGGGGTTCGCTAGTAATTGATAAAAACAAGTATATAGACAAAAGTGTTGAATAAAACAATAAAAATTTAACTACAAAGTGTTTAATGTTAAAAGGACGGTAGGCATACATAATAAAGAACCACCCCGATATTCACAACAAATTGGCGCAGCCGGATTTTCGAGCCGAGGATCGCTTGAAGGGAAAAAGTGAGTAGAAATAAAATAAGAAAAATGTAGCTTAGTAAAAGTTAAAAAAGTGAAAAAAGGAGGTATAAAAAGAGGCAATAAATAAAACGCAAAAGTGAAAAACAATTTGGTCACGAATTTGGCATGAAAATTTTAAAAATAAGGTGAAATAAGAATATTTAATAACTTAGTAAGATAGTAAAAGTGAACAAAGAGATAAAATATAAAATACAAAATATATAATAAGGGAAATCAAGTATTAGTAAGGCAAAAGTGAAATCATAAGTTAGAACATAGTAGCAGTGAAATGGTAGCAGTAAAAAATAAAATTAAAGAGCAGGATAAAAGTGAAAATTACGTTAAGTCCTAAAATTAAAATATAATACAATTATAATAAATTATAATATATGAAATTCTATTAAAATAACTTTCAGGCCCAAAAATCATCGGTTTCATCAAAAGGATGCTAGCGTAAAAGCACGGCATATCTGTCCAATAGCACTAGCTGGACAAAATCTTTGCTGAGGTCGACCCTTTTTTACTCGGGAAGTCATTTTCTTTGATACGGATAAAATAAAACATTTTTTGGAAAGAAAAATTCACATTTTTCAAAAAACAAAAGGGGAAGGTTTAATGTGAACTTAAAAGTGTGAAATAGGGAATTAGCTCAAAAAATCCTAAAGCAAATTGCATTGAAATCTAATGCAAAATTAGACAGGTTAAGGATAATAAGTTAAGAAAATTTTTAAATTAAATTAAATAAATTAAATGAAGTTTGAAACAAAATACAATTCAATTAAGATTGAAAAAATTAAAATATCAAAACTAAAATCAAATCGAATTGATGAAATTGTCAACACAAAAGTTGAATTGATGAAAAATTTTAATGACTTTTGCGAAAATCTGATCAATGCTGAAATATATTTGATTACCTCTTACAAGATTCAGGTTTCGAAATCGTTTATCGAAAAATTGTAAAGCGCAAGACGATAACGTCAAGTCAGTTGTGTGGAATTTGAATTTTTCCTAATTTAAAAATTGCAGTGAAATGCACGTTGAAATCAAATTAGAAGAGATCGAAAAAAAAATTAAAGGTTTCACGGTTACTAAATAAAAGTAGTAAACAATTATAATTGCGTCCAACAAAAAAGGGTTTTAGGAAAAGGATAGTTAAATGACGAGTTTATGTATTTTTATAAATTTACATAGTTAAAAACAGCAAAATAAAAAGGGAAAAAACAAAACGCGTAGAGTATAAATTTTCGCAGTATCGTAGTCGGGTGTGTCTTAGACGTTGGACTTCAAATAACACATGTTAAATAAATTTTAACACTTAAGTAATTTGATTTCAAAGTCGCACATGTTAATTTGATTAAGTGATTAATAATTTGGTCAATTTATTGGATCGCAAAGTCGCACATTTCACTTTATCTCATTTAAAAGTAAAACATTTTAAAAAACAGATTAAAATTTCCTTACTAATAAAAATGGAAATTTCAAAAATTAACAGGGAAAGGGAAATATCTGGGAAAATTCATCAAACAAATGGAGTACATTCCACAAAGCATGACGGACACTAAAGTGCAACCTCCGAAGTACGTCCCATCGGAGATAAAGAGGCAGGGACCAGCCAGACTAACAATCGAGGAATACCGAAAGCGGCAGCAAATTCGAAAGGAAAAGGACGCTACAGTAATACCGCAGCCAGAGGGAAGAACGGAACCGAAGCAGCGGCGAGGAGGTAAACTGGTAAAGGATAAGAGGCGACTAGCTTATTTAAAGGCACTTGTAACAGACGAAGTACACCCAATCCCGTGGGACAGGACATACCAAGTTTGGGAGGAAATAAATTAATTAAAGCAAAATTTCAAAGAACGCAAACTGAAAGGAGCTACAACCAGAAAATACAACACATTCCTAAGAAATCCTAAGAACGAAAACCAAAATTGTTCTTAAATTATATATAAACTGCGCGTCACATGAATAGGTGCACGATTTTACAAAGCTATTTAAGCTCTCTGCGCTCAAAATAATTTGCAGAAACGATTGAGTTGAGATTTTTTTTATAGATATAACAATTGTAGAACAGAGTGTAAAAAGCAAAATCTTCAGAAAGTACCGTTAATTTGAGTGCGAGCTCTTTTACGAATTGCATGGAAATAATGTGAATTATTTTCGCGTCACTTGAATAGGTGCGCTTAAAAATTAAAGCAAAAACGAGAAATTACACAAGCTTAAAAAATAATTTGACATTAGTATTTATTGAGGAAATATTTTTAATAATGTGTACATCCGCCTTTAGCTAAAATTATTTCAAAAACTCTATTCGGAAGCGATTCATACAGATTTTCTAGGTACTGTAAGGATATTTCAGACCATGCCGATTTTATTGCAGCAATCAAGGATTCTCGGTCGTCGAATTGTCGTCCAGACTCGTACACTTTCCTAGACAACCATCCCCACACGTTTTCCATAATATTCAAGTCCGGCGAGTATGGTGGCCATGGCAGTAAGCTAACGTTTTGCTCTCTAATCCAGCTCTTAACCATCCTTGCTGTGTGGATTGGTGCATTATCCTGCTGGCAAGTCCATGGAATTGGTCCAAACAAGTTCGTGAGTTTAGGTCCTTCCTGGCAGACCTTGATCCACATAGGCATCAATTTTTGCCTTTTCTTCACACGTTAACGTTTTCCGTCGGCCCATATTCTACAAAATTTTAAATTTAAAATTTTTAAATTGTAAAATCAAGAATTACTATACACTTTTTCGCAACTTAAATTAACCGCACGTGTCTTCAAAATAACTGCACCTATTCAAGTGACGCGAAAATAATTCACATTATTTCCATGCAATTCGTAAAAGAGCTCGCACTCAAATTAACGGTACTTTCTGAAGATTTTGGTTTTTACACTCTGTTCTACAATTGTTATATCTATAAAAAAAATCTCAACTCAATCGTTTCTGCAAATTATTTTAAGCGTAGAGAGCTTAAATATCTTTGTAAAATCGTGCACCTATTCATGTGACGCGCAGTGTATATATTTAAAATTACAGACCTTAAATTTCGGAAACAATAATTAGAATTATACAAATAAAATTAGAAGTATTACTTTGAAACAAATTTAATATGATGAAAAAAATTAATTTGAAGTTATATTAACAGAAACAAATTTAGAAAACAAAAAATTAAACTATGTTATATTAAGTTTTGTAAATAAAAAGAATTCACCAAACATATTCGTTAGTTTTTATTAATTCATAGCGACCAGGCTCTCAGCAATAGCTGCAAGAATTAAACGAAATCGATTCTGCTGTAGTTGCAAAAAGGAAGTAGGTCATAAACTTGAACTTGAACTTCATGCAAGGCCAGGATCGTGAAATTACAAGCGGCAGCTGGTAGCAAAAACAATAACGGAATAATAATAATTACTCAATTTCGCTGAGTAAGCGAAAGTTAATTGCTTGTAGAGAATCAATTAAGGTTTTAATTGATTCCAAAAATATCAAAACACATACTTAGAACAATAAGTATAGTATAATTAATGGCCGAGCTGCTACAAGAACAAGCATAGCCTTAGAAAAGAACCATAAGTATTTGAAAAGGTAAATAGAAGAATTTGCATCAAAACTTTGGAACATTCTGAAAAACACCGTTTCCAATAAAGAAACTTTAGAGCTAATCAAGACTAAAATACAAGCCCTAGGAGAAAGATAAACTTTAGAAAAAGCAGACGCAGTCATCGAAGAATTGCTGAATTTTTTTGAAAATATAATAAAAAATAAAAACCAAAGTCTAAGGGACTGCTTATCAGAATTCAACGCGTTAAAAAATAAGTGCAATACTTATTTAAAGGAAAGACACTTTCAAGAAAAGATACTAAAGACTTTAGAAGGCGAGAACGAACATCTAAAAAAATTACTGAATGACGAGGGTTTAACTAAGGAGATATTAAATAAAACGTTAGAACAGGAATCGGCCCAAAAATCAAGAGAAGACTGTGTCTCATTAGAAAGGGCGCACTTAAGAATACAGGAATTAAAAGAGGAAAATAGACGCCTACAACAGGAAATAGAGCTAGCGCACGAACAATCGCTATACCATAAGGAACCCACGCCGGCCATAGTAATTCCAAAGGAATATAATAAAGGCAATCGAATCAATTCAGTTTCATTCCCTACATTTAAACAATCAGTGGTAGAACAGACCAATATGGGTATAGCAGAAATAGCCAAGATAACAAGCAGTATTGTTCCACTGTTTTCAGGGACGCAGTCACCAGATTTGAGAGGTGAAGTGCATAAGTTTATACAAGCGTGTGAGTTAGCTACAAATGAAGCGACTACAGCAAATAAACTGCTTTACATAGAGTGCATGAAACAAAGATTATATGGAGACGCTGTTGATCTCGTAGGCACATAACGTTTCAACAGCCCAGAGACAAACAGACATCGGCAAACAAAGCGTTTAGAACAGGGTCAAAAGTTGCAACGTTACGAACTACATGCTAAATGCTACAGGGAAAAGTATAGAGGAAATGACTGAAATACCAGTGAACTCGCTGATCGAAATACAAAGAAGTAACTCCATTCATCAACCCAATATTACACCAATAATTAATATGAATTCGATTGTACCTTATACAACACCAGCAGTAAATAATCACATGAATTACAAAAGACCAGAAATAATGCAGAACATCTCGAGAGCGGCACAATATAAAATAATTTGTTCATTTTGTAATAAACGCGGACATACGAGAGAAAAATGTTTAACTAGGGAGAACACACCATATCGCCAAAAATGTTTAAAATATGGACACGAGACGAACTGGAGGTGTGTCAACAAGAACTACAAAAGAGGAGGGGCGAACAATAAAAATCAAGGGCCTAACAACCAAAGTCAAGGAAATCAGCAATGGAACCAAACTGATCAAAACTGGCAATCGAATCAAGTACAGCAAACCCGGAACCCAAGTCAAGTACAGCAAACCTGGCAACCCAACCAACCGGAGCAAAATAGGCAACAAAAACAAGCTCAAACGCAATGGAACCAAAAACAGAAGAACCTAGTGAACCCAAAACCGAATCCATTTAAAGGGGTTCAAGGGAATCAGAATACTATGAACACGCCGAAGGGCGGGAATCAAACAATATGTCATTGGTGTAACAGACCAGGACATATAGTAGCGAACTGCGGGGCTAAAAGGAGTTGGGAAACTCTGCAAAACAATCAGCAGGGAAACCGGCAAGGGCCGAGACAAGGCCAGTAATCTGGGAACCCAACAAAAATAGAAATTTAAGGCCAAGGGAAGTAGTAACCGTAAGTCCAACATCGGAAGAGATCGTGGATACGTTACCGACTTCAGAATTATTAGAAGCTAATAAAGCAACAAATTTTGGGTACAAATTTAATAATAAAATAAAAATTATAAAACAGAATGATAAAGTAAATGATTTAAATAAAACAGTCAGTAACTTAAAAAATAAAGCAAAGAAAATAAGAGAAATGGGAGCAGAGTTTTTAATAATCATCTTGCTAATTATACAGTTAGCATATACATCGATTGTAAAAACAATGGTTCTAACTTTTCAACAATACAAAGCAAGGAGCATTAGCCTTAATATAGCAGAATATATTACGGATATAAAAGCACTTGCAAATAAAATAAAATTAAAAGTATTAGCAAAATTAAAATTTTTTAGTTCACAATTACAGGACAAGAAAACAATACGTTCCTGGGTAACGAATAATTTGAATAATAATTATAAAAATACTTAAAATAATTATAAAAGGAAGTATCCAACTGGGATTCAGCCACGTTAAGTGATGTGTTCATTGAACTGCCTTGTGTAGAGGCGAGAAATGGAAAACTCACTTTACTGGTGGATACAAGAGCGGATACAAGCCTAGTAAAAGAATGTGTATTAAAGGAAGATGCCATTATGAATGAAAAGGTTAAAAAGGAATTAAGTGGAGCATTTGGAGGCTGTATAACCACAATAGGGTCCACTAGCATTTGCCATGATGAGGTACAACCCTTATGTTTAACGCTACACGTTGTGTCACTTAAACAAGGGGTACCGGCGGACGGCATACTGGGTAGAGACAACATGTGGAACAGATCCATTATAAACACGATCAGTAAAAACTTAACTTTATTTAATAAAAATAGAGAATTTGTAATTGAATTGCCACTACTAGGCATCAAAAATACAGAAGATCAAAAATACAAAAATAACATAACAATTGAAGCAAGAACGGTTAGAATAACGCCGTTAAAAATTTGAACTAAAGTTATGACTGTGGTAGTTCATAAACAAGAGATTGCACCAGGAGTCTACCTGGGGGAAACACTAGCAAATGTGGAAAACAAGGAGGTCAAAGTACCAATCCTAAATTCAACGGTGAAAGATTTCATTCTTAGTGACCACTTTGTACCGAAATTTAGTGATTTCCACAAATACAAGCTAAATGATGTTTCATACAATCAATGGACTACCATCAACAGCATAAGCAATGCGAACATAACGCAACGCTTTAATGAATGATTTGGATCCGTACTTAAATCGAGAGGAAAAGGAATCCATAACCAAACTATGTGCGAAATATAAATATATTTTTCTTTTAGAGGGTGACCAATTGACGTACACCCCAGTACTAGCACATAAAATTCCAATAAAGGTGGACCAGCCACCAATTAATCAAAAACAGTACCGTATTCCTCAGACACATAGGGAGGAAATGAATAGGCAAATTCAAAAATTACTATAGGAGGATTTAATATCCCCAAGTGTATCTCCATGGAATTCTCCACTACTTCTGGTTCCGAAGAAGAGTGGAAAGGATGGAGAAAAGAAATGGCGTTTAGTAATAGACTATAGAAAAGTAAACGAAGCGACAATAAAACAAGTTTTTCCACTGCCTAGGATAGATGAGATATTGGATCAGTTAGGCAGTAGTAGATATTTCTCGACGTTAGACTTGGCAAGTGGGTACCACCAAGTCCTAATGGATAATGCAGACAAAGAAAAGACCGCATTTAGTTCAGCGTTAGGACATTTTGAGTTCAACCGGATGCCTTTCGGGGTAACCGGCGCCCCAGCGACGTTCCAACGTCTAATGAATCATATTCTGTCATGTCATGAATCAGTCATGTCACCACCAGTGTTGGCATATCCAGATTTTTCAAAGGAATTTCTTTTAACTACCGACGCAAGCAATGAAGCTTTAGGCGCGGTCCTTTCTCAAGGTAACGTAGGCGAGGATAGGCCAATAGCTTTCGCTAGCCGAGCGCTAAGCCACACAGAGCAAAGATACTCAACAATAGAAAAGGAATTTTTAGCAATAGTATGGGCCACAAAAAATTTCACAGCATATACCTTAGGCAGACCTTTTAAAATTTTTACTGATCACCAGTCGTTAAAGGGAATAGCCAATTTAAAGGATCAAACTTCTAGAGGGCAAGATTCAGACACAAGTTGTCAGAGTATGATTTCCTCAAAATCGGAATACAGTAACAGCAGTCCAGACCCGCTCTAGAGCAAGGGAAATGAAGAACCAAGAAAGTAGCGAAAAATCAAGAACAAGTCCGACGCCTGTAGAACCTGACACTCCAGGCATAACTCAAAACGACAACACCATCCTTTTAGAAAACCCAAAACAAATAGAGACAGTAATAAAAGATTTCCATAATACACCATTAGGAGGTCACCAAGGAGCAGTGAAAACTTACCTGCGAATCAGGCAACAATATAGGTGGCCAGGGATGCAAAGACAAATAAAAGATTATGTCAAAAACTGTCCGAAATGTCAGGCGAACAAAAGTTCGAATTTAACAAAAATGCCCATGGTGCTCACAGATACACCAATGCAGCCATTCGACAAAGTTTACATGGATATAGTAGGTATTCTACCAGAAACCGTATCCGGTAACAAATATATTTTAACATTTCAGGATGATTTCTCGAAATTCATGGCATGTACAGCTATCCCAGACGCGGAAGCAAGTACTGTGGCCAGGGCTTTCTATGATGAAATAATCGCGCGTTACGGAATCCCCAGAATTCTAATTACAGATAATGGAACAAATTTAATTTTGAAGTTGTTCTCAGATACATGCAAATTATTAGATATCAAAAAAATACAAATAACGCCTTACCATCCACAGGCTAATGGCTCATTAGAGAGAAGCCACAGACCGTTAACGGAATATTTGCGCAGTTTTCTAAAGAAGACGGGTCGAATTGGGATCAATGGTTAACTGCAGCTATGCATGTTCATAACCACACACCCTACATTACGACGAAGCAAACGCCATTCCGTACTTTATTTGGATTCGATATAGATATGCCGACTAACTTAAAAAGAAAGTGTAATCCGGTATATAATGCCGAAGATCCGAATAAAGTTCTACAATTCCAAATACAAAGGACTCACGAAATCGTAACAAAGAATCAGGATTTAGCAAAACAGGTAGGTAAAAGGCAGTACGATAACAAACTAAATTTAGTACAATTTAAGGTGGGAGATAGTACATTAATTAAGAATCAAACGAGGTAAAATAAGTTTTCTCCTATATGGATAGGGCCATATAAAGTAGTAGCAATTAAAAGTCCAATTACGACAGTGTTAAATATTAAGGGAAAGGAAAAGCCATTCCACAATAACTTACTTAAGTTATATAGTGGCAATTAAATAGGAAAATAGGATTAACTAGATAATTAGATAAGAATCAGAATCACTTAAACTAAGAAAATAGGTTTAGGGGGAAATTAAATTAAGTAGTCATAAATTAAAGTAAATTAATCACAATAGGCACCTTATTAGGATTAGGATAGAATAAATATATATAAAATAGGATTGATAGAATTTAGTATAGGATAGTAGGAAACTAACATTTTTTAATTATAATTTTACTACTAATAATTTTAATTTAACTTCAGTCTTACGGCTGAATAACGAATGAAATATTGAAAAATTGAACAAGAAAGTAAGTAGAAAATCAGAATAGCGTTTCAGTAAGCAACAACTTGTTTATTTAAGCGTAAAAATATAAGAAAGCTTATAGTAAAATAAATTTGTAGTTAATATTTGAGTCATTTCTTTTGTAAATTTTGAATTGAACTTCTTAGTTTGTATTCATTTCACTTGGTAACATACGGTAAATGGAAAGGAGCTGTTTCCGTTTATATAAACGTTTACTAAAATTACAATTGCAATTATTAAAATAATAAATGCACATGTAAAAATATGCCTGAAGAGTTAATTTAGGCATAAAACACACATACACTATATATGTCCATACAAATTCGCACCTATGCCTATGCTTCATAAGAAAACAAGATTTAGGAAATAAGAGAAATATGTAAAGTATACTTCTCAAACGTACGGAAAAAATAATATAATGGGAAACAAAATATATACTGGGAATAAGTCAAGTAAATTAATTAAATGCAAAATAAGCGATCAACGCAATCACTGCAATAAGGCAGAAAGAAAGTAGAGCAACTGAACACGAGCAGAAGGCAGTGTCAGTTTAAGCAATTAATGAAAAAAAAGGCAAAAACAAAAGTAAATAACTTTTAACAAAAGCCAAAAATAAAACAAAGAAATAATGAAAGCGTTATTTTATACATACATACATGGATGCAGCTGATCAGCTGATCAGCGTAGCGACTACAACCATCGCAACCAAAGATGGAATTGTTGCGACAAACAAGCAGTTCAATGCAACAATGCAACAGCATTCGACCACAAAACACGAAGATACTTTCAAAGAAGTCTAACAGCAGCAATTCGAACCTGAATTACCGAATGATAGTGGTGACAGATACACAGTACCTTGAGATCACGTGGAGACCAAAACCACCGCAATGAGACACGCAACAAAATAGAGACCTAACCCATCTGTAACAGCTAATTACAACCCAGTGGCTGCGCAACAGCGAAATCATCATTAATCATTAAGCAGCCTAGCAGCTTAACTTCAAGCGAAAGTTACGTTAAGCGTAGGGGACAGCATCACCACGTCGCGGCGATGAAGCAGCTAGTAGACAACTACTAATGCAGTCACAGGTTCGCCAGTTAAATTTTCGGCGATACATTCTCCCGTGGCACAAATCACACTCTACCGCATTACCTCAAGTGGCAGTGATTTAAAACGCATCACCACTACAAGCAAAGATGTTGAAGATGAGGAGGCAAGACGTTACATTTCAACCATCAACTACCGTACAAGCGAACAACAATTGATCCCAATTGCGGAACAAAAGATACAACCGACACTATAACCAACGAACAACCGAATATTATCAGCAAAACAACGGGAACTAAAGTCGAAAGTTAACAACGGCCGTTCCGAGTATAGTCCCTACAACCAGCAACAACCACATCAGCTACCCAGCAGCAGCAATCCCACAACACACCGAGAAGAAGACATCGGTGCAACGGGATGTACATCATCAGCAACATTAACATCGAATTCGACATCAACAACAACGTCAAGATCATCGTCAACAGCAACAGTACATCAAGAAGTCCAGTTACCGCTCGTATGAGACTTGTTATACAATCGCTTGTATTATTATTGTTATTAAGTTATTGTAATTATTATTAATAATTAATCGCATTGTAATTATTTTAATTATTATTAATAATTAATTTGTTATATTAACGAATCTCACCTCAATTACATTATTGACATAATACATAAGACATTCAAAAGAAAAAAAAACACACACACAAATATTCATAAGTAGACACTAAGCAAAACCTTAATAAACAGAAGACTCCCACGAAACACAAACATAAATGTACAAGAAAAATTTAATATCGTTTTTTCACCGAGGGTGGAGGGATGTTGTATGTCGCGATCACAATTTGCGTTCCTGGTGAAATGAACCTTCAAGGCTAGTATTATTATTGTTTTCATAATACTACTCCGAGAGTGAGTCAAGGCCAAGTTCAGAATTTTAATGCAACCATAGCACTTTGCTTGGCAAGCCAGAAGCTTTAGTCAAGCTTCGTTTTAAACAACTTCCAAAGCCAAGTCAGCAACCAGAGCACTTCGCATGGAATGGATTGTGGAAGCTAGCATTTAATAGCGAGCTTCCAAACCATGAAAACCATAGCGCTTTGCAATTAAAGTGGATTGTGGAAACTAGCTTTCAGTAGCAAGCTTCCAAACCATTAAAACGCTGGGCTTAAAAGAACCAACGATCAGAATCCACACGCGGAAGAATTAAATTGAGAACGAGATTCTTCCGCGATCAGATTTTTGCGAATCTCACAAATTTGCCAAGCCAACGTGGAAACAAGAAATGATTCCAACGGGAGTCTTGTTAAAATCGAGGTCGTTGAATCGCGTATAAAATCGCGTAGTGGATAAAATTTAGTCTAAGTTAGTGTAATAATGTAATCAGTGTTTTTAGTGTTAACAGAAAGAACTTTAAATAAACTAAAGTTATTTTTAGTTTATAAAACTAAAACTTTAAACTTTAAATAAAAAATCAAAATTATTGCAAAGAAAGCAATAAGAAGTTCAACAACAAGGCGTTTTATTCGTTGCCCAAAGGACAACGACCAGGAAGAAGACCACCCGTAAGAAACTACAACAGTGGTTAGGCGTCTTGCAAACTGTCGCATATCTTCATTAAGTAGCTGGCTACAACTTTGGATACCTATTATCACTGAATCTAAGGATAACGTTGGTAAATATGCTTTTTTTATTGTGAGGTAAAATTCCTCGAGGCTATTGAAGCGTTGTGACCTCACTAAATCATAGGCATCCCCATGTAATCTCTGCTTAATGCAGTCTATGTAGTCCTGAATGTTGTCTTTACCTACATCTCTTGCTGCTAATTCGCACCCTGTGTATGAATTTATACACTTCGCCGCGTAAGTCTGGCGAATGTGTTCCAGAAAAAAGTGGTACCAGCCTATTTGTAATTTTCGCTATCTCTCCTATACCCATTCTAGTTTGATCTTTTGTTGTTTTAATTTGTTGGACAGACTTTGCGTTGCCATCCTTCGGACTAACTGCGGACGCAGTTCGTTCCTTATGATATAGTGACTGATTGTGATCTAGCGACATTTCTTGACTTAGAAGTCTAGAAGACTTAGAAGTCTGCTCTTTTAGCTCTTGTATTTGTCTATTCGACTCTTCTAAAGAACTACAGTCTTCCCTTGATTTCTGTGCAAATCCCTGTTCTAATATTCTATTTAATGTTTCTTCGGTTAGTCCCTCGTTATTCAGTAAATTCCTTAGTTGTTCGTTCTCGTCTTCTAAAGACCTTAATATATTCTCTTGAAAATGTTTTTTCTTTTAAATAAGAGTCGTACTTCTTTTTTAGCGCGTTAACTTCTGATGCACAGTCCCTTAAACATTTATTTTTATTTTGTATTATATTTTTTAATAACACTAACACTTTCTACAGTTGATATCTCCTAGTGCGTCTATTTTAGTTTTTATCAATTCTAAATATTCTTTATTGGAAACGGTAGTTTTTAAAATGATCCAAACTTTTGTAAGTAGTTCTCCTATCTATCTCGTCTCTTCAAATCCCTATGGTCTTTTTCTAAGGTTAAATGTGGTTGTTCAGCTAGCGACTCGGCCATTAATTATCCTATACTCATTGTTCTAAGTATTTATTTAGAATATTTTATAATCAATTAAAATCTTAATTGTTAAGCAATTAACTTTTGCTTATTCAGCTTTAATACGGCTCATTGACACCCTTTTGACTGAACATGTTGTAAACATTCGTACGTTTATACTTGTCTATATGTTATATCTATATTATTATACATTATTATTATTATTTTTTTTTGTGTAATTCGAGCTCGTGGCTCAATTGTGCTTGCCTGGTGCCTGACGTATTTTCTGTTCTTATTGCTTGTTTTTGTGTTTTCTTGCTCTGTTAGCATTTTTTGCTACCAGCTGCCGCTCGCTAGCAAATTTGTCGCTTCTGGCCTGCTTGAAGTTCAAGCTCAAGTTTGTGACCTACTTCTTGTTTAAATGAATTTCTTGCAATTAAGCAGAATCAATTTTGTTTATTCCTTGTCACTATTTCTGTTAGCCTGGTTGCTATTAATTAATTTGTTACTGAAAAATAAATAACGGATTTGTTTGTTGTATTCATTTATTTGTTATTTTACCATACTTAAGTATAAACATAATTTCAAAATTGTTTCTTAAAGGCGGTTGTGTCTTACTGGCTCAAATTTATTTTTGTCTTGCCCCAAAATTTTATTAAATTTTTCAATTAAACAAAATATCTTATTTAGACATGAATTGCCAATAATCTAAAATTTTTTCAATTTAAATTCCATTTGTACTAAATTAAACAACAGTGTTCTATTTAGACATGTTCCAACATTTTAAGTACTACCTTTAATTTTATTTGTATAATTTTATATGTACTAAATTTTAAAATATTTATATAATTTCGCAACAATTCCAGGTAGTGTTTGTTGCTGTTCTTCCCCCGTTGTTTCTTGTCGTTGGTGTTGTAAATCTGGCGGATCTGCCTCAGGAACTCATTCTTTTCCTCTTTGGTTGAGGCTATCGTCGCTTCTTTGGCTCCTCACGTCCCGACTTCTGCCTCTTCCAGTACTCTTCTATAGTTATTGGTCTCGGCCCAGCTTGCTTGTCCTTAATCGCTTCTTCGAGGGATAATACACCTTCCGATGACATCGATATTGGTTCGTGATTTTTTATTTGTTTATGCTATTTGTAAAAAGAACATTGCTATTTATTTTTAATTTATTTTTTACTTCACTTCAAAATAAAGGAGCGATTCTTGGACCTTGAAAACGGCTGCGCCAAAATGTTGTATCCAGTATCCTCCAGTAGGATACCAGAACAAACTTGATGTCATAGATCCTTCCTCGAGAAGGACCACTGACATTATTTCTAGACAATGGGGTGGTTCATTGTTGATCCTTCGACGTGAAGGACCACGGATGATTGTGCCACGGGCAAGGATCTGCCGACTTTGTGGACTTACTGTTGGGATCCGGCAAGGGTGCCGTAATTAGATCCCCTGAACGATGGTACCTCGGCATGGATGTGCCACCTTTGTGGTCCTTTAACCTTTCGGGCAATGCTGCCGACTTTCGACAGGTGCTGAAAATAAAGACTTTGGTTAATTTTCTTACGTTTATTTCCAATGATTAGTCCTCCGACTTCATGGTACTTTTACAATGATTCTACAATGATTCCTACCAATTAATATGTAACTTCAACAACGTAATTTCAACTACTGCCGTCACTTAATCTGTAACTTCAACAACTGCCTTCTTTCAACCCGAATGATGGGTTTATATCTCTTTTGAGATTCGTTGTTGGCCAGAATCATTTCCGCATCGTTTTGCAATTATCTCAAGAATTAATTTTGACATTCATTGCGAATGCGATCCAGTTCGGCTTTTATCTGGGCCACAGTGGTGTGTGATTCACTTGTACTTTCGAGCTTCACAATTAAAGTGCAGCCTAGAAGTATGTGTTACCACACGTTACGCATTGTTAAGTACTGGGCCGAAAGGTATGTGGTGATAGCAACGTTAAGCGTTGTTATTACCAGAGCAATGATTCTGACCTATAAGAGAATATCATGTCTTGAAATGGACGATTATGCTGTATATGCGTGTTCAGTTTCCACAGTCACTCTCTATCGTGGTTGAAAGATCACCCAAGTTGGTGGTCGACATTTGTTGCTAATCACGTGGTGCATTTATGGTAGTATGGACCTACCTGACTAAAGGATAAGCCATAAACCTGGCATCGACAATCAAAATTAAGACTACTCTAGAAATGCGTTCCAAGAAGGTTAACTGTATAATTGCCCAGAGAAGAGATTGGCTGGAATTAATCCAAAAGTATTCATTATATTCAAAGCTTAAAAGAATCACCTTTCATTTATGACTTCAAAAATAAATCAAACCATATAACTGTGAGCTTCTATGCTATCAAATACAAGAAGCAGAACTTTTTCTAATGACATTTTGTCTTGCAGAACTAACAACCTCGTTTCGCTAAGCAGTTCGCCGTACATTTAGAACTGTTTAGTAATGCAATCCTATGAGTAGGTGGGCGTATCAAACATGGTTGGATGCTAGCAAAACTAATTGTAAATGACATTCACAAGTTAATATTTCACGCTGAACTCCGAATTATGCACATAGTTTTACAACAACGGTTTTAATTATTTGGAGCACGCACTCTTGTACGAAAGGTTTGTCACAGTTTTCTGACCTACATTAGACTGAAACGTCAACCAATGCAGTAAATCATTGCTGACCTGCGGAACGCTGTTGACTATGCTGGTCCCTATAATTACCAATATGTAGCAGGGCTAAGGCATATATTGAAGCTTTCATTTCTATGGGCACCTGCGCTATGTACTTTGGATTCGTGGGTGATCTATCGCATTTCTTCATCGCATTCTTAACGCCCAAAACGCTTTATCAGCCGAATAGGATGTTGCTGCGATCAGTGATGTATTGTCAAGATTTAAGTAATTCTCTACGCTCCTATGAGAACTGAAATTCAGTGAAACCTAGAGATTAAATACAATTCTTGAAAAGAAGTATAAGGCAGCGCTGTACCCTCATCACTGCTATGAAGCAAAAGTTATGCCGAGGATGACGTGATGAGTATTTGCTCAACCTTCAACAACTTAATAAGTGGACAACAGCCCATCCTGATTTAGAACAGGGTGTTGTATGTCGTAATCGCAATTTCCAGTTTCCGCAAAGTTCACATCATTAATGCAACCACAGCACTTTGCTTGGTGAGGCATAAGCTCCAGTCAAGCTTTAGTTAAAGTAAACGCGAAGCCAAGTTAGCAACCATAGCACTTTGCTTGCTAAGCCATAAGCTCCAGTCAAGCTTTGGTTAAAGTAAACTAGGTCGACGGGTGCGTCAACCGAGTCAACGTGGAAAAGATTCTAACCAGAGTCGACTGTAAAACCTACAGCGAAGAAATCGCAATTAAGTAGTGTTAATCTAAAGTAGTTTTATTTAAGAAAAGTGAATAAACTACAGGACCCAAACAACGAGAAGTGTTTTAATTAGAGCACAGAATACCATAGGCTTTAAATATCAGAAGACCACACTACAACATTTTGGCACAGCCGCATTTTTCGAGCCGAGGATCGCTCGGTTAAGTACAAAAGTAAGTAGAATACAGTATTTAAATAAATAAGAAGGATAATGAATGCAGGGTAGTGAAATGGCTGCAGTTAGTAAGTTAGTAATGTGAAAACAAGTTTAAAAAAAAGTGAAATAATGAAATTAGCACTGAAATTTGCAGAAGTGAAAAATAAAAATTAAAAGTAAATCGTTAGAGAGATAAAAGTGAAAAGGATATTACTAGAATTAGAATAATTTAAAATAAAATATGTATATTAAAATATATCATATTAATACATACATTATATATTCACTAAAAACAATTTTCATCGGTATCATCAAATAGAGTGCCAGCGTCAAGCACGGTAACCTTGTCTGTCCAATGACGCTCATGCGGACAAATTCTTTGCTGAGGTCGACCCATTTTACTCGGGAAGTAGTCTCATATAGGTTTAATAGATTTGTAGGATTAGTTCTCAGGGAAAAAGAAAAATTTTTAAATTTTATTAAATAGAACTAACTCAACTCCAAATTCAAATTAAGATAAATTGAATGAATGAAATTTGTTAAATTCGTAAAACAAAAGTTGAATTGATGAAAAAATTAAAAGCAAATAAATTTTTACGAAAATTTAACTGAAACGGAATTTATAACTTTTGCGTACGGGTGTAGAAAAGAAAATACATTGGAGTATTATTTGAAATACACTCCAAATTCTTTCTACAAAGTTTTAAACACAAAAATTAAAAATTTAATCTTGAAAGTAAAGCGATAAGGCCTTCTTATCGTTTGGAGAATCAAAGTCACAGTAGTGTCCTTTTTAGGGGTTTCTCTTTTAGTACACGCTCATTGTTTAGGAAAATTGAGGACAAAATGATAATGTTGAAAATTACGAAAAATGAAAGCTGTTTAGTTAAACAACTGAAGAAATAAAAATACAGCAGGCATAACATGGCGAAATAAACAGATATGCAGAAAAAATCCCAACAGTTAAGAAATAACTTTAAATAGATAAAAAAGACCTGCAAATAATAGCTAAAAGCTATTAACAGAAGTAATTAACGCCAAGCGATAGTCATGACTCATCTATGTTCTCAAGACCAACGGTCGTGAGGATTGGAAGCGAGAGTGGCTCCTTTCTGATCGCATCTGCCTACCTGCCATACGACTCAATAGAGCCGCCGCCACCTCTGGAGGTGGAAAGGCTGGTGAGATACGATGTGGATAGGGGGTTGAATGTGATTATAGGTTGCGATGCTAATGCTCACAGTACAGTGTGGGGTAGCTCCGACGATAATCGCAGAGGTGAGAATATTCTCGAATTTGTGAGCGAATTTAACCTGCAAATCGTAAACAGGGGGTCTGAACCGACTTTTGTTAACGCAATAAGAAGCGAAGTTATTGACCTAACCCTGGCAAGTCTCGGAATGTTAGAGAGACTATCACACTGGAGGGTCTGGGACAGGCTAACCATGTCTGACCATAGGGCCATCCGGTTCGATGCCGCGTACGGACTGAGACGGCGGCGAGGAAGCAGGCTAACGAGGATCCCAAGGGACACGGATGGTCATCTGTACCGGGAAGTTCTGAAAGGATCTCTGCCTGGGTTGAATAGAATGCCCAGGAACACAGCAGAAGTAGAGATTGAGGTGAAGAGGTTAAACTATGCCATGATCTCTGCCTATGAACGGGCGTGCCCTCGGACCATGGTGGATGAAGAAGACTCTGTTCCCTAGTGGAACGAGGAACTGGAATCCATGAAGAGGGAGACGAGAACGGCCTTTAATCAGTACATGAGGCACAAAGACTCAGTGGCTTGGGCTGATTACAAGGAGAAGAAGAAACGGTTGAAGAAGACCCTTCGCAAGAGAAAGAGGCAGACGTTGCGGGACTTCTGCACCAATACGAAGGATATCTCTGATGTATGCAAATTACAGAAGCTGATATCAAAGGATCCAGGGTCCAAGATGGGACTCATCCGTAACAAAGATGGAGTCCTGCTGGAGACTCTGGAAGAGTCTACTCAAGAGATGGTGGACAGGCACTTTCCTGGAAGCATCGGACACGCTGGAGCCTGGCCATCTTTGCGAAGATGGTATCAAAGGTCGGAGAGGACCGAGGCGGAAGGAATAGTGACGAAGAACGGGATAAGAAGTGCATTGATGACGTTCTCCCCGTTTAAGACTCCAGGACCGGACGGGATATTCCCTGCTTTGCTGCAGTGGGGCCAGGAGCAACTTCTCGAGCGATTGCGGGGAGTATTCGTGGCATGTCTGGCAATGGGTTATGTGCCTGGTATTTGGAGGGAGGGAAGAGTGGTATTCCTACCGAAACCAGGAAAAAACGACTACACGGAGGCCAAATCCTTTAGACCGGTCTGCCTAACCTCTTTCGTCTTAAAGACAATGGAGAGAGTGGTGGTGAACTATCTAGAGGGATCAGTATTTGTGGAACGTCCTTTAAGTAGATTTCAGCGCGCATATAGAGCGGGGAGATCTACGGAGACCGCCCTCCACGATCTGGTCGGGGCGGCGGAAAAGGAACTAATCAATGGAGGCATCGCTATGACCACTTTTATGGACATAGAGGGTGCTTTCGATAAGATCTGTTTTGGAAGATTGAGTTTAGCCCTGGAGGCCCGTGGGCTCAACCCAGTCGTAACTAATTGGATTGAATTCATGCTGCGCCACAGGGCCGTAAATCTGCAATGTGGGAGTCATAGGCTAAGAGCGATAGTGACGAGGGGATGTCCCCAAGGAGGGGTGTTATCACCAATCCTTTGGAACATCACTGTTGACTCCTTGCTTCAAAGGCTAGACTCAAGGTGCATACATACCATAGGATATGCAGACGACATAACGGTGATGGTGAGAGGGAAATACATTGACACCATGCGGGACATAATGCATGGTGCGCTCTCCACGGTAGAGTGTTGGTGCCGAGAGCAGGGACTCACCATCAATGCTACTAAGACGGATATGATCCTCTTCACAAGAAAGAGGAAAATTCCGAACTGGAGTCCTCTAAGAATTTTCGGATCCGAAATCAACACCTCCCAAAGGGTTAAGTACCTAGGAGTGATCCTAGACAGCAAACTTACCTGGAAGGAGCATGTGTTGGAGAGGATTAGGAAGGCAAAGGCGGTGCTCTTTCAGTGCAGAAGAGTGTGTAGCCTTCTATGGGGTATATCCCCAAACAGGGCACACTGGATCTACACTGCTATGGTTAGACCCTGCTTGACTTATGGCTGAGTTATCTGGTGGCATAAAGCACATCAGATAACGATGAAGTTCGAACTGGACAGGGTCCAACGTCTGGCATGCATAGTCATCAGTGGTGCCATGCGCACCACTCCGACCTTCGCTCTGGAGGCGATACTCGGGCTGCTACCGTTAGACTTATTTATTAAGAGGACGGCGGCGCTGGCGGCAATGCGCATGCAGAGGAACGCTGTATGGCGTGGTGCTGATTTACCAGCGGCAGGACATGGTCGCATTATCGACATTGTCCGTGCAAACGTCAGCGATGTTGGCATGCCTATGGATGGTATGTGCAGGGTGCGAATCATCGATAGGTGGCACCACACTCTAATCGCAGACGGCCGACTGCACGATGTGTGCAGCAAGCATGACATAAACATCTTCACAGATGGGTCATTGATGGATGGAAGGGCAGGTGCAGGAGTTTTCTCTTCGGAGTTGAACCTTGGCTGTAAGCTCCATTTAGGGAAATACGTGTCCGTGTATCAGGCCGAACTTCTGGCCCTGATACATGCTCTGGACCACCTAATTGGCGATCAGGTGCAGAATAGCAGAATCCTGTTAGCTCTGGATAACCAGGCGGTGATTAAGAGCATGGCGCGGACGAACGTTAGCTCCAGACTGGTGCTGGAGGCTGTCCAGAAGCTCAATGAGTGTGCCCAGCACAACAAGGTAACACTCTGTTGGGTCATAGGGCACATAGGAACAGAACAAAATGAGAAAGCGGACTCTCTTGCTAAGGAGGGATCTGCTGACTATTTTTGCGGGCCGGAGCCGAGAGTCGCTCTTAGCGATGGGAAGGTCAGGGCCTCAATGGACGAGTGGTTGTACTCTGAACATGAACGAAGGTGGAGGGAGCTCTCCACATTTCTTCAGGCGAAGATGGTTATCATCAAGCCGCTTCGCAGAGAGGCCAGACGACTATTCGAATACAGAAGGGACAGGCTTAGCTGGCTTATCTCTTTGATCACTGGACACGGCAATTTCAGATATCATCTCCATAAGATGGGTCTTGCGGAGGATGGTGTCTGCAGGCTGTGCCTAGAGGATGAAGAGTCGGCGGATCACATTGTGAACCATTGTCCGGCGCTGGCAGCCAGAAGGCTCAGCGTGAACGGTCATAGCGACGACGTTCGACGCTGGGATTCTTGGTTTAAGAACGCACTTGCGTTGACAAGGGACCTGGTCATGAAGCGGGAGGTCGACTCGTTCGGCAGCCCGCACTGACTAAGGGACGTGGGGGCGAAAAGGGACCTACTCGTTCTGGTCTGCTTCGACTATTCCCCCAAAGGAAAGACGACGGGTTTAGTGGGTAGTCCGCAAGTGAGGGATTCACTATCGGCGGACTTGGTTTGAGCAGGAAAAAAAAAAAAAAAAAAAACGCTAACAAGCAACCAGTAAATTTTAAAAGAGAACTTAGAATTGATAAAGTTTAGAGTAGGGGATCTAGGAGACATTACAAGTGCAGAAAGAGCAGACGCAATATTCGAGGAATTGCTGATATTCCTAAATCAGATAATAGAGAATAATACCATGTTCACACGGAGTCCGAAAAGTCGAATTTTCAAAATTCGTTGAAAATTCATTGAAAAGCAACTTTTCGTCCATACAAATACTGTCAAACGAAAAATCATCGAAAAGCTGCTTTTTGTTGAAAAGCCAGCAAAATTCAGTTTGCAACCCTGATTTCTCCTCAATTTTGTTCGTATTCAATCCGTTCCCACAGCTGATCTCTCGAAATTATTTTATTCAGTTGTCATAATCCATGATGGATAAAGCATACAAAACGAGACTCCAGGAGCTTCAAATGCGTGGAGTCGAAGTCTCGGCTCAAGAGGTGAAATCAAAATTAACCAATTTGACAACGAAATATAGGTAAGTGACGAAGTATATCCATCAATGAATATACATAACTGTGTATGAAATGGCGATATCGGTATTGCAGAAAAGAAAAAGACTTAGTTGGAACCACAGGTGGTAGCCCCTCTTTTTGGCCACATTTTTCAGCTATCCAAGAAATATTAGGGAGGAAGAAGTTTATAAATGCCCAAGCGATGACACTTCACAGCTTGGAAGAAGGTATGTATATTTTATTTTCAATTTGCCATTTATTAATTTATTAGTAACAACTGAACAATTTAGTAGAAGATAATTATGCTTCGCTGCCAGCGACTCCTCGGTCACCACTCGAGTTGATAACGACTGCGAACACGTCGTCGTCGCCGTTACTATCTGTCCCAGATTCGTCTACGGGAGTGGTTCTCCAATCGGCGAGATCTTCGTCGACTAGAAAGGGAAAAAAGAACACAGACAAAAAGTTAGTGCAGTTATACGAGGCAAATAATGAAAAATTAGATATGCATATGCAAGAATTGTGTGCTGAGAGCAAGAAGTTGGCCGAGATCGAGACAGAAAAACTTGCAGTGCTCAAAAAACATGTCGAAAACGAAGCTGTCTTCAAAAATGAAATTATAAAACTTTTATATATGCAAATTAACCAAAATGAAACAAAAACGTAATTAAATCATTCACCAAAATAAGTAGTCAGCGCTTGTCTTATTGCTTCGGCGCCTTTTCGATAATCGGAAAATACATCTGCATGTTCCGGTTGTGGGTTATGTTTGTCTGCTAGGCTTTGTGCTTTCAGCCAACTTTTGTTTAGCGTTTCATTTTTTTCATTTAAAAAATTGTGCAAAATGCAGCACGCTCTTATTATTTTTGGTGCATTTTTTATGTCGTTGTCTATCCCTTTACCAATTCTGCGGAAGCGAGCTTTTAAATGTCCGAAGGAATTTTCTACCACCCTTCTGCATTTAGAAAGTTTATAATTAAAGAGTTTTTGGTGGGTGGTATTGGCTGTGGAGAACGAGTAAGGTTTGATAAGATTTATTGAAAACCTAAAGGCAGAATCTCCAAGAATGAATGGTGCTACCTCGACCCCAGAAATAATTTTTTTTCTCCGTTGTATTGCAGTGCAGTGCGCGAGTTCAGTTTTTAGTTTTGATCGCTCGAAAATCATGGAATCGTTGCAAAGTCCAGGAGAGCCCACATTTATATACATGAATCGGTATCTAAAAAATACTTTCAATGCATCACTACTGATTTTAAATAACGAACTTACCTAGCATCCACTAAGGCCAGAAGTACACATATGGCAACCATCTACAGATCTATTTTTTACCAGGCGGTATTGGATACTAGTCTACAAAGCTTACCAATTGCACCAAAACACTGGGGAAATCCCAGAGCTTCGAAACCCTTTATGCAGCTATGAAGTTTTTCCTCGGTTAACGGTAAAGCGTTCATGTATTGCGGCTTCAAAACTTCCCAAACGACATCGCAAAACACAGACACAATTTCACACACCGTACTTTTTCCAATTCCAAAAAAATTAGAAATGCTTCGATATTCTGCGGAAGAACCCAAAGCATATAACGCCACAGAAACTCGCTTTTCTAAACTGATGGCCTTCCGCATATTGATGTCCAACTTTTGCATGCAGTTCAGTAATGTGCACAAAGTGATGAAATTTCCGCGGTGGATCCGAAAGTTTCTTTTGAATCGCTCGTCGTCAAAACTTTCCTTTAAAAAGAAAACATTTAATGTCTGCAATTATTATTCAATAGTATTTAATTGTGCTTACTCTTGCCCAGCTCAGACGCCTACTTGAATCAAGAAGGTCATTCAAAACCATTAGTATTGTTTGTTGCTCCTTAAACAATCCAACTATTTGCCTCACTCTGAGGCTAATTTTTCTTCTGTATGCTGCTACTTCGCTGTCTAATCTTTGCTCTAAAATGAGATCACTGTCTCTACTTGCGAGATAAGTTTCCAGCAACACAACACAATCGCTAAACGACATTTTTTAATTTATAGTTAAATTATTTAACAAAACGCCACAAATAGATGTGCTTAATTTCAAATTGTCGAAAACTTTACTTGTTTACTTGTCCTGCGTGTTCTCCTTGCTTATTTACGTTTTTGTTTTATCTGTCAATGAAAATTCACTTTTATCGTGCGAACGGCAAATAAGAAATTTTGAAAATTCGCTGAAAATTCGACTTTTCGGCCACCCTATATAAGAACCCTATATAAGACAGAAGATTAAAAGACATGGAAATCAGAATTAAACACATTAAAGAATAAATATGATAATTATTATATTTAGTAGATAAAGTGTTTCAGGAAGATATACTAAGGAGCATAGAGGGCGAGAACGAAGAACTACGCGAATTACACTAGCCTACAAATTAACATTTTTTTTGTGTAACGAGGTGTTTGACAACATATTCTAAAGGATTTTGGTCCGCTGATTCCAAAAATGATAAAATAAATGAAAATGAAACGAGCCGTTTTCGATATAATGGTTTTTGAAATTTTTGACGACTTTACGTTAAGGTCCATCCACTTGAAGAGCTACCACAGCTGACATATGTAACCGATTTGATTACAACTAAGATTAAATTAAAGAGGAAGGACGCACGCATATTTTTTGCTAACATTACTTTGAAATCCGAAAAATAGTTTAAAACCTTTTGCTGAAATCGTAACTTCAAAAGAGGAATTTTTAAGAAAAACGACAAAAAACTGCTATATAGCTGTATGTAAAAATATGTTCCCGAAACTTTTTTACCCTTTTTATTTTTTATATCGATAGGTTCGACAGTTTAAGCCTAATATCAAAAAAATCTGCGCAGAAATGGTTTCTTGGTGCGCGTTAAAGTGAGTTTAGTGCTTTTCACAAATATCTTGGCAATTGATCGTTATTCACGAAACAGTGTGAGTTTGTACTTGATACAGTGTGCGTTTGTTTGTGAACAATGTTTTTGGACTTTCCGCGATTGTCATTTCCTAGAAACCCATTAAAATCGGCTTTACTTGGATCCTATTCCCGATGCATGTACTTCATCCTATTATCGCTATTAGTTCAGATGCAGGTACTTCAACCGTAGGTTCTTTTACTTTTTCGCAGTTTTTTCATTTTTGCATTAACCGAAGTTTTACATTGAATTCGTGTTCTGTTTTTCAACTGATTTGTCGAGTTGATACCGTAGAATGTCCAACCTATCGATTTAAAAAATAAAAGGGGTAAAAAAGTTTCGGGAACATATTTTTACATACAGATATATAGCAGTTTTTTTACTTTTTTCTTAAAAAATTCCTCTTTTGAAGTTACGATTTCAGCAAAAGGTTTTAAACTATTTTTCGGATTTCAAAGTAATGTTACCAAAAAATATGCGTGCATCCTTCCTCTTTAATTTAATCTTAGTTGTAATCGAATCGGTTACATATGTCAGCTGTGGTAGCTCTTCAAGTGGATGGACCTTAACATAAAGTCGCCAAAAATTTCAAAAACGATTATATCGAAAACGACTCGTTTCATTTTTTTTATCATTTTTGGAATCAGCGGACCAAAATCCTTTAGAATATGCTGTCAAACAGCCCGTTACAAAATGGCTGTCGGCCAGTGTTATTAAAGGAAAAGGGGCTAACCGAGAAAATGTTAAATAAAATATTAGAACAGGGATTTGCACCGAAATCAAGCGAAGACTGTTCTTCTTAAGAAGAAGCAAATAACAGAATACAAGATATAAAAGAACAGAATAGACTTAAGTCAGGAAATATCGTCAGGAAACGAGAAAACGTTTTATCCTAAGGAAGCTACTCCGTCCGCAGTTAGCCCAAATGATTACAACGCAAGGTCATTTCAACAAATAAAGACTACATATAACGGACATAAAATGGGTATAGGAAAGATAGCGAAGATTATGAATAAACTGGCTCCTTTCTAGAGCACAGTCGCCAGACTTATGAGGCGAAGTGTACAAATTTATACAAGGGTGCGAATTAGCTGCAAGAGATGTAGGTACAGACAACATTCAGGACTACATAGACTGTAGACTGGTTACATGGGGATGCCTTCGATTTAGTGAGGTCACAATAATTCAATAGCCTACAGGAATTCTACCTCACAATCAAAAGAGCATATTTACCTTCGGTCTCCTTAGACTCAGTGATAATAGGTATCTTCACTTTTCTAGGAAACTACAAAACATAGATCCTTCCGGTTTGAAGCATTCTTTCTAGAATTGATTAGAGAATTTTATGGTCGGAAAAAAATTTATACTTAATACCGTAATTTAAAAAAAAAATTGCGACCAAAAATTTTTTTTCCAAATTTTAACTTTGGCACAAAAAGGATATTAAGAAGCGGATATTTAGCTTTGAAAATCAGTAAGCAAAAGTTATCTAGTCAAATGTCAAGTCGAATTTTTATAAAATGGCCCCTCCCGTCTAAACGGGGACCCGTCTTGTCTCGACCCAACCTATACGTCCTAGTCTTCCGTCCCCTCTTATGCGAATTATTTATATTGCAAGCAAAAAATCAATCTAAATTATTTACGAAATCACGTTAATGAACACACAAAACAAAAACTAATAATTAAGCGATTAGCGCAACAAAACAGGTGTAGAAGTAGAACAACTGAACACGAGCAGAATGCAGTGTCAGTTGTAAGCAATTAATGAAAAAAGGACTTCTGGACAAAATTTCAACCCCAAATTCGTTCTACAAGCTGAGAGATTGAGCTATAAGCATAGATGAATTTATATTTAGTATAAAAAGGAAGTTTGGCAATGGTCCGATTTTGCCCATTTTCAATACCGATGAGTTTCTAATGATAGACAATATTCGTACCAAGTTTGATGAAGATATCTCTATTCGTTCTCTTGTAATCGTGATTTCCACAGACAGACAGACAGACGTACAGACAGACGGACGGACATGGCTAAAGAATATATATACTTTTCTATACCTGTCACGCCTCCTTTAATGCGTTACAAACGGAAGCAGTAAGTGAATATACCCTCTTCACTTCGTGTGTAGGGTATAACAAAAGTGATTAAGTTGGATGTAATTAAGTCCAATTTAAACAACAATGATTTAAATTTCCCTTATTAGCATAAAAATTAAAATATATAACTCGTTGTACCTTAAATAAAAATGATTTAAATTTGCCTTATTGTTAAATTTTGAAAAATACACAAATTATAATTTATAGATGTGAAACAGGTACAAACATAAACATGTACCAAGCGAGTTAAGAGAGAAAGTATTTTGCAAATATGTAAATGTATTCAAGTTAAATAATTTCATATTATTATACACCAGCAAGAAGTAGGAAGAAAAAAATCCCGAAGTACACCCACAACAGCAGTAGCGCACCACACACCATGATAGAATTGAAAGTAATGCCTTAAACACAATCAAAGACGCAAGACGCAAGATTCAACGCAGCGAAGCAAGAAATGGCTCGGATTTAAACCAAATCATTTTCGGGAAGCAGAAGTATGAAATGTCAAATATTTGACTGTAGAGAACAATAGATTCATTCTAACCTTCATTGTGTTTAAGGCATAATAGAAAATAGACAGTAATAGAAAAAACAGTAATAGAAAATAAAAAACGAAGTTACCTGACACACACACACAAAATTTGTGTTATAGTGCTTTGCACACCAAGATCTCCTAAACCGGGTCTTTAAGTATTCATGCTTATTATGCTTACTATGACTATTATTATTATTAGGCGACCCTCTGCCAATTCATGTATTTAAACATCTCACCACCAGTGAAGAAACTATCCGTTTTTAGCATTTGTGTTACATTATCCATAATCAAATGCGATAGTAGTAGTAGACAAACTGATAGACAACCCTGTCTTTGAAACACAATAGTGGCAGCGCTGATCAAATCGTTGACGAATTTTAGCGTTGGCACGATCATGCCACGCACCGATACAATTCGTAATGACTTCGAACCAACCGTTCCATATAAGGTGCGACAATTGCAGAGCAAATGCAGTCAAAAAGCGTTGGTATTAAGTAAGGTAAGTGCCTTAAAAACACCTACCTAACCGAACTTTTGACGCATTCTTTTTCTACCTTTTCTTTCCTTTCTTTGTTCTTCTTTCCGACTACGGTCACCCGGCCTCGGCCTTCCCCGGCACCGGTCGAACCAACCACTGGTGGTTTGCTTGCAGAAGTATAAGCAGGTAAACTCTTAGTGGCTGCGCGAATATCGCATACCGAACAACCAAATCCCTGCCTTCGGTCCTACCCGTCTATGATAGTTTAAGTCAACCGCGACTTGCATAACCGAATACGCAAACCGTAGCGTACATTATTAGTCACCCGCGACTTCCCGTTGATACCTACCGCAGGTTATCATTACCGCCGTAACACAGACGTCAACCGAGACGTAGTGCCGTCATAACCAAATACGCAAACCGTAGCGTACCTTGTAGTATTTAACCGTGACTCTATTAACTGAATACGTAAACCGTAGCGTAACACCTGCAGCTTCACTCGTAAACCGTGTACACTAGCGACGCTGCTGCCACGATTATTATAGGTAAAATCTATTTTAAATTAGTTGTAAGAAAGAAATACATAAATAAACGATTTTTCCGACCGAGTCAAATCCTTAGGGATAGGTGAATTTTGCTGACGCTACCAAGTCACAAAAATAATAGAATACAAGATTACGCAGATCAGCTTCCAAAAATGTTTTCTTCTGCCCATCTGCCATCTGCCCATGGAGAAGGTTTAGGATAAACACTGAATTTAACATTATTCTCCGATGGGAAAGTGATGACAAATTAAACAATTTGAGTCGTGACTTACACGATGGAAGTCTTATTGAAGGATCCCAGTGAAGATTCCGTAAACAAAATAAAGGAAACTGTTTTTGAACCTATTCGATGTTTGAGATGTAGCAACCATAGTTAGGCGACCATACAGGCGAAGCATATTCTAGTATTGGCCGAACTAATGACTTGTAAAGAATTTTGTTGATGTAAGTATCATCAAATTCTTTTGCCCAACGTTTAATAAATCCAAGTAGACTTAGGGATCTGGCGGTTATCCGAGCAATATGGGCATGGAAACGCAGTTTAGAATCCAACACCACGCCAAGATCCTCAACGATATTTAAGGTTTCCAATTCATGACCAGCAATAGAGTAGGAGTAGTTGAAAGAGCTTGATCGCGAGAACGACATTTGTTTGCATTTGCGCAAGTTCAAACTTATGCCGTTTACATCACACCATGTAAGAATATTGTTTAGGTCGGCTTGGAGCAGTAACGCATCACATCCATTTTTATATGAAAGAAAAATCTTCAAATCATAAGCAAACAATAAATCGTCGCAATGTTGTAAGATCGAAGGTAAATCGTTAATGAATATAAGAAATAAAATAGGCCCGATTATGTCCAACATTCTCAAAAAATGATTACTTCGGCCAAGATAAAATGATTACGACAGAAGCCACAGTTCCAATTTGAAGCAATTAGTGCATAATTTGGCTTTGGATACTGTTGTCCAGAGCTTGCATTAGAATCTGCCAGCGCAGTTACTGCAGTTACAAAACTTTTATCCTATCATTCTTGGATGGTGGTGGCTTATACTTATTAACATTCGTTTTATACCCTACACACGAAGTGATGAGGGTATATTCACTTACTGCTACTACTGGTACAGAAAAGTATATATATTCTTGATCAGCGTGAACTCCTGAATCGATTTAGCCATGTCCGTCCGTCTGTCTGTCTGTGAAAATCACGATTACAAGAGAACTATTGTCATTGGTATTGAAAATGGGAAAAATCGGACCATTACCACGCCTACTTTTTATAGTGGATATAAATTCATCCATGCTTATAGCTCAATTTCTCAGCTTGTAGAGCGAATTTGCGGTTGAAATTTTGTCCAGAAGTCCACTTTCTCTGATCAATAAAGACTACTACAAATGTATAACCGGATGGTAGTCTCTGAAGAAAGGTAACCAATCATCAGCAGCGACAACATGAAATTATCGACAACATGAAATTACGTCCTACCGATTGAATTGCCTGCAGCCGTCGTTATACTGCGACCTTTTCATCTGTGATACAGAGCACGTTACAACAACGGAAATTGTTGGGCAGTTGCAGTATTTGTTGTTGCAGTATTACCTCAAGTGGCGACTATGTAAAAACGCGCCGTAACTAACTACAAGCGAAGCGAGAACATCAGCAGTCAGCTTATGTTACAAATGATGATTCTGGCGAAAATCTCAATCATCAACCTGGACTACAGATTAAGCGAACAATAATTGATCACAATTGTGGGGCAACCACAGTGTTAAGAATAATGAAAAAACACATCGGATCATCACTAAAATGGGCACCAATGGAAAAGAAAGCGAAAGTTAACAGCGGCCGTTTCGAACACAGTACCTAAAACATAGCTACAACCAAGTCAGCTACCCAGCATCAGCATTCCTATACTGCTATATATACTCCTATACATTCCTGCGGCGCCAGTACGGCATTTTTAATTATGCACCGTTACGTATGGGATCTACTGTGCATCATTCCTTTCGGTTCGAGTATTGAAGCAATTAGCTGAGGATTACCGGACAGAGTTTCCTTGGGCTTCAAATGTGGTGCCGGAAAATTTCTACGTGGATGCTGTATGATGTACTATTGGGCGCGAATATAGAAGCTTAGGTAAAACAATTACAACATGAATTAATTAATCGTACCTCGAGAAGGTATGGAGTTAAGTAAATGTGGTTTTTTTTAATGAGATGAAAGCAATCGAAATCCTGAGTGCGAGACTTCAACTCGCTAAAACCTCTCCCATGACTGTTGGTTGGTCCCCCCGGAACTACCGTTAATTATACCGTCGGGAGGCAGAAGGAGCCTAAGATCAAACATCCGTTTAAGTCCTATTATCGGAAGTCTCTAATTCTAACGTGTCTTTACATACTTACGGCTCTGTTATTTTATAGTCCTTGCGCATTACGCTCGCGTTCTAGCCTGCGTTGTCGCAGCATAATACTTACACACATTGATTTGACAGCCAACCAAACTCCCGGCGACTGCAGCATACTGCCGATAATACTGCTCGCTGTTAATATTTATAGCAGCGAACTTTCGGTGTTTGAACGCAATGCCTCGCATTAAAAAAAAATACGGTGCGCATCCTCGTGTGCTCTGGAGCACCACCCACATATTGCGCTCGTATCGTGGCCATACTTACACAAATAGCTGCGGAAGCATCCGTGACCACTGATCATATGCGTCAAGCAAAAATCCAGTTCACCGTGCCGCCTTTCAATCCAACGCTTCACGTTTGGTATAACACTGGTGGTAATCCCGCAATCACCCCAGCTGCTGTGTGGGAAATGGTTCGAAAACCGCAGCAAACCCGCAGAGCACATAATCGGAAGACATGATTTAATTGCCGCACGTTCTTCTTGGTATTTAACGCTTTTTGGTGTTAAGCCCACACAGGTGCAGCATACATCACCACTGTTGTAACTACTTTTGACAGCAGAACTCTGCGCTTTCAACTTGGTCCATATGTGTTAGCCATTATACGGGCTAAGGCCGCATAAGTTGTCATTGCCTTGCCGCATACCATTTCGATATGCGCGGCAACTGACAATCTAGTCACGCGTAACACCTAGATGTCGAATGGCTGGAGCAGATTTTATTAATATATTTCACCATCGATACTCAACTCCACAAACTCTAGATTCTCCTGCTTGTTACTACACAGGTTTTTTTTTTGGGTAGCCAAATGCAGTTCGTTTTTCGCTAGCCAGAATTCACCGCTAAAGTTTAAAGCTGGTCCAGATGTTGAGCCACAGTAACAACCGCAATATCGTCCGCATCATACATCAGGTTCCATAACAGCGGCCTAAGCACCGAGCCTTGCGGAACTCCAGCTGTAACTTCATAATGCTTAATACCAACATCGGTGCTATAGAAGAGAATCCTGTCCGATAGGGAATTCTGTAACTATCACTGTAACTATTTCTAAGGACACTTTTCCTTGAATCCACTTAACCAACTTTACACCCTTTGCTTATCACTATTGTACGCGTTTCTAAAGAGACGAGACGACGACCTCGTCGTTTGGATATAATTTTCAGACTCCCTTTGGAATCTTTTCTAGATTCCACATTAGCTCGGTCGACACAGACGTCGACCGAACTGAAGTGGGTCGGTATGTCGTGTTTCGCAATCTCCATTATTTCGCAATATTAAAAATTGTAATATTCGCAGAATCAATATGCGGAAGAAAATCGTTCCCAATTTAATTCTTGCGCGTGTGGGTTCTGATCGTTGGTTTTTCAAACCAAGCGATTTTATGGTTTGGAAGCTTGCTACTGAAAGCTAGCTTCCACAATCCATTTTATGCGAAGTGTTCTGGTTGTTACCTTAGCTTTCGAAGTTCATTAAACCAAAGCTTGACTAAAACAAATGAAACTAAAGCTTCGGGCTTACCAAGCAAAGTATCGTACAAAACGATATTAAATTTTTCTTGTACATGTATTGTTCGTTGAAATAGTGGGTGGGCTTCTGTGTAGTATGGTTTTTTCCTTTCAATACTACTTAGTAGTACTTAATCTAGTGCGAGTGTAATGACAATAATTTGTGTTGGGTGTTTTTGTATATGCAACAGTACAATATAGTATATGTAGTGTATACTGAAATATTACGTTGTTGTTGTCGTCGATGTTGATCTTGACGTTGATATTGGTCTTGACGTTGATGCTGATGTTGTTGTTGATGATGATTACGATGTTGATGTACACCTTGAAGCTGATGTACACGTTGCTGTTGCTTTCGATGTTGCCGTTGATGTACACCTCGCTGTATTAATGTCTTCTTCTTGATTTGTTGTATATAACTGTGATTGTGGGGTGTGGTGGTGGAACTGTGTTCGGAACGGCCGCTGTTGATCCCCTATTCAATTTGTACTGGAGTTCATAACATGTTGTTGTTCAACCCTATAGGTTGATGATTGAATATGCGGTTACCGCCTGAGTTTCTTCTTGTGAAGTACTCAAGCGTTGGTGTCCCTGCTTCACTTGTGGTCGCATTTCTTATATCGTATAAAGTATATATATATTTTAACTTGTGTGGCAGATGAATGGGTCCCAATAGTTTGAACTGGCTGTAACTGCTTACGTTCGTCTACTTGGTGGTTTATCACCGTCGCCGCTACTCGATGATGCAGTGACGCGACAGCATGTGATCCCCTCGAAGGACTTAAATTTCGCTGTTGAGCGGCCCCCCTGAGCTGTAACCAGCTGCTGCCGATAGTTTTCTATCATCTAGGTGTCTTATTACGGTGTTTCTGGTCTCAACGTGACCTTAAGGTACTGCGTATCTGGTGCCATTATCATTCGGTAATTTTCAGGTTCAAACTGCTGTTGTTAGATCTATTTGAAAGTATCTTCGTGTTTTGTGGTCGAATGCTGTTGCATTGCTGTATTGAATTGCTTGTTTGTCGCAACAATTCCATCTTTGGTTGTGGTCGCTACGCTGATCCAGCTACCTTTCCCCCTTCGAGTTGGCTGAGCGCTAATTGTCGCCCTGTTGTCAAAGTGCTGCTGTGTGTTGTTGCACTTTTGCTGTTGTGATGGGTGTACATCGGCACTCAGTTCACTGTAACTATTCTTAATTAATACACTATCTCCTACTTTAAATTCTACTAAATTTAACTTATTATCGTACTGATTTTTGGCTATTTGTTTAGCTATGTCCTGATTTCTCCTCACTATTTCGTGAGCTCTTTGTATTTGGAATTTTAATACTTTGTTTGGGTCTTCGGCATTATATACCGGACTACACTTCCTTTTCAAGTTAGTCGGCATATCTGTATCGAAACCAAATAAAGTACGGAATGGTGTTTGCTTCGTCGTAATGTGGGGTGTGTGGTTGTGAACGTGCATAGCTGCAGTTAACCACTGATCCCAATTCGACCCGTCTTCTTTAGTAAAACTACGTAAATATTCCGCTAAAGGTCTGTGGCTTCTCTCTAATGAGCCATTAGCTTGCGGATGATATGGTGTTATATGTAACTTCTTAATTCCTAACAATTTACAAGTATCTGAGAACAATTTCGAAATGAAATTAGTTCCGTTATCTGTAATTAAAATCCGCGGAATTCCGTAACGCCTGATTACTTCGTCATAAAAAGCCCTGGCGACAGTACCTGCTTCCGCATCTGGGATCGCCGTACATGCCATAAATTTCGAGAAATCATCCTGAAAAGTCAGAATGTACTTATTTCCAGTATTTTTGTTAACTTCGAACTTTTGTTCGCTTGGCACTTTGGACAGTTTTTGACATAATCTTTGATTTGTCTTTGCATCCCTGGCCACCTATATTGTTGTCGGATTCTTAAATATGTTTTTACCGCTCCCTGGTGTCCTCCCAGTGGTGAATTGTGAAAGTCTTTGATTACTGTTTCTATTTGTTTCGGGTCGGATAGCAATGTCGCTGTGGTATTTGTTCCGTTTCCCGGATCCCCAGCATCTTTATCCATTTCGACGATTGTCCTTGTTGTTGCTCTTGCTGTACTGTTTTTGCTTTCGACCGTGTTTGTACGGCTGCTATTGTTTTGTGTTTTTCCTGAGGAATTCTACTTAGTGCGTCTGCATTTAAGTTTTTCTTTCCTGGCTTATATAGAATTTCGAAGTCGTATTCCGATAATTTATGCCTAAATCTTGCCAGTCTTGAAGTCTGGTCCTTTAAATTGGCTATTGCCTTTAGTGGCTGGTGGTCAGTAAAGATTCTGAAATGTCTGCCTAGGAGATATGCCCTAAAATTCTTTGTTGCCCACACTATCGCTAAGAATTCCTTTTCTATTGTTGAATATCTCTTTTCTGTGTCGCTTAGCGCTCGGCTAGCGAAAGCTATTGGTCTATCTTCGCCTACTTCTCCTTGAGAGAGAACCGCGCCTAACGCTTCATTACTTGCGTCCGTAGTTAAAAGAAATTCTTTTGTGAAATCTGGATATGCCAAAACTGGTGGTGACATGACTGCTTCTTTTAGCTTTTCGAATGCTTGCTGGCAGTTTTCTGTCCAGATAAATCTTGCGTCCTTACGTAATAATTTGTTAATCGGTAGCGCTATCTTAGCTGTGTTTTCAATAAATTTCCTATAATAATTTATTAGTCCAAGAAATGCTTGTACTTCTTTTCTGTTTCTCGGTACTCCGATGTTCTTTACACATTCTACCTTGTAGGGGTCTGGTAAAGCACCATTTTCCGAGCATTTGTGTCCTAAATAAACTATTTCCTTTCTCAAAAATTTTCATTTCTCTGTATTTAGTTTTAAATTATGTTCACGTAACTTCTGTAGTACTGAACATAACCTCTCTTCGTGTTGTTCGAGATTCCTACCATAGATAACAATGTCATCTAAATAAACAAAACAGTCTATTCCTTGTAGACCTGTTAGGATATGATTCATTATCCTTTGGAATGTGGCTGGGGCACCTGTTAGCCCAAATGGCATCCGATTGAATTCGAAATGTCCTAGTCCTGTACTGAATGCTGTCTTCTCCTTGTCCCTGTCATCGATTAAAACTTGGTGATATCCACTTGCCAAATCTAGCGTTGTAAAATATCTGCTGTGGCCTAATTGCTCTAAGATTTCGTCAATCCGCGGAATGGGAAAAACTTGTTTAATCGTTGCTTCATTGAGCTTCCTGTAATCTATCACAAGTCTCCATTTCTTCTCCCCGTCCTTGCCACTCTTCTTGGGCACTAAAAGTAACGGCGAGTTCCATGGTGATGTGCTATGCGTGATTATGCCATCATCTAAAAGTTTGTTTACTTGCTTATTAATTTGCTTGCTTATGTATTTGAGGTAATCTGTATTGTTTTCTATTTATGGGCGGCTAATCTGCGCCTGTTGGAATTTCGTGTTTTAATACGCTTGTAAAAGAAAGTTCGTCTCCTTCTAATAAGAAGACATCATGAAAAGACTTTATTATTTCTTCTATGGAATTCTTTTCCTCTATATTTAAATGTTTATCTAGCTCAATTTCCTTGAGCAATTCATTTATTCTTCTGTTGGCATCTATTCTGCCTATACTATTAATTGACGTAGTACCTTGTATTGTGTACTCATCGGAATTTGTGAATTTTGGTTTAAATTCGCTGTTTATCTCGTAATCATACTCTGTTGTATTTAATATCGGAGCATAAACCGTATTATTTTTCACATTTACTAATGTGTCTGGTATATAGATTCCTGGATCTATTTCTTCTTTCTGAATTAAAACATTCTTAAATTTTGTACGTAGTTTTAATGGTACTATCGTAATCGTTCTTGCGTTAACTGGTATGTAGTATTCTTTACTTTCCTTTCCTATCTGTTCGATAGTTTTTATTGGTAATTCCAAAATAAGCTCTTTCTTCTCATTGAAGAGTGTTCAAATCTTTTCCATCGCATTTATAATGGAGTTGTTCCTCAAATTATCTCTTCCTAATATGCCGTCTGCCGGTACTCCTTGTTTAAGTGACACAACGTGTAGCGTTAAACGTAAGGACTGTACCTCATTATGACATATAGTAGTTGATCCTTCTGTGGTTACACAACCTCCAAATGCTCCGCTCAAGTCTTTCCTATTCGACTTGTTTATTATTATGCTATCCCTTATTGCACTTTTCTTTATCAGGCTTGTATCTGCTCCTGTATCTACCAGTAAAATAAGTTTTCCATTTATGGCCTCTTCGCAAGGTATTTCGATGAACACGTCATTTAGCTGGGTTTGTGTGCAGTTAGATACCCCTCTTTCTACATTTCTATTTTTATTGTTACTTGCTAACTTATTCATTGAGCAAGGTATTTTTGGATTTAAATTTTCATTTTTCTCTCGAACTTTGAGTGGCATTTCCGAATCAACTGTTTCTACAATTGTATGATTTCTCTCTGTGACATTGCTTTTATTATTATCAGTCCTCTTCAACTTGATATTAATTTTTAAGTCTTTTGAAGTTGGTAACGTTTCAACTATCACTTCCGATGTCGGACTTACGGTTACCACTTTATTTTTTAAAGTTGGTAACGTATCCACAACCGGTTCGGATGTATGAATTACTGCTACTCCTTCATTTGGCCTTAAGTTACTAATATTTTTGGGTTCCCAGATTATTGGCCTGTTCTGGGCCCTTGATAGTTTCCCGGACGATTACTTTGCAACGTTTCCCAATTTCTTTTTGCTTCACAATTTTTTATCATATGTCCTGGTCTATTGCACCAATGACATATCGTTTGGCTCACTCTGTTTGGCGGGTTTATAGGAGTCTGATTCCTCTGCAAGCCGTTAAGTGTATTAGGATTGGGGTTTATTGACCTTCCTTGATTCCCGTTCTGTTGAAATTGGCACCATTGGTTTTGATTCCAATTTTGTTGGGTTTGGTTTGGCTGCCAGTTTTGTTTTACGTGGCTTGGTTGCCAGTTCTGTTGTATTTGGTTTGATTGTCTATTTGGGTAGATTGGATTCCCTTGCTGCCTTCCTTGATTTTGAAAATTAGTCCCTTGATATGTGTTCCTTGCCACATTATTCTGGCCTCCTTTTTGGTCACACCTCCAGTTTGGCTCGTGTCCATATTTTGAACACTTGCGGCAATATGGTGTGTTCTTCCGAGTTAGGCAATCCTCTCTAGTATGTCCTCGCTTGTTGCAAAAAGAGCATATTACTCTCTCGGTCACTCCTTGTGGAGGGTTTTGTGTCCTGGTTGGTTGCCGAACAAATCGTTCTCCTGTAGCTCTGCCCTGGCTTCCCTGTTGAGTTTGCTCTTGCTGGTTGTTCATTGAGGCACGAAAAGGTGAATTCATGTTAATGTTTAAATGGTCTGTTTGGAGGGAGCTACCGTGTATGGTTTCGAGTGCCTTTACGGCCAATTCTACCATTTGTTCAATGGTTTTCTTCGTCACATTGAGCATATAAATTCTCAATGCGGTGTCCCTTATTCCTGTTTTAAATGATTTTTCTACGACCCCTTCCAGCATACTTAATAGTGCCCTATCTCCATCTCCGTTGTAATCCGTTCGAATTATCTCTATAGCCTGTGTTCTTAGCGCGTTTAGGCGTCTTGCAAACTGTCTTATATCTTCATTAAGCAGCTGGCTACAATTTTGGATACTCTGTATGACTGTATCTAAGGTGATTTTAGGTAAATACGCCCTTTTTATTGTGAGGTAGAATTCCTCGAGGCTATTGAAGCGTTCTGACCTCACCAAGTCATAGGCATCCCCATGCAACCTCTGCTTAATGCAGTCTATGTAGTCCTGACTATTGTTTGTACCTACTTCCCTTGTGGCTAATTCGCACCCTTGTATAAATTTGTAGACTTCGCCGCGTAAGTCTGGTGACTGTGTGCCCGAAAAGAGCGGTACCAGCCTATTTGTAATCTTGGCTATCTCACCTATACCCATTTTATGTATGTTATCTGTCGTCCTAATTTGTTTAAATGACCTTCCGTTGTAATCTTCCGCAATAACTGCGGACGGAGTAGCTTCCTTATGATAAAACGTGTGATCGTTAGCTAATTCTATTTCTTGCTGTAGCCGTCTGTTTTCCTCTTTCAATTCTTGGATTCTTTTGTGCGCTTCTTCTAAAGAACTACAGTCTTCTCTAGATTTCTGTGAAAATCCCTGTTCTAACGTTCTATTCAACGTTTCCTCAGTTATTCCCTTTTTCTCTAATAGTTCCCTTAGTTTTATGTTCTCGCCTTCTACGTTCCTTAGTATATCCTCCTGAAATACTTTATCTACTAAGTAATTATCATACCTATTCTTCAGTGCATTTAATTCTGATTCCCATGTCTTGGAATCTTCTGTCTTATTCTGTATTATCTGGTTTAGGAATGTAAGCAATTCCTCTACTACTGCGTCTGCTCTTTCTACACTTGTAAGGTCTCCTAGCTCCCCTACTCTAGACTTTATCAACTCTAAGTTCTCTTTGTTGCCTACAGTCCCTTTTAAAATTGCCCAATATTTAGATATAAACTCCCCCAACTGACGTTTCAGTTCTTTATGAGTCCTATCTAATTCTAAGTACCTCGCTCCTGTAATGACTCGGCCATTAATTAAACGAACTACATATAGTTGAATGGTTTTTATTTTATTAATATGTACATATGTCTTGTATCTGTAAATCTTTCCCAATTTTCCGTACTTAAATTTCTATTAAAGCGATTACTTAGCGCCACCAATTATCGTTTAATCGTTTCATTAAACGTTAAATTCTTAATATTACTCGTAGTACTTTGGAATGAGAAACCATTCAAATTCTTAATATGAAGTTTCAACTTCCTTAACCTGTTTAGATTTCATGTTCGGTTCGTTTACCGAGCGTGCAGTAAACATTCGCTGTACATCTGTTTATTCGTCTGTACGCTAACGTCCGCTGCTGCTTTGTTTGAAGCAGAGCCAAAGCGTCAAAATTTTCGTGACTGCGCTATTCTGCTTTCTTTCAAGCAGAAACGAAGCGTCAAAATTTTCGTGACTGCGCTATTCTGCTTTCTTTCAAGCAGAGACGAAGCGTCAAAATTTTCGTGACTGCGCTAAGGTAATTTAAGACCTCACAGAATGGAATCAACGACCTGTCTCTATTTTACAGTGGCCAACAAAACTGCAACGTTTGCGATTTCGAATTCGTACGATTAACCTAGTGAGCCCGTTCGAGTTTTTTTTTTTTTTTTTTTTGTTAATTGCTTGGCATCCTTAATTGTTTTCAGCAGCAAGCAATTATAATTGCTTTTTATTTGAAACAACGAATCTAACTTTGCTTTGATTCTCCAACCGATATGAAGTCTCTAAGCGCAATATTTTAAATGTTTAAATTTTAATTTTGGTTTTTAAAATAACCAAAATAACTCCTTTTTAATGTTTTAATTTATTGTAATCCCGATTATTACCCCTTTTTTTCTTTTTGAAATCTCATACGTTTGCGAACGTATGACGTATTAGTTACAAAAAAAAATGTGTGACTTGAACTCGAATAAACTGATAAAATTAATTATTTATTAATCAACTTCAAATGTGCGACTTTGAAATCAAATTACATGTTAAACAGTGTAATTTGAAGACAAAGGTCTAAGACACATACCCGAAAATGATACAACGAAAACTGTTTTTAACAATTTGCTTTTATCATCCGAACTTTACCAGGTTAAATAAAATTTATTTAAGCTAATAAAGTCACTCTGATTTTCGCCAATTTGTTAATCACAGCAACTAATTCTGTAAATTTGTAATTTTTGAATTTGGATTCCAAACATTCTCCTTGAATTAAATATTATATGTTTCCTGCACATCTGCTTTTCACTTATTGGACTTTTGTTGACTTTCTAACATGCTAAATCACTTATTGTAATTTCAATTAAATTGTTAGTTCATGTACAACATTGTTATTACATTTATTCGAAAAATATATACTATTATATATATACTATATTCGAAATATATATATATAAAAAAAAATCCTATTTTCTCTAATACTTTATCCTATAATTATAAAAATATAAGAATGACTTCCCGAGTGAAATGGGTCGACCTCAGCAAAGATTTTGTCCAGCTAATGCTATTGGACAGATAAGTTTGCCGTGCAATTAAGATAGCATCCTTTTGATGTAACCGATGATTTTGGGACCTGAAAGTTATTTTATGTTTTATATAATATATATAAAATAATATATTTGATATAATAATAGAATTAAATTCTTTTAATTCTATTACTATCCTTTTCACTTATTCCTATTATTTGATTCTACTTTTATTTTTCAATTTTTTACTTTCACTGTTTTAATTTTTCCTGAACTTATTATTTCACTTTTTGCCAATTTTCCTTTTTTTTTTCTCTTAAACTTGTTTTTCGCATATACGATCACTTGCTTTTAACTTTTAATTTTAACTAGCTTATAACTTATAACTTTTCCTTTTCACTTCCTGCTTTTTCCTAAGCTACTAATCTTTGTTATATCGCTTATCTTTTAACTAATCTAAGCTGCTATTCTTATTTTAAATTTTCGTATTTCACTTATTTATTTTTTCACTTTCGTATTTTCACTTCTCTTTTAAGTAATCTAAGCTGCTATTCTTATTTTTAATTTCCGTATTTTATTGTTACTTACTTTTTCCTTTATTCGAGCGATCTTCGGCTCGAAAATCCGGCTGCGCCAATTTGTTGTATATGCTGTTCGAGTGTGGTCTTGGTCCTTTCGTTGTCCTCCGTACAACGAATAAAACGCCTTGCTGTTGAGCTTCGTATTGCTTTATTTATTATTATTTCAAGTTCCTTTTTTGTAACTAAAACACTAATTATATTATTCACACTAGTTTCCGTAACTCTCGTTATTAGTTATGTACACTTATATTATTTCCAATTAGACTTATGATTAAACTAACGCGCGACTTTATACGCGTCTCTAGAACGACTTCTTCGTTCGGATGTATTTACAAGACTCTCGTTGGAATCTTTTCTAGATTCCACGTTAGCTTGGTCGACACAGACGTCGACCGAACTGAAGTGGGTCAGTATGCCGTGTTTCGCAATTTCCATTATTTCGCAATATTAAAAATTGTAATATTCGCAGAATCAATATGCGGAAGAAAATCGTTCCCAATTTAATTCTTGCGCGTGTGGGTTCTGATCGTTGGTTTTTCAAACCAAGCGATTTTATGGTTTGGAAGCTTGCTACTGAAAGCTAGCTTCCACAATCCATTTTATGCGAAGTGTTCTGGTTGTTACCTTAGCTTTCGAAGTTCATTAAACCAAAGCTTGACTAAAACAAATGAAACTAAAGCTTCGGGCTTACCAAGTAAAGTGCTGTGGTTGCATTAATGTGAACTTGGCCTTGACTCACTCGCGAAGTAGTATTATAAAAACAATAATATTGGCCTTGAAAGTTCTTATTTCCCGGGACTGGAAATTGCGATCGCGACATACAACACTTAGGATACTAACGAGATAGCTAGGTGTTTGCAGTCGCTCCAAGGCTGCCATGATGCTTTCCCAGCTTGCCGATTTGAAGGCGTTTTTGACGTCCAATGTTATAAACAAACAGTATTCTTTTGTACCATATAACCAGCGAGAGCCCTCGATAGCTTTCTCGGCTATATTCGTTACATCCTGGATAGCATCTAGTGTAGAGTGGCCTGTTCGAAAACCGTGTTGTTGGGGCGATAAGCAATTTACTTCATCTACATGGCGCTGTAGGCGTTCACGCAGGATATGCTCAAAAACCTTTCCAAGGGCAAAAACCATGCATAATGGCCTGTATGAGCGTGGCTGCAGTGCCGGCTTATTAGGCTTAGGAAGCAGGACCAATCTTTAAATTTTCCATATTTTCGGGAAAATATGCTCACTCACGCAAGCCTGGAATAATTTTCGAAACTTTCGAAATTTTCGTTCGGGTTTGACGCTGTTTTAAAATTTCGTTTGGTATACCATCTGGCCCTGGTGCCTTCTTACAGCTAAACGAAGTTATTGCAGCAAAAATATCGTCGTTGGTGGTGTTCGAAGTTGGCCCATTAGTTGACTCATATTCCATAAAAGGCGTATTTATTTCGTGATTTGGAAAAAGCATCTGCACAAAGTTTTGCATAAATTCCTGTGTTGTGGGAATTTCCACATTTCTGTATTTCAATATATACATAACTATCCTATAGGCGTCTCCCCAGGGGTTCGAATTCACTTTTTAGCATAGCTCTCTGAAGCAGATATCTTTGTTCTTTTTTATAGCTTTTTTTAAGCATTCTGCAAGCCAATGTATAAGAGGATCGATACATGTCGTAAGTTTCGGTAGCAATGTAACGTTGCTCCATTCTTCTGGCACGCAGGCATTTCTTCGAAAGTATTGCTATTTCCTCATTCCACCAATAAACTGGTCGTCGACCTCGTTTCTTTCCGGCTCTCGCCATAGAATCATCGCAGGCTATATTGATCCACGATATAACTTGCATACTAGCTCTTCTGCATTACCTGTTTGTGGGTCAGAGATGTGCAGCATTTGCACAAAAATTTCCCTATCTAACGTATGGAGTTTCCTCTCTACTTTTGGGATACTCTGCATTGGTACCTCATTGCTTCTGCGGTTAATACGCAGAACTTGGATTAGTGAAATGGCTGCCCCATTCAACGGCCCACGCATTAAAATCGCCAGCATCACTTACCAAATTGTCAATTACCGCTGCATATTCCATGTTGTTTAAGCTGGGTGGGCAGTAACAGTTAAAAATGTAAATATCAGTAATCATAGCAACCAAGTAATCACGTTTCATATCGAGCTTCCACTGGAAAGGCAAGTTACCACAATTCCATTTGCGGTCTTCGACTTTATGTCCAAAACCATTCAAGCCGTTTCCGGTACTGCTCAGCGATAATCACTACATCGATTTTGTCCTCTACAACCGTGTGTTTAAGAAGTTCCCGCGCCGCTTTACAGTGGTTTCAATTAATATGCAGTTCAGTTTCGGTTTCCACAGGCAGCTCTGTATGCAGGGCATCTGCGTCCACCAGTAGCATGGTTACTGTCAGCTTTTCTACTGGAGCATATTATGCAGAAAGCTTCGTTTTTGCAATCACTTGCGAAGTAGCCCGCTTATCCGCAATTGAAACAGCATTTGCTTCTGTCTTCGTTGCTCTTGCACGTCTTTTCTATATGGCCTTTATAACAGCGAGGAACCTATTCCTTCGTTCTTATTCGGCATATTGTCCACCCTATTTTAACTCTCTATTTCAAGGAGTGCTTTTGCTGCCAAGCGAATTACAGCAATCTGCGTGTCGCCATATGCCTTTCACTGGTTCTTCTCCACAAATGCTTTGGATAGCCAGCGTAACTTCTTCGGCCGTGGTGACTTCGGCTTGGTCTCTAACTTCAAGCTGGTACTTGTTGTCCACGGTTTTAACATTCGCCTGCTCATCTAAAATTTTTTGCACATCTGCTTTAAATATTTGCACATTAAGTTCAGGACTCCGTTTGAGTTCAAAGAGCATTTCACCTTTTTGTGTCTTTCTTAACTCTACAACGTTTTTACCAAGCTCTGTAAGACTTTTATCTCCTTTGACTTGTTTAAGTATATCACTGTAGGAGAGGTTGTCCGATTTTTCAATAATAATGGCTTCCGGCTTGTCTGTTTTCAGCACATTAACACGTTTGTTGACCTCTTTGGAACTTTTTTTGCGGTTTACGGTTTTCCAATGCCTATTTTCGTCTTTGCCACTACTTATATTCTGCGGCTGAGTACTAAATTCGGACTCTTTATTTTCTTTTTCACCCCGGCACTCGCGAGCTTTTTTACTTGCAATTGAACTTTGTCTCTTTGCCAGGCTTGAGAAATGGAAGTCTGCGTCGAAGACTCGAGAGTTTTTTTAGCGACCACCTTTACGTTAATTTTGGCTACTACCAACTGCCAATTTGTGGCCTGCTTCCGATTTCGCTGTATCATACAACTTCACAATATTGTCCATCAGATTCCTCATTGGTAGGTTTACTGAGCCCCTGTTGATGAAATTATCTCTGTCATCAAAAAGTGCAGTCCGCAATTATTTCTTCCTAGTATATCAAACGCGCATTTCCGTTTGATCACATGCGTATTCTCTATAGCAAAGCTCGGTGTGGCTGAGCTTGAGCTTTACATTGTCGAACTTCAGAGACGAGCGGCCAATCCAATTCTTTTAAAAGGATCCGCTATGTCGGTGTAGTTCTCTGCTGATTGGCTACCGACGCCATTTTGATGAAGATCAACTTTGTCACAGCTTTCTGCTGTTGTATGCAGCCATATGCTGATGTTGCCATCTCACTCTCACTAAGCATAGTAGATAGCGTTGACACGACTCATAACTTAAGGTGTCTTTGCTAAGCTAAGCTTACTTATTGAGAAGGAATTAGAAAAGTGTCGATTTTCGCATTGGCTCCGCCTTTTTATGCAGTGCCACTAACGTTAGCGCGACAGCTATATTAATTGAACTTTGACAGGTCGATTTACGATATGCACAGAATGTTGCGCGGGATTTTCTCGTTCACAATAAGAAAACTTGTCAAAGTTGTCAAATAAGCAAAATAAAATTTGCTTAAGCAAAGTTAAAATTTGGGCTTTATGTCCACTTTAGCACTCGCGTTTTATCACTGCCCTCTTAAATGGGTGTTTTAAGTAAATGGGTGTCTAACTCGATCTGTGCACACGTCAATCGCATTCAGCAGTCGATTGAAGTTCCTTTACAAGACGATTCCAAAGACCCGAAATTGCTTGGGTTGCATTAGAAACCGGAGGCAGACTGTCTTCGCTATTAAGGCGTCAGGTACAGTCAGAAATCTCTAGTGCTTTTGACCCATTGGGACTACTGGCACCGGTGATTACCCATACTCGACTGGTTCCTCTGAAGCCAGTATCAATACATCTGGAGTTATGTGGAGCGTTGCTATTATCGCGGTTAATTACGCGGCTTCAATCGATAGGATTAGGAAAATCACTTAAACTAAATGCTTGACTCAAAGGTGGTACTCGCATGGTGTTCACACGCTCCTAATAAATTGAAGACATTTGTCGCTAACCGTACTGCTGAAATCATTGATGTCTTTCCACGTTACATGGAACCTTGTTGCCTTGGGCGAAACCCCAGCAGATTGCGCATCAAGATGGACACAGAACTACTGTCTTATGAACTATGGCGGAGGGGCCCAAGCTGCTTAAATGGACAAAGATTACTCAAGCAAGAACTTAATAAACTTATTAACCTGAATATCGATTCAGCTTAAGATTTTAAGGAGGAGCTGAGGCATACGACTATCTCTTTGGTAAACAGGGCCGAGAAAATGCCGTCGAGTTTGAGTTTACAGATGGAGTTAGTGGAGTTTACAAGTGATATCACAGCCCTTACTGCTAACTACGTGCTGAAGGTACGGTCTAAATGAAAGCATTTGTCGGTCAACCTACTGAGGCGTTTTTGGCTTTACTGCGGTGCTTTATGGCGAGACGTGGGAAATGTGCGCAAATCTTTAGTGATAACGGGAGAAGTTTCGTGAGCGCTGCCCACGCTCTCAATCAATTGCAAGAATTCATCAACTCTCAGCAGCACAACGAAACGGTAGCAGCAACACTATCCAACGACGGTATCCGCTGAAGCTTTATTCCACCCAACGCTTGCAGTTACGGCGCGTAATTGGCATATAGAAATTAAGTCTAATAATATGTATGAGAATATCAAATGAAAATATTGCTAAATGACCTACAAGTTTTTAAAAATTTAAACAAATCGCCCAACATACACGACACTAACACTAAAAACAAAACTAGACTCGATTGAGCTGATAAACCCAAAATTTAACACAGAAATAAACATCGAGGAAGAGAATAAAGAGCTTCTATGCTTAAATAGCAATATGCTTAAAATGAGCTATGCTCAAAAATATAGTTTAAGAAACTATATACGACACTAAAACAAATTCTAGAGAATCACTTGATAGAGAAAGAAAGTAGTATAATCATAGAAGAGGAACTAAATTTTGATGAAACAATGGCATCATTTAATTTAGAAATAGCTATAAAGGCTAAAAGAAAATATAAAAATAGCATTGTCCAGTTGTACAGAAGCAGACAAATTAGATGCACTCAAAATCTGACTTTGACAGAGACTCCAAACATATACATTCCGTCGGACCCATAAGAATTTCAAACGGTCACCGCTGCATACTGTGTGAACTGACAAAAATCAATCAATAATCAAACACCATATCACCACTAAACAATAGGTTATCTAGACTGCAACCATAGAGTACTGAGCGAATTTTTACTAACGACAACGAATGATAATGAGTGGAACAAATGGATTCCATACTTAACATTCACATGTAATATGACACCACAGGTTACACACCATTTGATCTAGTTTACGAAAAACTCACTTGTCTACAAAAGACCCTAGTCCTAAGATAGAAATCGATGACTTCGATAATTACACAAATAAATTGCGAACGAGATTACGCTACACACAAGAAAGAATGCATAAGAATTGCTCATAAGTGCTAAACAGAAAAGAATAAAGAATAATAAACGAAACAACACCAATACACTTAAAGGTACGGTCAAACAGAACGCGAATTTATTGTATGTCGGGCGAAGAGTTTCGCGATGGAGGTCAGACAGAGCGCGAAATCGACAAGTCCGCTGTGTGTATCAGTGAACAGTAAAATGGATTCTAGAATTGGTAGAAACGATTTCATTATTATGGGATTTGACACTTTCCCTAGGGAATTTTGTTATTTGTTGTGAAATTTTTCCATTTTTAATTTTTGTTTTGGATGTGAAAAATTCTAATTTTATTTTAAATGTGAAAAATTCAATTAATTGTATACATATATCCACGACTTTAATAATTGTAAACTATAACTTAAATTCGTGTAAATTTTACAGCGAAAAACAAGTTAGTAACGCAACAACTGGCAACATAATAAATTGTACTGCTAAGCAATACAAGTACAAATTCTGTAATATTTTTCGTTTTTTTGTTTAAATTGTTAATTTATTTAGATTTTTAATTGCAGATCAATAACATTATAAAGTGAATTACAAACTGAAACTAGAGGAAATATGTGGTTATAAGGAAATACAATAGCGCAGCTATAGTGGGGCGGGTGTGGCAGTCCGCCCCGGGCGTCACAATGTCGGGGGCGGCAGTTTTGGAAATCAAGTTTTGACTTATTGCATTCTAGGAATTTTCGGGGCTGCGTGTTGATTAACCGTCCCGGGCTCCATGAGTCCTAGCTACGCCACTGTATAAATAGTAGGCGGGGTCGTTGCCTGTTTTCAAAACAAAATAATAGCTTAGTTGTTTTATTATTGTGTTCAAATTTAAACTTTATTTCCGTGGTAATAAACTTGTTTTCATGAGCTATACTGAATAAGTAGTGTAAAAGTGGGCGGACCGCGCCCAATTTTGCTGTTATGATGTTCTTTGGAAAATAAGTTGTTATGTAAAGTTTTATTTAAGAAGTTTATATATTTAACAATATAACCATTTAAAACCCTCTTCTGCGGGAGGACCTCAGACCTCATCGCCAGAGGTATAAATCGCGGTACACCACAAGGCGGCCTCCTATCTCCTCTTCTCTCGAACCTTGTGGTATACACATTGCCCAATACTCTAAAAAACCGACCAGCAAAACTTACAGCCTATTGTTGTATGTCGCGAACGCAATTTCCAGTTCCGGGCGATAAGAACTTTCAAGGCCAGTATTAATTTTATAATACTACTCCGCGAGTGAGTCAAGGCCAAGTTCAAATTAATGCAACCACATCACTTTGCTTGGTAGCCCGAAGCTTTAGTTTAATTTGGTTTAGTCAAGCTTTGGTTTAGCTAAGTCAGCAACCGGAGCTTAGCAATTGGAATGGATCGTGGAAGCTAACATTTAGTAGCGAGCTTCCAAAGCATGAAAACCATAGAGCTTTGCAATTGGAGTGGGTTGTGGAAGTTAGCTTTCAATAGCAAGCTCGCAAACCAATAAAACGCTTGGTTTAAATTAACCAACGATCAGAATCCACATGCGGAAGAATTAAATTGAGAACGATTTTCTTCCGCGTATGGATTATGCGAATATTACAATTTTAATATTGCGAAATAATGGAAATTGCGAAACACGGCATACTGACCCACTTCAGTCCGGTCGACGTCTGTGTTGACCGAGCTAACGTGGAAAATAGAAAAGATTCCAACGAGAGTCTTGTGTAAATATCCAAACGAAGTAGTCGTTTAACCGCGGATAAAGTAGCGTGGTAGTAATCTATATTAATAAGTGTAAATAAAACTTAGTGTAACTCAACCCTAGTGAATAAGAGTAGTGGTTATAGGCCGGTTCAAGAACAAAGGAAAAGTGGGAATAAGTGGGAATAAAATTTAGGAGTGTGCCTTTGCTAAAAATTGGGTTGTGTCTTTGCTATAATTTGCTGTGTGCCCTTGCTGAAAGTATAGTTTTAGGGGTTTTTAAAATGATTATTGCATTTTTAGTCATTTCGGATTGTGTCTTTGCTAAAATATGGTTTTAGGGGTGTTTTCTGGGGTAATTTTTTGTCTTTTAGCCGATAGGTTTGTAACTATGCTATCGTCCACCAGATGGCCATCGTGAATAAGTGCTTTGGAATGCTCATTTAGGCTTGTGTCTGTAATATAGACTTATGAATGTCGATCGTTTGCTATACCGAAGTAGATGGCGTTAGTGTGGAGTTTTTAGTGTAGCATACTTTTAAGCCTTTTTTTCTAATTTCTCAGTGTTGGTTATGAAGGTGTGATTTTGTCTTTGATGTGAATAAATAGGGAAGAGAAAAGCGTAGCATACTTTTTCAGTCTTTTTATATGACGTGTATTTGGTATATCGGTAAAGTGCTAAGCTATTGTAGAAGGCAGAAGTTTTGCTATGTGGTTGTTGTTGTTGTTATTTATTTTAGGGGATGATGCACTTGCTGTGTGATAGTAGATTTAAAGAGCAAGTGTTATGTAAGTATATTACATATTATAATTTATAACTTATATTTATATATTTATTTATATTTATATATTTATTTATATTTATATATTTATTTATTTATTTATTTATTTATATTTATATATTTATTTATATTTATTTATTTATAATTATAATATTTTTTTCTTTTTGGATTTTTTCAATTTTGCTATGTGGTTGTTGTTGTTGTTATTTATTTTAGGGGATGCGTGTGTTTGGTATATCGGCAAAGTGCTAAGCTATTGTAGAAGTCAGAAGTTTTGCTATGTGGTTGTTGTTGTTGTTGTTATTTATTTTAGGGGATGATTCGTTCCCTGTATGATAGCAGATGTAAAGATCAAGTGTTATGTATGTATGTATATTATTATAATTTATAACTTATATTTTATATTTATATGTATTTATTTATATATTTATTTATATTTATTTATTTATTTATTTATAATTATAATAATTTTTTTCTTTTAAATTTTTTCATTTTAGAGTCTAATATCCACACTTTCATATATACAGAAGATATACAGGCCGGCATACAGTTATTTATACAGACTAACAGACGGACAGACTGACAGAGGTGAAGCACAGACATACATACATATAGACGGACAGGAGAATAGTTTTCGTTGAACTTTGATCGTATCGTTTTAGGAGTTTGGCTTATGTTGTTTTTTGTATGCGATTTATTCTTGCTGTGTTGTTTTATTTTTAGGAATAGAGACGCGTGTCGCTGATACTCAAACGTTAATATTGAAGTATAGACATGAGAGGATTGAGTAGGTAAACCTCTGATGCTCCACTTCTTTTTCATCATTGTATAGCTTCTGTTAGGATAAGATTTGAGGTCCGTGCGACCATTTTTGAGGAATGGAGTGGCGAGTCGATAGAGTTAATATAACAAATTCATGGATTTATTTTTGTACACTTGAAGTAATATTTTGGCGAAGATGTACAATGTCTATGCTTCCGCGTTGGGAATATGCTCAGCGTATGCTGTACTTATTGAAATTTGATCTTGGATATTGGATTTTGATGAAATATTCTTTAATTTTTATAATATTCATAGGTACTAAATGAATTACGAATATTGCAAGTGAACTTTGGTTTGTATCCTCATAGCTTATTACTAATATGAATTGTTTAATTTTATGGTTAGCTAATCTACCGAAACACACTAATGGAGCCGTTTTCTATATAATTTTTGTGTATGTTGTTGTTGTTGTAGGACTTTGATTTATTTTGTTGTTCTTGTAATAGACCATTAATTCTTGTGGTGTTGTTGTTTTTTGTTTTTAGGAATAGAGTATGCTGTCGATATTGAAGTAGTGAAATGCGCGGTGTAAGGAATTAAATCTAGGATATGTTCATATAGTATTCTTATTTTTACTTCTTCTTTTCTTTGTTACAGGATAAGCATTTGATATGCGTGAGTTTTTGTGTTGGAGACAGACACACATATTTTCATGGCTTAGTATTTTTTCTTTCTGTTTTTTTTTTATACTGAGACATTTAGAAAATGCTATGATTAGATTTTGAACAAGTTATATTCATGAATTTCAGTATGACTATATGGATTTTTTTTTTTTTTGCTGTAATTTGTTCTTGTAATAATTTTCGAACTTCAGTGTTTTAAATAATATTTCTTTAACGCTAATTAGTTTTGAATTTAGGAGTAGGAGATTTGTTTGATATGGTTTAGTTTAGCGATATGGTTTAGTTAGTCAATGAGCGATTGGTTTGTGAATATGTGTTTGAGAAGAGACATATTGAGAGATACATGTTATTGATATTGAATTGTAGACATTAGAGACTTGAGTAGGTAAGCCTCGCTCTTGATTCTTTTTCTTTTTTCCGCGTATAGCGAAATCATAAGGTAGTCATATAATGTATAAGCAAATAATCAAAACGTTATTTACAAATTCAATCTAACAGAAACAGTTAAGCACTCTTCAACTTATCACATCTAATTCTAAATTTGAAAGAAAAGACAGACAGACAGAGGTAAAGGACAGGTGGATAGTGTAGATGTAGCGACATTCAGATGGCTAGTAGTATTTTTGGTGGGACTATACTTAGCGGGCGTGTGTGGCACTTGCTAACATTGATAGAAAATACCATTCATTTATAATGTTTATTGCTTGTCGTAATTTTCAGATCTTTAATACAAGTATAAGTAGAATTTGAACATGCAAGTAGAATAAGTTAATATGCACATATCATGTTGCTGTTCATATTTTTAAGGCTAATCTAGCACAAGACTGATGAAGCAGTAGAAGCTGTTTGTAGGAGTTTTGCTTTGTTGTTCTAGTAGAATTTTGGTTTATATTGTTGTAGTAGTAGACGATTTACTCTTGCTATATTTTTGTTGTTGTTTTGCGATGATCTGCGTGGTTTAAACAGGCAAACCTAGGATGCTGTACTTCTTCTTCTTTTTATTCATTGTATGGTTTCAGCTAAGAATTTGATGTGCATATGATTTCTTTATCGGCCTTTATTTTTTTTTGTTTATACTGAGAACAGACTTTCACGCTAATTCATTAGACTTTAACGTTAATTTATTTCTTTAACACTAATTATTATTGCTTTTAGGAGTAAGAGATTTGTTTAATTCAGTTGTTATAATAGGTAATGCCTGATGGGAATTGTAAACATGTGTTTGAGAAAAGAGATATTGTAGTTATTTGAAATTTTATGAATTGTAATTGTAATAATTGTAATTCCATTTTATCTAAATTATTAAATTTGAGGAAAACAAAGCCTGTAAACATTGAAGCATAGATATGAGAGCCTCTAGTTGATAAAGCTAGGATGCCATTCTTACTCTTATTTTCTGAAGTTTTCTTATATCAATTTTTCAAAAAACAAGAATAAAATAAAATATAAATAAAAAGAATTGTTTAAAATTATATAAATTTATTTATTTATTTATGTTATATATTAATTACTAGTATGATGGTATTAATATATATTAACTAATTTTTATTTTTCCTATACATGTGTATTTGTTTTTTTGATAGAGCGCTTTTCCTCTCCATCTATCCTAAGGTTGTACTCTCTGTAGAGTACAGCCAGCTCCTGTCGTCTTCTCACAGCCTTACCACCACGCTTCTTCTTCTTCTTCTTTTTCTGCTCTGTATCTACTTTCGGCGGTGATGGAACTTTAGCTGCATTGCGGGCCCGATATTCCTCTATGGTCAGCCTCGTTGGTCCCACATGAGTACGTCCCGCTTTGTACGCAGGGGCGGTTATCGGTGCTGGCCCAGGGTCGTATTCGACAGCATCATCATATTTTTGGAAAATCGAGCGTATTTCCTCCTCAGTTATTTCCTTGTGATGTTCCATTTCAGCAATATAATACAGACTTTACCAGCAACTGTTTTCATCGTCATATTTATATGAGATTGCTTGAAACGTTGCCGAAATATACACAAATACTAAGACAACTCAGATTGACCTCTTCCCAAGAAAACGAGAAAAAAATTATTAAAAAAATTATAGTTAAACCCTTGTCCTTGTTTACTCACTAAACATGTCACTTTCACCTTTTTTCTCGGCAATCACGGTGGGTGCTCAATACACCGATCTCTTTTTTTCACTTCGCTCACCCAAAGAAAATTAAAAAAAAAATCGTAACCTTGATCTTAAGAACCCATATTAAAATTTGTTCTACTTGTTTATTTAGTTCTTGATATTTTTTACGGTGCAGGACATTATCTCATACCCCCGTTAGGATATCACATGGTGACTTACATAGAGTTAGAAGAAAAGTAGTGCGGCTTCTTTTTAGGAATAGAGACTCCAGTTGTTGTTATCAATATTATGGCATAAGTTCATAAAATAGAATTCACTTTTAACACCGACACACTAGCAATATCACTTAACAAAATATTTGCAAAACTCCTAATCGTTTAAAAATTATACTAACTCCTAATAAAAGCAAAGAAATACATACTATTCACACTAAAAAAGTCCACAAATATTGCTTCTTAAGAAAACACATACAAAGTACTATACCTACATACCTAGCTATGTCTGAAACGATATCTACATATACATATATTCGACCCTAAATACCCTACACCCTTTAATACCCTACAATTTATGATGTCTAACTATAACTTTGAATGGAAAATGCTAAAGCAGCGATGCAACATATTAAACTCTAAATTTAAGGGAAACCTATAATTATTAAGAAAAAATAAAAGAAACATTGATTTGTACATACACAGAAATAGTGAACTCCTACATTTCTGTTAAATTTTATTCCAATGGCTTAATCAGTTATAATGCCATCATGATTCCAACAGATAGACGAACAAGGCTAAATCTCAATGAATAACATTTCCACAATAAAATTTTTCATACCATACTTTTTAGGACATCAATTTAAAATCATTACAGACCATAGGCAATTAACTCAAATCCCAACTGCAAATTAATAAGACGGAGAATTGAAATAGACATTAACATGGAAATATAATGCAAACAGATATAAACACTAATTCTTACTATAATCAGTCGCCAGATAAAGGCTCGACAATGATAATAGAAACAATTTTTACAAACCAACAACAAGGGGCTTTGAGCTTAAGGAATTCAGACTCTAATCAATTCGAAACATAAAACGAACAAAAATACCTAGAAAACTCATAGAAACATCTACAATATCGGGCTAGTAATTTTATCAGCCCAGTTGTTTATATCTGTATGATAGCATAATTGCAGTTCATAAACAAAAATCCGCTTAAACATCGACACACTAGCAACATAAAAAGCAAGCATGTGGTGTGCGATAATGCAAACATGATTATTATGTTTAAGCAAGATGAGATGAATATGAAGCGCATATACAATGATCATGTCGAAAAAAATATGGCTTATGCAAAATTTTGTGAATATATGCGGATCAAAATATATGATTTTCCATGAGAATGTTGGAAGGATACATATGGGATTTCTTGTAATAACCAAAGATGATCAACTGATAGGAAAGCAGTTCAAAAGCTGATCAACCTGATCAAAAGCTGTTCGAAAGCTGTTCAAAGCTGATCAAAAGCAGTTCAAAAGCTGATCAACCTGATCAAAAAGCAGTTCAAAAGCTGATCAACCTCATCAAAGAGCTGTTCAAAAGCTGTACGACCTCATCAAAAACAGTTCAAAAGCTGATCAACCTGATCAAAAGCTGTTCAAAGCTGATCAAAAGCAGTTCAAAAGCTGATCAACCTGATCAAAAAGCAGTTCAAAGCTGTTCAAAAGCTGATCAACCTCATCAAAAAGCTGTTCAAAAGCTGTACGACCTCATCAAAAACAGTTCAAAAGCTGTTCAAAAGCTGTTCGACCTCATCAAAAGCAGTTCAAAAGCTGTTCAAAAGCAGTTCAAAAAACTGATCAACCTGATCATAAGCTGATCGAAACGTAATCAAGAGCTGATATACCTGATCCGATATAAGTTATTACTATCGCTAAAATGGATGGGAAAATATTAAAAGATCTAATAAAAAGTAGACACAAATTAAAACAGAAATTAAGAATATAAAATTGGGAAAAGCAGATTTTGAGAATCAATTAGAAAAGACATTTAGCCCCATCATAAAACTTCTAAAAGAATTATTCAAACACTCTAATAAAAATTATAATAAGGAAAAGCATAACATTAAAAATAGTAAGATATCGCTAAAAGTATAAAACAAATACCACACTTAAAGCCAGAAAAGTAGATTTTTCAAACGAAACTCTTATCAATAGCAATGACGATGACGATAACTTAGTAAACAAAATCAACCCACACAAATTATCCTCTGAACTCTATACTATATGAGATGAAATCTTCTGAAGAATGCTCTATTTATAACAAAGCAGATGACATTACAAATTATTTCACATAAATTCTAGTGCTCACAATCATAATTTTAAGAGAAATGAACACGTAACGGGACCTAAGGGTTTTCAAGTACATACAACAATATTATAAATCCATTATTCAGGGACAAATTACCGTTGACTAACTCATAAAACTCACTTTATTGTCATCACAATGATGTTATTAATTTTTCAAACTTAAATGCTGGTTATATGATAACATTTTGATATTTGCGATTGTTATATGTGCGTTATTTTCCTTGAGCTGCACTCTAAGATCTACACACCTAACACATAAACACATACACGGTTGAATCTGATCAACAGGATCAACCAGATCAACTAATCAACCTGATCAACCAGATCAACCGATCAACCGATCAACCAGATCAACCGATCAACCGATCAACCTGATCAACCGATCAACCAGATCAACCAGATCAACCTGATCAACCAGATCAACGGATCAACCGATCAACCAGATCAACCGATCAACCTGATCAACCAGATCAACCGATCAACCTGATCAACCAGATCAACTAATCAACCTGATCAACCAGATCAACGGATCAACCGATCAACCAGATCAACCGATCAACCTGATCAACCAGATCAACCGATCAACCTGATCAACCAGATCAACTAATCAACCTGATCAACCAGATCAACCGATCAACCGATCAACCGATCAACCGATCAACCAGATCAACCGATCAACCGATCAACCTGATCAACCGATCAACCAGATCAACCAGATCAACCTGATCAACGGATCAACCGATCAACCAGATCAACCGATCAACCTGATCAACCAGATCAACCGATCAACCTGATCAACCAGATCAACTAATCAACCTGATCAACCAGATCAACGGATCAACCTGATCAACCAGATCAACCAATCAAGCAGATCAACCAGATCGTCCCAATCAACCGATTAGTCAACCGTTCATCAGATCAATCGATCGATCGATTGAACAGGTTGATCGGTTGATCTGGTTGATCTGGTTGATCGGTTGATCAGGTTGATTAGGATGATCTGGTTGATCAGGTTGATCTGGTTGATCAGGTTGATTAGTTGATCTGGTTGATCAGGTTGATCGGTTGATCTGGTTGATCAGGTTGATCGGTTGATCTGGTTGATCGGTTGATCCGTTGATCTGGTTGATCAGGTTGATCTGGTTGATCTGGTTGATCGGTTGATCAGGTTGATCGGTTGATCGGTTGATCTGGTTGATCGGTTGATCGGTTGATCTGGTTGATCAGGTTGATTAGTTGATCTGGTTGATCAGGTTGATCAGGTTGATCGGTTGATCTGGTTGATCAGGTTGATCGGTTGATCTGGTTGATCGGTTGATCCGTTGATCTGGTTGATCAGGTTGATTAGTTGATCTGGTTGATCAGGTTGATCGGTTGATCTGGTTGATCAGGTTGATCGGTTGATCCGGTTGATCCGTTGATCTGGTTGATCAGGTTGATCTGGTTGATCTGGTTGATCGGTTGATCAGGTTGATCGGTTGATCGGTTGATCTGGTTGATCGGTTGATCGGTTGATCTGGTTGATCAGGTTGATTAGTTGATCTGGTTGATCCGGTTGATCAGATTCAACCGTGTATGTGTTTATGTGTTAGGTGTGTAGATCTTAGAGTGCAGCTCAAGGAAAATAACGCACATATAACAATCGCAAATATCAAAATGTTATCATATAACCAGCATTTAAGTTTGAAAAATTAATAACATCATTGTGATGACAATAAAGTGAGTTTTATGAGTTAGTCAACGGTAATTTGTCCCTGAATAATGGATTTATAATATTGTTGTATGTACTTGAAAACCCTTAGGTCCCGTTACGTGTTCATTTTTCTTAAAATTATGATTGTGAGCACTAGAATTTATGTGAAATAATTTGTAATGTCATCTGCTTTGTTATAAATAGAGCATTCTTCAGAAGATTTCATCTCATATAGTATAGAGTTCAGAGGATAATTTGTGTGGGTTGATTTTGTTTACTAAGTTATCGTCATCGTCATTGCTATTGATAAGAGTTTCGTTTGAAAAATCTACTTTTCTGGCTTTAAGTGTGGTATTTGTTTTATACTTTTAGCGATATCTTACTATTTTTAATGTTATGCTTTTCCTTATTATAATTTTTATTAGAGTGTTTGAATAATTCTTTTAGAAGTTTTATGATGGGGCTAAATGTCTTTTCTAATTGATTCTCAAAATCTGCTTTTCCCAATTTTATATTCTTAATTTCTGTTTTAATTTGTGTCTACTTTTTATTAGATCTTTTAATATTTTCCCATCCATTTTAGCGATAGTAATAACTTATATCGGATCAGGTATATCAGCTCTTGATTACGTTTCGATCAGCTTATGATCAGGTTGATCAGTTTTTTGAACTGCTTTCGAACAGCTTTTGAACTGCGTTTGATGAGGTCGAACAGCTTTTGAACAGCTTTTGAACTGTTTTTGATGAGGTCGTACAGCTTTTGAACAGCTTTTTGATGAGGTTGATCAGCTTTTGAACAGCTTTGAACTGCTTTTTGATCAGGTTGATCAGCTTTTTAACTGCTTTTGATCAGCTTTGAACAGCTTTTGATCAGGTTGATCAGCTTTTGAACTGTTTTTGATGAGGTCGTACAGCTTTTGAACAGCTCTTTGATGAGGTTGATCAGCTTTTGAACTGCTTTTTGATCAGGTTGATCAGCTTTTGAACTGCTTTTGATCAGCTTTGAACAGCTTTCGAACAGCTTTTGATCAGGTTGATCAGCTTTTGAACTGCAGTTGATCATCTTTGGTTATTACAAGAAATCCCATATGTATCCTTCCAACATTCTCATGGAAAATCATATATTTTGATCCGCATATATTCACAAAATTTTGCATAAGCCATATTTTTTTCGACATGATCATTGTATATGCGCTTCATATTCATCTCATCTTGCTTAAACATAATAATCATGTTTGCATTATCGCACACCACATGCTTGCTTTTATGGTTGGTATGAGTAAAAAGAATTAATAGATTTGTGTCTGCCAATACAAAAGTGCTCTCTAATATTATTTTGCTTCTCACAAGCTACGGCATCGAATATCATTATTGAGTTGGCTTTTCTTTCAAACAATTTCAAAAATTTTTGTAGGAGCCAATGTTTTTTATCCAATATAGTAGCTTGTTCAAGTATTCGTAATTTCATTAATGTAACGACTTTGGCTATATTAATAAACTTTACTTCATTTTAGACTATATTTACTAAACTCAGTCTTTCCATTATTAGAAGGTTCAACGATTGAGCTCTCTTATAGAATTCGGTGTATTATACATGCTTTAGTTAATTATTAATAATTAATTTCGTTATATTTATTTATCCATATAGTATATTTATTTCTTTTATATTTATATTTATTTTTTTATTTTAGATTTATATATTATATTTATTTTGTGAATTGATTAGAGTCGATCTTCCATGCTTTTATTTTGTTTTAAATGGTTTGTTTTATTCCGATATCCCTATTTATTTGTTTGCATCACACATACACTAATCTAATTCTAGCTTCGTTATTGTAATAACTTTCTTTGTTTTATTGATAGGAAGTGGATACGAATGTAGCAGTGAATGTATTGTGTGGATATTATGGAGATTTTTATGTTAAAAATAATATTTGTGTTATTGTAGTGGGCATGTAGGGCCATTACTTGTGGATTGTTTAAGTATTGCCTCTACTAGGAGTTAGTATAATTTTGAATGATTGTATCGCTAATAGTTTGTTGATTTATGTTGCTAGTTTGTCGATGTTTAAGCGGATTTTTGTTTATGAACTGCAATTATGCTATCATACAGATATAAACAACTGGGCTGATAAAATTACTAGCCCGATATTGTAGATGTTTCTATGAGTTTTCTAGGTATTTTTGTTCGTTTTATGTTTCGAATTGATTAGAGTCTGAATTCCTTAAGCTCAAAGCCCCTTGTTGTTGGTTTGTAAAAATTGTTTCTATTATCATTGTCGAGCCTTTATCTGGCGACTGATTATAGTAAGAATTAGTGTTTATATCTGTTTGCATTATATTTCCATGTTAATGTCTATTTCAATTCTCCGTCTTATTAATTTGCAGTTGGGATTTGAGTTAATTGCCTATGGTCTGTAATGATTTTAAATTGATGTCCTAAAAAGTATGGTATGAAAAATTTTATTGTGGAAATGTTATTCATTGAGATTTAGCCTTGTTCGTCTATCTGTTGGAATCATGATGGCATTATAACTGATTAAGCCATTGGAATAAAATTTAACAGAAATGTAGGAGTTCACTATTTCTGTGTATGTACAAATCAATGTTTCTTTTATTTTTTCTTAATAATTATAGGTTTCCCTTAAATTTAGAGTTTAATATGTTGCATCGCTGCTTTAGCATTTTCCATTCAAAGTTATAGTTAGACATCATAAATTGTAGGGTATTAAAGGGTGTAGGGTATTTAGGGTCGAATATATGTATATGTAGATATCGTTTCAGACATAGCTAGGTATGTAGGTATAGTACTTTGTATGTGTTTTCTTAAGAAGCAATATTTGTGGACTTTTTTAGTGTGAATAGTATGTATTTCTTTGCTTTTATTAGGAGTTAGTATAATTTTTAAACGATTAGGAGTTTTGCAAATATTTTGTTAAGTGATATTGCTAGTGTGTCGGTGTTAAAAGTGAATTCTATTTTATGAACTTATGCCATAATATTGATAACAACAACTGGAGTCTCTATTCCTAAAAAGAAGCCGCACTACTTTTCTTCTAACTCTATGTAAGTCACCATGTGATATCCTAACGGGGGTATGAGATAATGTCCTGCACCGTAAAAAATATCAAGAACTAAATAAACAAGTAGAACAAATTTTAATATGGGTTCTTAAGATCAAGGTTACGATTTTTTTTTTAATTTTCTTTGGGTGAGCGAAGTGAAAAAAAGAGATCGGTGTATTGAGCACCCACCGTGATTGCCGAGAAAAAAGGTGAAAGTGACATGTTTAGTGAGTAAACAAGGACAAGGGTTTAACTATAATTTTTTTAATAATTTTTTTCTCGTTTTCTTGGGAAGAGGTCAATCTGAGTTGTCTTAGTATTTGTGTATATTTCGGCAACGTTTCAAGCAATCTCATATAAATATGACGATGAAAACAGTTGCTGGTAAAGTCTGTATTATATTGCTGAAATGGAACATCACAAGGAAATAACTGAGGAGGAAATACGCTCGATTTTCCAAAAATATGATGATGCTGTCGAATACGACCCTGGGCCAGCACCGATAACCGCCCCTGCGTACAAAGCGGGACGTACTCATGTGGGACCAACGAGGCTGACCATAGAGGAATATCGGGCCCGCAATGCAGCTAAAGTTCCATCACCGCCGAAAGTAGATACAGAGCAGAAAAAGAAGAAGAAGAAGAAGCGTGGTGGTAAGGCTGTGAGAAGACGACAGGAGCTGGCTGTACTCTACAGAGAGTACAACCTTAGGATAGATGGAGAGGAAAAGCGCTCTATCAAAAAAACAAATACACATGTATAGGAAAAATAAAAATTAGTTAATATATATTAATACCATCATACTAGTAATTAATATATAACATAAATAAATAAATAAATTTATATAATTTTAAACAATTCTTTTTATTTATATTTTATTTTATTCTTGTTTTTTGAAAAATTGATATAAGAAAACTTCAGAAAATAAGAGTAAGAATGGCATCCTAGCTTTATCAACTAGAGGCTCTCATATCTATGCTTCAATGTTTACAGGCTTTGTTTTCCTCAAATTTAATAATTTAGATAAAATGGAATTACAATTATTACAATTACAATTCATAAAATTTCAAATAACTGCAATATCTCTTTTCTCAAACACATGTTTACAATTCCCATCAGGCATTACCTATTATAACAACTGAATTAAACAAATCTCTTACTCCTAAAAGCAATAATAATTAGTGTTAAAGAAATAAATTAACGTTAAAGTCTAATGAATTAGCGTGAAAGTCTGTTCTCAGTATAAACAAAAAAAAATAAAGGCCGATAAAGAAATCATATGCACATCAAATTCTTAGCTGAAACCATACAATGAATAAAAAGAAGAAGAAGTACAGCATCCTAGGTTTGCCTGTTTAAACCACGCAGATCATCGCAAAACAACAACAAAAATATAGCAAGAGTAAATCGTCTACTACTACAACAATATAAACCAAAATTCTACTAGAACAACAAAGCAAAACTCCTACAAACAGCTTCTACTGCTTCATCAGTCTTGTGCTAGATTAGCCTTAAAAATATGAACAGCAACATGATATGTGCATATTAACTTATTCTACTTGATCTGAAAATTACGACAAGCAATAAACATTATAAATGAATGGTATTTTCTATCAATGTTAGCAAGTGCCACACACGCCCGCTAAGTATAGTCCCACCAAAAATACTACTAGCCATCTGAATGTCGCTACATCTACACTATCCACCTGTCCTTTACCTCTGTCTGTCTGTCTTTTCTTTCAAATTTAGAATTAGATGTGATAAGTTGAAGAGTGCTTAACTGTTTCTGTTAGATTGAATTTGTAAATAACGTTTTGATTATTTGCTTATACATTATATGACTATCTTATGATTTCGCTATACGCGGAAAAAAGAAAAAGAATCAAGAGCGAGGCTTACCTACTCAAGTCTCTAATGTCTACAATTCAATATCAATAACATGTATCTCTCAATATGTCTCTTCTCAAACACATATTCACAAACCAATCGCTCATTGACTAACTAAACCATATCGCTAAACTAAACCATATCAAACAAATCTCCTACTCCTAAATTCAAAACTAATTAGCGTTAAAGAAATATTATTTAAAACACTGAAGTTCGAAAATTATTACAAGAACAAATTACAGCAAAAAAAAAAAAAATCCATATAGTCATACTGAAATTCATGAATATAACTTGTTCAAAATCTAATCATAGCATTTTCTAAATGTCTCAGTATAAAAAAAAAACAGAAAGAAAAAATACTAAGCCATGAAAATATGTGTGTCTGTCTCCAACACAAAAACTCACGCATATCAAATGCTTATCCTGTAACAAAGAAAAGAAGAAGTAAAAATAAGAATACTATATGAACATATCCTAGATTTAATTCCTTACACCGCGCATTTCACTACTTCAATATCGACAGCATACTCTATTCCTAAAAACAAAAAACAACAACACCACAAGAATTAATGGTCTATTACAAGAACAACAAAATAAATCAAAGTCCTACAACAACAACAACATACACAAAAATTATATAGAAAACGGCTCCATTAGTGTGTTTCGGTAGATTAGCTAACCATAAAATTAAACAATTCATATTAGTAATAAGCTATGAGGATACAAACCAAAGTTCACTTGCAATATTCGTAATTCATTTAGTACCTATGAATATTATAAAAATTAAAGAATATTTCATCAAAATCCAATATCCAAGATCAAATTTCAATAAGTACAGCATACGCTGAGCATATTCCCAACGCGGAAGCATAGACATTGTACATCTTCGCCAAAATATTACTTCAAGTGTACAAAAATAAATCCATGAATTTGTTATATTAACTCTATCGACTCGCCACTCCATTCCTCAAAAATTCGCACGGACCTCAAATCTTATCCTAACAGAAGCTATACAATGATGAAAAAGAAGTGGAGCATCAGAGGTTTACCTACTCAATCCTCTCATGTCTATACTTCAATATTAACGTTTGAGTATCAGCGACACGCGTCTCTATTCCTAAAAATAAAACAACACAGCAAGAATAAATCGCATACAAAAAACAACATAAGCCAAACTCCTAAAACGATACGATCAAAGTTCAACGAAAACTATTCTCCTGTCCGTCTATATGTATGTATGTCTGTGCTTCACCTCTGTCAGTCTGTCCGTCTGTTAGTCTGTATAAATAACTGTATGCCGGCCTGTATATCTTCTGTATATATGAAAGTGTGGATATTAGACTCTAAAATGAAAAAATTTAAAAGAAAAAATTTATTATAATTATAAATAAATAAATAAATAAATATAAATAAATATATAAATAAATACATATAAATATAAAATATAAGTTATAAATTATAATAATATACATACATACATAACACGTGATCTTTACATCTGCTATCATACAGGGAACGAATCATCCCCTAAAATAAATAACAACAACAACAACAACCACATAGCAAAACTTCTGACTTCTACAATAGCTTAGCACTTTGCCGATATACCAAACACACGCATCCCCTAAAATAAATAACAACAACAACAACCACATAGCAAAATTGAAAAAATCCAAAAAGAAAAAAATATTATAATTATAAATAAATAAATATAAATAAATATATAAATATAAATAAATAAATAAATAAATAAATATATAAATATAAATAAATATATAAATATAAATAAATATATAAATATAAGTTATAAATTATAATATGTAATATACTTACATAACACTTGCTCTTTAAATCTACTATCACACAGCAAGTGCATCATCCCCTAAAATAAATAACAACAACAACAACCACATAGCAAAACTTCTGCCTTCTACAATAGCTTAGCACTTTACCGATATACCAAATACACGTCATATAAAAAGACTGAAAAAGTATGCTACGCTTTTCTCTTCCCTATTTATTCACATCAAAGACAAAATCACACCTTCATAACCAACACTGAGAAATTAGAAAAAAAGGCTTAAAAGTATGCTACACTAAAAACTCCACACTAACGCCATCTACTTCGGTATAGCAAACGATCGACATTCATAAGTCTATATTACAGACACAAGCCTAAATGAGCATTCCAAAGCACTTATTCACGATGGCCATCTGGTGGACGATAGCATAGTTACAAACCTATCGGCTAAAAGACAAAAAATTACCCGAGAAAACACCCCTAAAACCATATTTTAGCAAAGACACAATCCGAAATGACTAAAAATGCAATAATCATTTTAAAAACCCCTAAAACTATACTTTCAGCAAGGGCACACAGCAAATTATAGCAAAGACACAACCCAATTTTTAGCAAAGGCACACTCCTAAATTTTATTCCCACTTATTCCCACTTTTCCTTTGTTCTTGAACCGGCCTATAACCACTACTAATAAGGACAAAAGTGTTAATTTAATATATATCTACAAAGGTGTTAAAATAAAAATTGAAAACCAAACACCAAGAGTTTACTAGTTGTCAAAAGGACAACTAAACTATAAGAAGACCACCCGAAAATTAGTTACAACACTATGCAGACGACGTCTTCAACATACAATTGTTGACAATACTAATTATAAGTAATCAAAATTAACATTAAATTACAGTAGAATGAACGTACATTATGTTCTCGAAATAAAGAATACGTATAACACCTGAACTTACGAATAAAAGGAAAAATTAGCTTATTTTATATTTGTGACGACAATTTTCGAAAGACGAAAAGTATCCCACAACAATACTACGCTTCACAAGTACGCCAAGGAGGCAACCCTGATTGGTGAGAAAACTCACCACAGAAAAGCCACCACTGGGCTACGACCTAAGAACAACGGGAACATGTTTACGAGCTAAGCTCAACACAAGCAGAGCAGCGAAGAACAACGGGAACATGTTGTTGTGCGCTTAGGTTGGGGTGGCGGTGGCACGGTGGCATGCGGCTAAGCTCGCTGGCAATATGGGGTGGCAAACAAAATCGTGACATTATTAATTTTAACTATAAAGAAAGAGGATGAAAATAGGAGAAGTGTGAAGGGACGTTTACACAAGGTCACTTGCGTAACGTCACATACACCATGTAATTCCTAGTGGGTCCGATCACTCATGCCCTTTCACGCACACTTACACCTAACCATAAGAATCGCTCCTCACACTCACCAGACCCACTTTCATCATTCCGCATCCACCCTTCCATTATTTCTTGACCTCACCGAAATCACCATTTACCCATACACTACGTCCAACCTACGTCACCGTACGTCATGAGCCGCCCACCCCCTCTGTAACTCCACCGAGTTACAGCCATGAACTGTGCTTGGCTCTCAGCGTCTTACGGTTCCCTTTTCTGATGTCCGTCCAAATCTCCGTTAGTCCGTCCGCCTACTTCATTACTTCCGTTATGTCTCCTTCTGCCACGCCTACCAGTGCCGGTGCCTCCCCTTAGGCTCACCAGCACACCAGCCTAAGACCCAAGTCAGCGAAATTTAGTGTTCAATGTATTTCTTTATTTTTTAACCTCAATTTCACTTTTCGTATCCTTATGGCTAATTACAATATTCTGTATAATTATTAAATATATTATCCTGTATTCACATATGTTTTATGTGGTTTTATGTGTACGTGTAATAATTTTCTTTGAATGTATTTATCGTAAGTATGTATACATACGTATGTATTTTTCCTTTTGATTTCAAGACAATATGGTAAGTAGAATTAATATAAAAGGTAAGTGAAGTAAAAGGTAAGTAATAATATAATAATTTTCTTTGAATGTACTTATCGTAAGTATGTATATCTATTTTCTTTTTATTTCAAGACAATATGGTAAGTAGAAATAATATAAAAGGTAAGTTAAGTAAAAGGTAAGTAATAATATAAAAAAAGGTAAGTTAACAATAAGGTAAAGATTAAAATCAGACACTAGAGTCTATATTTTTTTTTCTGTTATTATTATATTTTTTTTTTCTCAACGGTGACTTACCAGTACCAAATTCATCGATGATGGCACCACCATGAATGCCTTTTTACCTGTAAGTAAAGTAAATCCTTCCTCTTTTTTTCTGTTTATATAAATCGCCTATCTTCTTTTGTGTCTAATATAGATATTTTGTAGTTTTTTTTATATACCTCTTTAGTTTTATAATTATTTACGTTTAAAATGAAATCATAATTTTTTTTTCTTATTCTATTTCTATATTTCCTTTTTTTTCTTATTTGCTTTTTTTCTCTTCTATAAATGTATTCAATTTCTTTAAATTTACTTCTATGTATTTTTAATCTAATATGTTACTAACTCTACCTTTTCTTTTAAATTCAAATTAAATTTCTTAATTAAATTCTTTTCTCTAACTAAATTCTTTTTTCTTGTTTATCAATATAGTTCTTCATAACTATATAATCATCAAATACTTAATTATTAACTTAAGTGCAGCAACTCCTGATCTGCTAATTCGTACACCGCCCCTGTGCTTCGAGTATCGTTCGCTCTGCTCACTAAATGTACATATGTGTGTATGATCTATTCTTTGCGTTGTTTTGAGTTTTTTCCTGCTTTCGTTTCACCTTTACATGTTTTCTGTGTATACTACTTTAGAGACATTTTTCACTTGACGGGAATTGTTATTATAATATATACACATTATATACTTTCAGCAGTAGTTTTCACTAGGTGGGAATTGTTATTATATACTTTTAGAAACAGGTTTTCACTTGGCGGGACTTTCATTAGTTTTTTTCTTCCCTTTTTTTCAACACTATTGTACTTTTTGTACTTTTAGAAACATTATATCTCTTTACTAAGTCTTTTTTTTTCATTATCACTAACACTATTGTAGATCTTTCTGTTCAAATTTTTTTTATTTTTCTTTTCTTTTGATTTTTTTACAATCAAGAAATCTTTAAAGTTTCCACCAAATATGTTTAAGTATTCTGAAGTGCTCTTTTATTGTTTCATTTTTCACTAACTTTTTTTTTTAATGCTGTCTATTAATGTCTATTTCTATCTTTTTTAAATTAACTTTCAGCTCTTGTGCCTTCAAAAATCTTTAATCTTTTCACCTTACCCGCCAAAACTCCAATCTCCTCTACTCGATCAACCTTTTCTATTCCTACCTTTCAGAATCTCACTCTCCACTTTTTCTCCTTTTCTATCTCCACCTTCCCCACTCATTCACCACACACCATTCGGCTCGTTTACACACAAGTTCTCTTACATCAACATTCAACCCTAGGAGAACTTGCGTGACAGCTGTGAGGTGAAAGCAATACAACTTGGAAATACGCAGGTAAGGTTACATAAATAACTTAATTATACACAATTTCACTCAAATAACATATATATATTTATTTTAGGACTAGTACAACATATGTATAAGACTGAGGTAAGTCAGGTCCACACTACAACATAAACTAAAATTCGTCTTTTATTTTCAGGTGCTGACCGGGCAGATACTTCAATGTTTACGAGCTGAGAGCAACGAAAAAAAACGGGAACATGTTTACGAGCTAGTCACCATCAAACGAAAAGAGAGCAACCAACAACAAAGGGATTGTGTGGACTAACTAAAGTAGCACTTGCAAGAAACATAGCAATGACGAACAACGGGAACTTACTTACGAACAAACTTTAAAACCAAGAAAAAGCATCTCAGAACACATAAATACACAAGCAACAGTACAGAAGAAATCATCAGTGAACCAGGTAGCTGTTCTTGCATGGCATATGCCCACCAGCTAAAGTGTATCAATCGTACAAGTGAACCTCTTGCAGTTCTTGCTCGGCGTATGCCCACCAGCTAAAGTGAATAAATCATGCCAATGAAACGCTTGATGTTCTTGTTCGGAGTATGCCCACCAGTAAAGTCCGTAATACCAAGGAAATAACCACACTGAACCAATTAGCTAAATTGTATAATTCATACAAGTGAACCTCTTGCTGTTCTTGTTCGGCGTATGCCCACCAGAAAAGTACGTAATACCAAGGAAATAACCACAGTTCGCCAATTAGCTGTTCTTGGCGCATACCCACCAGCTAAACTGTATAAATCATATACAAGCGAACCTCTTGCTGTTCTCGTTCGATGTATGCCCACCAGCAGAATTGCCTAAATAGCGGTGGCAGAGTGTAATATCAGATAGGCATCACCAAGCCAAAACTTCGCGTTTCGCTGCAACAAAGGAAATATACCAAGTAATAATTGTGAACCAAATTGAGTAAATAAAGAAATAAAATAAAATACAACCGAATCCGAGTCTTGTAATTTGAACCCTGGAAGTCGCTGAGATTATCCCGACCGAAAGTTTGTTACATATTGGACGCAATGAGTTTGTAAAGCATAATTTTACGAATTCGATAACTCGATCGAGTTACCATTTAGTAGGAGGAGGAGGTCTGATTAACTACAACCACGTCATCGCCCTTGTGTAGTGTGGTATGCTGACGATATTGCTGTCGTTATTGTAGCCAAGCACCTGAACCAGCTCCAGTCATTAGCGACAGACGTAGTATCTGACATAAAAACTTGGCTAACAAGAAACAAATTGCAGCTAGCTACCCAATAAATCGATGGTGTTATCACCATCAGTAAGTATCATTAGATCTGCCCCCGCAATTCGATACTTAGGCATTGTGCTGGACAGTAGATTGTCCTTCGCAGCGCATAGCGACAGGGTATGCGGTAAGGCGATGACAATGTATGCGGCCTTAGCCTGCATAATGGCTGACACATACGGGCCCAGTAAGAATCGCAGGCTGCTGCTCACGAAGGTGGTTACATCGGTTTTAATGTATGCTGCATCGGTGTGCGCAAGTTCGCTTAAGACAAAAAAGAACTTGAGGCAGCTAAACCGCGTGTTTAGATTATGCGCTCTAAGGGTACCTCCAACTGATCTTTTAGCAGCGGAAATTGCGGCGCGCTTTCGTAAGAGGGCGGAGACCCGCAGAGGTCTCACAGTTCACGAACTCTCAGAAATAACGAGTGTCACCTTCTCCAACTAGCAGAATCGGTGGAACAGCTCCAGAAAGGGTCGATGGAAACATCCACTTATAACCAACGTAAAGTGTTGGGTCGAAAGACGGCACGGAGAGCTAGATTTTTACTTGACACAGATGATAAGTGGTCACGGATGCTTCCGAAGCTATTTGTGTAAGTATGGCTACGATACGATATTGGATACGAGCTCAATATGTGGCTGGTGCTCCAGTGCACATGAAGATGCGCGCCACATATTTTTTGAATGTGAGGCATTGCGTTCAAACACCGAAAGTGTGTTACTCCGAACGTTAACAGCGAGCAGTATGATCGGCAGTATACTGCAGCCGCCGGAAGTTTGGTTGGTTGTCAAATCAATGTGCGTAAGTATCTTACTGCGACAACGCAGGGTAGAACGCCAGCGCAATGCGCAACGGAGTTCAGAACAACAGAACCGTACACATGTTAACAGGGAGGCTAGAATTAGAGACATCCGACAGTAGGACGTAAACGGACGTTTGAGCTTAGGCTCCTTCTGCCTCCAGACGGTATACTTAACGGTAGTTCCGTGGGGACCAACAGATATGGGTGAGAGGTTTTAGCGAGTAGAAGTCTCGCACTCAGGATTTCGATTGCTTTCCTCTCATTTAAAAAAAAACAAAAACACGTGCACGCCATACGTTCTTTCTATATCATATATCATTATATGTGTTATGGCATATATCTTTTTGTGCCGAAGTTATGTAATAGTACTTAATCTAAAGCAAGTGTAATAATAATCATAATGATAAATGTTTGCTGTTTTATATACTAATGTATAATATAATAAACGTAGTGATATTATTATAATCTTGTGGTTGACGTAGATGTTGACGTTGATGTTGATGTACACCCCGTTGTATCGAAGTCTTCTTTTCGATTCGTTGCATAGGAATGCTGATGCTGGGTAGCTGACTTGGTTGTAGCTATGTTGTAGGTACTGTGTTCGAAACGGCCGCTGTTAACTTTCTCTTTCTTTTCCATTGGTGCCCATTTTAGTGATGATCCGATGTGTTTTTTCATTATTCGTAACACTGTGGTTGCCCCACAATTGTGATCAATTGTTCTTCGCTTGATCTGTAGTCCAGGTTGATGATTGAGATTTTCGCCAGAATCATCATTTGTAACATAAGCTGACTGCTGATGTTCTCGCTTTGCTTGTTGTTAGTTGCGGTGCGTTTTTACATAGTCGCCACTTGAGGTAATACTGCAACAACAAATACTGCAACAACAAATACTGCAACTGCCCAACAATTTCCGTTGTTGTAGCGTGCTCTGTATCACAGATGAAAAGGTCGCAGTATAACGACGGCTGCAGGCAATTCAATCGGTAGGACGTAATTTCATGTTGTCGATAATTTCATGTTGTCGCTGCTGATAATTGGATACCTTTCTTCAGAGACTACCATCCGGTTATGTTGTTGTGCTGGTTTCGAAGACTGCTGACGGTAATTTGTAAGTCAGTTTGCTAGTTTCAGGTTGTTGCTGCTGTTAGACCTTGTAGCGACTTTTATTCGTGGGTTGGGATAAAACTCAGCGGTTCCAGGGTTCACCAAGGGGTCTTGTAACCCTCAGTTGATTTTAATGCCGAATTATGCACTGCTGACTTGGTAGCGTCAGCAAAATTCACCAATACCCAAGGATTTGGCTCCGACGAAAAATCGTTTATTTATTTATTTCTTTCCTACAACTAATTTACTATAGTACCTATAATAATCGTTGCAGCAGCGTCGCTACTGTACACGGTTACAAGCGAAGCGAAATTTTAAAACTGGCATACAGTGTCAAACCCGAACCAATTCGAAAATTATTCCACGTTATCACGTTAAAATTGATGTTGATAGCCACGGAATCGGGGTGAGTTTGAGCAATCTCAAAAGCTTTAAAGGAGATTAATGTTAAGTTAATTTTATAGATGAAATATTTTTCGGTGATTATTCCCTTATTGACATGAGAACATAAAGCTTTAATAGACTGTTATAGAGGGGGACTGAGTGATAGAGGGAGCTTTAGTATCGCAGGGAGATTGATTGTAATTTGGAGCCCGATGCTTGATTTTCAATTTCTGCTAGTAGATATTCATAATTGTGCTCGATTTTGTCCATAATCAGTGGTGCTTATTCAACATCATCGTTATCGAGAACACCAAATAATGATCAAGGAATGTTGTAGAGGTCGACGCTCTGCATCATAGTAAATGTCTGATGTGAAAAAGCTTCCTAACTGGAGGAGGGTCGACCTAAACGGGTGTCCGGCGTGGAACGCCGCTGGACAGGATACAGTGCCTGCAATTAAGCACTATAATACGCCTTGCTATATCGCTGGCGAAGAACTGAATTAAAAAGCCTGTTGGTATTGGCTGTCCTAGAACAATTCTTGCCTTTATTCTGGATCACAAGTGTTCTTATACCCTAATACTATGTTCGCACTAGGCCGAAAATTCGCAATTTCGCGGCTCAACTCAATTTCGCGTGAAATTGAGAAGATTTGTTCAATTTCGTCATACAAAACAATGTCAAACGAAATTGAGTTGGAGCAAAATTTTTTCTCAATTTCAACGAAATTGAGACCGAAATTGACTGCAAAAGAGAAATCAACCCTGATTTTGTACTAAAATGTGTGCTAAATCTGTATTTGTTTGGCAACGCTGACTTTTTTGACATTTAATTATTTAAATTGGAATCCTTTGGTAAACTTTTGAAAATGGACAAAAGAAAATATAAAAAGAGAAATTTATGGTCTGGCGTAGCTGAGGAGCTGCTGATCGAGCTGTGGCTGGAGAGAATTGATCAGCTAAGGGGCACACGGCGTAATAGCCACATTTTTCAAGAAATAGCTATTAAGCTTAACGAATGCGGAATTACAGTTTGTGGTGATGAGGTAAAGACGAAGGTGCAGAACTTGATGGCTAGATATCGGTAAAGATACACACTTCATAATATCTACAGATATATTTACTTAAATTACTTTTTCCAGAAAAGAAAAAGCTGCTATAGGCAATTCTGGCGGTTCACCCAGCGAGTGGACATTGTTCCAAAAAATACACCAGGTCGTTGGAGGGCATGCAATCCATAATTTTGTAACAGAGAGCAGTCTTGATGGTTTGTATCTACATATATTTCATATTTTTTTATTTAATTTTTTATAAATGTGCAAGTGAGTAACATATTTTCATATAAAACTGCAGATGTAGCGGCGCCAACAAATTCATTATCCTCATCGCCACTAATTCCCTCGTCAACAGAATTACATTCACCAACACCATTACCTTCCTCATCGACATCACCAGCCTGTTCACCAGCATTGCTAACGCTATCACCAATACCACCGTCCCAACCGATTCCAGTTCAAAGTCCAACGCCATCGAACTCTTCAGCATCTACGTCTCGGAGAACTGGAAGAAACGTCCAAATGGAACTATTAAAAAACTTAGAAAAAAGCAGCAGAGACATTGCCAATCTTTTGAATGATATTAAAAAAGATGAAGAGGAAGCAAAAGCATTCGAGAAACAGTTGTACGACATTGAGGTGCAAAGAAATGAAATTTTAAGAAGAAGTGCCCAAACCAATGAGGAAATGAAGGACTATTTAATAAAATTTTTGAATAAATAAACAAATGTCAAGTTAAACGTTAAGTTAAATATATTTGTCACTAATTAATGAACTATGTAATTAATTTTTTAAATGAACTATTTTTAATTTTTTTTAAATGAACTATACATTTAGGTTGAATTATGAATAAATGTGTTACCCAAAAATGAAGTTATAGCTCTTCTTATTTCTAGAGCTTGTGAATCGCTATCGCCAATCGTCGTATTTTCGTCCAAGTTTCCACGCATTCTATCAATGTTCTCCTGAACAGCAATCCATTTCTGGTTGGTTACATCATTCCGTTCGTTCAGGAAATTGTGTAGGATGCAGCAGACTTTGATAACGGTAGTGGCATTGATAATGTTGTTATCAATACCTTTTCCGATCCGACGAAACCGAGCTTTAAGGTGACCGAAAGCATTCTCCACCACTCTCCTACTTTTCGAGAGCACATAATTAAAATGCTTCTGATCATCAGGCTGCTCGGGCGAATATGGGTAAGGCTTCATTATTTTTCTCGAAAATCGGAATGCAGAGTCGCCGATTATATAAACAGGGACTTGAATGCCTGATATGTTTTTGGCATGCTGCTCCAGTAACGGACACTCATCCAGATATCGCTTCAGTGAGGAAGATTGATATACTTGAGAGTCATTGCAGCGACCAGGACTTCCAACATCGATGTACATAAAACGATATCTAATACACATGATATTAGGGAATATGTAAACAATAATAAATGAAAAATACCTGTAGTCTACCAAAGCCAAAAGAATAGTGGAATACCAGCCTTTGTAATTATAGAAGTCGGTGGCATCTTGAGCACGAGGGTGTACTTCAATGTGGCAGCCGTCTGAAAAATTTGCATTCTTGTATTTGTAAAAGATAGTTTGGGCAATATTAAATTTCTATATTACCAAGAGCTCCAAGACACTGAGGCAACCCTAAGGTCTGGAAACCAGATACATATTCAGCCAATTTGTCAGCAGTTAGCGGGAGTGATTGGAAATATATATGCTTCAATGATGACCAAACTTCTTTACAAAAGTCAATAAGAATTTCGCATACGGTAGACTTTCCTATTCCGAAAAGGTTTCCGATACTGCGATACTCCGATGAGGAACCTAATGCATATAATGCAATAGCAATCCGTTTCTCCAAAGGAATACATCGTCGGAATCGTGTGTCTTGTTTACCAAGGGCTTGAAGCATTTCACACAAATATATGAAACTGCTGCGTTCCACACGGAAATTGTTTTTAAAGAAGGTGTCATCGTTGACCTGACAATCCGACTCCCAAAACGTACCGTTCCGATTCTGTAATGAAAATAATGAGCATTTGAAGATCTAAATTAACAAGTGATTATCCTCACCACTGTCAATCGTTGTGTAGCACCTAAAGGCGCCAAGGAAAGCAAAATTGCATGCCGGGCCATTAGAGAGGCAAGCAGAAGCTTCTTTTTCCTTATTACTTTCCTTTTTAATATCCACTTCCTCCGTAGCAGTGTTCGCGAGGCACTTGCGTTAAGTATGGAATCCATACAAACATTAAAAATTTGAAATATATGAGCAATTTCCATTTTTTATAATATTGCCGAAAATCTCACGCAGTAAACAAACCAAACGTCAAATGAAATTGTGAATGCTAAATCCGAACACTTTCAATTTCATATGAAATTGTGTCAATTTCAAACGCAATTTCGGCCTAGTGCGAACATAGTATAAGTGATACTATTCTTTCTTCAAGAGTAAATATGTCAACAAACTATTTTATATATACTTAATCTACTCATACACATTATAAACTTAATGATATCGCTTTTCTCGATCTTCACACATTTGAACTCACTCAATATTTTGTATTGTTTGCAATAATTAGAATAATTATAGAATTTAAGAATAAGAATTGTATTAGCTTATTTTTTTTATTTATTTATTTAAACACTTTTACAGGAGATGCCCTAAGAATGAATTCTATTATATATGTAAAATATGCAAAAACATATTCACAGAGACGACAAACGCCGACATGAGCTGTCAAATATGACGACAGACTCTTAGGTGTCGTCTTGGTGTCGTCTCTTGCTAAAAATGAAATATTTTGTAGGTTATTGTTACTTTTTAAATTATATTTATCTTTTATGATTTATTTTTATTATATTTAAAAATGAAATATTTTGCAAGTTATTGCTTATTTTTTATATTTATCTCCTATGATTTTTTCTTATTATATTTATAATACAACAATAAAATAAAACAATAATAAAATAAATAAACATATATTACATCATGATATTTTAAAATGTTTTTTTTTCTGGAGAAAAATATGTTTGCACGGGGAAATGGGTTAATATTTTCGTGAAGAAAAATTTTTCCTTTCTTTGTTTCTTTTCTATTTAACAACTATGGTAAAAAATCGTTGTTTCCCGTTATTTTCTTGTGATCTTTGAAAATTATAATACACAAAAATACAAAACTATGAACATGGATGCACAAATAGAAACAACAAAGAAAAGGTAAACCAATAAAGTTTTTAAGTAAATAATAACTAATTATATTACTTTTTCTTTTTAATATTTTATTTATTCTTTAAGATATACTGTGCAGTTTACGACAGCGACACCGTTCGAGGTACTGGTGCGAGAAATGGAGAATATGCCAGATTTGGCTAGAGGTGTACCGGTTTTTGGTTCCAGCCGGATAAAGGATGAAGAGGAATGGGAGCGGGTTCGTACACTTTTGAACTCCAAGGGGCCTCCCGTTCGGAGTTTGAATGAATGGAAGAAGGTAATTAATTTAGTTAATTGTCATATGTGCACTTACATATGTTTAAAATTGCAGATATGGAGGGATTTAAAATCCAGGGTGAAAAAGAAGCTAGGGCAAATTAATGAGGATCTCACAGCCACAGGTGGTGGCCCCAGCAACGGTATTTTCCTCACACCATTTGAGGAAGCCGTAGCAAGGGTTTTACAATTGCGGAAAGCAGCCCAACCAGCAGGTGCCGTCTTCGGTAGGGGCAATGGGCCGCTAAGGAGGACATCTGATGAGCAGCCGTCCACATCAGCGGAAAAAAGAAAGTGCCCTTCAACCAGAGAAAGTAAGAAAATAAAGTTATTTTTTAAATAGGTGCATTTGTACCGCTATATCACAGAAACTATTACAGACACCTGCATAGGTTGGATAAATAAATTTGAAATACCTTATATTTATGTGAAATACTTACTTACTTTGGGAGGAAAACGATTTTGTATTGGGAGAAAAAGGTACTAAAATTGTTTGAAAACCAGAGAAAGTAAGAAAATAAAGTTATTTTTTAAATAGGTGCATTTGTACCGCTATATCACAGAAACTATTACAGACACCTGCATAGGTTGGATAAATAAATTTGAAATACCTTATATTTATGTGAAATACTTACTTACTTTGGGAGGAAAACGATTTTGTATTGGGAGAAAAAGGTACTAAAATTGTTTGAAATCGTTTCGGAGATATAGCTGTACAATTTTTAATATTTTTTCATTTTCGCCGGGTTGTAACTGGATAACTACAGGGGACCAAAAGAAGTTATTGTTATTGTTGTTGTAACTAGCACTAAGAACAACAACATTAAAATTAAAGTGATTGGCCAATGGTAAAGTTAATCATTGATCCTTGACCCGGCTGAAGGAAATGCGGCTGAGAAAGAAGCTGAAGAAGAAGTTCCGCAATTGAAAAAAGTCTTTAAAAATCTCCAAAATCAAAATCTTCTTTCCACAGTGAGCACCTTTCATTCAAAAATCAGAATAACAAAAGCAACAAACTGCCATTGCTGCAGAGCAGTTGCAGTTGTAAAAGAGGCGTGATGAAGAGAGGAGAAGAGAAGCGGCAGAGACGTTGCTGCAGTTAAAGGGAAATCGAAGTTGAGTGCGAGTGAGAGTATGAAATATAATACATACATATGTACCTCATCTGTTTACAAAAATGTATATTTACAAATGGAATAAAATAAACTTATGAATTTATATATATGCATTTATTGAAAATAAAAATGAAATTATTTATTATTATTTATTTATTTATTATTTCATTGAAATTAAAATGTTTTGGCAAAGTGTTTCTCCCGAAAAGGACCGATTTCTTCTACTTTAATTTACAGCATATTCCTAGCTATCCGGTCTCGGATACCTATCGACAATTCAGATGGTGGCACTGTAGCGTAACTTTCGTCAATTCCGTTGACGTTTTCAGTCTCTATATGCGCCTGAAATTTTGCAAAAACGTCAACATAAATTAGTTCAATACGATATTGATAAAAAAATTTATATTACCCAATATCCAAGTATTTCCTCTGCCTGTGTTATATGCTGTTGCGAAATAATCATTGGCCACACTGATCCTCCATACGTACGCATCGTGGTTGGCTCCAGGATGCGTAGCGTCTACATACCAGATAACCATATTTTGATCGCAGATCTGAAACATTTTAAATTTTGTAATTTTGAAATATTGTAAAATAAACAAAAGTAACATACAGTACAGTATACATTAAGATAAAAACATCACAATTACCATCATCGCATTTATACTATAGTATCCTTTGCGGTTATAGTATAAATGTTTCAGATCCTGCTTTGGCGAACAGATCTTGATATGGGTACCATCTACACAACCAATCACACCAGGAAAGTGATACTTCGTGTAGAAATCTCTTTTGACCACAGTTTCCTCTTCCGACGTCATTTCCACAGAAATCCATTTTCCACAAAAGTGCTCTTCGAATATATCAAGGTATTCGGACACCACTCTTGACATTGTGGCTTGGGACATCAGCGAAAGTCAGGAATTGGCAACGCATTTCTGGTAGCTGCCGGATGCCAGGAAGCGTAAAAAGGCTGCAAACTTAAGTTCTGGAGAAATTGCTGTTGCCAAACAAGTGCCTTTCATTTTTGGGCCGATTTCGCTTAAAATTTGCCCAAAGCACTCTTTACTCATTCGAAAATTTGCGCTGAACCTGTTAAAATGAAAATGGTATTATATTTATATATACAGATAATAATAACAAATTTAAAAACTTACTCAAGCTCCGGTAAATCGTATATATTTGTTGCGTCCCTCATATGGCGATTCCGAATACGGATGCTGTTTTCGGATGTATCGCTGTCGTCGTCTTAAACTAAAAATTCCACTAAAGGATCCATATTTTAAAAATATATTTCACTAAAAAAGGCACTGGATAAACACAACTTAAAATTTTGCACTTTGAAATTGTTTAGAATTCCTGATTGTTTACAATCCCTGTTTTTTTTTTGTTTGGAATTCCTGATTGTATACAAGTCTACAGTGTTATAAATTTTCTACAGAAAAACCAATGTTAATATATTTTGGTGCAATTGAAATGACGAAAATACAATAGAAAAATAAAATAAATATTCCTCTCATAAACTCCTGAAGTTATTCTTTATTTTTACAACATTTATGAATCTAATTTCGTGAAAAAAAAATCTATTCTAAATCTATCTAATCTATAAAAAAAGATTTTTTATTTTATTTAAGATTTATTTTTTTTATTATTTCCATAGTAAAATTTTTGTATTGTAACACTAAAAATGCTAGCTAGTGCACAAACCAACTGTCATATATGAGCACAACGTAAATTGAGGTGAGCCCGACGTAAGAGCTAGTCACCTTTCAAAAAGTGACTCTGTGAATACGACGTCTTCCACTCAGGTGACTTTTTGACGACGACGTCCGACTCACTTCAAGTGACTCTCTGAATAATTTGTTAATTATTCGGTTAATTTGTTCGCCGATACAGAATCAAAGTTACAATACACTATTTCGCCATACGTTATGATGGGCAGAATGAGCTGTCGCACAATCCTTCTTCTGGTTTCTACAGGGATACAATTAGCCACATAACAGCGTAACAGTAAAACAGCGTACACTTTACTTACAACAAAATTGACATGATCAGTACAAGTTAAAGTTGAGCTTATACAAAAACAAAGATTTGTAATTTTAGATACAGTCGTGAGCGTCTTATTCTCTATATATAATGGTGGAATATTGGTCAAATTAGCAGCATTACGAAAAACGGGTAAGACAAATGATTTGGAAACATTGAGTTGAAGACAGTTTTCACTACACCAGCGAGAAATATTCCTGAGATCGCTGTTGATTTTTGAGCACAGGTTGTCACTGAGTTCAATACTACTAGACAGGTATAGATGCACATCGTCCGCATAGGCATGCATAGTCACATACTGAACCGTAGTGAATATGTCATTCAAAAACAATGTAAATAAAAGCGGTCCCAAGACGGAGCCCTGAGGAACCCCAGCCTCAACTGGCTTGAATTCTGAGTAAGCCATATTAACTTTAACTCTTTGAAATCGTTCACATAAGAAGCTGCGTATAAGCTCAGTCGCATTAGATGAAAATAGAAAGTACTTCCTCAACTTATGGCATAAGAGCGTATGATCAACACTGTCAAATGCTTTAGAAAAATCGAGCAGACAAAGAAGAGTCACATTCTGCCGATCAAATTCTACTCCTATGTCATCGGTGATTTTGAGCATAGCTGTAGAGTAACTATGCTTTGAGCGAAAACCGGACTGAAAAGGGGTAAGTAAGTTTTTGTTAGAAATGTAAAAATTTATTTGAGACACCATTAATGATTCACAAACTTTGGAAAGAGCAGGTAAGATACTTATGGGTCAAAAATCATACAGTAGAGTAGCAACAGATTTTTTCGGTACTGGGATAACTGTGGCTAATTTCCACAAGGAAGGAAAAGAGGAAGTAAGGAGAATTAAGTAAGGAGAATTAAGTAAGGAGAATTAAGTAAGGTAGAATTAACTTGACAAATTTTATTGAGATTCTATCAAGCCCCACCGAAGGCGATTTTATAGATAAGACTTCTTTGATAACATCAGATTCCGAGACATTTGAAAAATGAAATAACTCGTCTTCATTATCATTGTAAGTTAATTCATCTATATGGGGGCATTAGTATAATTGGTCGAAAGGAATTCGCTAAAGTCGTTGGGATTTAGGTTAACATTTCTAGACCTTTGACGCCCAAGTCCAATATTTTTTAATCGTCTCCAAAGCTGTTTAGAGCCCAGATTAGGTTTAAATCTAGATACAAAGTACCTTTCTTTTGATTTCTTAACCATTAGAGTGGCAAGGTTACGCGCTCGTTTGTACAAGTCCCAATTCGCTTGTGTAGGATTTCTTTTGAATCTTGTATGGAGCAAATTTTTTTGTCTGATAGCAGCTTTAACCTCTGACGAGAACCACGGACATGAATTAGGACTAACATTTATTGTACGAACAGGCACAAAAGAGTCAAACAGAGATTGAACCACATTGACAAACCACGTGATCTTATCATTAACCAGAAGGGCAGCCCAAAGGGGTGCCCAGTCAATAAGCGCACTTGTCCGAAATAGTTCGTCAGTATTGATAGATTTGTAGTAAAAGAAAGAAAACGAAGTGGGTAGGGAATTATTGCCGAGGCTAATGTCAAAAGAGCAGAAAAGTAAGTCATGGTCAGAGATGAAAGAAATCTGGGTACATAGTAAAGCTAAAGCGGGCTCAGAGACCGCAAAATAGTCAAGTAAGCTAGGTTGGACGTTATTACCAAATCGGGTAGGAAGTGATTCGTTCACGATAGAAAGACCAGCTGTAGAGAACAATTCCCGAATAGATGAGGAATAACAGTCAGTCTGTAAAAGATTGATATTAAAATCGCTACATACTATTAAATGATTAACTCTTAGTGAGTAGTCAGCTAGAGTGTCAAAAAAATTACGTAAATTGGTATGTTTGTTAGGGTTGTACACACATGAAACAAGTACTTTAGAGACTGAATCGGACACGGAAATAGACAAATACTCGGTATCAGAATCACCATACATTAATTCTAACTGTGAACGATAAATAGATTTAACATAGATGGCGACTCCACCTCTGCGTCGACCAGATCTGTCGCAGCGAAAGAGTGTATAGTTGTTTATTTTAAGTACAGATTCTTTTAATTCGGGTCGGGACCAGGTTTCAGTCACACAGATAACATCGACAAACGAGCACTCGAATAGGCTCCTAACATAATCTAATTTGTGGCCGCTGAGGCTACGAGCATTAAAGTTAACAATATTGAACGCGTTATTTTGTTTACAGAAAATATCGATCAGTAATCTGTTATCACTACAGCAGTCAACACTACCAGCAGTAGGGAAGACAATCATCTAAGCACCATATAGGAAGAGAGGTCAGATAATAAGCCAGGAGAATACAAAACACAATTTACTAAGCATCCAAGAGAATTACTAACAACGACAGTAAAGCTAGGAAGTGAGCAGACAACACAAAAGAATAGATGAAAATGAACAAGAGTGGTAATTAAATGAGAGTAACTGAGAAAAGTAGGTGTAAGAGAATAGTGTAAAAAGTAGGTGAGGAAAAATATTGGTGCAGATTGGAAGAAAGAGAGGGAATTAGAAGAGAGTAAAGGTAACAACGAATTAAGTGAAAATCATTACAATATTCGTATAACAGTTTAAAGTAAAAATTAAGCATTTTAAGAATTTTTGTTTTTAAGAGCTAACAATTTGAAAAATGATTTAAGTCGTTAACAATAGTTGGAGAGCTGTTTGAGTTATATTTGACATATATATTTCCTCCTCTGGAATACGCTGCCACAAGTTTTTTTCACGTTTCAGCTTCAGCGCATATTGAAGAAGTATCAGTTTTGTTTTCCCCAAACTTTCGTGCACATGTATTCTTTTAGCTACCTCTATGCCCAAATCGTCAGTACTGAGCGGCCGTCGATTTTTACGACAAAAAGAAGAGAGAGAGCGCATGAGTCTGGACCGGTCGCGACTCGATTAGAGCTTGACAACAACGGGACCATCAGACGCTTTGTTTTTGTCCTTACGAGTTCGGAAAATATCACACACAGCTAACGAGTTTTTGTCAACGCCAACAGTGTTGCACACACTACCAAATAGTGATTCAAGATCATCACTCACAGACGAAGGAATACCTGTTATTAAGATGTCAGCAGCCACGGCATCGTCCTCGAGCTTAGAAACTCTGCTAGACAGACAATCAGAATCAGTATCAGATTTGTCTCGGTAATCTTCCTTTCCTTTTCTAGCAGCTCAACACGCGACATTACACTGTGCAGCTCAGCCTTCAAGTTAGCGACCGTAGCAACTAATTCCCCAAATCTGTCTAAGATTCGGTTTTCAGATTTAGAGATGCTCTCACTAATTTGGTTGACAACACTTTCGCGGAGCTCTAGTAGTTTAGAATCGAACGAGGCTGCGGAGTTGCCAGTTGTGTTGAGAGAAACATGCAACGGATTTACTGGACTGGCAATTGAGATGTACTTGTTATTATTGTTGTTATGATTACGAAGTACTCGCTTCTCAGCTCCAGCGATGACCTTGTTTGCCGAAGCAGTAGCCCTTTCTCGTGTGTTCAACATTTTAGAACTATAACTTTAATTATTAAAATTCGAAGCCAAAATAACAACCGATTTATAACAGAACGAAAAAACGACAATAACTTGGACAAAATTCTAGCCTCAAGGCAATTTTAGCGTTCAAAATTCTCATAAACGAGCTTAAATTGTTAGCACTTGAATATACACGTCTACTCTCTACGAATGTACATAGCGAAATGTTCATTGAATAATAAAGATAAAGTTAAACTTTATCTTATTGAATAAAGATAAAGTTTTTCCTATTATATGTATTTGTGTATTCTTAAAATTATTTTCTTCTTATTGCTATATATTGTTTGCAATGTAGGGTTTTAATAAGTTATTGTGTAATTCTTTATGGGACCCATTTATATCTATGACTGAATTTAAAACTTTTCTTTTAATTTTAATAATTTTAATTTTAATTTAAATTTTAATTTAATAATAAATAATTTTATACGGTCCTTTGTATGGACTATAATATTTTTTTCTGTTTTCTACTTTTAATAAGACCAAGTCTCATTCTTGCAAGTCAAGTGGTTTTGAATAACTATTCAATTGTTTTGTGTTTATTTTTTTCTTTTCATTCTCAATTTGCTTTTTTGCTATCTGAAGTGAAGTTCGTAATCTGATCTTCAGTTCGTTAAATTAGTCGTCAAGGTTGTTAGTGTTTGTTGTGCTTATAAATGGGTCAGTCGGTAATTGGGATAATTTTCGAAAAAGAAGTTCATGCGGTTAGTAATTTGTAATTATGTGTGGAGTTGTGTTGTATGCAAACATGTAGTATGGTAACCAAATATCCCATTCATAATTATTCGCGAAATTTAGTAGAATTTCGTTTGACACTCTGTGATTTCGTTCAACTGAACATAATGCTTGATGATGATAAGGTGTTGAAAACATTTTTGTGTTAAGCAAATCACATATGTTTTTTAATAATTCATTTGTAAATTCTGTACCTTTGTCTGATTTAAATATTTTGAAATGTCGGAATTTTAAAATTAATTGTTCTACTATTGTTTTGGCTATGGTGAGAGCGTCTTTAGTCTGTATTGGATGTGCTATTATGTATTTTGTTAAATCGCATTGCATAGTTAAAATAACTGTTTGATACTCTAAGAGGGCCTACTGTATCTATTGATATTATTTCAAAGCTTGTGATTGGTGTGTCGGTAATTGTATGTTTAAGGTATGTTTTCTTATTTCATTTCTTGCACATAAGTCACAATTTCTTAAAAAGTTCTTTACCATTTTACTCATATTCTTCCAGATATATCTTTGTTTAAGTTTTATTATTGTTTCACGAATACCTAAGCGTCCTTTACTGTGAAATTCATCGATTATTTTATATTTCATTAATGTTTACGCCAAACACTCATTCTGACTTGACCGCATACCCCAGCGCTGCTCTTTCGCCCTCCCAGAGAAAGCAGCGCCATCTACTCCCCTGTAGATGCAAACGCATTGCACATCGGTCAGCGCAGCCAACCTCCCGGACTGCGACCTGTCAACTCTTGACAGGTCAATGAGTTTTTGATGACTTCCGCCCCCAACTTAACTTACTTTATCTTTGTGATATTGACCGGTGAACTTACTTTTACTTTGTGATCTTGACCGGTGAACTTACTTTATCTTTGTGATCTTGACCGGTGAACTTTACTTTTACATTCGTGACTTGAACTTTTACTTTTTACCTACGAGTACGATCGCGATGTGTCTTTTCGACTGTGCAACCTCGCCGCGAGTGCTGTTAACATTCACCACAACCACAACCATCATGACCACGATCACCATCACCACGATCACCATCACCTCATCATCACACACACACCGCACCATCAACCCAACCACCAACCTCATCTTTACCATCATCGACTTCACCGACACCTCGTCAACCCCGAACACCGGTAAGCCTTTTATTCCACCGGTCACTCTTATTCTTATATTATCTTATATATTATATATCGGTGTGTTGCACTTACCTGAGCACACATTAATTCATCTTTTATATGTTTTGGAGCGGCATAAATTAGTATTTCAATTGGGGAACATTATTATTTATCTTTATTTTTGCGTACGTCTTTTTAAATTCTTCTTTCTCTTATATATACTTTCAATATTTCATCATTGTTCTCTAGCGGTAAGTATTCTATATTTTCTTTCTTCATCCTTGATGCTAGCTTCTGTAGTATCGAATCTAGTTTCGCTGCGTTATCACTACATCCTACGTGCACGTCATCATTTTTAATAATAATTTTACAATTTGTTGTGTTTGAAGCTGGAATCAAAATACAAATTAATACATATGTATGTCAGAATACTAACCAGTTTGTCCGTCTCTCAATAAGGAAGATGTCCGTTTCGGAAATCTGCAGAAAGTTTCCTGAAAATTAATTAAAAAAGAAATATTAAGAAAGCTGTGTACTTATCTTGTCATCCTGTAAACCACAACAGTCGATCTGTCGAAACAGTAAACAAGCATTACATAATAACGAGTAGTTTAGAGATGAGTAAAGTTATTGTTCTATAAACTAAAGCAACATTGACATGGTTTGAGTCTCTGGTATTTATATAGGGCAAAAGGGAGAGCTAAGAAGGATCTGTTAAGAAAATAAGAGAGATGAAGGTTAAAGAAGGTTAAATGGGTAATGGAATAAGACAAGTGCGAAAAAAGGATAGACAGACGAGGTTAGAGGAGGAAAATGATATAGAAGTAGAAGTTTCTAGAATTTCGTAATAACGAAAAAATTGGAAGGTAGTTCGAACGATTAGAAAAATTAGTTATGGATTCTAGTACAGGATGTCGGTCGGAAAGGTTGTTTAAACATAGATATACAAAGCCGAGCCTGAAGCGATTAAAACAACCGTTTTTTCTTTCATGAAACAAAATGAAACGTGCAAAACTAGATAGTGATTTATATACGCGCCGAATAAGAAAGTTAAAGTTTGTTTTGTAGAACTGTGAAGAAAAAGAAAGGCTTAAGAGAAAAATACTTTTAAAAGTGTGCTGTAAACCTGCAAACCAAAAAGATAAAATTCGGTGCAGTGAATATCAGAAAAAAAAAAAATATAGAAACGTTTTGTTCAACCGGAACTGTTAATTTGGTGAAGCCGTCGTACGGCATAAAAAGCCGTGTGACGAACCTTTCTGCCGGGATAGCTAGTCGGTTGCCAGGGTTCGTACACAAAATTTTATCTCGACAAAGAAGACTCGAAGTTTTGTTCGTAACCGTTTCCGGCTCAATTTATTTGGGTGCTCAGGGGAATTTGTACAGATAAATGTAAATGAAAATATGTTATTCTAGTCTATATATATATGTGAAAGTATATTATCCTCGTGTGTGTCTGTCCGGATGTTGGGGTGCCTCGTCGGCAGGAGATTTGTCCTTCAGCGTCGGGGTCCTCCCGGTATTGGGCCGTAGTTTCGGCGGTGGCACGGGCGTGGTCGTTGGCCTCAAAGATGCGTTAGTTCGGCTCGCCCGAACCCTCAGCCAGCGTGTTTTCAGCCGTTGGATGGGAGTACCGATTAGGGTAACTGGTTCTCGGAGTCCCGAATATGTCGAATGCGCCCGAATGCGTAGCCGTCAGCCTTAAAAGCGTTCGGGCTAAGCCCTGAGTTGACTCGAAATCGAAGATGGTAGGAACTTCTCGTAGTTTACAAGATACCACGAATTTTGGTAAAAACAGACGATTGGTGAAACTTTCGCGAAGTAACCACTTGAATAACCGGATCACGACGACGTCGATCGAATGTGCACGAATGCGTAGCCGTCAGCCTTAAAAGCGTTCGGGCTTAGCACTGCGTTGACTCGAAATCGAAGATTGTAAAACTTTTCGTAGTTTACAAGATACCACGAATTTTAGTATAAATCGACGATTGGTGAAACTTTCGCGAAGTAATCACTTGAATAACCGGATCACGACGTTTTCGATCGAATGTGCACGAATGCGTAGCCGTCAGCCTTAAAAACGTTCGGGCTTAGCACTGCGTTGACTCGAAATCGAAGATTGTAAAACTTTTCGTAGTTTACAAGATACCACGAATTTTAGTATAAATCGACGATTGGTGAAACTTTCGCGAAGTAACCACTTGAATAACCGGATCACGACGTTTTCGATCGAATGTGCACGCTACTCACCCTGTGACCCAAATCTAAAATCCGCAAGAAAAACCCTCTTCCAAAATAACGCTTACCTGTAGCTCACTGATGGCTGCGCTGTTGTTGTTGTTCCCCGCTGTCGTACCCGTAGACGGATTTTAATCTCTGTCGCTATGCTGGTGACTTCGAATTAGTAGTTCTTTCTTTGTTTCGTCTGTTTTACTTTGCACTTCTAACTGTTCACCTGCACTGGTGTTGTATCTGGTTCCTCCAGTAGGACACCAGAACAAACTTAATGTCGTAGATCCTTCCTTGAAAGGATCACTGACAGTGTTTCTAATAATAGGGGTTGTTGTCGTTGATCCTTCGACGCGAAGGACCACGGACAGTTGTGCCACGGGCAAGGATTTGCCGTCATAGTGGACTTACCGTTGGGATCCGGCAACCTGCCGTAGTGGATCCCTTCGCCTAATTACCACGGGCACCAGGGTGCCGCCTTTGTTGTCCTTTAACCTGTCGGGCAATACTGCCGTCTTTCGACACTGTGCTGAAATAAAGACTTGGATTATGGTTCTTACTTTTATTTATCTCCAGTAATTATCCAGGTACACTCGGTGTATTTTTCTGACTGCGATTCACGCTTGCTATACTTCAAAATGTTGTATCTACCACTTATGGCCACTATCTGATCTCAACTGCCTTCTTACAATTCGAAAGATGGGTTTATATCTCTTCTGAGATTCGTTGTTGGCCAGAATCATTTCCGCGTCGTTTTCGCAACTATCTCAAGAATTATTTTTAGCAATAATTCTTGACAACAATGTGCGAATTTTGCTCTTCTGATTTGAGCGCGATGTTCTACTTATTCGCGCGCTGTTCCACTTATTGGAATGCGGTCACGTTCGTTCTTCTATCTGGGCCACAGTGGTGTGTGATTCACTTGTACTTTCGAGCTTCACAATTAAAGTGCAGCCTAGAAGTATGTGTTACCACAAGTTAAGCATTGTTAACTACTGGGCCGAAAGGTATGTGGTGATAACAACGTTAAGCGTTGTTATTACCAAAGCAATGATTCTGACCTACAACATCCCTCCACCCTCGGGGAAGAAAAATTTAGTATCGCAAAACGATATTAAATTTTTCTTGTACATTTATATGGGTGGCGTATGCTTATTATGGCTTTACATAGTGTATACTTATGTATGTTTGTGGTTTTGTGAATATCTTATGTGACATATTAATAATGATTAATTATTAGTAATAATTACAATAATTATAATACAACTACTTATAACAATAATTACAATAAAAACAATTACAATAATAACATAATAATACAACTGGTAGCTGCACTTCTTCGGCGTCGTCTCCTACCGGCTGCGCCAAAAATGTTGTATCTAGTTCCTCCAGTAGGATACTAGAACAAACTTAATGTCGTAGATTCTTCCTCGAGAAGGATCACTGACAGTGCTGTTAACTGATGGGGGCTTCGTCGTTGATCCTTCGACGCGAAGGACCACGGACAATTGTGCCACGGGCAAGGATTTGCCGTCTTAGTGGACTTACCGTTGGGATCCGGCAACCTGCCGTAGTGGATCCCTTCGCCTAATTACCACGGGCACCAGGGTGCCGCCTTTGTGGTCCTTTAACCTGTCGGGCAATACTGCCGTCTTTCGACAGGTGCTGAAATAAAGACTTGGATTATGGTTCTTACTTTTATTTATCTCCAGTAATTATCCAGGGACACTCAATATACTATTATCGCTGCGATTTACGCTTGCTATGTTACTTCCACTCTTCTTGGTTCTTGTGTAACTTAATAACAACTGCCTTCTTACAATTCGAAAGATGGGTTTATATCTCTTCTGAGATTCGTTGTTGGCCAGAATCATTTCCGCGTCGTTTTTGCAATTTGACGCTCATTGCATATTTTGGAATGCGATCAAGTTCGCGCGCTGTTCCACTTATCGGAATGCGATCAAGTTCGGCTTTTATCTGGGCCACAGTGGTGTGTGATTCACTTGTACTTTCGAGCTTCACAATTATAGTGCAGCCTAGAAGTATGTGTTACCACAAGTTAAACATTGTTAACTACTGGGCCGAAAGGTATGTGGTGATAACAACGTTAAGCGTTGTTATTACCAAAGCAATGATTCTGACCTACAACACTGGTTTGACCTTAATCACAAAACTGAAGAAGGATTCTTCTATTCGGCAGCCTTTTATTCAAGGTTAGCGGGACTTTTCCAGGCTCTGGTACAGCCGTCGCCAGAGTTGCCGCTACCTCAAACTTTAATGTGTCTATCTAGAACGCCTTTTTGTTGTTTTATCAGACTAATGTGCCGTTTATTCTTCTTCGAAATACAAAACTTAATGACTAAAGGGAAAGGGGGGTAGTGTGAAACGGCTATGGCAGGCTTAGTTGTGGTGCGAGGCTGCTCTATTGGACCGTGTCCAGTAGGACACGCAATTCTGCGTTCACGGCAACTCTCTTGTGTTCTCTCGTCCTTCCCATGCGCTTCTGCCGGTGGCGACAGACGTCCAGGGCTGCGTCGTCACAACTCCGATCTTGCAGGGTTGCAACGGTGTAGTAAGGACTGGATTTTTTTTTAGTCCTTACACCCCCCTCTGTCTTCGGGCAAGCGGCGAATGGAGATGGCGTGTGTTTGGGGACGAGAGTTTAGGGTGACTCGATATCCCTCCCGGGAGAATTGCATTCGGTGCTGTCGCCGGCCGGTGGGTGGCGTTGTCATGAGCCGTTGATAGCGGTCTTGTACGGCGATTATGCCAATCCCGGAAAATAGGTGTCCCGCGGCCTGGTTGAACTCCTCAAGAGTTAGGAACTGCGTGAACTCTCCGACGGGCAGGGGCACGATCAGTTCTGTGGTGGGGAGATGGAGTCCAACTTGGTTACCTTCGCTGATGACAGGGATGTTGCTCTGCAACTCTTGTTCCACTTCCTTGCATAGGTCGTCGTAGTACGACCCACTGAGGGGGTCGTAGTATGTCTGGGGTATATCCGGAAATAGGGGTAACAGTTCCTCTATGTCCTCGACTGCCTCGTCGTCTGCTAGAGCCAGCACCGCTACGCTGGGATGAAGGAGGCCTATGACGCACGGATCTGGCGAGTCCTCGCTATTCGCTGCTTCCGGCCAATCACTGCATAGGTCTAGGGCCGTCTGCCACCAGTCGTAGAAATCGGTGGGTGGGGCCTCGAGTTCTAGCAGCTTATCTAGTACGGGCGTGGCATTTCCGCTCTTGGGAGAGTCGTTGTCCTTTGTCATTGAGGGGGGATCCCTGTCGGATGTTTTAAGCCGTTTGGCCCCCGGCGCTCCTTCCGCGATGGGTGGCCGGCTCTTCCTGTCTGGTTTAGGTCCCACGTTCGGGGCTCCGAAGGTGAGTATCGGGAATACCACGGGCCCGTAGCTCCTTTGTTTTCCCGCCAGATCCTGGATGGTTTGGGCCATCGTCTGCCTCCTCTGTGTGGGGCACAGAGGCCGTGGCTTCCAGGCCAAAGGTACCCCACGGACGTCGGCCGGACGGGTAAGCCATTCCTCAAGGAAGTGCGCCAGGAAGACCCCGCAGTCGTATCCATTCGTCTGCTGCTGGACAGGGACTTCGTAGAGCGGCAAGTTATAGGCGCCAAAGGTGGCCAGTCCTAGGTCGGGTCGTCTCGTCTTCAACTCGATGGACAGGTAGTCCCTCAAGATCGCAGCGACGTCTTCATGCGGCCCGTGTGTGAGCGAGTCCAACTGCAAGAGGAGCGGCTGGTTCACTACGTTCGGTTCCAACGCGTCGATCGGACGGGTTTTCCCTGACATCGTGGGCCAGCAGGCCACCATCAACCACCAGTGGTGGTTCTGGTTAATGGGGAACACGACGGATTCCATGCTGGCTAGGTCGATCCGTTTGGTCCAACGACGGACTCCATGATGTCGTTCCTCGGCTGTGGTGCCTCGAGCGAGTCGCTCAAAGAATAACGGGCTGAATGTGTAGTGCCGCGGCTGGTCACCTTGGGGCGTAGCCTGAGCGGTGGCTCAGCGTATGGTGAACTCCACGAGGGCGTCATTCAGCCACTGGCCGTAAGCTAGTCTCTCGTAGTCGCACATCTGTATCGTTACGCCACCGGCTTCCTCGGGGTACGTCAGTATGGGCCCAAAGGGGTTTCTCGTCGTCCCTGCTTGGTGGGGTCGGCCGCAACTTGGCCCGCCGTAACCTGGGGGTCGTGACATGGATCATCGACGAGCTTGACCAGCTCGTCTAGTTCTTCGTGGAAGGTTTTCGCCATTATCTTGGTAACTGCGGACTTCTGGGGTTTGTAATCTCTGGGCGAAAGGAAAAAGTGGTTAGGTTGGGTTGGTCCAGTTAGTGGCCTTAAGATGTCCTCGGAAGTTTGGTCATGAAATCTCCTGGGTGTCGAGTTGGGTTATGGCATTGGGTCTACACGTCCGGGGTGGTGTTCACCGGGACCGGGCTTCGGGCCTCGGTTCCATCCCTTAAGTGATAGGGCTTTAGCTCGCTGACATGTGCGGTACGGCTACGTCCACCACCCACGGGTGTCAGCTGAACGATTACTGGTGAGGCGAACCCGAGAACTCGGAACGGTCCCTCGAATTTAGGGGCTAGTTTGGCGTTGAATTTGTCAATTGCCTTTGACAGCTGGTGGGTCTTAGTCAAGACCAAGTGCCCGATTTGTGGTGCCCAGTCCCTCCTACGTAAATTGTAATGGTGTGCCTGATCCTGTGCTGCCTGCTTTAAGTTCCTGCGTACCAGTTCCCACGTTTCTCTGAGTCTGCTTGCAGCCTGCTCCGGCGTCGTTTCTTCCTTGCCAGTCCCCAGCGTTGTCTCTTCGTAGAAGCTCTTTGGTAGTCTCGGCTCCCTTCCCTGCGTCAAGAAAGCGGGGCTGTAACCTGTGCTCTCCGAGACGGCCGTGTTGATCGCCAGCATGATCTCTCGTAACAGCGCGTCCCACGTTTGTTGTTCCCTGCCACAAGTCTGCGAGATGATCCTTTTGACATTTCGATTCGCTCGTTCTGCAGGGTTTTCTTGCGGTGTGTATGGCGCAGTGAATTGGTGTCGCACTCCCAGTTCTTGTAGATGCCTGCGGAAGATTCTACTGCTGAATTGGGGTCCGTTGTCTGATACAATTACCTTTGGAACTCCATAACGACAGACGATCCGCTCACGTAAGGCCTTCATTAATCCCGTCGTAGTTGCTTTGCGCATCGGGACAATCTCCGTCCATTTTGAAAACTTATCAAAGATTACCAGGGCTACCGTGTTGCCGTGCGTCGAACGTGGAAGCGGGCCGATGAAATCGGCGCAGATGATCGCCCAGGGCTCGTCGCTTATCTGGGTGAGCATGTATCCGGCCTTCTGCTCTTGGGAGGATTTGTACCGTTGGCAGGAGTCGCAGCTCCTTACATACCTCTTCACGTCCCGGGTGAGACCCGGCCAGTAGTAGCGTTGCGCAATTCGGAGAATAGTTTTCCGGATCCCGTGGTGGCCGGCGCACGGGTCGTCGTGGTTCTCCCGTAAAATTTGGGCCCGAAGATCGCTAGGCACGCACAACTTCCAGGAAGTCGCTTCACCTCCGACGTCATCACGGGGGCCATGTTTGTACAGTTGTCCCTCGACGACCGCAAAGTCCGGGTGCCCTTCTGGGTTGGTCGTGATTGCGCGCATTTTCTTCTGGTACCAGTTGCACTGGCGCCCACTCAAAGTGGTCAGCTGGAGCGTCTCCAGTGGTTGTCGAGAAAGGGTGTCCGCAACAACGTTCCATTTACCCCTTCGGTACCTTACCTCGAAGTTAAACTGCTGTAATTCTAAAGCCCAGCGCGCGATGCGGCCAGAGGGGCTCTCGATAGAATTCAGCCACTTCAGCGAGAGGTGGTCCGTGAGAACTATGAAGTGGTAGCCTTCTAGGTAGGGTCGCATCTTCCGTATTCCCCACAAGATCGCGAGGCATTCCTTCTCTGTGGCCGAATAGCGCTGAGGTGCCGACTAGCGTACGCGATTACCCGTTCGGTACCGTCGCTTTCTTGGGTGAGAACCGCACCGAGGCCGTAGTTGCTTGCATCCGTCTGCAGGGTGAAAACTTTGCTGAAGTCCGGCCGCGCCAGTACCGGGGCTTCGGTCAACTTCCTCTTGAGGGTGTCGAATGCCTGCTGTTGTTCTGCCTCCCAGCGGAACCGTTTTCCCTTGGCCAATAATGTTGTCAGTGGTCGGACGATGGTAGCAAAATCCGAGACAAAACGCCTGTACCAGGATGCGGTGCCCAGTATCCTACGGACCCCTCTCACGTCCCTTGGGGGTGTTAGTCCTCGGATGGCGACGACTTTGTCGGGGTCGGTATGGATTCCTTCCGCGCTTACCACCTGCCCCAGGTATTTGATCTCTCGTTGGAAGAATTTGCACTTCTCTCTGTTGATTTGCAGGTTAGCGGCCTTGAGGCGCCCTAGCACCTCCTTCAGGTTCTTCATGTGGTCCTCTACCGAACTTCCGGTAACTACTATGTCGTCCAGATAGGCAAAAGCGAACGGCTCCATATCCGCCCCTATTACTTGGTCCAAGGCCCTCTGAAACGTTGCCGGTGCCGAGTGTAGGCCGAATGGCATTACTCGCCACTGGTATAAACCTCTTCCAGGCACGGTGAATGCGGTGAACTTCTTACTCTGCGGGTCCATTGGGATTTGCCAGTAGCCATTTTTCAAGTCCAAGCTACTAATATATTGGGCATCTCTGAGGCGATCCAAGATGTGGTTAATTCTCGGCAGCGGGTAGGCATCGGGGATTGAATGAGCATTTAGCTGCCTGTAGTCCACGCAAACCCGCCAGTCTCCGGTTTTCTTCTTGACAAGCACCAGCGGGGCACTATAGGGGCTGTGGGACGACTCGATGCACCCCTTCTGCAACAACCCGTCCACCACGGTATTGATTATTTTCTGCATGGCTGGGTTTTTTGGGTAGTATCGCTGCTTAATCGGCCGGTCATCGCGCATGGTGATCCGGTGGGTAGTTATATTGGAGGGCCCGGTCAGCTCGTCGAAACCCAGTAGCTCTGCTTCTAGGAATGTCGATATCCTCTCGGTCGTGTCTGCCAGACCACCCGCTGATAAGATTTGCGGGACCGGAGGGTCTAGGATGGGTGCTGTCTGCGGAGGGTTCAATGGTTCCCCATGTTTCTCCTGCACTTCTTGCGTTGCGGTACATCTAGGTTGGTCCTCTTCTCTGTTAGTAAACGGACCATGGCTGAGTCTGACCGTCTGACCGCCGCAGCTGATCTCGCTACCTACCTTTGTCAGGAAGTCCATCCCGAGAATGAGATGATCTAGGACTCTCGGCAGTACCAGCAGGGCTATTTCACATCGCGCCGTGCCGAGCCGTATGTTAACAGTGAGCGTCTGTTCCACCCTGTGGATCCCGTCGTCCGCCATCTGCACCTGTACGTCCGTGCGGCCCACCAGTCCTCGTCCCCTTTGCTCCGCTGCTATAAACTCGCTAGCGAAGCTTCTCGATGCACCCGTATCAATTGTAGCTGTAAAGCGCTCCTTTTCAATGGCAACATTCGCCCATATCCGTCGCCCGTCGCTCCTGAGGGGCGCTGTTGGGTGCGAGGTACATCCGCGCTCGGGGACTTCAGCATTCCTCGTTAATGATGAGTCCCCTGCTCGTTTCCCGGTTGGGCCCTGCAGCAGTCGATGGTACGTCTATTTCGCTGCCCACAATCCCAACAGAATATTACCGTGGGCCGGCGGCATGACCTCCAGAAATGGCCGCTTTCACCGCAGCGTCGGCAGGCCGTGCGTACGTCTATCACGTCCGCCGGTCGGTCGCCCAACATCCGGTTTTGTTCGGGGCGATTCCGCGGCGGTGCCTCGCGTTCCTTATCTCTCCGGATGCCTTCATAGTCCTCGGCCAAAGCAATCAGTTCGCCTAGCGTCATGAAATCCTTCCTTCGGATATACAAGAGGTAATCGCTCTGACAGTTCTTATAGATCCGCTGTAGTTGCTGATCAGCGTCAAAATTTGCTTGTCGCATCAGGCCTTGGATGGCGAGGACATAGTCCATGAAATCTTCCCGCGGTCGTTGCGTCCTGCGCCTGATGCTGTCTTCCAGCTCCTCGAAATACCGCGCTGGTAAGAAGAACTTCTGGAAATCTACCTTGAACGCCTGCCAGCTCTCCCATTGCCGCCGGTTGTTTCGGTACCAGGCTAGAGCTCGATCCTTGAGCAGTTCCGGCATTGTCCGAGGGAGTAAGTCCACATCTAAGCCATACGCCTTCGTCAACTCCTCGACTCGTTCGAGAAAGATTAGGGGTTCTTTGCCTCCGTCGTAATTCACGGACCATTTCCTGACCTGGTCTATGACAGCGGCGTAGCTACAGACGGGATTTCGGAGCGGGGGTGGTGGTACTCGTTGCTGTTCCGTAGAAAACGTCATCGCCTCGGTGGTATTTCGTCGATATTCATGCGCCGCCAAGGAGTAGCGTGGCCCCGAAGTCGTTGCGCTCGGCACGTCGAGGTGGAGCATATCCTCCACGCTGGCTTTCGTTGGTTGGCCCTTCGGAGATACCGCGTGTGGTGGCGCTCCCGATGGCGAAGTGGAGCGTTCCCGCGAGTATTGTGACTCGAGTTGCTGGAGAAGTTCTGTCTCTTCGGTGGAGTGCGCCCCGAGGTTGATAAATGTCGTGAACCGCTTTCGTAGCTCTTCTGTCGTGCCGTCTGTGGCCAATGAAAATGTGGCCATCACGGACTGAAGTTCTTCCTTCAGCAGGGTGTAAACCCAACCTGTCTTGACCATCGTGGCTGGCCGCGGCTCACTGCTCAGCTGAAGTAGGACGTGAGTATTCTAAGATGGCAGCTTCTGGAGTTGCACGCTCTTCCTGGGTTTGGGGCTCTTGCGTCGCGGCTACTGCTGTCGGCCAGTCTGTGTGGGGCCTGTTTACTTGGAGTTCCTGTGATCGTTGCTGCGTTTTGTCTTTAGCTTAGAGTCCCTGCTCGGGCGCCATGTGACGAACCTTTCTGCCGGGATAGCTAGTCGGTTGCCAGGGTTCGTACACAAAATTTTATCTCGACAAAGAAGACTCCAAGTTTTGTTCGTAACCGTTTCCGGCTCAATTTATTTGGGTGCTCAGGGGAATTTGTACAGATAAATGTAAATGAAAATATGTTATTCTAGTCTATATATATATGTGAAAGTATATTATCCTCGTGTGTGTCTGTCCGGATGTGAAGGTGCCTCGTCGGCAGGAGATTTGTCCTTCAGCGTCGGGGTCCTCCCGGTATTGGGCCGTAGTTTCGGCAGTGGCACGGGCGTGGTCGTTGGCCTCAAAGATGCGTTAGTTCGGCTCGCCCGAACCCTCAGCCAGCGTGTTTTCAGCCGTTGGATGGGAGTACCGATTAGGGTAACTGGTTCTCGGAGTCCCGAATGTGTCGAATGCGCCCGAATGCGTAGCCCTCAGCCTTAAAAGCGTTCGGGCTAAGCCCTGAGTTGACTCGAAATCGAAGATGGTAGGAAATTCTCGTAGTTTACAAGATACCACGAATTTTGGTATAAATAGACGATTGGTGAAACTTTCGCGAAGTAACCACTTGAATAACCGGATCACGACGAAGTCGATCGAATGTGCACGAATGCGTAGCCGTCAGCCTTAAAAGCGTTCGGGATTAGCACTGCGTTGCCTCGAAATCGAAGATTGTAAAACTTTTCGTAGTTTACAAGATACCACGAATTTTAGTATAAATCGACGATTGGTGAAACTTTCGCGAAGTAACCACTTGAATAACCGGATCACGACGTTTTCGATCGAATGTGCACGAATGCGTAGACGTCAGCTTAAAAGCGTTCGGGCTTAGCACTGCGTTGACTCGAAATCGAAGATTGTACAACTTTTCGTAGTTTACAAGATACCACGAATTTTAGTATAAATCGACGATTGGTGAAACTTTCGCGAAGTAACCACTTGAATAACCGGATCACGACGTTTTCGATCGAATGTGCACGAATGCGTAGCCGTCAGCCTTAAAAGCGTTCGGGCTTAGCACTGCGTTGACTCGAAATCGAAGATTGTAAAACTTTTCGTAGTTTACAAGATACCACGAATTTTAGTATAAATCGACGATTGGTGAAACTTTCGCGAAGTAACCACTTGAATAACTGGATGACGACGTTTTCGATCGAATGTGCACGAATGCGTAGCCGTCAGCCTTAAAAGCGTTCGGGCTTAGCACTGCGTTGACTCGAAATCGAAGATTGTGAAACTTTTCGTAGTTTACAAGATACCACGAATTTTAGTATAAATCGACGATTGGTGAAACTTCCGCGAAGTAACCACTTGAATAACCGGATCACGACGTTTTCTATCGAATGTGCACGAATGCGTAGCCGTCAGCCTTAAAAGCGTTCGGGCTTAGCACTGCGTTGACTCGAAATCGAAGATTGTAAAACTTTTCGTAGTTTACAAGATACCACGAATTTTAGTATAAATCGACGATTGGTAAAACTTTCGCGAAGTAACCACTTGAATAACCGGATCACGACGTTTTCGATCGAATGTGCACGAATGCGTAGCCGTCAGCCTTAAAAGCGTTCGGGCTTAGCACTGCGTTGACTCGAAATCGAAGATTGTAAAACTTTTCGTAGTTTACAAGATACCACGAATTTTAGTATAAATCGACGATTGGTGAAACTTTCGCGAAGTAACCACTTGAATAACCGGATCACGACGTTTTCGATCGAATGTGCACGCTACTCACCCTGTGACCCAAATCTAAAATCCGCAAGAAAAACCCTCTTCCAAAATAACGCTTACCTGTAGCTCACTGATGGCTGCGCTGTTGTTGTTGTTCCCCGCTGTCGTACCCGTAGACGGATTTTAATCTCTGTCGCTATGCTGGTGACTTCGAATTAGTAGTTCTTTCTTTGTTTCGTCTGTTTTACTTTGCACTTCTAACTGTTCACTTTCACAGGTTTGACCTTAATCACAAAACTGAAGAAGGATTCTTCTATTCGGCAGCCTTTTATTCAAGGTTAGCTGGACTTTTCCAGGCTCTGGTTCAGCCGTCGCCAGAGTTGCCGCTACCTCAAACTTTAATGTGTCCATCTAGAACGCCTTTTTGTTGTGTTATCAGACTAATGTGCCGTTTATTCTTCTTCGAAATACAAAACTTAATGACTAAAGGGAAAGGGGGAAAGTGTGAAACGGCTATGGCAGGCTTAGTTGTGGTGCGAGGCTGCTCTATTGGACCGTGTCCAGTAGGACACGCAATTCTGCGCCCACGGCAACTCTCTTGTGGTCTCTCGAGTGTGGTCTTCCTTCTAGTCTTTCAATTGTTCTCTGGACAATTAATAAAACTCCTTGTTGTAGATTTATAATTACTTTACTTTGTAATTATTATAGATTACTTTAGTTTATATTTATGCTTTATATTTAACACTTTGACTTGTAACTTAACACTACTTTTGCACTTTACCAACTTTTTATACACTTCTTACTATGAACTAATGCGCGACTTTATACGCGGCTTAACGACCTCGTCGTTTGGATATATTTACAAGACTCTCCTTGAAAACTTTTCTAGATTCCACGTTAGCTCGGTCGACACAGACGTCGACCGAACTGAAGTGGGTCGGTATGTCGTGTTTCGCAATCTCCATTATTTCGCAATATTAAAAATTGTAATATTCGCAGAATCAATATGCGGAAGAAAATCGTTCCCAATTTAATTCTTGCGCGTGTGGGTTCTGATCGTTGGTTTTTCAAACCAAGCGATTTTATGGTTTGGAAGCTTGCTACTGAAAGCTAGCTTCCACAATCCATTTTATGCGAAGTGTTCTGGTTGTTACCTTAGCTTTCGAAGTTCACTAAACCAAAGCTTGACTAAAACAAATGAAACTAAAGCTTCGGGCTTACCAAGCAAAGTGCTGTGGTTGCATTAATGTGAACTTGGCCTTGACTCACTCGCGGAGTAGTATTATAAAAACAATAATACTGGCCTTGAAAGTTCTTATTTCCCGGAACTGGAAATTGCGATCGCGACATACATCATCCCTCCACCCTGGGGGAAGAAAAATTTAGTATCGTACAAAACGATATTAAATTTTTCTTGTACATGTATTGTTTGTTGAAATAGTGGGTGGGCTTCTGTGTAGTATGGTTTTTTCCTTTCAATACTACTTAGTAGTACTTAATCTAGTGCGAGTGTAATGACAATAATTTGTGTTGGGTGTTTTTTTTATATGCAACAGTACAATATAGTAGATGTAGTGTATAACTGAAATATTACGTTGTTGTTGTCGTCGATGTCGATCTTGACGTTGATATTGGTCTTGACGTTGATGCTGATGTTGTTGTTGATGATGATTACGATGTTGATGTACACCTTGAAGCTGATGTACACGTTGCTGTTGCTTTCGATGTTGCCGTTGATGTACACCTCGCTGTATTAATGTCTTCTTCTCTATTTGTTGTATATAACTGTGATTGTAGGGTGGTGGTAGCTGTGTTCGGAACGGCCGCTGTTGATCCCCTATTCAATTTGTACTGGAGTTCATCACATGTTGTTGTTCAACTCTATAGGTTGATGATTGAATATGCGGTTACCGCCAGTTTCTGCTTGTGAAGTACTCAAGCGTTGGTATCCCTGCTTCACTTGTGGTGGCGTCGCATTTCTTATATCGTATAAAGTATATATATATATTTTAACTTGTGTAGCAGATGAATGGGCCCCAATAGTTTGAACTGGCTGTAACTGCTTACGTTCGTCTACTTGGTGGTCTACCGTCGCACAGTGGCCGGATTTTCAACTTAGCGGCCAAAAGTCATTTTTTTCAATGTCACCGATTTCAAAATGGTCATATGAAAGTAGAAACCTGAGAACCTACGGAGCCAAAAAATTACAGCTTTATCTTGATTATTTCATTAGTAACTATGCAATAAAAGACAGCACTTTTTATTTTCAACTAAAATAAACACATTTTTTGAACTTTTCACAGATTTAGATATCCATATCTCTGTCAATATTTCAGATATTACGTTCTGGTTTTTTTATTAAATTCTTGGATATATTCATTGTCAAATGTTGTTACAATTGAGTAAAACTGTGGTATAGTTATTAAGTAACAAGAATTCCAGAAATGCTCCAAATTTGGTTAAATTTCGTCGTATTTTGGAGCAGGACTTTTGCGCTCCAAAATGCTCCAAAACAAATTTTACACCATTGTAAAGCTGAAAGTTTCCTCTAAAAGCCCATATCAATTTTTTTTGCATCGGTTTGCCCCACCGGGCGCTAGAGCCCATTATATGAGTCAAAGTCACACACTGCAAACGTTTTTAACATGTTTTCCGTTATTTTTTTTTTGTTAGTGTTATACTTTTCTTTTAAATTATATGTATATTTCAAAGTATGGAAAGGTACTGGGATAGTTTGCAGTAATTTGGTTTTTTTTAATTATCAGGTAATTAGCTCTTACTGCATATGTAGTGTAAATTTGAACAGATTATTGCTTTCATTGGAAGAGAAATATGTGAAAAGTCTTGGCCTTTGTAAGTGATGTGATAAAAGATGTGATAACCGATTAATGTAATAAAATTAGGAGGCAAATTGATGAACTTCATCCGCGGCTATTTGAGTATCATGTCCATATTATTCAAATAGATTTCAAACTTCTGCTCACCATGATTGATGGAAAAGTCGGACAAGTACCTTAACTGATACTAAGGCATCCTCTAGCTGTATTATATGCCATTAAACCGCAAGTACACTAAGCCAAGCACCAGCAGATGCAAATTATTATGAGGAGGCATACGAATTCGGATTGTCGCCTCTTCACATTCGTTTCATGGAACATATACTCAAATTGGGCTATGATTTAGAATTCGGAGCAACAGGAACGGTTAGACAAAATGCAGTGAATATGGAGAAACGGAAGCTGAAAAAAAGTCAAATACAGGAACAATATCGTGAAATAGGGCTAATAATTGACCAGCCAAAACAAGGAGAGGGAAATACGAATGATGGAAACACCGCTAGAAGATTTTTCTCAGATCCTGAGACGGCAGCTTTCATTACAGGAGTGGACGTTGAATTAATTAAGCGATTCAAAATTATAATAGAAGTTATAGCATGCAGCAGGATGATTGATGCCAAAAAATTTGGTGAATATGCAAAGAAAACCGCCGAAATTTACAACGAAAAATATCCCTGGAGGAATATGCCATCAACAATTCATAAAATTCTTTATCATGGCGAGCAAATTATTGAAAATAGTCTACTTCCACTTGGTGATCTATCTGAAGAAGCACAAGAAAAAAGAAACAAGGATTACAGATTCTTTTGTGAATACAACACAAGGAAAATTTCAAGATATTGTACCAATGAGGATCTGCTTGCAGTTTTGCTGTGCACATCGGATCCATATACATATTTCAAATATCCGCCGAAAATGGAAATCTAGCTCAATCGAGTTAGATAGTGATGCACAAAATTTACTACTAGATGAGCGGAATTCTATCAATGAATGTTTTGAAATTTTATTTGAAATTAAAAAATTATTTAATTTGCATTAGTTCCTTAATTATTACCTTATTTTTATTAATCTATTTTATTAGTATGTTCGTTATTGTTAATAAAAAGTCTTTAATCATTAAATAAAAATAAACGTATTATTTTTATAATCTCTTTTTTAGGCTTTTAAGAAAATTTTAATAGGTACCCTGATTGAAACTCTCATATCTCTGGTTTTCAACAATCGATTTTTATGATTTTAGTCTCACATTAAAGCTTAAGATTAGAAGAATCCAACGAAAAAAATCGGAATAAAAAATTCCAAGAGAGTCAAAACATATGGATTTTTGACCGCTAAGTTGAAAAACCGGCCACTGTGCGTCGCCGCTACTCGATGATGCAGTAACGCGACAGCATGTGATCCCCTCGAAGGACTTAAATTTCGCTGTTGAGCGGCCCCCTGAGCTGTAACTAGCTGCTGCCGATAGTTTTCTATCATCTAAGTGTCTTATTACGGTGTTTCTGGTCTCAACGTGACCTTAAGGTACTGTGTATCTGGTGCCATTATCATTCGGTAATTTACAGGGTCAAACTGCTGCTGTTAGACCTATTTGAAAGTATCTTCGTGTTTTGTGGTCGAATGCTGTTGCATTGCTGTATTGAATTGCTTGTTTGTCGCAACAATTCCATCTTTGGTTGTGGTCGCTACGCTGATCCAGCTACCCTTCGAGTTGGCTGGGCGGTATTTGTCGCCCTGTAGTCGTGTGTTGTTAAGCTATGTTTGCGCCTTCTGCTGCTCTATTGGATGTACATCGGCCTTTAGGTCAGCTTCTCTGCATGCTGTCTTCTTTGTTATCACCCTTAACTTAACTTAGCTTGTTATCAACGTTATATATATCAATTTTCCCTTACAATATATTTTTTTTTTTCTAACTACAATTGTTCTTATTTAAATAGAATTAAAACTTTATTCGTATATAACTTTAAGTTAATTTAATTAATTAGTTCATTTTAAATTAGAAATAATTTAATAATAATTTTTAAATAATAATTTTTAATTTAGAAATATTTTATTTAATTCAAAACAAGTATTAATCCCTACAATAAATATCGATTCTATTCTAGTTAAATATAATTCGTTAGTTTATTCACTATAAATTTTAACTTCGAAAGTATTTAAAAAGTTCGTACAAGTATTTAGATATATTTCCTTTTACTTTAATGTGTACGATTTTATATCTATTTTTATTTCTAACGTTATTATAGTGATATTCTTTATTTTATTTTAAATTTCCTTATTTCTTTTCATTGTTAGTTTTATTATTAGTTTTTATTAATAGTTTCTTTGTTCTATGTATAAGAAGCACATATAGTGTTGATATAACATGCGTTGTTTAATATTTTTTTCTTATTTTTATTATTTAATTTTCTTAAATATTTTTTCTTCTCTTATTTCTTTGATCTATATTTTTTTCTCTTTGTTTTGCCTATTTTGCAGTCGTTCACCTTTGTTTGCGTTAAAAAAAAATTTTTTCATTTACTGTTTTTGTTGTTCTTTATTTTTTCATTGGTTTAACTGACACTGCATTCTGCTTGTGTTCAGTCGCTCTGCTTTGTTGCATTGCATGCGTTAATCGCTCAATTCTTAACCTTTTGCTTTGTTTGTTATTAACGCGGTGTCGTTATTATTTTACATGGAACCTAAATGAACTACCTTTTATAGGACCGTACATTACATTACATTACCTAATTTGTAATAATTTTATTTTATAGGTTTAAGAAGAACTTATTTATGTATTATTATAATTATAATTATTCATTATTAATATTTAGGATCAGAAGAGTACTTCACAAGATTTTAGGCAATTCTTTTCTGTCTTATATTTTTTTTTGTCTTTTAGTTCTATGTCTGCATTTAGGTGCAGATATTGGTTTTTAAATTGGTTATGCATAAACTAAATCTTTATGCATAGATTTCATGTGCATTTATTAAAAAATAATTTATAATTGCAAATGCAATAGTTATGGCTGTGTATTTAACGGAACAGCTACTTTTAATATACCGTATATTATCTTTGAATTATTTTCTAGTACCATTGCGGGTGTACTTATTTCGTCTAGGGTGTACGTCACGCGTGTGACCTAAATCTTCATATATTTCATTCCGCATGCAATTATTAATATTGTAATTGCAACGTAATATAATTTAATTTTAATTTAAGTGCAAGCTACGCTGATTTTTTGTTTCCATACGAAATTTCCCGGTTCGTTTTCTGTTGTACTCTCGCTTATAAAAACGCGCGGTGCTATCCTACTTGTACTCAGTAAAGTTTTATTGTTCAAATTCAACTCGTTAATTTCCAAAATAACATCGTGTGCTACCATGCCACGCTACCCGACGCATCAATACCTTTTTGTCGTCGACTTGTTCATCGACGACGTTGTGGCCACAATCCAGGCCGACAATTGGTACCTGGAACCCCTGGCTCCCATGCATTAGGTTTTATTTTATTTATATCTCGTCTATAAATTGAACGAAATTGAATTTTAAAAAAAATGTTAGTTTCCTACTACCTATAATAAGTTCTGTCAACTCTATTATATATATATTTATTGTAAACTTCCCCTAATAATGTGCTTATTATTGTTAAATTGACTTAATTTTGTCCCCAACCTATTTTCCTTATTTTACGAGATTCTAATGGATTCCTACGTTATTGTCTAGTTAACCCTAATTTCTACTTAATCGCTATTATATAACTTAAGTAAATTATTGTGGAATGGTTTTTCCCTTCCCTTAATATTTAAGACTGTCGAAATTGGACTTTTAATTCTTTCTACCCTATATGGCCCTATCCATATGGGAAAAAATTTATTTTTCCTAGTTTGGTTCTTAATTAACACCCTATCTCCTACTCTAAACTCCACTAAATTTAATTTGTTATCGTATTGATTTGTGGCTACTTGTTTAGCCTTTTCCTGATTTTTTCTCACTATTTCGTGAGCCCTTTGTATTTGAAATTTCAATACTTTATTTGGATCTTCCGCATTATAAACCGGACTACACTTCCTTTTTAAATTAGTCGGCATTTCTATGTCGAATCCGAATAAGGTACGATACGGAGTTTGCTTGGTCGTAATGTGGGGTGTGTGGTTGTGAACGTGCATTGCTGCAGTTAACCATTGATCCCAATTCGACCCATCTTCTTTAGCAAAACTACGCCAATATTCCGCTAGAGGTCTGTGGCTTCTCTCTAATGAGCCATTAGCTTGCGGATGATATGGTGTTATATGTAATTTCTTAATTCCTAACAATTTACAAGTATCTGAGAACAATTTTGAAATAAAATTAGTTCCGTTATCTGTAATTAAAATCCGCGGAATTCCGTAACGCGTGATTACTTCGTCATAAAAAGCCCTGGTGACAATACTTGCTTCCGCATCTGGGATCGCTGTACATGCCATAAATTTCGAGAAATCATCCTGAAAAGTCAGAATGTACCTGTTTCCGGACACAGTTTCTGGTAGAATACCTACTATATCCATGTAAACTTTGTCGAAAGGCCGCGTTGGTGTATTTGTTAGCAGCATGGGCATTTTTGTTAATTTCGAGCTTTTGTTAGCTTGGCATTTCGGACAGTTTTTTATGAATTCCTTCACTTGCTTTTGCATTCCTGGCCATCTAAATTGTTTCCGTATTCTTAAATATGTTTTCACTGCACCCTGATGTCCTCCCAGTGGTGAATTGTGAAAGTCTTTGATTACTGTTTCTATTTGTTTCGGGTCGGATAGCAATGCTGCTGTGTTATTTGTTCCGTTTCCCGGTTCCTCATCATCTTTATCGATTTCAACGGCTGTTCCTTGATTTTGATCTTGGTTAGCTGTTTTTGCTTTTGACCGTGTTTGTACGGCTGCTATTGTTTTGTGTTTTTCCTGTGGAATTCTGCTTAACGCGTCTGCATTTAAGTTTTTCTTTCCTGGCTTATATAAGATTTCGAAATCGTATTCTGACAACTTGTGTCTAAACCTTGCCAGTCTTGACGTCTGGTCCTTTAAATTGGCTATTCCCTTTAGTGGCTGGTGGTCAGTAAAGATTCTGAAATGTCTGCCTAGGATATATGCCCTAAAATTCTTTGTTGCCCAAACTATCGCTAAGAATTCCTTTTCTATTGTTGAATATCTCTTTTCTGTGTCGCTTAGCGCTCGGCTAGCGAAAGCTATTGGTCTATCTTCGCCTACTTCTCCTTGAGAAAGAACCGCGCCTAACGCTTCATTACTTGCGTCCGTAGTTAAAAGAAATTCTTTTGTGAAATCTGGATATGCCAAAACTGGTGGTGACATGACCTCTTCTTTTAGCTGTTCGAATGCTTGCTGGCAGTTTTCTGTCCAAATAAATCTTGCGTCCTTACGTAATAATTTGTTAATCGGTAGCGCTATCTTAGCTGTGTCTTCAATAAATTTCCTATAATAATTTATTAGTCCAAGAAATGCTTGTACTTCTTTTCTGTTTCTCGGTACTCCGATGTTCTTTACACATTCTACCTTGTAGGGGTCGGGTAAAGCACCATTTTCCGAGCATTTGTGTCCTAAATAAACTATTTCCTTTCTCAAAAATTTGCATTTCTCTGTATTTAGTTTTAAATTATGTTCACGTAACTTCTGTAGTACTGAACATAACCTCTATTCGTGTTGTTCGAGATTCCTACCATAGATAACAATGTCATCTAAATAAACAAAACAGTCTATCCCTTGTAGACCTGTTAGGATATGATTCATTATCCTTTGGAATATCGCTGGGGCACCTGTCAGCCCAAATGGCATTCGATTGAATTCAAAATGCCCAAATCCCGTACTAAATGCCGTTTTCTCCTTGTCCCTTTCATCGACTAAAACTTGGTGATATCCACTTGCCAAATCTAGCGTTGTAAAATATCTGCTATGGCCTAATTGCTCTAAAATTTCGTCAATGCGCGGAATCGGAAAAACTTGTTTGATCGTCGCTTCATTTAGTTTTCTGTAATCTATTACGAGTCTCCATTTTTTCTCCCCGTCCTTGCCACTTTTCTTGGGCACCAGAAGTAACGGCGAGTTCCATGGTGATGTACTATGTGTGATTATGCCATCATCTAAAAGTTTGTTCACCTGTTTATTAATTTCCTCCCTATGTATTTGAGGTAGTCTGTATTGTTTTCTGTTTATGGGCGGCTGATCTGCGCCTGTTGGAATTTCGTGTTTTAATACGCTTGTAAACGAAAGTTCGTCTCCTTCTAGTAGGAAGACGTCATGAAATGATTTTACCACTTCTTCTATGGAATGCTATATTTAAATTTTCATCTAACTCAATTTCATTGAGCAATTAATTTATTCTCCTTTTGGCATCTATTCTGCCTATACTATTAATTGATGTAGTACTTTGTATTGTGTACTCGTCAGAATTTGTGAATTTTGGTTTAAATTCGCTGCTTATCTCGTAATCATACTCTATTGTATTTAATACCGGAGCATAAACCGTATTATTTTTCACATTTACTAATGTGTCTGCTATATAGATTCCTCGGTCTATTTCTTCTTTATGAATGACAACATTATTTAATTTTGTACGTAGTTTCAAGGGTACTATCGTAATTGTTCTTTCATTTACTGGTATGTAATATTGTTTATTTTTCTCTTCTATATGCTCGATCGTTTTTATAGGTAATTCCAAAATAACCTCTTTCCTTTCATTGAAGAGTGTTAAAATTTTCTCCATTGTATTTATATTGGATTTGTTCCACAAATTATCCCTTCCTAGTATGCCGTCTGCCGGTACTCTTTGTTTAAGTGACACAACGTGTAGCGTTAAACGTAAGGACTGTACCTCCCTGTGGCATATAGTAGTCGATCCTTCTGTGGTCACACAACCTCCAAATGCTCCGCCTAAGTCTTTCCTATTCGACTTTTCTATTATTGTGCTATCTCTAATCGCACTTTTCTTTATCAGGCTTGTATCTGCCCCTGTATCTACCAGTAAAATGAGTTTTCCATTTATAGCCTCTACGCAAGGTAATTCGATGAACACGTCATTTAACTGGGTTGGACTGCAGTTGGATACCCCTGTTTCTGTATTTCTATTATTATTTTCTAACTTATTCATTGAGACCGGTATTTTTGGATTTAAATCTTGGGTTTTCTCTCTCAACTTAATTGGTATCTCTAAATCAACGGTTTCTCCAAACGTATGATTTCTCTCCATTACATTGGTTTTATTATTTTTACCGGCAATTTTCAACTTCAACTGAAGTTGGTAACGTTTCAACTATCACTTCCGATGTCGGACTTACGGTTACCACTTTATTTTTTAAAGTTGGTAACGTATCCACAACCGGTTCGGATGTATGAATTACTGCTACTCCTTCATTTCGCCTTAAGTTACTAATATTTTTGGGTTCCCAGATTATTGGCCTGTTCTGGGCCCTTGATAGTTTCCCGGACGATTACTTTGCAACGTTTCCTAATTTCTTTTTGCCTCGCAATTTTTTATCATATGACCTGGTCTATTGCACCAATGACATGTCGTTTGGCTCACTCTGTTTGGCGGGTTCATAGGAGTCTGATTCCTTTGCAAACCGTTGACTGTATTCGGATTCATGTTTATTGCCCTTCTTTGGTTCCCGTTCTGTTGAAATTGGTTTTGTTTCCCATTTTGTTGGGGTTGTTTAGGTTGCCAGTTTGTTTGTGATTGATTCGGAAGCCAATTTTGCTGTGGTGGATTCCATTGCTGGCTTCCTTGAGTTTGATAATTGGGCCCTTGATATGTGTTCCTTGCCACATTCTTCTGGCTTCCTTTTTGGTCGCACCTCCAGTTTGCCTCGTGTCCATATTTTGAACACTTCTGGCAATATGGCGTGTTTTGGCGCGTTAAACAATCCTCTCTGGTATGCCCTCGCTTATTGCAAAATGAGCAGATTATTCTCTCTGTAGCTCCTTGTGGAGGATTTTGTGTCCTAGTTGGTTGCCGAACCATTCTATCTCCTGTAGCTCTGCCCTGGCTTCCCTGTTGAATCTGCTCTTGCTGGTTATGCATGGTGGCACGAAACTGCGAATTCATATTAATGTTCAAGGGGTCTGTTTGGAGGGAGCTACTATGTATGGTGCCGATTGCTTCTACGGCCAATTCTACCATTTGTTCAATGGTTTTCTTCGTCACATTGAGCATATAAATTCTCAATGCGGCGTCCTTTAATCCTGTTTTAAATGCTTTCTCTACGACCCCTTCCAGCATACTTAATAGTGTCCTATCTCCATCTGCGTTGTAATCCGTTCGAACTATCTCTATAGCCTGTGTTCTTAGCGCGTTTAGGCGTCTTGCAAACTCTCTTATATCTTCATTAAGCACTTGGCTACAATTTTGGATACTCTGTATGACTGTATCTAAGGTGATTTTAGGTAAATATGCCCTTTTTATTGTGAGGTAGAATTCCTCGAGGCTATTGAAGCGTTCTGACCTCACCAAATCATAGGCATCCCCATGCAACCTCTGCTTAATGCAGTCTATGTAGTTCTGACTATTGTTTGTACCTAATTCCCTTGTGGCTAATTCGCACCCTTGTATAAATTTGTAGACTTCGCCGCGTAAGTCTGGTGACTGTGTGCCCGAACAGCGGTACCAGCCTATTGTATGTATCTTATGTATGTTATCTGTCGTCGTAACTTGTTTAAACGACCTTCCGTTGTAATCTTCCGCAATAACTGCGGACGGAGTAGCTTCCTTATGATAAAACGTCTGATCGTTAGCTAATTCTATTTCTTGTTGTAGCCGTCTGTTTTCCTCTCTTCCTTATGATAAAACGTCTGATCGTTAGCTAATTCTATTTCTTGTTGTAGCCGTCTGTTTTCCTCTTTCAATTCTTGGATTCTTTTGTGCGCTTCTTCTAAAGAACTACAGTCTTCTCTAGATTTCTGTGAAAATCCCTGTTCTAGCGTTCTATTCAACGTTTCCTCAGTTATTCCCTTTTTCTCTAATAGTTCCCTTAGTTTTATGTTCTCGCCATCTACGTTCCTTAGTATATCCTCCTGAAATACTTTATCTACTAAGTAATTATCATACCTATTCTTCAGTGCATTAAATTCTGATTCCCATGTCTTGGAATCTTCTGTCTTATTCTCTATTATCTGGTTTAGGAATGTAAGCAATTCCTCTACTACTGCGTCTGCTCTTTCTACACTTGTAAGGTCTCCTAGCTCCCCTACTCTAGACTTTATCAACTCTAAGTTCTCTTTGTTGCCTACAGTCCCTTTTAAAATTGCCCAATATTTAGATATAAACTCCCCCAACTGGCGTTTCAGTTGTTTATGAGTCCTATCTAATTCTAAGTAACCTTGCTCCTGTAATGACTCGGCCATTAATTAAACGAACGACATATAGTTTAATGGTTTTTATCTTATTAATATGTACATATGTCTTGTATCTGTAAATTTTTCCCAATTTTCCGTACTTAAATTTTTATTAAAGCGATTACCTAGCGCCACCAATTATCGTTTAATCGTTTCATTAAACGTTTAATTCTTAATACTACTCGTAGTACTTTGGAATGAGAAACCATTAAAATTCTTAATATGAAGTTTCAACTTCCTTAACCTGCTTAGATTTCATGTTCGCTTCGTTTACCGAGCGTGCTGTAAACATTCGCTGTACATCTGTTTATTAGTCTGTACGCTGACGTCCGCTGCTGCTTTGTTTCAAGCAGAGTCAAAGCGTCAAAGTTTTCGTGACTGCGCTATTCTGCTTTCTTTCAAGCAGAGACGAAGCGTCAAAATTTTCGTGACTGCGCTAAGGTAATTTAAGATCTCACAGAATGGAACGAACGACCTGCCTCTATTTTTCAGCGGCCAACAAAACTGCAACGTTTGCAATCTCGGGTTCGGACGATTAACCTAGTGAGCTCGCTCCAGTTATTTTTTGTTAATTGCTTGCTATCGTTAATTGTTTTCATCAGCAAGCAATATAATTGTTTGTTATTTGAAACAACAAATCTAACTTTGCTTTGATTCTCCAACCGATATGAAGTCTCTAAGCGCATTACTTTAAATGTTTAACTTCTAACAATGGTTTTTAAAATAACCTCATGCCTCATGTCATGCCCTTACGACCGCGTGACGTATTGTTTAGAAAAAATGTTTTACTTAGAATTCAGACAAACTGATTAATTATCGATTAATCAAATTACAATGTGCGACTTTGAAATCAAGTACATTAACTGTTAAAACTTATTTAATCTGTGTAATTTGAAGACAAATGTCTAAGACACACAGGAAATTATACAACTAACCGTATAGTATACGCGTTTTGTCTTAAAATAGTTTGTATCGGATTCCTGTTCTTAACCATTTGCGTTTATCATTGACTTTTACCACGTTAAATAGAATTTATTTAAGTTAGTAAAATCACTGATTTTCGCCAATTCGTTACTCACAGTATCCAATATCGTAGATTTAATAAAAAAAAACCAAAGATTCGCTATTAATTCATGTTGGCGACGTTGTGTCGTTGCTTGTTGAGTAGAGAGAGAGTAGAAAAAGTGAGTAGAAAAAAAATTATGACTGTTTGTTTAGCGGGTCACGCTGCATTAGTTTGGCCACCAGGCCTTGCTTTGTTTGACTTTTAAGCGAGCCTCGCTATGTTTAAGATTTGGCCACCAGGCCGCACTTACTCCTTTAGCAAAAACCAATATCCTGTTTAGGTGTTGTATTTTGTATTATCAATAATATTGTATAAAATGTTGTATTATAAAAGAACTGCTAGATTTTTACTTTTCGATTTATTCCTAAAATTATTATTTCACTTATTTTCCAAAATTTCCTTGCCAAATTCATTACTAAATCATTGTTTCACTTTTCACTATATTTTTTTTTTCTTGATGAGAAAAGAAATTTAATTTGTTGTGTTTCGTTAAATTATTTTAATTCCATCAATAGAATCCTTTTCATTTGTATCTCCTATTATTTAATTCTTATTTTTCATTTCTTTGTTCACTTTTACTATTTCACCTTTAAATATTTCCTAAGGTACTATTCTACGTTATTTCACTTCTTTTTTATTATTTTAGGTTAATTTTATTTTTCACTTCTTTGCTAGTTTTCCTTTTTTCTTGTAAAAACTTGTTACTTGCTTTTAGCTCTTTCTAAACTACTAATCTTAATAATAATTTTCGTATTTTGTTTTTACTTACTTTTTCCCTTCCCTTTTATTGCATAAAATTATAAATTGAAAAAAAAAAAAAAAAAAATTTATTAGAACACAATACGGTAAAAATTGTTAGTTGAATACAAAAGCATAGAACAAAGAAGACAGCATGCAGAGAAGCTGACCGGAATCACAATGTACACCCATCACAACAGCAGAAGTGCAACAACACACCACAGCACCAGAACATACATTCACAGCCACGTCAAGACCGACAGCGACGTCAACGACAACCTGTTTTACTGTATAGAGTTTTTTTTGTATAACGTTATAATATTATTAATTCAAGTAACAAATTGTAAATAAAATTAAAGACAATAACGTATTGTCTGGAAAACATGTAACAAAGCAGTATCCCACCCAAGGATAAAGAGATAAAATGCTGTTAATAGTAATTTGGGTATAAAAAATCAAATAAAGATAAAACAATAAACCACCAACACAAAAACATAAATGTACAAGAAAAATTTAATATCGTTTTATACGATACTAAATTTTTCTTCCCCTGGGTGGAGGGATGTTGTATGTCGCGATCGCAATTTCCAGTCAAGCTTTCTATTTTATAAAGTCGAAAAGCCAAACCAGCAACCACCGCACCTTTGCTTGGTACCCAAAAGCTTTAGTCAAACTTTGGCTAGTCGAGTCAGCAACCAGAGCGTTTGCATTGGTATGGATCGTGGAAGCTTGCGCTCGGTAGCGAGTTTCCAAACCATAAAAATCATAGCTCTTTGCAGTGACCATAAAACGCTTGTTTGGAGGAAATAGTAAAAAAGATCCAAAACCAAGCGCGGAAGAATTAAATTGGGAACGATTTAATTCTGCCGATATTGATATTTCGCAATACAAAAAATTGCGAAATACTAAAATCACAGAATAAGGGAAATTGCGACACGCGCCAACAGCGACCCACTTTGGTTCGGTCGACGAGTGCGTCGACCAAGCCAAAGTGAAAACAAGAAACAGTTTCCAAGGAGAGTCTTGTAAATATATCCAAACGACGAGGTCGTTAAGCCGCGTATAAAGTCGCGCATTAGTTCATAGTAAGAAATGTATAAAAAGTTGGTAAAGTGCAAAAGTAGTGTTAAGTTACAAGTCAAAGTGTTAAATATAAAGCATAAATATAAACTAAAGTAATCTACAATAATTACAAAGTAAAGTGATTATAAATCTACAACAAGGAGTTTTATTAATTGTCCAGAGGACAATTGAAAGACTAGAAGGAAGACCACACTCGAAAGTTAGTTACAACACAAGGAAAGAAAAGGACAGAGAACTACCTATCACATATCAGCGGAGCATCCATGTTGTCCATAGCACCGTGTTTCGCCGCCCAGAAGCGACCAGGATACAAGAGGCAGATGAGTAGAATCTAAAAGAGAAAATATATGTCTTGTTAGAATAAACGTATAATATAATAGTACATGTATGTCAAATGTATGTGTGTCGGCCCAATAAGAAAAAAAAATTTAATGTAGTATACAAAATGAAAACAAATTTACTCACCTTAGATTAAGTCCCAAAGTCATGTACCCAAAGATACAATGATACCATGTTTGAATAATTCAAAAATATAATATTAATAAGAGACGTTAATTAAGAATATCATGAAGATATTATAATATTTGTTAATTTAAACAAATTTAAATAATGTAAGAAAGTCGTTAGAAAAGCAACAAAAAATTGTGTTATTTTCAGTAAACATGTTAGTGAAGTTGTTAATTGTAAAAATAATGAGCTTCATTGTATCCCGGAAGTCCACCATGTCGGTCTAAACCAAGGCTAGCAGATGGGGGCGTGACGATGAAGAAGGGGGCGGATGAAGACTTGCGAAAGAATTAGGTTTATTGAATGAAATTTTATTGTTGTTGCTGTGTCTGAAAGGGTTAAGAGTCACCACCCTGAAACTGAGCTAGCGGGGGAAAATGAAAGACAGACATTAACAAACCAGCAACATAACAATATATCGCCCAATGAAAAGGCAAGCCCCGCGGTTTCCTCTCGCCAGCGTCCCCCGAGCATGGCGGCTTAAACTGACTAAACACCCAAGTTTAATAGCGCATGCGAAGGAGGCGCTGCTGACAAGCAACCGCAGGCCGAAGAGGGGAAATTTCCATGGTTTTTTTTTTGTTTTTTATAGACGAGGGTTACAAACTCACAAGAGACATTCCAAACTTCCTTCCGATGGAAGGAGACCTGGAAGGATACCTGGATGGGGTATTGCTGCCCGCCTGCATCTCACTCGGATGACGGTTTGTTGTTAACTGGAGACTCTGCGGTGGAGTGTCGTTTTCTTCGGCGGATGCCGAAGGGCTGGTTTTGTCCAATGCTTTTCGGTCCTTATTGCAGCGGTTACGCTTGCGGCTACTACGGCGGGAATTACGATTGCCGTCTACTAGGCGGTGGTGATTGCGGTTGGTACACTTTGAACGGTTATACAGAATACAGTAATGCCTGAATGGAAATTGGTGGAAAATAAAAAGGCGGCGCGTAGCTCAGAAAAAAAACCGCGAAAGATATAAAGGTAGTCGGTACCCCAAAGTTTAAACGGAAATTAACTCGTCCAGACGCCATAATAATTAAAAAGACAGGATATTTGTCATATGCAGATATATTGAAGACCATAATCTAAAGACCAATCTAAAGAAGAGTTCAAACAGCTCGGAGAAAATGTAAAGAAGATTAGAAGAACTGCCAATGGCAGCTTAATACTAGAACGTAAATGTACGGCAGATGAAAAAACTAGTATGTACAAAAAGAAATTGGAATGTGTTTTTAAAGATGCGGCGGATATCCGGGCTATATGTCACAAAAGGACGATTGAGTGCAGAGATCTAGATGAGGTACCCCGGCTATGCCAAGAAATATGCCAAGCATTTGATAGTCAGTTTGCCGGAATAGGTAAAATACCCGCAGATATGATAAAAATTATACGCAATAGTAGATTTGGTACACAAACGGCTTTGATCACATTGCCTGCTGGTGATGCTAACAAGCTTTTGAATATTGGCCGTATCCGAATTGGATGGGTGATATGCAGATTGCGAGAACGAATCGTGCCAGTTTGCTGCTACCGGTGCTTTGATTTTGGACATTTGGTCAGATCCTGTAAAAGTGATGTTGACCGAAGTGAAATGTGTCTTAGATGCGGGACAAAAGGGTACCTGGCCAGAAACTGTACCGTGGAGCCTAAGTGTGTATTATGTGCGTCTAGTACAGAAGGTGGCAATATTGCAATATTACTAAGAGTTCATGGGTGTCAGATGTACAAAATAAGGCTGCAATTTGGGCTTGCGGTAACTATGCTATACATGATAGAGCTATTACTGCCAAGCCTTTTTACGTGAGTGCAAAGATTGGTGAAATATATATTTTTAGCTGCTATGCTCCGCCAAGTCTGTGTGTTAGCGAATTCGAACAATTACTGGGCGATATAGTAGACGATGCAAAAGACAAAAACCCAGTAATTATAGCCGGTGACTTTAACGCGTGGGCACAGGAATGGGGAAGTAGCAGAACGAATACTCGAGGGGCTATTCTTCTAGATTCCTTCGCTCAATTAGATGTTATTTTACTAAACACGGGGCACGCGAACATATTTAAAAGAAATGGTCGTGGATCCATCATTGACATCTCGTTTGCTAGCAGTGCATTAGTGCGCTTGGTGAAGTGGACATTGAGTGACATTTATACCAATAGTGACCATTTAGCAGTGATTATTGATATCGCGAATGAAAATTCGGTTCCTGTACAAAGATTTTATTCTAAAATGAAAAACCCAGTTAGCTGGAAAGAGCGCGACTTTAATGAACCTGTATTCTTGGTAATGATTTAGATTATGATTTAATGATACTAGGTAATGATTTAGACATATTCGGGGATGCAAATAATCAAGCAAGTCATATTGTTAGACGTTTAACCACTGCATGCGATGCATCGATGCCCAGGCGGCGTTGTAAAAATTCTAGAAAACCAGCGTATTGGTGAAGCGAAATAATCGCGGAGTTGAGACGCCAGTGTAACTTGAATCGTATGAGATATCAACGAAGTTTCGGACGGGATGATAATAGTTGGCTGCATGCAGTTTACAGCGAATCTCGCAAAGCGCTAAAGAAGGCGATTAAAACAAGTAAGAAATCGTGTTTTAAGGATTTGTACAATATGGCGAATACAAATCCATGGGGTGAAGCGCATAAGGTCGTGATGTCCACGTTAAAGGATTTAAAAACGCACGTTCCAACATTCCCGCGTATTATGAAACATATTGTCCAGTCACTATTTCCGATCGCCGGTACATCTACTTTAACCAGTGCAGTTGCAGCCGCATCCGAACAATATGAGTTTCTCGAAATCACCAATGAAGAAGTTCTGGAGTCTATGGGAAAATTTAGTGAAAACAAAGCCCCGGGTTTAGACGGTATTCCAACCAAAGCCATGAAGGTAGCAGTTAAGCGAAGCCCGGAACTCTTTGTAAAAGTTCCAAAAGTTAGTTTTTCCAAAAATCTGGAAGAGACAGCGATTAGTACTGCTACCGAAAGGTAATAAGCCACCTGGTGAACCTTCGTCCTATAGACCACTATGCATGATCAACAACATCGCGAAACTCTTCGAACGCATTATCTGTCACAGATTAGAACAGTTTATCCAAAATTCCAGCCTTATCTCCAGAGAACAGTTCGGTTTCCGAAAGGGACTCTTGACAGTAGATGCTATTAAAAAATTAGCGGCTGTAGCAGAAAAAGCTATTGAGGACACCAGGTGGAGATATGGAGACAAGCAGTACTGTGTTATAGTAACACTGGATATAAAAAATGCATTCAACTCTATACGATGGATTCACATAAATGACGCGTTAGGGGACTGCGATTTACTCCATACTTGGAAAGGATCATCAACAGCTATTTGTCTGACAGAGTCCTTTTTTATGATACTGACAAGGGAGTCCAGAAATACACAGTAACCAGAGGCGTGCAGCAAGGATCTGTTGTTGGACCCCTCTTGTGCAACATTGTGTACGATGGAGTTCTTCGCCTCTCTATGCCAGAGTGTGTATCTGTTATTGGATATGCAGATGACGTCGCGGTATATGTTGTTGCAAAAGAGTTAAGCGATATTCGGAGAAACAGTAATCTCGCTGTGCAAACAATAAAAAATTGGCTGTCGGAGATGGGTTTAGAACTAGCTGTGCAAAAATCAGAAGCAGTACTGATTACGAGCAGGAAAGTTAAGGAGACCACTGAGCTTAACTTAGAGGGTCACACGTTGGTGGCTTCGCCGGCTATTAAGTACCTTGACGTCATGATAGATGCGAGACTGTCGTACAAGATACACATCGACATGGCTTGTAGAAAAGCAGCGAGAGTTCACTTTGTCCTTGGGAGAATGATGGCCAACATAGGTGGTCCTAGGCAGAGCCGGAGAAGACTGCTAGCTAAGGTCAGTGAGTCAATAATCCTATATGGAGCGCAAGTATGGGCTCATGTAATGAAGCTGAAGTCATATGCTAAAAAGTTGAGGTCAATTTCTCGGCTAAGCTGTTTAAGAATTTGTTGTGCCTTCCGTACCGTATCACATGAGGCGGCTAACGTGATTGCTGGAGTTGTTCCCGTTGATATATTGGCAATCGAAATGCAGCGACTATACGAAAAGAAGAAGTCATTGCAGAGGCTGCTAACTCCTGAAGAAAGAACGGCAGAACGGAACATTAGTTACGCAGAATGGCAACCATGTTGGGAGCATGCATCGACTGGACACTGGACATTTCGTTTGATCCCAAATGTTAGAGCCTGGGTAGACAGAAATCACGGAGAAATGGATTTTTAAATGACGCAATTCCTTTCTGGCCATGGATGTTTTAAAGAATATCTTTACATTCGCAGTCATGAAGACGAAAATGAATGCTCCTTTGGAGATGGTGACTGTGAAAATGCTGAGCACGCTTTTTTCCACTGTGTCAAGTTGGAGTCGCATCGTAGAGTGTTAGAAGAGGTGTTTGCTGAATCCCCAACTCCAGAAAATATTGTTAGCTTCTGTCAGGGAGTGGGATGTTATGAGTCATATGTCCATAACGGTGATGACGGAACTACGAAAAGCCGAAGGACAACGACAACGTCCGAGACTTACAGAGGAATCTATTTTAGAGGGAGGGGAGGGAACTTCAGAAAATCACTAGATTTTCAAATCTTTCCCGGGTGTTACATGAATAAAGAACAGAACAGAGAACAAAGTTTCTCCGACTAAGAATAGTCAAGTTCCAGTGAACATCGTATACGCGCAGCAGTCAAGGTAGATCAGTCGATCAGTCAGTGAGCAACGGGTACGCCACGCGCATTAAAGTGAACACACGGTTCAGTCGATCAGTCACCGAGCAGTCAAGTTAGAGTGAACATCGCATACGCGCAGCAGTCAGGTGAGATCAGGCGATCAGTGAGTGAACATCGAACATCAAGAGAACACACGGATCAGTCAGCCAGGAGGCATAGTGAAACCAAAGGAGCAAACAGTGCAACAACGAAACAAGACGATAATTAAGGTGTTTAATTAAATCCTACAGTGAACCGAATTTGCTTCGTAATCGGCGTGTGCCCAGTAACCGGCACACCGGAAATAAAGAAATAAAACAAAATACAACCGAATCCGAGTCTTGTAATTTGAACCCTGGAGTCCGCTGAAATTATCCCGGCCGAAAGTTCGTTACAAGTGGCGCCCGAACAGGGACTTTGATTACGCAAAAAACAAGAAAGGAACGCAGAGAAAACAAACCAACAACAAAATGGTAGAAATTGGATGGGTGTACAAACTCACCAAGGAAGAGCTGAGGAGCCTCCTGGTCATATGGACTCGACACAAAAGGCTCATGGGAAGACCAACGAAAACGGTTCTGCGACTGGATCAGTGAGGAGTTCCACAAGTCGGACGTAGACGACCAATTGAAGGCATTCGAGCTGAAATATGGCAGGGGAGGTACACCGACACAGCAACCGAGAGTGAAAACTCCGGAACCAAGAACAGGCCAACAGGAAGCAACGACGAGCAGACGAAAATCAATCGACACGAACACACTCTTCGTGCCATCTGACCACACCGCAGCGCCCAAACCTCGGGCCCCGTCTCAAGCCTATTCCATTTTCATCGACATCGTCCGGAAATGGTCTGAGAGATACGAGGGAGACAAGGATCCTCTGCTTTTTACGGAGAGGATGGAAGAGTTGGCAGAAACATTCGGCCTCGACCTGGACTTACTACCGAGAACCATGCCAGAGATGCTGAAAGGAAAAGCGTTGTTATGGTATCGTAAAAATAACGCAAAGTGGCAGCGATGGGAAGTGTTTAAAAAAGACTTCCATAATTTCTTCCTACCGCCTCGCTACTTCGAAAGTCTGGAAGACAAAATCCGAAGCTCATGTCAGATGGAACCAGAAATGTTCAAGGAGTATGTGATCCGTCTACAAAACCTCATGCGATACGCCAACTACGACGAAACACAGAAGCTGGAGCGGATCTACCGGAACGCGAGGACCGAATTTCAGTTCTACATCAAACGGATGGACTTCCACACGCTGCAGGAGCTGATGACCTTAGCCGAAGACTTCGAGTGTCTAGCCGCCGGAGGACCAGACCTTAGAGCCAACGCCCCGGTTAGCCAGCAGCAACGAAACACACGACAGGTAGTTGGGCCGGAGCAACGAATCGATCCAAGGACCAGGTGTCGCAACTGCGGGAAAGATGGACACAGAGCGCAGGGATGTCGCAGGTTATCTTCTGCTGGGAGTGCGGTCAAAGAGGAGTCCAAACAATCGAGTGCTGCCGAACACAACAGGGAAACGCATCGGGACTCCACCCACAGCGAGTGGGGGTAGAATTCCCAAGGAGGAACATTCGCGAGAAGTAAATGCCCGTCTTCGGGTCGACAAGGGATGCATCTTCGCCAGGGTGTCCCTCAATGGAGAAGAGGTCGACGCAACCATTGACACTGGCGCAACGAGAAGTTTTATATCCCAGAACATAGTCAACAAAACAACGAGGATTAGCAATACGACACCAGGAAAGACCAGGGTGACACTAGCCGATGGGTCCCACAAAACCAGCCTAGGCGAAGTCACAATAAGCATAGGTATAGGAGGCAAGAGCTACATGATTCCGATTCTCATCCTAACAGAAGTTGTTGACGACGTCATATTGGGTATGGATTTTCTATGCCAAGCCAACGCTAGGCTCCAGTTAGGCACACAAACGATACAACTAAACCCCAGGGAGGACACGCATCACCAGACAATATGCACCACGATCAACGAGGCGCGAGAAGTCACAATAGAAGACGCAGAGAGAATTCTACAGGAGGAACGGCATAAGTTTGGTGATATCCAAGGTGATAGTTTTAGTGCTAATAAAAAAAAACACTCAGTAAAAATATATGTATGTATAATGTTTCTAAAAGTACAAAAAGTTAATAGTGTTGAAAAAAGGGGGAAAAAAGCTAATAAAAAAAAAGTATAATAAGTAAAACTATATAAGATTTCTAAAAGTATATAATAATAATTTCCGCCAAGTGAAAACCTGTTTCTAAAAGTATATAATAATAATTCCCGCCAAGTGAAAACCTGTTTCTAAAGATATATAATAACTATTCCCGCCTAGTGAAAACTATTGCTGAAAGTATATAAGGGTTATATACCAAGAAACCACCCCATATTGCCGGCGAGCTTAGCCGCATGCCACCGTGCCACCGCCACCCCAACCTAAGCTCACAACAATGCTTATGCGTAAGAAGAGTTGAGCGATGGAATCTTGTATGTCAAAGGAGGTGAGAATGAAACGATCGAATTGTAGATAAAAGCAGGGATTGAGAGAACAAGGGAATTTGACTTCTTTTTTGTTTCTTTACAATAAAAAATCAGGTGCTTACGTCTGTCGGTCTATCAAATCAATATTATTATTTTTCGTTTATTACAGGAACTTTGTTTTTTGTAACATTTTGCCGGCATAATAAACTGTTTAGTATTATAAATTAGATTTATTTTATAATTGTTGTACCAATATGTATTATTGGCAATGCGATACACTGAGCTCAATGCAGGGTCGATTTCGTTTTATTGACAGCCCATATGTAATGCTTCTTTAATAGAACTAAAATCATAAATTTCAAAAATTGTAGTCTTTAATTTAATTTTAATAATGGTTTTGGACACTACAATAACAAGGTAAATTCATAGGCGATCAGACAGAAGCACTTCAGTTGTTAGTACAAAATAACAAACACAAAGTCGATCTTCCGATTCCTTCATACTCATAAAAAATTGGATTGCTACATAATATAAATATTTTCTCTGAAATATTTCCATTCTTTCATTTTTATACCCTACACCTTAAGGTTAAGGGTATATTCACTTTGTAACGAAATGTATAACACATAGATATAGAGAGGATAGGTATGTAAAAGTATATATATTCTTGATCAGCGTGACCTCCTAAGTCGATTTAGCCATGTCCGTCCGTCTGTCTGTCTGTCTGTCTGTCTGTTGAAATCACGATCACAGGAGAACCGGTGAAGATATCGTGATGAAATTTTGCAGAAATATTGTTTCTTGTGGTCTGCAGCTATTGGTATTGAAAATGGGCGAAATCGGTCAACGACCACTCCTATTTTTAATAGAAATGTGATATCAGCGTTCGTTATTCAGTTATGACAACGAAATTTCATTTCTGGGTATAGAGTAGCATTATCCGTTAATATGCTAAATATGGGCGTGTTCCGCCCACTTATAGGTTACACAGGCAAAAGAGGGTGTTAAATGGTTATATTGTTAAATATATAAACTTCCTGAATAAAACTTTACATAACAACTTATTTTCCAATAAAACATTATAATAGGAAAACTGGGCGTGGCCCGCCCACTTTTACACTAATTATACAGTATAGCTCATGAAAACAAATTTATTACCAAGGAAATAAAGTTTAAACTTGAACAAAACTACTAAGCTAGTTATTTTATTTTGGAAAGAGGTAACGACCACGCCTACTATTTATTAACTTTTTAGTGGTAACTAAATTCGTATAACGTATTCAATATGTTCCGAGATCTTCTAAAGTAGATCTTCCGCATATGCAAATTCTTCAACAGCACGCTATGCTCGCAACGGAGATCGTGCCAGCGCTTTACAAAGCTTGAACATCAAACAAGAACCAGAACAGAGTTACGAAAAACAAAAATGAAAGTTCAAAAAGCATAAAATGCAAAAAACGAATCCAGGAGGACGGACGGCTGCACATGGTTTGTTATTGTAAGAGATGCAAAAGAAGACGAATCGCACCGCTCTTCTCATCGCCCGCTGTACTCAATAAATTGATCGATTCTTTCTTTCACGCTTTATCTGGCATATGAGTTCTGGATTGATTAACTCTTCCTACGCATATTCGCTTGCATTGTTAGTGCAAGAAGCAAAGCCGATCTTCCGATCCCTTCATACTCATTAAAAACGATCTTCCAGACCACTCACTCATTAGGAGATCATTCAATTTTGCTTTGTTGCGAGCGAGGAGAAAACCGAAGCAAGGCAAAGAGACTAACTTCGAGAGTAGTGAAGCCGTTTTCACTCATCCACCCGCTTCTTGTGACCGACCGCATATTTTGAAAAATACGAAATTTTGAGTCATGCGTCTTCTATATTATTACATATTCCTTGGTGAGACATTATTTAAGTATTAAATGATCCTTAAGGCTAGAGTGTTCAAATATATACAATGCTACAATATTGTCTTATCTTTCCGTGGCCTTTGAAAGGTTAGTTTGCGAACAAATCCTTGATTTCACTTCAAACAACAATCTGCTAAGCAATTTTTTAGTCCGGTTTTCGATCCGGTAAGAGTTGCATTACAGCCTTGACAATTGTAGTTCTAGAAATATATATTTCTAGTGTAAAAATTGACGATCTAATATTGAAGCAAAAAATTAAATTTTTTTCATGTTTACAAATTCACTGAGAGCGTTCATTATTGACGGCTGCCAAACAAATACTAAACAACGTATCGTCGTCAAACTTCAAACTTAAGCTTTATACAGTTGGTACTCTCTACCATAGTCATTCTTTTCAAACAACAACCACCATCTATACGTCAGGTTATTACTGGGTTACTTCTGGGACTACCCTCGTATATCTAAATACATTCTACTCTTTTAATATTGAGATAAGCATATAGGTTAATTATACATTTGACTGAGTAAAAAAATTTTTTAAAAATCGAAGATTTAATTTTTCTTGAAAAGTAATAGTTTTCCGATAACATATGTATTGTCTTACATAAATGAAAGATAATTTGAATACCAACTTTAAAGAACCATAACTTCGAAACGAGATGAGGGCAAGCAAAATGTGTTGCTGTGGGAGCAAAGAGTATAAATAGGTAAAGAGATTGCATGAAACATTTGTTGCCGGCAACATCGTGATTTCATGTGTGAAGATTAGGGCAGCTGTTAATTAGCAGGACTTAGCACTGTACAGACCAAAACATCTCTGTAAAGCAGAAAACCGAAAATAAAAACGAACTTATTTACAGAGTACAAAACTTCGATTGTATTCTGCGCTGGTAGCAAAGCAAAATTGAATGCTCTATTAATGAGTGAGGGGTTCGGAAGATCTTTTTAATGAGTGTGAAGGGATCGGAAGATCGATTTTCCTTCTGTTATTTTGCACTAACAATGCTAGCGAACATGCGTAAGAAGAAATCGATCCAACACTCGTATACCAGATAAAGTGTGAAAGAAAGAATCGATCAATTCGTGGAGTACAGCGGGCGATGAGAAGAGCGGTGCGATTCATCTTCTTTTGATTCTCTTACAATAACAAACCATGTGCCGCCGTCCGTCCGCCTGAAATCATTTTAAATTTTGCATTTTATTTTTTTTGGAAGAATTTTTGCTTTTGGTAACTTTGTTCTGCTTCTTTTTCGATGCCCAAGCTTTGTAAAGCGCTGCCACGATCTACGTTGCGAGCATAGCGTGCTGTTTAAGAATTTGTATGGGCAGAAAATCTACTACGTCGGCATATCAATTCACTATACACGTTATACGACTAAGACTTAAAGGTTAATAGAAGACAAATTATGGAAATATTTATATTATATGTCTGTGGTAATACAAAGTATGATTTTAAAGAAATCTTTAAAATAATGGAATTTAGTCCATTATCACCGATTTCATTAGTAACACTTACTAAACAACATTATTTTACAATACTTATTAAGTAATATTATATAAACTACATATATATGAAGCTAGGTATTTTCCGAAAGTCTCCTTGTGGATTTCAGCTCGTCGTCTTACTGAACTTATAAAATTTGTGCGAATGCGCAAAAAATTTTAACAAACACCCTGTAACGAAAAATGGCCTTAAAATCGAAAAAATAATAAACTTCATATCATTTTTGGATACATTGAAACTTCCTTTGCAGAAGCCAAATCATTGCATTGAAGATCTGAAGTTTAGTTTGCAATCCATGCTTTGTTTAATTAATGATCTTTTTACTGACCCAAAGCATACATTTATTATGCTTGGAAGATTAAATCAAGAAATTATAAATTTAAGTTAAAGTAAAATTAAATTGAAATAAAATGTAAATATAATTTATTTTTAATTGTTAGTTATTATTAGGTAACATGTAAATTAAATATTATGTACTGTATATGTTGTATAATATAATTCTTATTAAAAAATGAAAATAAAGCTCAATTTAAACTTTAATAAATAAGTTTAATAAGTGTTACTAATGACATCGGGGCTAAAGTAGAGTTGTTTAAAATCATACTTTGTATTACCACAGACATAGAATATTACCACAGACAATATTTCCATAATTTGTCTTCTATTAACCTTTCAGTCTTAGTCGTATAACGTTTATAGGAAATTGATATGCCGACTGCATATCATCTTTTGTACATCATTTGTATGTACAAATTCTTCAACAGCACGCTATACTCGCAACGTAGATCGTGCCAGCGCTTTACAAAGCTTGGGCATCGAAAAAGAAGTAGAACAAAGTTACCAAAAGCAAAAATTCCTCCAAAAACCATAAAATGCAAAATTTAAAACGATTTCAGGCGGACGGACGGCAGCACATGGTTTGTTATTGTAAGAGAAGCAAAAGAAGATGAATCGCACCGCTCTTCTCATCGCCCGCTGTACTCCACGAATTGATCGATTCTTTCTTTCACACTTTATCATATTTGCTTGCATTGTTAGTGCAAAATAACAGAAGCAAAGTTGATCTTCCGATCCCTTCACACTCATTAAAAATATCTTCCGAACCCCTCACTCATTAGTAGATCATGCAATTTCGCTTTGCTACCAACGCAGAATACAAAAGTTTTGTACTCTGTAAAGAACTTCGGTTTTATCTTCGGTTTTCTGCTTTACAGAGCTGGTGCTTGATTACAGTGCTAAGTCCTGCTAATTAACAGCTGCCCTAATCTTCACGCATTAAATTACAAATGTTGCCGGCAACAAATGTTTCATGCAATCTCTTTACGAATATATGCTCGTTGGTTGGAGTCTCCGTTTCTGTCATTGCGTCTGAATTGTGCTCGAATAGGCTAAAATGGCCACACTGCTACTAAGTATATAATTGGTATAAACCACCATAATTGTTGCCAATAATCGTTAAAATTAAGTTTCGAACTATGGCTTGCGTAGCTGAGGTAGATGTTAAAGCGTAATTAAAAATTAAATACGTTTTCTACGAGTCTGATCGTTATAAACAACAACTCTAGCAATATTCGCTGTTTTATTATAATTTCGTATTGTTTCTACATTTTAGTTGTGGACATGTGTATATATTAAATAATATAAAGAAATTCAACCGTAAATTTAGTTATTCAGGAGTTATGAACACTAACAAAAATTGTAACCTACATTTTTTACAGATTGCTGGTGAAGAATGTGGCGATGACTCACGAACATTTGTTTTCATGGGTGCAAATCATACTCTGGGCAATGCTTTAAAGCATATTATATCGAGATACACCGAAGCAAATTTTGTTGGTTACACTGTACCTCATCCAACTGAAAATAAGATCCACTTCCGAATACAAGCAACTGATTGTAGGGCAGTTGATTTGCTCAAGCGCGGACTTCAAGATTTGGAAAAAATTTGCAGCATTACAGCAAATGTGTTTCAATCGAAATTGGAAAAATGTATTTGTAATAAAACTGCAACTACTTAACAATTTAGTTTTGTAGTCTTAAAAATAGTAACTTGTAGACATCAGTTGGCACTAATTTCTCAATTGTATAAATGTGTGCAATGCGGATAAAACAATAGCTCCACTGTAATGTTCCCATCTTAACATGCATTCTAATATTTTAAATGGGAACCGATAGGTTTTACGACACAATGCCCTAGGTTGTTGGTTCTTTTTGTCGCTAACCACAATAAGACACTGGTAGGAGAACTGGTTCCCGTTTTATAGTCTTGAAACTAAGCTGCCTCCTAAACTATAGCACATATCGGATTGGCTCAGTTACCGTTATGTGCTATAGTGCAACTCATTAATTTTTTTTTCTAAGTAAAATGCCTAATTATGTCGTGTAATTATCCTAATAATAAGAAAGCAGCGATTTTTAGCATTTAGAAATTTATTTGATCATGATCTGTGCAGGAATTCAGGAGGAAAGACAATCTACATATATACATAAAATCCCTGTGCGTTTCTGCATAGAGAAAAAATAACAAGAGGCCGAATCAGCCAAATGTACTCATCGGCGACATGGAAGCGGTCGGTCCGCAAGGGAAACGAAGAAGCGCAATGAGTGCGAAATGAATCAACAAGCAGAGAGCACGCAATTTCAGTTTCTCTATTTTTGCTTTGTGTCTTTCTCTCATTATTCGGATCTACTATGCATGACTTTTTGAGATCGACTTTGCTTCTGTTATTTTGCACTAACAATGCAAGCGAACATGCGTAAGAAGATATCGATCCAACACTCGTATGCCAAGTAAAGTGTGAAAGAAAGAACCGATCAATTTACTGAGTACAGCGGGTGGTAAGAAGAACGGTGCGATTCGTCTTCTTTTGCTTCTCTTACAATAACAAACCATGTGCAGCCGTCCGTCCGCCTGAAATCGTTTTAAAATTTGCAATTTATGGTTTTTGAAAGAAATTTTGCTTTTCGAAGCTTTGTTCTGCTTCTTGTTCGATGCCCAAGCTTTGTAACGCGCTGGCATGATCTACGTTCCGAGCAGAGCGTGCTGTTGTGAATTCGTATAGGCAGAAGATTTAAGAAGAAGAATACTTTAGTCGGCATATCAACACATTGAACACGTTATACGAAGGAATCGGAAGATCGACTTTGTGTTTGTTATTTTGTACTAACAACTGAAGTGCTTCTGTATCGTGTATGAATTTACCTTGTTATTGTAGTGTCCAAAACCATTATTAAAATTATTAAACACTAAAATTTTTAATATTTATGATTTTAGTTCTATTAAGGAAGCATTGCCTATGGGCTGTCAATAAAACGAAATATTGGTGCAACAATTATATTATAATCTTAAATATACAAAATAACAATTAACAATAATCTAATTTAATAACAGACCTAATTTAAAATACTAAACAGTTGATTAAGCCGGCAAAATATTATAAAAAAACAAAATTCCTTTAATAAGCGAAGAATAATAGGGCGAAAAAAATCTAAGCTTAATAGACCGACAGACGTAAAGAAGTCAAATTCCCTTGTTCCCTCCACCCCTGCTTTTGAAATTGATCAACCGATTCATTCTCACCTCCTTTGACATACAAGATTCCATCGCTCAACTCTTCTTACGAACGAACGAATTCTGAGAGCATCAGTGCAAACACACAAACGAAGGTAAACAAAGGCAAGAGAGCGAAGCATTGAGTAATGTATCAACGATTCAGTAGTGGATTGCAAAAGAGAAGAGCGCGAAACAGTCAGCATTGAGTAAAAACTCGATCCAGTACTGGATCGACCATGGAAAATATTTTTGTTCAAGATTCGCCCTCTTGTTATTCTTTCTCTATGCAGAAACCATAGAGAAAGAATAACAAGAGGGCGAATCTTGAACAAAAATATTTTCCATGGTCGATCCAGTACTGGATCGAGTTTTTACTCAATGCTGACTGTTTCGCGCTCTTCTCTTTTGCAATTGGCTGCTCTGAGCATTTGTTTCCTATCCACTACTGAATCGTTGATACATTACTCAATGCTTCGCTCTCTTGCCTTTGTTTACCTTCGTTTGTGTGTTTGCACTGATGCTCTCAGAATTCGTTCGTTCGTAAGAAGAGTTGAGCGATGGAATCTTGTATGTCAAAGGAGGTGAGAATGAATCGGTTGATCAATTTCAAAAGCAGGGGTGGAGGGAACAAGGGAATTTGACTTCTTTACGTCTGTCGGTCTATTAAGCTTAGATTTTTTTCGCCCTATTATTCTTCGCTTATTAAAGGAATTTTGTTTTTTTATAATATTTTGCCGGCTTAATCAACTGTTTAGTATTTTAAATTAGGTCTGTTATTAAATTAGATTATTGTTAATTGTTATTTTGTATATTTAAGATTATAATATAATTGTTGCACCAATATTTCGTTTTATTGACAGCCCATAGGCAATGCTTCCTTAATAGAACTAAAATCATAAATATTAAAAATTTTAGTGTTTAATAATTTTAATAATGGTTTTGGACACTACAATAACAAGGTAAATTCATACACGATACAGAAGCACTTCAGTTGTTAGTACAAAATAACAAACACAAAGTCGATCTTCCGATTCCTTCGTATAACGTGTTCAATGTGTTGATATGCCGACTAAAGTATTCTTCTTCTTAAATCTTCTGCCTATACGAATTCACAACAGCACGCTCTGCTCGGAACGTAGATCATGCCAGCGCGTTACAAAGCTTGGGCATCGAACAAGAAGCAGAACAAAGCTTCGAAAAGCAAAATTTCTTTCAAAAACCATAAATTGCAAATTTTAAAACGATTTCAGGCGGACGGACGGCTGCACATGGTTTGTTATTGTAAGAGAAGCAAAAGAAGACGAATCGCACCGTTCTTCTTACCACCCGCTGTACTCAGTAAATTGATCGGTTCTTTCTTTCACACTTTACTTGGCATACGAGTGTTGGATCGATATCTTCTTACGCATGTTCGCTTGCATTGTTAGTGCAAAATAACAGAAGCAAAGTCGATCTCAAAAAGTCATGCATAGTAGATCCGAATAATGAGAGAAAGACACAAAGCAAAAATAGAGAAACTGAAATTGCGTGCTCTCTGCTTGTTGATTCATTTCGCACTCATTGCGCTTCTTCGTTTCCCTTGCGGACCGACCGCTTCCATGTCGCCGATGAGTACATTTGGCTGATTCGGCCTCTTGTTATTCTTTCTCTATGGTTTCTGTTAGCAAAATATGTCTGGGACTTTTTTTGTACTTCCACATCACTTATAAACCTGAATTTTTCACAGATGCTCCTGGGCATCTAATGTCGATGAGAAAAATTCGCAAATTTCAAAAATCCAAACGGCTTCGCCATTTTTTTGCAATAAATCCGATTGGGAGGAAATTTATATTTTTTTCTAGATTGTGCTAATTAATTTGTCAGATTTTATTATGAAAAATTTTAAAAATTAATAATTTTTCATAATAGTGTAATTTCTCAATAGTAAGGTAAGATAGTCTAAAAGGCTTCGCAATTTTTTTTACGAAATAAATAAAAAATAACTTCCTGGCGAAGAAAGGCTTATATACTAGTTTATGTATAAAACACAACACAGCTTCAGCTCCAAAAACGAAGGCAGGCAAAATCTTATTTATTAACAACAAAAACAGCTTGACGCGCCCTCAAAATAGATTTTTATGTGGCTTCAAAAATTTCCTCTCGAAAGTGTTGTCTACGTTTTATCATAAAGTTATGTTTCATTCGAAAAATCCCAATTAAAACCATATGATTTTGACAGCATTCAAAATTTTTTTACTTCAAACATTTTTATTATATTCCAACAGGCAAAATAATGATTCTGAAAAAAAATTAATAACAGAAATTTGTGGATATGCATTTTCAATTAAAACAAGCCTCATAATATAGACCCGTGCCCGAATTATAAGTAGTTTGTCAATCATTTTAAGATATTGTCTTGAATATTTATTTGGGCTCTAGGTCTTTATAATACAGAAAAAAAAGATATAAAATGAAAGTTAACACTTTGCTTTTTATTCTCATTAGTTCTTTATTAATTTTTGTAATTTTCACAATATTTCGTAAACCGCCGGTGTCCGTCTTCAGGTGTACAGATGATACTGCTGTTGCGGTTGTTCTTGCAATTCCATGAGAGTCTAACTTGTTTTATATTGTTTACAATTTCTTGTTATTTTGTGTATTGTGTGTCTATAAATTTGAGCACAGTGCTCAGTGTCCGTTTTGTAGTTCATTCGATTTTTGGTTGGTACATTTAGTATGTGTAGCATTTCCATTGTGTATCGTTTTTTGTAGTTCGTCTCTTGTTGTAATATTCTGGTGTCTTCTATGTTTGGAGAGTGTTTCAATGTAATACAGTGACTCACAAGTGCCGTTTTATCATTGCTTTCGTTGGTTTTGACTTTGTAATCTGATTTATGTGTCGCTAATCTTATTCCTAGTTTCGATTTTGTTGTCTCTACATATCAGAATTCGGAAATGTGCTCTCTTAAAAACACAAACACAATTTTGCTTAGCACCGTGTGATGCCCTCAGCATAGAGCTCAAGCGCTGTGCGAACACAAACAAACAAAAGCACCGTCAGAGATAATGAGATAGGACACTTCGAATTCGCCGCTTCAAAAATCGGTTTGACGTCTATTTTTTATGAGCTGTTGAATTCATGTACACTATACGTGAGAGATACCATATTGTTGTTTTTGTTTTCTGTCTTTCAGTATGTTGAAAAAAATTAGCTGTTTCATGTTTCACCACGGATTCATTTAGTTATGAAATCAGCTTGGCTAGACGCAATATCTTTTGGAACGGTTTCACTACTGGTATGTCGATACCATCGGTGGCTACACACTGTGGTTTCTCATATGGTTTCAAAAGTTGTAAACATGTGATGCCAAAGTGTGTGTGAAATTTACTGAATATCCAAATGTTGGCCAGAGTGAGAGAAAATATGAACACGAGTTCGGCAAACTATGTTGCTCTTCTTTCCTTTGACAACTGCTTTCTTGTGTGCGTGCAAAGAAACTGAGAAACATGCCTTGAACACAATCAGAGACGCAAGACGCAGATCCAAGTTAGGGACGCAAGAAATGGCTCGGATTTAAACAGATTTCGGATTTAAATAGCAGAGAAGCATTTTCGGGAAGCAGAAGTATGAAATGTCAAAAATTTGACAGTAGAGAACAATAGATTCATTCTACCCCAAAATTCTCGAAGTTTATTTATTTTTATCTATATTAAAATATATTTAAAATACATTTAAATAATATGTTATACAGAATAATAATAAAAAAAGCAACAGACAAACACTCAGAATATTTTACAGCAGCTGAAATAGAATAAAGAATGAAATGTAAACATACACAAACAAATAAGAAGAACAAGAACGCTTTTGCTTCCGTCAAAATTAGAATTAGCTCGGATGCGGGACGCAAATTTCGGCAGCAAATTAGGGAAGCAAAATGGAAAACAAACTTTTTTCTCGATCTCCATAAGCGCCCGTGTAATTTTGACAGTTAAAAAATGAATCTGCGTCTTGCGTCCCTGATTGTGTTTAAGGCAGCTGGGTCCATTTTCGTTTCAAAGATTCTCTACACTCGATACTAGAGTATAGACTTTTGTCTTTCTTCCTATCTCTCAAACGAACTGAATGCAATCGTTTCACAAGATACTGCGTATAGCCAAGGCCATTGGCTTTTAAAATATAAATTTCACCATATATAAACAAAGGTGGTGAAGTTTCCCAAACCTAAAATGGTAGGTGCCAACGGATGCTTGACCCCCCAAGTGCATCAAAGATGTATAACAATACTTCATTTGCAAAAATGTTAGAGAATTAATGAAAAAATATAAATGCGACCATTCTGGATTTATTAATGGTAATTTTTTTTGGCAATAGGCGAACAACTTCGTATTTGCAACAAAACATCAGCACAGCGACTACTTTATACCAAAGTAAAAATGAGAAATAAACAACCAATACTTGGTAAAATATGGAAGCATATATTAATTACCATTATACGGAACGGGGAGTTATGTTTTATATATATTTTACACATATAAAAAGGATAATATTTTTATTTATTTGTTTTGACGTTTCATAAACGAACCCCTGAAAAAGAGATATTGCATGCGTTTATGCGATCAATTTATTTTCGGCGAAATACAAGTTTTTTGCAGCGAAGTACAAGTTTTTTGCACAAAATCACAATTTTTTATCGTAGTGTTAGTGAAAATACCATTGTGTTTTGCGACGAAAACGAAGTGTCCTATCTCATTATCTCTGGCACCGTGCCAGAGCTAGCTACAGCAACACAGCCCCGTGTTTCGGAGACGAACGCTAGCACAAAACACACTTTCAATATACACCGAGCTCAGCCCCTCTCATGTGTTTCACATTTGCTTCACCGCACCGACAGAGAGAAAGCAGCACACGAAGTAGCTCTAGAATTGTGCTAGCAAAAAGAGCCGAATTGTGCCACGAAAAGGGCTGAATTGTGGCAGCAAAAATGGCCGAATTGTGCCAGCAAAAAGGGCCGAATTGTGCTTCGAAAAGGGCTGAATTGTGCGTGCTAGATGTGCAGCTAGCCAACACATCCAAGGCAAAGTATTGTGCGCAGATAAAGGCATTGAATGAGCGTTTTTTGTGTTTTGAATGCAACATTGGGCCGAGCTAAGAATTTAGAAAAGACTTTTATTTTAAAACTCATCGATAAAAGTTTTTCAGCTGACTTTTTTGAAATAAAAGTTATTTTAAGAGTTATTTTGAAGAAGTGTGGAGAAGCATGAATATGAGGTTAGGTTTGGAACAAGCTACTTGAGAGTGAAAATAGTTAATTTTAAATTAGCTAATAATTAATAAGCAATATTAAGTTTTTAAAATACAGAGCACAATACATTAATTGTTTTGTAATGACACTATAGTAGGTTTTCGGCAAATGTATATACATATGCATATGTTTATTTCAGAACATTTCGTTAGTACTTATATAATAAAATTTTGCATCAAAGACAATTTGATGGGCTGATATTTATGTATATACTCTAACTGTGTGCCGCTGACATTTGTTATGTTTATTCCTTGATCGCAGTGTATTTGTATCCAGCATTATCTGGACCGCAGCCCATATCGGCAGCAGCTACAGTACAGCGGCGACAATGCTTTGAAACAGCAACAACAACTCATCGATCCGCTTGTGTGTGAATGACTGTGTTGTTGTTGATTGTTTTCGTTGAACGGTTATAACGAATTAAAGCAGAAATGCACACGCAATTATTTAGATAGAAACTCTATTATTTGTATCAAAGTCGAGTTAGTCGCATTTTAATTGAAAGTTAATTAACTCTTAGACGGGTGTACCGATTTCGATGCGGTTTTCACCGTTGTGTTGGAAATTTCAATGCGGTACTACATCAAAATAATAATTAATCATAATCCATAATTTCCTTAAAATATAAAAAAAAGATTTATTTTAATAAACTGTAAATGTAGTGTAAATGAAATGTTACTTAACTGTAAATGTAAACAGAAAAACCCAAGTTATACTTTTTATTCAAATATCTTCATTTATGCATGTGATGAGATATAACCATTCTTTACCTGTTGTAAACACTGCAATAGATTTCTTGGAACATGTTTTCATTTGTTTTTTATGAGCAGTGTTCGAACCGCTTCACATATTCTTGGAAAACCAATCATTGGTTGTAATTACCAGGGCTTAACCTTTTAAGCATACAAAAGTGGAGAGAACATTTTATTGCAGGTCAATAAAAAACAAAAGGAATATTACGGGACAACTAGGGGCACAAAAGTATAAAAGTTCTTTCACTGCTGCTTCAAAAATATAGAGATGTAACTCTATAAATTCGCCAATATTCTTCTATAAAGTGTAGGGACATTTCACTTTAGCATTTAAGTGTTTGATGTAGTACCGCATTGGAATATCCAACACAACGGTGAAAACCGCATCGAAATCGGTACACCCGTCTAAGAGTTAATTAACTTTCAATTAACATGCGACTAACTCGACTTTGATACAAATAATAGATTTTCTATCTAAATAATTGCGTGTGCATTTCTGCATAATTCGTTATAACCGTTCAACGAAAACAATCAACAACAACAACACAGTCATTCACACACAAGCGGATCGATGAGTTGTTGTTGCTGTTTCAAAGCATTGTCGCCGCTGTACTGTAGCTGCTGCCGATAAGGGCTGCGGTCCAGATAATGCTGGATACAAATACACTGCGATCAAGGAATAAACATAACAAATGTCAGCGGCACACAGTTAGAGTATATACAAAAATATCAGCCCACCAAATTGTCTTTGATGCAAAATTTTATTATATAAGTACTAACGAAATGTTCTGAAATAAACATATGCATATGTATATACATTTGCCGAAAACCTACTATAGTGTCATTACAAAACAATTAATGTATTGTGCTCTGTATTTTAAAAACTTAATATTGCTTATTAATTATTAGCTAATTTAAAATTAACTATTTTCACTCTCAAGTAGCTTGTTCCAAACCTAACCTCATATTCATGCTTCTCCACACTTCTTCAAAATAACTCTTAAAATAACTTTTATTTCAAAAAAGTCAGCTGAAAAACTTTTATCGATGACTTTTAAAATAAAAGTCTTTTCTAAATTCTTAGCTCGGCCCAATGTTGCATTCAAAACACAAAAAACGCTCATTCAATGCCTTTATCTGCGCACAATACTTTGCCTTGGATGTGCTGGCTAGCTGCACATCTAGCACGCACAATTCAGCCCTTTTCGAAGCACAATTCGGCTCTTTTTGTTAGCACAATTCTAGAGCTACTTCGTGCGCTGCTTTCTCTCTGTCGGTGCGGTGAAGCAAATGTGAAACACATGAGAGGGGCTGAGCTCGGTGTATATTGAAAGTGTGTTTTGCGCTAGCGTTCGTCTCCGAAACACGGGGCTGTGTTGCTGTAGCTAGCTCTCGCACGTCGATTGTGTTGTAAAATTGAAGTGAAGCACAGTCGTAAGGGCAGAGCAAGTGAAACGAGACAACACAATCGTTGTGAATGTGCCGGGTGTGCTGCCCGCGGTGCGTGCTTTCCGAACCCTGCTACATATACCTTTTCGCATATGTGGGACCCGTCACCATTGCATGGGATTTTATAAATTACATCAGATTTTTCTATAATACTTTGTCTGTTTTTGTTTTCATGTTTGTATACAATTGTTGTAGTTTGTTGTTTGATTTTAATACGATTTTTATTTTGTCTCTGTCATAAATATTTGAGTTTATAATTCTGTTTGATATCCCCGGTATATTTATTATTGATTTGTAGATTTTTGGTTGACTGAGTGGTGTGTTAAGTGCCATGTTACATTGCAATTTTTTTATTGTTTCAATTTGTTCTTTGTTTTTGTTTTCTGTACAAAACTGTCAATGCCGAATTAATCCGTCAGAGAAAGAGAGCCGATGAACAACGGAACCCGCAATCAAAAAATTTACCGTCGACGACTCCAAATTTCAATCAAAACGGTGTTGTTGTGTGGCGTAATAAAACAGTATGCACATTTTGGAGTAAAAAATATCCACTTTTATCAGAAAAAGTAGTTTTGGGCGAAAATAATAACGCAAAGCAGCTCTTTATTTTTGCAACCAATTCCATCCAAGTAAAAAATTACTTCAGTGGCTGCGATTGCTTATTATTTTTCGTGCTTTGAACAAAATGTTTAGCGTTTGTTAATAATTTATGTAGAATTGCCTCTAATTCTTTAATTGTTTGCATTGTTTATCACTTTTGATATTTGTACCAGAGATAATGAGATGGGAAACTCTTTTCCCGCCAAAAAATGTGTCAAAATAAAATGAATATTTGCTACACGTATAGTGTACGTGTTATTCACCATACGACGTCATGGTTTTATGACATTTTAAATGACGTTTCGTTTATTTACAGAAAGTTTTTGAAGGCATCGGCCAATCATTTTCGGCCAATCATTTTTGTTTATTGAATTACATTCAATTAATAAGAGCATTAAATTAATACATATTAAAGTAAATCGTATTTAAATATGTCTGCGTGGTATGAAAGCAGATCTTAGGCTGCATATCTACAATCGAATAGCTATCACGTCGCTATTGAAAAGAGGAAAGTTCTGGACGAGAATCCATGATTGTTTCCGGGTCTGTGTAAAATACTCTTGACCAAGCTGATGAAGAAAAAATATCGGTGACAACAGGCCAGTGCAAACAAGCCATTGGTACCGTGTGAAGCTGCTGGAAGTTTTGGTAGGCGAAATATCAACGGTGCCAAAAAAAAAAAACAACTAAAGCCACAATGACAAGCAGAAATAAATTCAATGCAAAGGTTACATTTCTAAAGAAGATCGACGTATGCCAAGAGTTATTTAATTGCATAATAAAATCAAGAAATCAGTGAAAACAATCACTGCAAATGTGAAGAGTGTGAAGAAATGTTATTTTCATATTATTAAAATATTATTATACTAATACATAGTTATTTCTTATCCACTTAGCAATGACTGTAAACTTTTGTGGCATTCCGTCGCAGGCATATACCAAGAGACTCATGAGAAAACAGTATTGGAAGAACGTCTCGATGTCTCGCAAGAATTGCAAGATGGACTGCTACGGTTCCGAAAGAGTTCATTTAATACGAAGTTGGAGTTTTATTAAAGGAAAATAACTATATAATAGTTTCACATGCATGACTAAAAAATAGGTAATTGTCTGAAATTTGATAAGATTTCATTTAACATTACAATTAACAATTACATCGTTTTAGTTAATCAAAATCTTCATATTGGTTTAAGTTTTGAAATATATAAATTTCTGATTTGCATTACTGCCGAATTAATTGAGTCATGTTCGTTCGTCTGTAGTATTGTGTTGCCAGCTTTGGATATGTAAGTCAAGATATGTTTAGATTCCAGTTTTCGTTTCGAAATACGAGTTATTCAACGTCTCCTTATTTTGCTTCTAGATTACACGTCGAAATGCAGAAGACTTGGTTTTGGGTCTTCTTATGGATTATACGCGCGAAAACTCCAAGGAGGCCGAATCATTTCGTGAGCAGCTAAATGCGCGAAGTGCTGAGTATTTCGACGAAATTAGGAATTCGAAATTAATAAATAATAAATTAGACCTATGTCACCCATATACAAATAAAGATAAAACAAGACATTCATGTAATAATAATACAAATAAGAACTTAAGATGCAAAATAAAAAATTATTGAAATTATACAAATCAAAGAATTTTTAAAAATAAAAAATAAAGCCTTCACCAATTATACAAATTGTACAATACAAGGCATAAATGTTAAACACAATGAATTCAAATGCAATGAATTCGTGAAAGTGAATTCGGGATTTTATATATCCTGGGATCGCCGGAACATCCTTTCTTGCTGCAGAGTCTCCTTGCCGGCATTGTAGAGTCTTAAAAAATCCGCGAAAAAAGAAGTCAGAATTATTATTTATAAGAAAATTTCGTAAAATTGTATCCCGCTTGAATTGAAAAATTCAGTTGAGGTGAAAAATTTAATGACGTCACGAAACAGCGTTTCTGTTCATATTACCAAAATAAATTATAAAAGTACGAAGTTGTGTAAAAGGGGAAGTTGGAAAAAGTGTACTTAAATAAAATGAAAAATTTGTTAATAACATGAAAAGGAAAGCTTAATTACAATAATGGTTAATAAATTACGCATATATGAACGTACTAGTGTATCTTTCAACTAAAAAAACAACTTTTTGGTTAAATCGTAGCACACTAGCAGCAGTACTTAAGTACCAAAGTGAGCAAAAACGTTTGAAGTTTGCAAACCAGAAAACCGAATGTAATAATGAGGTGAATTAAGTATGTAGATATGCCAACACCTACTTTCATTTGCCTATATATTTGCATAAAATTAACAACCTATTTGCTTTTAATATTGTGTTTTTTAGGTTATATATTTCTAAATTTTTTTGACAAGCATTTTTGGTAACTCTTATTATTATTTATTGAGATTGAAAATGCAAATTAAGTAAAACAAATATGTTTACAAATGAGTAAAACAAAACAATATACAATATGTGTATAACTTACTTCAATTTTCTAATATTCCAGAACTTAAGAAAATTCTTTTCTGAGTATAGATTACTTATTTGTTGTACTTAAGAGTTAAATAATAAAAGACATGTTTTAAATTTCGATTAAAAGTAAAGTATATAACAACGTTTCTTTAAAAGTTGAACAAAGTATTTGGCTTTACGCACTTAATTTCTACCAACACAGGCATCAAATTGTTCATAGTTAATTTACGACCTTTGACAGCTTTTATTTCTGCGGTAAACAAAATATTTAAATGAAACTAAAAAATAATAATGAAATTAAAATATATCGTATAGTACATTCAATGTACATATACCATTCTACATTCCAAATTGAAGTTATCACTCGATTATAAAGTGCGAGTGATTGTTAAGTACCCTATTTGTAAATATCTAACTTTCATAAGCTCAATCATTGATTTGAGTATATAAGTGAATTGGTATCTCAAAACAAAGGGTTTGACAAATGCCAAACGTGGTCAAACGTAAGGAAAAAAACTTATTTGTTTGGGTCTAATGGTGGTGAGGTTTTGAGCTAAATTGATTTGTTTGGGTCTAATGGTGGTGAGTTTCTAAGCAAAAACGTCATCAATAATCGAGTTTTCACAAATATTTCCATACAATTACACAACCACAACACACGATTTGACACCCAGAGTTGCACTTTTTAGAAGTTTCCTATCTCATTATCTCTGATTTGTACTGCCTGCAAAAATCGCAAATCGGTATAAAATACTACGCATAGTTCCAATACTGTTTTTGACAGATTGCTGGCAAACTGATTGCAATGTAACATACCAGCAAATAAAAAATTGTTGAGAGAGTAAAATTTTCCGATTTGCAGCAATCAAAAAATTGCAATGTAACATGGCACTAAGGCCCATATTACATTGCAAACAGTTGTTCGATCAAACAGTCCAAAGAACTGAACTATTTTACTCTCAAACACAGTCACAAACAGTCAAACACTTTCCGTAGTATATGTATGTATATACATAATTAGAGTTGCTTTGTGCAATTATTTTCACGCAGTCCTCCTTTTTCCGGTATAAGTGCAGCTTTTTCACTCCAAAACATGCATACTTTTTTATTACACCACATAACAACTCTGTTTTGTTTGTAGTTTGCACGCATCGCCTGCAAACAGAGTATTTGCTGTGCCAACAGTTCATCCGTTTTCATTATCTCACGGATGAACTGAGAGTTGACAGCTTTATACAGAAAACAAAAACAATGTGACTGTTTGATCGAACAATTGTTTGCAATGTAATATGGGCCTAAGTGAGTTTGCTATTTTCAGGTTTTTTGTTGCTTTATTTATTATGTTGTCTATTATGCTACATGTGAAACTGTTATTTGTAGTGTTTTCTTTATTATGATCTTGTTTTTTTTATGGAATTGTTGGTCACTTAAAACTTTCGTTTCTAATTATTAATACGTCAAAGAATGCTAATTTGTTGTCTTTTTCGACCTCATGTGTAAAACGTATTTGTGTATGGAATTTGTTCAGTGTCTTTAAGGTTTCTTCAACCATGTTCTCATTAACTATGGCAAATAAATCATCAACATATTTCGTCAGTAGTCTAGGTTTCTTTGTTATTGTGTCCATAGTCTTGTCCAGAAGCTCTTCCATGACGATGTCTGCTATTATTGGTGATGCAGGTGAGCCCATAGGCATTCCTTTTAACTGTTCATATATTTTTTCTTTGTATTTGAAATATCTATTTTCGTTTATGCAGAAATTTAAAATTTCTATAAATAGTTCTTTAGGCATGTCAGTAAAAACGGTCATTTTTTCCACTTGTTTAAAATTATATCTATGGCTAAGTTTATCGGTATGCTGGGAAACAGAGATATTAAGTCGAACGACACCAATTTTTCTTCCTTATTTATATTTTTGTTATTTATTCTGTCCTTAAAGTCAACCACGTCTTTTACGTTGTATTTAGTTGTTAATTTTTTAGTTGGTTTGTTAGGAATCTGCACAGTCCGTACGATGGAGAATTAATGGATGAGCAGATTGGCCTTAGTGGAGTTCCCTCTTGGTGGATCGTTGGTAGTCCGTAAATCCTTGGCGCTATCGCGGTATTCGTCACCAGTTCTTGCATTCCGTTTCTCGAAATTAAATTATGTCTAAATAGCTTATCTACTAATAAATTATTTTTTTTTTTAAGTCTCGTGGTCGGGTCCAGTTTTAATCGTTTGTACGTGCACATACGAACGAATTTCGCGTAGGTACTAATGAAAGTGGAACCCATTTAAGGAGACACTTGGATGTGTAAATATATTTACAAAGAATTCTTTCTAGACCCACACGAAACTAAGTTACTATAAAATAACGACAGATGTAACCAACCAAAAAGAGAACATGCAAATAAAAAACAGATGAACAAGTTGCACTGATCGAGGTAACCTTTTTGAAAAGTTGCACTTATAGAGTCAATACGTGCTACGACTTTAGTGTTGCGAAAATCGAGGAGTTGCATGAATCGAGGGTTGCGTTCGTACTGTATTACGTTTTTGTTTTCCCTCAAGAACTTTTTTGTTTGTGTCACTGTGTAAAGCATACATTTCTTTCTATATGTTGTCGTTTTCGGTTTTAGATAATCGTCCACTATCTTTTCTAGTTTTGTCCGTCCTACCTCCTGGTTTTCTTTCGTTTGGTTCGTTTGTATGATGTCTTCTACATCTGCAATTAGTTTAATTATTGGAAGTTGTTGTTTTTAAATCGGTAATGCAAACTTGGGACCTAACGACACCACTTCATGTATCTTATTTGGTATTTCAGTGTTTGTTTTGTTAACGAACCATTCTCTGTTATATTTTATATTTAGCTCCTTGTTTTTTATTTTCGTCAATATTTGGAATTTTTTGATTTGTGTTTGTTGGTTTTTGTTGGCTAAGCTTCTATAAATTGTTTGTTCACTTTCTAAAAACATTTTTAGGTCATCTGGTTTTATGTGTTTTTCTAGCACACTTTTAGTTTTGTTAATTTGTATGTTGTTGAGTTTTATGTCTTCGTATTTGGTTAAGAGATATGTTGTTCCTCTATAATTTTTCTGATATATATTATCCATGTTAAAAATTAATGCTGTGTTTTTGGTAGAATTTGTAATGAAGTTTGGTGTTATATCATTACTTCTGCATTTAAGTAGGAACGTTAGGGACGTCCTTAACCTGGTTCTTAATATGTTAGCGTTGGTGTATTGTCTAATAGAGTAAATAATGTTTTTGTTGTAACTCTCCCGTAATTTTTTGTATAACTGCATGATGGTGTTTACTGCGGTATGCCCTCCGAAGAAATTATTTTGGCTTTTGTTTTTGACCTTAATATGAATTGTATTGATTATTTATTTGGGCTCTAGGTCTTTATAATACAGAAAAAAAAGATATAAAATTTATATATTTAAAAGATATTAAATATATATATATATAAATTTGCTAATTTGTTGTCTTTTTCGACCTCATGTGTAAAACGTATTTGTGTATGGAATTTGTTCAGTGTCTTTAAGGTTTCTTCAACCATGTTCTCATTAACTATGGCAAATAAATCATCAACATATTTCGTCAGTAGTCTAAGTTTCTTTGTTATTGTGTCCATAGTCTTGTCCAGAAGCTCTTCCATGACGATGTCTGCTATTATTGGTGATGCAGGTGAGCCCATAGGCATTCCTTTTAACTGTTCATATATTTTTTCTTTGTATTTGAAATATCTATTTTCGTTTATGCAGAAATTTAAAATTTCTATAAATAGGCATGTCAGTAAAAACGGTCATTTTTTCCACTTGTTTAAAATTATATCTATGGCTAAGTTTATCGGTATGCTGGGAAACAGAGATATTAAGTCGAACGACACCAATTTTTCTTCCTTATTTATATTTGTGTTATTTATTCTGTCCTTAAAGTCAACCACGTCTTTTACGTTGTATTTAGTTGTTAATTTTTTAGTTGGTTTGTTAGGAATCTGCACAGTCCGTACGATGGAGAATTGATGGATGAGCAGATTGGCCTTAGTGGAGTTCCCTCTTGGTGGATCTTTGGTAGTCCGTAAATCCTTGGCGCTATCGCGGTATTCGTCACCAGTTCTTGCATTCCGTTTCTCGAAATTAAATTATGTCTAAATAGCTTATCTACTAATAAATTATTTTTTTTTTTAAGTCTCGTGGTCGGGTCCAGTTTTAATCGTTTGTACGTGCACATACGAACGAATTTCGCGTAGGTACTAATGAAAGTGGAACCCATTTAAGGAAACACTTGGATGTGTAAATATATTTACAAAGAATTCTTTCTAGACCCACACGAAACTAAGTTACTATAAAATAACGACAGATGTAACCAACCAGGAGAACATGCAAATAAAAAACAGATGAACAAGTTGCACTGATCGAGGTAACCTTTTTGAAAAGTTGCACTTATAGAGTCAATACGTGCTACGACTTTAGTGTTGCGAAAATCGAGGAGTTGCCTGAATCGAGGGTTGCGTTCGTACTGTATTACGTTTTTGTTTTCCCTCAAGAACTTTTTTGTTTGTGTCACTGTGTCAAGCATACATTTCTTTCTATATGTTGTCGTTTTCGGTTTTAGATAATCGTCCACTATCTTTTCTAGTTTTGTCCGTCCTACCTCCTGGTTTTCTTTCGTTTGGTTCGTTTGTATGATGTCTTCTCCATCTGCAATTAGTTTAATTATTGGAAGTTGTTGTTTTTGAATCGGTAATGCAAACTTGGGACCTAACGACACCACTTCCTGTATCTTATTTGGTATCTCAGTGTTTGTTTTGTTAACGAACCATTCTCTGTTATATTTTATATTTAGCTCCTTGTTTTTTATTTTCGTCAATATTTGGAATTTTTTGATTTGTGTTTGTTGGTTTTTGTTGGCTAAGCTTCTATAAATTGTTTGTTCACTTTCTAAAAACATTTTTAGGTCATCTGGTTTTATGTGTTTTTCTAGCACACTTTTAGTTTTGTTAATTTGTAAGTTGTTGAGTTTTATGTCTTCGTGTTATTTTGTAATAATAAGGTTGAGCAATTTTCTGTGGAATTGGGATCTGTATTTGGTTAAGAGATATGTTGTTCCTCTATAATTTTTCTGATATATATTATCCATGTTAAAAATGAATGCTGTGTTTTTGGTAGAATTTGTAATGAAGTTTGGTGTTATATCATAACTTCTGCATTTAAGTAGGAATGTTAGGGACGTCCTTAACCTGGTTCTTAATTTGTTAGCGTTGGTGTATTGTCTAATAGAGTAAATAATGTTTTTGTTGTAACTCTCCCGTAATTTTTTGTATAACTGCATGATGGTGTTTACTGCGGTATGCCCTCCGAAGAAATTATTTTGGCTTTTGTTTTTGACCTTAATATGAATTGTATTGATTATTTATTTGGGCTCTAGGTCTTTATAATACAGAAAAAAAAGATATAAAATTAAAGTTAACACTTTGCTTTTTATTCTCATTAGTTCTTTATTAATTTTTGTAATTTTCACAATATTTCGGACACCGCCGGAGTCCGTCTTCAGGTGTACAGATGATACTGCTGTTGCGGTTGTTCTTGACTTTCATTTTATATCTTTTTTTTCTGTATTATAAAGACCTAGAGCCCAAATAAATAATCAAGACAATTCATATTAAGGTCAAAAACAAAAGCCAAAATTTTAAGATATTTTTATTTTTCTGTGCATAAAATTTCTAATTTATTTTTTTTTGTAAACGTAAACAATATAATTAATAAAATATAGTTATTTAAATATTAAATATAATATAAATAATAAAAAATTTTGTTTATAAACAATAACAGCTGTTGATGCCTGAAGCTTTGTATTTTGTTCCGACTTAAAAAAAGCCGTCGAAAAAGCTGAAGCTGTGTTGTGTTTTGCCGTGTTTACACGTGGGACACTTGTCCCCTGGGGACACCATTTGTTGTTGTTTTCATAGCCAAACGGTAAGATGAACTATGGATTGTATGCTAATGAACGTGTCCCCTGGGGAAATAAATGTCCCTCGAATTTTCTGCGGACACCAGAAAACAGAGTTGTGTTTTAGTGAAAAAATGTTCTTAGTCTGAAATCAGGTATGTATTGTCATCAAATTTAAAAGTAAATGTATACAAATTTAGCAAGAAGGAATAGCAGTTGCTGTAAACTCAAATTTTATTGTTGTTGTTTCTTATTTCTCATTTTCTTTCTTTCTCCAAAAACAAAAACAGTTTTTGTCGCTCTCGGCTGGTTTCCGAGCTATAGCGACTTGAAGTTTATAGATTTATGAGGTAAATCTCCTAAGCGATTTTCAAAAAATAATAGTTTTACATGAATGAAAGGCAATTGAAATGCCTTTTTGATGACATGAATATTATGTACGTATCTCGTACACTTTAGGAGGTAAGCTCATAAATCTTTCAACTTCCAGGTGCTATACCTTGAAACCTGACGAGAGCAACAAAAACTGTTGTTGTTGCTGGAGTTAGAGTAAGAAGCAACAACAACAGCAGTAAAATTTGAGCTTTTCATCAACTCAAATTTGCAAAGTACATTTTTTTGCTAAATTGACATGAAATATAACATTCAACGCCAACTACTGCAAAACTATTCATGGTTTCAGCGAATCAATTAATATCGATTATAAAGTTTATTTTAAATTATTATTGCTTAAAATACATAAGTAGGAGTGGGTAAGGTTGGGTTAAATTTTATTTTGTAACAATTATTTATAGTTTATAGAGAGTTTATTATTTGTATTTGCTCTAAAGTTTCCTTTATTTTTTCGCTTACAATCACGGCGGTACCACGAAGTAAAGTGTAATAAAACGGTTTGCAATATTTTATAATCAAAAACTATTATAAATTCTTAAATAGTAGCAAAAAGTATTAAAAAATCGTGCAATAAAATCATCCATGTCACAACGATCCACAATCCAATCTGTCCCCCGTATAAAAGCTATCGGGGACACGGTTGATGAATAGTTTCAAACGTGTGACACGTATCCCCCGTGTAAACACGGCATTTCAGGCCTTAAATCAGGCCGTTTCATTTTTTATTTCAAATGAAATAAGAGATAACAAATTGAAATAACTCGTTATCTCAAATAATTCGTTATTTCAAAATGAGATAACATGATTATTTGAAATTACCATGCAAATGCGATAATTATTTCAAATATTTTGAAATAACTATGCAGATCCGATAATTATTTCACGCAGATTCGATAATTATTTCGAGTAGCTAGATTTTGGAGCAACTAGTTTTTAAGCAAATGAAAAGAAACTCTGGAACTATTTAACTTTTTGGAATATTGATTGTGCAACCACAACGCAACGATGCGACGTCGCAAACGATAACGATTTCTCTCTCTCAAAATCTTCGAATGAGTGACATCTGTCGTGATAAATTATTTATATTTTGTTTTGAATAAAAATAATTTGGATAATTTCCTTGTTTGACAATTCGTTTGTCAAATTTATTTACATTTTTTAGGGACTTTGAAGAATTTCATCGAAAAGTAGGGTAGACTGTTTTTCAAAAAATGAGAAAATTGGAAGAAGTTGTCAGAAAATTAGAACATTTTACGACGACGTGAGAGAGCTCAACGACTTGTTCCATTCCATTTTTCTATAGGAACATCGCAATCGATTGCGACGTCGTTGCGTTGTGGTTGGACAGTTAATCAGCTTTAGATTCAGATAAGCTAATGATTAATCACTAATTATACCCTACACCTTAAGGTAAGGGTATATTCACTTTGTAACGAAATGTGTAACGCATAGAAATAGAGACGATAGGTATAGAAAAGTATATATATTCTTGATCAGCGTGACCTCCTGAGTCGATTTAGCCATGTCCGTCCGTCTGTCTGTCTGTCTGTTGAAATTACGATCACAGGAGAACCAATGAAGATATCGTGATGAAACTTTGGAAATATATTTTTTTTTGTGGTGGGCAGGTTGGTATTGAAAATGGGCAAAATCGGTCCACGGCCACGCCTATTTTTTATTAAAAATGTGATATCAGCGTTCCTTTTTGAGCTATTACAACAAAATTTCATTCCTGGGTATAGAGTAGCATTATCCGTAAATATGCCAATTTGGGCGTGATCCGCCCACTTTTATGTTATACAGGCAAAAGAGGGTCTTAAATGGCTATATTGTTTAATATGTAATCTTCCTAAATCAAACTTTACATAACAACTTCTTTTCTAATAAAACATTATTACAGCAAAAATGGGCGCGGCCCGCCCACATTTACACTGCTTATACCTACATAAATCCTTATATAAGTCTGTAATTTTATGAGATGTTATCAATTCATATGAAATTTTGTAGAAATATTCTTTGTTCGGAATTGTAAACGAGTAAACGAATTGTAAAGAAGCAATTTATAAAAAAATGCATTGGTATAAAACATTAATTTCTAAAATTGCAATTTTACAACATGTTATCTACATATAATTAAAAGAAACTCTTTTTTATGGTTTTCTCAGAAACAATCATATTGCTTCATATTGCTTTGTTTTTTATGATTGTATTTCACTCTATAAATAAAATCTAAAAAATAAAATCTAAATAAATTAAATATCAAATAAATTTTTTCGTTCCATTAAATTATTTTAAAACTTTTAGGTGTAGGGTATCTAAGATTCGGCCAGGCCGAATATAGCTTTCTTACTGGTTTTCAATTCTGGAAATAGTACATTTGTTATACAGGGTGTTTCGCATAAGGGTGTTCAAAAGACTAGGGCGTGTAGGATAGGTCGAGACAAGAAAAAAATCGTATGGGAGGGGGGGTTAATTTCCCCTCGTTTAGGTGGGAGGGGACATTTTATAAAAATCCGACTTAACACCGAAAAAAATAATATTAAAAAATAATGGTTAGACCTAGATAACTTTTGCTTGCTGATTTTCAAAGCGAAATATCCGCTTCTTAATATCCTTTAAATCAGGTTCCTATGTCAAACCGTTTTTTAGAAATTTAATGACAAAGTTAAAATTTGGAAAAAAAATGACGAAAAAAAATTTTTGGTCACAATTTTTTTTTTAAAATTGTATAAAAATTTTTCCGACCATAAAATTCTCCAATCAATTCTAGAAAGAATGCTTCAAATCGGAAGGATTGCAGTTTTTGAAAAAATTGAAAATTATTAAGATTATCAATTATATAAAATATAATATATTATATTATATTATATTATGAAATATAATATATTATATTATATTATATTATAAAATATAATATATTATTATATAATATATTAAATTATTAATATTATATTATTAAATATATTATATTAATTGAAAATATATTAAAAAATAGTGATTTTTGACCACTTTATTTCAAGTGATCAAATGACCACTTTATTTCAACTAAGAATGTTATTGCAAATAATTATTTCAGAAATTATTTGAAATAATTATCGCATCTGCAAGATTATTTCAAATAACCATATTATTTAATTTTGAAATAATGAATTATTTGAGATGACAAGTTATTTCAAATAATTATTTCAGAAATTATTTGAAATAATTATCGCATTTGCATACCGGTGTGAAGTTAGCAGACGGCGAATTGGTTTGTTTTCAAAGTTAACCGAGTTCGGTGAATAACAGCGGCGAATATGTTAACACAAGACATTTAACAGAGAAATTTAATAGGAAATTCCGTTTAACAGCGACTTAACAGAAATTTTACAGAAATATAGATATCGGTTAACAGATGGCGCTTATAGTTAACAGAATTAGCTGAACACTTTTATCCAATTGTACAACCCAATAATTATAATTACATACACATCTGTACCTTTTCTATTTTCTCTTTATTTTAAAGACAAGATTTTTTCAGAAATATAACAATTTTTTAAATAAAACATGTATTTATTTAAAATAGATTCTAATAATTTTAATTTAATTTTCCCAATATATTATTTAATAACGTGGAGTTGTTTTCTGCTCTCAACTATTTCTGCTCTTTCAAAAATATTTAAGGATACGTATGGACATTTAAGAATACGTACTCTGAATAAAGAAGTTAAAAATAAATGATTCATGCACTACCTTCTATACTATTCCTTTCCAATACTATTTTCATTCAGTTGTGATCTATAATTTTAATAAATCATGATAAATTGCAACTTATCATCAATACACGTCTTACAAAAAGCGAAAGAAGGAGGATAGCAATAGAAAGCGTAGTGACATCTAAGTTATTCTCGAAACTCTTACAACAAATTTTAAAAAACCTTTGCTATCGTATAGATTATAACAATTCCACATAGACGAAAGTGACAATGTTAACCTCCTAAAAAATCCAAATACAAATGATGCAAGATGTCACCTAGTTTCTATTGGTCTATGGACCATTGCGAACTACTGAAACAAAGTTGGTCCAAATGGGTTCCTACAATTTTTTGTAATCTGGCCCAGAAATTTACTCTATTTGCACTGTAAACGAAAGTGACAATGTTAACCTCCTAAATAATCCAAATACAAATGATGCGTGATGCCACCTAGTTCCCGTTGTTTTATGGACCATTGCGAACTACTGGAACGAAGTTGGTCCAAATCGGTTCCTACAATTTTTTGTAATCTGCCACAGAAGCTTACTCTATTTGACCTGTAAACGAAAGTGACAATGTTAACCTCCTAAAAATACATATAGGCTTTTAATAAAAATATTTTACAAATTGAAATAGAGTATAATCTATTGCAATTTGTTGTAATGTATTGAAAGTTTTTAAAATTTTATTAAAACAGTTATTCTATAAACATTATCGTAGTATACAACTTAAGTATATCATATATCGATTTCTAGGAGAGAATTAAAACTGCAAATATAAAAATATTCTCACATACCTTAGGACGTCCCACATCTTGATATCATGTCCATATTAGTTTTAGAAATCTAATATATAACAAGAATTTTAGTAAAGATGTTAATACAAATATTTCAAAAAATTGTATAATAATGTACATAAGCAGAAATAAACAGAAATTTGAAAGAATCCTTTATATATACATGTAGGGACGCGGAATGTAAGAGGGGCAAAAAGACTAAACAAAACCAATCGTCAATAGATGGATACAGTTATCCTGTTGTTCGTCTTATAATCGCTCTCTCTTGTGATCAGTTGTCGTTTTCGTTTTGCAAATTCCAGACGTCGAGTGCCGTACGCTAAGCCGAACTTTTTGCTGAAATTATTATATTAAATATTAACTTACCTTTAATCCAAATCATTTAATAATCACAATAAATATATTAATGCTCTAATTAAATAAGTCGATAAACCTTTACATTTAATTGAACCCCTTACAAATTTTGGTGTCAGAAACGGGATTTACGACAAAATTCGCGGCAAAGAGCATAAATAATTTAACAAAAATTGTGTTTTAGAAAACAAAAACGTTAAGCTGAAATGAAATTAAAATTTTGTTAAGATTAAATGAAATTAAAATTGTGTTAAGCTGAAATGAAATTAAAATTGTGTTAAGCTGAAATCATAACGGAACGGAATAGCGGCCTCCATGTACACGGTCACGTATGTATGTAAATAAATAAGAAGGAGAGAAAAAAGAAACGCTGTGCTTGAAAAAAAAACGATATTGATATCGTAAATAACGATTCTCTTCTTGTTTTGTAATTTTCGATCTCTTATGGATGGCCTGGAAAAACTAACCGTCGCTAAATTACAAATATTATTATGGGCACATAACCTCGCGACGGGATATAGAATAAAACAAGATTTAATAGAAATATTAACGCCGAAGACTTTGAAGTTAAAGATATTGATAACATTTCCGACGATAAAGAAAACAGTGTTGAAGATCAAGAAACTATTGATGAGTGTTTCGATAGTACTGCGGAAAATCCATTACACGATAAGAGTGAAGAAGGAGTTGAAATAAAGGAGGCTACTGCAACTGCATTTAAAGTTGTATTTGGAGAAACAGATTCTGGAGCTAGCGGTAGTGTTTGTAAGAATATAAAAATGGCTACAAGTTTCACATTCAAAGATGTAGAAGACTCTATTGACAAATTTAACGGTGAGTACGGGAAAGATATTACTACTTGGGCGAAAGATTTCGAGGACGTGGCAGGAGCATGCGGCTGGAATGAAATACAGAATTATCTGTACGCACGAAAGTTGTTAACAGGCGCTGCTAGGTTGGCGGTTGAAGGTTCTTCGGATCTGAATAGTTGGGGAAAGTTAAAAACCTTTTTGAGTAAAGAAGTTGGTCAAACCTACATAAGCCTCAGTATCCATAGGGCCCTAGAAAACCGGAAAAAAGGCGATGAAACGTTTTTAGAATATATTTATGCAATGAAACAGATTGCAAATCGTGGAACGGTTGACGAAAAATCCTTAGTATTTTATATAATAGCCGGTATTAATTAAATTATTATTAAATTATTTATTAAATTATTATTATTATTAAATAAATAGCCGGGTCTAATTTGAATATTTTGAAAATGAATGGCGAAGAATATAAAGTTTTTGTCATACAGTAGCTGACAACTGGATCCCTCAAGATTTCATTCTAGGTGCTGATGTTGTCAAACAATCGAAGCTGACAGTAGAGAGAGGTCAATTATCACTAAGGAAATGAAGTCAAGATGATGATGAAGCTGAATCAAACTTTTTATGCCAAATGGACGTAGTTCAACTCGTTCGAAGTAATCATGCCGATCCTGTAAACGATGTCGAGAATGCTGTGTATCGTGAACGTGTTCGGGAAATCGTATCTACTTATTCTCCAAAGAAACCAAAGGAATCTTGTGTAAAAATGAGTATATGCATTGATACGGAAACTCCAATTTATGTCAGGCCCAGAAGATTAGCCCCAAAGGAAAAAGAATTCGTTGATTTGCAAGTAGAATGGCTGGAAGAAGAAATCATTAGGCGAAGCTGCTCAGACTATGCAAGCCCGGTTGTGCTTGCGAAGAAGAAAGATGACAGTTACCGACTTTGTGTGGATTTTCGAAAACTCAACAAGCACATTATTAAGAGTAGATTTCCTTTGCCTATTATGGAAGAGATTTTAGAAGAACTTCCCCAAGCAACAATATTCACGACGCTAAATTTACGCAACGGCTTTTTCCATCCCTTTAAAGCTGAAAACAAGAGTAGCTGAAACGAACGGTCTTCAAATAAAATGGTCAAAATGCAAGTTTTTGAAGAAGAGCATCGAATGTCTTGGTGACAACGTCGAACACCGATATATAAAACCATCTAAAGATAAAACTGCTGCTGTACAAAATTTCCCAACCCCACGAAATGTAAAACAACTTAGGAGCTTCCTAGGACTAACAGGGTTTTTCCGGAAGTTTGTTAATGACTACTCAATTATCGCAAAGCCGTTGTCAGATTTAACTAGAAAAGATGTTCCATTTCGATTTGCGGTAGCCGAACAAGAATCTTTTTACCTCCTGAAGAATAAATTGACTTCACAGCCAGTATTAAAACTATTTGATCTAAAAGCTGAAACAGAATTACATACGGATGCAAGTAAAGATGGCTTTGGAGCAGTATTGTTGCAGAAATCGTCTTTATGGATTATTTCCACCCGGTCTTTTACCTAAGTTTTAAGACTACTGAAATTGAGCAACGAGTCTTGGCAAGTCTTTGAAAAAGCTGCGACCATATTTGTTAGGGCTCAAATTCGTAATATGTACAGATTGTAAAGCCTTCACGTTAACTATAAAAAAGAAAGATATCAACGCCAAAATAGCTAGGTTGGCCTTACTGTTAGAAGAATTCGATTGTTTCGTTCGACATAAGTGAGGGTCCTCCATGAAACATGTCGACGCACTGAGCAGATACCCACCGATGTTACTCATAGAAGATGATATACTTCAACAAATAAAAAGTGCTCAAGAAAATGATGATTACTGCCGTCTTGTGAAAAAATGTTTGCAGAATGGAGAATACGAGAATTTCTTGCTACGAAGTAATGTTCTTTACAAATTTTTTGATGGAAACTACCTCATCCTCGTACCTAAGTCGTTGGCGAAAGGAATCATAAGAAATGTTCATGAACGTGGACACATTAATGCACGAAAGTTGGGAAATATCTTACGTCAAGAATATTCTATTCCAAATCTAGCAAAGAAAGTGCAAGATGTAACAAAGAATTGCGTTACATGTATTCTAGCCAGTAGGAAAATAGGAAAACCAGAATGTTATTTCACTCCTATAGAGAAATTAGACTTACCTTTACATACTTACCACTTAGATCACCTTGGGCCGTTATAATCATTTATTCGTCGTGGTTGACGCGTTCACAAAATTCTCATGGATATATCCGGTAAAGTCAACAACATCTGAAGAAGTGCTACGAAAACTCGAACTGCAAGCTGATGTCTTTGGTGATCCATGTAGAGTTTTGACAGATAAAGGTACTGCTTTTTCGTTGTCTTCGTTCAAGGAGTATTGCGAGAAACGAAAGATCAACCAAGTATTATTAACAACTGGAGTCCCAAGGGGCAATGGACAGGTCGAGCGCATAAACCAGATCATAATAAGTGTTTTAAAGAAAATGTCGATCGATGAACCGAGAAAATAGACATGTACCTATGTTGTAGCGAATCCTTAATTCTACGGCTAATAGATCCACTGGAAAGACACCTTTTTGCCTTATGTTCGGAGTAAACATGTCTCATGAAAAGCAGTTTAATTTGGCTAAATTATTCGAGGAAGAAATTATCTCATCTTTCGAAATCGAACGCGTAGAATGCAGGCAAGAAGCTAAGCAAGAAATTGCTAAGATCCAAGAAGAGAAGATATTCAACGAGAAAGAGAAAACCCGCGAGAAAGTATCAAATAGGAGATATAGTAGCAATAAGCGCACGCAGTTCACCACAGGTTCTAAGTTGTTGCCGAAATTTCTAGGCCCATACGAGATTTCCGGAGTAAGGTGCAACGATCGCTACAATGTTGAAAAGGTTGGCAATCACGAAGGGCCTAATGTTACGAGTACTGCAGCAAATTATATGAAGCCTTGGACAACTTTGGACGTCGATGAAGATTCATCCGGGTCGGATGAAATGCAGGATGGCCGTGTGTAGGGACGCGGAATGTAAGAGGGGCAAAAAGACAATACAAAGCCAGTCGTCAATAGATGGATACAGTTATCCTGCTGTTCGTCTTATAATCGCTCTCTCTTGTGATCAGTTGTCGTTTTCGTTTTGCAAATTCCTCGAGTGCCATACTCTAAGCCGAACTTTTTGCTGAAATTATTATATTAAATATTAACTTACCTTTAATCCAAATTATTTAATAATCACAATAAATATATTAATGCTCTAATTAAATAAGTCGATAAACCTTTACATTTAATTGAACCCCCTACATACATACATATGTGTATTAGGGTGGACCTTAGTTGCTCTTGTGCAAAATTTTTTAAAAATTCATTTGATGCGACCCTTGCAATCTATTCTATTCGGTAAAAAACTAATTCCCTCCATATTTCAAGTCGATCGGACAAAGGGAAGACGTATCGCAACGAGTTTGTTTATGCAAAAGATTTTAATTTTGCGAAAAATGAAAAGGTACACTTTTTTTCAATTCCACTGGTCATTAAACACTATTTTATTGTAATATTCTTATTATATCGAAGCAAAAATTAAATTCTTTAATGAATTTGTTTAAGCAAAATTTTTAATATTTATTTCTTAAATATAAAATTTGATCTCACATTAATATAAGGAGAAGTAGAAAAAGACAGTTAAATACTTATAACTAAATATTTTATTTATAGGCCTAATTATAATAAGAGTATAAATAATTTTTAAAAATCTGTTGTTTTATAAATTTTTGGGTACTTTTCCCTATAATCGGTTACAATTTGTAATCTGAATTGTTTTTCTTCTTCGTTTTTGCATAACGTTAAATTATAATCTTTCATTAATTTTACTGCTCTTTCTGCAACGTCATTCACAACTTCTAATTTTGTTATAATACCTATCGCTTCGGTATAATTATAATTAGTTTCCCATAGTGCTGGAACAATTAAAATAAAATCTGAATTTATATTGAACCGTTTGAAAAAATTATTTGATTCCGATGATACGAAATGTTGTATTTCCAAATTCGCAAGATTTTGAATTTCTATAGTCGTTGTCATGTATCTCTTATAATTATTATTATTGTTTACATTTTGTACTGCTTGCACCATCGATCTTTTTGTTTCTACTGAAACTTTTTTATCAAAAAACGATAGCGCCGCATTCTCCGGTGACAAGTACCATAAATGGCAATTTTGCACCAACAATTTGTTGTTCGTAGTAGTTCAATATAAACAATTTATCACTACTTCTTGTCTCCATTTTTCCTGACTGTCACACTAACAAATTTCGACACTTCGTGATGCGAATACCTCAAACTCTCGACGTAAAATGAGGTTTCTTTTACTAAGGGACTAGGAAGCAGGTACAAAACTGGAAATAGAAGGATAGCTCTTTGGAAGGGGTACTGGTTATCATTAAAACATAAAATTTGAGTTGCATGTAAAATTAAAGGGAAATTACTGAAATTTTCAAATTTCAAACCGATTGCGACACCCTTTCCTGTTGTCCAATTGAGTTCTTCTTTTGCAGAACTTATTTTTTTCGGATCTGGAACAGATCTAGGTTGTCGCATAAAAAAAATCAGATGGTCGAAAAATAAGGTCCACCCTAATGTGTATGAGCTGTTATTTTTGAAAGTGGTACACGTCCACTTTTAAAAAACCTTAGTTAACGGTTATTTTAGTAAATTATAGATACGTTCTCTTCATACTTTTATTCATACATTCAATGGAGTTTAATTTCTCGATAAAGTAATAAAAAGAATTTTAACTAAAAATGCTATCGCAAAAATGTTTTTTTTTAAAGTGGAATAAATCCACTCCGAATAATCACAATTAAATTAAAAAAATGTTTTTCACAATTAAATTAAAAAGGACGAACTGCATAAAATTTATTAAAAAACTAGTATGGAAGAAAGTTATTCATTCATAAATTAATTTTTTTATTTGGAAAACAACAAAAACCTTAGCATATTTACTATGTTGCCACTGTATAAAGCATCAAGATCCTTAATAAGGTAGAAATACAACGATAATGAGTTTATTGTCTTACATACCAACTAATTACCATGAATACTTCACTATGCTAACTGTGATTGCAAATATACATTGTTTTTTATTTTTAGTTATCTTAACGAAGTAATTTACATTTACTATTTTCTACTTTAAACTCCATTTGAGTGAAGCTAATATCTATAAAAATAAGGACTTAAATTGTCTCTTGTGTTTACTTGTTTTATGTTATTTGTTATAAAGGGTTTTCCAATAAGAGGTGTAATTTTGATATTCAAAGAAAAATGCCATTTTTTGAGATAAATTATCGCATGTTTATTTCGTAATAAAGAGGAAGGTATGCCGTTAATAATGAAAAACAACATCAGCCAAATAGCCACCACGACCACGCTTACAGGACCATATCCTTTTCAGGAAATTTTCCATAACCAAATCGCATAGTGGCTGCCCTATGTCCTCGATAGCCTCACGAATTCCATCTTTGAGGTCTTGAATCGCCGCTGGGCTGTTGGCGTAGACCTTATCTTTCACATGGCCCCAAAGGAAGAAGTCGCAAGGTGTTAAATCACAAGATCTCGGTGGCCAATTGTGATCACCTCTTCGAGAGATAACACGTTCAGGAAACTTTTCCCGTAAATGATCAATGGTTTCGTTGCTTGTGTGGCACGTAGCGCCGTCTTGTTGAAAGGAAACGTTGTCCAGATCCATACCATCTAACTCCGGCCATAAAAAATCATTAATCATCTCTCGATAGCCCAATCCATTCACCGTAACTGTTGATCCAACCTCATTTTCGAAAAAGTAAGGTCCAATGACCCCGCCGGACCATAAACCGCACCAAACAGTCACACGTTGAGGATGGAGAGGCTTCTCTACAATAACTCTTGGGTTTTCCGAGCCCCAGATGCGACAATTTTGCTTGTTGACGTAGCCACCGAGGTGGAAATGGGCCTCATCAGTCAAGATGATTTTTCGATGGAATTCCGGATCATTTTCATGCATTTCAAGGACTCAATCAGCAAAGACACGACATTGTTGATGATCGCCTTGAGTTCTTGTGTTAATTGAACTTTATAAGCCTTAAGATCCAAGTCTTTATGCAAAATATGGTGTAATGACGTTTGTGGAATGCCCAATTCCAAAGAACGACGAGGAATGGACAAACCTGGGTTATCCTCAACACTGGGTTACAGCAGCAATATTCTCAGTTGCTCTTGAGCGACATGCACAGGTTTTATTCTTCACATCACTAACTTGTCCCAACAGCTCGAATTTTTCCACCAATTTCTGTATTGTGGTCCGACAAGGTGCTTCACTACGACCCAAAAATGCTTTAGTTTTGCGAACCGTGACTGCAAAATTTTCACCATTTTTGTAGTGAATTTTAATAATTTCAATGCGCTGTTGCTGCGTGTATCGTTCCATTTTTATTAATGGCGTAGTTTCTACTTGTCAAATGTCAAAAATAACAGCTTCAAAAGTGACAGCTACCGAAATAACGGGTTATTCAAAATTACACCTCTTATTGGAAAACCCTTTACAATAATATGTTTTGAAAAAATAACTTATTCAACTTTGGAATAGTGGAATTGTGGAAAGTGGAATAAGTTCAAGTAGAAACTACGCCATTTTATCGCAAATTTGAAAGTGGTACAAGTCTATTTGGCACTAAAAAATCGTTTATTTTTTTAAATAATTTTAATGATTATTATTTTATAATAAAGTGTTAAAAGTATCAATCGAATTGATTAGTGTTTATTATTTTATATTTATACCCTACGCACGAAGTGAATAGGGTATATTCACTTACTGCTTCTGTTTGTAACGCATTAAAAGAGGCATTACAGGTATAGAAAAGTATATATATTCTTGATCAGCGTGACCTCCTGAGTCGACTCTGACCAAAATAGATCACCAAAAATGAGTGTGGTCCGCCCACTAATTAAATAAAACTCGATTACAGGAGCACGAATAGAGATATCTTAATCATTCGTGTCGTGGCGCAATTATTGCTTTTTTTTTTTTTTTTTTTTTTTTTTTTTCATACAATCCATTTAAAAATATTGAAATATAAAATAAATTAAAACCAGAAAGAGTGTTAACTTCGGCCTGGCCAAAGTTCATATACCCTACACACGTTTACTTAAAAATTAGGCGTGGCAATGGTTCAATTTTTTTCGTCTTCAATCTCAAATAGCCTGTGATGACAGAGAATATTCGTGCCAAATTTGATGAAAATATCTCTATTCGTTCTCCTTTAATCGAGTTTTTTTAAATTAGTGGGCGGACCACGCTAATTTTTAGTAGTCTGTTTTGGTCAAAGACAGTTGATTTGTGAATAAAATTTCAACCTCAAATTCATTCTACAAGCTGAGAAATTGAGCTATAAGCATGGATGAATTTATATTCACTATAAAAAGTAGGCGTGGTAATGGTCCGATTTTGCCCATTTTCAATTCCGATGAGTTTCTAAGGATAGATAATATTCGTGTCAAGTTTGAAGAAGTGCATATCTCTATTCGATCTCTTGTAATCGTGATTTCCACAGACAGACAGACGGACGGACATGGCTAAATCGACTTAGGAGGTCACGCTGATCAAGAATATATATACTTTTCTATACCCGTCACGCCTCCTTTAATGCGTTACAAACGGAAGCAGTAAGTGAATATACCCTCTTACTATGTGTGCAGGGTATAAAAAGGTATTACATGACATTTTCTCTATGACTTTTGAAATTAAAGTCTTTTTTAATAGTGACAAGAGAATGCATTAGAAATGTGGAGAAACATAAATAAATGTGTGTCGAGCATGGAGCTACATTTGTTAGACCACACACTGGCGATAACACACAACCATAACGACTTATGACGATCTGACATATCTAGACAATTCTTATAGAAATTATGTAAACGACAAAATAAGAAGAACATTCATCTCGTTAAAAAATATTACAAATATATGGTAAGGGAAAATTTAAATTCTTTTTCTCGTGTTCCAGAAGAGCCCTTCCTTGTATCTTCACATCTACGAGTCGTATTCTCGTTATCGTTGTGTGCAATAAAAGTGTTTAATAAAATTAAGCTTAGCCAAGTTTCAAACCACTACGATATCAGAGACTCAAAAGCACATGATATAAATTATGTATGATGTGTCGTTAAGGTTCCGTTAATTTTGAGAATTTTTATTCTTTACATGGAAACTAAATTGTTGTATGATCACGATTTTTGAATAGCTTCAGTTTTTAAGCTCCTTTTTAATAAACTAACCTGAGCCTCAGCATCGGTTGAGGTATTAATTGAGCCCTGAAAATTTAAATCGCAATTTAAAATTGTTTCATAATAACTTGAATGCATCGTATCAAGTAGACGTGTCGTGATTTCTCCCGAGCGATATTATTTTGAACCACGTGCTGGCTTTTTGATACGTGCCTAATATAAACATTGTTGTGCTAGACATTTACCACATTAAAATTCTGACGAAGTGCAGTGTTTAGGCTTTTCATTTAATGCTAAATATAGCCTAATTTTATTTTTTAATAAAAATTGCCATCAACGACATAAATCGAATAAAATTACCGACAAGTACATACTTTTTTTTTGTGAAAAAGACCAACAAAGTCACAAAACCGGTTTTCCCGTTACTTGTGTATTCTTAGTATTCAACATAATCGTAAAAGAGCTGCGGTCGGGAAAGGCGTCTAATCTCTCTGAGAATGTTGCTGCACAAAAACAAAATTGCACTCCCAATTTTTGAGGGTTACTCTCGTAACCCTCAGTTGATTTTACTGCCGAATTACTCACTGCTGACGTAGTAGCGCCAGCGTAGTTCCGGCTCGGACGGAAAATCGTTTATTATTTATTTACTTATAGATACGTTACAATAATTGTTCCTACAATACTCGTGCAGCCGCGTCGCGTGTGTACACGTTTTACTAGCGAAGCTGCTGGTGTTACGCTACGGGTTGCGTATTCGCTTCAAGTTGAGTTACGCTACGGTTTGCGTAATCGGTTAAAGCCGCGGTGGCGGAGTTACGCTACGGTTTGCGTATTCGGTTAAAGCCGTGGTGGCTGAGTTACGCTATGGTTTGCGTATTCGGTTAACGCCGCGGTGGCTGAATTACGCTACGGTTTGCGTAATGATGTCACTGCGTCTCGGTTGACTAATAACGTAGGTTACACTACGGGTTGCGAATTCGGTTCAAGTCGCGGTTGACTTGCAATGGTATGCACTGGTATGGCCGAAGTCAGAGAGTTAGTTGCTTACAAGCATGCGACCAATTCGCTCGGGTTCGGGTACCGAGTGTGCGGTATGCACTAAAGACTACAAGACTGGACACTCGAATTCGCCGCTTCAAAAATCGGTTTGACGTCTATTTTTTATGAACTGTTGAATTCATGTACACTATACGTGAGAGCAACCATATTGTTGTTCTTGTTTCTGTCTTTCAGTATGTTGAAAAAATCAGCTGTTTCATGTTTTACCACGGATTCCGTTAGTTATGAAATCAGCTTGGCTAAGCGCATATCTTTTCAAACGGTTTCACTACTAGTATGTCCATTCCATCGGTGGCTACACACTGTGGTTTCTCATTTGGTGTCAACAGTCGTAAACATGTGATGACAAAGTGTGTGTGAAATTTAATGAATATCCAAATGTTGGCAAGAGTGAGAGAAAATATGAACACGCGTTCGGCAAACTACGTTGCTCTTCTTTCGTTTGACAACTGCTTTCTTATGTGCGTGCAAAGAAACGCAAGAAGAAATAGAAGCAGGGGCTATTTTCGTTTTAAAAGTACTTTACATTCGATAATAGAGTGTAGACTTTCTTCCTCATCTTTCTCTCCCACGAACTGAGTGAAACCGTTTCAAATGATACTTCGTATGGCCAAAGCCATTGGCTTTTAAAATATAAATTTCACCATATATAAACAAAGGTGGTGAACTTTCCCAAACCTAAAATGGTAGGTGCACGCGGAAGTTTGGCCCCCCAAATGAATCAACGATGTATAACAATACATAATTCACAAAACTATTACAAAACAAATGAAAAAATTTAAATGCGACCATTCTGGAGTTATTAATAGTAATTTTTTTTGTCAATAGGCAAACAACTTTGCATTTGCAAAAAAAAAATTAGCACAGCGACAACTTTATACCTAAGTAAATATGAAAAATAAACAACAAATACTGTGTGAAATGTGGAAGTATAAATTTATTATCGTTATATGGAACTGGTAGTTATGTTTTATATATATTTTGTACATATAAAAAACATAATATTTTTAATTATTTGTTTTGACGTTTCCAAAATGCACCCACGAAAAACAAATTTTTCACCTCAACGAGGCCACAAGACTTTTACGGCGAGGCCACAAGTTTTTTGCAGCGAATCAAAGTTTCTATGGCGAGGCTACAAGTTTTTTGCAGCGAATCAAACTTTTCTTTAATAGTGTTAGTGAAATTCAAGCAAAAATGCATAAGTGTGTACACAGAATTTGCGAGTTTCCAGTCTTGTAGTCTTTGGTATGCACGCAGCCACTAAGGGCTTACCTGCTTACACTTTTGCAAGTAAACCACCAGTGGTTGGTTCGGCCGGTGCCGAGGGAAAGCCGAAGCGTGGTGACCGTAGTCGGGAAAGCCGAAGCGTTGTGACCCTAGTCGGGAAAGCCGAAGCGTGGTGACCGTAGTCGGGAAAGCCGAAGCGTGTGACCGTAGTCCGAAGGAAGGAGGGAGAAAGAAAAGAATAGGAAAATAGAGAAAGATCGCCACAAGTGCCAAAAGTTCGGTTGAGTAGGTGTCTTAACGCACCCACCACTTAGTACCAACGCTTTATGACTGATGCCTTGAACACAATTGGACGAACAAAACACTAAACACAAAATCAACTGTCAAATTTACACAGGCTCTTATGAGATTCAAGAAAAAAATGAGTTATCTACGAACATTTGTGTTTAGATAAAGAAACGCATATCTGTGAGATAGCTCTATATCTATTTTGACAGCTTTTGTGCACGAGCTCTTCTTCTGCTTCTTCATATATTCAAATTGTTTACACAAGAGAATTGACAGAAATGACAGATTTCGTTTTTTGTGTGCGAGGCCCAATTGTGTGCGTGTTCTAAGCAAAAGATACAGAGACAAATGTGTTTAGTGTTTTGTGCTTCCAATTGTGTCCTAGGCATGACTGTGTTTTGCAATCACCGTCTCTTATATGGACCGGTGATTGCAAAGTCCGCACGAATTATATTCGTGTGTGGCATGATCATGCCAAAGCTAATTTGTCACTCAAAATTAATCAGGGCTGCCACTATGTGTGTTCGGTGGGTCAGGGTTGCTCACTATCGTAATTTCTTAGAAACTAAGTATTATTATTAGGGATAATGTAACCCGCATGCTTAAAATCTATAGTTTCTTTGTGGTAATGACCCCTGGTGATGAGTTGTTTACTAATACGAATTGACCAAGGGTCGCTTAATGGTAATAATGAGATTAATATGTGAATAAAGCACTGTGACACAAATTTTGTGTTGCAAAGGATCTCTTAATGATTTGAAGTCACGAGTAGTGGATAATCACAGAGCGGACGTCTGATCACCAAAGCAATTGTAGTGCCGAGGTAGTTAAATTACGAGAGCAGTTAGCGACTTTAGACTCACGTTGCGATAGTCTTGAACAAAGTCATTTATCTACCGACGCTATTTTATTCGGTGTTCCACACTTGGCGGATGAAAACGTGATGATGTATTTTCTTCGAATTTGTGACTCAATCAACTGTAAACCACCCCCCGCAAATTCAATATTTTGGTCTCGCAGACGGGACAATAATAAAACCTTTGACAAGGCGATAATTATTAAATTTAAATCCGTCTACGAAAGGAATCTTGTTCTGAAAGCTGCTTTCGAATTTCAAAAAAATGAACAGACCACTATCCCTCAAAGAAGTCGGACTCGACTCGGACACATTCATATACGTTAATAAAAGCTTATCAAGGAAAAATCGCTCCCTTTTACAACTGGCTTATCGGATGAAGCGTCGGGGTCAAATCCATAATGTCTTTACTAGAAACAGTGCTATAACGATTACACTTCAACCAAATGGTAAAGCAATCAAAGTTACTGACGAAGCCGCACTACTTAGACTCGTTAATGGACCTGCTGTCATAGATAATGAGATAGGAAACTTCTAAAAAGTGCAACTCTAGTTGTCAAATCGTATGTTGGTGGTTGTGTTTTTGTATGGTAGTGTTTGTGAAAACTCGACAATTGATGACGTTTTAGTGCAGAAACTCACCAGACTCGCGCCCCATTCTCGGAATTTTTTGAGAAACTCCCCAGACTCGTACCCCGGAATATGTATCAATTTTATTGTATATACCTTAGTAGAACCCTTTGTTTTGAGATACCAACTTGGTGCAATGAATGAATGAATGGATGTCAATTATTTACAGATACGCTGTTTAACAACCACTCGAACTTACTAACTGCAATTTCAATTTACACTAAATTTTTTAGTTTCATTTATATATTTTGTTATTTTGTATATTTTGTTATCTTCAATGTATATTAACTTTGGACAATTTAACTTCCGTTTTGGCAGGCTATGAATGCGTGAAGCAAAATATTTTTTTCAAAGTTTCAAAGAAATGTTTTAATATACTTTGTATTTAATTGAAATTTAAAACGTGCCTTTTATTATTTAACTCTCAAATACAACGAATTACTTTTTAATCACAGAGGAAAGAAAAAGTTCTAAAGTATTGGAAAATTAGAAAACTGAAGTATGTTATAGATATATGCACTTATTGTTGGTTCTTTGAAATATAATATATCAATACATTTAAATTTTGTATACACAAAGAATTTCAGAATTGCTATTAACATTCCGGTTTGTTTTAAATTTTTTTAAAATTTTAAGGCTATTGCTAAATTTTTATAATTTTGACCAATCCTAACTTATTGACCAATTCAGGGAATATGGCGATTATTTAAGATGTATTAAAAGATATTTTATTTTTCAGGATTTTTTTCCTTAATATCATATAACAAAGAATTGCATCGCAAATATAAAATAATTCTCTCAGATATCTATATATATAAAAATGGTGTAAAAAATGTATAGTAATTCATAAAATGAGAACGGCTGGGCCGATTTCTGTACACTTTTTTGTCAGTTGTTCGTATTTTCGAGGAGAAGATTTTTACGGAAGAAAATTTTGGAAAATCCCTCCGGAAAAGTCGGAAAATTGGAAAAATCGAAAATCGAGTTTTTGTATGAAATTTTGTGTGAAATTATTCCTTAATGGCTTTTCAAATGAAATAATAGAAAGTTCTCAGCCAAAATCCGATAGATGGCGTTATACGTTGACTTAGACTTTGCGCAATCTGAGACCAACTACCCGACGGATTTTTTGAACTCGTTTGATATACCAGGAATTTCGCCGCATAATTTACAGCTGAAGGTGGGATCGATCATAATCATGTTGCGGAATCTCAATCCTCCAAAATTGTGCAACAGTACGCGGTTGTCCGTCAAAAAGCTAATGAACAATGTGATTCAGGCGACAATCATCAAGGGCAAATTCAAAGGAGAGGAAGTCCTTATCCCACGAATTTCCATTATTTCAACTGACCTCCCATTCCAATTCAAGCGGATTCAGTTCCCCGTTCAATTGGCATTTGCGATGAGAATCAATAAATCGCAAGGCCAATCACTAGAAGTCTGTGGGATTAATCTCGAATTTCCGTTTTTCGCACGGTCAGCTGTACGTTGCATGTTCGCGTTTTGGGAAACCGTCTTCGTTATTTCTTTTTGCGCCGGAAAACAAATCGGAAAACATTGTTCATCAAATCGCTCTCTACTGATTCCATTCAAATAAATTACATTAAAAATTTAAATATTTGTGTTGTATTATTACTCTAAAGTTTGTCTGAAGGCTTAAAATTGGGGCGAGGCGAAGTTCGCCGGGTCCGCTAGTTTGATATATTCGTTTTTAAATAGTTTTTTACATATGTATAGTTATCAGGAACACACATTAACAAAACAAATTCTATGCCGAACATTCGTTTAACTTTATTTGCACTCTCAATCTCAATAGTTACCAAAATAAACAATATTAAAAGCAAATAAGTTATCAAATTTATATAAATATATAAACAAATGAAATGTGGTGTTGGCATATCTACATATTTGATTCACCTCATTATTACATTCGATTTTCCGGTTTGCAAACCTCGCCCTTTTATGTTCATTTTAGTACTTAAGTAGTGCTACCAGTGCGCTACGATCTAACTGAAAATATGTTTTTCTTGGTTGAAAAATACACGAGTAAACTTAAATATGATGAATTTAGCTCTCGAGTTTTATTTAAATTTTATTATATAAAGTTTATAAAGTTTTGTGAAAGAAAATTTACAATGAATGAGTTTACCAAAATGCTATCAGCGGAAGATGTTGAGTGAGCTAGATTCAAGAACAATCAGGCGTACCAACAGTCAGAAATCCGATCGATGTTAAGGTGATGACAGAATGGAGTATTGCCAGACTCAACACGCCCTCTCAATATGAAATTGTCTATGCTCCCAGCCCAAGTTTCAGCATACATCTTCCATGATTAATACGTGATAAAGACTTCGACAGGATATACGCTGTCATCTCTTTGGATTCAATGTGTTCTAAAAGCCCATTTGAAATCGCCTTGTGTATAAAATGATGTTTTATGTCTATATGCTTTGACCTTGAATGAAACACTGGATCATTCGCTAAGCATTGAGCACATCTGTTGTCTATAAATACTTTTATATAGCACAGTCTCAGTAAGCCCAGCTCCATCAATAGATTGTGGAGGTATACAGCTTTTTTAGCTGCTTCTGCTAGGCTCACATATTCTGCTTCGGTAGAAGAAAGTGCAACTGTCCGTTGGTTTTGTGACTTCCATGTGATGGCAGCCGAACTAAGTATAAAGCAGTAACCTGTATATGATCGTCTATCTAAAACGCAGCCAGCCCAATCAGAATCTGTGTAGCCTTTCAATGTGTCATCGGATTTTTTATATACAAGCCCTTGATCAACTTGTCCAGCGAGATAACGTAAAATCCTCTTGGCGGAAACCCAATGATTTTTGTGAGGTTTGTTCACGAATTGCGCTAATTTCGCAACAGTATTCGATATATCCGGTCTGGTTGCAACTGAAAGATACATTAAAGTTCCAATTAAATTTATATAAGGATGATTTGGAGTTAATTCTTCACTATCTGGATCATTAAAACGCTCATTTATATCTGCAGGCGTCGCAGCTGTATTTCAAGACTCCATACCAAATTGTTTCAGCAATCCTCTTATGTAGCTGGATTGATTTAGTTTTATTTCGCCGACTTTCTGCTCTATTTTTAAGCCTAGACAGTAAGAGGCTAATCCGAGGTCTTTTAACTCGAATTCTTCTAATAATTTTTTTTAATAGATCTGATCTCTTTCTCATCCTTTGCTGCCACTAAAATGTCGTCGACATAGAGGACTACTAATGTTAATCTTTCACCGTTTGCATTAAAGAACAAGCATGGCTCACTAACTGTAGCTTTAAGACAAATGCTCTTCAACGTTGAACAAATTCTTTCATACCATCTTCGTCCAGATTGTCGTAAACCGTAAATAACCTTTTTTAATCTGCAGCAATTTCTTCCGCTATCTAGTTCTTTGAGCATTTTTCTTGCCTTAAGGCCAAAATTAGATTCTTCGCCAAATTTTGCCATAATACGCTGTAACATTTCATTTAAAATATTCGGTACCTGCATAAATACTCGCTCCTCTAGCGAACTATTCAGATATGCGGCTATAATATCGAACTGCCAAACCTTAAGTCCATAATGCACAGAGAGTGCCCACAGCACTCACAAACTTGTACCTGTGGAGTCTCTTCCAAAAACTTGATGTCACGGGCATAAATAATCTTTCTTGTTTCAGGAATCCAAACTTTATACCCTTTGCGGTCATAGGGGTATCCTACAAAAACGCCCTCATATCCACGCTGTGCTAGCTTATCTTTGTTTGGAGTTTTATCTAAAACAACGACCCTTGAACCAAAAACTTTAAGATTGTCTATGTTTAATTTCTTTTCTTTCCACAATTCGAACAGGATTTTTTCTTTTAAAGTGCTTGACGGGCAACGATTGCGAATATAACAAGCTGTAGTGATAGCTTTTGACCAAAAATACGCTTCTAAGCCGGACTGTAACAACAGACATCTAGCCATGTCCATTAAAGTACGATTCATACGCTCTGCAACTCCATTCTGTTGCGGCGTGTGCGGAATTGTTAATCTATGCTCAATTCCTTGATCCAGAAGGTACTCATTAAATGTATTGTTGCAGTATTCGCTACCATTATCTGATTGCAGACATTTTATTTTTAGCCAGCTTTGCCTCTCTACGAATTTTTGATATTGGATAAATGCTTCAAATACGCCACACTTGCGCTGCAAGAAATAAACTTGACACCATCGCGTCTTGTCGTCTATGAAAGTGAAAAAATACTTTTCATGATTTGGACCTTGAGTTCGGAAGGGTCCTACTACATCGGAGGGGACAATTGCCAATTTTTGAGTGCTTACATTTTCGCGTCCCTTAAATGAAGCTGCCGTAATCTTTGCTTTTAGACATATAAGGCAATGCTTTATTTCGTCAACATTTTCCATACTCACAGTAGACAAGACACCATTTCGTTTCAACAAAATCATATCGCGTACATTTAAATGCCCTAGGCGCGCATGCCATTCCGACAGCTCAGAAACTGTAGATGCTGTTTGTGCAACTGAGCACTCTGTATTTTGATTCATGTAATACAAATCGCCCTTTCGACGAGCTGAAAATACAACTTTTCCTCGTCTATCCCGAATACATGCTTGATTCTTATCAAAAACAACCTCGTAACCTTTATTGGTAATTTTGGCCACAGAAAATAAATTGGTTCTCAAATTTGGAACTAAAAGTGCATCTCTTAATTTAATACATTGCGTATCTTTCTCACCTTGAATGGAAATTTGCACAACACCTTTACCCTCAACGCCAGTACTCGACTGATCTGAAAGATTTAGTTTAAGGCCTGATGTTTTTTCTAAGTCTTCAAAACATCTCTCAATGCCACATAAGTGAGCTGTACTCCCACTATCCAAAAGCCATACTTTGTCATCACCTGTCGTAGGTTGTGATGCCATGTTAGATACAATATGGCCCACAGCAAATGAGGTATCATTATTTCGGTTAGAGCTCTTTGAAGGACACACATTTGCCTTATGGCCTAAAGACCCACATTTGAAATATTTAAAAATTGCCTTTTTAATTTTACTTGCACATTCATTCGCCTTATGTTTAGATGCACCGCATTTATAGGACTTAAGATATTCATTTTTACGCCTACCTCGTTCATTTGCAGCTGCCATTGCAATCACCATACCGCTAGATGATGTTTGATTACGCGCATCGCTTTCTTCCAATATTTTAATTTTTAACATTTCGGCAGAGGGCAGATCATCTCTGGATTCGATAGCGCACCGAAAATTCTCAAATGTAGACGGAAGGCAATATAAAAGCATTATCGTAAGCAAATCGCCATTTATGTCGACCTGTATGCTTTCCAATTTGTCGACAATATCGAAAAATTTCCCGATATGTGCACGTACATCGCCGCTTTCATCTAACTTTAAAAGCATTAATTGCTTCAACAACGCAGATTCTTGCACTGGCCCCTTTGAAGCATACACAGATTGCAATTTTTCCAAACCTCACGTGACATCTCGCAACCTCGAATTTGTTTTAACTCTGTTGGATGAATCGATAAAACAATGTAGGCTTTTGCCTTCATTCCGCAGATATCCAGGCTGCGGCTCGATCGCCCTCAGGCTTCGCAAGTTTACCTGACACATAATCCCATAAATCATTTTTAAGTAGGAGTGCTTCTGCCTGTAGACTCCATGTGTCATAGTTGGTTTTAGACAAAGGCTCGAAACGTACCGTAGACAACGACGCCATCTTCCGTCCGCCAGCTGGGCCCATAACCTGATGAATTTAGCTCTCGAGTTTTATTTAAAGCTTATTATATAAAGTTTATAAAGTTTTGTGAAAGAAAAATTACAATGAATGAGTTTACCAAAATGCTATCAGCGGAAGATGTTGAGTGAGCTAGATTCGAGAACAATCAGACGTACCAACAGTCAGAAATCCGATCGATGTTAAGGTGATGACAGAATGGAGTATTGCCAGACTCAACAAAATACTCAACAGAAACGCTGTTTCGTGACGTTATTAAAATGTTCATCTAAGTTGAATTTTTCAATTCAAGCGAACAGACAAACTATAAAATTTGCTTAAATTTACTAATTCTGATTTCTTTTTCACATAATTTTCAAGAAGTCATCATTGAAATGCTGCAAAGGAGGTTTTGCTGCAAGAATGTTCCGGGGACATAAAAATGCACAAATTCCCAAATTTCAATAATTTCGTATTCTTCATCTTAATTTCTTATTTGTATAATTACATGAATGTCTTATTTTATCTTTATTTGTATATGGGTGACATAAGCCTACTGGGGAACCGAACAGCCAAAAAAAAATCGGTAACGCACCACAGTCCTAGGTGGTGTGGAAATCCACAGGTAGTTTCCAGATTTTTTATTTATTTATTGTTTTAGTTTGTATTAAACTTTGCGCTAGTCTTTATTTCTTTTTGTAAACGGTCTTAACATTGCACGAAGCTAGCCAGAACCAAGGTTTATAGAAAGAAGGTTGCGCCACGCGCAGGTCCGTTATTTTTTTTCGTTTGACAGGGACGTCAAATGACGTCAATAAGTATTTATATTGAAATTTTGTTTCGAGGCGCCTGCACACTGGTTATAGCAATAATTTTGAATGTGAATGTTTAAAGTGAATTATTGTGTGAATTATTATTCCAATAATGAATGATGAAGTGAAGTACCGTATAAAACTACAACAACAAAAAAGCAACAACATAATCGAAGCTTTCGAGTAACATTTAACCTGTTCTAACTCTTCTTCATGCCACTTTTCAAGTTTGGCATTTGTACCGTGTGTCGTGACACTAGTGATTACAGAAATACTTATTGACGTAGATGCGCAGAACGAGACCACTATTCTTTGTTTACTGGCGCAACCTTTTATTCTATAAACCTTGAGCCAGAACTAACTGTAGCAACTGTGAGTCAGTAAGCAGCGATGGAAATGAAAGTAGTAGAACTTTTCGATCCAGTTCCAGTTGGCTTTCCAGTGACTTTTTCCAGTTGGATGAAAAGCTGGCGACCAAAGCTTGACTGCGGTGATCTTGCTTAAGTAGCTCATCTATCTGTTATTTTTCCCAAAAATGCTCACGAATAGCTGCTTGCAATGAGTCCCAATATCTAAGCAAAATAACAAGAGGATGAATAACTAATATTTCGAAACTAAAACTCCTAGTATGTAGAAATACCTTGACTTACATCTCCAAAGCTTGTGGCACATAAGTTGATATCAAAACATCAGTTGAATAAATCAAATATTGCTATTAAATCAAAACCATCCTGAATGCTCATCTCAAGATTTTTCTAAAGGGGAAAATAAAAAATTTAGAAATACTGAAGTAAATGAAGTATTTTGATGAACTAAAAGTTTTAAATTATTGAATTTCGTGATGAATTTAGAATTTACCTATAGATTAAAAGTTACCAAATTTTGAAATAATTTAGCAAAACTAAATACAACGTATATACATAAATATATTACAACGTAAATAATTCAATTTAAAAAATTTTTAAAAAAACTCATACAACTCATACATATATATAAAAAACTCAAAATTTAAACTAGTAAAAGGTTATAATAAGGAGGATTGAAATCTTACTATCATTAGAGTCAATGTTTTTTCCATAATTTAATTGAACAGATCTTGCGCATTCGTGCCAAGAATACTCCCCGCAGGCATTGTCTACCAGAGTGAAACTGGGGCTCATAGGTTTACTACTAGCAGAAAGAAAAGAATTACGTAGTTAAATGAAATCTGATCAAATTTCAGACAATTACCCCATTTTTTTGTTGTGCATGTGGAACTATTGTTAATCAACAACATTATTATTTTATTATTTTCCTTTATTAAAAACTCCAACTCCGTATTAAATGAACTCTTCGGTCGGCACTGTAGCAGCTTATCTTGCAGTTCTTGCGATACGTTCTTCCAATTCTGTTTTCTCAGGAGTTCCTTGATATATCACTCACTTAACTCAAAACTTAAAGAGCTTTATCTGAAATCGTTCAATATTAACTATGATGTTATTGCATTGACAGAAACATGGCTTACGGAAAGTGTCTTCAACTTAGAAATTTTGTCGCCGCTATTTACGATTTACCGGACAGATAGAAACCATGCTATAACCGGATTAAAAAGAGGTGGCGGTGTCCTCATTGCAGTTAAATCCTGTTATTTTTCACGAATGCTGAATTTAAATGATAATCAGAATGAAAATCTTGATATTAATCTATGCTGTATTTTTGTAAAAGCGAACTGCCTATCATTTTATATCACTTGTTCATATATTCCCCCCAACTCTGGGTTAGAAATTTACCAGAGGCATTATGATTGCTTATGTAAATTAAGTAATAATCTGTTAAATACAGAGCGCCTAGTTGTGTTAGGTGACTTCAACTTACCTCATGTTTCTTGGAAAATTGATCCTCATGATTCTCAAGTTCTATTACCATCATATGATACTTCTAACTGTAATTTTTTGGATGATTTGATGGCTTGTGGAATTTTCCAAGTTAATTACATTAAAAATCAAAATAATCGTTTACTTGACCTAGTGTTTACTGATGACAAAGATGGCATTAATATTTCCCGTACTGATGCTCTTGTATGTCCGGAGGATAAACATCACCCAACATTATTACTGCAGTTGGCTGGCCGAACTAAACAGCGAAATACAAGGAAAGTCTGCCATCAAAAAGAATTCAACTTCAGGAAAACAAACTATGATATCCTGAAAAGTCAAATCTGCAATATTGACTGGGATCTGATTTTAGGCTTACAAGGTTCTTCATCACCCTCTAATAACGACGCCGCTGTGGCAGCATTTTATCTAGTTTTGGGTGAGTGCATTAAATCTGCAGTGCCGCTACGTAGCACAAGCATTTGTTACGGTCCAATTTGGTTTACGAATGAAGTTCGTGTACTGCGCAATGTTAAAACCAAGTTTTACAAAAGCTTCATCAAACATGGGTCAACTGATTGTTATATAAAATATATTGCTGCGAGAAATAGATACCGCCGAAGTCTTCAATTCTCATATAATAGCTATATTTCAAGAGTCAAGGCTAACCTGAAGGCCGATCCAAAGTCCTTTTGGACTTTTGTCAATACTAAACGTAAATGTAGTATGATTCCACCTACAATGTATTTGGATGATGAAGAATCTAATGATATTCAGCTCACATGTAATTTGTTTGCAAAATTTTTTAAATCAACGTATCGTGATGTACGACATGACGTAACAAATTACCCGTATTCAGTATCTAATTGTCTTAATATGCAATCTATTATCATTGACCAGAATATTGTTCTGAAAGAACTAATGGATCTAAAATTAAATTACAATCCAGGGCCAGACAATATTCCGGCTTGTATCATGCGTTATTGCGCTAAAGAACTGACGTACCCAGTAACGTTGATTTTTGATTACTCACTACATTCTGGCTACTTTCCAGCAGTATGGAAAACCTCTTATGTCATTCCCATACACAAAACTGGGAATAGATCAAACATTTCTAATTATCGCGCTATTGTAAAGCTAAGTACGTTGCCTAAACTTTTTGAGAAAATTATCATAACCCAGATTTCCCGTGATGTGTATTCACCCATCTCCGAGATTCAGCATGGATTCCGCCCTGGAAAGTCTACTACAACTAATCTTCTGGAATTCGTTTCTAAGACAATAAATGGCTTTAAACGCGGTATGCAAACAGATGTCATTTATACAGATTTCTCCAAAGCTTTTGATGTTGTTAATCACAACATTCTAATGATGAAATTGAAACTTCTTGGATTTCCCTTGAGCCTATTAATATGGATTCAATCGTATCTCACTGACCGTACGCAATCTGTTTTACTGTAAAACATGAAATCTGATTCATTCCAAATTAAGTCTGGTGTCCCACAAGGAAGTCACTTCGGGCCTATTTTATTCCTTATCTTCATTAACGATTTACCTTCGATCTTACAAAATTGCGACGCTTTATTGTTTGCTGATGATTTGAAGATTTTTCTTTCATATAAAAATGGATGTGACGCGTTGCTGCTCCAAACCGACCTAAACAATGTTCTCACATGGTGTGATGTAAACGACATGAGTTTGAACTTGCGCAAATGCAAACAAATGTCGTTTTCGCGATCGACCTCATTCAACTACTCCTACTCTATTGGTGATCATCAATTGGAAACCTTAAATAGTGTTGAGGATCTTGGCGTGGTGTTGGATAGTAAACTGCGGTTCCATGCCCATATTGATCGGATAACCGCCAGATCCCTAAGTCTACTTGGATTTATTAAACGTTGGGCAAAGGAATTTGATGATCCTTACATCAACAAAATTCTTTACACGTCATTAGTTCGGCCAATACTAGAATATGCTTCGCCTGTATGGTCGCCTAACTATGGTTGCTACATCTTTAAGATCGAATCGGTTCAAAAACAGTTTCTTTTATTTTGTTTACGGAATCTTCACTGGGATCCTTCAATAAGACTTCCATCGTATAAGTCACGACTCAAATTGATTAATTTGTCATCACTTTCCCATCGGAGAATAATGTTAAATTCAGTGTTTATCCTAAACCTTCTCCATGGGGTCACGGACTCTGTTCATCTCTTAAGCAGTATAGGCATCAACATTCCACGCATGTCCTCTAGAGGACACGAATTCCTGCATTTTCAATTCTGCAGGACTACTTATCTCCTGAATGAACCACTCCGCAAGGCTTGTGCTGACCTGAATTCGGTCTCGGCCGTTGTAAATCTAGCGGATTCTATGTTTATCACAAAGGGAAAAATTCTAGAATTTCTTGTTAATAATAATTTGTAATTTATTATTTCAAGCTATAAAGCTTAGCTTAGTTATTAATAAATTATTTCAAGCTATAAAGCTTGTTTAGCTTAGTTATTAAATAAATAAATAAATAAATAAATAAATATGCCTGCGACAGGATGCCACAAAAGCTTCAAATCATTGATAAGAAACAAAATATTTTAATACTATCGAATTTGGTTCACGCTTCTATTACAATTAGCTATTATAAACAAAGAATTTCTATTTAATGAGTTTTACGGAAAATAACACTTCACACCTGCAGTGATTGTATACACTGATTTGTTGACTTTATTATACAATGAATTAAACTTTTGCTACTCGCCGATCTTCATAGCAAATTAATAACACTTCAAGCTTGCAGGGATTTATTTTATATGTTGATTTTATTATGCAATTAATTAAACTCCCTTACAAATGCAACCTTACATTTAATTTACTTTCCCTTGTCATTGTGGTTTTAGTTATTTCGTTTTTGGCACTATTGATATTTCGCCTACCAAAGCTTCCAGCAACTATACACGGATCAATGGATTGTTTGCATTGGCCTGCTTTCACCGATAACTGGTCTTCACACGAATATCACCTTGGTCAATAGTATGGTACACAGAACCGGACACAATCGAGGATTCTCCTCCTATATTTTATACTTTGCAATAGCGACATCGGTAGCTAGTTGAATTTCAATAGCGAAGTCGATGTGCTGCCCTAAAACTTTTCCCATACCACGCAAACACTTTTACATACCATTTATTTTAATATCTATTACTTCAATGCGCTTATTAATTGAATTTAATTCAATAAACAAAAATTATTGCCCGATTCCTCCAAAAACTTTCTGTAAATAAACGAAACGTCATTTCAATGTCATAAAACCATGACGTCGTATGGTGAATAACACGCGTACTATACGTGTAATAAATTTTCGTTTTATTTTGACACATTTTTTGGCGGCAAAAGAGTTTCCCATCTCATTATCTCTGCTGCTGTCGCGCAAGGAGACTCTACGTAATTTCATTCAATATTTACTTTATTTTTTTTTTTTGCTTATAAATAAACAAATATCATTAGCATTGTTACTTTATATCTCTTCTGTTTCAGTTCTTTCTCCTCTGCAGCTCTTATTCTCTTACCTAATATTCGTTCATCTTACCTTTATAATTCCTTAATTCAGCCCTACTTTCCACTTATGAAAATTTGTCCGCATCCTATTTCTCCGTTTCCTATAGAAGTTCATTTGTGCGTGCCGGTTGTCGGGTAATCGCTGGTTGGGGTGCTGGCGTCGTCTTGGGTGGCCGACCTCGTGGTCTGCCCGTTGGACGTCGTTGGGTCGCTGGCTGAGGTGCTGGTGCTGTCATCTTCTGTGGCTGCTTCCGTGGTCGCTCCAACCGAGTCGCTGGTTGGGTGTCGTCGGGTAAGAAGGCTGCTTTGAGGCGGTCGACCGACACTTTAGCCGTCTTGTCGCCCACTTGAAGCTCGTACACCTTCTCTGTTCTGCGCAGGATCTTGTACGGCCCGTCGTAGCGAGGTTGCAGCGGGCGCTGGACCTTGTCGATACGCACGAAGACGTGCGTGCATGTTGCAAGGTCGCGCTGCAGGAACACACGTGTGTTGTCGTGATGGCTGGTTTGCGTCGGCGATACCTTGCTCATCAGTCGACGCAAGTCTCTGATGAACTCGCTCTCATTGGCTTGAACCGGCGATGGTGCCAATAGTTCTCCGGGGAGCTTCAGAGTCGTACCGTAGACCATTTCTGCTGGGCTGGCGTCGATGTCCTCTTTTATTGTAGTTCGCAAGCCGAGGAGCACTAATGGCAGCACTCCGCACCAGTCGTCGTCTTCGTAGCAGGTAATTGCTGCCTTCAAGGTTCGGTGCCATCGCTCGATGATTCCGTTCGCTTGTGGGTGGTAAGGCGTAGTGCGAAAATGCTGGATTCCTAGCAGCTTATTCAGTTGCCTGAATACGTCAGATTCGAACTGACGACCGAGATCTGTTGTAATGCGCACTGGTATCCCGAAGCGTGCCATCCAGCCGGAGATCAGGCTCGTTGCGACTGTCTCTGCGGTCATGTTGGGCAGCGGAAAGGCTTCCGGCCATCTCGTAAATCGATCGATGATGGTCAAGCAATACTTGTTGTCCCGTGACGTGGGCAGGGGGCCGATGAGGTCGATGTTGATGTGCTCGAACCTCTCGCTCGGTTTATCATAAAACTCGACTGCTGCTCGGTTGTGTCGACCCACTTTGCTGCGTTGGCACTGGATGCACGAGCGGACGAACTGCTTCACGTCCTTGGCCACCATTGGCCAAACGAATCTTTCTCGGACTAGGTTGAGCGTCGCGTTGGCGCCGGCGTGCGCTATGCCATGTAGCTTGGCTATAACGCGCCTTCGTAATGATGCTGGGACCAGTGGTCGTATCCTGTTGTGGCCGGTGTTGCACAGGATCGTCTTCTTGCTGTCTGCCAGCGCGAGCGGCTTAATGACCAAGGCTGTTTGGTCCGCTGTCTGCTCTTTCAGTTGTTGGATCTCGGGATCCCGTGCCTGCTCGTCGGCCATCTCGCCGAAGTCAATGAAGTTGTTCGCTGCGTCCAGTCGCTGGACGCGTGACAGCGTGTCTGCTACTTCATTCTGCTACCCGGGACATGACGTATGTCCGTGGTAAACTGGCCCACGTAGTCGAGGTGGCGCGCCTGTCGCGGCGAAGCTCGCTCCGAGTTCTGCTGAAAGGCAAAGGTAAGTGGCTTATGATCAGTGAAAATGGCGAAGTCGCGACCTTCCACCATATGCTTAAAAAATTGGACCGCCTGGTACATCGCTACCAGTTCACGATCGTACGTGCTGTACTTTTTTTGCGCGTCGGTCAGCTTCTTGGAATAAAATCCTAGCGGTTGAGGCTCGCCGTTGACCATTTGATGAAGGACCGCCCCCACCGCGTAGTCCGAAGCGTCGACGTTAAGTGCGAGCTCGGCGTCTGGTGCCGGGTGATAAAGCAGCGTTGCTTTAGCCAGATCTGCCTTGCACTTCTCGAACGCGGTCGCCGCGTCCGTCGACCAGTTAAGCGGCGTCGTGTCCTTCTTTTTGTTTCCGCACATGAGGTCCTGCAATGCCATCTGATTGGCGACTGCGTGCGGGATGAATCGTCTGTAGAAATTGATCATCCCCAGGAACCTCTTCAGCTCGTGGGCCACCGTTGGACGTTTGAAACTCAGGATCGCCTCCACCTTAGACTGCTGTGGCCGGATACCGTCGCTCGTCACGGTGTGGCCTAGAAAACGGACCTGTGACTTGCCGAGATCACATTTCGCTGCGTTGATCGCGAGACCATGCTCTCTGAGGAGCTGGAAAATTCGGCGCAGATGCCGCTCGTGCTCCTTAGCATCTTTTGATGCTACGCAGATGTCGTCAATGTAGACGAACGCGTAGTCTGTTTCATTTACCAGAACGGAGTTTATGTGACGTTGGAACGTTTGCGCTGCGTTGCGCAAGCCGAACGTCATAAACTTAAACTGGAAAAGTCCGAACGGCGTGGCGATCGCCGACTTAGGAATGTCTACCGGTTCGATCGGTATCTGATGGTATGCCCGTTGCAAGTCGATCGTCGAAAAAATGGTCTTGCCGTGCAGTATATGGGTGAAGTCCTGTATGAACGGTATCGGATAACGATCCGGTACCGTAATCGCGTTCAGGGCGCGGTAGTCGCCGCACGGGCGCCAAGAACCATCGGACTTTTTTACCATGTGTAGCGGACTGGACCAGCTGCTGTCGGAAGGCTCGCAGATTCCCTGCTCGGTCAGGAAACGAAATTCGTCCATTGCGGCCTTCAACTTGTCGGGCGCCAATCGTCGCGGTCGAGCGCGTACTGGTGGACCCTTCGTCAGGATGTGATGTGTTACAGTCGAAGTCGTCGTGGTCTTCACGCTGTTCATCGTTGTTATATCCTTGAAGTCGGCCAGCAGCTTAGCGAATGGGTCGCGTCTGTCGTACGTGAAGATCTGACCCTTTGCTGGACGTGCGGCGCCCTCCGCGTGGAGGTTGGTCGCCGAGTCGATGAGCCTCTCGTTCTTCATGTCAACGAGGAGGCCGAAGTGTTTGAGAAAGTCAGCGCCTATTATGGGGCTGCTGACCTTCGCAATCACGAACTCCCAGGCCAGGTCGCGCCTTAGACCGAGGTCAAGTTGGAGCCGCTTACGGCCGTAAGTCGCGATACTAGAGCCGTTAGCCGCGAAAAGTCGTATTGAGTCTGGTTGACCGAATTTCTCGTCGAAAGTCGGCGGGACAACCGAGACGTCGGCGCCGGTGTCGATTAGATATTTACGGCTCGTTGCCGTGTCTGCAATAAATAAGCGAAACACCTTACCTAGCTTTAGTGGGGTTCGTGGCTTCAGTTTTTTGGCCACGAACATGGCTCGCGACACTTCGCGGCGCGGGCGCCATGCTGCTGGTGGTAGAAGCACAAACCACTCCTGGCGCGGCTCGCCATAAGTGTCCGTTTGCTGTTGGGGTCAGGCTCCTGTCGTGCTGGCTGCTGCTGTTGCTGTTGTAGACGTGGCGGTACAGTCGCTGGTACCTGCTGTCGCTGTTGCTGTGGTGGTAGCTGTGTCCCCCATGTCGGTCGAGGTGACACCGGACGCCCGCGGCCACTACCACCCACGTAGGTGAAGTGTTCGTCGTCCTCGTACAATTGTACCGCTGCTGGTGCTTGGTACCACCGACGGCCTTGGCGGCGCGCGTGCGCGCACCGAGGATTGCGCTGTTCGTACAGTGCATCCTCTAAACGATGCAGCCGCTGAAGCAGGATGTCGTCCTGTTGCGGACGTGGATCGGCTGGCTGCTTCTTTACCGCACACGCGCTGCGGTTGCCCGTCACTTCTACAATCTTGTCCGCGAGGGCGGCACGCTGCGCCAGGTCGCCGGGCGACGCCTGCAAGATTGCCCGCACTTGCTCTGGCAACCGGTTTGCCCACAAACTCTCCAGCAATTGCTCGGTGACATTCGGGCCACCGAGCCGCCGCATCTCGTTAAGGAGTTGGGATGGCCTCTTATCGCCGAGGTCCATCTCCGAGAGTAACTGCCGGAGCTTTTGCTGCTCCGAGGCACCGAACTGTTCGAGCATGCGGCTCTTCAAATTCGAGTATTTACGCCCGGCGGGCGGTCTCGTGACCGCGTCGTATACTTGCTCCAAAACGCGCGACTCAATGGCGCCTACCACTGTATTAAAACGCGCACTCTCCGAGGTGATTCGCGCCGTCGCGAACTGCGCCTCAAGCTGCGCGAACCACACCTCTGGATTGGCGTACCAGAATGGGGGCACTTTAACACTAACCCGCGTAATTTCGCACTGTTCGTCCGCCTGCGGGCTGACGCTTTCGGCGGCCTCGGCCTCGAGCCGGGGCGCGCGGACACTGTCGGGCGTGGGGAGCGCGCGCTTGGGAATGGCCCCACGGCTCACGTCAACTGCGGCGGCGTCTTCACTCGCGGGCACTTTGGGATTTTGAGGAGAATCGATCTCCATTATAATTATTTCCTTCGTGTTGAGTTTTATTTAATTTTCGGAACAGATCTCGCTTCCTGCGTCGCGATACGCTTGGCGCGCTAAATCTCGGATTGCCCGGAGCGCGAGGGCCAATAGTATTAGGCTCGCGCACAACACGATGTTCGCACACGTTTTGCACATCAATATTGCTCGCCGCGAGCTTTTATTGTTTCACTTTTTTTTGGAATTCCCGCAAATTGTTTTTCACTCCGGCGTTCGTGCCGTTCGGGGTCACCACTTTAGGAATATTTTTCCTAATCTCATTAAAGTCAAGTTTGGTTTTTTTAGGCGCTTGCTCGAGCAAGCCTTTTATTTACAATATTTAATAAGCGTAGTATTAGGACGCGGGAGTAGCTGCATCTATCTTCTTGAGCGGTCAAGAAAACTCTGAATCTTAAGGCCATGGCAGCATATCCCAGCGAACACACACACGCACACGTGTACGCCACAGTATCAAGGCACTATGAGTTGCTCTCTTCCAGCCTCTGCCAACGTCAGGACCTTACTTAATTTAATATGTAAGCAAAATTGCGGTTTAAATATCTGTCATTTAAACGCCCCGAGCCTTAAGAATAAAATTGATGAGCTTCGGTATATTTTAGACAACTGTTTGATAGACATTTTGTGTCTGTCCGGAAGTTGGTTTAAGCCCAAAATGCCCAGTAATCTTTTTGAGATTAATGGCTACAAGTTAGTGCGTGCCGATAGACATATTAAGACAGGAGGAGGAGTGTGTATGTATGTAAGAAACGAGCTTAATTTTCGTGTCAAAAAGCGTTCTATTTCAAGTGACCCTTTTGAGTACATTTTTGTTGAACTCTTGATTGAAGCCGGTAAACTTCTGGTGGGTTGCGTTTATTTGGCGCCTTAGCAAGCGGATGATTTTCTTATCAGAGATTTACTGGAGGAGTTAGCACTACATTTAAATATTGTATTATGCGGAAATCTCAACATCAATATTTTAAATAATAATAATACATATTTTGTTGAAATGGTTCAGGCTTTTGACCTCCAAATTGTTAAGCAATCTATCGCTACTCATATTAAATCTGGGTGTATGTCTTCCCTGCTAGACATCTTTTTAGTTTCTGATTCAAACTTGGTACGATGTTACGATCAACTGTCTGTACCTGCGCTTTCATTCCATGACCCCATTTTCCTTTAGCTTAACTTAACTCCATCATATCCCATCAATGTGAGCGTTCAGCGCCTTCCAGTTTTCTCTAAAATTAATTTAAATACCCTGTTTGATGAGTGCGCATATCTAGATTGGATCCCGATGTATACTACCAATGATAGTAATGCGCAAGTAGAATATTTTACATGTGTAATAAATTATCTGGCCGCTCGCCATATACCTATGAAAATAAAACGGATTAAGTCCATGAAATGCCCTTGGCTTACGCGTGAGATCAAGTTATTAATGGAAAAACGTGACGTGCTCTATTCGAGATGCAAAAGATATAAGTGTTCGATGCTATTTGATGATTTTAAGCGAGCTCGTAACAGAGTAACTTTTCTTATTCGCATAAATAAGAAGTCTTTTTTCGGAAGTAGATTTGCCTCACTTAAATCAAGCACTTCTTTTTGGAGAGGCATTCGTCAAATCGGTATTGGGAATAATACACCCCCCTCGATGCAAGCACAGATCTTGATAATATGATCTTGATGAACTTAATAAACAATTTGTTCAACCTGTCTCCTCCATAGTACCTTCTGTAATCACTCATGCTTTTGAATCCTCTTTGCTCAACGGATTTACATTGCGTAGCGTTGATTCGGTTGATGTCGGATTAGCGATCCTGAACATTAAATCCTGTGCGGTAGGCGACGACGGCATCCTAATGTTCTCAAATTACTTCTCCCTTGTATTAATCAGCACATAACACATATTTTCAACATAGTCATTATGAGCTGTCTTTATCCTCCGCATGGAAACTTTCTAAAATTATTCCACTTCCTAAACCTCCTGTAAGGAACACTGTACAATATCGTCCAATCGCTATACTCCCCTTCCTTAGAAAAGCTTTTGAATCTATCATAAGTTCCCAAATGAAACTTTATCTTGAGGATAAAAGATTTATTTCTAGGCATCAATCAGGTTTCAGAGCTAAGCACAGCTGCACAACTGCTTTAATTAAGGTGTGTGAAGATATCAGAGCTGGTTTGAATAATGATATGGTAGACTGTTCTGTAATGATATGGTATTGTGTTCTTAGATTTCTCTAAGGCGTTTGACTGCATCATTCTTGTAGGCAAGCTCAAATCCCAGTTTTCTGCCGATGGCACATTCCTTAATCTCATGTCGTCGTATCTTGCGGTCCGTTATCAATATGTTTGGACCCAACACGTATGCTCCTCAACAATTTTAGTGCCCGCTGGTGTTCCACAAGGACCGATATTGGGGCCGCTGCTCTTTCCCATATTCATAAATGATATCGTTAGATGCATATCCCATTGTGAATATCATATTTACGCAGACGATCTTCAAATTTATAAATTGTGTCACAAATCGCAAAATAATCCGGCAGTGCAATTAATTCAGATTTGAATGCTATTACTGAATGGTCATCGTTAAACAGACTAAACATCAACCCTCTTAAATCCAAAGCAATGCTAATAAATAGATCCCGCGTGAAAGTTAATCCTCTTCCTTTATTCCTGAATGGTGTTGCAATTGAGTAAAACTCAAATTAAATTAAATTGAGTAAGGTTAAATTGAGTAAGGTGGACTCCATAAAAAACCTAGGAGTTTTTCTTAACAGTGACTTTACCTGGAGTACCCATGTTAACTGGATTGCTTCCAGAATTTATGCTGCGCTGAGGGGGATGTGTCTCCCAGTCAACGTAAAATTAAAACTCGTGAAATCTTTTATTATTCCAATTATCATATATATTTCTGAGCTTTTCTCCAATCTTGACTACGAATCAAATAGAAAATTTCTGGTGGCATTCAATAATTGTGCTAGATTCATATTTAATATCGATCGGCGTACTCACATCTCTGGTTATGTGTCTCAAATTAGTGGTATTTCGCTGTGTGGGCTCTTAAATCATCGGACTCTACTCATGTTTTACAAAATATTCTTTAGTAAAGAGCCTGGTATCTATTTGCTTATATACGACTCGCTAGGTCTTGCAGGAGGGCTCATGTTATGATACCTTGTTGCAAATTTTTAGCTACTCCCGGCACTTCTATTGTACATTTTAAATTTGATATGAAAAAAAAAAAAAATAAATAAATAGATTGTGGCGTGCACGTGTGCTTGTGTGTGTTTGCTGACGAGCGATCATACATACCACACACGTCCGAGCATTAAACTTTAATTAGGTGGAGTCGTTCGGATATCCAATCCTTAACGACGCGACACTTTGTTGCACTCCACTTCGAAGTGAGTTTACGTTACTTGCTGTAAACGATACAGCAATGCTGAGCGTGCACTTTGCCGTCGCCACTGTTTACATTCCGCCGGCTAGACGGATTAGCTACCCGCTGCCGGCGTCGAATAAACATGCGATTGTCGTGGACGTTCGCCGGTGTCGTAGTCGGCGCTGCTTTCCTTTCTGCCGCCGCTGGCAGAAAGCGGAGTAAGTATACATACGACATCGCGGCCGCGTCGACGACAAAGTAACGGACACTGCTACGTCGCGGTTAAAACTCTGCTCAAGTGGCTATGGTGGCATACCCTTTGGGATATGCTACCATGGCTTTAGAATTCAGTAGATCTTGAACGCTCAAGAAAACGTCACGGTCGCTCCCGCAACCTCTCTGTATGTAACTTCAGAACCTAAGTGTAAATAATGGGGAAAATCGTGTAAATAAAGGCTTGCTCGAGTAAAGCGTTAATCCGAACAAAAAAGCGTTTAATGTGAATCAATTAGGAAATTAGAATAAAACTCCTGAAAGATAAATAATTTTAATAACTGTTTTTTTTGTGCACGTACGTGATCCATTATTATAAGCAGTCGCAAAAAATGTTTTTTAACTGTTTATAATTTACAATTGGAAATTAAATACTTTTAAACATTCACAAAAGACTTTACACGAATATATTCCAACTTTATTTTGTGCTTCACAAAATTGGAATAAAGAAAAACCTTGTGGAAGAAATGAGTAAAAGTATGAAACGAGTATGAATGAAATAACCAGCAACAGGCAGTTGATAGTGCAATTTACGTTCAATTTTATGAAAAAGTTAGAAAGACTGAGAATTGATTGTAAAAGTTGGAAAAGGCACCTTTTTAAGGTTATTTCTCATTTGGCCAATTGTGCATACAATTTCAAATATACGATACGATTTACACTACTTTACTGCTGACATTTTATTATTTTTGCATCACTCCCTCCTTCTTTTGACCATCCTCCCGTTTTTTCCCGCCAAACCCAACAAACTTAGTTCTTAGTAGTTCATTTTGTGGATTTTATATATATATATTTTTTTTTGTACTTAATTCTTAATTGACAAGTTTTAGCGGCCTACCTTTTTTCAAGCTACCTAGCAGAGCTCTCCTAGGCGTCTCGGTTCCCCTCAATTCGGGACACAACATAATATTGATCGCGTCAACTGGTCTAGACCTTAGGTACACATGTACAAGTATACATAAAAAAAACAATTATCACTAATGTTCCTATATTCATATAACTATGAGGCTACCTATATATATTATACTTATGACTATATAGATAGTCATATATAGTTGTTTTGTATATAAAGATTAATATTATTTATCTTAGAAAAATAAATGATTAGATATACTAGTAGTTTTTTTATATAAAGATGAATATTATTTATCGTAGAAAAAGAATGAATTGGCAGATTAGTTTATATGTGTTCACGTTCGTCGCCTGTCTACGTGCGGGCGATTCTCTTCTCTGTAAATCTCATGCCGAGCGACACGCTGCTCAGTTTGCTGCTGCTGTGCGGCAGCAGAGCTTGTCGTCCAACCACCAACTAATTGTTCGAATGCTATTTTTTTTTTGCTGTGTTGAATTTTATTTCATGGAAGTAGCACGACTAGGTGTGTATGAATATTCTTATAAATATAAAATAGAGCCTTGCCGCCCGTTGTGGATTTTGACGAGCCCCTGAATAAAAGGGTTACACGTCAGACTCGGTTCGTTCCATACCTAAAATAAATAGATAAAATTTCCTACCTTTTTTTTCTTTTTAGTATACTTCCTCTTCAATGTTCTACTCGTCCACCAGACCCAGTATTCAAACATTTCCCTTTTTAGCTCCTTAAGTTATTTCTCTCGACGGGCAGTTAACTCGACTTAACTTTTCAACAGTAGCATTAGCTTTTTACTCATCGGCATTTTAAAATTTTATTCCGCGGCACGACTCTAAACGGTGGACTTTTAAAGTTTTCTGATCTCGATCATTGTTTGCGATATCGAAACGCCCCAACCTTCGTAGCCCGGCCTTGAACTTATTCCAGCGACTATCGGTATTTATATACCTAGTTTTCGTTACATATTTAGCTTTGTTTTACATAATTTACCTAATTACATATCTCTATACACATCTTCTGGAATTCTCTCTTGTTTTCCCGTTTCCATTATTAAAGCAGTATGTAGGTGGTTCGGGTTAAGCAGTTGGTTACCGAATTCAACGGCTGCCCAGCGTAGGCATTCACCCACACCCTGAGATTCTACCGTACCAGCTAGCCGGGCAAATTCCCTTAGTTTCTTGCCATTCACGGGAAGCTTATTACCCTCATTCTTTTTATACCCTACTCCTTACGGTAAGGGTATATTCACTTTGTAACGAAATGTGTAACGCATAGAACTAGAGATGATAGGTATACAAAAGTATATATATTCTTGATCAGCGTGACCTCCTGAGTCGATTTAGCCATGTCCGTCCGTCTGTCTGTCTGTCTGTCTGTCTGTCTGTTGAAATCACGATCACAGGAGAACCAATGAAGATATCGTGATGAAACTTTGGAGATATATTTTTGTGGTGGGCAGGTTGGTATTGAAAATGGGCAAAGTCGGTCCACGGCCACGCCTATTTTTTATTAAAAATGTGATATCAGCGTTCCTTTTTGAGCTATTACAACAAAATTTCATTCCTGGGTATAGAGTAGCATTATCCGTTAATATGCCGTTAAATTTGGGCGTGATCCGCCCACTTTTAGGTTATACAGGCAAAAGAGGGTCTTAAATGGCTATATTGTTTAATATGTAATCTTCCTAAATCAAACTTTACATAACAACTTCTTTTCTAATAAAACATTATTACAGCAAAAATGGGCGCGGCCCGCCCACTTTTACACTGCTTATACCTACATAAATCCTTATATAAGTCTGTAATTTTATGAGATGTTATCAATTCATATGAAATTTTGTAGAAATATTCTTTGTTCATATTGCTTTGTTTTTTATATTTGTATTTCACTCTATAAATAAAATCTAAAAAATAAAATCTAAATAAATTAAATATCAAATAAATTTTTTCGTTCAATTAAATTATTTTAAAACTTTTAGGTGTAGCGTATCTAAGATTCGGCCAGGCCGAATATAGCTTTCTTACTGGTTTTATTTTCATTTATTTTGTGTAAGCCTTCCTTACTTTCAGGTACTAGGTGATAGATGTTCAATGCTACTACAACTAAGCACGAGGGTAAACAAAAAACCGGACGATCAGGAGTCCCTTCTTGTATACAACACTTAGGACGTATAAGCAACACCCAAAACATACAGCACAATGTACGTGACAACAAATATTATACGGCACAACTTAGATGGTAAAATCATTGCACTAAAATATTGTTGAAGTGTAAATATTGCACGTAAGTAGTGGTTATATTAGGGTTCAAGAACAAAGGAAAAGTGGGAGTAACTGGGAGTAGATTTAGGAGTGTGTCTTTGCTATAATTGATTTGTGCATTTGATATAATTTGCTTTGTGTCTTTGCTGAAAGTATAGTTTTAGGGGTATTTTTGGATGATTATTGTATTTTTAGTACTTTAGGATTGTGTCTTTGCTAAAAATATGGTTTGAGGGGTGTTTTCTAGGATAATTTTTTGTGTTTTAGCCTAAAGGTTTGGCTAAAAGGAATCTATACTATCATTTAGAAACATTTAATCTTTTTTTTTTGCTAGGAATTTTTCAGTGCTTTGGTGGGAATAAATAGGGAAGAAAAAAGCGTAGAATACTTTTTAGACTTTATTTATATGGTGGATGTTAGGTATATCAGTAAAGTGCTAAGCTATTGTAGAAATAAGAAGTTTTGCTATGTGGTTGTTGTTGTTGTTATTTATTTTAGGGGGTGATTCACTTTGGTACTTTGATCGTAGCAACACAAATCAACCTTTTTTATTAGCACTTGCACTATGTGGCGTTATTGTTTTGGGTACACAGTAGTAATTTCGGTGCTTTGATCACCTGTTGTGTGATAGTAGGGAAACATGCACGTGTTTGCGGTTGACCTTTTAAGGGATAATCTACAGGCGGTTGGATGGAATTAAAAAAAATAAATAAAATAGCTGTTGTTGTAGGAGTTTTCCTTGCTGTGTTGTTGTTAATTCATAGCAACCCAAATCAACCTTTTTTATTTTTAGTATTTTTATATGGTAGGTGATTGGTATATCGGTAAAGTGCTAAGCTAGAGGTAAGAAGTTTTGCGATGTTGTTGTTATTTATTTTTTCTGGTTATTTTCTGGTATTTTTCTTTCCAAATTTTATGTATGTATGTATATTATTATAATTTAAATTTTATATTTATATTTATTTATTTATTTTATATATTTATTTATTTATTTTATTTATTTATAATTAGAATTATAATATATATTTCGGTTGGATTTTTTAATTTTAGAGTCTATTATCCACACATTCATAAACACAGAAGATATACAGCCAGGTGTACAGATAATTATACAGACTAACGACGGAAATACATACATACATATAGACCGACAGACGGACAGACTGACAGAGGTAAAGGACAGACATACATACATATAGACGGACAGGACGGATACGCTTTTTTCTTGCTGTGTTGTTTTATTTTTAGGAATAGAGACACGTGTCGTTGATACTCAAGTGTCAATATTGAAGTATAGACATGAGAGGATTGAGTAGGTAAACCTCTGATGCTCCACTTCTTTTTCATCATTGTATAGCTTCTGTTAGGATAAGATTTGATGTCCGTGCGATGATTTGTACAATTGAAGTAATATTTTGGCGAACATGTACAATGTTTATGCTTTCGCGTTGAGAATATGCTTAGCGTATGCTGTACTTATTGAAATTTGATCTTGTGGATATTGATGAAATTCTTCTTTCTTATTCTTTTTTTGTTGCTTTTATTTAAATGCCTTTCGGGTGTAGATTACTAAAATGGGTTGTTTAATTTTATGGTTAGCTAATCTAACGAAACACACTTATGAGCAGTTTTATATATGATTTTTTCGTACGTTGTTGTTGTAGGACTTTGATTTATTTTGTTGTTGTTGTAATAGGCGATTTATTCTTGCTATGTAGTTGTTTTTGTTTTTTTTTTTTATTTTTAGAAATAGAGACGCATGCTGTGGATAATAGTAGTGAAATGCGCGTCTTAAACAGGCAAACCTAGGATATGTTCTTATAGTATTCTTATAGGATAAGCATTTGATATGCGGGAATTTTTGTGTTGAAAACAGACACACATATTTTAATCGCTTAGTATTTTTTTCTTTTTTTTATACAGAGACATTTAGAAAATGCTATGATTAGATTTTGAACATGGTTATGTTCATGAATTTCAGTATGACTATATGGATTATGATGAAAATGGATGAAAAATGATGGATGATGGATATGGATAAAAATTTTATGACATGATTTTTTGTTGTAATTTGTTCTTGTAATGTATTTTCAAACTTCAGTGTTTTAAATAATATTTCTTTAAAGCTTATTATTATTGATTTTAAGTGTAGGAGATTTGTTTGATATGTTTTAGTTAGCCAATGAGCGATGAGTTCATGAATATGTGTTTGAGAAGAGAGATATTGAGAGACGCATGATATTGATAATGAAGTGTAGACATTAGAGGCTTGAGTAGGTAAATCTGGCTTCTGATTCATTTTCTTTTTTCCGCGTGTAGCCAAATCATAAGGTAGTCATATAATGTACTATATAAGCAAATAATCAAAACGTTATTTATATATTCGACCCTAAATACCCTACCCCCATACTCTACAACTTATCAAATCAACAAAAGACGGACAGACTGACAGAGGTAAAGGACAGACGGGTAGTGTAGAAGTAGCGACAGAGGATTCAGATGGCTGGTTGTATTTCTGGTGGGACTATGCTTAGCAGCACTTGTTGACATTGATAGAAAATTCTATTATTCATTTATAATGAGTATTGCTTGTCGTAATTTTCAGATCTTTAATACAAGTATAGATAGAATTTGAACTTACAACTAGAATAAGTTAATATGCACGTATAATGTTGTTGTTGACATTTTTAAGGCTAATCTAGAAAGAGACTGATGAAGCAGTAGAAGCGGCTTGTAGGAGTTTTGCTTTATTGTTCTTGTAGGAATTTGGTTTATGTTGTTGTAGTAGTAGACGATTTATTGTTGCTCTATTTTTGTGGTTTTTTATTTTTAGGAATAGCGACAGCTGCTGTTGATATTTAAGTAGTGATCTGCATGGCTTAAACAGGCAAACCTAGGATGCTGTTCCTCTTCTTCTTTTTTATTCGTTGTATAGGTTCTGTTAAGCATTTTATGTGGGTGTGATTTTTTTTATCGGCTTTTATTTTTTGTTTATACTTAGAACAGACATATAGAAAATATTATGAGTAAATTTTAAACATGATTGTTCAAGAACATCGTTTCATCAATTTTTAAATACCTATTTTATTAATAATAATAGTTTATAAAAATATTAAATACTTCATATCTGGTTTCGACATTCCTGAGGGCCGAGATGCTGCAGACGCCGCGCATTCGTTGCCTATCCGAGCAGAACTCACATATCACCGTGAGAAGTCAGGCAGCACAGCTGAGACGCAGCTACGGCGATATCGCAGCTGAAATGCAGTCAGCAATAACAGCGTCATGACCGCTGCAGAGCTCAGATGTCGCCGTGAGAAGTCTTGCAGCGCAGCTGAGCTGCAGCCAAGGCGGTCAGCAGTATCGCTGCCGAACTCTGGTGTCACCGTGGGAGCATCTGCCAGCAGAGTTGACACACCAAGGGAACCCAAATTATTAATTCTTCTTCTTCTTAACTTGTATATAAACTCTAGTCAATCAATAAATTATTATTGTTCCTCAGAAACAGTGAAAGACCTAAGATGCGATTGTTTTCATTAATTTTCATCCAGTGCTCCAGTGAATTCTCCAGCGGATTGTCCCTTCAAGTTCAAGTACTTGAAGTGACTTCAACCCAAACCCAAAGGACGTTCAAGGGTTCCATCATCACAGCAATTTGAAACAAGTTCAAGTGCTTGTTTCAAAACCCATTTATCTCTACCAATTCCTACAAGTTTATGCACTTGTAGGAATTATCAACTTGAGAAACTCAACATTTGGTGACCACGACGTGATCAATCCTTGGACGCTCACGAGAGAGGCGAACCAGCCAGCACCATGACTGATACCACTTCGTTCAAAGATTCCGTGTCACAGCAGCAGGACATCGGAAATGAGATCCAGCGAATCATCCGCAACTACAGAAAGGATCCTTCGGACAGGAAGACGTCAGCCGCGTACTATGAAGAGCGCTTGCAAAAGCTGACCGACGCATGGGAACAGTTCGACCAAGGAGATTATGACCTCCGCTCCCGAGAGGAGATGGAGCTAACCCATGAATACTTCACTAAGGATTACTACAAAAACATTAAGACACTAGTAGACCAATACACGGAAGTATTCACACAAGACCTGGAGACCTTGCACCAATACCAATCCCAACATCAAGAAATCCCAGCTGAAGTGTGTCCTAAACCAGTAGGCAACTCAGCCAGCACGAACAACTACGCAGCAGGAGGAACCGCGGTCATGTCTCTCATTCGCAAACAGTTTATATCAACATGGAGGAAAGTGTGCATGAGCAGCGTGGACTTTTGGCACATTCCTCCAACAACACAGTAGATACCAATCCACCCGTGCAACTGATCCCTTAAGTGTGTCACCACTTCAATTGCCGAAAGTGGTAATTCCGAAATTTGATGGGGATTACTTAAAGTGGAAGCAGTTTCACGACATGTTTAGTGAGATAATCCATACCAGAAGGATTCCGCCAATTCAAAAATTGTGGTATCTAAAAACTAACTTAACTGGCGAAGCGGAGAAACTCATTAGGCATGTGACGCTAGCAGAAAACAACTACCAATCGGCATGGGACACATTGAAAGACAGATACAACAATGTCCGTCTTCTGACTACGGCTATACTAGACAAGCTGCTAAGCCAACCCAAACATTCGGAGCCATCGGTTGCTGCATTGAAGGCGCTACATGAAACTACCAATGAATCGTTAGCGGTCTTAACTAACATCGGCCTCTGTACGGACTCCTGGGGTCCATTGCTGGTCCATCTTCTCATCAAAAAGATGGACCGAGCCACACATCTGAGTTTTGAGCAATCTTTGCTCAAACCCCGCGAATTACCATCATTGCAGCAGCTCCTCACATTTTTGGAAGGCCGATTCCAGTCGTTGGAAGCTGTCGGCCACAAAGACAAAGGCAAACCATTGCTGGCAATGACCACTTCCAGCATTCAACCAACTACGAGGTGCACTGTTTGTAACGACATAGCACATCCGTTATTCACATGTCAGAAATTCAAGAAATTACCTGTTAATGAAAGGATCAAGGTGGTAAAAGCAAACAACAGATGTTTCAACTGCCTAAAATAGAACCACACTGCCGCTCAATGTGGATCCGGAAATTGCACCAAGTGCAATAAGCGGCACAATACTCTGCTTCACCTGTCAACGGACGAGATCACAAGCAATACTTCCGCAAGCAACACGTCAGGGAGGACGATGGCTTCCCTGATAACAGCCTCCGTTGCACTTGCCACATCCAAAACTCCGAAAGGTGGATTTGTTGTATTAAATACCGCAAGAGTTAAGATTAGGGCAGACAATGGTACCACTGTCGAGTGCCGAGCATTGTTGGACTCCGGCTCTCAAGTCAATCTGGTGACAGAAAAGTTGGCTAATCAGCTTCAGCTACGACAAACTTGTGCATCAGCATTGATCGAAGGAGTCGGCAACAAAAGAAAGTCGATACAGAGGCGTGCCAACATCAGTGTAGAATCCACCCAAACGCCATTTAAGCTGCCAATAGAGGTCTTTATTCTGCCGCAGATACTCTCCAAGCTACCATCCCGTCCACTAGATATTTCAGCATGGCCTATTCCAAAAAATATCATTTTGGCTGACTCCCGATTCCACCTTCCCGGAATGGTATCATATGTTCTTCACCGATGAAAGAATTTCCCTAGGAGGCGAGTACCCAGTCCTCCAAAACAGTGTCTTTGGTTGGACCATATCGGGAAATATCACGGACGAGAAGACAGGCTCTACAACTTGTGCTCTCTTCACGGAAGAGAACCTGTCACGTCAAATTGAAAGGTTTTGGACATTAGAAGAGGCAGAGGGAGAGAAACCATCATACACAACAACGGAAAAACTCTGTGAAAATCATTTTTGGTTCCACACGACACGAAGCAGCGATGGGCGATTCGTGGTGAAGTTGCCGTTCCTCGATGAAACATCAAGACTTGGTGACTCCATACATATGGCCACAAATCGTTTTCTGGCTCTAGAGAGGCATCTTGATAAGGACCACGTCCTCAAGCAGAAATACAGGGATTTTATGACCGAATACGAAACTCTGGGCCATATGAGTAAAGTGACCAGCAGTTCGTCACCACGGTATTTATTCCACACCACTGTATCAAAGGATCCGAGAGCAGATCTTTAAAATTCAGAGTAGTCTTCGACGCTTCGGCCAAAACATCAACGGGATTAGCATTAAATGATATAATGCATACCGGACCAGTCCTCCAGTGCGACCTCTTTACAGTACTGCTTCGCTTCCGACTACCAAAATTTCTTTTTACCGCTGATATCGAGAAAATGTATCGGCAAATCTTGATACATCCTGATGACAGACGATATCAACTTATTATTTGGAGAAACAACGTGGCCGATGAGTTGCAAACATACCAGCTTAACACGGTTACGTATGGCACGAGAGCAGCGCCATATTTGGCGATAAAGTGTCTTCATCAGCTAGCAGCAAAACACGAAGCCACCTACGCACACGGGGCAAAAACAATCAAAGAAAATTTTTATATAGACGATTGCCTGAGTGGCGCCGATAGCCTCACAGTAACGCTAGAGCAAAAGACGCAAGTAATCGACATCTTAAAAAGTGCAGGGTGCAAGCTCCGAAAATGGTGTGCCAACAATCCAAAATTATTGTCAGATATCCCAGCTGCAGATCAGGAAACACAACTGGATTTTAATGACGACGCCACATGCGCCATAAAAACATTGGGTCTCACGTGGTTTCCAAAAGATAACACCTTCGGCATCAAGGCGAATCTCACGGAGCATGCGCGAACAACTAAACGAACCGTAGTGTTAGATGTTGCCAAAATATTTGATCCATTGGGTTTCCTGGCCCCCATTGTGGTGATTGCGAAAATATTTATCCAAGAGCTATGGCATAATAAGGTTGCATGGGACGACGAGCTTCCTTCAGCTTTACGCAGTAAGTGGAACTCGTATAGGGATAGCTTGCAACACCTCAACAACATTAAGCTCAATCGACATGTGTTCCAAAATAATCCAAGACCATCTTTTCAACTTCATGGTTTCGCTGACGCGTCAGAAAAAGCTTATGGCGCGGCAGTATATGTGAGATTCATTAATGCAGAGGGAGTAATTGTGGTACGGCTGCTCTGCTCCAAGTCTCGAGTGGCACCCGTGAAACAACAAACCTTGCCAAGGCTGGAGCTATGCGCAGCCGTCTTATCTACACAATTGATACATCGCATAAAAACCGACTTAAGTACAGAATGTGTACCGGTTTTTCTGTGGACGGATTCCGAAATTGTTTTGTCCTGGATCAAATATGCGTCGTCATCATTTCACACTTTCGTCGCGAACAGAGTCGCCACAATACAGCGATTAACCCTGACTGAACAATGGCGTCATGTTAAATCAGAAGACAACCCGGCGGATTTGATCTCAAGAGGAATGTCAACACAACAGTTTAAAACATGCAACTTGTGGTTTTTCGGACCAATCTTCTTACATAAAAAAACGTCCACATGGTTGCAAGAGCACAGAATGGCAACAATCTAAGAGACAGACCAAGAAAGAAAGTTCAAGGTCGTAGCTCTACATACATGCGAGGTTGACGAAGAATTTCCGTACAAGATCAACAACAAGAACTCATTTCCAGTCTTGCTACACATAGTAGCATACGTTCAGCGGTTTATCCGACATACCAAGATTCCAAAATCGGAACGAATCAATGAGATTATTCCTACACCTCAAGAGTTAAGAAAAGCGCTGGCAACGATTATCCGCATCATGCAACGTTCGGACTTCGAAGAAGAAATTAAATCATTGAAAGGACACATTCCTCTGAGGAGAAATAGTCAACTTTCAAGCGTCAATCCACTCTTAGATGATGAAGGTCTTCTTCGGGTGGGAGGCTGTCTGGAGTCTTCAGCCCTTTCGTACGATGCAAAGCTTCCAATCATTCTTCCCTATAACGATCCGTTGACCAAACTTCTAATAAAATGGTTCCACGAAGAGCATCTTCATTGCGGCGCACAGACATTGGTGGCTCAACTACGTCAACGATTTTGGCCAATCAAGGCAAAAACAATGGCAAGATCAGTGGTACAGCACTGTGTACGCTGTACACGAGCAAGACCTCAACTCTACAAGCAAGTAATGGGAGGTCTGCCATCTTCAAGAACTCTTCCAGCACGACCTTCTATAAATTCAGGAGTGGACTTCTCAGGACCGTTCTGGATCCACTTTTAGCTCCGTGGGAAAAGGCCACAAAAGGCGTCCCTATTTTGCTGCTTCAGCACCAAGGCGGTCCATCTGGAACTGGCAAGTGATGGGATGTCTGAAGCGGTTTATTGGGCGCAGAGGTCACTGCAGCAATCTATACTGTGACAATGCAACCAATTTTGTTGGAGCAAGAAACAAACTAGATGAGCTGCATGACAGCATTTATTCAACAAAAGGGCAATCGCAGATAACGAGTGCTTGTAGCAACAAGGGAATACAATTTCATTTCATTCCGCCAAGGGCGCCGCACTTCGGAGGGCTGTGGGAATCCGCAATCAAGAGTGCCAAACATTTATTCATCAGAAGCTCAGGCAAGGCTTCATTAACCTACGAAGAATTAGAGACTCTGATGATAGAAATTGAAGCCATCCTGAACTCAAGACCACTGACCCCAGTTTCAGACGACCCAAATGATCTGAGTTGTCTAACACCAGGACATTTTCTCATCGGTGAAGCGCTGACTGCACAAACAGATGCTACGGCTTCGCCCACCAAGGCATCTCTTCTGACAAGATGGAAGTTAGTGTCACATCTGAAATATGTATTTTGGCTTCGATGGGCGACGGAGTACTTGACTGAATTGCAATCGAGAAACAAATGGAAAGAACGGTGTCGAAACGTCACACCTGGAACCATGGTTATCATCAAGGACGAAGGGATGCCTCCTCTTACATGGCCACTTGGAAGAGTCGTCAAGTTATACACGGGTCCGGACAATGCTGTTCGGGTCGCAGATATAAAAACAAAAAATGGTACCATAAAATGAGCAATTCATCGACTGGCTCTATTACCAATCGATGATAATGCGTCAGCACCATTCACCACCACAGCAGAAGACCTACCAACTCATCGCGATGACACACCTTGCACATCTAAACGAAAGACACAGGCATCAAATCAACACGGCAGAAGCGATAACGACGCTTCTACCAACCCAAAAGAAGCACGTCTCCTATGAATCTCCACTCAACTACATTCACCTCAAGCCTCCCCCAGAAGAAATAACGACCACAATATCCACTCAGTACCACAAGAGATATCAGCCTGAGGATCATGAACTACACTCTCTGCAGCGTGTTCTGATAACTTTAAAACACAATTTCCACAAGGAAGTACGTCCCCACGGCATCCATCACTACACTTTGGGATACGCAAATCTGGTTCTTATCCTTGCCATCATCACCCTCGTCCTCATCAACCAGCATAAGAGAAGCAAAGATGCAAAGGAAAGGAGACGGGGCATACCACAACCTGCGCCGAGAAATCCTGATCAATTCAGCATCAACATATAATTGAATAATCATTCAACGGGGGAGAATGTTCAAGAACACCGTTTCATCAATTTTTAAATACCTATTTTATTAATAATAATAGTTTATAAAAATATTAAATACTTCATATCTGGTTTCGACATTCCTGAGGGCCGAGCTGCTGCAGACGCCGCGCATTCGTTGCCTATCCGAGCAGAACTCACATATCACCGTGAGTCAGTCAGGCAGCGCACCTGAGACGCAGCAGTCGTCGCGCCGTCGCTGCCTATACGAGCAGAACTCACATATCACCGTGAGAAGTCTGGCAGCGCACCTGAGACGCAGCAGTCGTCGCGCCGTCGCTGCCTATACAAGCAGAACTCACATATCACCGTGAGAAGTCAGGCAGCACAGCTGAGACGCAGCTACGGCGATATCGCAGCTGAAATGCAGTCAGCAATAACAGCGTCATGACCGCTGCAGAGTTCAGATGTCGCCGTGAGAAGTCTTGCAGCGCAGCTGAGCTGCAGCCAAGGCGGTCAGCAGTATCGCTGCCGAACTCTGGTGTCACCATGGGAGCATCTGCCAGCAGAGTTGACACACCAAGGGAACCCAAATTATTAATTCTTCTTCTTCTTAACTTGTATATAAACTCTAGTCAATCAATAAATTATTATTGTTCCTCAGAAACAGTGAAAGACCTAAGATGCGATTGTTTTCATTAATTTTCATCCAGTGCTCCAGTGAATTCTACAGCGGATTGTCCCTTCAAGTTCAAGTACTTGAAGTGACTTCAACCCAAACCCAAAGGACGTTCAAGGGTTCCATCATCACAGCAATTTGAAACAAGTTCAAGTGCTTGTTTCAAAACCCAGTTACGACCCAGCAGTCGTCGCAGCAGACGCAGCAGTCGTCGCGCCGTCGCTGCCTATACGAGCAGAACTCACATATCACCGTGAGAAGTCAGGCAGCACAGCTGAGACGCAGCTACGGCGATATCGCAGCTGAAATGCAGTCAGCAATAACAGTGTCATGACCGCTGCAGAGTTCAGATGTCGCCGTGAGAAGTCTTGCAGCGCAGCTGAGCTGCAGCCAAGGCGGTCAGCAGTATCGCTGCCGAACTCTGGTGTCACCATGGGAGCATCTGCCAGCAGAGTTGACACACCAAGGGAACCCAAATTATTAATTCTTCTTCTTCTTAACTTGTATATAAACTCTAGTCAATCAATAAATTATTATTGTTCCTCAGAAACAGTGAAAGACCTAAGATGCGATTGTTTTCATTAATTTTCATCCAGTGCTCCAGTGAATTCTACAGCGGATTGTCCCTTCAAGTTCAAGTACTTGAAGTGACTTCAACCCAAACCCAAAGGACGTTCAAGGGTTCCATCATCACAGCAATTTGAAACAAGTTCAAGTGCTTGTTTCAAAACCCAGTTATCTTTACCAATTCCTACAAGTTTATGCACTTGTAGGAATTATCAACTTGAGAAACTCAACAATGGGTCATCTAGTTAATCATGGATGATATGGTTTCATGAATATATTATGACATGGTGTCTTTTTCTTTTAATTTGTTCTTGTAGTATACTTTTGAATTTCAGTGTTTTAAATAATATTCCTTTAGCGCTGATTATTATTGCTTTTAGGTGTAAGATATTTGTTTGATCCTGTTAGATAGTTAATGAGCGATGGGTTTGTAAATATGTCTTTGAGAAAAGAGATATTGTTGTTGTTTGAAATTTTAGAAATGAATTTGTAATTAAATTTTGTTTATATTATTAAATTTTTGGAAACAAAGCCTGTTGACATTGAAGTACAGACATGAGAGGCTTGAGTTGGTAAAGCTAGGATGCTTACTCTTATTTTCTTTTTCTTCTTCTTTTTTATTACTATTATTATTAGTTCTAATTCTGTTTCTTTTTAGTATAGTGTTTTCTTCTCCGTATAGCCGAACCATCAAAATAGTCATAACAAAATTTAGCTTAAAACATATGTTTGTCTAAGAAAGCCTTATATCTATGATATGAACAAAGTTTAGACTAAATGATAACAATTTCTTATTTCAATATTAAGTGCCAGGGATTATGTACCTTAAATAATTTCTCTTGTAAAGAATGGTAATGAAGCAACAAAATAGCTGATTGATTTAAGCTTAACTATAACTTTTTATGTTTTAGAATGAACAATAAGAATTTTCTTTGTGCGATAAAATCTGGCTATTAGTTAGGAATATTATATATTATATAGTCTATAAATAACCGAAAATGATATTTAAATATTCGACCCTAAACACCCTCCAACCAACCACCATTCCAACATATTAAACTGGATCTAATCTCTATGATATTTCAACTTATAAACAGAAGTCTTAGATACACAAATAGATTACAATAATAAACTACATTTATACATGTATATGTCCTATCTTAAAGCAGGGTAGAGAACTGCCATATCCACACTCTCGCCGGGAACAGTCCTCCTGTCGACTATCGGCTTGAACTGCTTTTGCCGCTGTCGTCTCGCGGTTGACACAATGAGGAAACGTTTCTTTTCTTGACACTGGCTTTGTGCTGGAACAATTTCAAAATCAAGCGTGTCGTGTCTCCTTGGCGATTGACGTGAGAATGAGACGTTCTTTTCCTTTCTTTTGGCGCTGGAGTAACTTTAAATTCAAGAGTGTCGGCTTAGCTATCTTTGTGTTAATACAACTTCAAACTCAAGCGTGTCGTGAATTATGCAATCCGCGGTAATCTTTACATTTATTAACCGACGTTGCTCAGGAACTTGTGTAGCCAATTGACCAAATCATCAACTTTTGAATGATTTCAATATTTTGTTATATTTCGCAACGTGTATTACTAGGTTCAACTTTGGTTTATACTTTTGTTTTAAATTATTTTTCTACACGACCCACACTCTACAGCTCCAGCAATCCATAAGACTCTTCCTTCGTGATTTTTATTCTTTTTCATCTCCGTATTATGTCCGAAGCTTAAACTACCGTTGCTTGTCTAAAACTTGGTTTTTTCTCCAAAATACCCTTTTTGCAACTCTTCCCAATGCCCTATTCTACTAGACGTTAAAATACCCTGCATTACCTACATTTCTTTCACCTGACAGGTGTTCGCTATATTTTCTTCTGCACTCTAGGTGGAGCTTCTTCATTCATCTTACCAGCCGCCTGCAACAAAATATAATGCAAATAGATATAAACACCAATTCTTACTATAATCAGTCGCCAGATAAAGGCTCGACAATGATATAGCCTGCAACAAAATATAATGCAAATAGATATAAACACCAATTCTTACTATAATCAGTCGCCAGATAAAGGCTCGACAATGATAAGAGAAACCATCTTTAGAAACCAACAACAAGGGGCTTTGAGCTTAAGGAGATCAGACTCTAATCAATTCAAAAATAAATATTGTAGATTTCCCAATTAAATTAGTTGCCACGGCACATGAACCAGTGACAACTGTAGGGAAAAATGCTGATATTGCCTCGGCACTTGAACCGTAGACAATTGCTGGAGAATAGAATGAAAAACACTGTGTTGTTTGCTTCAAAACCTTATTCTGATTTTATTAATTAAAATTTACCGCTTATATGTGCAATTTATGCTTACTATACACTTTGATACAATTTGAGTTTGCAGTCGCAGTTGGCTTCGTTCTCTGCTTGCGCCAAATACTGCCGCGTCGACTGGAGGGCATTGCACCTGGGCGTTGAACTCAACGGTGACTGCAACTAACGTGCGATATATCGGGTGACAAGATCAGCGACCGCAATATGCAGAATATGCAGAATGTCTGCACAGCATATTTCGGCATTGTCGTATGTTTGGGGCTGGTTCATTAGTCGCTGATTTTTTGACGAGTTGAACATTCTCCCCGCCATTGACTGTAGGTCAATTAGATGACGGTGGTTACGAATGTCCCTTCATTTCCTGGCTGCTGATTATTTCGTGGGTGAGGAACTGGCTGATGCTCTTTAGGTGGGTTTGGACATCAAGCTACCTTCCAACTGGTAACCCGTCTAACACATCGGTTTAGGCAAACAATAAGACCGAGAACAATGACTAACGTTAGATCTAGATATCCGATTAATCGGTTGTGGTCGCTGTTGGTTTAAAGCCGCCTGGGTAACGTCATCAACTCTGAGGTGTTAAGTAGTCCATGTAAGGTCTCCAATAACTAATATATCCAATAAGGTCTTGTTGACTTGTGTCCAATAATGATCCTCATGGTTGTCTTCGAGAATGGACTGTCTAGGTTCAGCTATTTCTGATATAGTGCCAAAACTTGTATATGAACCGCTAGTTTTGGTGGCAATAGATCGGCTTCCGAGTAACATTGACACTTCTGAGAATGCACCCGGGATTGATAGTTAGTAGTCCTGATCCTTTCAGTGATTGCTGTGACACTTCTTCGCCGCAGATGACGGTCAGTTGGGTATCATCCTTGAGAGCGAACATCCATTGATTTTCTGATCTTGTTTTTATCCATACTTCCTGTCTTGCACGTGTAAATTCGCAAAGCAGCTTAGTTTGATTGTTGAATAAGCTGATTTCACAAGCACATACTTCTGAACCCTTTTGGTAAATGGGTTGAGTGTTCGGACATAAATATACTTGCTCAGCGACTACTTGACATTGATTCAAAATTTCTGCATCTGTTGGGAAGTATTTGTCTCGATGAAGAGTTATTGCTAGTATAGGTGTCGACAGCCTGATGGCGATCATCGTGTTGTTGACAAATGTTGGAATTGGTATCAACCGAAACAGATTGAAATACTCTGCACTTCGCAGTGGAAGAGTGACTCTAAATATGACACTGTTTTCTGAGACGGCGGCCTGAACTGTCATTAATTTGTAGATGGATAGTAAGTCACTTGGATCTCCTACTAGTTCTGTATTTGGTGGCAAATGTCCTCGTATTCTGCGCACTTCAGTCTCTAATTGTGCTGAGGAAAGCAATAACGGACTAATTTGTCCATGATGAGCATTAGTGAGGACACTGATTAGTGCTGACTGAATTTGTTGTATGTTTGAAGATGCTAATGACAATTCTAGTCCAACTAATGTTAGCAACTGGAAGACTTTTGCTTCCTGTTTTTCTTCTTCAATTTTTTGTATCCGATTGGTGATGGTGGTAAGTTTAGTTTCAAATCGCCCAAATGTTCTGGCGGCTTCTTCCTGGTCCCTTTTCATGGTGTTTAATGTTGAATCGATGATCGAGGTCTGATTTTTTAAACATTGTAGCAAATATTCTTCGTTGGTTTGCACGTTCATGATGGTTTTGGACAGTTGGTTGGCATAGTCATCATCGAGTATGCCAAAGAGAGCGTTAGCGACATTTCCTACTACGTTCAATGCTCCTCTTTTTTGCCGGTGCCGGTTCAACAGGTTGTCACTTAAGTGCAGTTCCCCTTCCATGTGTTGGAAATGTGCAACGAGATCTTCACATAGAGGCTGCTGCTGCAACGATTTACATAAATGTTCGAGAGTTCTTGTTCCATTGTTGAGGGCCTTAAGTTCGAGCTGAATTGGAATCAAGTTATAAAAGACAATCAAATTCCAGTTGCTTGACACGATGTAGCTGGTTCCCATTTGTTCAAAGTGAATTCCTGTGATTTGGTCGAAATTATGGATTGTAATAGATTGGCACATTGCCACTGGTAATATCAGCAATATCATTAATACTGATAAAAGACCAAGATGATTTGACCCTATCCGTCGTCTTTTAGCGCCTTGACTACCGGAAGCTTCATCGTTGTTGACTCGAACCTGACTAGGACGCGGCGATGTCACCTCTGGTGGTGGTAGATCTGTCTCCACTGGAAGCGGTGCCAGTTTATGGATTGGCCTTTTTAATACACCTTTTGCGGTTTGAACGCCTGCCACTCTTACTTGATTGTCGTGGCCTGGATACGTTTTTAGGATTCTCCCTAATGGCCATTGCAGTGAAGCAGTGTGATCTTCTTTCATGATGACCATCATTCCAGCTTCGATATTCTTTCTTGAATCCTTCCATTTGTTTCGGTATTGCAATTCGCTTAAATACTCCTGAGAGCATCGTTTCCAGAATTCGTGCTTGAGATGAGAAACCAATTTCCATCTCGTGAGTAACGACGACCGAAGAGGTGCTGCTATCGTGTCGACCGGTGCGGTCAGAGGTTCTCCAATTAAGAAATGGCCTGGAGTGAGGATGCTTAAATCATTGGGATCACTGGAGATAGGCGTCAGTGGGCGTGAATTTAAGATAGCTTCGATTTCCACCATCACTGTTTCTAATTCTTCATAAGTGAGATGCGCATTAGCCGTGCTTCTTACAAACAGATGTTTTGCGCTTTTAACAGCCGCTTCCCACAATCCGCCAAAGTGAGGAGCTCTTGGCGGTGTGAAATGGAAATTAATTCCCTTGTTACTACATATTTTCGTGATACTCTGTTTGGACCTTTCCGAGTGGACAACGTCCATTAAATCCGCCAACTGATACTTGGCCTTTTTTTTTTGTTTTTTGTTCAATTCTGTACCCTTGGTTAGTTTGCTGATGTCATCTTTGAAATCGAACGCTTGAATGGCTCGCAAAATGGTAGTAAGCGCTCTTCTCTGCTCGACTGCTGTGGTGGGTATCTCCATCTCGCGGTTCTCATTTTTGGTCCTACTGTGCTCAATGAAGCGATGCACATATGCGATTTCATGAATTAGCGTTTGAAACGACTCATGGTGATTGATGCTGTATACCAGATCTGTCATGCTGGAGTTGGATACGATCATTACCGTAGCATTTCTTTTCTTCACTTCCTTGTCATCTGGATTAACCGTTTTTGCCTGGTAGTTTGCTAACCAACTTGACTCCCGTCCATGCAAGAAGAACGGACCATAAAACCACAGGCTACATTCATGAAAACGTGCCGGTAATAGTCCTCGAAACCGTAAATCCGCAGGGTTGTTCTTAGAAGCCACATGCCTCCACTGCTGAGGTGTAGACGAATTGTGTATTGTCGCTACTCGATTAGCAACAAAGGTATGAAATGATGATGACTGTGCATTTATCCATGCGAGCACAATCTCTGAATCTGTCCAATAGAATGTTGGTGTATTCATTAGGTTTAGATCCCTTTTGACTCTGTCGACAAGTCTGACACACGTGACTGCTCCGCATAATTCTAGTCGAGGCAAGGTTTGTTTTTTCGAGGGTGCCACTCGAGATTTGGCGCAAATCAATCGGATATACGTAATGTTATCCTTGCTTGATCGTAGGTAAATGGCAGCTCCATATGCCTTTTCGGAAGCATCGCAGAAGGCATGTAGTTGAACAGAATTGTCTATTCCATGTGGCAGCACCCGCCTGTCGAATTTTGTATTTTTTAAATCTGCTAAGCTATTCCGAAATCTTGTCCATTTGTCATGGCACTGTGGTGGCAAGTCTTCGTCCCATGAAAGTTTGGCCTGCCATAATTCTTGTATGATCATTTTAGCGCAGTAGTAGGTATATGTATGTTCTGGGACAACTGAAATTTGGGTGCTATTGGGTGCTATGCGTTGTGTGTGTTAGAGTGAGATGGCGCTATACGGTTGTGTGGGAGGGAGTGAGAAGGAGGTATAAATATGGACGGACGGACACCGGGAGGGAGGGAGAGGAAGGGGCGGAAGGGAGAGGAAGGTGAGGAAGGGCGAGGAAGGGGAGGGAGAGTAAGGGGGGAGGAGGGGAAGGGGGAGGGAAGAATGGGGCGTGGCAAAACTTGGCGTGTCAAAAGTGGTTGTGTCAAAACTGACAGACAGACGGACATACATACAGACGGACAGACAAACAGACGGACATACAGACAAACAGACGGACATACATACAGACGGACATACATACAGACGGACCGACAGACATACATAGCTCAGCGTGATGACTGTTGTGAGTGTGGTGTGTTCCTCTGCCTTGATCTCTGCCCGCTTGTGTATCGTTTGTGGTACTTGAGATTTTTGTTTTTGCACAGAATCATAATGTAAACAAACGCAATTAGTCATTTATAACATGTACGAATTTGTTTGCATATTGAACTTTGAATGGATGCGGATGGCTGGGTAGTAGTTTTGCTATGTTGTTGTTGCTGTTCTCATTTGATTGCTTTTCATCATTTTGCTATGTGGTTGTTGTAGATTTAGTAAATGAGTTATAGGCATTTCAAGTGGTCGGCTGGCTTGCGATCACACTTATTGAATGTACATACATATATTAATACAATTATTTCAATCTCGGAATTGGTTGACATTTTCGTTACTTTCTTTTTACGATTATTTTCTCATGGTCTGATAGACAGACGGACACACATACAAACATATGGACGGACAGACTAACAGACGGACATACATATAGACGGACAGACAAAGGGCCGAATAGACTGATGGAGAGTGAACATACACGAATTAAATTCTTCATAAATTCAGTGTCGAAGCTAGCTTGGAGATCAGCTTGATGGCAAAAGTGGTTGGTGGGAAGAGGGAATGGGGAAAGTGTAGTGTGGGAAGACGGACAGACATAGTGAATATGTACGAATTAATATTCTTTTATTTATTTTGTTCTTGTTCTTGTAGGAGTTTGGCTTATGTTGTTTTTGTATACGATTTATTCTTGCTGTGTTGTTTTATTTTTAGGAATAGAAACGCTTGTTAATGATATTGAAGTGTAGACGAGAGGATTGAATGGGTAAACCTAGGATGCTCCACTTATTCTCTTTCTTCATTGTATAGCTTCTGTTCGAACAAGCATTTGATGTCCGTGCGAGAAGAGTTAATACGAGTACAACAAATTTAGGGATTTCTTTTTATACATATGAAGTAATATTTTGGCGAAGATGTACAATGTTTATGCTTTTGCGTTAGGAATATGCTTGGGTATGCTATGCTTGTTTTTCTTTTATTTAATATAGTTGTTATTTTATTTCTTTTCGGATATAGATTTTTTTCTTGTTATATAGTATAGGTACTAAATGTACATTTCAAATGAACTTTGGTTTGTAGCCTCATAGGTTCTTACTAATACGTGTTATTTTTATTTTATGGTTAGCTGACTATATGGATTAATGAAAATTTGATGACATGATTTTTGCTATAATTTGTTTTGTAATATATTTTTTAATTTCAGTGTTTTAAATAATATTTCTTTAATTCTAATTATTATTGATTTTAGGTGTAAGAGATTTGTTTGATATGGTTTAGTTAGTTAATGAGCGATGGGTTAGTAAACATATCTTTGAGAAAAGAGATATTGAGAGACGCATGTTATTTGTATTGAAGTGTAGACGTGAGAGGCTTGAGTTGGTAAATCTAGGATGCCATTCTTACTCTTATTTTCTCTTTCTTCTTCTTCTTTTTCTTGTTCTTGCTCTTTTTTCCCCCAATACTATTATTATTGCGTCTTATTCTTTTTGTTTTTTGCACGGAATCATAATGTAAACAAACATCCATAAGCATAAAATTAGCTACATCGAGAATAAAGGGTCAATTGTAAAAGTGTCGTCAAAGCGTAAAGATCGAATTTTTAATTAAAGAAAAGTGTTCTAAAAGTTGCAGTTGTAAAAAGTTGCTCATTTTTCTGAAAAAAGTTAAATACAATATTCAAAAAGTTAATAAAATATTAACAAATTCTATAAACAAATTTAATAACAATTAAAAGAACGTGAACTATTTTTAACAAGAACAATCAAGTGAAAATTCTGAAAAAAAGTAAAAGTGAAAAACTTAAATATACTACTGAATTCCTGGAATTTATTAAAATTGCATTAGTTGTCGATTATATTTAGAAAAAAAACAATAAACATGCAATTCATCTGCGAAAAATGTGCGGCTTGTTTCACAGCAAAACGTAGCTTAGTTCGCCACGTAAGAGTCAAGCATGAGAATTTGGTCTTCAAATGTAACAACTGTCAAGCAACATTTGATAGACAATATAAATTAGAAGAGCATAAAAATAAGTCTCATAAAAATGGAGGATCTAGTAGCTCGGCGGAGGTAAATATCCTACAACGAACTACGTCATATTGCTCAGGATGTCAACAACATATTGAATTGAAAAACTGGGCTTATCACATTAGAACAAACGCGCACAAGCGAAAATGTTGTGTTCCGGCAAGCGGCAACAAGTTGAAATATTTAAGAGATACTTTTAACGAGAGAATAGAGTCTCTCATCTACGAAAATAAGGATGAAAGTACTCTCATCGCAGAAGCATTCTTCCAGAAAGGAAAACCTGACATAATACTAGAGCTAATTAACAACCTCGAAAAGCATTTGGCGTTTAAATTTAATTTGGAGTTGTTCTGCGAATTCACCAAAACATCTGACGACAAGCCCATAGTTGAAATAAAATCATTTCAAACAAAAATGAGGATAGTTCAGTTTCCAAATCAGCTAGACCAGATTCTAGACCAAAAATTTGAAAGCTTGTTAACTAAACTGACAGAGTTCCAGGAAAGAGACAGTGGCTGGGCTCTCGCCAAAATATGTCACCTAGAAATAAATATTAACCAGTACAGGCCAATAAAAGGTTCGTCCTATCTGCCTCTACCGAAAGTCTTGGATAAGAAGAAAGCATGCATTAATATTAAAAACGATGACGAATACTGCTTCAAGTGGGCAATCATTGCTGCTCTGAGTCATACCGACTACCATCCAGAAAGACCCCAGAACTACAACATTGAAAATATAGCGTCCAATATAATAACACTACCAAACGGAATTGTTGTTAAGTTTGAGAGATTAACATCTCCTCTACCGCTCACAGAGATTTCGGAATTTGAACGGATAAATAATAATATAAGTGTAAATGTCTTCGGATTTGATGAAGAGCTTGCGGCTATAATAGGACCATTTTATAGCACTCAAGCTGAAAAACCACACCACATCAACATGCTTCTTATCCAAGACTTGGAGCTTTCACATTACGTGTGGATTAAATCTATTTCAAGGTAAATATTGTTCAAATTTCATATCACATAGTATATTAAATCTTTAAATTTTAATATGTTAGTACTCAATAAACTTCAACTCTCTCTCGGTTGTTTACCTTGACGTGGTGGGAGGGCTTAAGTAGGATCAAAGACCCACGGGACTGGACAGTTCCCTGGTGAGACACCGAAAACTAAAATTCAACCAGGGGTTGGGTCAAGGTGTCAACCGTACCGTGCCGATGACCGACCAGGCTGGGGACCCCTAAATAGCCCAGTCTCTAACGGCGGACTGCGGATACCTGGCGACCTCCGCTTTTAATCAGCCTTGTCCACGCAGCGGGGGCTCTGCGTGGATTGACCTCCTTTCCCCCGTACTCGTGGGAACAAAATGAATGAAACCAACAACAAACAAAAACAAAACAATGAAGGGGAACAGGTTATATCTGCACCCTTCTCTCAGCCTGCGGCTGAAAATCTCGCCCCCGATGAACGGATAGTACGTTCCTTGGGGGCTGAATGTGCAGAACGGCATACACGCTCTGCACATTTATCGAGTGACGAGTCATCTGTCACATCTGCCGACGCCGCCCTAACGGAAGAAATCGACAGAAGCGTTATAGCCTCTGACGAAGAAACCGTTAAGGAACTGGATGTTGGCAAGCTAAGTATCAAACGGAAACGTTTGAGAACGGCTCAACGGAAGAAACTCCGTGCCCTTATGACGGATGGCACGTCATACAAAGACGCTCTGGAGAGAGTCCTTGAGGGACCTTCCGTTAACCCTGAAACCGTCGGACCCATCGTATCCAAAAGGAAACGTTCTGACGGTGACAGCCCGACAGAGCCCAGCAAAAAGAACCGACCAAATGTTCCCTCCTATGCGGAGGTTGCTGGTGCCCTGTCAGTAGGTATAGTGCCGGTGGACTTTCCGGCCAGCCATCTAACTGGCGAGCAACAGAAATCTGTGGAGGAAGCCATCATTGGAGAGCTGCATAAGGCTCCCACTGATGGGCCCCAATACAGATTTATTGGTTGCTCCTTTAAACCAGGATGGCTGGTTGTGAGGTGCGCTGACACTACTACTAGGGACTGGCTGGTCGGGACCGCATTGGCTATCGAACCATGGGCTGGAGCCAAGCTACGTGTGATGGAGGGGGATGACCTCCCAAAACCACACGTGGCCACGGCGCACTTCCCTGGCAAGAAAACTAACGTGGAGGAGATCATGCGAGTCCTCAACGTACAAAACCGGGTGCTGCCGACAAAGGAGTGGAAGGTACTCCGTACGGTAGCAAGCGAGGGCGGCTTGACTCTCACCATCTCGATGGATGAAGGTTCAGCTAAAGCTGTTCGAGATTTGGACTGCCTCCCCTACTTCAACCTGGGGAGGGTGGCGTTCAATTTCAAGAAGAGACCCTCGGGGACAGCTATGGCTGGAAAAGGGGGGGATGGGAGGAAGGTCAGTCCTTCCTCAAATCCCATCCTGGGGTTTGCCGTGGCCGAAAAGGGTAGGGATGTGAAAAAGGACAATCCTTCTTCACACCCCTCCCTTGGGCCCACGGCAACAAATCGGCATCTACTGGTGAGACCAGAGGACGATGAAAGGGCAGGTACATCCGCCTCTTTCGGAATCGGTGGCGCTCCACCCTCCAGAACAGGACTGAGTAAACAGCCCCAAAAGTTGTCCTGGAAGGGTGGGCCTAGTGTCCCAAGGAAGCCCCCAACTCGTGATCTGCCACTGAACCTCTCAACCCAGAGACGCTCGGAGCGCGGAAGAGGACGGGGGGGAAAGAGGGGGGCACATGCCACCAACAAACCGACACGATGAAGGTTGTACAAATCAACCTTCATCATGCCAAGGCTGCAACCGCCGTCTTGGCGCACAACATGTCCAGCAGCCAGCTGGATGTGGCACTGGTGCAAGAGCCGTGGACCTGCAAGAAAGGGAAAATCCTTGGACTCTCGCTGCCCACAGGTAAGTGCTTGTATGCGGCAACTAGCAGACCAAGAACCTGCATTATTTTTAATAATAATATCAACTTCTTTCCTTTGACAGAGTTTCTAACGATGGATCTGACTGCAGCTAGGGTGAGAAGCGGCTCCAGGGAGGTAATCGTGGCATCAGCGTATTTCGCTGGTGACAGTCCTGATTGCCCCCCTGACGAAGTGGTGAGGCTCATGGAGTATAGCAGAAAGACCAAGACGGATGTCGTTCTTGGCTGCGATGCCAACGCCCACCACACCATCTGGGGAAGCACCAATACAAATAGCAGAGGTGAGTCACTTCTAGAATTTATAAACAGTTATAGTTTAGGCATTTGTAATATAGGAAATACACCGACCTTTATGACAATAAACAGGAGAGAAGTGCTTGATTTGACACTGACCTCCAACACCCACTCTAATCTCATATATAACTGGCGGGTGTCAGACGAGCCGTCTATGTCTGATCATAGACAAATTCGGTTTGAGCTTGGATATGCCAGTGGAGTAAGAGTAACCCCATATCGACAGAAAAAGAACACGAACTGGGAAGCATATAGCGAACAGTTACGTGATCTAGTCGTCGATATAATACCCTCAAGGGTCGATACTGTAAGCGGATTGGAGGTTGCAACGGAATTCGTTGGCCGCGCCATCATAACGGCCTTTGAGGATAACTGCCCGCTCAAATCCAAGAGCATAAACAGGAAAACACCATGGTGGAATGGGCATTTAGCAATCCTTAGGAAGAAAGTTAGGAGGCTGTTTAACAGAGCCAAACGGAACAACGATTGGCCTACTTACTCGGCAGCCCTAACTGAATACAATAAGGAAATCAGGAAAGCCAAGAAGGAATCCTTCAGACAGTACTGTGATCAGATCGCAGATGCCCAAGCGGGATGTCGTCTGATAAAGATTTTGGCTAAGGATAAAGACACCCCTATTGGCGCATTGTCCAAAAATGGTGGCGGTTTCACTCTCGACAAGAGAGAGAGCCTGGAAATTCTGCTCAGCACGCATTTCCCAAATTCAGTCATACTGGAACAGCCCAATCATTCTCCTGAAAGGCAGGTTAGTCAACCATCCAGGGAAGATTGGAGAGTTGGGAATCGAATCTGTAGCAGGCATGCAGTTAGGTGGGCTGTTTCTTCGTTTAAGCCTTTTAAATCGCCTGGGGAAGATGGCATCTTCCCGGCATTGCTGCAATATGGAGCTGATTCGTTGGCACCAATATTGCGCAAAATCTATAGCTGTAGTCTCGCTTATGGCCACATCCCATCAGCTTGGAGAACAGTATTAGTTAGGTATCTACCCAAAACAGGCAGAAATGACGGGCACAACCCAAAATCTTTCCGCCCAATAAGTCTAATGTCCTTCGTTCTAAAAGGACTAGAAAAACTAATTGACAAGTTTATCAGAATTGATATACTACAATTTAAGCCCCTATCTAATGAGCAACATGCTTATGCCAAAGGGAAATCTACGGAGACGGCGCTAAATGAAGTAGTGACGAAAATTGAAGGAGCAATATCCTCCAAGGAAATCTGTGTGATTGCTTTCCTGGATATTGAAGGGGCCTTCAACAATACGTCCTTTGAATCCATAAGCACAGCTCTCTCCAACTTTGGGGTACCACACACTGTGGTGAGATGGATAGAAAACATGCTCCGCGGTAGGGTCATAAAGTCGGAAATCGACGAGGTGACCCTAGCAGCGACTACCACGGTGGGTTGCCCACAAGGTGGAGTGCTATCCCCCCTCTTATGGTCAATGGTAGTGGATGATCTTCTCAAAACGCTAAAGTCGTTAGGAATCCACGCCATTGGGTATGCAGACGATATAGCAGTCATCGTCAGAGGGAGGTTTGAAGAAACCGTATCGGAGATTCTTCAGATGGCACTAATTGAGGTACAGAGATGGTGTAATAGAACTCAACTCTCTGTAAACCCGAAAAAGACAGTTATTGTGCCTTTTACTAATAGAAGGAAATTGGACTGTCTAAAAGAACCTCATCTATATGGAGAAACAATACCATTCTCCAAAAGTGCGAAATACCTAGGTGTGATCCTTGACAGTAAACTATCATGGAATCCCCATATGGACCGTATAATAAGCAAGGCTAGTCAAGCCTTGTGGATTTGTAGGAGGATATGCGGACTGAACTGGGGGATAAAACCCAAATCAATTCTAACGCTTTACCAACTGATAGTGAGACCGGTGGTGACGTATGCGGCAATAGTATGGTGGACGAAAACAAAAGAACTGTCCACAATACGGAGGCTGGAAAGAGTGCAAAGACTGGTAGCCGTCTGTATGACGGGCTGCATTCGATCCACACCTACGGCCAGCTTAAACGTCATACTAGGCCTGGTCCCACTACACATATACGTACAGATGGCTGCAAGGCTGAGCATGCATCGCCTGTATCACCATGGATTGTTAAGTGGCCCAAGGCATTCTAAGGGCCACTTGTCAATCCTCAAAACTCTGGAGCAGACTGGAGAGTTTGGAATGCCCTTAGATGAAACTCTACCAGTGTATCGCTTCCAGAAAAATATAATAGCCGTAATCCCAGCCAGGTCAACCTGGGAAACAGATAGTCATCGGGTATCATCATACGACTATGTATGGTACACAGATGGCTCTAAGACGGACGAGGGCACAGGATCTGGTGTCTTTGAAGACTCGAGCAAGACGGGCTACACTGTGAGTCTGTCCAAGTCAACGTCCGTCTTTCAAGCGGAAATTCTGGCTATCAACGAGTGTGCTCGGCTCATGACACGCAAACACACAAGAAAGAAAAACATAGTCATCTACACGGATAGCCAGGCTGCACTTAAAGCTCTGGACTCCTATGTGATAACATCAAAGCTAGTGCTAGAAACGGCGAACATCCTTTCCGAACTAGCTAAGAGAAATCGGGTAACCTTACATTGGATACCGGCGCACAGGGGTTTCCATGGAAATGAAGAGGCTGACAGACTGGCCAAGTCTGGTTCGGCCGAGGTCTTTATTGGACCTGAGCCTTCACTAGGAATAAGCAAATCCCAATTCAAACAACTAATGCAAAAATGGGCACTGGTGGAAGCAAACAGATACTGGGCCCAAACCATAGGACAGAGATGCACAAAACTGTTCCTACCACAATACTCTCTACCAAGCTCCAAATCCCTCTTGAATATGGACAAGAAGTGCATAAAGACCTTGGTAGGATTCATCACGGGACACTGCAACTTGAGATATCATCTGAACAAGATGATGTTATCGAGTGAGACTCAGTGCAGATTCTGCATTGAGTCTATTGAGTCGTCTCTGCACTTGGTCTCTGAGTGTCCGGCTTTCCACAGTACTAGAAGGTTGGTCTTCGGGAAGGAGATAGTGGAGCACTCAGAGCTAGCTAAGTTAAGCTATGCAAAACTTATGACATTCATAAGGAAAACTGGGGTGGAACAACCACTCTAACATTAGAGGGATGGTACAATAGGCCAAATGAGCCGCAGTACCAGAGCTGTATAAGCTCACCCATCTTCATATAATATAATATAATAATGTAATAAATAATCTAATTACATATTCTTCTTTTAATTTCCAGATTAATAAAGCAACAAAGTACGAGCCATTGCAGAAAAATAATTTTGTGCAACAACTGCCTGCAGTACTCTCACAACGAAACTACTCTTCAACAACATAAACTGGTGTGCAATAAAGTTGTTACGGAGATGCCACCGCTGGAAAAAGCCGTAATTAATTTTAAAAATTTTGAACGTAGATTAGATGTGCCATTTGTAGTGTACGCAGATTTTGAATGCGTATTATGTAGATTAGATGACTCCATTAGTAATAAGTTAGTTAATAAACACATGCCGACAGCTTTTAGTTATAATATACATTGTACTTTTAAACATAGCCTTAGTAAATTTGTTGTATATTCAGGGGAGGATGCTGCCGCAAAGTTTATAGAATATTTAGTTAGGGATATTGTAGATATTTATAATAACTATTTAAGTAAAACGAAACCTATGCCCTTTTTAAATCCTCAGCAGCTAAAGCACCAATTCCAAAGCAAAAACTGTCATATTTGCAATAAAGAATTGGGAGCTGATAGAGTGGCAGACCATTGCCATCTTACTGGCGAATATAGAGGTCCGGCACATAATGAGTGTAATTTAAAATTTCAAATTGCAAAGTTTGTGCCGGTGTTCTTTCATAATTTTTCTGGCTATGACTGCCATCTCTTTGTTAAAGAATTGAACGCTTTCGAGGGTGATATTAATGTTATACCCTTAAATAAGGAATTGTATGTATCCCTTTCCAAACGTATACAAGTAAGTGAAAAGAAAAGCATTGAAATAAGGTTCTTGGATTCCTTCCGATTTATGGCCGCTAGCTTGAATGATTTAGCTAAAAACTTATCAGCATCTGATTTCAAAACTGTTCGCCAAGAGTATCCAAAAGACGATGAATTTACGCTACTAACAAGAAAAGGTGTATTCCCATACGAATACATCAACTCGTTCGATCGTCTGAAGGAAACTTCTCTTCCTACTCAGGATGATTTTTTCAGTCATTTGACAAATAAGACTTGTTCTACTGAGGATTATGAACACGCGGTTAAAGTATGGCAACAGTTTAAATGTCAAACACTTGAAGAATACATGCTTCTATATCTGAAAACAGATGTATTAATCTTGACTGACATTTTCGAAAATTTTAGAAAAGTGTGTCAAAAAATTTATAATCTTGATCCTTGCCAATATTACACTGCCCCAGGCTTATCTTGGGATGCGATGCTTAAAACTACACAAATTGAACTTGAACTGTTTACAGATATAGACATGTACCTGTTCATCCAGAAGAGTATTAGGGGAGGCATTGTCCAATGTAGTACAAGGCATTCCAAAGCCAATAATAAATATATGGACGATTATAATTGTAATGAACCATCCGAATATTTAATGTATTTGGATGCTAACAATTTATATGGCTGGGCAATGTCACAATATCTTCCTTGTGGAGGTTTCGAGTGGCTATCAGATACTGATAATTTTGATGTAGAGTCCATTTCAATGAATTCTCCTGTTGGATACATCCTTGAAGTAGATTTGGATTACCCACAGAATTTACATGATGCGCATAATGATTTACCTTTTTGTGCTGAGAATAAAACTGTGGGTAATTCAAAATCTAAAAAGTTGATTACTGACTTAACCAACAAAACTCGCTATGTCATTCATTATAGAAATCTTCAGCAATGTATAGAAAATGGTATGTTGTTGAAGAAAGTATATAAAATATTGAAATTTAAGCAGTCTTGTTGGTTAAAACAGTATATTGATTTGAATACCCATCATCGCAGTTTAGCAAAGAATACTTTTGAAAAGAATTTTTTCAAATTGTTAAACAATGCGGTGTATGGAAAAACCATGGAAAATGTTGATAAGCGTAAAGATGTCAAAATAGTAACCGATTGGGAAAGTAGGGGAAGGCGGTTAGGAGCCCGAGCGCTAATTGCCAAACCAAACTTCCACAACTGTACACAGTTTACAGAAGATATGGTTGCTATACAAATGTCTAGAGCTCGCTCTGTTTATAACAAACCTATATATTTGGGATTTGTTGTTTTGGAATTGTCGAAATGGAAAATGTACGACTTCCATTATAGTTACATGAAACCTAAATTCGCAACAAATCTAGTGCTAAATTATATGGATAATGATTCTTTTATTTATTCCATTCGATGTAAAGATTTTTATGCTGATATTCGGGATGATATCGACTCAAAGTTCGATACATCAGAGTATTCACCTACCAATCCTTTTCATATACCGCTTAGAAATAGTAAAGTACTCGGTATGATGAAAGACGAAAGCAAAGGAAAAATTATGAAAGAATTTGTTGGCTTGCGTTCGAAAATGTATTCAATCGATGTTATTGGTTATGGGGAAACTAAAAAGGCCAAAGGTGTTAAAAATACGATTATAAATAAGTTAAGTATAAGAGATTATAAAGATTGTCTAGTTAATAAGAAAATTATTTATGGAGATATGTTTATATTTAGATCTAAGCTCCACCAAATTTATACGCAATTAGTACATAAGATAGCCTTAAGCCCCCTAGATGATAAGCGTTTTATTACAAATGATGGTGTACACACATATGCCTGGGGAAATTATCGTCTAGATTTAGAGCAGGAGTTAGATATAGATGAAAATATGTTTATGGATATAGAAATATAGAATATTATTTATAACTATTATAAAAATAAATAAGAAAAAATTTGTAAATAGATTTAAGAAAAACATTTATTTTCAATCAATAAAATTATATATTAACATTTAAATCTTTTGCATTGCATTATAATCTTTTATTTATTATCAATGAAATTTCGGAGTAGGATTGCATTTTTCAGCGCGTAGTGTCCATTATGGGAATGGCATATTTTTTGTAGTAAGTATGTATCTCTAAGTGATTGATCATTTTTACACCCCATTTCTTCAACATTAATTACAGGTTTCCCCGAGATTTCTTCAATCCATTTCGATTTTTCAACTCCTTTCACATATACAAGGTGGTTTTCAATATTTAGTCTCAAAAAAATGTACAACGCTATTAAAAGAGTTAGATTCATCGTTCCAACGAAATCCATGATGATTGTGATACAGCCAATTTGCCTGCTTTTTAAAGATAAGTCTCTAAATTCAAATAGTGGTTTGATGATAAAGTTTTGATATTCACTAAAGCTGAAGGTTATTGCAGTTCACTACCACCGAATTCTATAAGAGAGCCCTTGTTGGCCCTTCTAATCGCGAAAAGACGGAATTTAATATAGACAGTCCGACCGGACAAAATTTTATTAACATATATCTGTAAATTATATAAATGACAGTATGAGTATATTATATGACATACATTCACTAATTTCCTGGTTACCACTATACTAATATTAGTATGATAACTTTCAACTGAACACATTTCATAAGCTATCCATCAGCTGTTCATAAGCTATCCATCAGCTGTTCATAAGCTGTTCATAAGCTGTTCAGAGCTGTTCATAAGCTGTTCAGAGCTGTTCATAAGCTGTTCATAAGCTGTTCAGAGCTGAACAGAGCTGAACATAAGCTGTTCAGAGCTGTTCAGAGCTGTTCATAAGCTGTTCAGAGCTGTTCATAAGCTGTTCAGAGCTGTTCATAAGCTGTTCATAAGCTGTTCATAAGCTGTTCATAAGCTGTTCATAAGCTGTTCAGAGCTGTTCATAAGCTGTTCAGAGCTGTTCATAAGCTGTTCAGAGCTGTTCATAAGCTGTTCAGAGCTGTTCATAAGCTGTTCATAAGCTGTTCATAAGCTGTTCAGAGCTGTTCATAAGCTGTTCATAAGCTGTTCATAAGCTGTTCAGAGCTGAACAGAGCTGAACATAAGCTGTTCAGAGCTGAACAGAGCTTGAGACTAAATATTGAAAACCACCTTGTATATGTGAAAGGAGTTGAAAAATCGAAATGGATTGAAGAAATCTCGGGGAAACCTGTAATTAATGTTGAAGAAATGGGGTGTAAAAATGATCAATCACTTAGAGATACATACTTACTACAAAAAATATGCCATTCCCATAATGGACACTACGCGCTGAAAAATGCAATCCTACTCCGAAATTTCATTGATAATAAATAAAAGATTATAATGCAATGCAAAAGATTTAAATGTTAATATATAATTTTATTGATTGAAAATAAATGTTTTTCTTAAATCTATTTACAAATTTTTTCTTATTTATTTTTATAATAGTTATAAATAATATTCTATATTTCTATATCCATAAACATATTTTCATCTATATCTAACTCCTGCTCTAAATCTAGACGATAATTTCCCCAGGCATATGTGTGTACACCATCATTTCTAATAAAACGCTTATCATCTAGGGGGCTTAAGGCTATCTTATGTACTAATTGCTTATAAATTTGGTGGAGCTTAGATCTAAATATAAACATATCTCCATAAATAATTTTCTTATTAACTAGACAATCTTTATAATCTCTTATACTTAACTTATTTATAACCGTATTTTTAACACCTTTGGCCTTTTTAGTTTCCCCATAACCAATAACATCGATTGAATACATTTTCGAACGCAAGCCAACAAATTCTTTCATAATTTTTCCTTTGCTTTCGTCTTTCATCATACCGAATACTTTACTATTTCTAAGCGGTATATGAAAAGGATTGGTAGGTGAATACTCTGATGTATCGAACTTTGAGTCGATATCATCCCGAATATCAGCATAAAAATCTTCACATCGAATGGAATAAATAAAAGAATCAGTATCCATATAATTTAGCACTAGATTTGTTGCGAATTTAGGTTTCATGTAACTATAATGGAAGTCGTACATTTTCCATTTCGACAATTCCAAAACAACAAATCCCAAATATATAGGTTTGTTATAAACAGAGCGAGCTCTAGACATTTGTATAGCAACCATATCTTCTGTAAACTGTGTACAGCTGTGGAAGTTTGGTTTGGCAATTAGCGCTCGGGCTCCTAACCGCCTTCCCCTACTTTCCCAATCGGTTACTATTTTGACATCTTTACGCTTATCAACATTTTCCATGGTTTTTCCATACACCGCATTGTTTAACAATTTGAAAAAATTCTTTTCAAAAGTATTCTTTGCTAAACTGCGATGATGGGTATTCAAATCAATATACTGTTTTAACCAACAAGACTGGTCAAATTTCAATATTTTATATACTTTCTTCAACAACATACCATTTTCTATACATTGCTGAAGATTTCTATAATGAATGACATAGCGAGTTTTGTTGGTTAAGTCAGTAATCAACTTTTTAGATTTTGAATTACCAACAGTTTTATTCTCAGCACAAAAAGGTAAATCATTATGCGCATCATGTAAATTCTGTGGGTAATCCAAATCTACTTCAAGGATGTATCCAACAGGAGAATTCATTGAAATGGACTCTACATCAAAATTATCAGTATCTGATAGCCACTCGAAACCTCCACAAGGAAGATATTGTGACATTGCCCAGCCATATAAATTGTTAGCATCCAAATACATTAAATATTCGGATGGTTCATTACAATTATAATCGTCCATATATTTATTATTGGCTTTGGAATGCCTTGTACTACATTGGACAATGCCTCCCCTAATACTCTTCTGGATGAACAGGTACATGTCTATATCTGTAAACAGTTCAAGTTCAATTTGTGTAGTTTTAAGCATCGCATCCCAAGATAAGCCTGGGGCAGTGTAATATTGGCAAGGATCAAGATTATAAATTTTTTGACACACTTTTCTAAAATTTTCGAAAATGTCAGTCAAGATTAATACATCTGTTTTCAGATATAGAAGCATGTATTCTTCAAGTGTTTGACATTTAAACTGTTGCCATACTTTAACCGCGTGTTCATAATCCTCAGTAGAACAAGTCTTATTTGTCAAATGACTGACAAAATCATCCTGAGTAGGAAGAGAAGTTTCCTTCAGACGATCGAACGAGTTGATGTATTCGTATGGGAATACACCTTTTCTTGTTAGTAGCGTAAATTCATCGTCTTTTGGATACTCTTGGCGAACAGTTTTGAAATCAGATGCTGATAAGTTTTTAGCTAAATCATTCAAGCTAGCGGCCATAAATCGGAAGGAATCCAAGAACCTTATTTCAATGCTTTTCTTTTCACTTACTTGTATACGTTTGGAAAGGGATACATACAATTCCTTATTTAAGGGTATAACATTAATATCACCCTCGAAAGCGTTCAATTCTTTAACAAAGAGATGGCAGTCATAGCCAGAAAAATTATGAAAGAACACCGGCACAAACTTTGCAATTTGAAATTTTAAATTACACTCATTATGTGCCGGACCTCTATATTCGCCAGTAAGATGGCAATGGTCTGCCACTCTATCAGCTCCCAATTCTTTATTGCAAATATGACAGTTTTTGCTTTGGAATTGGTGCTTTAGCTGCTGAGGATTTAAAAAGGGCATAGGTTTCGTTTTACTTAAATAGTTATTATAAATATCTACAATATCCCTAACTAAATATTCTATAAACTTTGCGGCAGCATCCTCCCCTGAATATACAACAAATTTACTAAGGCTATGTTTAAAAGTACAATGTATATTATAACTAAAAGCTGTCGGCATGTGTTTATTAACTAACTTATTACTAATGGAGTCATCTAATCTACATAATACGCATTCAAAATCTGCGTACACTACAAATGGCACATCTAAACTACGTTCAAAATTTTTAAAATTAATTACGGCTTTTTCCAGCGGTGGCATCTCCGTAACAACTTTATTGCACACCAGTTTATGTTGTTGAAGAGTAGTTTCGTTGTGAGAGTACTGCAGGCAGTTGTTGCACAAAATTATTTTTCTGCAATGGCTCGTACTTTGTTGCTTTATTAATCTGGAAATTAAAAGAAGAATATGTAATTAGATTATTTATTACATACTAACATATTAATATTTAAAGATTTAATATACTATGTGATATGAAATTTGAACAATATTTACCTTGAAATAGATTTAATCCACACGTAATGTGAAAGCTCCAAGTCTTGGATAAGAAGCATGTTGATGTGGTGTGGTTTTTCAGCTTGAGTGCTATAAAATGGTCCTATTATAGCCGCAAGCTCTTCATCAAATCCGAAGACATTTACACTTATATTATTATTTATCCGTTCAAATTTCGAAATCTCTGTGAGCGGTAGAGGAAATGTTAATCTCTCAAAATTAACAACAATTCCGTTTGGTAGTGTTATTATATTGGACGCTATATTTTCAATGTTGTAGTTCTGGGGTCCTTCAGGATGGTAGTCGGTATGACTCAGAGCAGCAATGATTGCCCACTTGAAGTAGTATTCGTCATCGTTTTTAATATTAATGCATGCTTTCTTCTTATCCAAGACTTTCGGTAGAGGCAGATAGGACGAACCTTTTATTGGCCTGTACTGGTTAATATTTATTTCTAGGTGACATATTTTGGCGAGAGCCCAGCCACTGTCTCTTTCCTGGAACTCTGTCAGTTTAGTTAACAAGCTTTCAAATTTTTGGTCTAGAATCTGGTCTAGCTGATTTGGTAACTGAACTATCCTCATTTTTGTTTGAAATGATTTTATTTCAACTATGGGCTTGTCGTCAGATGATTTGGTGAATTCGCAGAACAACTCCAAATTAAATTTAAACGCCAAATGCTTTTCGATGTTGTTAATTAGCTCTAGTATTATGTCAGGTTTTCCTTTCTGGAAGAATGCTTCTGCGATGAAAGTACTTTCATCCTTATTTTCGTAGATGAGAGACTCTATTCTCTCGTTAAAAGTATCTCTTAAATATTTCAACTTGTTGCCGCTTGCCGGAACACAACATTTTCGCTTGTGCGCGTTTGTTCTAATGTGATAAGCCCAGTTTTTCAATTCAATATGTTGTTGACATCCTGAGCAATATGACGTAGTTCGTTGTAGGATATTTACCTCCGCCGAGCTACTAGATCCTCCATTTTTATGAGACTTATTTTTATGCTCTTCTAATTTATATTGTCTATCAAATGTTGCTTGACAGTTGTTACATTTGAAGACCAAATTCTCATGCTTGACTCTTACGTGGCGAACTAAGCTACGTTTTGCTGTGAAACAAGCCGCACATTTTTCGCAGATGAATTGCATGTTTATTGTTTTTTTTCTAAATATAATCGACAACTAATGCAATTTTAATAAATTCCAGGAATTCAGTAGTATATTTAAGTTTTTCACTTTTACTTTTTTTCAGAATTTTCACTTGATTGTTCTTGTTAAAAATAGTTCACGTTCTTTTAATTGTTATTAAATTTGTTTATAGAATTTGTTAATATTTTATTAACTTTTTGAATATTGTATTTAACTTTTTTCAGAAAAATGAGCAACTTTTTACAACTGCAACTTTTAGAACACTTTTCTTTAATTAAAAATTCGATCTTTACGCTTTGACGACACTTTTACAATTGACCCTTTATTCTCGATGTAGCTAATTTTATGCTTATGGATGTTTGTTTACATTATGATTCCGTGCAAAAAACAAAAAGAATAAGACGCAATAATAATAGTATTGGGGGAAAAAAGAGCAAGAACAAGAAAAAGAAGAAGAAGAAAGAGAAAATAAGAGTAAGAATGGCATCCTAGATTTACCAACTCAAGCCTCTCACGTATACACTTCCATATAAGTAACATGCGTCTCTCAATATCTATTTTCTCAAAGATATGTTTACTAACCCATCGCTCATTAACTAACTAAACCATATCAAACAAATCTCTTACACCTAAAATCAATAATAATTAGAATTAAAAAAATATTATTTAAAACACTGAAATTAAAAAATATATTACAAAACAAATTATAGCAAAAATCATATCATCAAATTTTCATTAATCCATATAGTCAGCTAACCATAAAATAAAAATAACACGTATTAGTAAGAACCTATGAGGCTACAAACCAAAGTTCATTTGAAATGTACATTTAGTACCTATACTATATAACAAGAAAAAAATCTATATCCGAAAAGAAATAAAATAAAAACTATATTAAATAAAAGAAAAACAAGCATAGCATACCCAAGCATATTCCTAACGCAAAAGCATAAACATTGTACATCTTCGCCAAAATATTACTTCATATGTATAAAAAGAAATCCCTAAATTTGTTGTACTCGTATTAACTCTTCTCGCACGGACATCAAATGCTTGTTCGAACAGAAGCTATACAATGAAGAAAAAGAATAAGTGGAGCATCCTAGGTTTACCTATTCAATCCTCTCGTCTACACTTCAATATCATTAACAAGCGTTTCTATTCCTAAAAATAAAACAACACAGCAAGAATAAATCGTATACAAAAACAACATAAGCCAAACTCCTACAAGAACAAGAACAAAATAAATAAAAGAATATTAATTCGTACATATTCACTGTCACTATGTCTGTCCGTCTTCCCACACTACACTTTCCCCATTCCCTCTTCCCACCAACCACTTTTGCCATCAAGCTGATCTCCAAGCTAGCTTCGACACTGAATTTATGAAGAATTTAATTCGTGTATGTTCACTCTCCATCAGTCTATTCGGCCCTTTGTCTGTCCGTCTATATGTATGTCCGTCTGTCAGTCTGTCCGTCCATATGTTTGTATGTGTGTCCGTCTGTCTATCAGACCATGAGAAAATAATCGTAAAAAGAAAGTAACGAAAATGTCAACCAATTCCGAGATTGAAATAATTGTATTAATATATGTATGTACATTCAATAAGTGTGATCGCAAGCCAGCCGACCACTTGAAATGCCTATAACTCATTTACTAAATCTACAACAACCACATAGCAAAATGATGAAAAGCAATCAAATGAGAACAGCAACAACAACATAGCAAAACTACTACCCAGCCATCCGCATCCATTCAAAGTTCAATATGCAAACAAATTCGTACATGTTATAAATGACTAATTGCGTTTGTTTACATTATGATTCTGTGCAAAAACAAAAATCTCAAGTACCACAAACGATACACAAGCGGGCAGAGATCAAGGCAGAGGAACACACCACACTCACAACAGTCAGCACGCTGAGCTATGTATGTCTGTCGGTCCGTCTGTATGTATGTCCGTCTGTATGTATGTCCGTCTGTTTGTCTATATGTCCGTCTGTTTGTCTGTCCGTCTGTATGTATGTCCGTCTGTCTGTCAGTTTTGACACAACCACTTTTGACACGACAAGTTTTGCCACGCCCCATTCTTCCCTCCCCCTTCCTCTCCTCCCCCACCCCCCTTACTCTCCTACTACTTACTTACTTACCTACTACTTAGCGCTGACGACTATAGGTGATAAAATGCCGAGTGGATCGAATATTTTAGCGATATCTAACAAGACAGTACGCCTGGTGATGTGCTGAGTGGCTGACACGTCGACCTTTATACAAAACTTATCAAGTTTAGGTAGCCAACTTAGTCCAAGTGTTTTAATTGTTGCGTCATCATGTGAGTCAAAATCCAAATTGACTTCTTGATCGCTGGGCGGAATATCTTTAAGTAGTTTTGGATGGTTTGCGCACCATTTCCTCAACTTAAAGCTTGCGGTTTCTAGTATCGCTGTGAGTTCGTGTTGGATGTCCAACGCAGTTGTTAAGCTATCAGCACCTGTTAGGCAATCGTCGACATAGATATCGTTGAGTAGTGCCTTTGCACCTAATGGCAAGGTGGTGCTGTAATTTCTTCCCAGCTCTTGTAGGCATTTAATCGCCAGATACAGGGCTGGTCGGTTGATAGCATGCTAGTTTGTCCGTCTGGTTCTTCCTCCACAAGATTAATTGGAATTTCCGATCATCTCGATTTACGAGAATTTGGCGATACATCTTCTCAATGTCAGCGGTGAACACAAATCGTGGCAGCCGAAACCAGAGTAAAATTGAGAACAACTCGTTTTGTATGGTTGGTCCTGTGTGTAAAATATCGTTGAGCGCGATCCCAGTAGATGTTTTTGATGTGGCGTCAAACATCACTCTCAGTTTAGTAGTGCTGCTTTAGGCTTCTGGAAGCAATGATGAGGAATGAAATAGCATGGAGAGGGTTTCTCGCTAGCTGAGACCTTAGTCATGTGGCCCAATGCCTCATACTCGGACATGTAGTCGGCATAGCACTGTTTTAAGTTGCCATCTCTTTCCAATCGCCTCTCCGTTGCATAGAAACGGTGTGTGGCTATCCGAACGTATTCTCCCAGGTGAGATGTATCTTCCTTGAATGGAAGGCGCACGATGAAACGACCATCATCGCTACGCGTTGTATTGGTGGTGTAGTGCGTCTCACAGGCACGTTCAATTGAAGTAAATGGACGCTCCGCTATTGGTGGTTCTTCAATTTCCCAGAATCGCTCCAAAATTGTGTTGAGTTCAACTTCGCTACAAATACCACAGGTGGCTGAGGTCTGGAGGTTGCCTTCAATCTTGCCAGTGCACATCCATCCAAATACTGTGTTTTGAAAGAATGGGCGGACCGGAGAAATTTTATGTTTCCCGGATAGCATTAGCGCATGGTATAATTCTGCTCCTAGTAGCAGATCGATATGACTCGGCTTGTAGAATTCTGGGTCTGCCAACTGACACGTCGGTAACTTCCAGTCGACAATTTGTAAGCATTTCGTTGGTTGCGGTTAAACGATTTTTGTTATGACAAATGCTGTAATGTCAGTTGAAAATCCGCCAATACAGGATCCTATGCGAGTGCTGATATGGCTGCTGGAGCATCCCTTGGCCCTTCCGATATCCTCGATGGTGAGAGTGGAAGGTTCTGGATGCAGCTGTAATCTTTGTACTAATCGTTGTGTGATTAGATTTATTTGGGAGCCTGAATCTAAGATCGCCTTGCAGGTGATATATTGTCCATCTGACGCTAATATGTTGAGCTTGACGGTGCCGAGTACCACGTATCCGTCCTGCAGACCTCGAGCAGGTTGCGATGTCGTAGATACTAAAGATGTGCCAGATGATTCGAAACCCTTTATCGGGAAGTTCTGAGTTGCTGCCGAAGACCTCCCAGAGGATGATGTGCTGTGTCCGTTCACCTCGTTTGATGTTGCAATGTCTTTTGCTTCATCAAGATGCAATAATGTATTGTGCTTTTTATTGCACTTAAGGCAGGACCGAGACATGCAATTGTTGAAAGTATGACCACCTTTCAGACAATTGATGCATAAGTTATGTTTTTTAACTAACTGCAATCGTTGTCTTGTGGCCATTTGAAGTAAGCGTTTGCATGCGAAGAGAAGGTGACTTTCGCCATTGCATGCCCTGCATTTTGTAGTGTGAGTTGGTGTAATTGTGGCTGGCAGACTCGTGAATGTTTTGGAACGCTGCTTGTTTCCCTGGTTGGAAGCAGCTTCTAAATATTGGAACCGTGACTCCAAAAAGTTGAGAAATGTCTTAATGGTTGGCATCTCCTTGGGATTCTGAAGTGATTGCTCGAATACCAAATGACTCTGGTTGTCTAACTTCTTGAGCAATGAGTGCAGAAGTATGGGTCCCCAGGACGACGTCTCGATGCCTAAATTGTTGAGTGCATTTAGGCATTCTGTCGTCGTATCGTGTAAATGTTTTATAGCTGCGGTGATCATCTCGCTGTTACGGCTGGGGGGTTGGTCTAACAGTTTCTGCAGCAGCACTGATGTTAGAATATATACATAAATCGAAAATAAAATAAATATAAATATAAAAATAAAAAAGAAATATACTATATGGATAAATAAATATAATGAAATTAATTAACTAATAGCATGTATAAGACACCGAATTCTATAAGAGAGCTCAATTGTTGATCCTTCTAATAATGGAAAGACCGAGTTTAGTATAGATAGTCCAAAATGGAGTAAAGTTTATTAATATAGCCAAAGTCATTATATCATGATGAGATGAATATGAAGCACATATACAATGATCATGTCGGAAAAGATATTGAAACGATGCGATTTTCTTTGGTCGTTTTAATAACCTATATCACGATTTCAATATTAGGTTTTTTCAAACCATATCCATAGCCGGGTGGGCTCAGGACTGTCCAGCAGCCGGATTCTAAGATCCTCCTAGCTAAAGCTAAAACTCCATCGCTAAAATGCTAAAAATAAACAGACCGAAAACTTTTAGCGACGTCGCTAAAATGGGATTTTGAGTCTTGCTTATCGTAGCTAAAAATTTTGTTTCTTCTACTCGCCACCATTGCGCTATTTTAGCGATTTGAAGTGTCAAATTTTTGGGTATAAATTACAAATGAAATTTAAACTTTTTGTTGTTTGAAATTTCCACTTTAATAATGAATTCGCGAACAAGATGAGTGCTGCTATTTAATTCAGATATTTATATTAATAATGTGCGAAAAAGAAGAAGAGATTTACGGAGTTCCACGGACATATTTGATATGTGGAACAACAGCTTCATTGAAATTTTCAGATTTATAAAAGATGTTTGTCTGCAAATGATTGAGGAGGTTACTCCATTAATGGAAATAGGTAAAATTAGCACTAGGCTTCCACCAAACTTCGATTTTTGGTCGCTTTAAGATTCTTTGCACAAGGTAAGAACTAATTCCTGAAAATAATAATTAACTAATTATCTTCAATTCTTCATTAGGCAGTTATCAGCGTTCGATTGGGCATGACTTTCTGCTTAATGTCTCCCAAAGCTGTGTCAGTCGATGCGTTAGGGAAGTCGTAAACATTTTTGATCGGCACTTACTAACCAAATACGTATGATTTCCACTAACCAATCAAGAAATTCTTTGTGTTAAAACAGTGTAAGTGAATAGCATACATGCATTATAAATATATTTATTTAAATGACAATGCATTTGCTTTATTTTTTAGATTTTTTGAAAAGTTCGGATTCCCAGGGGTGATAGGGGCGATCGACGGTTCGCATATTAAAATCAAATGTCCCTTTCGTGGAAGGGAACACATATATGTATGTATGTAGAAAAGGGGGACATTCCATCAATCTGCAAATAGTAAGTTAAAAAATGTTGCCAATAAAAGTAATTTATGATTCACGTTAGGTGTGCGACAACAAACTGCGAATTTTGGACTGCAACGCGCGTTTTGGTGGGACTGCACATAATGCATCCGTTTGGAGATCGAGCGCTTTGAAAGTGTTATTGGAAAATATGTATTCTAATGGAGAGCGAAATTTTTGGCTATTAGGTAACAGGTATTTTATATCCTCATTTCCTTTATTTAAATGTCAATTTATTTGTAGGAGACAGTGGATACCCGCCACTTCTTCTGGAAACGCCATTCTTAATGACCCCCATTTTAAGCCAAACAACAGGGGCGGAGGATAATTATAATCGCGCACATAAGAAAGCCAGAAACTGTGTTGAGCGATGTTTTGGTGTTTTAAAATCAAGATTTCGATGTCTCTCAGCGGAAAGGATTTTAATGTACGATCCTATAACTGCAGGCAAACTCATTAATGCATGTGTTATATTGCACAATATATTGATTATGAACCGAGTGCCATATGATGACCAAATTTTAATATTGAATTTAGATAATCGAGATGAAAGCAACTACAATGATAGTGATGGAAACAATGCCATTCCGCAAGGAATTTTAGCTACGCGAAAGATTGTAAATGATTATTTTCAATAATTTCCTTCCCCTAAGTAATTTCCCTAAAAGTACTTAAAATCGAATAAAAAGAACTTTTACAAATAAAATGTATTCATGTATTTCTGTTAATTAGTTTACATATATTTAAATTCAGTTCTTTCAAAAGCCTGTTGTTTTTTCGTAGTTCCCTTAATTTTTTATTTCTGTATTCTGCTTCCATTGACATTTTCTTCTCTTCCAGTTGAAGAAATCGAAAATTAATATCGAATCGCTTCGATTTTTTACGTGGAGTTGGATTGACGGCAGAAGGTTCTTCGGTATGCTCCACTTCCGGTTCCACTTCAGTTGGTTCTGCAATTGCATTCAAAAGAAAATATATTTAGAGGAGCATATTTAGAGGAGCAAAATAGTGGTTAAGTATGAAACATAACCAATCTTTATAATCCAATCTTTACATCGATATCATTTTCCTCCGTAAATATATTCCTTTCTGGAATAATATTGGCACTCCTCTGAAATATTATATCATTAATAATAAAAAGAATACTAATGTGCAACGTCGACTTACCAGAGGTTCTCCAACTGCAACTTGTCCAACAACAGCTTCCTTAGTCATGACCGCTATAATCCTTTTGTCCAACTCGGTGAAGTCATTAATTTTGGAATTGATTACAGTTCTTTCCAAAGCATTTCGGAAGTCCTGCGATTTTTGCTTGGTCTTACTCCTGCTTATGAAGGAAATATGTGATGAAACAATTTTTTTAATTACATACCTCATATTGGTCCAGACTCGTTTCCAACATTCACCATCTTTCAATGCTCCACCCATTGAATTTAAAGTAACAGCCAGGGAGCTCCATTGTTCGCTAAGGCTTTTTACCCCAGAAGCATTCAAAAATCTGTTGAATAAAAATTCACAAAAATCCAATTCGTATTTTAACTTTCTCATTTCACTATACCTGTCACGGGCAAACTCTCAGTCCTCCTCTAAATATTGGATCAAATAAATTTTCTGATCCTTAGTTATTCTTTTATTATTTTTGTCCATATTATTAATTTTTTTCTTAAATACAAATAAATCAATAACACTATAATTATTATCACTCTTATAATATTAATAAAATTTTTTTACCGTTTTCTGCAAATTTAGCCAACACAATTGTGTTTGACGCTAAAATTTTTCAAAATGGCCTCCAAAATTCCTGCTTCTTTGAACTCGGAATCGCAATTTCAGCTAAAATATCGGTTTTATGAGAAAATAACTGTCAAACGATTTTCGTTAAGTTATCGTTCAGTTTTGTAGATTTTTAGCTTTAGCGACGCAAAATTGGAAATTTCAAACATTTAGAATCGCAATTGTAGCTTAATTTCGCTAAAAATTTTTAGCGATGAAGATTCTTAGAATCTTAGATTAGAGAATCTTAGAATCCGGCTGCAGGTTCGTTTCAAGAAATTTTTAGTAATAAGGACCAATGTTAAGTTTATTATCAGTTTATTGTTGAACTCTACGATGCGATTACAATATTGCATTAACAATATTCCGTATAATATTCTATAAGTAAAAAAACTGACTTAATAATCTAAACACCGAACTAAAATAGATTTCATACCTATAAATAAAAAAACTGAGGCGTGCTAAGCCAGGAGAGTTACCGTTGCCTTTGTTGTCTTTGTCCTGGTCTTAGTACCTGTTAGAAATAAATATTCATTTATTTATTTAGTTGTTCTTATACAGTTGGTGACATTGTGGATGAGGACAAGGTTAAATGGGCGGTTGGATCGTTAAGTCCTTCAAATCGGCGGGACAAGACGGTATCATACCGGCCCTGCTGCAAAAGTCTCTCACCTCAATCTTACCGCTGTTCGTCGAAATCTTTATAGGGAGTCTCGGGAATAAGTATGTCCCTGAGGAATGGAGGGAACTAAGGGTCGTTTTCATACCGAAAGCAGCCACTCGCAGAGAGGCTCGATATTGGTGAGAGGCTACAAGTTGAGGAGAGACTAGTAAGTTGGGAGAGTCTACTAGTTGAGGAGAGACTAATAAGTTGGGAGAGAGAGAGAGGCTACAAGTTGGAGGTTGCGTTGCTGGAACTTAACGAGATGTTTCTGCTTCCGTGTCTGAAAACCAAGTGACCGAACTTCACTGTCGTTCCGCTTTTATATCTGCTGCTTGAAGTTCATTTCGTCCATTGCCTGACTCGCTGTAACTACGTGTGTCTTGCTCTAGCACATACCAAACATTATCTCAGTGTAAATGTGTACATGTATGCGTGAACAACCTGCGCAATTTCTGTATATGTCTGTCTCGCACAGATGACCAAGATTAACAATGTTTTCCTAACAGGGATGTATTAAAAGTAACGATTGAAATACAATAGTGCTTAATGGTAATCTTTCATTAAATAACTTAGGAATTCAGTAAACGCTTAATAATTAATTTGATTTTATATAACAAAAACTTCTTAATTCCTTAAATAAATTTAGTAAATTTTACATATCATTTCATTGGAGAACTCAGTACTAGGTGACTATGTAATTGTGTATGAGAGGGTGGTTCACAGAACACTCCCTCAAAATATGGCAAAATTTTGTAAATATGTTAATTCATAGGAACTCAAATCAACCTTTTTTATCGCCAGCTGCACTATGCAGGCGTTTGGCTACGCTGGCCTCCTGCTATGTGTGAGTGTGTGATTGTTGTACCGCTGTGGCAAATGTGCACTTATCTCTTGGGACCCTTTCCCTTTCCGTGGGAAAAAAAATGTTCAACGTGTGCAGGTGTTTACAAATAATTTCCATTTTCGAATCTAGCGAACGATTTTTTCGTATAAATAGATGCTACATTTCAGGAGCAAGTCAGAATCCGACATTCACTTGGTGAGTAAAGTTTTCTCAAGGAAATGGGTACTGAAAGGTGCCCTTTCCAAAATACTTTGGCCGACATCTGATCGCCATAACCATTGGTGGAACCTAACCGCCACTATAATAAAAAAGGTTATTTTTTTGTTATTCTATTGTTATCTAGCCTCTGACAAAATCAGATTCTGTCAGGGTACGATACAATTAATAGGGAATTTTTTTTTTGTTTAGCATTCAATTATGTTAGAACCACGTTTTTTCTTTTTTATTTCTTTTTCTCGAATGATCTCTTTTTTCAGGGTTGTACACATTTTTGTACTCTTTAATGAAAAGTGTTTTTTTTACAGAGTTGCCATCTCAAGCCATGTCTTACAATACACAGTGTAACAACCTCGGCCAAGCTGACCAAACATCGACCTCGATGTAATATTAATATACAATATTATTCATTATAATTTAGGTAAAAGTGTGACCTTCAGCGGCCAGAAGCTTCGGATCCTTCAATCCTTTTGTCACAAACCTTTGTTTTCCATTTCTTCATGCGGAAGGCTTCTACCACACCATCATATGGTAATTGCGTGAGCTGACAATTTTCTACATCTCTAATCACATATCGATCATTTGGTAGAACTTTGTGGATTACATATGGTCCACGGTATTTAGGTATAAGCTTCTTGTTAGTTCCAACTACAGTGTCAACATTACGAATCACGACAAAATCACCTTTGCAGTATTCTTTTGCAGGTTTGCTGCGTTCGGCAAATAGTCTTTTACTATAATCCTGTGATCTTTCAATGGCATCTGCAGCCGAAAGTCTCATTTTCTTCAAGTTACGCTCTGAAACACTTTCTTTCTCTTCTAGGTGTTCTGTTAAGATATCTATCTGTTCCCCCCTCTGATCGATGCCAAAAAGTAACCTACTGGGTGTCTGCCGGGTAGATGCATGTATGACGTTATTTAGACTATATTCAATTCGGCCCAGCAGATGAGACCAGTCCGCATGATCAGCAGGCCTACTCAACTTACCTAGCATTGACTTAATGACCCTATTTACTCTTTCCACCTGTCCATTGGCTTGTGGAGAAGCGGTGGCGACTTTTACATGAGAAATATTATGTTTTAATAAATATTCACTAATTTCGAGGGAGGTAAAACATGTTCCGCGATCGGTTAAAATACGCCTCGGTCGGCTGTAATAACTAAAATATTTATCCATGCATGCAATTACCTCTCTCGTGCTAGTAGAATTAACAGGGTATAAACGAACGTATTTCGTAAAGGCATCGACTATTACTAAGATGTGTTTACGTTTAGAGGCAATTGATGGTAAGGGACCGAAATGATCAAGATGTATAGTATCAAAGGGAATCGGTTTCTTCGGAATACTATGCAAGGTTTTCTCTTTTATAGACACAGGAGCAAAATACATAATACAACGAATACAAATCTTGATAAATGTATTTACCTTATCTGCCATTTTGGGAAACCAGTAGTGTTTAGTTAAATGGCTACAAGTTTTTTCCATACCGAGGTGACCAATTTTTTCATGTATCAACCGAATTACGTTGTCATCCATTTCCCTTGGTACAAACAATAACCGGGTATCATCTTTTGATTTCTTATAGACTAAACCATCTACCAGTTCATAGGCTTTCCTTAGTTTTTTTTCTAAATCAATTGGACAACGACTAAGGGCGTCCACGTGACCCATACTACCACCACTTCGATGCTGAATAGTGTAGTTTAGTAAATTTTCTAACTCAAGCGCCCACCTAGCTATCCTTGGATTAAGTTGTTTTTTACTTAAGGTTAAAGTGAGCGAATTACAATCCGTTACTATTTTGAACGGAATTCCTTCTAAATAGGCTTTGAAACGTCGAAGTGCGTAGATAATGGACAGTGTTTCCAGCTCAAAACTATGGTAACGCATTTCAGCGTCGGTAGTAGCCTTTGAAAAGTACCTTACTGGATGAAGTTTTCCATCTGACTGCCGCTGTAAGAGAACGGATCCGAATCCGGACGCGCTAGCATCACAATGTAGCTCAGTTTGTTTTCTTTGGTCATATATAGATAACAACGGCGCTGAAGATAATCTACTTTTCATTTCATTAAAAGCCGACATGCATTCATCTGTTATCACAAATCGTGCCCCATCACGGGTCAACTGTCGGAGTGGCTTAACGATTCTAGCATGATTGGGTATAAATTTCCTAAAATATGAAAATAACCCCAAGCAGGTTTTCATTTCCTTCTGATTTTTCGGAAGTGGATATACTTTAATTGCATTCACATGCGCGTTACTTGGGCTAAGCCCTTTTGAACTTACACTGTGACCTAAATAGTCAATCTCTTCGTAACCAACTTACATTTACTTAATTTAAGCTCTAAACCCCTTTCCTTCATTCTCCCTAGGACTTAAGCTATTAATTCCAAATGTTCTTCGAATTCGGTAGTTGCTACAACGACATCATCGATGTAAATAATGATTTTACGTGCCTCGATCAAATCCTTAAATATAGCATGAATGTAACGCTGAAAGACAGCTGGGGCATTCTTTAAGCCGAGCATTCTCAAATACTCAAATTGCCCGTATGGCGTCACGAAGGATGTGTATTTGATAGAGTCAGGTGCCATTTTAACATGAAAGAATCCATTGCGCAAATCTAATGTGGTCAAATACCTTTTTTTGCCCAGATATTCTATGCAATCTTCTATCAAAGGAAGAGGAAAGTTGTCCCTAATAGTCAATTTATTCAGTGGACGGAAGTCGACACATTTACGAATTTCCCCAGTTTTCTTTTTTACAAGAACAACAGCGGATGCATAAGGAGACTGACTTGGCCTAATAATATTATTTACTAACAAATCATCCGTAATCTTCTTCAACTCATTTCTCTCATAAAATGACAATCTCCTAGGCAGACAATGGAAGGGTGTGTCACTAGTTAATTTAATCTGCATCTTATAATCAAAAGGTTTTATTTCCCCCCCTGGCTTCAAGTATCTTTCATAAATGATAGTTTTTAATGTTTCAGACCGTAACTTATTTAATTTCGGACTTATGTCGACACCAGTAAGGGTTTTTCACTGCAAAATCTTTTGTTTAGCGATTGTTCTAAATAACAATAGTGCTTTATTGATTCCGGAATTTTGTCGGCATATGGCTCTGTATCACTGTTGTTAGAAGATTCACACGGGTGTGCTAAGATTGAATGATCCTCGGCTTCCAACTGTTTTTTTTTTTTTATATTCAGGTTGAGCATACAGAAATAAGATTGTATATCATCGAGACTATTTTTAATCTGATTGTGAGACGATAACTCTTTATTGTTATTAATTTCTTTCAAATGTATATGGAAAATACGTAAAAATTCTCGACCAAGGATTAATGGGATATTCATGGCATCATCCGGAACGATCTGGAGACTGATTAGTTCACTTCTTTTTCTAAATTTAATTTTAGCCTCAATTTTCCCATAAGTCATCAATTTAAAGTTACCAAGACCATGATAGCCTGATTGGTACGCTACTCCGTTCACAACGTATGGGACGACGGCTCTTCTCACAAAATTAGTGGGACTACCGGTGTCCAAAAGAGATAAACAATCAATTACCCTATGCTCACCATTATTTACAAAGGTCACACTTACATAATTTATTTCGCTAACAATTTCTCCATCATCATGGACATCATTAGGGTTGATCGATGAGAATGCCGCATTTGGAACGAGGGCAGCGACGGTGTTTTTAACTGCCTTCAGAATTTTCTTAGGGTTAGTACAGTTGCGATGATCGTGACCAATTTTCCAACAGCGGAAGCAACTGCCTTCTGGTCACTTTTCATATGGACACTTGCTCTGAAAGTGTCCCACACGAGTACAGTTGTAGCATCGAATTCCATTTGTCTCAGGCTCGCTTTCTTCATTAGCACGTATTCTTGGCACTGCCTTTGATTTTACAGTAGTTTGCTCGTAAGAAGTCGTTAAGCGATTTGCTCTGCGTTGTTCATACAGGTCCAAAGATTCTTTAAATTGATCCATTGTTCTAGCGTTCATAAGAAGGAATGCTTCAGGTGACCGATCTTCCATACCACTGATAATGAATGAAATAAGCTCGAATTCGTCGATATAACTGCAGCGAGCAGCTATGTTCTCCATTTCTAATACATATCGGCGTACGGTGTCCTTCTTGTTCCATTTATAGTTTTCCAACATCTTATAAATTTCATTTCGACTAACTTTGCGTCCGAATTCCTTCAATAACATCTTTTTCAAATCATCGTAACATAAAGCGTTTTTATTAAGCAGCAGTTTAGCAGTACCAGTAAGCGAGTTACACAACGAAGTATATTTTAAAATATCATCAGCTCCGATCATGGACATAACGCTCTCGAAATTGTGAAGGAAATCACCTACCCCATGCGCTTTGTCTTCACCATTAAACTTTGTGATCGTATGCTCGATATCTCGGAATGTCAAACGAGTTGGTGGACTGGATACATACGGCAATGTAGTGGACGCTCTAACCTCGCTGTGCGAAGCTCCAGTTCGTTGCTGCTGAACTGCAGCGATGGTCTGCTCCAATCTTAGAACTTCTAGCTGCTTTTTGAGCAGGTTCAGCTTTTTGTCTAAAAAATCTTCGCACTCATATGGAGCTGCAATCTTGCGAAAAACTTCTTGTGCCTCAATGTCGTTGGCATCAGTTTCATGGAGTGTGTCATCAGTTACATCATCACTTACATCGAGGACATCAGATACAGCGGTTGCGAGGGTTTTTTCTGGTAAAATCTGTATGGCTTCGGTGGCGTCTCGCTTCAAAGGTTGAGATAAGGCTCTTAGTTCAGCAATAGATGCAGTCTCTGGTGCGTTTATACCAGCATCACCAAGAGCATCTAAAATGCCTTGCTTAGTAGTATTTCTGGTGTGTGACGGCATTCTAAGTAATTCCTATATATTTAATTAATTTATTTTAGAATTTTGTCAGAGAACCCCACATCTGAGTTGTTAGAACCACGTTTTTTCTTTTTTATTTCCTTTTCTCGAATGATCTCTTTTTTCAGGGTTGTACACATTTTTGTACTCTTTAATGAAAAGTGTTTTTTTTTACAGAGTTGCCATCTCAAGCCATGTCTTACAATACACAGTGTAACAATTAATATTTTTTTTTGTCTTTTGGTTTACATATAGTTAATTTTTTGGTTATTTTATAATTTTTTGTTAAAGTATACCCTACACCTTAAGGTTGAGGGTATATTCACTTTGTAACGAAATGTGTAACGCATAGAAATAGAGACGATAGGTATAGAAAAGTATATATATTCTTGATCAGCGTGACCTCGATGAGTCGATTTAGCCATGTCCATCCGTCTGTCTGTTGAAATCACGATCACAGGAGAACCAATGAAGATATCGTGATGAAACTTTGCAGATATATTGTTTCTTGTGGTGTGCAGGTTGGTTTTGAAAATCGGTCCACGACCACGCCTATTTTTAATTAGAAATGTGATATCAGCGTTCGCTTTTAAGTTATGATAACAAAATTTCATTCTTGAGTATAGTTAAGCATTATCCGTTAATATGCCAAATATGGGCGTGATCCTCCCACTTTTAGGTTACACAGGCAAAAGAGGGTTATATTGTAAAATATATAAACTTCCTGAATAAAACTTTAAATAACAACTTGTTTTCCGAAAAAACATTATTACATCAAAACTGGGTGCGGTCCTCCCACTTTTACACTACATATACAGTATAGCAGTATGAAAACAAGTTTATTACCACGGAAATAAAGTTTAAATGAACACAATAATAAAACAACTAAGCTAGTTATTTTGTTTTGAAAAAGGTAATGACCACGCCTACTATTTCTACAGAGGCGTAGCTAAGTCTCATGGAGCCCGGGACGGTTAATCAACTTGTAGCCCCAAAAATGCCTGGAATGCAATAAGTCAATACTTGATTTCCACAACTGCCGCCCCCGACATTGTGCCGCCCAGAGTGGACCGCCACCCCCGCCCCATCCAAGCTTCGGCATGTTTTTTAAAACTTTTAGGTGTAGGGTATCTAAGATTCGGCCTGGCCGAATATAGCTTTCTTACTGGTTTTAATTTTTGTTTAATTATTTTTCGTTTTTATATATTTTTAAAAATTGTTTGGTTTAATTTTATTTCGTATTGATATCTCTAGAAGTATGTTATTTAAATTGTTTCTGTCATATTTGTTACTTTTTAGAATTTTTACTTTTTATATTTTTTTAACATTTTTCCTGAAAGTTTAAAAAAACTTTTATATTTTTAATAGTTAATTTAGTTATTTTTCCATATTATTTTTGAATATATATTGTACATCGCCCGAAATCATATGCTGCTAAAGCATAAGCAAACGCTGCATGCAAATGCAGGGCCAAGTTGCTCAAAAAATAGCAGGATTGTGCAGGAGACGATGCATGCAACTCCAGGACCTAGTTGCTCAAACAATAGTAGGATTGTACAACAAAATAAATCGCATTATCCAACATGCGCAGAAGACGTTGATGGGAAAAATTGGGGGTACCACATTCGGACTTATAAACACAACAAAAATTCTGGTACCCCAATAAACAATACTTTGAAGCGCTTAAAGGGGATCTTCAATGAAAGAATTGAGAGCATCGTATATGAAAATAAAGTTGAAAGAAATCTCCTCCCTGAAACTTTTTTTCAACAAGGAAAATGCGAGATTTCGCACGAGTTAGACAATATGCTAGAGAAGCACCTTTCATTTAAATTCTAATTTGATTCTGCGAATTTGTGAAGGTAACCGGGGATAATGAAATGATTATAGAGATGAAAGCATTTCAAACAAAAATGGAAAATGTGCAAGTTCCATATCAACTGGATGCATTATTAAATAAGAAATTCCAAAACTTGAATGAAAAGTTATCAGAATTTTCCGAAAAAGATAGTGGTTGGAGCCTATCGAGGATTTCACATTTAGAAATAAATGTGAATCAGTATAGGCCAATCAAGGGCTCATCTTATATCCCCCTACCACAAGCGCTAGCGAAGAAACATGCCTGTATAATCATCAAAAATAATGATGCTTATTGCTTCAAATGGGCAAAAATTGCAGCGCTAAGCCCCATCCAAATGCATTCCGAAAAACACCCCGAAATTACAACATTCGTAATATTGAAGATAGCGAAATAATTCTATCTAATGGGATCGTTGTAAACTTTGAGTGCTTAGTATTTCCACTAGCACTCAAAGACATTGAGCGCTTCGAAGATATGAATGTTGATATAAGCATCAATGTTTTTGGATATGACGAAGAAATTAGTGCCATAGTCGGCCCATACTATAGCACTAAATTGGAGAAAGTTCGTCACATCAACTTGCTCCTCATTCAAGACATCGATCGTTTTTACTATGTTTGGATAAAAAACATTTCAAGATATGTTTGTAAATTGATACATAAATTGATACTCATTTTAAAATAAACATTTACTAACTTAATTACAATACTTATATAATTTTGTCTCTTTTTTTTATAGACTTCTGACCAGCCAAGTCACACGTAATGCGCTTAACGCATATTTTTGCGACTGCTGCCTACAATATTCGAATAAAAAAGCGTCAAGGACAAGCACAAGACAGAATGCAGAAAGATGGTGACAATAATGCCAGAGGACCAAATAGCAAAAATATCTTTCTACGATACGCACTACGAACGAAAGTTGGAGGTACCTTTCGTGGTGTATGTTGATTTTTAGTGCATCCTCAGCACTACAATAGATAATAATGCAAGTACTTATATCAACAAACATATTCCAATAGCTTTTAGCTACAATATTAATTGTAGCTTTAATAGTAGTTTAAGTAAATTTGTTATTTATTCGGGGGAGGATATTCCCACAAAATTCATTGAATTTTTATTTAGGGATATTTTAGATATCTATAATAAGTATTTAAGTGTAACCTATGGCGTCTTTAACGCCTCAGCAGTCAATGCATCAGGCGGAATGCAAAAATTGCCATATTTGCAATTTGAATGTGGGTGCAGATAGAGTGACGGATCATTGTCACCCTACTGGACAATATAGGGGTCCTGCCCAGAATAGCTGCAACCTACAATTCCAAATTGCAAATTTCGTCCCCTTATTCTTTCATAATTTTTCCGGGTATGACTGTCATTTGTTCATTAAGGAATTAAATTTAATTGATGGGGATATAAATGTGATTCCTATGAACAAAGAGTTATACGTCTCTCTTTCGAAGCATATCAGAGTTAGGGAGAAAAAGACAATTGAGCTGAGATTTTTAGATTCCTTCCGGTTTATTGCCGCAAGTTTGGATGACTTGGCATCAAATTTAACAGAATCAGACATACAATCCGCCAAATGTATCCAAACAATAATGAATTTAGTCTTTTAAAAAGAAAAGGTGTATTCCCATATGAATACATAAATTTATTAGGGCGGCTGGAAGAAACTTCTCTTCATTCTCGAGAGGAATTCTTCAGTCGCTTGACAAACAAGCAATATTCGGTTGACGACTATAAACACGCCGTTAACGTTTGGCAAACATTCAATTGTCAAACTCTTAACGACTACATGCTTTTATATCTGAAAACGGATGTTCTTATTTTAACAGACATTTTTGAAAATTTCAGAAAAGTCTGTAAAAATATTTATGAGTTGGATGCATGCCAGTATTACACTGCTCCAGGACTATCCTGGGATGCCATGTTAAAAACCACTCAAATAGAACTAGAGTTGTTTACGGCTATAGACATGTATATGTTCATATAGAAAAGTATAAGGGGAGGCATTGTCCAGTGCTCTAAGAGGCATTCAAAGGCTAATAACAAATATCTGGCGGATTATGATTCTAATAAGCCATCAGAATTTGATTCATTTGGATGCCAATAACTTATATGGCTGGGCAATGTCGCAATATCTTCCTTATCGCGGTTTCGAATGGATGACAGATATTGATAGTTTTGATGTTAAGGCAATCCCCGAAAATTCATCTTTCGGTTATATTCTGGAAGTGGATTTAATTTATCCAGCTAATTTGCATGACACGCACAATGATTTGCCATTCTGTGCGGAAAACAAAAAAGCTCCGAACGGTAAATTTGCGAAGCTGATAACTGATTTAACCAACAAGACTGCTTATACAATTCATTACCAGAATCTTCAGCAATGTCTGAAGAATGGTTTAAAGCTTGCTAAAATTCATAGAGTTTTAAAGTATAAACAGTCTTGTTGGTTGAAACAGTATCGATCTCAATACTCATCACAGGACCTTGGCTAAGAATAATTTTGTGAAAAATTTCTTGAAATTATTAATTAATGATGTATATTGGAAGACGATGGTGAATGTTGACAAGGGAAAGATGTAAAAATTGTTACCGAATGGGAGAGTAGAGGAAGACATTTAGGAGCTCGCGCATTGATTGCTAAGCCAAATTTTCACAGTGTATCATACTTCACTGAAGATATGGTGGCAATTCAAATGATTAGAGCACGATCAGTGTATAATAAACCAATTTACTTGGGGTTTGTTGTGGTCAAGATGGAAAATGTATGATTTCCACTATGATTACATGAAACCTAAATTCACAACAAACCTCAAGCTAAATTATACGGATACAGACTCCTTTATTTACTCAATTCGCTGTGATGATTTTTATGTTGATATTCGGGATGATATCGATTCGAAATTCGATACATCCGAATATCCCTCTAACAATTCTTTCCATATACCGCAGAAAAATGCCAAGGTTCTGGGTATGATGAAAGACGAGAACAAGGGGAAAATGATGAAGGATTTGTAGGTCTGCGGTCAAAAATGTATTCCATCGATGTTTTTGACTGCAGACCTATTAAGAAGGCCAAAGGTGTCAAGGCCACAGTTTTAGACACATTAAGTTTAAGTGATTATAAAGATTGTTTAGTTCATAAGAAAATTATATATGGAGACATGTATATATTTAGATCCAAGCTCCATGAAATATATACCCAACATATTGATAAGTTAGCCTTAAGCCCATTAGATGATAAGCGTTATATTAAGGCTGATGGCATCCACACTTTTGCGTGGGGTAGACATTATTAATAATAAGATAGACATTATTAATGACTTAGATTTAAGCAACGATGTAGAATTTTTTGAGGATTTAAATTTTTAAAATTTTTTATTCTTTCAATATTAATTCTACATCAAAAAAGTAGCTAAAAGCTATTGGAATAATTTGATTGTTTACTGTTATGCTTACATATTTGTATATACAAGTGTTGTTTAAAACACACTCGAAAATTATACTTTTATTATACTTTTTAAATACTATTATATAGTACTATACTTTAAAAAAAAAGCTGTAAATAGAAACAAATTTCTAAATAAAAAAAAACCATACATATATAATTAAATTTTTAAAATATTTCTTATATTTCAAAATGGATACATTTTCTTAGGACTAATACATTTTAAGGTAAAATATTCAGTGTATGTATGACATCGTACAGAAGTTGGAAAAGTTTATATAATGTTATGTAGAAGCAACTTAGATAATTTTCTTAATTTCGCCGGTGACTGGAGTATATTCAAAGATTCTATCATGGATGAGCACACAGTATGCAGATGTCCCAGCCGGAATGTTCTTCAATGTTTTGAATTCAATCCTAATATCAACATGTCCAGTTTTTATTGCTTCGTTCTGATGTGTTACATCCAAAACTATTATCGGAGCTTCATCTTTAAATTGCTCACGTAGCAGCAGAGGTTGTGTATCACGCATAAAATAACTTTGTTGGAATTTAGCATACATATTATATAGGATAGCATAACGATCACTGTCGAATTTCAGATTAAGATCATCGTAGGGATAATATCCGAGTTAAGGTGTACTTTAAATCACAATGCTTAAAATTGTTATCTTTTCTAAAGGCAATCAGAATAAAGCGTCTCATTTTGTGCTGCTATCTTTACATTCCACAAATGATTGGTTCCTTGAGTAAGAGAAGGATTAAAATGACAATCCCAACTGCGAAATGATATTGTTAAAGGTTGAGCACTCTGAATGGTTTTGAAAATTTTCAATTTTGTTTAATATAATCAGCCAATTTTATATGTGAAATTTTCCATGTGATGTTTGTTAGTTGTAATTTTAATTTTTCATTTGCAACAACCGAGTATACAACATTTTCATCTGACTTGGAGCGTGATAAAATTAGCTTATGTTTAGAATTTACCAGAATTTTATTAAAGACTTCAGCAAAACCGAGAATAGTAGGGATATGGGGGTTCTGGGCCAACGTAGCGACTGCGCTGCCCGGCGGAGCGTGCGGTGCTCTGCCTGGCGAAGTGTGGAGCGTGCGGTGCTATGCCTGGCCAAGTGTGGATTGTATGAGGCTCTATATGAAATACATGGCGGAGCGTGTGGTTCATGTGGTTGCCTGCGTAAGGTTCTCTGCCCGTGAGTTTCTGGGCCAACGTAGCGACTACGCTGCCCAGCGGAGTGTGTGGTGCGCAGCATTGTGTGAGGCACTATATGAATTACATGGCGAGCTCTGCCCGTGTGGTTGCCTGCGTGAGGAGCGTTGTTGATTGGTTAATTCAGAGGGATGTGTGTTATGGACCATTGTGGTAAAAAGTGGGTGGGAGAGAGTGGGCGTAGAAGGAAGGCCCGCCTGTATATCGTTTCTGGTACTTGATATTGTTGTTGATGTTCTGAATATGCGTAGCGTTGTTGTTGGAAAATATTTTTTATTGCTTAAATTTAATTGCCTTTCGTCATTTTGCTATGTGGTTGTTGTAGATTTAGTAAATGAGTTATGGGCATTTCAAATGGTCGATTGCCACGCGATCACACTTATTTAATGTACATATATTAATACAATTATTTCAATCTCGGAATTGGAGTTGACAATTTCGGTACTTCTGTTTACAAAATATTTCTCGGAATAAAAAGCCGTAAATTAGAATTATAATGGGAATAAACGGCTGGAGAATATGGAGATACTCAAAATGCTTTAAATAGAAGTACTGTTTATGTTCAGTACAGATGGGTGGTGGATGCAAATACAGATGGCTGGGTAGTACTATTGCTTTTTCGTTGTTGTTGCTTTTTTTTTCTTTTCTCAACGGACTTTTAGAAATTTTTGTTCTTGCACAAAATCATAATGTAAACAAACGCAAGTGGTCATTGAGAATATGGACGAATTCGTTTGTATATTGAACTTTGAATGGATGCAGATGGTTGGGTAATAGTTTTGCTATGTCATTGTTGTTGTTAACTTTAATAGTCATATAATTTATTGTGGTTGGGGTCTCTGAAGCTCGATCTGCGAGCATAAAATTAGCTACAGCGAGAAGAAAGAATCAGTTGTAAAAGTGTCGTCAAAGAGTAAAGATCTCATTTTTTTTTAATAAAAGAAAAGTGTTCTAAAAGTTGCAGTTGTAAAAAGTTGTGTTGTATATGCTGTTCGAGTGTGGTCTTGGTCCTTTCGTTGTCCTCCGTACAACGAATAAAACGCCTTGCTGTTGAGCTTCGTATTGCTTTATTTATTATTATTTCAAGTTCCTTTGTTGTAACTAAAACACTAATTATATTATTCACACTAGTTTCCGTAACTCTCGTTATTAGTTATGTACACTTATATTATTTCCAATTAGACTTATGATTAAACTAACGCGCGACTTTATACGCGTCTCTAGAACGACTTCTTCGTTCGGATGTATTTACAAGACTCCCTTTGGAATCTTTTCTAGATTCCACGTTAGCTCGGTCGACACAGACGTCGACCGAACTGAAGTGGGTCGGTATGTCGTGTTTCGCAATCTCCATTATTTCGCAATATTAAAAATTGTAATATTCGCAGAATCAATATGCGGAAGAAAATCGTTCCCAATTTAATTCTTCCGCGTGTGGATTCTGATCGTTGGTTATTTCAAACCAAGCGATTCAAGGGTTTGGAAGCTTGCTAATGAAAGCTAGCTTCCACAATCCACTCCAGTCGCCACGCGCTATGGATTTTAGGGTTTGGAAGCTCGCTACTAAATGCCAGCTTCCACAATCCATTCCATGCGATGTGTTCTGGTTGTTACCTTAGCTTTCGAAGTTCATTAAACCAAAGCTTGACTAAAACAAATGAAACTAAAGCTTCGGGCTTACCAAGCAAAGTGCTGTGGTTGCATTAATGTGAACTTGGCCTTGACTCACTCGCGGAGTATTATTATAAAAACAATAATACTGGCCTTGAAAGTTCTTATTTCCCGGAACTGGAAATTGCGATCGCGACATACAACAGTTGTAAAAGAAAAGTTGCTCATTTTTCTGAAAAAGTAAAAGTGAAAAAAGTTAAATATACTATTTAAAAAGTTAATAAAATATAAACAAATTATATAAGCAAATTTAATAACAATTAAGAAGAAACTGAACAATATTATTTAAATTAAGTAAAAATTCTGAAAACGTAAAAGTGAAAAAAGTTAAATATACTATTTAAAAAGTTAATAAAATATAAACAAACATAATAACAATTAAAAGAAACTGAACAATATATATACTATAATATTTTTAAAAGTAAAGCAAGTGAAATATTTTAAACAAAAAAACAATGAAGAGCTTCATATGCAATGTTTATGGACAGGAGTTCACTGCGATGCGCAACCTCAAAAGGCATGTACAAGGGAATCATGAAAGTGTGGCATTCCAGTGCGAACATTGTGCCCAAAATTTTGCACGACTGGATGCCATGCGCAGACACATAAAATTGATCCACTCGAAATCGTCATCAACATCTGTAGCAGCACCATCATCATCATCATCGCTAGCCGCAGCATCATCAACAGCAACATCATCATCATCAACATCAACACAATCAACATCTATAGCAGTACCTTCATCATCAACAGCAACACCAACACCATCTATAGCAGCAGCAGCACCTTCATCATCAACATCAACAGCAGTATCATGGCTACCAGTCAAAGCTAACGAGAACGTTTGTTGTCCAAATTGCAATGAAGATGTTTCTCGAAGAGACTGGAACCATCACATCGAAACATTTGTAACCCAAAATTTATGTCACAGTGCTTTATATTAAGTATTCATATATTAGTCTTATTATTATCATTAACGACCCTCGGTCAATTCATATTAGTAAACACCTCATCACCAGGGGTCATTCCAACAAAGATTTTAAGCATGCGGTTTACATTATCCCTAATAATAATACTTAGTTTCTAAGAAATGACGATAGTGAGCAACCCTGACCCACCGAACACACATATTGGCAGCCCTGATTAATTGACAAATTGAGTGACAAATTAGCTTTGGCACGATCATGCCACACACGAATATAATTCGTGCGGACTTTGCAATCACCGGTCCATATAAGGGACGGTAATTGCAAAACACGGTGAGTCATAAAGCGTTGGTGTCAAGTGGCGGGTGCGTTAAGTCACCTGCCCAACCGAACTTTAGCTCTTTTTGCACTTGTTGCGATCTTTTTCTATCTTCTTTTCTTTCTTTTCTTTTCTTTCTAAACTCTTTCTTCCGACTACGGTCATCACGCTTCGGCTTTCCCGAATACGGTCACCACGCTTCGGCTTTCCCGACTACGGTCACCACGCTTCGGCTTTCCCTCGGCACCGGCCGAACCAACCACTGGTGGTTTACTTGCAGAATTGTAAGCAGGTAAGCCCTTAGTAGCTGCGCGCATACCGCACACTCGGTACCCGAACATGCATGCTGGTACCAACCAACTCCCTGCCTTAGGCCATACCAGTGTATACCCTTGCAAGTCAACCGCGACTCACATAAACCGAATACGCAAATAAATTTTGCTGGCGCTACCACGCAGTGCATAATTCGGCAGTAAAATCAACTGAGGGTTACGAGACCCCTTGGTGAACCCTGGGACCGATGAGTTTTATTCCAGTCGATGAAAAAAACTCGTTACACATTGAAGCACAAAAGGAATTGTTGGATTCCCGTAAGTGGTGGTGGTCTGAAATGCATAAGATCATCTTTCCGGAATAGAATTCAAACCCTGATATTCCAAAATGAGGATGAGGGTCTTGTCATTCAGGAAAAGTTTTTTGAGAAGGCTCAAAATATGTTGATCAAAGAGCTAGTAAAACCGTTACAAAAGCATGCATCATATAAGTTCAACATGGAATTGTATGCTGAATATTTCAAAGTGGTGGATGATGATGAAATGGTGGTTGAGATGAAATCGTTTCGAACCAAGATGATTAATTTGGTGCAAAAATATGAAGATCTACCTGCCATATACAATGACATGTGCCAACAGATCAGCTCCAAAGTGGGTGAGTTCCAGGAAAGAGACAGTGGATGGTCCCTACTGAAAATATGTCACGTAGAGGTGAATATTAATAGGTATCGACAGTTGAAGGGACCCTATCACTGCACGCAACATGAGAAGGAGCAACATATAAACCTGTTGCTGCTGCAGGAAGGAGAGCGGTTCCATTATGTGTGGATTAAAAATATTTCAAGGTAATTATAATTATATCATAATTTAAATTTTTATTTATATTAAACTTTTATATTAGGTATAAATTTTTCCAACTAATTTTAACTTCTCTTTTTTTCAAATTTTAACAGGCTCATACGCAACCAACAAACACATCACCAAGATAAGGCATACTTATGTAACAGCTGCCTGCAGTACTCTCACAATGAGAGTACTCTACAACATTACAAGCTTGTATGTGGGAGGACTGTTGCAGAGATGCCGGCAATAGATAAGGCGGTATTAGTTTTAAGAATTTTGAACGTAGTTTAGACGTACCATTCGTTGTCTATGCAGACTTCGAATGTCTACTTAATAGCGTAGATTTAGATTTAGCGAGTAATACTAGAAATATAAATAAGCATATACCCATAGCCTTTAGTTATTATATTAGTTGTAAGCATGATAGTAGGTTAAATAAATTTAAAATTTATTCGGGGGAAGATGCCCCACAAAATTTATAGAATATTTAGTTAGTGATGTAAGAAATATTTAAAATAATTATTTAAGTGTAGTTAGACCAATGAACTCCTTGTCCAATGAAGACGTAAAACTCCGAAAAGACTCCATTTCTTGTCATATTTGCGAACAAGAATTGGGGGCTGATAGAATGGCAGATCATTGCCATTTAACTGGAAAATACAGGGAGCCGGCACATAACGAATGCAATTTAAAATTTCAAATTGCAAAGTTTGTGCCTGTATTTTTCCATAATTTTTCTGGCTATGACTGCCACCTCTTCATTAAAGAACTGAATTTATTCGAGGGGGATATTAATGTTATACCTGTATAGTATTGAACATTTATTATTTCATTTATTAATTATAAATTATATGATGGTTGTATAGTATTGAACATTTATTATTCTTATTATTCAGTAGCATTTCAAAATTAAAACAAACTTTGTTGTGAAGACCGCTGCAGTCGGAGAACAAATTTATGTAGAATATAATTTTACTATCGCCTTTCGGTAGATGCTTCTCCTCTTGATGAGAGAACTAGAAAAACTGAAGTTGGCTGTGCTTCTAAAGCGCTGTCAACGATGCAGGCATGCTGCGGTCATTTCTTAGCGCTGAACATCCTCCCCCCGTTGAAGGGTTTGGCCTTCAACCGGCAGAATACATAGCTTTGCCACTGCTCGAGTTATGAGCCCGCTCTTCGTTTTGATTACAGCAATCCTTACTATGCCATCCTTACCCTTGATGACTTCCGACACTCTGTCTAATTTCCACCATAGGGGGGGTAAATTTTCGTCCTTGAGACGACTAAGGAGCCAACCTCCAGATTTCTAAAAGAAGATCGCCATTTTGTTCCCTGCTGCAACGTTGTTAAGTAATCCATTAAGTAATCCATCCAAAAGGTGCTCCATTTTTTCCAAAATATTTGCTGGAGATAGCAAATTCTCTGCCATTGCGTAAGACGATTGACGTTAATTTCTGTGACGTCAGGTTCTGGTAGGGCGGTAAGCGGGGCCCCTATTAAGAAGTGTGCTGGTGTTAAAAATTCCAAGTCATCAATGCTATCTGAAAGTGGGCAAAGGGGTCGTGAATTCATTATAGCTGCTATTTGACAAATTAAAGTTCTTAGTTCATCAAAGTTGAGAGACATGTTGCCAACGGTGCGAAGAAGATGCAGCTTTGCAACTTTAATTGCAGCCTCCCAAAATGAGGAGATCTTGAGGAGATCTTGGTGGAATAAATTTCCAGTCGATTCCCTCGTCTAAGCAGGCTGAATGAACTGCTTCGTTGAACCCTTGGCTCAAAAATAACTGCTTCAATTCCGCTAATTCGTTTTTTGAGCCAACGAAGTTTGTGGCATTATCGGACCAAATAGCCTTAGGTTTGCCTCGAGTGAAAATAAAGCGTTTTAGTGCTGCGATAAACGACTGCGTAGATAAATCCTTCACCAACTCCAAATGGACAGCCTTGGTGCTAAAACATACGAAAAGAGATATATAACATTTCATAGGCGGTCTTGACCTAATGTCTTGGCGATAAAATAAAGGACCACAGAAGTCAACACCTGCTACAGAGAACGCTCTGCTAATTTGAACTCTCTCTTTAGGTAGGCTTCCCATTATGTGATGCACCATCTGAGGCTTGGTCCTATAATAACGAATGCACATGTTAACGATTCGGCTTACTTCTCGCTTTCCACCAATTGGCCAATACTGTAGCCTAAGCGTTGCTAGCAATGCCGTTTTTGAATGTTGCGAATAAGCAAAAGTGTGCCTATTTGCACGTCATTGGCAGTTTAAGGTCCTCTATGGACGGCTCCCTTAGCGCCAAACTTATATATGTATGCATATAATCTACAAATTTTTCGAAAGGAGTTTATATACTTGCTATAAAATGGCAGTTTACCGTAGTCTGCTGACACTATAAAGGCTTTTTTGCGCCTTTCTGGTAGATCACATATCGATCTATGCTGAGGAGGCCATTCTTTATCCTTTGCGAAGGCAGGTCCATGAAGCCATAATGTTGATTGGGACAGATCTTGGCTTGAGAGTCCTCTCGATAAGACATCGGCAGCATTCAATTTAGATGGGACGTGGCGCCAACACATTTTAGCTGTAAGATGCTGAATTCGACTGATTCGGTTGGCTACAAAAATGCTGAAATTTGATGATTATCTAGAAGCCATGATAGCACAATAGTGGAATCGGACCAACAATAAAATTCACCCTGAAAGATCTTCATCTGCGATATGGGGTATACTAATTCGGCCAACAACAATGCAGATGACAATTCCAATTTTGGTACAGTAATGGTTTTCAAGGGTGCCACTCTGGACTTCGAACAAAGCAGCTCAGTTTTGATGTTTCCAGCTCGTTCGCTTCTTATATAAATGCAGGCACCATATGCGTTTATACTTGCGTCGCAAAATGCATGGACTTCGATGCTCGAATTTGAAAGAAAAACCTGACGAGGAAACCGTAAATGTTCGACGAATTCGAGCTCCTTGCGAATAGAAAGCCAAGCGGACGCAAGCAATTGCGAAAGGCTTTCATCCCAGTCTACTCTTTCTTTCCATAAAGCTTGAAGAAATAATTTTGCTTTTACTGTTACAGGACCGATGAATCCAAGAGGATCATAAATCTTGGCGACAGTGGATAATACCGATCGCTTTGTAATTCCTTTTCCTTCAATCGGAGGTGTAAATGTAAATTATTATAATGATTAGAAATGATCGAGTTAATGTATTGCTGGTGTCTTCGTTGGTGTCCACGGGTGACGGCGTCGATATCCACCGGTGACTGTTTTGGTGGGCACTGGTGAATGCTTCGTTGTAGCTTGTGGTTGTGTCGGTAGATGCGGTGATGCTCGCCGAGGAGTGCGTTGGTGTACGCCTGGTGAGTGCGTGGAAATACGCCGGTGAACGCGCTGCTGTGCGCCGGTGACGCGCTGCTGGGCGCCGGTAAATGCGCTGCTGAACGCTTCTGTGTGCGCGGCTGTGTGCTGCTCTTGCGTCGGTAAACGCGCTGCTGTGCATTGATGAAGGCTTCGGTGTGCGCTGCTGTGCGCGCTGCTGTTGCGTCGGTGAACGCGCTGCTGTGCGCCGGTGACGCGCTGTTGGGCGCCGGTGAATGCGCTGCTGAACGCTTTGGTGTGCGCGGCTGAGCGCACTGCTGTTGCGTCGGTGAACGCGCTGCTGGCGCTGATTAACGCTTCAGTGTGCGCTGCTGTGCCCTTCGGTGTGCGCGCTGCTGTTGCGTCGGTGAATGCGCTGCTGAACGCTTCGGTGTGCGCGGCTGTGTGCTGCTGTTTTTTTTTTTTATTTTATATAGCAAGGGAAAAGCATCAGAAACCTTATGTGTTAGACTTTAACCAACTAAAAACCCCTACTACCTCCCACACCCTATACCCTCGCGGAACCGCCGTTCAAGCATTACTTCACGAGGAGGGTTATGTCAAAGCATTCTCTCAGTCGGACAAACTTTGTTCTCTGTTCTGTTTTTTATTCATGTAACCCCCGGGAAAGATTTGAAAATCTAGTGATTTTCTGAAGGTCCCTCCCCTCCCTCTAACATAGTTTCCTCTGTAAGTCTCGGACGTTGTCGTTCGGCTTTTCGTAGTTCCGTCATCACCGTTATGCACATATGACTCACAGCATCCCACTCCCTGGCAGAAGCTAACATATGCAGCTGTGTGCTGCTGTGCGCCGGTGAATGCGCTGCTGAACGTCGGTGAATGCGCTGCTGTGCGCCAATAAATGCGCTCCGTGTGTGCGCTGCTGTCGATGAATGTTTCGGTGTGTTGCTTGTAGCAGCATGATGGAAGGGGGAAATAGGGGGGTACTGTAGGCAGGCGTCGATGCTACCGTACACCTATAGCCATGGAGGGGGGAAAGGAAGGATGCTGTAGGCAGGCGTGGATGCTACCGTACACCTATAGCGATGGAGTGGGAGGAGGATGGATGACGATGCTACTTTGCAACTTACCAAAAGTTTTGCTAAGGCCAGGATTCCACGATGTTGCTCAGACCGCTGCCGGTGACGAACTGATTTCTGCCTGCTTTTATACCCACTTTGTGCATTACATTGTTGTTGTGTTCGTTCAGATCAGCTGTTGTTTCGGGGTTGCCAGGTGCTCGGTTTCTGTGCCAGAGTTGCCCTTACTTCTAAGTTTTTCCGATCTTTCATTTTTTCCCAAAATTCATTTATTATTATCTTCATTATTATTATTATTTATTTATTCTCATTTTGTTTTGTTGTTTGTTGTTTGTGGCGTGGTGCTTATAACGCGTCACATTTCCCCTGTCTATACGTATCAAAATATGTATATGTAAACGACAAAATGCTAATGGCTCGTGTTATACTTTGTGAAGCGCGGAATTAATCATTTCACACGTCTTTAATTCAATGTTTAACTAACTCAGCATTTAATTTTCTCACAGTCAAAACGGATTATTTCCCACGCGTCGCGCAAACAGAATGCAACACTAGCCATCCACATTTTTCGCTTACCTGCACTATTTGCATTTGGTTGCATTTTTTGGGGTTTTTTGCAATGCTTGCAGTTAGTTAGTTAGCCATGTGTGTGTGCTTTGTGAATTGTTATTATTTGCTGTATTAGTGCTAAGTTGTTATAAAACCAAGAATCAATTATGAATAAAGTTCAGTCTTTCTATAGCTAAACAAAGTTGTTCAAGTGTATCAAAAGGGATATTCTGGTTCAAGTGCCAGCAATATCAAAGGGTATATTCTGGTTCAAGTGCCAGCAATATACAACAGCCTAGAAAAACGCTTCTTGGCTTAACATTTGGTGACCCCGACGTGATTTTCATCACGCTCAATTCAATTTAACACACAACAAATTAAAACAACTCATCCATGGAAGATTTAGGCAAGTCACAGTTGCAACTAGGCAACAAAATTCAACAGATAATCACGAATTTCAAGAAGGACTCAAGCGAACGCAAGAAGGCTAAAGGTTACATTGAGGAGAGGCTACGACGATTAGAGGACTCATGGGAAGAGTTCGAGAATAACGACAACCAGATCAGGATTTTTGATCCAGCACCGCTCAATCATGATTATTTCAATTATTTCATTGTAAATTACTACAGTAAAATCGCATCATAGGTGGAACAATATCGTAATGAATTCGTTAAGCTCATGGATTCAAAAGGGTTAGAGACTCCATCAGTGGAAGATCATCCCGATCATCAACCACTTAGTTCTGCCACAAGGACTATGCAGGGTAATCCAGATCATCAACCACTTAGTTCTGCCACAAGGACTATGCAGGGTAATCCAGATCATCAAACACGTAGCTCCGCCACAAGGACTATGCAGGGTAAACCAGATTACCAACCACTTAGTTCCGCCAAAGGGAAAACAACAACTAAGGAGATTGATCCAGTGAATAAAACATCCAACGATTACTCTAAACTTTTGCGAAGACAATCTGCCATGATCAGTTCGGTACAACGATTCATATCCTCATTATCATCAGTCAGTGAAAATCAACCTTCACAATATTATGAGGTCAAACTCTCAAATTTGACGCACCTTTGGCAGCAAATTGAAGACATCAATTTTACTATATTGGAAGACTATGACACAATCAACGGACTGGGATATGATCAAAACGGATACTTTGAGATGGAAGACTTGGTACAAGACACCATAGTCAACTTAGCAATTAAATCGAAAATACAAGGCAACCACTCAACAACATTACCAACTGCCGCTATCCCTGCAGAAATTTCCTCACCATTACCAAAGGTGAACATTCTAAAGTTTGATGGAAATTACGCAACGTGGCGTCAATTTTTCGATTTATTCTCCCAAATAATCCACAGCAAACCAATACCAAACATTCAAAAATTTTGGTATTTAAAGACCAGCTTGAGTGGAGAAGCTGAAAGATTGATTCGACATCTGAGTCTTTCAAGCGAGAATTATGAGGCCGCATGGAGCACGCTTCAACAAAGATACGAAAATAAAAGGATATTGACATCAACAATAATTCAAAGGGTTTTAGGACAGCAATGCATTCCTGAGAACAATGCCACAGCAAATACTATAAAAAACATGTATGACGTTACACAGGAAAATCTATTTGCTTTAGAAAATCAAGGCGTATCCACCTCTACCTGGGACCCAATGATGCTTCACCTATTGGTAAAGAAATTAGACAAGCAAAGTCACATTTTGTATGAACAATCATTGCAAAACCCTAAAGAGAATCAGAGGATTCAACCCTTTCTAAAATTCCTGGAAAACCGTTTCCGAACATTGGAAGTACTTGGACAAAAGGAAAGGAGTGTGGCACGAGCTCTTACACCCATTGTACCAAAACAAGGAACAGGCAATTTGTGCAACTTTTGCCGTTCAGGAAATCACCCACTTTATGCATGTAAGCAGTTTCTACAAGCAACGGTACAACAGAGATTTGCCTTTGTTCAACAAAATTTACGCTGCTTGAATTGTTTAAAACCAGGACACAAATCCAACAATTGTTCAATGCGAGGTTGTACCAAGTGCTCTCAGAACAGCCTTTTGCATATGGACAAAACCTCAGTTCAAGAAGGAGATAAACAACAAACAAACAATTCCACAGAGTCTGTAACATTGATGTCTTCAAGCAAAAATGTCAAAAGAAATTACGTTTTACTAGCAACTGCAAGAATCAAAATCAGCAACACCAACGGTCGATATACTGAGTGCAGAGGCATTCTGGACTCAGGATCCCATGTTAATTTGATAACCGCAAAACTCGTTAAGGCTTTAGGATTAACAACTAAGTACACTTCAATATGGATTGAAGACATTGCAGAAGGTACAAAAAGTACAAGGCTTCGAATTAATACCAATATTCAGTCAAGAATAAATGGTTTTACAGCTCCACTTGAAGCATTTGTATTACAAAAAATCGTATCTATGCAACCAACACAATACATAGAGACATCGACATGGCCTTTACCAAAAAACATTCAATTGGCAGTCCCTGATTTTCAACGACCAGATAATATCGATATTCTACTAGGCGCTGAGTATTATCACCAACTTCTCTCTATTGGACTAATTAAGATGGACTCCAACCTTCCAATCTTACAAAACACCGTCTTTGGATGGATACTTTCTGGAAGGATAAATAAAAATTGCAAAGGATCAGTTACGTGCGGTGTATGCAGTGAAGACGAAGACACAACAGACCAAATTCTGGAAAGATTTTGGAAATTGGCCACTATAATCGAAGACAAACCAACATTTAGTGAGGGAGAAAAGCAATGCGAACTACATTTCGCTCAGCATACTCGTCGCAGTCCTGATGGTCGGTTCGTGGTCAGGATTCCATTTTCAAGGGAACCAACCTCACTTGGGGAATCTCTTAACGTCTGTCAAAACAGGTTCCTTGCACTCGAGAGGCGTCTATCTAAGGACGCGGAACTTAAAAAAAAATATGTTGAGTTTATGGACGAATATGAATCATTGGGACACATGAAGGAGATAAATGTCGAAAACATACTAACACCACATTACTTTATCCCACACCATTCTGTAATAAAACTGGATAGCAGCACCACAAAACTTAGAGTGGTTTTCGACGCATCTTGCAATACGTCGTCTGGATGTTCTCTCAACGATATAATGCACAATGGACCAGTTGTCCACAATGACATTTTCTCCATATTACTTCGTTTCCGTTTTCCAAGATTCGTGTTTACTACAGATGTGGAAAAAATGTATAGACAAATATTAATCGATCCAGAAGATGAGAGATTTCAACTCATTGTTTGGCGAAAAAATCCTAATGATATTTTGAGATACTACAGTCTTCGTACAGTTACGTATGGAATGCGTGCTGCTCCTTGTTTACCGACGAAATGTTTACAGCAGCTTGCCAAGGATAACGAGAATCAGTTTCCTTCAGGAGCAAAATCACTTCAGAGAGATTTTTATGTAGATGATGGTTTATCCGGAGCCAATAGCCTGTATGAAGCCATAAATACACAAAGGCAGTTATCCACCATCTTAGATACAGCAGGTCTCAAATTACGCAAATGGTGTGCCAATCATCCTCAACTATTGCAAAACATTCCAGTCTCAGACCAAGAAGTGGACTTAGATTTCTCAAGCAATGCTGATGCTGTCACTGTCAAAACTCTTGGACTAGTATGGACACCAAAAACCGGCACTTTCCATATCAAGGCAAGCTCTCAAGTCATTAATCGAATTACTAAGAGGAAGTCACCTCAGATCTAGCCAGAATCTATGACCCTCTAGGAATATTAGCACCAGTCGTAGTTTCTGCAAAAATATTCATTCAGCAATTGTGGCAGTTGAAATTGGATTGGGATGAAGCCTTGCCGTTGGAAATGTATACTAGATGGTTGAATTTCCGCAATAACATCCAAGAATTGAATAACGCAAAGATTCCGAGACACGTCTTCAATCAAAATCAGCCTAAATCTATACAACTTCATGCCTTTGCTGATGCGTCCGAAAAAGCCTATGGAACTGTAATCTATGTCCGATCAACATTTCAGGATGGAACAATTTTAGTGCGACTTCTCTGTGCCAAATCAAGAGTATCTCCACTGAAGACGCAAGCCATTCCTCGTCTGGAATTATGTGCTGCGCTGCTAAGCGCACAGCTGATGAACAGAGTGAGATCGGAATTGAATTATAAAGATCAACCCAATTACTTCTGGACAGACTCGGAAATAGTTTTGGATCAATTCTTGTTCTTCCTCTTATCAGACTTTCGTTGCCCACCGAATTTCAAAAATACAAGCAATATCATTGCGTGAACAATGGCGACATGTGAGATCAAAGGACAATCCTGCTGACATCTTGTCATGAGGATTGCGACCAAAAGAAATAATATCGTCAAATATGTGGTTCTATGGACCATCATTTCTTCACGGGAGAGAGTCTGTTTGGCCATCTCCATTTTCTAAAGAACACGCACTAATTAATGACACAGAAATCAAAAAAAATGCTGTTGTTGCACACTCAGTAAAGTTAAGTCAGAAGACATACTTTACACCATCAATTCTCACAACTCCTTTTCGACACTACAAAGAATTGTGGGCTACATGCTAAGATTCGCCGCCCATGGAAAGGCAAACAGATTGGCTCGCCATCAACATATTACACTAACTCCAAAAGAACTCAATGAATCACTTGTGATCATTCGTATAATACAACAAATAGATTTGCTTTATATTACAACTGATGCTTTTTTGGGAGCGTTGAAGCGCTTCACTGCTCGTAGAGGTTATTGTAAAAACATTTACTGTGATAATGCGACAAACTTTGTGGGAGGCAAAAATCAATTGGCTGAATTGTCAGATGCAATCTTCAACAACAACTCTCAAGATACATCCGAAATGCATGTAATACTAAAGGAATAGCATTTAAATTTTTGCCTCCGCGAGCTCCACATTTTGGAGGCTTATGGGAGACAGCCGTCAAATCTGCCAAGCATCTTCTTGTGCGCAGTACAGCAACAGCAGCTCTTACTTACGAAGAACTAGGGACGGTCATTGCGGAAATCGAAGCCATTTTAAACTCAAGACCATTAACTCCAATGTCAAACGACCCAAACGATTTGACAGCTTTAACTCCCGGTCACTTCCTAATTGGGGAACCCTTAACTGCTTCACCGGACGTAAACGCAACAACAGCTAAAACAAGTCTTCTGAGCAGATGGAAATTGGTGTCTCATATGAAGGCAGAATTTTGGAGACGTTCGTCAAAAGAATATCTGAATGAACTACAATATCGAACCAAATGGAAGGATTCATTACCTAATATCGAAGTAGGAACTATGGTAATCATCAAAGAAGACAACAGTCCTGTTCTGCATTGGCCTTTAGGTCAAATTGTTAAAACATACACTGGAGAAGATGGCTTCGTGAGAGTAGCGGATGTAAAAACCGCGAAGGGAATCTGGAAAAGGCCAATACATCGTTTGGCTCCACTGTTTTCAACTGAACATAATGATGGTCAACAATTTAAGTTACCAATTCATGACAATGATGAAGTACCTTCTAGTTCAACAAAACTAACAACTAATCTAAGCGACAACGAGGATTGTCACCAATCACAGTCTTGTCTGTCATTCTAGCGTTAATTGGATCAGCTTTTGCCAACCCCAGCGTGCAGATGAAAACGTTTGAAGCTCAACCAGGACTTTATTTTGAGTCATTGGGATTGGCTTACTTGACCAGTACAGACTGGAATATGGTTGTTTATTTCAACATGACCTCGTACTGGAAAGAATATGAAAATATCGTGATGGTGTAGATGCAGATAGTAAGTTCTGTCAGCCGTTAAACCACCTTATCTCATGCGCAGATACAATATCCCAGTTTAACGCAAAATTGAAAGAAATTGATCAACTCAATCTTTTATTAACACCGACATACAATTTAAGAGGGAAAAGAGCAGCTCCACTCGCAATTATTGGATCCCTGACGAATGCTTTATTTGGAATATTGGACTTTGAGTATGCAGAGAAAATGTCTGATATAATTAATAACATTGATCAAAACCACCTGCTGAATCTGTTGAAAAATCAAACTTCAGTTATTGACGCCACTGCAAATATCATGAAAGGCTATGAAGAACTCCAGAACTTACAAGCAGGTCTCACTGATGTGCAAGGTCAAATCAAAGAACTAGTTTCCTGGTCACAAGAACACAAACGAGCAGAAGTCCTTAACGCTCTATCGTTAAGAATTCTGATGGTAATCCACAGCTTCCAGAAAACGCAATCATTATTGTTTGAAGTCCTTACTGATGCTCATCACAGCAAGGTTCATCCAGAGCTATTAAGGCCATCTCAACTAAAGGACCAAATTAATATTATAAAAAGCCAAATCCCAGCATTTCTAACGGTTCCTAGCAGCAACCTGGACAGCATAGAGTTATATAAACTTCTATCGATCGAAGGAAGAATAATGAAATCTCAAATAATATTCAGATTACAATTACCACTATTCGATCACGAAGGCATCAACTTACATCAGGATCAATACTACCCTCTACCTACACAAGAATTAACTGCATGCTTCATAGTAGCACCCATTGGATATATCTGTAAATTGCGACATCCAATTTACAGACTAGGATCAAGTGTCAGCTCTTGTGAAATGAGTTTCCTCATTCAAAAACCCGAGTTATCAAAATGTACGATTAAAAAACTGTTACGATTGCCACATTGGATACAACTTTTAGAAACCAATGCAATACTGTATTTCTGCAAGCATCCACGAACTGTGAATGTTCTATGCAATTTTTCAGTCACTGTACTCAGATTAACAGGAATCGGACGCATTACTATTCATCCAGGATGTGTGGCAAAAGACGAATCAAGCACAATAATGGCACACACAACATTCACGACTACATCAGCAATGGCATTAGCAACCACCATAGATTTTGCAGTATTACTACAAAACGATACATCCATAACAATGACTACATTATCACCACTTCACATTTATGGCAACCTTACATCTAAATTAGATGATCTTCAAACAAGAGTCCAGCAGCTAAAGGAACAAGAAGATCAAGGGATTCATCAAGAGATTCATCATTACAGCATTAGTTATGTCAGCTTATTCGTTACCCTAGCCATCGTGGTCTACCGCTACTTCAAGTATCATCAACTCCGAGCAAGAAGAACAGCAGCACAAAATCCGATTCCGGTTCCCAGAATCTCAGAGTTTCAGTTAAATGTCAATACAGAAGAAGTTTAAGTTGAGGTGGTCCTCAACTGGGGGGAGGATGTCTATACGTATCAAAATATGTATAAACGACAAAATGCTAATGGCTTGTGTTATACTTTGTGAAGCGCGGAATTAATCATTTCACACGCCTTTAATTCAATTTTTAACTAACTCAGCATTTAATTTTCTCACAGTCAAAACGGATTATTTCCCACCCGTCGCGCAAACAGAATGCAACACGAGCCATCCGCATTTTTCGCTTACCTGCACTATTTGCATTTGGTTGCATTTTTTGGTGTTTTTTGCAATGCTTGCAGTTAGTTAGTTAGCCATGTGTGTGTGCTTTGTGAATTGTTATTATTTGCTGTATTAGTGCTAAGTTGTTTTAAAACCAAGAATCAATTATGAATAAAGTTCAGTCTTTCTATAGCCAAACAAAGTTGTTCAAGTGTATCAAAAGGGATATTCTGGTTCAAGTGCCAGCAATATCAAAGGGTATATTCTGGTTCAAGTGCCAGCAATATACAACAGCCAAGAAAAACGCTTCTTGGCTTAACACCCCCCTTATTTTGGGTGACGACGAAAAACCTGACATTTCCCGGAGCGGTTAATGTACACTTGGTACAAAAGCCCGTCTACTGTGGTCAGAAAACGGGCGCGACTTCGGGCCCGCTCCTTTGCCGATTCAACCTGGCGGCGCAGCTTCTCTGGCCATTGTTCCAACGGAACGCTTTGCGGGGGTCCTTGGTTGTTTACCGATGGCGTTGGCTCTGTCGGTGGGTTCTGTGTGTCCACCATTTCGACCGGCGTTGCTAGCGGCTGACTAGCGCTACTTTCCTGGTCGCCGCTCCTACTACCACCGCTACTGCTGCTGCTGTCCTCGCTGCCGCTATCCTCGCCACTGCTGTCCTCTCCGCTGCTGTCGTCGCTGCTAGTGGCCACCTCGGGGAGGTTTATCTCGGACAGCCGGTGACTGGTACGATGTTGCCCTGCATGTACCCTAACCAACGCTTCGACGAGTTCTGTCGGCACTTCTCCCGTTTCCCCACTGGTCTTTGTTCTGGGTGCTGACGTCTGCTCCCGGCCTCTCGAAGTACCTCTTTATATAGTGGAGGAGGTACGCTCCACAGTCCCCGTTGTGTCACAGCGGACCCGTTGGTCTGTTGCGGGACTTTTGCATAGACGCACGGCAGACGGTCCTCGTGGAAGTGGGCTCCTCCCTGCGGACTGACCCTGGCTTGGTACTCCAGACGTAGGAACTGGCGAACCGCATCTACCACCAAGTTCCGTGGTTGGTTTGCCCAGGAATCTAGAACCACCATAGCTGGACGTCGCGGCGTTCCATCGTTGTCGGCCACCATGTCCATATTGGTACAGATTATGGCGTACCAGTGTTCGTTCCGGACGACCGGTACTACAATATGGCGTAGCTGGAACAGGTCCAACTTGACTGGGGCCGGCCTCCAACTCCGGGGTTGCACGGCGCACGCGTAGCCTTCCCTTCAGTCCACAACTCTCTGACCATTCGGGCCCCAAGAGTATGGCGCAGGGTTTTGATGCCGTGAGCTGTAGGTATTTACGCCGTACATCTTCGGCGCACAGTGGCCGGTTTTTCAACTTAGCGGCCAAAAGTCACTTTTTTCAATGTCACCGATTTCAAAATGGGTTAGGTCATATGAAAGTAGAAACCTGAGAACCTAGGGAGCCAAAAAATTACAGCTTTATCTTGATTATTTCATTAGTAACTATGCAATAAAAAACAGCACTTTTTATTTTCAACTAAAATAAATACATTTTTTCAACTTTTCACAGATTTAGATATCCATATCTCTGTCAATATTTCAGATATTAAGTTACGGTTTTTTTTATTAAATTCTTGGATATATTCATTGTCAAATGTTGTTACAATTGAGTAAAACTGTGGTATAGTTATTACGTAACAAGAATTCCAGAAATGCTCCAATTTTGGTTAAATTTCGTCGTATTTTGGAGCAGGACTTTTGCGCTCCAAAGTGCTCCAAAACAAATTTTACACCATTGTAAAGCTGAAAGTTTCCTCTAAAAGCCCATACCAATTTTTTTGCATCGGTTTGCCCCACCGGTCGCTAGAGCCCATTATATGAGTCAAAGTCACACACTGCAAACGTTTTTAAAATGTTTTCCGTTATTTTTTTTTTTTGGTAGTGTTATACTTTTCTTTCAAAGTATATGTATATTTGCACTAATTAGGTTTTCCTAATTATCAGGCTCTTTTCCTAATTAGCTCTTATTACATATGTACTGTAAATGTACCTGTCCTAATATATTTTACCTGTAAAATGGAAAATTTAGGCACATAAAAATTTCTCATAAATGGGTATCAGGTAAGTATTACATGTGCATAGGTAAAAAATCCGTGACGGAAAGAGTATTTAAAGAGTTGCGTTCATCGAGTTTCCATATTCTTGGCAAAAACATGGCTAAGTTCACATATAAAAATTTGGCAGATATTTACTTCTTACGAAAAGACGACAAAGATGTTACTTCGCATATTCTAAGTGATCCTTTTTTTGACTCATGCGATCAAGAAGAGACATATAAAAAGAAAATATCTAACTTTTTATCGCATTTAAAAAACGTTACACAGATGTGAATCGAAATAAGGAAAAACTGTACCAACGCAACACAGAATGGATGAAAACTGAGCTCGTTTTTGAAAACGAAACCATGACTGATAATGGCAGCGAAGGAAAGGGTCGACCAAGGAAATCGATGGACGAATGCAGTGAACGATCTAGAAGGCGTAAACTTGGCGACATCAATGACGAAATATCTCATGAGAATATACAAAATGCATTCCTTCATCAAGTAGGTCCATCAAGAAATAAAAAGGACAAGATAGAAGTAATTGAGAAAATGATGAAAGCGAGCCCCAGACGCGTCAAAAGGGTACTGAGCAGTGTTCCAACTCCGACTGATGAAAAGAAGTTTACTCCTGAGGAAGCATTTGCACTATTTTTGGATTTGAAATTAACAAAAAACCAATACAAAGAATTACGCAAACGAACTAATGCAAAGAAATGCAACGTGTTTCCATGTTATGACGAGATAATTTCAATTAAAACGGAGTGTCTACCCTCAAAAAAAGCAATTGAAATTACTGCAAGTTCAGCAGAGGTGAAATTACAAGATCTTCTAGAACACACTGCGAACAGATTATTGCTTTCATTGGAAGAGACTTATGTGAAAAGTCTTGGTGATTGCAACCTTACCCTCCTTTGTAAGTGGGGATGTGACGGATCATCTGGCCAGAAGCAGTATAAACAATTTAATGCAGATAATTCAGCAGACACCAATTTGTTCATGATGTCATTCGTTCCTTTGCGATTAAGGAGGAATAGCACTGAGGCTGAACCGTCAATCGAAAAATATGTACCGATTGATATATGGAAGAATGGGACACCTTCATCGACAAAATATTGTAGACCAATTAAATTTGCATTCAAAAAGGAGACTAAAGATGTGATAATCGAAGAAGTTAATAAAATTAGGAGGCAAATTGATGAACTTCAGCCGCTGCTATTTGAGTATCATGGCCATTTTATTGAAATAGATTTCAAACTTCTGCTGACCATGATTGATGGAAAAGTCGGACAAGCCTTAACTGATACTAAGGCATCTTCTAGCTGTATTATATGCCATCAAACCGCGAGTACACTAAGTCAAGCACCAGCAGATGCCAATTATTCTGAAGAGGCATACGAATTCGGATTATCGCCTCTTCACACTAGAATTCGTTTCAAGGAACATATACTCAAATTGGGCTATGATTTAGAATTCGGAGCAACAGGAACGGTTAGACAAAATGCAGTGAATATGGAGAAACGGAAGCTGAAAAAAAGCCAAATACAGGAACAATATCGTGAAATAGGGCTAATAATTGACCAGCCAAAACAAGGAGAGGGAAATACGAATGATGGAAACACCGCTAGAAGATTTTTCTCAGATCCTGAGACGGCAGCTTTCATTACAGGAGTGGACGTTGAATTAATTAAGCGATTCAAAATTATAATAGAAGTTATAGCATGCAGCAGGATGATTGATGCCAAAAAATTTGGTGAATATGCAAAGAAAACCGCCGAAATTTACAACGAAAAATATCCCTGGAGGAATATGCCATCAACAATTCATAAAATTCTTTATCATGGCGAGCAAATTATTGAAAATAGTCTACTTCCACTTGGTGATCTGTCTGAAGAAGCACAAGAAAAAAGAAACAAGGATTACAGATTCTTTCGTGAACACAACACAAGGAAAATTTCAAGATATTGTACCAATGAGGATCTGCTTGCAGTTTTGCTGTGCACATCGGATCCATATATTTCAAATATCCGCCAAAAATGGAAATCTAGCTCAATCGAGTTATATAGTGATGCACAAAATTTACTACTAGATGAGCGGAATTCTATCAATGAATGTTTTGAAAAAATTGTTTAATTTGCATTAGTTCCTTACTTATTACCTTATTTTTATTAATCTATTTTATTAGTATGTTCGTTATTGATAATAAAAAGTCTTTAATCATTAAATAAAAATAACCGTATTATTTTTATAATCTCTTTTTTAGGCTTTTAAGAAAATTTTAATAGGTACCCTGATTGAAACTCTCATATCTCTGGTTTTCAACAATCGATTTTTATGATTTTAGTCTCACATTAAAGATTAAGATTAGAAGAATCCAACAAAAAAACCGGAATAAAAAATTCCAAGAGAGTCAAAAGATATGGATTTTTGACCGCTAAGTTGAAAAACCGGCCACTGTGCGGCGGTGCGTTCGAATGTCCGTTCGTTCTCCCTCCTAGTTGTCGTTATTGTCGTTATTGTAGCTGTTGTTGTTGTCGCGTTTGTTGTTGTCGTCGTCGCTTTTGTTGTTGTTGTCGTCGCTTCTGTTGTTGTTGTCGTCGCTTTTGTTGTTGTCGTTGCTGCTGCTTTTTTTTTTTTTTTGTTGTTGGTTGTTTTCGCTATCCAGGTTCACTTGAGACACGTCCTTTCGGTTTGAAGTGTGATCACTGAATGATGGTATGTCGTTGTCTTCGACTGGAAGTTACTTCGGTGGAGTTAGCTGCCTCTCTCCTTCGTCGTGGTTGTTAGCGTTGTGATATATTTTTAGCTCGCTGAGGTGGGCTTTGCGTGGTTTAGTCTCTCCTTACTATTGCGATTACGGGGGAGAGGAAGCCGGTAAACTGGTAGGGTCCTTCATATTTCGGTGCCAACTTTGCGGCATAACCTTCTGCTGCTTTTGAGAGGGGGTGTTGCCTGACCAGTACTTGCTGTCCAACCATAGGTTTCCATGAGCGTCGTCGCAGATTATAATGGTTGGCCTGTATTCTTGAGGTCTTCTCAAGATTCCGGTGAACTATTTGGAAAATTTCTTTCAGGTTTCCTGCTTTATCCTCCGGGCTCTGGTTCGTACCGCCGCTGGCCAGGGTGACTTCATCGCATAGTGCCACCGGCAGCCTGGGTTCGCGGCCCTGTACCAAGTAGGCTGGGCTATACCCCGTAGCTTCCGATACGCCTGTGTTGATGGCCAGGGTGACTTCCGGTAACTTATCATCCCATTTTCGGTGATCATTCTCGGCTAGCTGAGCGACCAAGGTTTTGATTGTGCGGTTAGCCCTTTCGACAGCGTTATCTTGTGGGGTATATGGGGCGGTGAATTGTTGTCGTACTCCCAGTTGTTGGAGATACCTCTGAAACGAACGGCTGGTGAATTGGGTGCCATTATCGGAGATGAGCACTTTGGGGACCCCGAACCGCGCCAATATTCGTTCCCTGAAGGCTTTCTTGGCGCTTTGACAAAGCGTCAGCGACCACGTTTTGCTGCCCCTTTCGATATTCGATATCATACCTATATTGTTGGAGCTCCAGCGCCCAGCGGGCGAGGCGTCCTTATGGGCTCTCTATAGAGTTCAGTCACTTGAGGGCGAGGTGGTCTGTAATGATCGTGAATTCGTAGCCCTCCAGGTATTGTCGCATCTTCCTAATGCCCCACACTATCGCCAGGCATTCCTTCTCGGTGCATGAGTAATTAGCTTCCGTGTTGGTAAGGCGGCGACTAGCGTACGCGATGACCCTCTCTTCACCCTCTATTCGTTGCGAGAGTACAACCCTAAGTCCATGGTTGCTGGCATCCGTCTGGAGCCTGAAGCGCTGGGTAAAATCCGGCACGGCAAGTACTGGTGCCTGTGTCAACTTTTGTTTGAGACATTCAAAGGCCTGCTGTTGTTCTGAGCCCCAAACCCATCGTTTACCATTTTTTAGTAGCGATATCAGTGGTTGCACGATGTTGGAGAAATCGGACACAAATCGGCGATACCATGATGTTACTCCCAGGCATCGTCGTAATTCCTTTATAGTAGTTGGTGGCTGGAGTCCTTGAATGGCGATGATTTTATTGGGATCCTTTTGGATACCATCCGACGTGACCAAGTGGCCCAAATAGCGGATCTTCTTCTTGAAGAATTCGCATTTCTCTGGATTTATTCGTAGATTCGCTTCCCTCAGGCGTTTCAGGACCTTGCGTAGATTTTCCATGTGATGTTCGACGGACTCTCCAGTGACGATGATATCGTCCAAGTAGGCGAATGCGTTCGGTTCCAGATCTGGTCCTATGACTCTGTCGAGAGCACGTTGAAAAGTAGCTGAGTGAAGCCCGAACGGCATGACTCTCCATTGATACAGTCCCCGTCCAGGAACGGTGAACGCTGTATACTGTTTGCTGGATTCCTCCAGCGGGATCTGCCAGTATCCGTTCTTTAAATCCAACGTACTGATGACCTTGGCATTCCGAAGTTGATCAAGGATATGCTGTATGCGGGGTAGAGGGTACGCATCTGGCACAGACTTGGCATTTAGTTGGCGATAATCGACACAGAGCCTCCATTTGTTGTTTTTCTTCCTCACCAGCACAATTGGTGCACTGTAAGGGTTTTTAGACGGCTCAATGTGACCATCCCGAAGCAGTTCGTCGATCTGGCCATTTATTACCGCCTGCATGGCCGGGTTCCGAGGGAAGTATCGTTGCTTAATGGGCCGGTCATCTTGGATGATTATTCGGTGAGAGGCGATGTTGGTGGTGCCCTTTATTGCTTCGAAGGCTTTGAGTTCGTAGTCCGTGAATTCGGAGATATTTGTGTCGGTGTTATTTTCGTCGTTACGCACTATTGGACATCGCGGCGATATGGCTTCTTCGGTCTCTGTTAGAAGTTCCATTGTACGCCCCCCGATCGTGATCTTTGTTTTGGACCTTTTGCGGAAGTCTAATCCCAAAACGAGATCATCAATCGCATTTGGTAATATGTACAACTGCGTTTTGTATTCCGTGACACAGAAGCGTATCGGGACCATGAGTGACTCAGTTATGGTCGTGGTCCTTCCGTCGGCCAACCTGATCGTGAGCGGTGTTGACAGTTGTACATATGGTGTATAGATTAGTTCGGCCAGGGTGTCACTCATGAAACTCTTGGTGGCTCCGGTGTCTAAGACTGCTTCTATCCAGACATCGTCGACGTCCATCGTGATGGTAATGCGATCCCTTTGCCACTCTATCGTCGACCGGTCCTGTGTGTTGGCTGTGGCTGGCGTGACATGGTCGCTGATTGAGGCGTCGGGCGCTGTGGCGCCGGTTGGTTGGGTCCCGTCTCGCCACGGTTCCTATACGACCCCCCTGCGTTTCCCGACCGACAACATTGTATGGTGCGCACCTGTCTGCGGCCGCACACCCAGCAAAATAGGTACTCCGGGTTTTGGCATTCTCTCTTGTTGTGTCCGCTCTGCCCACATCGGTAACATGCACTGCGGGTGTCGATGAAGGGATCTACTTGCCTGAAACGCTGTCGTGTGTCGCCCCCCCTTTGTGGGATTGACGCATGTGTTCCCTCGTCATCTTGGAGGAACTCTAGGGCAAGCGCCGTTAGTTCTTTCAGATCGACGAAATCCTTGCTGCTGTTGCGTCGGTGAACGCGCTGCTGTGCGCCGGTAACGCGCTGCTGGGCGCCGATGAATGCGCTGCTGAACGCTTCGGTGTGCGCGCTGCTGTTGCGTCGGTAAACGCGCTGCTGTGCGCTGATTTTTTTTTTTTTTTTTTTTTTTTTTTTTAAGAGGAGTAAAAGCGTCGAAAGCCTTAGTCAGTGCGGGACTTTAACCCGCTAAACATCTCCCCACGTCGGTACGGGTGCTCCTCCCGGAACCACCGTCAAGTATTGCGTCGGGAGGCCGTGAAAGCATTTCTGCTCAAGCGTCAGTATTTACGTCTGTATAGTTGTGTCTTCGTCACATTGGCAATTTTCTGTTGCCCTTAGCTTGTGCCGTCGTTTGAAGTTCTTCTTTCTCTTTCGGCGTGCCTCAAACTTGCATATATCCCTGCCGCCACCTGGCATACTGCATTCCAAGTCGCCTCTGACGTGAGCATGGCGTCAACAATGTTATGTGGGCTTAGCTCCGACGCATGTATGTAGCGTAGAAGGGTTCTTTCTGCCGAGAATCGGGGGCACGTGAATAGTACGTGACATGCGTCTTCCACTTCTTGGCACATTGGGCAAAGCGGAGACTCATCGTTACCGCATCGGTGTAGATTACTTCGGAAAACACCGTGACCCGTTAAAAACTATGTGTTACATAGTAGTCCAGCTCTCCGTGTTTCCGGCTTAACCACTTATCTATGCTGGGAATGAGGGTGTGCGTCCACCTCCCCTTGTTTGACTCGCTCCAGCGTTTCTGCCACCTTGCCATCGATGCTGCCCGCTCTTGCCTTACGTCTAGTTCACCGCTCGTACTTTTCAAGTAGCAGCGACGTAACTCATCTGCAGCTATATCCGTGGGCATCATGCCTGCTAGCACAAAGACTGCTTCGTCGGAGACAGTTCGATGGGCGCTAACGACTCGGAGGGCGCTCAGCCGAAGTACTCTTGTGAACTGCCTGTTGACCGTTTTTGTTTTCAGTGATTCAGCCCATATCGGTGCAGCATAATTTAAAACTGAGGTCACCACGTTCGCCAAGAGCCGCCGCTTGGTGCTCTTTGGGCCTCCCACATTCGGTAGCATCCGCGCTAAGGCAGCTTGGCGACCCGCCGCTTTTTTACATGCATATTCTGCATGCTGTTTGAATGATAGCCGGTCGTCTATCAACACCCCCAGATACTTGATCGCTCGTCGCGATTGAACATCAACATTACCGACTTTTATGTTTATCGTTTCGATCTTCTTTCGGCTCGTAATTAACACTGCCTCAGTCTTATGATCGGCTAGTTCTAATCGCGCAGAGTCGAGCCATTGGCGGACGTTTCTAATAGCCACATTCGCTTTCTCTTCGATTTGCTGGGTATGTTTCGCTACGATGACTAGCGCAATATCATCCGCAAAGCCGATGATTTTTACATCCTCGTCAGTCGACACCCTCAGCACACCGTCGTACATCACGTTCCACAAGATGGGACCAAGCACGGACCCTTGGGGCACGCCGGCCGTTGTGGAGTACCGTTTTGGGCCGTCGTCAGTATCGTAGAGAAGGGACCTATCGCGTAGGTAGCTGTTGATTATACGCAGAAGGTACTGTGGTACGGCCATTTCTCTAAGGGCTTGCAGGATGTGAGACCAGGATGCCGTATTGAAGGCATTTTTTACGTCAAGAGTGACTACTGCGCAGTACTTCTTAGTACCTCCCTTCCACCTTGATCCACGAATGGCCTCGTTAGCTATAGAAACAACTGCTTTAATGGCATCGATTGTTGAGCGGCCTCTTCGAAATCCGAACTGGTTTTCACTCAGGCCATGTGGGCCTTCCGTGAATGGCAGCAGTCTTTCGTACAGAATACGTTCAAAGACTTTTCCAACGGTGTCGAGTAGACATATTGGCCTATAGGCCGACGGATCTCCGAGTGGTTTTCCGGGCTTTGGGAGAAGGACCAGTTTTTGTGTCTTCCATACCGCTGGAAATATCCCTTGTCGCATGCAGGACTGTATTACATTCGCAAAGCGTGCCGGATGTTTCTGAATAGCTGCCTTTAATGCCAGGTTAGGCACTGCATCAAGGCCAGGAGCTTTGTTTAGCTCGATTCTTTTTGCGGCCGCAATGATTTCCTCCGATGAAACAGAGATTTCGTCGAGATATTGACCGTCAAAACAGGTGGATCTCCTTTCTGGTCGTTGCGGAAATAGCATAGTCACAATACTGTGGAGGAGGATTGGGCACCTTTCTTGCCTTCGGTCCGTAATCTTAGCCATTACAATCTTGTAGGCATCCGCCCATGGGTTTATGTTTGCAGCCTCGCACAGCCTTTTAAATGATTCTGCTTTTGATTTCCTAATAGCATCCCTTAATTTCTTTCTGGATGCTGCAAATTCTACGCGTAGAAGGCTTCTGTCTTCCGGGTGTCTACAGCGCTGTAGGCGTCGTCTTGCGGATAGGCATTGGGTACGCAGTAATACTATTTTGTCGTTCCACCAGTACACCGGTTTCCCGCGTTTGGATATTTTCCTTCGTATCATCGAGGCATCGCATGCTTTCGCCAGTTGATGCGCTAGTTGCGCAGCTTGGTTTTCCGCTGCTACTGGGCATTCTTCTGTCTCACTAAAGACGACGTTGAACATTTCCTGATCGAAGGTGCTCGGTTTCCAACTGCGCTGCGGTTGGATTGCGTTACTCGCTTTGCGGCGCTCTGCATTCAGCGTTATTACAATGGCATGGTGGTCGCTGAAAGTGAATTCTCCGCTCACTTGCCACTGCGTTTGTGGTATCAGCGCGCTGCTAACGAAAGTGACGTCGATGATCGATTCGCGGCCATTTCTGCTAAAAGTGCTTCTATTGCCGCGGTTTGCCAACACTATGTTCAGGGGAGCGAAGGCTTCCAGCAGAGTTCTACCCCTATCATTTGTGTATTTACTGCCCCAGTCAGTGGCCCAAGCGTTGAAGTCGCCTGCTATAATAACAGGGTGCCTATTTTGGGCGTCCGTCGCAATGTTTAGCAGCATCCTCTCGTACTCGGCGCTCGTCATACTGGGTGCCGCGTAGCAGCTATAAATGTGTATCCCTGCTACCATAGCGTAGGCAAACCCGCTGATAGGATGATGGGCTATCCTTTGAAATGGAAGTTGGCCACATGTCCAGATCGCCGCTTTTTTTGATGTATCTGAAACCCATTGGCCATTTTTCGGGGTCCTGTAGGGCTCCGATACTATGGCAACATCTGCTCTCAATTCGGCAGTCATTTGCCTCAGAAGGTCTTGTGCGGCCTCACAGTGATTAAGGTTGATTTGCACTAGTCTCATTTTTTACTTGCGTCGAAAGCTAGTAGTGGTTATAGGCCGGTTCAAGAACAAAGGAAAAGTGGGAATAAGTGGGAATAAAATTTAGGAGTGTGCCTTTGCTAAAAATTGGGTTGTGTCTTTGCTATAATTTGCTGTGTGCCCTTGCTGAAAGTATAGTTTTAGGGGTTTTTAAAATGATTATTGCATTTTTAGTCATTTCGGATTGTGTCTTTGCTAAAATATGGTTTTAGGGGTGTTTTCTCGGGTAATTTCTTGTCTTTTAGCCGATAGGTTTGTAACTATGCTATCGTCCACCAGATGGCCATCGTGAATAAGTGCTTTGGAATGCTCATTTAGGCTTGTGTCTGTGATATAGACTTATGAATGTCGATCGTTTGCTATACCGAAGTAGATGGCGTTAGTGTGGAGTTTTTAGTGTAGCATACTTTTTAGTCTTTTTTTCTAATTTCTCGGTGTTGGTTATGAAGGTGTGATTTTGTCTTTGATGTGAATAAATAGGGAAGAGAAAAGCGTAGCATACTTTTTCAGTCTTTTTATATGACGTGTATTTGGTATATCGGTAAAGTGCTAAGCTATTGTAGAAAGCAGAAGTTTTGCTATGTGGTTTTTGTTGTTGTTATTTATTTTTGGGGATGATGCACTTGCTGTGTGATAGTAGATTTAAAGAGCAAGTGTTATGTAAGTATATTACATATTATAATTTATAACTTATATTTATATATTTATTTATATTTATATATTTATTTATATTTATATATTTATTTATTTATTTATTTATTTATATTTATATATTTATTTATATTTATTTATTTATAATTATAATATTTTTTTCTTTTTGGATTTTTTCAATTTTGCTATGTGGTTGTTGTTGTTGTTATTTATTTTAGGGGATGCGTGTGTTTGGTATATCGGCAAAGTGCTAAGCTATTGTAGAAGTCAGAAGTTTTGCTATGTGGTTGTTGTTGTTATTTATTTTAGGGGATGATTCGTTCCCTGTATGATAGCAGATGTAAAGATCAAGTGTTATGTATGTATGTATATTATTATAATTTATAACTTATATTTTATATTTATATGTATTTATTTATATATTTATTTATATTTATTTATTTATTTATTTATAATTATAATAATTTTTTTCTTTTAAATTTTTTCATTTTAGAGTCTAATATCCACACTTTCATATATACAGAAGATATACAGGCCGGCATACAGTTATTTATACAGACTAACAGACGGACAGACTGACAGAGGTGAAGCACAGACATACATACATATAGACGGACAGGAGAATAGTTTTCGTTGAACTTTGATCGTATCGTTTTAGGAGTTTGGCTTATGTTGTTTTTTGTATGCGATTTATTCTTGCTGTGTTGTTTTATTTTTAGGAATAGAGACGCGTGTCGCTGATACTCAAACGTTAATATTGAAGTATAGACATGAGAGGATTGAGTAGGTAAACCTCTGATGCTCCACTTCTTTTTCATCATTGTATAGCTTCTGTTAGGATAAGATTTGAGGTCCGTGCGAATTTTTGAGGAATGGAGTGGCGAGTCGATAGAGTTAATATAACAAATTCATGGATTTATTTTTGTACACTTGAAGTAATATTTTGGCGAAGATGTACAATGTCTATGCTTCCGCGTTGGGAATATGCTCAGCGTATGCTGTACTTATTGAAATTTGATCTTGGATATTGGATTTTGATGAAATATTCTTTAATTTTTATAATATTCATAGGTACTAAATGAATTACGAATATTGCAAGTGAACTTTGGTTTGTATCCTCATAGCTTATTACTAATATGAATTGTTTAATTTTATGGTTAGCTAATCTACCGAAACACACTAATGGAGCCGTTTTCTATATAATTTTTGTGTATGTTGTTGTTGTTGTAGGACTTTGATTTATTTTGTTGTTCTTGTAATAGACCATTAATTCTTGTGGTGTTGTTGTTTTTTGTTTTTAGGAATAGAGTATGCTGTCGATATTGAAGTAGTGAAATGCGCGGTGTAAGGAATTAAATCTAGGATATGTTCATATAGTATTCTTATTTTTACTTCTTCTTTTCTTTGTTACAGGATAAGCATTTGATATGCGTGAGTTTTTGTGTTGGAGACAGACACACATATTTTCATGGCTTAGTATTTTTTCTTTCTGTTTTTTTTTTATACTGAGACATTTAGAAAATGCTATGATTAGATTTTGAACAAGTTATATTCATGAATTTCAGTATGACTATATGGATTTTTTTTTTTTTTGCTGTAATTTGTTCTTGTAATAATTTTCGAACTTCAGTGTTTTAAATAATATTTCTTTAACGCTAATTAGTTTTGAATTTAGGAGTAGGAGATTTGTTTGATATGGTTTAGTTTAGCGATATGGTTTAGTTAGTCAATGAGCGATTGGTTTGTGAATATGTGTTTGAGAAGAGACATATTGAGAGATACATGTTATTGATATTGAATTGTAGACATTAGAGACTTGAGTAGGTAAGCCTCGCTCTTGATTCTTTTTCTTTTTTCCGCGTATAGCGAAATCATAAGATAGTCATATAATGTATAAGCAAATAATCAAAACGTTATTTACAAATTCAATCTAACAGAAACAGTTAAGCACTCTTCAACTTATCACATCTAATTCTAAATTTGAAAGAAAAGACAGACAGACAGAGGTAAAGGACAGGTGGATAGTGTAGATGTAGCGACATTCAGATGGCTAGTAGTATTTTTGGTGGGACTATACTTAGCGGGCGTGTGTGGCACTTGCTAACATTGATAGAAAATACCATTCATTTATAATGTTTATTGCTTGTCGTAATTTTCAGATCAAGTAGAATAAGTTAATATGCACATATCATGTTGCTGTTCATATTTTTAAGGCTAATCTAGCACAAGACTGATGAAGCAGTAGAAGCTGTTTGTAGGAGTTTTGCTTTGTTGTTCTAGTAGAATTTTGGTTTATATTGTTGTAGTAGTAGACGATTTACTCTTGCTATATTTTTGTTGTTGTTTTGCGATGATCTGCGTGGTTTAAACAGGCAAACCTAGGATGCTGTACTTCTTCTTCTTTTTATTCATTGTATGGTTTCAGCTAAGAATTTGATGTGCATATGATTTCTTTATCGGCCTTTATTTTTTTTTGTTTATACTGAGAACAGACTTTCACGCTAATTCATTAGACTTTAACGTTAATTTATTTCTTTAACACTAATTATTATTGCTTTTAGGAGTAAGAGATTTGTTTAATTCAGTTGTTATAATAGGTAATGCCTGATGGGAATTTTAAACATGTGTTTGAGAAAAGAGATATTGTAGTTATTTGAAATTTTATGAATTGTAATTGTAATAATTGTAATTCCATTTTATCTAAATTATTAAATTTGAGGAAAACAAAGCCTGTAAACATTGAAGCATAGATATGAGAGCCTCTAGTTGATAAAGCTAGGATGCCATTCTTACTCTTATTTTCTGAAGTTTTCTTATATCAATTTTTCAAAAAACAAGAATAAAATAAAATATAAATAAAAAGAATTGTTTAAAATTATATAAATTTATTTATTTATTTATGTTATATATTAATTACTAGTATGATGGTATTAATATATATTAACTAATTTTTATTTTTCCTATACATGTGTATTTGTTTTTTTGATAGAGCGCTTTTCCTCTCCATCTATCCTAAGGTTGTACTCTCTGTAGAGTACAGCCAGCTCCTGTCGTCTTCTCACAGCCTTACCACCACGCTTCTTCTTCTTCTTCTTTTTCTGCTCTGTATCTACTTTCGGCGGTGATGGAACTTTAGCTGCATTGCGGGCCCGATATTCCTCTATGGTCAGCCTCGTTGGTCCCACATGAGTACGTCCCGCTTTGTACGCAGGGGCGGTTATCGGTGCTGGCCCAGGGTCGTATTCGACAGCATCATCATATTTTTGGAAAATCGAGCGTATTTCCTCCTCAGTTATTTCCTTGTGATGTTCCATTTCAGCAATATAATACAGACTTTACCAGCAACTGTTTTCATCGTCATATTTATATGAGATTGCTTGAAACGTTGCCGAAATATACACAAATACTAAGACAACTCAGATTGACCTCTTCCCAAGAAAACGAGAAAAAAATTATTAAAAAAATTATAGTTAAACCCTTGTCCTTGTTTACTCACTAAACATGTCACTTTCACCTTTTTTCTCGGCAATCACGGTGGGTGCTCAATACACCGATCTCTTTTTTTCACTTCGCTCACGCAAAGAAAATTAAAAAAAAAATCGTAACCTTGATCTTAAGAACCCATATTAAAATTTGTTCTACTTGTTTATTTAGTTCTTGATATTTTTTACGGTGCAGGACATTATCTCATACCCCCGTTAGGATATCACATGGTGACTTACATAGAGTTAGAAGAAAAGTAGTGCGGCTTCTTTTTAGGAATAGAGACTCCAGTTGTTGTTATCAATATTATGGCATAAGTTCATAAAATAGAATTCACTTTTGACACCGACACACTAGCAATATCACTTAACAAAATATTTGCAAAACTCCTAATCGTTTAAAAATTATACTAACTCCTAATAAAAGCAAAGAAATACATACTATTCACACTAAAAAAATCCACAAATATTGCTTCTTAAGAAAACACATACAAAGTACTATACCTACATACCTAGCTATGTCTGAAACGATATCTACATATACATATATTCGACCCTAAATACCCTACACCCTTTAATACCCTACAATTTATGATGTCTAACTATAACTTTGAATGGAAAATGCTAAAGCAGCGTTGCAACATATTAAACTCTAAATTTAAGGGAAACCTATAATTATTAAGAAAAAATAAAAGAAACATTGATTTGTACATACACAGAAATAGTGAACTCCTACATTTCTGTTAAATTTCATTCCAATGGCTTAATCAGTTATAATGCCATCATGATTCCAACAGATAGACGAACAAGGCCAAATCTCAATGAATAACATTTCCACAATAAAATTTTTCATACCATACTTTTTAGGACATCAATTTAAAATCATTACAGACCATAGGCAATTAACTCAAATCCCAACTGCAAATTAATAAGACGGAGAATTGAAATAGACATTAACATGGAAATATAATGCAAACAGATATAAACACTAATTCTTACTATAATCAGTCGCCAGATAAAGGCTCGACAATGATAATAGAAACAATTTTTAGAAACCAACAACAAGGGGCTTTGAGCTTAAGGAATTCAGACTCTAATCAATTCGAAACATAAAACGAACAAAAATACCTAGAAAACTCATAGAAACATCTACAATATCGGGCTAGTAATTTTATCAGCCCAGTTGTTTATATCTGTATGATAGCATAATTGCAGTTCATAAACAAAAATCCGCTTAAACATCGACACACTAGCAACATAAATCAACAAACTATTAGCGATACAATCATTCAAAATTATACTAACTCCTAGTAGAGGCAATACTTAAACAATCCACAAGTAATGGCCCTACATGCCCACTACAATAACACAAATATTATTTTTAACATAAAAATCTCCATAATATCCACACAATACATTCACTGCTACATTCGTATCCACTTCCTATCAATAAAACAAAGAAAGTTATTACAATAACGAAGCTAGAATTAGATTAGTGTATGTGTGATGCAAACAAATAAATAGGGATATCGGAATAAAACAAACCATTTAAAACAAAATAAAAGCATGGAAGATCGACTCTAATCAATTCACAAAATAAATATAATATATAAATCTAAAATAAAAAAATAAATATAAATATAAAAGAAATAAATATACTATATGGATAAATAAATATAACGAAATTAATTATTAATAATTAACTAAAGCATGTATAATACACCGAATTCTATAAGAGAGCTCAATCGTTGAACCTTCTAATAATGGAAAGACTGAGTTTAGTAAATATAGTCTAAAATGAAGTAAAGTTTATTAATATAGCCAAAGTCGTTATATTAATGAAATTACGAATACTTGAACAAGCTACTATATTGGATAAAAAACATTGGCTCCTACAAAAATTTTTGAAATTGTTTGAAAGAAAAGCCAACTCAATAATGATATTCGATGCCGTAGCTTGTGAGAAGCAAAATAATATTAGAGAGCACTTTTGTATTGGCAGACACAAATCTCTTAATTCTTTTTACTCATACCAACCATAAAAGGAAGCATGTGGTGTGCGATAATGCAAACATGATTATTATGTTTAAGCAAGATGAGATGAATATGAAGCGCATATACAATGATCATGTCGAAAAAAATATGGCTTATGCAAAATTTTGTGAATATATGCGGATCAAAATATATGATTTTCCATGAGAATGTTGGAAGGATACATATGGGATTTCTTGTAATAACCAAAGATGATCAACTGATAGGAAAGCAGTTCAAAAGCTGATCAACCTGATCAAAAGCTGTTCGAAAGCTGTTCAAAGCTGATCAAAAGCAGTTTAAAAGCTGTTCAACCTGATCAAAAAGCAGTTCAAAAGCTGATCAACCTCATCAAAGAGCTGTTCAAAAGCTGTACGACCTCATCAAAAACAGTTCAAAAGCTGATCAACCTGATCAAAAGCTGTTCGAAAGCTGTTTAAAGCTGATCAAAAGCGGTTCAAAAGCTGATCAACCTGATCAAAAAGCAGTTCAAAGCTGTTCAAAAGCTGATCAACCTCATCAAAAAGCTGTTCAAAAGCTGTACGACCTCATCAAAAACAGTTCAAAAGCTGATCAACCTGATCAAAAGCTGTTCGAAAGCTGTTCAAAGCTGATCAAAAGCAGATCAAAGCTGTTCAAAAGCTGATCAACCTCATCAAAAAGCTGTTCGACCTCATCAAAAACAGTTCAAAAGCTGTTCAAAAGCTGTTCGACCTCATCAAAAGCAGTTCAAAAGCTGTTCAAAAGCAGTTCAAAAAACTGATCAACCTGATCATAAGCTGATCGAAACGTAATCAAGAGCTGATATACCTGATCCGATATAAGTTATTACTATCGCTAAAATGGATGGGAAAATATTAAAAGATCTAATAAAAAGTAGATACAAATTAAAACAGAAATTAAGAATATAAAATTGGGAAAAGCAGATTTTGAGAATCAATTAGAAAAGACATTTAGCCCCATCATAAAACTTCTAAAAGAATTATTCAAACACTCTAATAAAAATTATAATAAGGAAAAGCATAACATTAAAAATAGTAAGATATCGCTAAAAGTATAAAACAAATACCACACTTAAAGCCAGAAAAGTAGATTTTTCAAACGAAACTCTTATCAATAGCAATGACGATGACGATAACTTAGTAAACAAAATCAACCCACACAAATTATCCTCTGAACTCTATACTATATGAGATGAAATCTTCTGAATCAATGCTCTATTTATAACAAAGCAGATGACATTACAAATTATTTCACATAAATTCTAGTGCTCACAATCATAATTTTAAGAGAAATGAACACGTAACGGGACCTAAGGGTTTTCAAGTACATACAACAATATTATAAATCCATTATTCAGGGACAAATTACCGTTGACTAACTCATAAAACTCACTTTATTGTCATCACAATGATGTTATTAATTTTTCAAACTTAAATTCTGGTTATATGATAACATTTTGATATTTGCGATTGTTATATGTGCGTTATTTTCCTTGAGCTGCACTCTAAGATCTACACACCTAACACATAAACACATACACGGTTGAATCTGATCAACCGGATCAACCAGATCAACTAATCAACCTGATCAACCAGATCAACCGATCAACCTGATCAACCGATCAACCAGATCAACCTGATCAACCAGATCAACGGATCAACCGATCAACCAGATCAACCGATCAACCTGATCAACCAGATCAACCGATCAACCTGATCAACTAATCAACCTGATCATCCAGATCAACGGATCAACCTGATCAACCAGATCATCCTAATCAACCTGATCAACCGATCAACCAGATCAACCAGATCAACCGATCAACCTGTTCAATCGATCGATCGATTGATCTGATGAACGGTTGACTAATCGGTTGATTAGGACGATCTGGTTGATCTGCTTGATTGGTTGATCTGGTTGTTCAGGTTGATCCGTTGATCTGGTTGATCAGGTTGATTAGTTGATCTGGTTGATCAGGTTGATCGGTTGATCTGGTTGATCAGGTTGATCGGTTGATCTGGTTGATCGGTTGATCCGTTGATCTGGTTGATCAGTTTGATCTGGTTGATCGGTTGATCAGGTTGATCGGTTGATCGGTTGATCGGTTGATCTGGTTGATCAGGTTGATTAGTTGATCTGGTTGATCCGGTTGATCAGATTCAACCGTGTATGTGTTTATGTGTTAGGTGTGTAGATCTTAGAGTGCAGCTCAAGGAAAATAACGCACATATAACAATCGCAAATATCAAAATGTTATCATATAACCAGCATTTAAGTTTGAAAAATTAATAACATCATTGTGATGACAATAAAGTGAGTTTTATGAGTTAGTCAACGGTAATTTGTCCCTGAATAATGGATTTATAATATTGTTGTATGTACTTGAAAACCCTTAGGTCCCGTTACGTGTTCATTTCTCTTAAAATTATGATTGTGAGCACTAGAATTTATGTGAAATAATTTGTAATGTCATCTGCTTTGTTATAAATAGAGCATTGATTCAGAAGATTTCATCTCATATAGTATAGAGTTCAGAGGATAATTTGTGTGGGTTGATTTTGTTTACTAAGTTATCGTCATCGTCATTGCTATTGATAAGAGTTTCGTTTGAAAAATCTACTTTTCTGGCTTTAAGTGTGGTATTTGTTTTATACTTTTAGCGATATCTTACTATTTTTAATGTTATGCTTTTCCTTATTATAATTTTTATTAGAGTGTTTGAATAATTCTTTTAGAAGTTTTATGATGGGGCTAAATGTCTTTTCTAATTGATTCTCAAAATCTGCTTTTCCCAATTTTATATTCTTAATTTCTGTTTTAATTTGTGTCTACTTTTTATTAGATCTTTTAATATTTTCCCATCCATTTTAGCGATAGTAATAACTTATATCGGATCAGGTATATCAGCTCTTGATTACGTTTCGATCAGCTTATGATCAGGTTGATCAGTTTTTTGAACTGCTTTTGAACAGCTTTTGAACTGCTTTTGATGAGGTCGAACAGCTTTTGAACAGCTTTTGAACTGTTTTTGATGAGGTCGAACAGCTTTTTGATGAGGTTGATCAGCTTTTGAACAGCTTTGATCTGCTTTTGATCAGCTTTGAACAGCTTTCGAACAGCTTTTGATCAGGTTGATCAGCTTTTGAACTGTTTTTGATGAGGTCGTACAGCTTTTGAACAGCTTTTTGATGAGGTTGATCAGCTTTTGAACAGCTTTGAACTGCTTTTTGATCAGGTTGATCAGCTTTTGAACCGCTTTTGATCAGCTTTAAACAGCTTTCGAACAGCTTTTGATCAGGTTGATCAGCTTTTGAACTGTTTTTGATGAGGTCGTACAGCTTTTGAACAGCTCTTTGATGAGGTTGATCAGCTTTTGAACTGCTTTTTGATCAGGTTGATCAGCTTTTGAACTGCTTTTGATCAGCTTTGAACAGCTTTCGAACAGCTTTTGATCAGGTTGATCAGCTTTTGAACTGCTTTCCTATCAGTTGCTCAAACTTAAATGCTGGTTATATGATAACATTTTGATATTTGCGATTGTTATATGTGCGTTATTTTCCTTGAGCTGCACTCTAAGATCTACACACCTAACACATAAATACATACACGGTTGAATCTGATCAACCGGATCAACCAGATCAACTAATCAACCTGATCAACCAGATCAACCGATCAACCTGATCAACCGATCAACCAGATCAACCTGATCAACCAGATCAACGGATCAACCGATCAACCAGATCAACCGATCAACCTGATCAACCAGATCAACCGATCAACCTGATCAACTAATCAACCTGATCATCCAGATCAACGGATCAACCTGATCAACCAGATCATCCTAATCAACCTGATAAACCGATCAACCAGATCAACCAGATCAACCGATCAACCTGTTCAATCGATCGATCGATTGATCTGATGAACGGTTGACTAATCGGTTGATTAGGACGATCTGGTTGATCTGCTTGATTGGTTGATCTGGTTGTTCAGGTTGATCCGTTGATCTGGTTGATCAGGTTGATTAGTTGATCTGGTTGATCAGGTTGATCGGTTGATCTGGTTGATCAGGTTGATCGGTTGATCTGGTTGATCGGTTGATCCGTTGATCTGGTTGATCAGTTTGATCTGGTTGATCGGTTGATCAGGTTGATCGGTTGATCGGTTGATCGGTTGATCTGGTTGATCAGGTTGATTAGTTGATCTGGTTGATCCGGTTGATCAGATTCAACCGTGTATGTGTTTATGTGTTAGGTGTGTAGATCTTAGAGTGCAGCTCAAGGAAAATAACGCACATATAACAATCGCAAATATCAAAATGTTATCATATAACCAGCATTTAAGTTTGAAAAATTAATAACATCATTGTGATGACAATAAAGTGAGTTTTATGAGTTAGTCAACGGTAATTTGTCCCTGAATAATGGATTTATAATATTGTTGTATGTACTTGAAAACCCTTAGGTCCCGTTACGTGTTCATTTCTCTTAAAATTATGATTGTGAGCACTAGAATTTATGTGAAATAATTTGTAATGTCATCTGCTTTGTTATAAATAGAGCATTGATTCAGAAGATTTCATCTCATATAGTATAGAGTTCAGAGGATAATTTGTGTGGGTTGATTTTGTTTACTAAGTTATCGTCATCGTCATTGCTATTGATAAGAGTTTCGTTTGAAAAATCTACTTTTCTGGCTTTAAGTGTGGTATTTGTTTTATACTTTTAGCGATATCTTACTATTTTTAATGTTATGCTTTTCCTTATTATAATTTTTATTAGAGTGTTTGAATAATTCTTTTAGAAGTTTTATGATGGGGCTAAATGTCTTTTCTAATTGATTCTCAAAATCTGCTTTTCCCAATTTTATATTCTTAATTTCTGTTTTAATTTGTATCTACTTTTTATTAGATCTTTTAATATTTTCCCATCCATTTTAGCGATAGTAATAACTTATATCGGATCAGGTATATCAGCTCTTGATTACGTTTCGATCAGCTTATGATCAGGTTGATCAGTTTTTTGAACTGCTTTTGAACAGCTTTTGAACTGCTTTTGATGAGGTCGAACAGCTTTTGAACAGCTTTTGAACTGTTTTTGATGAGGTCGAACAGCTTTTTGATGAGGTTGATCAGCTTTTGAACAGCTTTGATCTGCTTTTGATCAGCTTTGAACAGCTTTCGAACAGCTTTTGATCAGGTTGATCAGCTTTTGAACTGTTTTTGATGAGGTCGTACAGCTTTTGAACAGCTTTTTGATGAGGTTGATCAGCTTTTGAACAGCTTTGAACTGCTTTTTGATCAGGTTGATCAGCTTTTGAACCGCTTTTGATCAGCTTTAAACAGCTTTCGAACAGCTTTTGATCAGGTTGATCAGCTTTTGAACTGTTTTTGATGAGGTCGTACAGCTTTTGAACAGCTCTTTGATGAGGTTGATCAGCTTTTGAACTGCTTTTTGATCAGGTTGAACAGCTTTTAAACTGCTTTTGATCAGCTTTGAACAGCTTTCGAACAGCTTTTGATCAGGTTGATCAGCTTTTGAACTGCTTTCCTATCAGTTGATCATCTTTGGTTATTACAAGAAATCCCATATGTATCCTTCCAACATTCTCATGGAAAATCATATATTTTGATCCGCATATATTCACAAAATTTTGCATAAGCCATATTTTTTTCGACATGATCATTGTATATGCGCTTCATATTCATCTCATCTTGCTTAAACATAATAATCATGTTTGCATTATCGCACACCACATGCTTCCTTTTATGGTTGGTATGAGTAAAAAGAATTAAGAGATTTGTGTCTGCCAATACAAAAGTGCTCTCTAATATTATTTTGCTTCTCACAAGCTACGGCATCGAATATCATTATTGAGTTGGCTTTTCTTTCAAACAATTTCAAAAATTTTTGTAGGAGCCAATGTTTTTTATCCAATATAGTAGCTTGTTCAAGTATTCGTAATTTCATTAATATAACGACTTTGGCTATATTAATAAACTTTACTTCATTTTAGACTATATTTACTAAACTCAGTCTTTCCATTATTAGAAGGTTCAACGATTGAGCTCTCTTATAGAATTCGGTGTATTATACATGCTTTAGTTAATTATTAATAATTAATTTCGTTATATTTATTTATCCATATAGTATATTTATTTCTTTTATATTTATATTTATTTTTTTATTTTAGATTTATATATTATATTTATTTTGTGAATTGATTAGAGTCGATCTTCCATGCTTTTATTTTGTTTTAAATGGTTTGTTTTATTCCGATATCCCTATTTATTTGTTTGCATCACACATACACTAATCTAATTCTAGCTTCGTTATTGTAATAACTTTCTTTGTTTTATTGATAGGAAGTGGATACGAATGTAGCAGTGAATGTATTGTGTGGATATTATGGAGATTTTTATGTTAAAAATAATATTTGTGTTATTGTAGTGGGCATGTAGGGCCATTACTTGTGGATTGTTTAAGTATTGCCTCTACTAGGAGTTAGTATAATTTTGAATGATTGTATCGCTAATAGTTTGTTGATTTATGTTGCTAGTGTGTCGATGTTTAAGCGGATTTTTGTTTATGAACTGCAATTATGCTATCATACAGATATAAACAACTGGGCTGATAAAATTACTAGCCCGATATTGTAGATGTTTCTATGAGTTTTCTAGGTATTTTTGTTCGTTTTATGTTTCGAATTGATTAGAGTCTGAATTCCTTAAGCTCAAAGCCCCTTGTTGTTGGTTTGTAAAAATTGTTTCTATTATCATTGTCGAGCCTTTATCTGGCGACTGATTATAGTAAGAATTAGTGTTTATATCTGTTTGCATTATATTTCCATGTTAATGTCTAGTTCAATTCTCCGTCTTATTAATTTGCATTTGGGATTTGAGATTGCAGATTAATTGCCTATGGTCTTTAATGATTTTAAATTGATGTCCTAAAAAGTATGATATGAAAAATTTTATTGTGGAAATGTTATTCATTGAGATTTAGCCTTGTTCGTCTATCTGTTGGAATCATGATGGCATTATAACTGATTAAGCCATTGGAATGAAATTTAACAGAAATGTATGAGTTCACTATTTCTGTGTATGTACAAATCATTATGTTTCCTTTATTTTTTTTAATTATTATAGATTACCCTTAAATTTAGAGTTTAATATGTTGTAACGTTACTTTTAGCATTTTCCATTCAAAGTTATAGTTAGACATCATAAGTTGTAGGGTATTAAAGGGTGTAGGGTATTTAGGGTCGAATATATGTATATGTAGATATCGTTTCAGACATAGCTAGGTATGTAGGTATAGTACTTTGTATGTGTTTTCTTAAGAAGCAATATTTGTGGATTTTTTTAGTGTGAATAGTATGTATTTCTTTGCTTTTATTAGGAGTTAGTATAATTTTTAAACGATTAGGAGTTTTGCAAATATTTTGTTAAGTGATATTGCTAGTGTGTCGGTGTCAAAAGTGAATTCTATTTTATGAACTTATGCCATAATATTGATAACAACAACTGGAGTCTCTATTCCTAAAAAGAAGCCGCACTACTTTTCTTCTAACTCTATGTAAGTCACCATGTGATATCCTAACGGGGGTATGAGATAATGTCCTGCACCGTAAAAAATATCAAGAACTAAATAAACAAGTAGAACAAATTTTAATATGGGTTCTTAAGATCAAGGTTACGATTTTTTTTTTTAATTTTCTTTGGGTGAGCGAAGTGAAAAAAAGGGATCGGTGTATTGAGCACCCACCGTGATTGCCGAGAAAAAAGGTGAAAGTGACATGTTTAGTGAGTAAAGAAGGACAAGGGTTTAACTATAATTTTTTTTAATAATTTTTTTCTCGTTTTCTTGGGAAGAGGTCAATCTGAGTTGTCTTAGTATTTGTGTATATTTCGCCAACGTTTCAAGCAATCTCATATAAATATGACGATAAAAACAGTTGCTGGTAAAGTCTGTATTATATTGCTGAAATGGAACATCACAAGGAAATAACTGAGGAGGAAATACGCTCGATTTTCCAAAAATATGATGATGCTGTCGAATACGACCCTGGACCAGCACCGATAACCGCCCCTGCGTACAAAGCGGGACGTACTCATGTGGGACCAACGAGGCTGACCATAGAGGAATATCGGGCCCGCAATGCAGCTAAAGTTCCATAACAGCCGAAAGTAGATACAGAGCAGAAAAAGAAGAAGAAGAAGAAGAAGCGTGGTGGTAAGGCTGTGAGAAGACGACAGGAGCTGGCTGTACTCTACAGAGAGTACAACCTTAGGATAGATGGAGAGGAAAAGCGCTCTATCAAAAAACAAATACACATGTATAGGAAAAATAAAAATTAGTTAATATATATTAATATCATCATACTAGTAATTAATATATAACATAAATAAATAAATAAATTTATATAATTTTAAACAATTCTTTTTATTTATATTTTATTTTATTCTTTTTTTTGGAAAAATTGATATAAGAAAACTTCAGAAAATAAGAGTAAGAATGGCATCCTAACTTTATCAACTAGAGGCTCTCATATCTATGCTTCAATGTTTACAGGCTTTGTTTTCCTCAAATTTAATAATTTAGATAAAATGGAATTACAATTATTACAATTACAATTCATAAAATTTCAAATAACAACAATATCTCTTTTCTCAAACACATGTTTACAAATCCCATCAGACATTAACTATTATAACAACTGAATTAAACAAATCTCTTACTCCTAAAAGCAATAATAATTAGTGTTAAAGAAATAAATTAGCATGAAAGTCTGTTCTCAGTATAAACAAAAAAATAAAGGCCGATAAAGAAATCATATGCACATCAAATTCTTAGCTGAAAGCATGCAACGAATAAAAAAAGAAGAAGAAGTACAGCATCCTAGGTTTGCCTGTTTGAACCGCGCAGATCAACGCAAAACAACACCAAAAATATAGCAAGAGTAAATCGTCTACTACTACAACAACATAAACCAAAATTCTACTAGAACAACAAAGCAAAACTCCTACAAACAGCTTCTACTGCTTCATCAGTCTTGTGCTAGATTAGCCTTAAAAAATATCAACAACAACATGATATGTGCATATTAACTTATTCTACTTGCATGTTCAAATTCTACTTATACTTGTATTAAAGATCTGAAAATTACGACAAGCAATAAACATTATAAATGAATGGTATTTTCTATCAATGTTAGCAAGTGCCACACACGCCCGCTAAGCATATTCCCAACGCGACAACATAAACATTGTACATTTTGCCAAAATATTACTTCATGTGCATAGAAAGAAATCCCTAAATTTGTTATATTAACTCTATCGACTCGCCACTCCATTCATGAAAAATTCGAACGGACATCGAATCTTATCCTATAACAAGCTATACAAGTATTGAGTATCAGCGACACGCGATTACATATATTTCTAAAAAGAACAATAACAACATAGCAAGAGTAAATCGTATACAACAACAAATCAAGATCAAATATCAACGAAAACAACGAAAACCTTTCGGTCTATATTTGTGTATGTCTGTCTGTCCTTTACCTCTGTCAGTCTGTTCGTTTGTTAGTCTGTATAACTATCTGTATGTCTGTCTGTATAGCTTCTGTGTTTATGAATGTGTGGATAATAGACTCTAAAATGAAAAAACCAAATCCAACCGAAAAAATATATTATACTCGTAATTCTAATTATAAATAAATAAATAAATATATAAAATAAATAAATAAATATAAATAAAATTAAATAATATAATAATATAAATAAATAAATAATATAAAAATTTAAATATTAATAACATACATACATACATAAAATTTGGAAAGAAAAATACCAGAAAATAACCAGGAAAAATAAATAACAACAACAGCAAACATATAGCAAAAACTTCTTACTTCTACAATAGCCTAACATATAAAAATACTAAAATTCAAAAAAAGGCTGATTGACGTTGTTATGAATTAATAATCACAACACAGCAAGGAAAACTCCTACAACAACAGCTTCGACTATTCCATCCAACCGCCTGTAGATTATCCCTTAAAAGGTCAACCGCAAACACGTGCATGTTTCCCTACTATCACACACCAGGTGATCAAAGCACCGAAATTACTACTTTGTATCCCAACATAATCACGCTACATAGTGCAATTGCTGAAAAAGGTTGATTTGGGTTGCTACGATCAAAGTATCGAAGTCAATCATCCCCTAAAATAAATAACATGTGTGCGTGTGTGTGGATATTAGAGTCTAAGATTAAAAAATTCAAAAGAAAAAAATATTATAAATAAATAAATAAATATATAAATATATATAAATATATAAATAAATAAATAAATAAATAAATACAAATATAAAATATATGTTATAAATTATAATAATAAATTATAATAATATACCTACATACATAACACTTGATCTTTCTACTATCCCACAGCGGGTGATCAAAGCACCGAAATTACTACTGTGTACCCAAACAATCACGCTTCATAGTGCAAGTGCTGATAAAAAAGGTTATCCCTTGAAATGTCAACCGAACCTTAATTTACGACTTTGTTTAATTGAAATTCCACAGAACTTCGGAGCCAGATTGTTGCAGCTGGCGATCAAAGTGCCGAAGTGAATCATCCCCTAAAATAAATAACAACAACAACAACCACATAGCAAAATTTAAAAAATCCAAAAAGAAAAAATATTATAATTATAAATAAATAAATAAATAAATAAATAAATAAATATATAAATATAAATAAATATATAAATATAAATAAATATATAAATAAATAAATATAAGTTATAAATTATAATAATATACTTACATAACACTTGATCTTTAAATCTACTATCACACAGCAAGTGAATCATCCCCTAAAATAAATAACAACAACAACAACAACCACATAGCAAAACTTCTGACTTCTACAATAGCACTTTACCGATATACCAAACACACGTCATAAAAAGACTAAAAAAGTATGCTACGCTTTTCTCTTCCCTATTTATTCACACCAAAGACAAAATCACACCTTCATAACCAACACCGAGAAATTACAAAAAAAGACTAAAAAAGTATGCTACACTAAAAACTTCCCACTAACGCCATCTACTTCGGTATAGCAAACGATCGGCATTCCTAAGTCTATATCACAGACACAAGCCTAAATGAACATTCCAAAGCACTTATTCACGATGGCCATCTGGTGGACGATAGCATAGTTACAAACCTATCGGCTAAAAGGTGAAAATTACCCGAGAAAACACCCCTAAAACCAGATGTTTAGCCAAGACACAATCCCAAATGGCTAAAAATGCAATAATTATTTAAAAAACCCCTAAAACTATGATTTCAGCAAGGACAAAAAGCAAATTATAGCAAAGACACAACCCAATTTTTAGCAAAGACACACTCCTAAATTTTATTCCCACTTATTCCCACTTTTCCTTTGTGCCAGAACCGGCCTATAACCACTACTTACACTAAGAACTCCACACTAACGCCATCTACTTCGGTATAGCAAACGATCGACATTCATAAGTCTATATCACAGACACAAGCCTAAATGAGCATTCCAAAGCACTTATTCACGATGGCCATCTGGTGGACGATAGCATAGTTACAAACCTATCGGCTAAAAGACAAAAAATTACCCGAGAAAACACCCCTAAAACCATATTTTAGCAAAGACACAATCCGAAATGACTAAAAATGCAATAATCATTTTAAAAACCCCTAAAACTATACTTTCAGCAAGGGCACACAGCAAATTATAGCAAAGACACAACCCAATTTTTAGCAAAGGCACACTCCTAAATTTTATTCCCACTTATTCCCACTTTTCCTTTGTTCTTGAACCGGCCTATAACCACTACTAAAGCTCTCTGGAATAGTTGGCAACGCCTGCTGCTCATAACATGGTCATAGGAGTCCTGACCAGATTGAAAGCATATGGGACACTTTGCCTCATTGTTCGCCTTGTGTCCAAATTCCATGCACCGGGGGCACATAAGTGGTTGCTTCCTTTCTCGCAATCGGCTGACGACCCATCCTATTTTAATTTTGCCATCATTCAAGGCTTTATTAGCTATGGTAACCGGTAAACTGATCAATGCAGTTTTGGTGCCGCGGTACGCTGTTCCTACCGATTTGACTGCATTTGGATTCAGTGGTCCATATTGGCTAGTAAATGCCCTCAGTACTTGCTCACTAGTAGTAATTTCGTCTAGATCCTTGCATTCGATAGTAACTTCACGCGATGCCACTCTAACTTCAGCTTTTTCGCCTATAAAGGACTTCAGTTGATCTCTGTAGGTGTTGGAGTTATGACTCGCCTTCGAGCTCAGCTGGATCAGCATTTCCCCCTTTTGGGTCCTGCGGATTCGTTGCACCTTGTCACCCATGTCTTTTAGGGTTGGCTCGTCTCGGATTTTTTTAAGTATGTCCGCGTAGCTGACTTCACCACGGGAGGCTATGATGATAGCATCTGGCTTCTGGTTAGTTGTGTTTTGTTTCTTGGTAGGCTTTCTTTCTACTTTTGTCCACTCTGCATCACCATCTACTTCATTTCCTTTCTTTTCGGTGGCCGCTGCAGCATAGGAACGGCTTGCTTCTAGAGGCTTATTTTTCTTGGCTGCTGATTGCACTAGTGCACGGTCTTCTCTTACCCTCTTTGGGGCGCCATTATTGCTTCTCTTTAAGAGTGGAGAGGTTTGGGTACCACTTTCTGTGAGATCGTTGCTGCTGGATTTACGTCCCGTTGACGACAGGTCTAATAAGCCACCGTCCGCCGTTCCATCCTTTTCCGCAGCCAACGCAACCTTTTTGTAGAGATTTGCAATGCACTCAATTAGGTCTCTCATTGGCTGATGTATTGATCGTCGTTTCCCATCATCCAGCATGTCAACCAGACTACTTATACGATCGCCTAGTTGAAGAAGGACAGACTTAGCAATTATTGTCTTACCTTCAGATAACGGCGTTTGTTTCTCTCTGCCTTCATTTGGTTTGACCGGTGATCGAATCCGCGAGCTTTTTTGGAAAGGGTCCGCCATTTTTATTAGCACTTCGTTACAATGGGCGGAGCTTTGCTTTGCGCCTTCATTTTTTTTAGTAGAATTGGGTGTAGTTGTAGTTGTCCCTTTCGGTGTTGTCTCTTTTACACCTGACATTGTACCTCTTAGCACCGACAAGAACCAACTATGTTGATTCTGACTGATGCCTAGAACTATGCAATCAGTAGATCACAGACACCTAGCCAGCAAGATAAATTTGCAAGACAACTAACTTGAAAGAGATAGATAGCTTCTACTAGGTGTTATTAGCTCACCCGTTCTAGCACGTACGGAGAGAATATTTGACACTTTAGTTATAGCCACAGCAACAACACTGGTGTTTCTTTCACACTTGGCGGGAAGCGAATTAGAGCCAGTTGAATTTCTTCTTGACTTCTTATTCGCACAGAATTTTTTGTTTTATCACGATTTCACTCACTTATACGGTTCAGTGTCCCAGGTAGCAAATGCAGAGGCTTTGCTACTCTATCGCACACACTTCTAAGTTAACACAGTTTTAAAATGCGAGTAATTGATCACTAAAAACTCAAAATTCTTAGGAGCCAGTCCAAAGCACGTCCGATCGAAAGTACGTACTCTCTACTCTACTGACTCTGCTGAACGCTTCGGTGTGCACGGCTGTGTGCTGCTGTTGCGTCGGTGAACGCGCTGCTGTGCGCCGGTGACGCGCTGCTGGGCGCCGGTGAATGCGCAGCTGAACGCTTCGGTGTGCGCGCTGCTGTTGCGTCGCTGAATGCGCTGCTGAACGCTTCGGTGTGCGCGGCTGTGTGCTGCTGTGCGCCGGTGACGCGTTGCTGGGCTCCGGTGAATGCGCTGCTGAGCGCCGGTGAATGCGCTGCTGTGCGCCAATAAATGCGCTTCGTGTGTGCGCTGCTGTCGATGAATGTTTCGGTGTGTTGCTTGTAGCAGCAAGGTGGAAGGGGGAAATAGGGGGGTACTGTAGGCAGGCGTCGATGCTACCGTACACCTATAGCGGTGGAACGGGGAAGAGGGTGGATGCTACCGTACACCTATAGCGGGGGAAGGGGGAAGAGGGAGGATGCTGTAGGCAGGCGTGGATGCTACCGTACACCTATAGCCATGGAGGGTGGAAAGGAAGGATGCTGTAGGCAGGCGTGGATGCTACCGTACACCTATAGCGATGGAGGGGGAGGAGGAAGGATGAGGATTGTACTTTGCAACTTACCAAAAGTTTTGCTGAGGCCAGGATTCCACGATGTTGCTCAGACCGCTGCCGGTGACGAACTGATTTCTGACTGCTTATGTGCCTGCTTTTATACCCACTTTGTGCCTTACATTGTTGTTGTGTTCGCTCAGATCAGCTGTTGTTTCGGGGTTGCCAGGTGCTCGGTTTCTGTGCCAGAGTTGCCTTTACTTCTAAGTTTTTCCGATCTTTCATTTTTTCCCAAAATTCATTTATTATTATCTTCATTATTATTATTATTTATTTATTCTCATTTTGTTTTGTTGTTTGTTGTTTGTGGCGTGGTGCTTATAACGTGGTGCTTATAACGTCACAAATTTGAATTGGTTCGTTAGCTTGATCCCGCCAAAAGATACATTGTAGATAGTTATCAGGATGGGAAACCTTAACACAGCGATACATTTTGAATATGTCTCCTGTGAGCGCAATTTTGAACGAACGAAATCTTAGCAAATTGTTGTATAGATTTTGTTATATGGTTGGCCCGCACATAAGAATATCATTGAGAGACAACCCGGACGAAGTACGTGCGGAGCCATTCAATACAACACGAAGTTTTGTTGATGTGCTATCTTCTTTGAGCACACAATGATGAGGCAAGAAGTAAACCGAGATACCTTGTGGTAGCGAGTCAATACGTGACATGTGATGCAGATCACAATACTCCCTTAGAAATGCAGAATATTGTTCTTTAAGTTGAATATTTCTATGCAAACGCCTTTCTTGATTCTTAAACTGATTCAATGCTAGTTGATAAGAATCTCCAAGCGTTGTGGCAGGTGTATTCATAGGCAGACGAACCAAGTATTCGCCGGTGCCTAGACGAGGGTAATTTTCACAAAAATGCTTTTCACACAAAAGTTCTTCATGGGTGGCGGGAGAAGCCATGTCGATATGGTTTTCTATTTCCCAGAATCTGGAAACTAACTCCTCCAAAACTTCACGAGGCTCATCATCTGCTGTTGTAAAAAAACAGCATTGGCGTTTGGTGAAGCTATTTTCACCACCACCAGCTACAATCCAACCGAATTTAGTTTTTTGTAGCAGCGGCAAACCTTGCCCTAATCGAATCTGACCTACGCATAATGATTCAAAATATAACTCAGCGACGACTAACAAGTCGATGCGCTGAGGTTTATCGTCAAAAGGTCTGAGGTTTATTATCAAATAATTGGTCTGCCAACTGTATATTATGAGGTATGTTCCAGCCTTTTATGGTTGCATGAAAATTGGGCTGCTTATCAACGATGGTGCTTACAACAGCTGCAGTTATTGACAAAGCGAATTTGCCACATGTAGACTGAATTTGCAAATTTACGATCTTATTTGTTGTTTGGGCAGAATCACCAATTCCCGATATAAAAATTGGAGACTTTTCTGGAATCAATTGCAGCTGATTTGTAAGACTGCCGGTAACGAAATTCATTTGTGACGCTGAGTCGAGAATTGCTCGGCATGGTATAAGAGATCTTGCCTTATTGCTGACAAGGACTACAGCAGTTGCGAGAAAAACGAAATTGGATGAGCCACTACTTTCGGAGGAAGCCGATAACAATGATTGCTACAATTTTTCGGAGGCAAATTGCACGGAAAGAGGCCTTGTTAACGAAGATGACGAATCGCTTGGTGCATCAACAGCATTGGGTGAGGATTCATTGAGGGGCAAAGCAGCGGACATTGCGGACATTGCCCAAGTGCAGCATAGTGTGATGCTGTTGATTACAATGACGACAAGCGGTTGAATTACAATTTTTTGTGCCATGACCTACTCTAAGGCAATTTAGACACAAGTGCAATTGCTTGGCCTTTTTGAATCTATCTCCACATGACATTGCAACAAAGGATTGACACGTGTAAATAGTGTGTGCGTTAGATTGACAATTTACGCAATGCTTTGCTGAATTAGAAGCGACCACAAGAGCGTTTTTTCGAATTAAATTGGTTTGAATAGGCTTACTTGGTAACGGCTTGTTTGGTGATTTGTGTAATAAACCGTTCTCAATATTTTCCAATGTTTGACATCTCTTCTGCAAGAATGAAGCCATGGAAGCCACGTTGGTATCTCGTTAGCGGATGTTATCTCTTCCCATTTGGTTTGTGTCGCTGCATCTAATTTGCTTTGCACCACGTGAATCAATAGACAATCCGCAATTTGCTCCTTGGAACCCATGGTTAACAACGCCCTCAAATGTGCATTTACGCTGTCGCTTAAACGCCTGAGCCCTATAGCTGATCTACTTTCCTCGTTGCTCATCATGTCGATTTCCTTAATATGTGCCTGAAAATTTAAACGTTTATAATGAAAGCGCCTTTTTAATAGTTCAACAGCTTTGTCATAATTGTCTTCGTTTATCTCAAGCGATCTTATGGTATCTAAAGCTGATCCGGTAAGACACGATCTGAGATGTTGCAACTTTTCAATTCTCGCCAACTCCGCATCGTTTCCAACAACCGTTTGGAACATCGAAAAGAAATCAGGCCAATCCGTGTATATGCCACTAAACTTTGGCAACTGCAGAACTGGAAGTCGATGCTTTACAGCGAGCATGCTGGAGCTAGGCTGGATATCAGCTAAAGTAGACTGCCTTTAGAAGCTGCGAAAAGCCGAATTATTGGTTGAGTTAATAGACAAAACCTTACGCGTAAGGATTGTTTTTGACAAACGGTATGCTGATTCCACTTCGACCAGAATACTACTTTCGATTTCATCGTTATTTTCCTGTTCTAATTGGAACTGAACACTTTCAAAATCAGAAAACAATTTGTTTAGTTGTTCTAATTTAACAGTTAGAGTTGCTTCGTCTTGTATGTCGCGATCGCAATTTCCACTTCCGGGAAATAAGAACTTTCAAGGCCAGTATTATTGTTTTTATAATACTACTCCGCGATTGAGTCAAGGCCAAGTTCACATTAATGCAACCACAGCACTTTGCTTGGTAAGCCCGAAGCTTTAGTTTCATTTGTTTTAGTCAAGCTTTGGTTTAATGAACTTCGAAAGCTAAGGTAACAACCAGAACACTTCGCATAAAATGGATTGTGGAAGCTAGCTTTCAGTAGCAAGCTTCCAAACCATAAAATCGCTTGGTTTGAAAAACCAACGATCAGAACCCACACGCGCAAGAATTAAATTGGGAACGATTTTCTTCCGCGTATTGATTCTGCAAATATTACAATTTTAATATTGCGAAATAATGGAAATTGCGAAACACGGCATACTGACCCACTTCAGTTCGGTCGACGTCTGTGTCGACCGAGCTAACGTGGAATCTAGAAAAGATTCCAACTGGAGTCTTGTGTAAATATCGAAACGAAGAAGTCGTTTATCATCGCGTATAAAGTCGCGCATTAGTTTTGTAATAAGTGTAGCATAAGAGTAGTGTGTAAAAATAATAGCAATAAAAATATAAGAATAGAAATCCAAAAGAAGGAGTTTCATTCGTTGTACAGAGGACAACGATACCAGGAAGGAAGACCACACACGAAAAATAGATACAACATATTTTGCGCAGCCGGTTTTGTCGAGCCGAGGATCGCTCGATTGAGGAAAAAGTGAGTGAAAATAAAATATGAGAATTAATAATAAGAGCTCAGTAGAAGTTAAAACAAAGAAAAAAAAAGGGAAGTTTAGCAATAAATAAAACACAAAAGTGAAAAATAATTTGGTAATGAATTTGGCATGAAATTTAAAGGAAGAAAAAAAAAAAGAAAACAGTGAAATATAATTTAATAAATATAATATAATATATTATATATATAATATAAAAAAGAAAAAGAATTCTCGTTTCGAAGGGTTCAATTATACTTATTTTTAACTTCATTTATTTTTATTATGTTAAATTTTTATAAAATTTTGGAGAATTTCTGATTTTTTTTAGGGATATATTTAATGTCCTATGGTAATTATTTTAAGGTTATGAAGTTGTGCTTTAATATGTACAGCGAGAGGAAAAATTTATAAAACTGATTAATTATATTAGAATACATTATATTACATTTTTATATAAATCATAAAATAACTTTCAGCTAAAAATTCATCGGTTCATCAAAAGGATGCCAGCTTAATTGCACGGCAAACTTATCTGTCCAATAGCATTAGCTGGACAAAATCTTTGCTGAGGTCGACCTCAGCAATTAATTTTCTTTTTTTAATTTTCAGCGTTGACAGCCGGTTCAAGTTCCGAATGCCAACAAATCAGCAGATATCCTGGTGAAAGATACTGCTTTATGTGCTAGTTATCTTTCGTTAATGCCAGTAGTCAACAGCAACGACTTAAACGTCGCCAACATCAACAAATACAAATTTTTGCAATTTTTTTTTTAATTAACGATATTGGTCACTGTGAGACAAATTGGCGAAAATCATAATAATTTTGCTAACTTAAATAGATTCTATTTAAAGTGCAAAAGGTCAAATGATAAATTTCCCCAAATTGTTAAAACAGGAAACCAATCCAATACTAAAACAAAACGCGTAAAGTATACGGTTACGTTGTATAGTTTCGGGTGTGTCTTAGACGTTTGACTTCAAAGTACATTGTTAAATAAATTTTAACACTCAATGTAGTTGATTTCAAAGTCGCACATTTTAAGTTGATTGGTTGATAATTAATTTTATAATTTTATTCGTCCGTATTTCGTATTTTTAAATAATACGTCCTACATTCGCAAATGTATGAGATTTCAAAAAAAAAAGGGGTAATAATCGGGATTACAATAAATTAAAACATTAGATAGAATTATTTTTTTTGGTTATTTTTAAAACAAAAACCAAAATTAACAGTTAAACATTTAAGGTAATGCGCTTGGAGACTTCATATTGGTTGAAGAATCAAAGAAAAATTAGAATCATTGTTTCACTAACAAGCAATTAAAATTTCTTGCTGATAAAAACAATCAAAGATAGGAAGCACTTAACGGAGAAAGAACTCAAACGAGCTCACTAGGTTAATAGTCCGAATTCGAAATTGGAAACGAGGCAGTTTCGTTGTCCGCTGAAAAATAGAGGCAGGTCGTTCGTCCCATTCTGTGAGGTCTTAAATTACCTTAGCGCAGTCACGAAAATTTTGACGCTTCGTCTCTGCTTGAAAGAAAGCAGAATAGTGCAGTCACGAAAATTTTGACGCTTCGTCTCTTCTTGAAAGAAAGCAGAATAGCGCACTCACGAAAATTTTGACGCTTGGCTCTGCTTCAATCAAAGCAGCAGCGGACGTCAGCGTACAGACGAATAAACAGATGTACAGCGAATGTTTACTGCACGCTCGGTAAACGAAGCGAACATGTAATCTAAACAGGTTAAGGAAGTTGAAACTTCATATTAAGAATTTTAATGGTTTCTCATTCCAAAGTACTACGAGTAGTATTAAGAATTAAACGTTTAAGGAAACGATTAAACGATAATTGGTGGCGCTAAGTAATCGTTTTAATAGAAATTTAAGTACGGAAAATTGGGAAAGATTTACAGATACAAGACATATATACATATTAATAAAATAAAAACCATTAAACGTTGTCGTTCCATTAAATATGTCGACCATTAAATATGTCGTTCGTTTAATTAATGGCCGAGTCATTACAGGAGCAAGCTTACTTAGAATTAGATAGGACTCATAAAGAACTGAAACGCCAGTTGGGGGAGTTTATATCTAAATATTGGGCAATTTTAAAAGGGACTGTAGGCAACAAAGAGAACTTAGAGTTGATAAAGTCTAGAGTAGGGGAGCTAGGAGACCTTACAAGTGTAGAAAGAGCAGACGCAGTAGTAGAGGAATTGCTTACATTCCTAAACCAGATAATACAGAATAAGACATAAGATTCCAAGACATGGGAATCAGAATTTAATGCACTGAAGAATAGGTATGATAATTACTTAGTAGATAGAGTATTTCAGGAGGATATACTAAGGAACGTAGAGGGCGAGAACATAAAACTAAGGGAACTATTAGAGAAAAAGGGAATAACTGAGGAAACGTTGAATAGAACGTTAAAACAGGGATTTTCACAGAAATCTAGAGAAGACTGTAGTTCTTTAGAAGAAGCGCACAAATGAATCCAAGAATTGAAAGAGGAAAACAGACGGCTACAAAAAGAAATAGAATTAGCTAACGATCAGACGCTTTATCATAAGGAAGCTACTCCGTCCGCAGTTATTGCGGAAGATTACAACGGAAGGTCATTTAAACAAATTAGGATGACAGATAACATACATAAAATGGATATAGGTGAGATAGCCAAGATTACGAATAGGCTGGTACCGCTCTTTTCGGGCACACAGTCACCAGACATACGCGGCGAAGTCTACAAATTTATACAAGGGTGCGAATTAGCCACAAGGGAAGTAGGTACAAACAATAGTCAGGACTACAAAGACTGCATTAAGCAGAGGTTGCATGGGGATGCCTATGACTTGGTGAGGTCAGAACGCTTCAATAGCCTCGAGGAATTCTACCTCACAATAAAAAGGGCGTATTTACCTAAAATCACCTTAGATACAATCATACAGAGTATCCAAAATTGTAGCCAACTGCTTAATGAAGATATAAGACAGTTTGCAAGACGCCTAAACGCGCTAAGAACACAGGCTATAGAGATAATTCGAACGGATTACAACGGAGATGGAGATAGGGCACTATTAAGTATGCTGGAAGGGGTCGTAGAAAAATCATTTAAAACAGGAATAAGGGACGCCGCATTGAGAATTTATATGCTCAATGTGACGAAGAAAACCATTGAACAAATGGTAGAATTGGCCGTAAAGGCACTCGAAACCATACACAGTAGCTCCCTCCAAACAGACCATTTAAACATTAACATGAATTCACCTTTTCGTGCCTCAATGAACAACCAGCAAGAGCAAACTCAACAGGGAAGCCAGGGCAGAGCTACAGGAGAACGAATTGTTCGGCAACCACCCAGGACACAAAACCCTCCACAAGGAGCGACCGAGAGAATAGTATGCTCTTTTTGCAACAAGCGAGGATATACTAGAGATGATTGCTTAACTCGGAAGAACACACCATATTGCCACAAGTGTTCAAAATATGGACACGAGCCAAACTGGAGGTGTGACCAAAAGGGGGGGCCAAAAAACGATGACAAGGAACACATACCAAGGGAATAATTATCGAAATCAAGGAATTCAGCAATGGAATTCAACACAGCCAAATGGACAATCAAACGAAATGCAACAGAACTGGCAATCAAACCAGGTTCAGCAAAACTGCCTACGAAATCAAGCCCAACAAAATTGGCAACCTAAACAACCCCAGCAAAATTGGAATCAAAACCAATTTCAAGAGAACGGGAACCAAAGAAGGGCAATAAACACTAATCCGAATACAGTCAACGGTTTGCAAAGGAATCAGACTCCTATGAACCCGCCAAACAGAGTGAGCCAAACGATATGTCATTGGTGCAATAGACCAGGTCATATGATAAAAAATTGCGAGGCAAAAAGAAATTGGGAAACGTTGCAAAGTAATCGTCCGGGAAACTATCAAGGGCCCAGAACAGGCCAATAATCTGGGAACCCAAAAATATTAGTAACTTAAGGCCAAATGAAGGAGTAGCAGTAATTCATACATCCGAACCGGTTGTGGATACGTTACCAACTTTAAAAAATAAAGTGGTAACCGTAAGTCCGACATCGGAAGTGATAGTTGAAACGTTACCAACTTCAAAAGACTTAAAAATTAATATCAAGTTGAAGAAGACTGATAATAATAAAAGCAATGTCACAGAGAGAATTCATACAATTGTAGAAACAGTTGATTCGGAAATGCCACTCGAAGTTGGAGAGAAAAATGGCATAATCACGCATAGCACATCACCATGGAACTCGCCGTTACTTTTAGTGCCCAAGAAGAGTGGCAAGGACGGGGGGAAGAAATGGAGACTTGTAATAGATTACAGGAAGCTCAATGAAGCAACGATTAAACAAGTTTTTCCCATTCCGCGGATTGACGAAATCTTAGAGCAATTAGGCCACAGCAGATATTTTACAACGCTAGATTTGGCAAGTGGATATCACCAAGTTTTAATCGATGACAGGGACAAGGAGAAGACAGCATTCAGTACAGGACTAGGACATTTCGAATTCAATCGGATGCCTTTTGGGCTAACAGGTGCCCCAGCCACATTCCAAAGGATAATGAATCCTACTTAGGATAATGATATCCTAACAGGTCTACAAGGGATAGACTGTTTTGTTTATTTAGATGACATTGTTATCTATGGTAGGAATCTCGAACAACACGAAGAGAGGTTATGTTCAGTACTACAGAAGTTACGTGAACATAATTTAAAACTAAATACAGAGAAATGCAAATTTTTGAGAAAGGAAATAGTTTATTTAGGACACAAATGCTCGGAAAATGGTGCTTTACCAGACCCCTACAAGGTAGCATGTGTAAAGAACATCGGAGTACCGAGAAACAGAAAAGAAGTACAAGCATTTCTTGGACTAATTATAAAATTATATATTAATTAATATAAAATTATTATAGGGAATTTATTGAAAACACAGCTATGATAGCGCTACCGATTAACAAATTATTACGTAAGGATGCAAAATTTATCTGGACAGAAAACTGCCAGCAAGCATTCGAACAACTAAAAGAAGCAGTCACGTCACCACCAGTTTTGGCATATCCCGATTTTACAAAAGAATTTCTTTTAACTACGGACGCAAGTAATGAAGCGTTAGGCGCGGTTCTTTCTCAAGAAGTAGGCGGAGATAGACCAATAGCTTTCGCTAGCCGAGCGCTGAGCCACACTGAAAAGAGATATTCAACAATAGAAAAGGAATTCTTAGCGATAGTTTGGGCAACAAAGAACTTTAGAGCATATCTCCTAGGCAGACATTTCAAAATCTTTACTGACCACCAGCCATTAAAGGGAATAGCAAATTTAAAGGACCAGACTTCAAGACTGGCAAGATTTAGGCATAAATTATCGGAATACGACTTCGAAATTCTATATAAGCCAGGAAAGAAAAACTTAAATGCAGACGCACTAAGTAGAATTCCTCAGGAAAACCACAAAACAATAGCAGCCGTACAAACACGGTCGAAAACAAAAACAGCACAGCAAGAGCAACAACAAGGACCAATCGTCGACATTGATAAAGATGATGGGGAACCGGGAAACGGAACAAATACCACAGCGACATTGCTATCCGACCCGAAACAAATAGAAACAGTAATCAAAGACTTTCACAATTCACCACTGGGAGGACACCAGGGAGCGGTAAAAACATAGTTAAGAATCCGACAACAATAAAGGTGGACAGGGATGCAAAGACAAATCAGAGATTATGTCAAAAACTGTCCAAAGTGCCAAGCGAACAAAAGTTCGAAGTTAACAAAAATGCCCATGGTGTTAACGGATACACCAATGCGGCCGTTTGACAAAGTTTATATGGACATAGTAGGTATTCTACCAGAAACTGTGTCTTGAAATAAGTACATTCTGACTTTTCAGGATGATTTCTCGAAATTTATGGCATGTACGGCGATCCCAGATGCGGAAGCAGGTACTGTCGCCAGGGCTTTTTATGACGAAGTAATCACGCGTTACGGAATTCCGCGGATTTTAATTACAGATAACGGAACTAATTTCATTTCGAAATTGTTCTCAGATACTTGTAAATTGTTAGGAATTAAGAAATTACATATAACACCATATCATCCGCAAGCTAATGGCTCATTAGAGAGAAGCCACAGACCTTTAGCGGAATATTTGCGTAGTTTTGCTAAAGAAGATGGGTCGAATTGGGATACATGGTTAACTGCAGCAATGCACGTTCACAACCACACACCCCACATAACGACCAAGCAAACTCCGTTTCGTACCTTATTCGGATTCGACATAGAAATGCCGACTAATTTAAAAAGGAAGTGTAGTCCGGTTTATAATGCGGAAGATCCAAATAAAGTATTAAATTTTCAAATACAGAGAGCTCACGAAATAGTGAGAAAGAATCAGGATTTAGCTAAACAGGTAGCTAAAAAACAATACGATAACAAACTAAATTTAGTAGAATTTAAGGTAGGAGATAGCGTACTAATTAAAAATCAAACTAGGAAAAATAAGCTTTCTGCAATATGGATAGGGCCATATAAAGTAGTAGGAATAAAAAGTTCAATTACGACAGTGTTAAATATTAAGGGAAAGGAAAAGCCATTCCACAATAACTTACTTCTGTTATATAGTAGCAGTTAAATAGGAAAATAATATTAACTAGATAATTACATAGGAATCAGAACAACTTAAACTAAGAAAATAGGTTAATAGGTTAGGGAATTAAATTAAGTAGTCCTAAATTAAAATTAAATTAATCACAATAGGCACCTTATTAGGATTAGGATAGAATAAATATATATAAAATAGGATTGATAAAATTTAGTATAGGAGAGTAGGAAACTAACAGTCTTAGTTTTAATTTTCCTACTAATAATTCTAATTTAACTTCAGTCTTACATTTGAATAACGAATGAAATTCATCGAATTTCATAATGAAAAAATAAAAAGCAAGTCAAAACCACGTTTCGTTTCAAACCACGAAATATAAGATAATTTTACGTGAAATTAATATTAATAATATACGGTATATGAAAAGTAGCTGTTCCGTTAAATACACAGCCATAACTATTGCATTTGCCTTTATTTTAGAAATAAATGCACATGAAATCTATGCATAAAGACGAAGTTTATGCATAACAGGAATTTAAACAGAAATTTAATTCTTATAAAATATTCTTCTAATTCTAATTCTTCTTAGTTATACAAAATAAAATTTTTACAAAATATAATATGTAGTTGAGTAAGGTTCCATGTAAAATAATAACGACACCGCGTTAATAACAAACAAAGCAAAAGGTTAAGAATTGAGCAATTAACGCATGCAATGCAACAAAGCAGAGCGACTGAACACAAGCATAATGCAGTGTCAGTTAAACCAATGAAAGAATAAAGAACAACAAAAACAGTAAATGAAAAATTTTTTTTTTCTAACGCAAGCAAAGGTGAACGACTGCAAAATAGGCAAAACAAAGAGAAAAAAAATATATATCAAAGAAATAAGAGAAGAAAAAAAAAATATTTAAGAAAATTAAATAATAAAAATAAGAAAAAAATATTAAACAACGCATGTTACATCAACACTATATGTCCTTCTTATACATAGAACAAAGAAGCTAGTAATAAAAACTAATAATAACACTAACAATGAAAAGAAATAAGGAAATTAAAATGAAAGAAAAAATATCGCTATAATAACGTTAGAAATAAAAATATATATAAATTCGCACACAATAAAGTAAAAAGAAAAATATCTAAATACTTGTAAGAACTTTTTAAATACTTTAGAAGTTAAGCTTTATAGTGCTAAAAACAATTGTAGTTAAAAATATATACATTGTAAGAGAATATTGAAACATATAACATTGATAATAAATTAAGTTAAGGGTGATAACAAAGAAGACAGCATGCAGAGAAGCTGAACTGAGTGCCGATGTACACCCATCACAACAGCAAAAGTACAACAACACACAGCAGCACTTTGACAACAGGGCGACAATTAGCGTCCAGCCAACTCGAAGGGGAAGGGTAGCTGGATCAGCGTAGCGACCACAACCAAAGATGGAATTGTTGCGACAAACAAGCAATTCAATCCACAAGTCAACCACAAAACAATTCAACCACAAAACACGAAGATACTTTCAAATAGGTCTAACAGCAGCAGTTTGAACCTGAAAATTACCGAATGATAATGGCACCAGATACACAGTACCTTAAGGTCACGTTGAGACCAGAAACACCGTAATAAGACACCTAGATGATAGAAAACTATCGGCAGCAGCTAGTTACAGATCAGGGGGCCGCTCAACAGCGAAATTTAAGTCCTTCGAGGGGATCACATGCTGTCGCGTCACTGCATCATCGAGTAGCGGCGACGGTGATAAACCACCAAGTAGACGAACGTAAGCAGTTACAGCCAGTTCAAACTATTGGGGCCCATTCATCTGCCACACAAGTTAAAATATATATATATACTTTATACGATATAAGAAATGCGACGCCACCATAAGTGAAGCAGGGATACCAACGCTTGAGTACTTCACAAGCAGAAACTCAGGCGGTAACCGCATATTCAATCATCAACCTATAGGGTTGAACAACAACATGTGATGAACTCCGGTACAAATTGAATAGGGGATCAACAGCGGCCGTTCCGAACACAGCTACTACCACCCTACAATCACAGTTATATACAACAAATCAAGAAGAAGACATTAATACAGCGATGTGTACATCAACGGCAACATCGAAAGCAACAGCAACGTGTACTTCAGCTTCAAGGTGTACATCAACATCGTAATCATCATCAACAACAAGATCAGCATCAACGTCAAGACCAATATCAACATCAAGATCGACATCGACGACAACAACAACGTAATATTTCAGTATACACTACATCTACTATATTGTACTGTTGCTTATAAAAATAACATCCAACACAAATTATTGTCATTACACTCGCACTAGATTAAGTACTACTAAGTAGTATTGAAAGGAAAAAACCATACTACACAGAAGCCCACCCACTATTTCAACAAACAATACATATACAAGAAAAATTTAATATCGTTTTGTACGATACTAAATTTTTCTTCCCCCAGGGTGGAGGGATGTTGTATGTCGCGATCGCAATTTCCAGTTCCGGGAAATAAGAACTTTCAAGGCCAGTATTATTGTTTTTATAATACTACTCCGCGAGTGAGTCAAGGCCAAGTTCACATTAATGCAACCACATTCTACAACAAATTTATACAAGGGTGCGAATTAGCCACAAGGGTGCGAATTAGCCACAAGGGAAGTAGGTACAAACAATAGTCAGGACTACAAAGACTGCATTAAGCAGAGGTTGCATGGGGATGCCTATGACTTGGTGAGGTCAGAACGCTTCAATAGCCTCGAGGAATTCTACCTCACAATAAAAAGGGCGTATTTACCTAAAATCACCTTAGATACAATCATACAGAGTATCCAAAATTGTAGCCAACTGCTTAATGAAGATATAAGACAGTTTGCAAGACGCCTAAACGCGCTAAGAACACAGGCTATAGAGATAATTCGAACGGATTACAACGGAGATGGAGATAGGGCACTATTAAGTATGCTGGAAGGGGTCGTAGAAAAATCATTTAAAACAGGAATAAGGGACGCCGCATTGAGAATTTATATGCTCAATGTGACGAAGAAAACCATTGAACAAATGGTAGAATTGGCCGTAAAGGCACTCGAAACCATACACAGTAGCTCCCTCCAAACAGACCATTTAAACATTAACATGAATTCACCTTTTCGTGCCTCAATGAACAACCAGCAAGAGCAAACTCAACAGGGAAGCCAGGGCAGAGCTACAGGAGAACGAATTGTTCGGCAACCACCCAGGACACAAAACCCTCCACAAGGAGCGACCGAGAGAATAGTATGCTCTTTTTGCAACAAGCGAGGATATACTAGAGATGATTGCTTAACTCGGAAGAACACACCATATTGCCACAAGTGTTCAAAATATGGACACGAGCCAAACTGGAGGTGTGACCAAAAGGGGGGGCCAAAAAACGATGACAAGGAACACATACCAAGGGAATAATTATCGAAATCAAGGAATTCAGCAATGGAATTCAACACAGCCAAATGGACAATCAAACGAAATGCAACAGAACTGGCAATCAAACCAGGTTCAGCAAAACTGCCTACGAAATCAAGCCCAACAAAATTGGCAACCTAAACAACCCCAGCAAAATTGGAATCAAAACCAATTTCAAGAGAACGGGAACCAAAGAAGGGCAATAAACACTAATCCGAATACAGTCAACGGTTTGCAAAGGAATCAGACTCCTATGAACCCGCCAAACAGAGTGAGCCAAACGATATGTCATTGGTGCAATAGACCAGGTCATATGATAAAAAATTGCGAGGCAAAAAGAAATTGGGAAACGTTGCAAAGTAATCGTCCGGGAAACTATCAAGGGCCCAGAACAGGCCAATAATCTGGGAACCCAAAAATATTAGTAACTTAAGGCCAAATGAAGGAGTAGCAGTAATTCATACATCCGAACCGGTTGTGGATAGGTTACCAACTTTAAAAAATAAAGTGGTAACCGTAAGTCCGACATCGGAAGTGATAGTTGAAACGTTACCAACTTCAAAAGACTTAAAAATTAATATCAAGTTGAAGAAGACTGATAATAATAAAAGCAATGTCACAGAGAGAATTCATACAATTGTAGAAACAGTTGATTCGGAAATGCCACTCGAAGTTGGAGAGAAAAATGGCATAATCACGCATAGCACATCACCATGGAACTCGCCGTTACTTTTAGTGCCCAAGAAGAGTGGCAAGGACGGGGGGAAGAAATGGAGACTTGTAATAGATTACAGGAAGCTCAATGAAGCAACGATTAAACAAGTTTTTCCCATTCCGCGGATTGACGAAATCTTAGAGCAATTAGGCCACAGCAGATATTTTACAACGCTAGATTTGGCAAGTGGATATCACCAAGTTTTAATCGATGACAGGGACAAGGAGAAGACAGCATTCAGTACAGGACTAGGACATTTCGAATTCAATCGGATGCCTTTTGGGCTAACAGGTGCCCCAGCCACATTCCAAAGGATAATGAATCATATCCTAACAGGTCTACAAGGGATAGACTGTTTTGTTTATTTAGATGACATTGTTATCTATGGTAGGAATCTCGAACAACACGAAGAGAGGTTATGTTCAGTACTACAGAAGTTACGTGAACATAATTTAAAACTAAATACAGAGAAATGCAAATTTTTGAGAAAGGAAATAGTTTATTTAGGACACAAATGCTCGGAAAATGGTGCTTTACCAGACCCCTACAAGGTAGCATGTGTAAAGAACATCGGAGTACCGAGAAACAGAAAAGAAGTACAAGCATTTCTTGGACTAATAAATTATTATAGGGAATTTATTGAAAACACAGCTATGATAGCGCTACCGATTAACAAATTATTACGTAAGGATGCAAAATTTATCTGGACAGAAAACTGCCAGCAAGCATTCGAACAACTAAAAGAAGCAGTCACGTCACCACCAGTTTTGGCATATCCCGATTTTACAAAAGAATTTCTTTTAACTACGGACGCAAGTAATGAAGCGTTAGGCGCGGTTCTTTCTCAAGAAGTAGGCGGAGATAGACCAATAGCTTTCGCTAGCCGAGCGCTGAGCCACACTGAAAAGAGATATTCAACAATAGAAAAGGAATTCTTAGCGATAGTTTGGGCAACAAAGAACTTTAGAGCATATCTCCTAGGCAGACATTTCAAAATCTTTACTGACCACCAGCCATTAAAGGGAATAGCAAATTTAAAGGACCAGACTTCAAGACTGGCAAGATTTAGGCATAAATTATCGGAATACGACTTCGAAATTCTATATAAGCCAGGAAAGAAAAACTTAAATGCAGACGCACTAAGTAGAATTCCTCAGGAAAACCACAAAACAATAGCAGCCGTACAAACACGGTCGAAAACAAAAACAGCACAGCAAGAGCAACAACAAGGACCAATCGTCGACATTGATAAAGATGATGGGGAACCGGGAAACGGAACAAATACCACAGCGACATTGCTATCCGACCCGAAACAAATAGAAACAGTAATCAAAGACTTTCACAATTCACCACTGGGAGGACACCAGGGAGCGGTAAAAACATAGTTAAGAATCCGACAACAATAAAGGTGGACAGGGATGCAAAGACAAATCAGAGATTATGTCAAAAACTGTCCAAAGTGCCAAGCGAACAAAAGTTCGAAGTTAACAAAAATGCCCATGGTGTTAACGGATACACCAATGCGGCCGTTTGACAAAGTTTATATGGACATAGTAGGTATTCTACCAGAAACTGTGTCTTGAAATAAGTACATTCTGACTTTTCAGGATGATTTCTCGAAATTTATGGCATGTACGGCGATCCCAGATGCGGAAGCAGGTACTGTCGCCAGGGCTTTTTATGACGAAGTAATCACGCGTTACGGAATTCCGCGGATTTTAATTACAGATAACGGAACTAATTTCATTTCGAAATTGTTCTCAGATACTTGTAAATTGTTAGGAATTAAGAAATTACATATAACACCATATCATCCGCAAGCTAATGGCTCATTAGAGAGAAGCCACAGACCTTTAGCGGAATATTTGCGTAGTTTTGCTAAAGAAGATGGGTCGAATTGGGATACATGGTTAACTGCAGCAATGCACGTTCACAACCACACACCCCACATAACGACCAAGCAAACTCCGTTTCGTACCTTATTCGGATTCGACATAGAAATGCCGACTAATTTAAAAAGGAAGTGTAGTCCGGTTTATAATGCGGAAGATCCAAATAAAGTATTAAATTTTCAAATACAGAGAGCTCACGAAATAGTGAGAAAGAATCAGGATTTAGCTAAACAGGTAGCTAAAAAACAATACGATAACAAACTAAATTTAGTAGAATTTAAGGTAGGAGATAGCGTACTAATTAAAAATCAAACTAGGAAAAATAAGCTTTCTGCAATATGGATAGGGCCATATAAAGTAGTAGGAATAAAAAGTTCAATTACGACAGTGTTAAATATTAAGGGAAAGGAAAAGCCATTCCACAATAACTTACTTCTGTTATATAGTAGCAGTTAAATAGGAAAATAATATTAACTAGATAATTACATAGGAATCAGAACAACTTAAACTAAGAAAATAGGTTAATAGGTTAGGGAATTAAATTAAGTAGTCCTAAATTAAAATTAAATTAATCACAATAGGCACCTTATTAGGATTAGGATAGAATAAATATATATAAAATAGGATTGATAAAATTTAGTATAGGAGAGTAGGAAACTAACAGTCTTAGTTTTAATTTTCCTACTAATAATTCTAATTTAACTTCAGTCTTACATTTGAATAACGAATGAAATTCATCGAATTTCATAATGAAAAAATAAAAAGCAAGTCAAAACCACGTTTCGTTTCAAACCACGAAATATAAGATAATTTTACGTGAAATTAATATTAATAATATACGGTATATGAAAAGTAGCTGTTCCGTTAAATACACAGCCATAACTATTGCATTTGCCTTTATTTTAGAAATAAATGCACATGAAATCTATGCATAAAGACGAAGTTTATGCATAACAGGAATTTAAACAGAAATTTAATTCTTATAAAATATTCTTCTAATTCTAAATATTCTTCTTAGTTATACAAAATAAAATTTTTACAAAATATAATATGTAGTTGAGTAAGGTTCCATGTAAAATAATAACGACACCGCGTTAATAACAAACAAAGCAAAAGGTTAAGAATTGAGCAATTAACGCATGCAATGCAACAAAGCAGAGCGACTGAACACAAGCATAATGCAGTGTCAGTTAAACCAATGAAAGAATAAAGAACAACAAAAACAGTAAATGAAAAATTTTTTTTTTCTAACGCAAGCAAAGGTGAACGACTGCAAAATAGGCAAAACAAAGAGAAAAAAAATATATATCAAAGAAATAAGAGAAGAAAAAAAAAATATTTAAGAAAATTAAATAATAAAAATAAGAAAAAAATATTAAACAACGCATGTTACATCAACACTATATGTCCTTCTTATACATAGAACAAAGAAGCTAGTAATAAAAACTAATAATAACACTAACAATGAAAAGAAATAAGGAAATTAAAACGAAAGAAAAAATATCGCTATAATAACGTTAGAAATAAAAATATATATAAATTCGCACACAATAAAGTAAAAAGAAAAATATCTAAATACTTGTAAGAACTTTTTAAATACTTTAGAAGTTAAGCTTTATAGTGCTAAAAACAATTGTAGTTAAAAATATATACATTGTAAGAGAATATTGAAACATATAACATTGATAATAAATTAAGTTAAGGGTGATAACAAAGAAGACAGCATGCAGAGAAGCTGAACTGAGTGCCGATGTACACCCATCACAACAGCAAAAGTACAACAACACACAGCAGCACTTTGACAACAGGGCGACAATTAGCGTCCAGCCAACTCGAAGGGGAAGGGTAGCTGGATCAGCGTAGCGACCACAACCAAAGATGGAATTGTTGCGACAAACAAGCAATTCAATCCACAAGTCAACCACAAAACACGAAGATACTTTCAAATAGGTCTAACAGCAGCAGTTTGAACCTGAAAATTACCGAATGATAATGGCACCAGATACACAGTACCTTAAGGTCACGTTGAGACCAGAAACACCGTAATAAGACACCTAGATGATAGAAAACTATCGGCAGCAGCTAGTTACAGATCAGGGGGCCGCTCAACAGCGAAATTTAAGTCCTTCGAGGGGATCACATGCTGTCGCGTCACTGCATCATCGAGTAGCGGCGACGGTGATAAACCACCAAGTAGACGAACGTAAGCAGTTACAGCCAGTTCAAACTATTGGGGCCCATTCATCTGCCACACAAGTTAAAATATATATATATACTTTATACGATATAAGAAATGCGACGCCACCATAAGTGAAGCAGGGATACCAACGCTTGAGTACTTCACAAGCAGAAACTCAGGCGGTAACCGCATATTCAATCATCAACCTATAGGGTTGAACAACAACATGTGATGAACTCCGGTACAAATTGAATAGGGGATCAACAGCGGCCGTTCCGAACACAGCTACTACCACCCTACAATCACAGTTATATACAACAAATCAAGAAGAAGACATTAATACAGCGATGTGTACATCAACGGCAACATCGAAAGCAACAGCAACGTGTACTTCAGCTTCAAGGTGTACATCAACATCGTAATCATCATCAACAACAAGATCAGCATCAACGTCAAGACCAATATCAACATCAAGATCGACATCGACGACAACAACAACGTAATATTTCAGTATACACTACATCTACTATATTGTACTGTTGCTTATAAAAATAACATCCAACACAAATTATTGTCATTACACTCGCACTAGATTAAGTACTACTAAGTAGTATTGAAAGGAAAAAACCATACTACACAGAAGCCCACCCACTATTTCAACAAACAATACATATACAAGAAAAATTTAATATCGTTTTGTACGATACTAAATTTTTCTTCCCCCAGGGTGGAGGGATGTTGTATGTCGCGATCGCAATTTCCAGTTCCGGGAAATAAGAACTTTCAAGGCCAGTATTATTGTTTTTATAATACTACTCCGCGAGTGAGTCAAGGCCAAGTTCACATTAATGCAACCACATTCTACAACAACTACAAATTTATACAAGGGTGCGAATTAGCCACAAGGGTGCGAATTAGCCACAAGGGAAGTAGGTACAAACAATAGTCAGGACTACAAAGACTGCATTAAGCAGAGGTTGCATGGGGATGCCTATGACTTGGTGAGGTCAGAACGCTTCAATAGCCTCGAGGAATTCTACCTCACAATAAAAAGGGCGTATTTACCTAAAATCACCTTAGATACAATCATACAGAGTATCCAAAATTGTAGCCAACTGCTTAATGAAGATATAAGACAGTTTGCAAGACGCCTAAACGCGCTAAGAACACAGGCTATAGAGATAATTCGAACGGATTACAACGGAGATGGAGATAGGGCACTATTAAGTATGCTGGAAGGGGTCGTAGAAAAATCATTTAAAACAGGAATAAGGGACGCCGCATTGAGAATTTATATGCTCAATGTGACGAAGAAAACCATTGAACAAATGGTAGAATTGGCCGTAAAGGCACTCGAAACCATACACAGTAGCTCCCTCCAAACAGACCATTTAAACATTAACATGAATTCACCTTTTCGTGCCTCAATGAACAACCAGCAAGAGCAAACTCAACAGGGAAGCCAGGGCAGAGCTACAGGAGAACGAATTGTTCGGCAACCACCCAGGACACAAAACCCTCCACAAGGAGCGACCGAGAGAATAGTATGCTCTTTTTGCAACAAGCGAGGATATACTAGAGATGATTGCTTAACTCGGAAGAACACACCATATTGCCACAAGTGTTCAAAATATGGACACGAGCCAAACTGGAGGTGTGACCAAAAGGGGGGGCCAAAAAACGATGACAAGGAACACATACCAAGGGAATAATTATCGAAATCAAGGAATTCAGCAATGGAATTCAACACAGCCAAATGGACAATCAAACGAAATGCAACAGAACTGGCAATCAAACCAGGTTCAGCAAAACTGCCTACGAAATCAAGCCCAACAAAATTGGCAACCTAAACAACCCCAGCAAAATTGGAATCAAAACCAATTTCAAGAGAACGGGAACCAAAGAAGGGCAATAAACACTAATCCGAATACAGTCAACGGTTTGCAAAGGAATCAGACTCCTATGAACCCGCCAAACAGAGTGAGCCAAACGATATGTCATTGGTGCAATAGACCAGGTCATATGATAAAAAATTGCGAGGCAAAAAGAAATTGGGAAACGTTGCAAAGTAATCGTCCGGGAAACTATCAAGGGCCCAGAACAGGCCAATAATCTGGGAACCCAAAAATATTAGTAACTTAAGGCCAAATGAAGGAGTAGCAGTAATTCATACATCCGAACCGGTTGTGGATACGTTACCAACTTTAAAAAATAAAGTGGTAACCGTAAGTCCGACATCGGAAGTGATAGTTGAAACGTTACCAACTTCAAAAGACTTAAAAATTAATATCAAGTTGAAGAAGACTGATAATAATAAAAGCAATGTCACAGAGAGAATTCATACAATTGTAGAAACAGTTGATTCGGAAATGCCACTCGAAGTTGGAGAGAAAAATGGCATAATCACGCATAGCACATCACCATGGAACTCGCCGTTACTTTTAGTGCCCAAGAAGAGTGGCAAGGACGGGGGGAAGAAATGGAGACTTGTAATAGATTACAGGAAGCTCAATGAAGCAACGATTAAACAAGTTTTTCCCATTCCGCGGATTGACGAAATCTTAGAGCAATTAGGCCACAGCAGATATTTTACAACGCTAGATTTGGCAAGTGGATATCACCAAGTTTTAATCGATGACAGGGACAAGGAGAAGACAGCATTCAGTACAGGACTATGACATTTCGAATTCAATCGGATGCCTTTTGGGCTAACAGGTGCCCCAGCCACATTCCAAAGGATAATGAATCATATCCTAACAGGTCTACAAGGGATAGACTGTTTTGTTTATTTAGATGACATTGTTATCTATGGTAGGAATCTCGAACAACACGAAGAGAGGTTATGTTCAGTACTACAGAAGTTACGTGAACATAATTTAAAACTAAATACAGAGAAATGCAAATTTTTGAGAAAGGAAATAGTTTATTTAGGACACAAATGCTCGGAAAATGGTGCTTTACCAGACCCCTACAAGGTAGCATGTGTAAAGAACATCGGAGTACCGAGAAACAGAAAAGAAGTACAAGCATTTCTTGGACTAATAAATTATTATAGGGAATTTATTGAAAACACAGCTATGATAGCGCTACCGATTAACAAATTATTACGTAAGGATGCAAAATTTATCTGGACAGAAAACTGCCAGCAAGCATTCGAACAACTAAAAGAAGCAGTCACGTCACCACCAGTTTTGGCATATCCCGATTTTACAAAAGAATTTCTTTTAACTACGGACGCAAGTAATGAAGCGTTAGGCGCGGTTCTTTCTCAAGAAGTAGGCGGAGATAGACCAATAGCTTTCGCTAGCCGAGCGCTGAGCCACACTGAAAAGAGATATTCAACAATAGAAAAGGAATTCTTAGCGATAGTTTGGGCAACAAAGAACTTTAGAGCATATCTCCTAGGCAGACATTTCAAAATCTTTACTGACCACCAGCCATTAAAGGGAATAGCAAATTTAAAGGACCAGACTTCAAGACTGGCAAGATTTAGGCATAAATTATCGGAATACGACTTCGAAATTCTATATAAGCCAGGAAAGAAAAACTTAAATGCAGACGCACTAAGTAGAATTCCTCAGGAAAACCACAAAACAATAGCAGCCGTACAAACACGGTCGAAAACAAAAACAGCACAGCAAGAGCAACAACAAGGACAATCGTCGACATTGATAAAGATGATGGGGAACCGGGAAACGGAACAAATACCACAGCGACATTGCTATCCGACCCGAAACAAATAGAAACAGTAATCAAAGACTTTCACAATTCACCACTGGGAGGACACCAGGGAGCGGTAAAAACATAGTTAAGAATCCGACAACAATAAAGGTGGACAGGGATGCAAAGACAAATCAAAGATTATGTCAAAAACTGTCCAAAGTGCCAAGCGAACAAAAGTTCGAAGTTAACAAAAATGCCCATGGTGTTAACGGATACACCAATGCGGCCGTTTGACAAAGTTTATATGGACATAGTAGGTATTCTACCAGAAACTGTGTCTTGAAATAAGTACATTCTGACTTTTCAGGATGATTTCTCGAAATTTATGGCATGTACGGCGATCCCAGATGCGGAAGCAGGTACTGTCGCCAGGGCTTTTTATGACGAAGTAATCACGCGTTACGGAATTCCGCGGATTTTAATTACAGATAACGGAACTAATTTCATTTCGAAATTGTTCTCAGATACTTGTAAATTGTTAGGAATTAAGAAATTACATATAACACCATATCATCCGCAAGCTAATGGCTCATTAGAGAGAAGCCACAGACCTTTAGCGGAATATTTGCGTAGTTTTGCTAAAGAAGATGGGTCGAATTGGGATAAATGGTTAACTGCAGCAATGCACGTTCACAACCACACACCCCACATAACGACCAAGCAAACTCCGTTTCGTACCTTATTCGGATTCGACATAGAAATGCCGACTAATTTAAAAAGGAAGTGTAGTCCGGTTTATAATGCGGAAGATCCAAATAAAGTATTAAATTTTCAAATACAGAGAGCTCACGAAATAGTGAGAAAGAATCAGGATTTAGCTAAACAGGTAGCTAAAAAACAATACGATAACAAACTAAATTTAGTAGAATTTAAGGTAGGAGATAGCGTACTAATTAAAAATCAAACTAGGAAAAGTTATATAGTAGCAGTTAAATAGGAAAATAATATTAACTAGATAATTACATAGGAATCAGAACAACTTAAACTAAGAAAATAGGTTAATAGGTTAGGGAATTAAATTAAGTAGTCCTAAATTAAAATTAAATTAATCACAATAGGCACCTTATTAGGATTAGGATAGAATAAATATATATAAAATAGGATTGATAAAATTTAGTATAGGAGAGTAGGAAAATAACAGTCTTAGTTTTAATTTTCCTACTAATAATTCTAATTTAACTTCAGTCTTACATTTGAATAACGAATGAAATTCATCGAATTTCATAATGAAAAAATAAAAAGCAAGTCAAGTCACGTTTCGTTTCAAACCACGAAATATAAGATAATTTTACGTGAAATTAATATTAATAATATACGGTATATGAAAAGTAGCTGTTCCGTTAAATACACAGCCATAACTATTGCATTTGCCTTTATTTTAGAAATAAATGCACATGAAATCTATGCATAAAGACGTAGTTTATGCATAACAGAAATTTAAACAGAAATTTAATTCTTATAAAATATTCTTCTAATTCTAAATATTCTTCTTAGTTATACAAAATAAAATTTTTACAAAATATAATATGTAGTTGATTAAGGTTCCATGTAAAATAATAACGACACCGCGTTAATAACAAACAAAGCAAAAGGTTAAGAATTGAGCAATTAACGCATGCAATGCAACAAAGCAGAGCGACTGAACACAAGCAGAATGCAGTGTCAGTTAAACCAATGAAAGAATAAAGAACAACAAAAACAGTAAATGAAAAATTTTTTTTTTCTAACGCAAGCAAAGGTGAACGACTGCAAAATAGGCAAAACAAAGAGAAAAAAAAATATATATCAAAGAAATAAGAGAAGAAAAAAAAAATATTTAAGAAAATTAAATAATAAAAATAAGAAAAAAATATTAAACAACGCATGTTACATCAACACTATATGTCCTTCTTATACATAGAACAAAGAAGCTAGTAATAAAAACTAATAATAACACTAACAATGAAAAGAAATAAGGAAATTAAAATGAAAGAAAAAATATCGCTATAATAACGTTAGAAATAAAAATATATATAAATTCGCACACAATAAAGTAAAAAGAAAAATATCTAAATACTTGTAAGAACTTTTTAAATACTTTAGAAGTTAAGCTTTATAGTGCTAAAAACAATTGTAGTTAAAAATATATACATTGTAAGAGAATATTGAAACATATAACATTGATAATAAATTAAGTTAAGGGTGATAACAAAGAAGACAGCATGCAGAGAAGCTGAACTGAGTGCCGATGTACACCCATCACAACAGCAAAAGTACAACAACACACAGCAGCACTTTGACAACAGGGCGACAATTAGCGCCCAGCCAACTCGAAGGGGAAGGGTAGCTGGATCAGCGTAGCGACCACAACCAAAGATGGAATTGTTGCGACAAACAAGCAATTCAATCCACAAGTCAACCACAAAACAATTCAACCACAAAACACGAAGATACTTTCAAATAGGTCTAACAGCAGCAGTTTGAACCTGAAAATTACCGAATGATAATGGCACCAGATACACAGTACCTTAAGGTCACGTTGAGACCAGAAACACCGTAATAAGACACCTAGATGATAGAAAACTATCGGCAGCAGCTAGTTACAGATCAGGGGGCCGCTCAACAGCGAAATTTAAGTCCTTCGAGGGGATCACATGCTGTTGCGTCACTGCATCATCGAGTAGCGGCGACGGTGATAAACCACCAAGTAGACGAACGTAAGCAGTTACAGCCAGTTCAAACTATTGGGGCCCATTCATCTGCCACACAAGTTAAAATATATATATATACTTTATACGATATAAGAAATGCGACGCCACCATAAGTGAAGCAGGGATACCAACGCTTGAGTACTTCACAAGCAGAAACTCAGGCGGTAACCGCATATTCAATCATCAACCTATAGGGTTGAACAACAACATGTGATGAACTCCGGTACAAATTGAATAGGGGATCAACAGCGGCCGTTCCGAACACAGCTACTACCACCCTACAATCACAGTTATATACAACAAATCAAGAAGAAGACATTAATACAGCGATGTGTACATCAACGGCAACATCGAAAGCAACAGCAACGTGTACTTCAGCTTCAAGGTGTACATCAACATCGTAATCATCATCAACAACAAGATCAGCATCAACGTCAAGACCAATATCAACATCAAGATCGACATCGACGACAACAACAACGTAATATTTCAGTATACACTACATCTACTATATTGTACTGTTGCATATAAAAAAAACATCCAACACAAATTATTGTCATTACACTCGCACTAGATTAAGTACTACTAAGTAGTATTGAAAGGAAAAAACCATACTACACAGAAGCCCACCCACTATTTCAACAAACAATACATGTACAAGAAAAATTTAATATCGTTTTGTACGATACTAAATTTTTCTTCCCCCAGGGTGGAGGGATGTTGTATGTCGCGATCGCAATTTCCAGTTCCGGGAAATAAGAACTTTCAAGGCCAGTATTATTGGTTTTATAATACTACTCCGCGAGTGAGTCAAGGCCAAGTTCACATTAATGCAACCACATTCTACAACAACTACAAATTTATACAAGGGTGCGAATTAGCCACAAGGGTGCGAATTAGCCACAAGGGAAGTAGGTACAAACAATAGTCAGGACTACAAAGACTGCATTAAGCAGAGGTTGCATGGGGATGCCTATGACTTGGTGAGGTCAGAACGCTTCAATAGCCTCGAGGAATTCTACCTCACAATAAAAAGGGCGTATTTACCTAAAATCACCTTAGATACAATCATACAGAGTATCCAAAATTGTAGCCAACTGCTTAATGAAGATATAAGACAGTTTGCAAGACGCCTAAACGCGCTAAGAACACAGGCTATAGAGATAATTCGAACGGATTACAACGGAGATGGAGATAGGGCACTATTAAGTATGCTGGAAGGGGTCGTAGAAAAATCATTTAAAACAGGAATAAGGGACGCCGCATTGAGAATTTATATGCTCAATGTGACGAAGAAAACCATTGAACAAATGGTAGAATTGGCCGTAAAGGCACTCGAAACCATACACAGTAGCTCCCTCCAAACAGACCATTTAAACATTAACATGAATTCACCTTTTCGTGCCTCAATGAACAACCAGCAAGAGCAAACTCAACAGGGAAGCCAGGGCAGAGCTACAGGAGAACGAATTGTTCGGCAACCACCCAGGACACAAAACCCTCCACAAGGAGCGACCGAGAGAATAGTATGCTCTTTTTGCAACAAGCGAGGATATACTAGAGATGATTGCTTAACTCGGAAGAACACACCATATTGCCACAAGTGTTCAAAATATGGACACGAGCCAAACTGGAGGTGTGACCAAAAGGGGGGCCAAAAAACGATGACAAGGAACACATACCAAGGGAATAATTATCGAAATCAAGGAATTCAGCAATGGAATTCAACACAGCCAAATGCACAATCAAACGAAATGCAACAGAACTGGCAATCAAACCAGGTTCAGCAAAACTGCCTACGAAATCAAGCCCAACAAAATTGGCAACCTAAACAACCCCAGCAAAATTGGAATCAAAACCAATTTCAAGAGAACGGGAACCAAAGAAGGGCAATAAACACTAATCCGAATACAGTCAACGGTTTGCAAAGGAATCAGACTCCTATGAACCCGCCAAACAGAGTGAGCCAAACGATATGTCATTGGTGCAATAGACCAGGTCATATGATAAAAAATTGCGAGGCAAAAAGAAATTGGGAAACGTTGCAAAGTAATCGTCCGGGAAACTATCAAGGGCCCAGAACAGGCCAATAATCTGGGAACCCAAAAATATTAGTAACTTAAGGCCAAATGAAGGAGTAGCAGTAATTCATACATCCGAACCGGTTGTGGATACGTTACCAACTTTAAAAAATAAAGTGGTAACCGTAAGTCCGACATCGGAAGTGATAGTTGAAACGTTACCAACTTCAAAAGACTTAAAAATTAATATCAAGTTGAAGAAGACTGATAATAATAAAAGCAATGTCACAGAGAGAATTCATACAATTGTAGAAACAGTTGATTCGGAAATGCCACTCGAAGTTGGAGAGAAAAATGGCATAATCACGCATAGCACATCACCATGGAACTCGCCGTTACTTTTAGTGCCCAAGAAGAGTGGCAAGGACGGGGGGAAGAAATGGAGACTTGTAATAGATTACAGGAAGCTCAATGAAGCAACGATTAAACAAGTTTTTCCCATTCCGCGGATTGACGAAATCTTAGAGCAATTAGGCCACAGCAGATATTTTACAACGCTAGATTTGGCAAGTGGATATCACCAAGTTTTAATCGATGACAGGGACAAGGAGAAGACAGCATTCAGTACAGGACTAGGACATTTCGAATTCAATCGGATGCCTTTTGGGCTAACAGGTGCCCCAGCCACATTCCAAAGGATAATGAATCATATCCTAACAGGTCTACAAGGGATAGACTGTTTTGTTTATTTAGATGACATTGTTATCTATGGTAGGAATCTCGAACAACACGAAGAGTGGTTATGTTCAGTACTACAGAAGTTACGTGAACATAATTTAAAACTAAATACAGAGAAATGCAAATTTTTGAGAAAGGAAATAGTTTATTTAGGACACAAATGCTCGGAAAATGGTGCTTTACCAGACCCCTACAAGGTAGCATGTGTAAAGAACATCGGAGTACCGAGAAACAGAAAAGAAGTACAAGCATTTCTTGGACTAATAAATTATTATAGGGAATTTATTGAAAACACAGCTATGATAGCGCTACCGATTAACAAATTATTACGTAAGGATGCAAAATTTATCTGGACAGAAAACTGCCAGCAAGCATTCGAACAACTAAAAGAAGCAGTCACGTCACCACCAGTTTTGGCATATCCCGATTTTACAAAAGAATTTCTTTTAACTACGGACGCAAGTAATGAAGCGTTAGGCGCGGTTCTTTCTCAAGAAGTAGGCGGAGATAGACCAATAGCTTTCGCTAGCCGAGCGCTGAGCCACACTGAAAAGAGATATTCAACAATAGAAAAGGAATTCTTAGCGATAGTTTGGGCAACAAAGAACTTTAGAGCATATCTCCTAGGCAGACATTTCAAAATCTTTACTGACCACCAGCCATTAAAGGGAATAGCAAATTTAAAGGACCAGACTTCAAGACTGGCAAGATTTAGGCATAAATTATCGGAATACGACTTCGAAATTCTATATAAGCCAGGAAAGAAAAACTTAAATGCAGACGCAATAAGTAGAATTCCTCAGGAAAACCACAAAACAATAGCAGCCGTACAAACACGGTCGAAAACAAAAACAGCACAGCAAGAGCAACAACAAGGACCAATCGTCGACATTGATAAAGATGATGGGGAACCGGGAAACGGAACAAATACCACAGCGACATTGCTATCCGACCCGAAACAAATAGAAACAGTAATCAAAGACTTTCACAATTCACCACTGGGAGGACACCAGGGAGCGGTAAAAACATATTTAAGAATCCGACAACAATATAGGTGGACAGGGATGCAAAGACAAATCAAAGATTATGTCAAAAACTGTCCAAAGTGCCAAGCGAACAAAAGTTCGAAGTTAACAAAAATGCCCATGGTGTTAACGGATACACCAATGCGGCCGTTTGACAAAGTTTATATGGACATAGAAACTGTGTCTTGAAATAAGTACATTCTGACTTTTCAGGATGATTTCTCGAAATTTATGGCATGTACGGCGATCCCAGATGCGGAAGCAGGTACTGTCGCCAGGTCTTTTTATGACGAAGTAATCACGCGTTACGGAATTCCGCGGATTTTAATTACAGATAACGGAACTAATTTCATTTCGAAATTGTTCTCAGATACTTGTAAATTGTTAGGAATTAAGAAATTACATATAACACCATATCATCCGCAAGCTAATGGCTCATTAGAGAGAAGCCACAGACCTTTAGCGGAATATTTGCGTAGTTTTGCTAAAGAAGATGGGTCGAATTGGGATAAATGGTTAACTGCAGCAATGCACGTTCACAACCACACACCCCACATAACGACCAAGCAAACTCCGTTTCGTACCTTATTCGGATTCGACATAGAAATGCCGACTAATTTAAAAAGGAAGTGTAGTCCGGTTTATAATGCGGAAGATCCAAATAAAGTATTAAATTTTCAAATACAGAGAGCTCACGAAATAGTGAGAAAGAATCAGGATTTAGCTAAACAGGTAGCTAAAAAACAATACGATAACAAACTAAATTTAGTAGAATTTAAGGTAGGAGATAGCGTACTAATTAAAAATCAAACTAGGAAAAATAAGCTTTCTGCAATATGGATAGGGCCATATAAAGTAGTAGGAATAAAAAGTTCAATTACGACAGTGTTAAATATTAAGGGAAAGGAAAAGCCATTCCACAATAACTTACTTCTGTTATATAGTAGCAGTTAAATAGGAAAATAATATTAACTAGATAATTACATAGGAATCAGAACAACTTAAACTAAGAAAATAGGTTAATAGGTTAGGGAATTAAATTAAGTAGTCCTAAATTAAAATTAAATTAATCACAATAGGCACCTTATTAGGATTAGGATAGAATAAATATATATAAAATAGGATTGATAAAATTTAGTATAGGAGAGTAGGAAACTAACAGTCTTAGTTTTAATTTTCCTACTAATAATTCTAATTTAACTTCAGTCTTACATTTGAATAACGAATGAAATTCATCGAATTTCATAATGAAAAAATAAAAAGCAAGTCAAAACCACGTTTCGTTTCAAACCACGAAATATAAGATAATTTTACGTGAAATTAATATTAATAATATACGGTATATGAAAAGTAGCTGTTCCGTTAAATACACAGCCATAACTATTGCATTTGCCTTTATTTTAGAAATAAATGCACATGAAATCTATGCATAAAGACGTAGTTTATGCATAACAGAAATTTAAACAGAAATTTAATTCTTATAAAATATTCTTCTAATTCTAAATATTCTTCTTAGTTATACAAAATAAAATTTTTACAAAATATAATATGTAGTTGAGTAAGGTTCCATGTAAAATAATAACGACACCGCGTTAATAACAAACAAAGCAAAAGGTTAAGAATTGAGCAATTAACGCATGCAATGCAACAAAGCAGAGCGACTGAACACAAGCAGAATGCAGTGTCAGTTAAACCAATGAAAGAATAAAGAACAACAAAAACAGTAAATGAAAAATTTTTTTTTTCTAACGCAAGCAAAGGTGAACGACTGCAAAATAGGCAAAACAAAGAGAAAAAAAATATATATCAAAGAAATAAGAGAAGAAAAAAAAAATATTTAAGAAAATTAAATAATAAAAATAAGAAAAAAATATTAAACAACGCATGTTACATCAACACTATATGTCCTTCTTATACATAGAACAAAGAAGCTAGTAATAAAAACTAATAATAACACTAACAATGAAAAGAAATAAGGAAATTAAAATGAAAGAAAAAATATCGCTATAATAACGTTAGAAATAAAAATATATATAAATTCGCACACAATAAAGTAAAAAGAAAAATATCTAAATACTTGTAAGAACTTTTTAAATACTTTAGAAGTTAAGCTTTATAGTGCTAAAAACAATTGTAGTTAAAAATATATACATTGTAAGAGAATATTGAAACATATAACATTGATAATAAATTAAGTTAAGGGTGATAACAAAGAAGACAGCATGCAGAGAAGCTGAACTGAGTGCCGATGTACACCCATCACAACAGCAAAAGTACAACAACACACAGCAGCACTTTGACAACAGGGCGACAATTAGCGTCCAGCCAACTCGAAGGGGAAGGGTAGCTGGATCAGCGTAGCGACCACAACCAAAGATGGAATTGTTGCGACAAACAAGCAATTCAATCCACAAGTCAACCACAAAACAATTCAACCACAAAACACGAAGATACTTTCAAATAGGTCTAACAGCAGCAGTTTGAACCTGAAAATTACCGAATGATAATGGCACCAGATACACAGTACCTTAAGGTCACGTTGAGACCAGAAACACCGTAATAAGACACCTAGATGATAGAAAACTATCGGCAGCAGCTAGTTACAGATCAGGGGGCCGCTCAACAGCGAAATTTAAGTCCTTCGAGGGGATCACACGTGTCGCGTCACTGCATCATCGAGTAGCGGCGACGGTGATAAACCACCAAGTAGACGAACGTAAGCAGTTACAGCCAGTTCAAACTATTGGGGCCCATTCATCTGCCACACAAGTTAAAATATATATATATACTTTATACGATATAAGAAATGCGACGCCACCATAAGTGAAGCAGGGATACCAACGCTTGAGTACTTCACAAGCAGAAACTCAGGCGGTAACCGCATATTCAATCATCAACCTATAGGGTTGAACAACAACATGTGATGAACTCCGGTACAAATTGAATAGGGGATCAACAGCGGCCGTTCCGAACACAGCTACTACCACCCTACAATCACAGTTATATACAACAAATCAAGAAGAAGACATTAATACAGCGATGTGTACATCAACGGCAACATCGAAAGCAACAGCAACGTGTACTTCAGCTTCAAGGTGTACATCAACATCGTAATCATCATCAACAACAACATCAGCATCAACGTCAAGACCAATATCAACGTCAAGATCGACATCGACGACAACAACAACGTAATATTTCAGTATACACTACATCTACTATATTGTACTGTTGCATATAAAAAAAACATCCAACACAAATTATTGTCATTACACTCGCACTAGATTAAGTACTACTAAGTAGTATTGAAAGGAAAAAACCCACCCACTATTTCAACAAACAATACATGTACAAGAAAAATTTAATATCGTTTTGTACGATACTAAATTTTTCTTCCCCCAGGGTGGAGGGATGTTGTATGTCGCGATCGCAATTTCCAGTTCCGGGAAATAAGAACTTTCAAGGCCAGTATTATTGTTTTTATAATACTACTCCGCGAGTGAGTCAAGGCCAAGTTCACATTAATGCAACCACAGCACTTTGCTTGGTAAGCCCGAAGCTTTAGTTTCATTTGTTTTAGTCAAGCTTTGGTTTAATGAACTTCGAAAGCTAAGGTAATAACCAGAACACTTCGCATAAAATGGATTGTGGAAGCTAGCTTTCAGTAGCAAGCTTCCAAACCATAAAATCGCTTGGTTTGAAAAACCAACGATCATAACCCACACGCGCAAGAATTAAATTGGGAACGATTTTCTTCCGCGTATTGATTCTGCAAATATTACAATTTTAATATTGCGAAATAATGGAAATTGCGAAACACGGCATACTGACCCACTTCAATTCGGTCGACGTCTGTGTCGACCGAGCTAACGTGGAATCTAGAAAAGATTCCAACTGGAGTCTTGTGTAAATATCGAAACGAAGAAGTCGTTTATCATCGCGTATAAAGTCGCGCGTTAGTTTTGTAATAAGTGTAGCATAAGAGTAGTGTGTAAAAATAATAGCAATAAAAATATAAGAATAGAAATCCAGAAGAAGGAGTTTCATTCGTTGTACAGAGGACAACGATACCAGGAAGGAAGACCACACACGAAAAATAGATACAACAGTCTACATAAGCCAAGTTTTCATCACTTATGGCAGAAGCTAGTTGCTCCAAACGCTGCTTAAGGAGCAGGCTCTTTCGTTTATAAAATTAATTCCTTTCAGCTACGCTCATTGTTATTTTCTCCAATTGCAATTTGTTTTATCGAGACTGTACCGCGCGTAAACTAATTTATTACTACTGTTATCAACCAACATATAAAAAGTTTCAGCGTTAGACACCGAAGCCGTTATGAAAGGCTGTTGTTATTTAACTATTATAACCGATATGTATATGCTTATAGCGAGTCTTTAGGAATTAAGTTTTAGGATGACTGTACCGCAGATGCGCCGAAAAAATATGTACATGACAGCCGAACGATTAACCGTTGATGCATGCCTTTGTTCTTAGGCTGGTGCATATATGTATGTAGGTACGAGTAAATAACTACCGTTCCCACCATGCTGTTGTTGTGAACATATCACCCACCGAATACCGAATTTTAATATAATTGTTGTTTTTCGAGCACGTACATTTGATTAAACGAAAAAGCGTGGAGTTGATTCTTTCAAGGCCAAATTCCGATTTTTTAGACTAGAAAGAAAACTCACGTGACCAGCGAAATCTGATCACGTCGGGGTCACCAAAATTATGTATAATATTGAACATTTATTATTTCATTTATTAATTATAAATTATATGATGGTTGTATAGTATTGAACATTTATTATTCTTATTATTCAGTAGCATTTCAAAATTAAAACAAACTTTGTTGTGAAGACCGCCGCAGTCGGAGAACAAATTTATGTAGAATATAATTTTACTATTGCCTTTCGGTAGATGCTTCTCCTCTTGATGAGAGAACTAGAAAAACTGAAGTTGCCTGTGCTTCTAAAGCGCTGTCAACGATGCAGGGATGCTGCGGTCATTTCTTAGCGCTGAACAATACCCTTGAATAAAGAGTTATACATATTACTCTCAAAACGTATCAAAGTGGACGAAAAGAAAACAATTGAAATTAGATTCTTGGATTCTTTTCGCTTCATGGCATCGAGTTTGGATGCATTAGCGCAAAATTTATCATCAAGTGATTTCCAAATAGTGCACCAAATGTATCCAAACGATGATGAGATCTGAATATCCCATCTGAATATCCCGTAGATAATCTGTATGGCTTCCCCCTTAGAAATGCCAAAGTCCTTGGTATGATAAAGGATGAGAATAAGGGGGAAATTATGCAAGAGTTCGTTGGCCTTCGATCTAAAATATATTCAATAAGTATAGCAAATAACATAGTCGTTAAGAAAGCAAAGGGGTTTAAGAAATCCGTAGTAAGTAATTTAAGTTTAAGTGATTATAAAGATTGTTTAGTTCAAAAGAAAATTATATATGGATGTACATGTACAATTTTAGACCTATGCTCCATCAAATATATACCCAACTAGTTCATAAGATAGCATTAAGTTCTAGTGATGATAAGCGGTTTATTAGGGAAGATGGTGTAAATACGTGGGGGCATTATAGAATAGATTTAGAATTAGAGTTAAGTAGGGATGAAGATATATTTATGCATATAGAATAATATAATATTAAAAGAAAATAAACAATATTTGTAAATAGATTTAAGAAAAACATTTATTTTCAATCAAATTTAATTAATTAAATGTATAATATATTTTAAAAATTCAAATTGTTGTGTTTTATTTATGGATGTAAGATGAGGTTTCTAAGTAACATTGCATTTTCTAGTGCACAGCAGCCATATGAGAATGGCATACCTTTGTAGTAAGTATGTATCTCTAAGAGTTTCCAGAGATTCTCTTCCATTTCTTTCCATTTCGATTTATCAACTCCCTTTAGTTTTAAGAACTTTTCCCACCAGATATATGCTGGGATATTTTGTTTTCAGTAGTTCACTTTCGTAGAATCCTCCTCTAATTGGATTCCCTTGATAGTCTTGAAAAATATACGTTGTTGGGTTTGTAATTCTTATATTTTTAATTTTGAATATTTCTGTTGTGTAGTTCGGTGTATAGCCCTTCTCAAAAATGTGTTTATATTTACTTATACGCACATAATCTCCTATCCGAAACTTTGGCTTTCTAAACATTTTCAAGTTGTTGTAGAAAGTATTTAATAATAACTTTTCATTGGCTCGATTCACTTCAGTTGGAGCCACATTAATGGTTCGATGCTTTTTATGATTGTATTCGTTAATCAAACTTTTGTTCTTGTCAATCCATCGATATGATCCATTATAGCTGAATTTCTTCCACATCATCTAATCCAAAAGAATTAACGTTGTATTAAAACTTTCAACAATTGACGCCTTCAAAACACTGTACGAAGAATAAAGGTTGATGTTATATTTTTTCATTAAATTTTGATATTTTCCGTTGAAGAATTCTTTACCGTCAGCGGTTTGTAAATTACTTAGTTTTCTTCTTAAATGGAGTATGGATTTCATGGCTTTAGTAACATCATTAGCGTTTTTAGATTTAAAGGGTACAATCCAGCCATATTTCGAGAATGTGTCTATTACAATTAGAAGAAAGCGATATCCATCATTATATGGGGAATAAGTACCCATTTCCACTAAATCTGCTTGCCAGAGATCATCTATTCCCTTGATTATTACTCGCCTTCGCTTAAAGTTCTTACGAGCTTGCCTGTGTAGCTTTTCTACTAAATCAAATCCACAACTTTCATTTCTATTTCAGTTATTGAATTTCCTTTCAACAGAAAACACGTTGACAGTAATAACAAGAATTATGCAGATGATATAAGCGAAGGGCTTGAGCGGTTTACAAGTTTCGTAAATGAAGAACTAAATCTTCATTTTCTTATTTCGTAGTTTTACATATATTATTTCAATGACTTTAAGTATTCTTTCAACAATGCGGTGTATGGGAAAACAATGGAAAATGTAGATAAACGAAAATACATCAAAATAGTGACCGATTGGGAAAGTAAGGGAAGGCGATTAGGAGCCCGAGCGTTAATAGCCAAGCCCAACCTTTCACAGCTGTACTCATTTTACAGAACATATGGTTGCCATCGAGATGTCTAGGGTCCGTACGGTTTAAAACAAACCTATATATTTAGGTTTTGTTGTACTTGAGTTGTCAAAGTGGACGATGTATGACTTCCATTATAGTTATATGAAAACCAAATTTGACAACTTGAGATTAAACTATTATATATAGGCACGGATTATCTATACATTCGAGACAAATGATTTCTATAGGGATATTCAGAATGACATTGAACGTAAGTTTAATATATCTGAATATTCCGTAGATAATTTGTATGGTTTCCCCCTTCGAAATGCCAAAGTCCTTAGTATGATGAAGGATGAGAATAAGGGGAAATTATGCAAGGTTTCATTGGCCTTCGATCAAAAATGATTCAATAAGTATAGCAAATAACATAGTCATTAAAAAAGCAAAGAGGGTTAAGATATCAGTAGTAAGTAATTTAAGTTTTAACAATTATAAAGACTCTCTAGTTAATAAGAAAATAATATATGGAAATATGTATATATTTAGATCCAAGATACATCAAATATATACCCAACTAGTTCATAAGATAGCATTAAGTTCTAGTGATGATAAGCGGTTTATTAGGGAAGATGGTGTAAATACATATGCGTGGGGGCATTATAGAATAGATGTAGAATTAGAGTTAAGGAGGGATGAAGATATATTTATGCATATAGAAATATGGAATATTAATTATAACTATTATAAAAAAAATAAATAAGAAAGAAATTTGTAAATAGATTTAAGAGAAACATTTATTTTCAATCAATAAAATTGTATACTCGTGTTTACATTTGAAAAATTATTATAATCTTTTATTTATTATCGATGAAATTTCGGAGTAGGATTGCACTTTCCAGCGCGCAGTGTCCATTATGGGAATTGCATATCTCTTGTAGTAAGTATGTATCTAAGAGTTTCCAGATTCCTGCAGCCAAATTCTTCTACATTCAATACAGGTTTCCCCAAGATTTCTTTAATCAATTTCGATTTTTCAACTCCCTTTACATATACAAGGTGGTTTTTAATATTTAGTCTCCAAAAATGTACAACGCTATTAAAAGGGATAGATCCATCGTTCCAACGAAATCCATGATGATTGTAATAAAGCCAAGTCGCCTGCTTTTTATATTTTAGAGATAATTTTCCAAATCCAAACGGTGGTTTTATAACAAAGTTTTGATATTCACTAAAGCTGAAGGTTACTGCCAACTCTTTAACTATAAACTCTTTTACATTTGCCAACTTTTTTAATTTCGCCAGTCACTGGAGTGTATTCAATCAACTTATCGTGTATAAGTATGCAATAAGCTGATGTATTGGCTGGAATATTCTTTGCCGTTTTAAATTCAATTCGAATATCAATTGGTCCAGTTTTTATCGCTTTGTTTTGATGAGTTACATCCGCCACTATTATCGGAGCTGTATCTTTAAAGTCTTCAGGCAGCAACAGGGGTTGGAAATCGCGCGCAAACTAGTTTTGTTGAAATTTCAAATACATATCATAAAACAGAGCATAACGATCATGGTCAAAATTCAGATTGAGATCATCATAGGGATATGTATCAGAATTTAAGTGTACTTTTACATCGGTTAAATGGCAATGTTGAAATTTTGGATCTCTTCGAAAGGCAATAAGTATGAAGCGTGGTCTTTCATTCTGCGGTGATAATTTTACATTCCACAGATGATTGTTTCCTTGAGTGAGTACCGGATTAAAATGACAATCCCAACTACGGAATGCCATTAAGAAAGGTTTTCCACTTTGGATCGTTTGAAAGAGTTGTAGTTTTGCGTGATAATTGCGTCATTCTGCGGTGATAATTTTACATTCCACAGATGATTGAATTTTCCATGTGATATTAGTTATAGTTAATTTTATATTTTCTGTGGCAACAGTTGAATAAACATCATTTTCATCGGATTTCGATCTCAGTAGTATAAGTTCATGTTTAGAATTTAAAATAATTTAGTTAAAGTCTTCAGCAAATCCCAATAGCATTTTCAATGGTACACAGAAATTAAAATATCCCTTTTTTATTGCAAGTTCATTCTTTGAAAACCATCTAGCATTTCTGAGCATGTTACTTTGATTCGAATTTAATGAGACATAATTTCTTACTGTTGTAGTTACACCCAAGTGACGCGTACGATCGATCTCTAATCCATTAACTTCATAGCGAATTTCATCAAACATGAATGCAACACAATCGTTTTTTAATTTTACATTGGCTGTTGCACCTCCATTTTCTAAGGACACTGTCCCTTCAATGTAAATTAAACTCTCACTGGGTAGAAGGTAAAGATCTTGATTTTGAACGGCTATCCGTCCGTATCTCGTCATTGCTGTTATATGATCGTAAATATGGTGAATAGCTATGGTATTCCTTTTTAATAGTACTGTCATCGTAGAGCGGAGTTTGTAAAACATCAAGTATTTGACTCATTTTAATATCAGTAGTTTATCTTTAGTTTTAAGCCTAAAGATTTTAGAAACTCTATATTTTCTAATGTCAGCTTTTTACGGTGTAAAGCGTTTTGAGTTCTTTGCGACTTTGATGACCTTACCAGTTCAAATGGTAAAGAAGAAGTGAATGTAGATGCACCTGGGTATGCGATTTTTATACACAATCGTTGCTCCTGTGGTTTTAGGTGAAGTCTGAGTGTTATCGTTTCTCCACAAAAATTAATTAGATTACCGTTTTGGTCAACGATTTTCACAGTAATTGAACTTATCTGTCTGCTGTTTACTGGCAAATAGATTACATTTTTCGGAATCTCATCTATTTTATAGCCAGGACTAACATTTAATGCAAACATATGGATTGTGTGAGCTGGTATTTTGTTAATGTAGGCGCCGCTAATTATGTCGCACTCAATGTGTATTGCGTTTATTTTCGTTATATAAACGGGTAAGTCTGATGTATGCAGTTTTCCTGCTTCCAATACTTTTTTACTGAAACCGAATGGTGAACCAATGGTGCGTTCCTTATTAAAGAAAATGTTATTTTTACTGGATCCTACGACTGCTTGCAGTGTATTGGGGTTGGCGGATATTTCCAGGTTCTCATGTGGATCTATAGTCAAATATTTATTTTGAATAAATTCAGCAATGTCGTCAAGTTCGTATGAACCGACAGGAATCTCAATGATACGATCGCCAATGTGAAATAAATTATTTTCGTAATCAACATTCGGTATAGTGTGATAACTATCAAAGTCTACAAGACCACACACATACATTCCCTCTAAATCTATGGGTGGAAAATAATTAAATGGTTGGAAATGAAATGGGTGGAAAATAAAATGGATTTATTTCCACTTAAAGTATCCAGCCATATTTCGAGAATGTGTCTATTACAGTTAGAAGAACGCGGTATCCGTCATTATATGGGGAATAAGTACCCATTTCCACTAAATCTGCTTGCCAGAGATCATCTATTCCCTTGGTTATTATTCGCCTTCGCTTAAAGTTCTTACGAGCTTGTCTGTGTAGCTCCTCTACTAAACCTCTATCATAGACATATTAGGGTTTTTATTCATTTTTATATTTCCTGAAGCATTTTATCTTCTAATCCATCTTCGGATTTTAAGATCAAATCGACAACTTTCATTTCTATTTCAGCTATTGAATTTCCTTTTTTTAGTTCTTCATTTACGAAACTTGTAAACCGCTCAAGCCCTTCGCTTATATCATCTGCATAATTCTTGTTATTACTGTCGACGTGTTGTTTCTTGTTTCGGAGTTTTACATATATTATTTCAACGCCTTTAAGTATTCTTTCACCTAGTATATCGATTTCGTTTTTAAAATAATCTCTTATCGGAGTAGTACTATTTTCAACAAGTGACCGAAGATTTTGTATGACATGCTTAATGTCGTTGTCTATTTTTTCCCTTAGTATATCGTTTTCTTCTTTAAATTCAACCTTTATCTGTTTAATACTATCTGCAACAAGTAATTGATGATTTTTGTTAACTTTTTCAATGTCTTTATCTATTTTTTCCTTTACCAATGAGTTCTCTGCTTGAATTTGCATGTGAGTCTGTTTGATTTCTTTGTAAATATTTTGCTTTAGTAAATTGCTTTCTCTTTGAAATTCCACTTTAATTCGATTCATACTATCTTCAACAAATGATTTTGTTACTGCATCATTGCCTTCGACAGGACTATTAATATTCCTTAAGCATTTCCAACGAAGATCCAAGTTTTTATCATTGTCCAAATTGAATCCCAAGGTTCTTGTAAAATTTATTTTTAATTTATTGTTTAATGACTTCTCTATGGAATAATGACCGAAATTGTCGACGCTCATTTTACAGTTATATATATTTATGAAAATTCTGGTTATTTATATGATAATTATACAATTATTTTTATACAAGCTAATAGCTTCCCTAAGTTCTTCGAGTATTGAAACTATTTCGTTGTTGTGTCCTGCAGATTGTGATGATACTAACAGCCTTAACCTATCTACCAACTCATTTGGATCATCCCAATATATATAGTTTGGCTTTTGCTTGTTAACACTCATTAAACCGCTTCCCTTAGTTGGATTTTGTGGGGTAGTCAATGGAGTTATCTCACAGAATAATATGATGTCGGTGTATTTGAAGGCTTTACTTCCCTTTGCTCGTGTATTGCTGTTAAAATTAAGTTTGTGAGCACTAGTATTTACCAAAATACTTTTGTAAGCTTGTAGATCTTTATCGTCATAGTTTGATGGTTCTTTGCTGAATAATAATTGAAGCAATCCAGGTGTAAAGTTCCAACTATTATCGGATATTATTATTTTATCATCGCGTAATGAGAAAGGGCTATTACCGATTCGCCATTTACCATCGATTCCCTTGTATGGGCCATATGTTGTATCCAACTGATTCTGTTGTTCTAATTCGGAATAGAGAATTGAAGCAGTAGATTTTAGATCATCGCTTGTATATAGTATCGAGTTCAGAGAATAATTTTGTTTCGCTTGATTTATTCACTATATCTTCAGCATCTTCTATTTGAGAGAAAAAGTCGTCGTCTTAATCGTCATTACTATTGATAAGAGTTTCGTTTGAAAAATCGACTTTTCGTGCTTTAGCTGGAGTGCTTGTTTTTACTTTTAGTGGTAGTTATTATAATTTGTATTGGAGTGCTTGAGTCTTTTAGAGGTTTCGTGATGTGGCTAAATGTCTTTTCTAATTGATTCTCTAAATCTGCTTTTCCTAATTTTATATTCTTAAATTTCTGTTTTAATATGCGTCTAGTTTTGATCAGGTCTTTTAATATCTTCTCATCCATTTTAGCAACAACATACAATATATTAGATCAGCTTTTGAACACCTTTTGAACAGCTCTGAACACCTTTTGAACAGCTATGAACACCTTTTGAACAGCTTTGAACAGTTTTGTTATATCAATGTTGTCAGTTGAAAGCTAAGCATACTAATATAAATATAATGGTAACCAACCATATTATAGGTGAATGTATGTATCAAACCCCTTTCTATAACGTCCACCATCAATTGGATCGTCTTTGCTTATTACAAGAAATCCATATTTATCTTTCCAACATTATACGCAAATATTTATAAATTTTTTATAAGCCATATCTGTTCCGACATGATCATTGTATATGTGCTTCATGTTCATCTCATCTTGCTTAAACATAATAATCATGTTGGCATTATCGCGCACTTAATGCTTGGGAATTCTTGTATATGTTTGGCATAAGTAAAAACAATCAATAGATTTGTGTCTGCCCATACAAAAGTATTCTCGAATGTTGTTTTGCTTCTCACAAGCTACGTCATCGAAATTGAGTTACTTTTGGCAACATCATTATTGAGTTGCTTTTGGCTTCATTCGGCTTGAGCACTTTTTCGGTCTCGGAAAACGTAAAGAATCCCATATTTTGAATTGGTTTTATTAAACGCTTTAGATATTCATATTTCGGTGGATATAATGATTTTGAGTACAAATATGTGTTTGCAAACTTTAGTCCATTTGGACTTTCTATTAAACTCAACATGACATTAGTCTTTCCACAATTCGAGGGTCCCACAATAAGACATCTAATTGAATTCGGTAGAAGGGAACTGTGTCTGGATTTAGCCACATTATTAGTAACAAGATCCATATTTTTCACAGTAATATTTTTGTCTTGCTTAACGAACCGCATTTTAGCTTATGATATAAATAAGCAATAATCACATCTTTATATTCATTTATATCGAAACAGTTCAATTGGAGAGTTATATATAAAATGGTCATCCTTTAAAAAATAAAGGTCTACTAGTTTACATCAACCAGTAATTGGAAGAGGTCTTTTAAATAAACCTATAAATTCTCTACCAGTTGAACTTCATTTACCAGGCTATCAATTTTGTGGCCCAGAAACTAAACTAAAAGAACTCTTAGAATGAGGTGATAAAGGAATCAATCCACTGGACGCTGCATGTAGAGAGCACGACATTGCTTATAGCAAAACGCAGAACTTGGATGAACGTCACGAAGCAGATAAAATATTAGCTGAAAAGGCGTGGCAAAGAGCAAAATCAAACGATAGTAAATATAGTGAGCGAATAAACGCATGGTTAGTAGCCAAAGCAATGAAAGCTAAAGTCAAATTCGGTATGGGAAACAAGCTAAATAAGAAACTTAAGAACATAAAGAAAAAGGTGAAAAGATGCTGTGTAAAGAAAATTTTTACAAAAACTTAAAAATGCATTGAAAATTATCAAGCAACGAAAACCAGAAGATATCGCTAATGCTATTAAAATGGCACAAGGTGTAATCAAAAAGTCTTTTGGACGTAAAAAATCCATGATTCCTATTCCCAAAAAAGGAGGTTTTCTACCACTAGTACCCATTTTAACAGCTCTTGGAGCCGTTGGTGGTTTAGCATCTGGTGGTGCTGCAATCGCGAAAGCAATTAATGAAGCCAACTCTGCAAGAAAACAATTGAAAGAAGCAAATCGACATAATCAAACTATGGAAGCAATTGCTATTGGTAAAGGCTTGTATCTTGAACCCTACAAAAAAGGATTGGGATTATATTATAGCCCCAACCAAAAAACTTTTGAAGAAGCTACCCAACAGAGCCCTCACAAATATCGAGCTGATGAAATATACAACGCATCTACCACACTGTAGAGGTATTTTTATGTTAGATCCAAGAACCAAGGCATCCTCATCAACAAAAATATGGGATCGTTAATCTTGATAGATCGGAGGGATCTGGTACTCATTGGGTAGCATATTATAAAAACAAAAATCAAGGGAATATTTTGATAGTTTTGGAAACTTGCAACCACCGGATCAAGTAATCCAATTCTTGGGGAATGGAATACGTTACAACTACACTCAGCATCAAGATAATTTATTTAACTGCGGTCATTTATGTCTAAAATTTCTTTACAATTTTACTTTTTCTAGGAGAAATAACGAATAAAGTTTATTAAAATTAAATCAAATTGTGTTTTATTTATGTGTTTAGTATATAATACATATTATTATTAATTTTATTTGTATTTATTATAAGGTATATTTGATTTTGATGACGATGATGAGGATGATGACACTGATGATGATGAAGAGGTATTCCACTCCTTGTCTGATTTAAATTGATTTTTCACCACTGAATACTGCATCTTCTTTGTCCAAGATTCTTTCATTGTGATATCTTTCTTCTTATCCATTTTGTTGTGCTTGGAATTCTTTCTCTCTCTCTCTCTCTCTCTCTCTCTCTTAGTTCTCTAAGTTCTAACTACAAACTAAACTAAAACAATAAATTTCTTGTCATAAATACTATTTTCTATGGTTGCATATATTCAGTTTTAGTTCATCTTTCGATCGGTGCAGTTAATAGCTCTTCAGTTTTATAATGCTACCTATCAAGAAATTAAGAAACAACAAATTCGAAAATGAATACAAAACAACGTCAAGGATCATCAACTTTTTCCGTCGCTGCTATGGACGACTTCAATCGGAACAAGAGTGTGTTGCGTGCAGCTCCTCGCCGAGAACATGATTAATAAACCTGAGAAGAAATAATAAGATGCATTATATACCAAAATTACTTACCCGGTAGAGAGTCACCACATCAGTCAAACTGCCAAAAAGAAGTGTCACTTCATTGTGAATACACACAGTCGACTAATGGGAATTTATAGTTTTCTTATGAGAACAGTTGAAAAAGGGAAATTTTGAAGGAGAAAAGAGGTAGGAATTGCCAGGTATAAAGTGGAATGATGGTAAAGCAAACTGATGGAGGTACCAACCAGCGAAAATTATGGGCTCCTGGTAGTACGCCTGAAAGCTGAGGTCCACCAAATAAGAGAATAGGTGTAGGAGAGAGAAATATTAGAAAGCTTATTAGAAAGTCTGTCCGATTAGAATATTCTGGAATACTAAATTTCGTAAAATCGAAAGTTTTTTGTAGCCTTAACGGAAAAATATGTATCCTGATATGGGATTTAAGAAAAAGATCCTACTAAAAGTTAAAGAAAAACCAGAAAAACCTGTTTTTTTAGTATAAGAAAATTTCAAGGTCAGTCGGGAGATTATAGAATTGGGTCGAAGGCGAAAGAAAAGAAATAAGATTGAGGATTGATCGATTCACAGCCAAACTGTACGGACGCACAATGTCCGAGTAAAGAATATTAAAAAGAATTTTATTTAAGAAAAAGTACTGTAAAATAAATTGAAAGTGGACGCGCAAGGTCTAAATTAAAATTTAAAGTAAAGAAATAGATATAAATAAAACCAAAGCGAAGAACCGCCTGTCGAGAAAATCAAAAAAAAGGAGGAATTGGAGTGAAGGCGCCAACCTACAACCTACAGTCCACGGCCAACGCCAGAATCTGCAAAACCAGAACAACCTGATCTCAGATAAGTACCTTCATTCTACATTATAAAAAGAAAAGAAAAATGCCGCAAGACGAGGGCACTCAAAGCAGTCGAGGTGGAATTTAGCTACCACTAAAAATTAGGTTCGAGCATTAGGAAGAGAACAGCCTGGTTCCCCAAAGATTCATAAACGACCGATAAACCATAGAGTGAGCAATAATTGTTGAAGGCCGAGACCACTTCAACAGCTTTGGCCCACCTAAACAGAAACTTTTGATGTTTTTTTCTTGTATTTTCATTGTATCACCATATTCTTGTAGTACAGAATTGTCTTGTAGTACTATAATACTATTATCTTGAATATCCTTGTAGTACAGAATTATCTAAGTCCCCAAAGAAATCGATCATTTAAACGTCTAAAAATATGTTTGTGCAGATGTGTGTGTACATCCCTTATCGTGATCCTGAAAACAAAGGACATAAAAAAACAAGTATACACAGATGGCGAATAAGTATCATCACATAAGTATAAGTAGTATCACCAAAATTAACAGATCTCATTTAAATATTATGTAGTTATATTTGTACGTATTTTAAGTGTAGTAATGTTGAATGTTAGTGCCCTAAGATAACATGCGCTTGTGTGAAAACGATTAAAGAAGTATTGAAATGTTTATATGATTAAATACTTAGTTAGTTAGTTAGTTTAGGTGGCGCCTTGCCCCCAACGCCTGGGGGGCGGGGCTAAGTAGCACAGATGTGCCATTTTAATACCACGTGAAACTATAGCCGGTGAGGATATTCAGGAGTGCTGCGCTAGCGAGCTCTACAGCCATTTCGTCCTGTTCAGAAATGATGAGAGACTGTCAAGCTTGACGTTGGGTAAATCGGCTAAGTCCTTGAAAAAGGGTTTTCCCAGGAGTGCCATTCTGCTGCGAGATAAAGCAGGGCAGGTGCAGAGGTAGTGCTCTACCGTCCCTTCTTCGCTGGGGTCCAAGTAGCTGCGACAGAACGAGTTGTAGCTATGGCCCAGCCTACCTGCGTGCCGTCCTACCAGCCAGTGGCCAGTCAGTACCGCAATAATTCTGGCAGTATCTTTCCTGGGTTTGGATAGAAGATAACTGGTCCTCCCAATATCGTAGGAGGGCCATAGTTGTTTCGATATTTTGCAGGTTGAACAAACTTTCCATCTGGCTGAGGGCAGATTTAAGTAGTGCTTTCGTATTCCTGCGATTGCCGCCCTGTAAGGGGTATAGACTTGCAGGGCTAGTTGAGGATCTAGACTTGCACCTTTCCGAGCAAGCCATCTCGTTGCCGTAGATGTTCCTTTGACCGGGAGCCCACAGGATGGTGATGGATGTCCTATTTGAAGTGCATGCCAGGATGTCGCTGCACTGCTGTACCAGTTTCGATTTAGTCTCCATGCTTATCAAAGCTTTGATGGCGGCCTGACTATCGGAGAAGATTCCTATCTTCTGGCTCGGACTGATGTTAGCATCTGAGATGGCTTTGCAGGCTTCCGTGATTGCCATGATCTCTGCCTGAAATACGCTGGCATAATCCGGTAGTCTGGAGCTTAGATGTAGTCCCAGTTTCTCCAGGAATACTCCGGCTCCAGTTCCCGCCTCCATTTTGGAGCCATCCGTGAATATGGGGATATCAAATTCATTCACCAGCTCGCCCCCGTGCCAGGCGGCCCTTGAGGAAAAGATAGCGTTGAATTTGCGGGAAAAATTGATGGACGGTTTGAGGTAGTCAGTCTCTTTCGGAATACTTGCTTTGACCGACTGTTCCAAGATGTTGCTATGACCATTGATTCTAGATTTCCAGCAGTTATGCTCCCTTAGTCTAAGGGCACTAGCTGTGGCTATGCTTTTTATCTCTAAATCGACCGGCAAGAGATGTAGAATGATATTGAGAGCCTCCGTCGGACACGACCTCAGAGCTCCCACAGCTCCGGCACAAGCCATCCGCTGTATTTTTGATAGTCTCTGCCGTTGATATGCCTTGGATGTGGCCATCCACCACACCAAGGCTCCATAGGTTAAGATAGGCCTGACAACCACTTTATAGGTCCATAAAGTTACTTTCGGCTTGAGGCCCCAGGTTTTACCGAACATCTTTTTGCAGGCATAAAAGGCCGCGCACGATTTTTTAATCCTTTGTTCGATGTTTGCTTTCCAGTTTAGTTTGCTGTCAAGAATTAGACCCAGATACTTAGCCTGTCTTGATAGCTTGATTTCGGTTCCATCCAACCGGGGAAGATTGAACGTTGGGATCTTAGTTCGCGCAGTGAATAATACCAGCTCTGTCTTGCTGGGATTAACTGCTAGACCGCAGCTGGTTGCCCATTGGCAGATTTTTCCCAGAGCCCTGGTCATTATCTCACTCAGCATTGATTAAAATAGGCCTGATACTAATATGACTACGTCATCCGCATATGCTACGGCCTTGATACCACCGGTGTTAAGCTTTTTTAGTATGGAATTCACCACCAGTAGCCACAACAGCGGTGATAGAACCCCACCTTGCGGAGTACCTCGTTGAATGTTTCTGGTCAACTGCAGGCCACCCCACGAAGCCTCGACTATGCGTGTGCTTAGCAGTGATGAGGTCCAGTTTCGAATAGTTTCGTCGATACCCAGTTCCTCCATTGAGTACGGATACTGCATAAACTGACGTTGTTAAATGCGCCTTCTATGTCTAGAAAGGCCGCCAGTGTGAATTGTTTAAAGTAGAGGTTGCGTTCGATGGTACGTATTACCTCGTGCAGCGCCGTTTCCGTGGATTTGCCCTTGATGTAGGCATGTTGGGCTGATGAGATGGAGTCTGGATTTAGACCACCCCTTACTTCAGCATCCAAAATCCGCTTTAGGGTCTTTAAGACAAAGGATGATAAGCAAATCGGCCTATAGTCCTTGGCCGATTCGTGGCCTGTCCTACCTGCCTTTGGGATGAAGAGGGATGAACCACAGTAGCTTTCTTTCAGCTTGCCGGAATGTGACTTAGTCGGAGGCTGTTCCGGAAGATTGGTACAAGCCAGGGCATAATCAACTCCTCATTTTTTTGGAGCATGATTGGCATTATGCCGTCAGGTCCTGGAGATTTATAGGGAGAAAAGCCGGAAATCGCCCAGCTGATTTTCGTTGTGGTTATTAGGGATCTGCTTGATTCCTCCCCAGGGATGTGACTTGCGCAGCAAGGTGTCACCCCTGCGTGATCCCTACATCCAGAGAAGTGAGCTTCAACGAGCGTTTCTAGCGAGCTTCGTGCAGAATCCGTCCAAGTTCCATCGGCACGTTTCAGAAACGTGGGATTGGAGTGGGATTTAGATAGGATTTTGGCAAGTCTTGCCGAGTCCTTGATATTTTCAATTGATTCGCAGAATAGCGACCATGAATTACTTTTTGCGTCCCTAATTGCTTTTTTGTAGATTTTAAGGCAGTCCTTATACGGTGCCCAGTTTCTAGTCGAGTAAGACTGATTGAAAACCCGCCTGGTTTCCCTCCTCATGTCACTCAACTCCGTCGACCACCAGGGTGGATATGTCTTCCTACCCCTGGAGATCGGGCAGGAGATTTTGAATGCAATTCTCCTTCTCGAATTTGTTCGATGCGTCCTCTAATTCTTCTATACACATCGATTCTGCGGGAGGGTGTTTTAGCTTGGAGGAGATGTTGTGTTTTAAATTGTTGGGGGTGTACCTTCGAGCTGCTAGGGGGGGGGGGGGTCCAAAGGAAAAGTCCTGTAGGTTGTTTTCTTCTCGTTGTAACTTTTATTTAAATATTATTCTTTCTTTTCTTTAACACTATTTTCACTTATGATATTATTACACTAACTCCGATTTTAATTATCTTTACTGCGCGGCTTTATACGCGTTTAACGACGACTTCACAACAACTCCTTCTTCCAATCTGAAAGACGGGTTTATATCTCTTCTGAGATTCGTTGTAGGCAAGAATCATTTCCCCGACGTTTTTGCAATTATCTCAAGAATTATTTTTAGCAATAATTCTTGACAACAATGTGCGAATTTGGTTCTTCTGATTTGAGCGCGATGTTCTACTTATTGGAATGCGGTCACGTTCGTTCTTCTATCTGGGCCACAGTGGTGTGTGATTCACTTGTACTTTCGAGCTTTACAATTAAAGTGCAGCCTAGAAGTATGTGTTACCACAAGTTAAGCATTGTTACCTACTGGGCCGAAAGGTATGTGGTGATAACAACGTTAAGCGTTGTTATTACCAAAGCAATGATTCTGACCTACAACATCCCTCCACCCTCGGGGAAGAAAAATTTAGTATCGTAAAACGATATTAAATTTTTCTTGTACATTTATATTTTGTTGAATTATGGGTGGCGTATGCTTATTATGGCTTTACTTAGTGTATACTTATGTATGTTTGTGTTTCTGTGAATATCTTATGTTAATAATGATTAATTATTATTATGACATGTTAATAATGATTAATTATTAGTAATAATTACAATAATTATAATACAACTACTTATAAGAATAATTACAATAAAACAATTAAAATAATAATACAAATGGTAACTGCACTTCTTCGGTGTCGTCTGTGTGTAGGCTGATGCTGATTTGATGTTGGTGTTGATTTTGAAGTTGGTATAGCTGTTGATGTTACTGTTGATGTAACTGTTGATGTTACTGTTGATTTTACTGTTGATGTTGCCGTTGACGTACACCCCGCTGTATTAAAGTCTTCTTTCTCGATTTGTTGTGGGGATGCTGCTGCTGGGTAGCTGGCTTAGTGGTTTCCGTGTTATAGTTGCTGCGGTTGAAACAGTCGCTGTTAGTTTCTTGTGTCAATATTTTCCACTTCATACTTCTGTGGCTGCTGCTTTTGTAAGATGAATGGGCCGTAGTAGATTGGGCTGGTAGACCTGTGACTGCTTTACGTTCGTCACCGTCGCCGCCACTCTATGATGCATAAACCGATGTCGTCTCAAATTGTTGGCTTCAAGCAATCATGATTGACTATGATTTCACTGCTGAGCGACAACTACGTTGTATCCATCGATGAATTGCTAACTTTCTTCGCGGTACTTTGTATGTACCACCTACTATCGTGCAGTAGTTTTCCGTTTCAACTATTGATGCTGTTAGCCCCCTTTGATGCTTTCCATCCTATTTCTGTTTGTGATGGTTGCCATTTTGGTTGCTATCGCTAAGATGATCAGCTGTTGCAGCTAATATATATAATGTGCTGCTACCCTTCCCCCTTCGAGTTGGCTGGGTGCTATTCGTCGCCCTGGTGTCAAGTGTTGTGTTGTTGTACTTTTGCTGTCGTGATGGGTGTTTATCGGCACTCCGGACAGATTCTCTGCATGTTGGACTCTTCTTGTATATACGTTATTATGTTTACTATTTAATTTTATATACATATATTTCTTTTTCCAATCTAGTTTTATGCTATTTACAATTTGTCTACAATTAGTAAGAATTAAATAATTTTTGAGACGTATATTATTTTAATTTTAATTAGAAATATTTTATCTTTATCAAATTTTATTACATAATTTCTAGTAATATATTCAATTCAATACAAATTTTAAATCTTAATGCAAATATCGACGATATTTTATTTGAATGTAATTTATTAGGCTATTGACTATGATTATTATTTTTGAAAAGTAAAAAAAACTTTTTTCCTCTTTACAAGTATTTTAGTGTATTCCTTTTCTACTTTAATATGTAGGGTTTTATATCTATTTCTTTTTCTATTTTTATTATAATTATATTCTTTCTTTCCTTTTAATTTTCTTATTTCTTTTCATTACTAGTTTTATTCTTAGTTTTTATTACTAGTTTCTTAGTTCTATGCATAAGAATGGTATGTAGTGTAGTAACACGTGTTTTAACATGTAACCTGTGTTAAAAAAAATATTTTTTTCCCTCTCTTATTTCTTTAATATATTTTTGTTTTTGTTTCGGATATTTCGAAGTTATTCCTTATTGTTTTTTGTTGTTGTAACTGACGCTGCATTGTGCTCGCGTTGTGTTGTTCTACTTCTACACCTGCTTTGTTGCATTGCTTACGTTAATCACTCATTTTGCATTTAGTTAATTTAATTGACTTATTTACAGTATATGTATTATGTTTCCCATTATATTAATTTTGTAATGTGTAATGTCTTCTATTGCATGTCTCTTATCTTGTCTCTAAATTTCATGATCTTATGTACATCTCTTATTGTCTAACGATATAGGTGCGTATATGTATATAGTGTAGGTGTGTATGTAATATGCATGAACTACTTCTTCAGGCATATGTTTACATGTGCATTTATTAATATAATAATTGCAAATGCAAATTGGCTGTGTTCTTAAAACGGAACAGCTACTTTACATAAACCGTTTACTATTAATCAAAATTAATACAAACTAAAAAGTTCAATTAAAAAAAAATTATTCAAATATTAACAACGAGTTTACTTTATCATGAGTTTTCTTTTCTTATATCTTTACGCTTAAATAAACGAGTTGTTGCTTATTTAAACGCTATTCTGATTTTCTTTTCTTGTTGAATTTTTCTTAATTTCCTGTCCTAAATAAAAATTTTAAATTTCGCTAATACTCGTGATTTTACGTTCCCTGCAAGTGCTTTTATATCTGTATTATATCCTGCTATATCAAGACTAATGCTTTGTACCGTGGAAAATTGAGACACAATGTTTTTATAATCGAAGTGCATGCTAACTGTGTAATTAGCAAGGTGATTAGTAAAACTCTGTATTTATCTTATTTTTGGAAGAATTATCTATTAGTTTTATTGCATTCTGTTGTTAATGCCATATTGTATCTCTATCTTATTTATAGTTTATAACCCATTCATATCTATTTATTCTATCCTATTATATATTAACTGATTTTGTCCTACTCTTAATAACGTGACTATTGTAAATAACTTAATTTAACGTTCTCCTAAACCTATTTTCTTATTTGCTATTATATAACTTGAGTAAGTTACTGTGGAATGGCTTTTCCCTTCCCTTAATATTTAAAACTGTAGTAATTGGACTTTTAATTCCTACTACTTTATATGGCCCTACCCATATGGGAGAAAACTTATTTTTCCTAGTTTGGTTCTTAATTAATACATTATCTCCTACCTTAAATTCTACTAAATTTAGTTTGCTATCGTACTGCCTTTTAGCTATCTCTTTTGCTAAATCCTGATTCTTTCTCACGATTTCGTGAGCTCTTTGTATTTGAAATTTCAATACTTTATTTGGATCTTCGGCATTATATACCGGACTACACTTTCGTTTTAAGTTAGTCGGCATTTCTGTATCGAATCCAAATAAAGTACGGAATGGCGTTTGCTTCGTCGTAATGTGGGGTGTGTGGTTATGAACATGCATAGCTGCAGTTAACCATTGATCCCAATTCGACCCGTCTTCTTTAGCAAAACTACGTAAATATTCCGCTAATGGTCTGTGGCTTCTCTCTAATGAGCCATTCGCCTGCGGATGGTAAGGCGTTATGTGTAATTTTTTTATGCCTAATAATTTGCATGTATCTGAGAATTTCGAAATGAAATTAGTTCCGTTGTCTGTAATTAGAATTCTAGGAATTCCGTAACGCGTAATTACTTCGTCATAAAACGCTCTAGCAACAGTACTTGCTTCCGCGTCTGGGATAGCTGTACATGCCATAAATTTCGAGAAGTCATCTTGAAACGTTAAAATATATTTGTTACTCGACACAGTTTCAGGTAGAATACCTACTATGTCCATGTAAACTTTGTCAAATGGCCTCATTGGTGTATCTGTCAGCACCATGGGCATTTTTGTCAATGTTGAGCTTTTGTTAGCTTGGCACTTAGGACAGTTTTTTACATAATCCTTGATTTGTTTTTGCATTCCTGGCCATCTATATTGTTGCCTAATTCTTAAATAAGTTTTCACTGCTCCCTGGTGACCTCCTAATGGTGTGTTGTGAAAGTCCTTTATAACTGTCTCTATTTATTTTGGGTCTTCTAATGGAATTCTGTTTTCATTTTGTGTTATGCCCGGCGTGTCAGGTTCTACAGGCGTCTGACTTGTGCTTGTTTTATCACTACTCCCTTGGGTCTTCCTTTCTTTTGTTTTAGAGCGGGTCTGGACCACTGTTACTGTATTCTGATTTTGAGGAATTCTACTCAATGCGTCTGCGTTTAAATTTTTCTTGTCTGGCTTATATATGATTTCGAAATCGTATTCTGATAATTTATGCCTAAATCTCGCCAGTCTTGAAGTTTGATCTTTTAAGTTTGCTATTCCCTTTAATGGCTGATGGTCAGTAAAAATTTTAAACTGTCTGCCCAAGAGATATGCTCTGAAGTTTTTTGTTGCCCACACAATGGCTAAGAACTCTTTTTCTATAGTTGAGTAACGCTTTTCTGCGTCGTTCAAGGCTCTGCTCGCAAAGGCTATCGGCCTATCTTCGCCTATTTTACCCTGAGAAAGTACCGCGCCTAACGCTTCGTTACTGGCATCAGTAGTTAGTATGAATTCTTTTTCGAAATCCGGATATGCCAAAACCGGTGGTGTTATTATTGCCTTCTTCAATGCTTCGAACGCTGTCTGGCATTCTTGCGTCCAATTGAACTTAGCGTCTTTCCTTAGTAGTTTATTAATAGGAAAAGCTATCTTTGCTGTACTCGGAATGAATTTTCTATAATAGTTTACTAGTCCTAAATATGCCTGCACCTCCTTTCTATTTTTAGGCGGCGGAATGCTCTTAACGCATTCCACTTTGATGGGTCAGGGAGTGCGCCCTGATCTGTGCATTTATGTCCTAAATAAACAATTTCTCTTCTTAGAAATCTGCATTTTCCTGTATTAAGTTTTAGATTATGTTCACGTAATTTCTGTAATACTGAACATAACCTTTGTTCGTCTTGTTTCAAATTCCTACCGTAGATAACTATGTCATCTAAATAAACAAAACAGTCTATTCCCTGTAGACCTGTTAGGATATGATTCATTATCCTGATTTGATATCCGCTTGCCAAATCTAGCGTTGTAAAATATCTGCTATGGCCTAATTGCTCTAAAATTTCGTCAATACGAGGAATGGGAAAAACTTGTTTAATCGTGGCTTCATTCAGTTTTCTGTAATCTATCACTAGTCTCCATTTTTTCTCCCCGTCCTTGCCACTTTTCTTGGGCACTAAAAGTAACGGTGAGTTCCATGGTGAAGTGCTATGTGTAATTATGCCGTCTTCTAGGAGTTTATTCACTTGTTTATTTATTTCCTCCCTATGTCTTTGAGGTAATCTATATTGTTTTCTATTTATTGGCGGTTGATCTGCGCCTGTTGGAATTTCGTGTTTTAATACGTTTGTAAACGAGAGTTCGTCTCCGTCTAATAGGAAGATGTCATGAAAAGATTTTACTATTCCTTCTATTGAATTCTTTTCTTCCATATTCAAATCTTTATCTAACTCAATTTCATGGAGCAATTTATTTATTCTTCCTTTGGCATTTATTTTGCCTATGCTATTTATTGACTTTACAGTATGTTCATACCAACATATTTCTATTTATATTTTATTTATTTTTCGATAATTGTGTGTAATTTCAAAATTATTCTGACACGGCGCTGCTGTCTTACCTTGACATTCTTTCCCACACCAAAGTCGAGCGATCGCATTTCCACGATGTTCCCACCGCCAATTCGAGCGATCGCATTTTTTTGCAACGGTCACACAATATTCATTCCCATACGCGTCAGCTATTTTGTCGAGCACGAGTTCTCACGCGTGCATTAATCACAGGGCAAGGCAGCAGCGCCGTCATCAGCGCTGTCATCAATGTCATTATAAAATACCCAAATTTGTGGTAATAAAGTTTAGTATCAATTCAGAACTCAAACACCTCAACACTTTTCTTTCCTCAAGGATTAACTAGTTTTGTACTAGTTACTCCAAAAAACCAATTTTCTGTTCCAAGGATTAAATAGTTTTGTACTAGTTACTCCAAAAACAAAGGAATTAACCGGTTCTGTACCGATTAAATTCCACATACACACATCACGTCAAAAGAAGCGTGATCACAGTACTTTGTATTTTGTAATCGTCAAAATTTGTGAATTTTGGTTTAAATTCGCTATTTATTTCATAATCATACTCCGTCGTATTTAATATTGGAGCATAAACTGTGTTATCTTTCACCTTTACTAGTGTGTCCGCTATATAGATTCCTTGATCTATTTCTTCTTTATGAATTACCACATTCGTAAATTTTGTACGAAGTTTTAATGGTATTATCGTAATTGTTCTTGCATCAACTGGTATGTAGTGTTGTTTGCTTTCCTCTTCTATCTGCTCGATAGCTTTTATCGGTAATTCCAAAATAATCTCTTTTCTTTCATTGAAGAGTGTTAAAATCTTTTCCATTGTGTTTATAATGGAGTTGTTCCACAAGTTATCTCTTCCTAGTATGCCGTCTGCCGGTACTCCTTGTTTAAGTGACACAACGTGTAGCGTTAAACTTAAGGACTGTACCTCATTATGACACATAGTAATTGATCCTTCTGTGGTCACACAACCTCCAAATGCTCCGCTTAAGTCTTTCCTATTCGACTTGTCTATTATTGTGCTATCTCTTATTGCACTTTTCTTTATCAGGCTTGTATCTGCTCCTGTATCTATCTCTGGTTTAAATTTAGTTTTTTCTCGTTCAATGTAATTGGCATCTCTAAATCAACTGTTTCTCCAAACGTATGATTTTTCTCTGTGACGTTGTTTCTTTTATTATTATTGGTGTTCTTCAACTTAATACTAAGTTTTAAGTCTTTTGAAGTTTGTAACGTTTCAACAATCGCTTCTGATGTCGGACTTACGGTTACCACTTTATTTGTTAAAGTTGGTAACGTATCCACAATCGGCTTGGATGTATGAATTACTGCTACTCCTTCATTTGGCCTTAAATTACTAATACTTTCGGGTTCCCAGATTATTGGCCTATTCTGGGCCCTAGGCAGTTTCCCGGACTGTTGCCTTGGGACTTCTCCCAACTCATCTTTGCATAACATTCGAGTGTATTGTGTCTACCTTTCTGCACCATTCACATTGAGATTGAGCCTTTTGTATTCCGTTCGCTGGATTCGGCTTCTGCTTTCCATACGTCTGTTTCTGCCAATTCCGTTGGTCTTGGTTGGGTTGCCAATTACGTTGTACTTGGTTTGGTTGCCAGTTTTGTTGTGGTCGGTTTGTTTTCCAGTTTTGTTGTACTTGATCCTGGGTATGGGGCATTTGATATTTCTTATTTGCCCCACTTCCTTGGCTTTCCTTTTTTCTACACCTCCGTTCGTGGAAAATTCAGACACATTGTTTTTATAATCGAAGTGCCTGCTAACTGTGTAATTAGCAAGGTGATTAGTAAAACTCTGTATTTATCTTATTTTTGGAAGAATTATCTATTAGTTTTATTGCATTCTGTTGTTAATGTCATATTGTATCTCTATCTTATTTATAGTTTATAACCCATTCATATCTATTTATTCTATCCTATTATATATTAACTGATTTTGTCCTACTCCTAATAACGTGACTATTGTAAATAACTTAATTTAACGTTCTCCTAAACCTATTTTCTTATTGGCTATTATATACTTTAAGTAAGTTATTGTGGAATGATTTTTCCCTTCCCTTAATATTTAAAACTGTAGTAATTGGACTTTTAATTCCTACTACTTTATACGGCCCTATCCATATGGGAGAAAACTTATTTTTCCTAGTTTGATTCTTAATTAATACACTATCTCCTACTTTAAATTCTACTAAATTTAGTTTGCTGTCGTACTGCCTTTTAGCTACTTCTTTTGCTAAATCCTGATTCTTTCTCACGATTTCGTGAGCCCTCTGTATTTGGAATTTCAAAACTTTATTCGGATCTTCGGCATTATATACCGGACTACACTTTCTCTTTAAGTTAGTCGGCATCTCTGTATCAAATCCAAATAGAGTGCGGAACGGTGTTTGCTTCGTCGTAATGTGGGGTGTGTGGTTATGCACATGCATAGCTGCAATTAACCATTGATCCCAATTCGACCCGTCTTCTTTCGCAAAACTACGCAAATATTCCGCTAATGGTCTGTGGCTTCTTTCTAATGAGCCATTCGCTTGTGGATGATAAGGTGTTATGTGTAATTTTTTGATACCTAATAATTTACATGTGACTGAAAACAATTTCGAAATGAAATTAGTTCCGTTATCAGTAATTAGAATTCGAGGAATTCCGTAACGCGTAATTACTTCGTCATAAAACGCTCTGGCAACAGTACTTGCTTCCGCGTCTGGGATAGCTGTACATGCCATAAATTTCGAGAAATCGTCTTGGAACGTTAAAATATATTTGTTACCCGACACAGTTTCAGGTAGAATACCTACTATGTCCATGTAAACCTTGTCAAATGGCCTCATTGGTGTATCTGTCAGCACCATGGGCATTTTTGTTAATTTTGAGCTTTTGTTAGCTTGGCATTTAGGACAGTTTTTTACATAATCCTTGATTTGTTTTTGCATTCCTGGCCATCTATATTGTTGCCTAATTCTTAAATATGTTTTCACTGCTCCCTGGTGACCTCCTAATGGTGTGTTGTGAAAGTCCTTTATAACTGTCTCTATTTGTTTTGGGTCTTCTAATGGAATTCTGTTTTCATTTTGTATTATGCCCGGAGTGTCAGGTTCTACAGGCGTCTGGCTTGTGCTTGTTTTATCACTACTCCCTTGGGTCTTCCTTTCTTTTGTTTTAGAGCGGGTCTGGACCGCTGTTACTGTATTCCGATTTTGAGGAATTCTGCTCAATGCGTCTGCGTTTAAATTTTTCTTGCCTGGCTTATATATGATTTCGAAATCGTATTCTGATAATTTATGCCTAAATCTCGCCAGTCTTGAAGTTTGATCTTTTAAGTTTGCTATTCCCTTTAATGGCTGATGGTCAGTAAAAATTTTAAAATGTCTGCCTAAGAGATATGCTCTGAAGTTTTTTGTTGCCCACACAATGGCTAAAAACTCCTTTTCTATAGTTGAGTAACGCTTTTCTGCGTCGTTCAAGGCCCTGCTCGCAAAGGCTATCGGCCTATCTTCGCCTATTTTACCCTGAGAAAGTACCGCGCCTAACGCTTCGTTACTGGCATCAGTAGTTAGTATGAATTCTTTTTCAAAATCCGGATATGCCAAAACCGGTGGTGTTATTATTGCCTTCTTCAATGCTTCGAACGCTGTCTGGCATTCTTGCGTCCAATTGAACTTAGCGTCTTTCCTTAGTAGTTTATTAATAGGAAGAGCTATCTTTGCTGTACCTGGAATGAATTTTCTGTAATAGTTTACTAGTCCTAAATATGCCTGCACCTCCTTTCTATTTTTAGGCGGCGGAATGCTCTTAACGCATTCCACTTTGCTGGGGTCAGGGAGTGCGCCCTGATCTGTGCATTTATGTCCTAAATAAACAATTTCTCTTCTTAGAAATCTGCATTTTCCTGTATTAAGTTTCAGATTATGTTCACGTAATTTTTGTAATACTGAACATAACCTTTGTTCATGTTGTTTTAAATTCCTACCGTAGATAACTATGTCATCTAAATAAACAAAACAGTCTATTCCTTGTAGACCTGTTAGGATATGATTCATTATCCTATGAAATGTCGCTGGGGCTCCTGTTAGCCCAAATGGCATTCGATTGAACTCGAAGTGCCCTAGTCCTGTGCTGAATGCTGTTTTTTCCTTGTCCCTGTCATCGACTAAAACTTGGTGATATCCGCTTGCCAAATCTAGCGTTGTAAAATATCTGCTATGGCCTAATTGCTCTAAAATTTCGTCAATACGAGGAATGGGAAAAACTTGTTTAATTGTGGCTTCATTCAGTTTTCTGTAATCTATCACTAGTCTCCATTTTTTCTCCCCGTCCTTGCCACTTTTCTTGGGCACTAAAAGTAACGGTGAGTTCCATGGTGAAGTGCTATGTTCGATTATGCCATCATCTAAAAGTTTGTTTATTTGTTTGTTTATTTCTTCCCTATGTATCTGTGGTAACCTATACTGTTTTCTATTTATTGGCGGCTGATCTGCGCCTGTTGGAATTTCGTGTTTTAATACGCTTGTAAACGAAAGTTCGTCTCCTTCTAACAGGAAGACGTCATGAAAAGATTTTACTATTTCTTCTATTGAATTCTTTTCTTCTATATTTAAATTTTTATCTAACTCAATTTCATTGAGCAATTCATTTTCTCTCGTTTTGGCATCTATACTATTAATTGACTTAGTACTTTGTATTGTGTACTCGTCTAGATTTGTGAATTTTGGTTTAAATTCGCTATTTATCTCGTAATCATATTCCGTCGTATTTAATATTGGAGCATAAACTGTGTTATCTTTCACCTTTACTAGTGTGTCCGCTATATAGATCCCTGGATCTATTTCTTCTTTCTGTATTACAACATTCTTAAATTCTGTACGAAGTTTCAATGGCACTATCGTAATTGTTCTTGCATTAACTGGTATGTAATGTTGCTTGCTATCCTCTTCTATCTGCTCGATAGTTTTTATCGGTAATTCCAAAATAATCTCTTTTCTTTCATTGAAGAGTGTTAAAATCTTTTCCATTGTCTTTATAATGGAGTTGTTCCACAAGTTGTCTCTTCCTAGTATGCCGTCTGCTGGTACTCCTTGTTTAAGTGACACAACGTATAGCGTTAAACGTAAGGACTGTACCTCATTATGACACATAGTAATTGATCCTTCTGTTGTCACACAACCTCCAAATGCTCCGCTTAAGTCTTTTCTATTCGACTTGTCTATTACTGTGCTATCTTTTATTGCACATTTCTTTATCAGGCTTGTATCTGCTCCTGTATCTACCAGTAAAATGAGTTTTCCATTTATCGCCTCTGCGCAAGGTAATTCGATGAACACGTCATGTAGCTGGGTTTGATTGCAGGTAGATACTCCTATTTCTATATTTCTAATATCTTGTAACTTCTTCATTGAGCTAGTTACGTTTTGTTTTAAATTTAGTTTTTTCTCGTTCAATTTGCTTGGCATCTCTAAATCAACTGTTTCTCCAAACGTATGATTTTTCTCTGTGACGTTCTATTTCTTTTTATTATCAGTCCCTTTTAACTTGATATTAATTTTTAAGTCGCTTGAAGTTGGTAACGTTTCAACAATCGCTTCCGATGTCGGACTTACGGTTACCACTTTGTTTGTTAAAGTTGGTAACGTATCCACAATCGGCTCGGATGTATGAATTACTGTTACTTCTTCATTTGGCCTTAAGTTACTAATATTTTCGGGTTCCCAGATTATTGGCCTATTCTGGGCCCTTGGCAGTTTCCCGGACTGTTGCCTTGGGACTTCTCCCAACTCTTCTTTGCATAACATTCGAGTGTATTGTGTCCTACCTCTCTGCACCATTCACATTGAGATTGAGTTTTTTGTATTCCGCTCGCTGGATTAGGCTTCTGCTTTCCATACGTCTGTTTCTGCCAATTCCGTTGGTCTTGGTTGGTTTGCCAATTACGTTGTACTTGGTTTGGTTGCCAGTTTTGTTGTGGTCGGTTTGTTTTCCAGTTTTGTTGTACTTGATCCTGGGTATGGGGCATTTGATATTTCTTATTTGCCCCACTTCCTTGGCTTTCCTTCCTGCTACACCTCCAGTTCGTCTCGTGTCCATATTGTAGACACTTTTGGCAATACGGCGTGTTTTCCCTAATCAATTACTTTTCTCTAGTGTGCCCACGTTTATTGCAGAATGAGCAAATTATTTTCTCCTGTGGCGCTCTCGAGACGTTCTGCCTTTCTTCTGTTCTTTTATACTCCACGCGATTTTGTACAGGAGGTCTTATGTTGGGTTCTACCGAATTCATATTAATTGTTGGTTGATGTATGGAGTTACTTCTTTGTATCTCGACTAGTGTGTTCACTGCTATTTCTACCATTTCCTCGATACTTTTTCTTGTGACACTCAGCATGTGGATTCGTAAGGTTGCATCCTTTAACCCCGTTCTAAACGCCATATTTGCTGATGTTTCTGCCATAGATACAAGTGCGCTGTCACCTTCTCCTTTGTATGTATCTTTTATTACCTGCAACACTTGCGCTTTTTTCGTATTTAGGCGTCTTGCGAACTGCCGAATATCCTCATTGTATAGTTGGCTGCAATTCTGAAGTTCTGCCAACGTCACGTCTAATGAAACTGTTGGTAGGTAGGCCCTTCGTATCACCAGGTATAATTCTTCCAGGCTGTTAAAACGTTGTGTGCCTACAAGATCATAAGCGTCTCCGTATAATCTTTGTTTTATACAATCAATGTAAATTGTTTTATTAGCTGGAGTCGCTTCACTTGCAGCTAACTCACACGCCTGTATAAATTTATACACCTCACCTCTCAAATCTGGTGACTGTGTTCCTGAAAACAGTGGAACAATACTGCTTGTTATTTTGGCTATTTCTGCTATACCCATCTTGCTGTGATCTGCTGCTGGTTGCCTATTTGTAGGTAATGACACTGGATTAAATTCCTTTAGACTGGGTGCGGAGGGGGTTGGTTCCTTATGGTATAGTGATTGGTCGTGCGCTAGCTCTATTTCCTGTTTTAGCCGACTGTTTTCCTCTTTTAATTCTTGAATTCTGGAATGCGCCTTTTCTAAAGATGCACAGTCTTCTCTTGACTTTTGTGCTGATTCCAGTTCTAACGTTTTATTTAAGGTTTCTTCTGTTAATCCTTCGTCATTCAGTAATTTTCTTAGGTGTTCGTTCTTGTCTTCCAAAGTCTTTATTATTTTTTCTTGAAACTGTTTTTCGTTTAGATAAGCATCGTATTTCTTTTTTAACGCATTAAATTCTGACGAATAGTCCCTTATGCTTTGGTTTTTACTTTCTATTATATTTTTAAAAAATGTTAGCAATTCCTCTATGACTGCGTCTGCTTTTTCTAAAGTTGATGTTTCTCCTAGGGCTTGTATTCTAGTCTTTATTAACTCTAAATTTTCCTTATTGGAAACGGTGTTTTTCAGGCTGTTCCAAGTTCTTGATGCAAATTCTTCTATTTGCCTCTTCAAATCCTTGTGCTCTTTTTCTAAAGCTAAATATGCTTGTTCTTGGAGCGATTCTGCCATTAATTATCCTATACTTATTGTCCTGAGTATGTAGTTTGGATATTTCATAATCAATTAAAATTTTAATTGCTTTTCTTCAAGCAATTAACTTTTGCTTATTCAGCTTTAATCATTGACACCCTTTTGGCTGAACACGTTGTAAACATTCGTACATTCGTACGCTTATATTCGTACATATATTATTATTATAATATATATATATATTTTTTTTTTTTTTTTTTTTTTTTGTGTAATGCGAGCTTGTGGCTCAATTGTGCTCGCCTGGTGCCTGACGTAATTTTTGTTTTTATTACTTGTGTTTTTTTTTCTCTTGCTTTGTTAGCGTTTTTGATACCAATTGCTTGCAATTTGACGATTCTGGCCTTGCATGAAGTTCAAGTCCAAGTTTATGACCTACTTCTTTTTGCAATGAGTTTCTTGCAACTAAGCATAATTTATTTTATTTATTGTCTTGCAGCTATCGCTGCTAGCCTGGTTACTATTAATTAATTTGTTATTGAAAGAGGAAAAAACTAACAATTTTGTGTGTTGACCTTTCTTTATTTATCAATAGTTTAATTTTTGTTTCCTGACGTAGTTCAAATTACTTAAATGTTAAAATTTATTTAACATGTTTCATTTGAAAACAAGCGTTTAATACACATACCCGAAAATTATATAACGAAAACTGTTTTTAAACAATTTGCCTTTCTCATCCGAACTTTACCACGTTAAATAAAATTTATTTAAGTTAATAAAGTCACTCTGATTTTCGACAATTTGCTAATCACAGTAACTAATTCTTTTATTTGTTGATAATCTTAAAAAAAAATCGTATTTTATACTAATTTACTGTATCCTATAATTATAAAAACATAAGAATGACTTCCCGAGTGAAATGGGTCGACCTCAGCAAAGATTTTGTCCAGCTAATGCTATTGGACAGATAAGTTTGCTGTGCAATTAAGCTAGCATCCTTTTGATGTAACCGATGATTTTGGGACCTGTAAGTTATTTTATGCTTTATATAATATATATAAAATAATATATTTGATATAATAATAGGATTAAATTCTTTTAATTCTATTACTATCCTTTTCACTTTTTCCCATTATTTGGTTCTACTTTTATTTTTCAATTTTTTACTTTCACTGTTTTAATTTTTCCTGAACTTATTATTTCACTTTTTTGCCAATTTTCCTTCCCCTTTTTTTTTTTTCTTAAACTTTTTTTTCGCATATACGATCACTTGCTCTTAACTTTTAATTTTAAATAGCTTATAACTTATGACTTTTCCTTTTCACTTCCTGCTTTTTCCTAAGCTACTAATCTTTGTTATATCACTTATCTTTTAAGTAATTTAAACTGCTATTTTTAATTTTCGTATTTCACTTATTTATTTTCTCACTTTCGTATTGTCACTTCTCTTTTAAGTAATCTAAGCTGCTATTCTTATTTTTAATTTCCGTATTTTATTGTTACTTACTTTTTCCCTTCGAGCGATCCTCGGCTCGAAAATCCGGCTGCGCCAAAATGTTGTGTTTTAAATTGTAGGGGGTGTACCTTCGAGCTGCTAGGGGGGGGAAGTCCAAAGGAAAAGTCCTGTAGGTTGTTTCTTCTCGTTGTAACTTTTATTTAAATATTATTCTTTCTTTTCTTTAACACTATTTTCACTTATGATATTATTACACTAACTCCGATTTTAATTATCGTTACTGCGCGGCTTTATACGCGTTTAACGACGACTTCACAACAACTCCCTCTTCCAATCTGAGAGACGGGTTTATATCTCTTCTGAGATTCGTTGTAGGCCAGAATCATTTCCGCGTCGTTTTTGCAATTATCTCAAGAATTATTTTTAGCAATAATTCTTGACAACAATGTGCGAATTTGGCTCTTCTGATTTGAGCGCGATGTTCTACTTATTGGAATGCGGTCACGTTCGTTCTTCTATCTGGGCCACAGTGGTGTGTGATTCACTTGTACTTTCGAGCTTCACAATTAAAGTGCAGCCTAGAAGTACGTATTACCACAAGTTAAGCATTGTTACCTACTGGGCCGAAAGGTATGTGGTGATAACAACGTTAAGCGTTGTTATTGCCAAAGCAATGATTCTGACCTACAACAGAGAGAATGGACTTGAAGCGAGTCCACTCAATCCTTCTCTGATTTCTAAAACGAGCTGGTTGAGGTAGATCGAGAGAGATGTCGAAGAGAATCCTTCTATGGTCTGAGAAGGAAAGATCCTTCGACACCCTCCAGTTTACAACCGACGAGTCGACATTGTCAGATACGAGAGTGATGTCTAGGACTTCCTGCCAGCCGTCAAAATTCTCCGATCGCGGAAAACTGAAGTTGGGGGAATTTCCTCTATTGCTGATACAAAGATTGGAACTTAAGATATATTGAAAAAGTGACTCACCGCGATCGTTGATCTCCGAGCTGCCCCATACCGTGTGCCTGGCGTTGGCGTCGCATCCGATGATAAGGCCGCAGCCCGTCCGAACTGCTTCCGCTGTGAGGGCCTCCACTTCGACTGGTGGGGCTGGTTGGTCGTGTGCCATGTAGGCAATGATGCAATGAAGATTCCTTGACCTGTGGTGTCCGTTAGTCTGATAACCGCTAGATCAGGGGAGCTAAGATTAGAACAAAAGAAAGCGTTAAATGATTTTCTGATTAGAATACATGCGCGCGGTTTATCACAATTTACCTTGTAGAATAACTGATGCGTATGCAGAGAAAGCCCTTTAACAGTGCTGCTATGCACCTAAGGCTCTTGAGTAATGGCGATGTCTATTTCCTCTTCCGCGAGGAAAACAGCTAAATTTTCAGCTGCACTCTTTGAGTGTTTTAAATTCAGCTGTACGACACGCACCATTGATGTCTAGGGTTTTGGTTCGAGGTTGGGGTGCTTGACATAACGTCCTCCAACACTTCAATCCCTGCTTCCGCCTCCGCTTGTGAGAAGATTTTCAGCTTGGCATGCCTGATGCCAAACCGAATCTTGAACTCCTGACTCGAAAGCGATGTCAGGCATTCGTGCGGGAATGTAAGCAGGAAGGAGCGACCGTTAGGCTGCGGTTTTTTCTCCCGTAGGATATGCCAGTCTCGCATCTCGAGATTGCGGTTTTGCAATCGTAGGCACTGGAGCAACGTGTCCTTGTCGATGGCGATATTGGGGTCTTCTTCATGGTGGCCTGGTACTTACTGTACTCTTCGACCACCGCTAGGTATTTAACCTTGTCAGCAAGGTCCCGGTCATCCACTTTCCCGGCCTCCTCATTAGCCGTGATCTTGGCCAATATGTGGACGGCCTTGGAGTAGCGAGACCTCATGACCTTGCTATCGGATTTGTTTTTAGATACTGTCCTACCGGTCGGGCTACGTCTGGCCTCAACCGTGGACGGTTTGGGTGAAACTACTGTTTCCTGGCTGGAGGCAAGAAGCTCTTCCTCCGAGCTAGTACCGTAGATAGTTTCACGTATCTTAGAGTTGTTCGTTTCGTTTGCTGTGGTCGTCAACAATGGGGAGTCCGTTTTTGTTTGTGTTTTTTGTTGGTTTTGTTCCATCATCTGTTTCGCTCGTACTAGCACTCGCAGGCAGTCAAGGCTATAGTTAGGGGAAAGGGTCGTCCGCCACGGCAGCGCCCCATACAGTGGTAAGCCCACCGTTACTTCCTGAGACGGGCCGGTGTCAGGAAGGCTCCGTTATAAGACAGTCGGTATACCCCCTGACTGCCAACCGTCCAATGAGCACGGGTCGCGTCACACTCTGGATTAGGGGTGATGGGTTTATCGACAATCAAGTCTAGATCCGAAGTATTCAGCGAAAGCGGTGGCACTTCTAGCAGGATGTGATTCCTCACCACGTACTTCGGTCCTGATAAGATAGAGGCTAAGTGCCCTGCAGGAGCAGGGGCTGTATTCGCGTAATCTTACCCTGCATCTTTTACCAATGCTTACCACCATGATTAAATAACTAAGAGAAAAATAATAATAGAAGTAAAGTAAGCATACGAAAAAGTCTACGTCAAAGACGTTAAAATCAAACAAGAAGTACGTAGAAAGAAAGAAAGCCCAAAAGAAACAGGGTGAATTGAAACGGCAAACGGGGAGCAGTGTCATCAGCGCGTAGGTCCTGTCTCTGAAGAGCTCTTCCCGGAGGGTCCGCGATTCGAAAGTCGCCAGTAAAGTGTTGAGTTTCTACGCATCTAAAAGTAAAGATGGTAGAAGAAAACCCAAAAATATAGTCTTGAAAAAATTCGAAAAGATATATATATGTATAGCCGATTCCCAACCCAGAAAAATTTGAATTTCCGTACAGTTTAAAATATAAATTTATTACGTACAAATACAATAAAAAAAAAGGAAGCGTATTGATACCAAAGTGTATATACCTAAATTAAAATTGTCTTAAACATTGTATTAGACTTATTACCCAAGATGGGAACAATAAACCTGTCAATAGAACTTAAAAGGATGTGCTAAATTGTTTGAAATTTGATAGAGGGGAGGAGGAAACATGGCGAAGTGATGAGTCGACGCTAATAGGGGCGTCGAAAGACGTCAACAGGGTGGATGTGTGTGTGAGTGTTTTTTCTTTAAAATAGTTCTTTTCTTTAATAAAGGTTCGCGTCTTTGTGGAGGCATGGAGGGTTGAGAACCGCGACAAATAGGAGATGATGAGCTAGCTGGTATATAATGCCTGTTCCGAAAGAACGGAACCAAAGTCTGGCCGAGAAGCGAAGTCCAATTCCACGTGCAAAGGAGGCGCTGCTCACAAGCAACCGCAGGCCGAAAAATAGCTATTTTTCTTGAGATTTTTTTTTGAAAGTACAAGGGCGCCGTAACAACTGGTGCCCAAATTAAATGAGGCTCGGCGATTCGTTTTTGCCCGGGTCTCCCAAAAAATGTTGACTTGGATGGGCTGATCAAAGCAAAATCCAATTGCACAAAGAGCGAAGACATGGTCAACAGACGAAATCGCAGACGAAATTTTGTTTATATATGCGCTGAAATAATACCAGAGAGTAACAATCCAATTAAAAGCAGTGTCGCCTATGCAATGGCTTCCAATTAAGCAGCCTGGGAAAAGCAAATAGTAGAGTCCTAAGGCAAAAGAAGGATCCTCCGCAGATGAGCAGACGCAAAGCAATATAAACAAGCAATAGTAGTAATAGAAGTAGGTAGTAGGTAGGAAGTAGTAGTAGGTTATAAAGTTAAGTTGCGTTTTCTCCTTGGAATGGCGTATGGCGTATGTCTTGGAATGGCGTATGAGTCAATTCCAATTGCACAAACAAGGAAAAACTGAGGATGAGCAACCGCAAGTTAAAGACATTTTTTTGTGTTGAAGCGTTCGCATTGTTCAATTGCGTACGCTGTTTTAATGTAGTAGAAATTGCTAACTTGATGACTTGGATTGGCGGATTTAGGAGCCAACTCCAACTGCATCAAGAATAGAGTATGGGTTTTGTAGGAGTAAAGTATCCTGATTTGGTACATGGCCAATTCCAGATGTGCTAGAACTGCGAAATCTGCATAAAAAGAGAGGTTGAACAAGAGCGAAAAGCTTGTAGTTTTTTTTTAGAAATCTTTGCAAGACAGTGCCTTGGGCTGTCAATAGTTGTGCCCAAATGCACTGAAAAGGAGAAAATAAGTAAGAATTAATTGTGTTAGTGATCAAGTAGATTATAGGGAATATTTAAATGTGAGACTGAAGCGTGAATGAGAGGAATTGACGTAAGAATTAGAACGAAGAGTAATAGTACACAAGCATGTTTAACCTCCTTCCCTATCCAAACGTTTATTAAATACTCATATCAAATTTCGATACATTAGCGACAAAGAAAAAATTTGTTTCATAGTGTAGACTACTTATTCATACATTATAGTATACATATTATATAATTTCTAAGCATATATCAGTTCTAAACATAAATCTGTTATTCGTAATATACACCTACCGATCCTTTTTGAAATCCTTTAAGTTCTCGTATACTAGAGACCGTTTATTGAATGCCAATTAGTCGTGGTATAACATAATTTTTTTTTCTTTTCTTTCGCCTTGTACATTGAAAGTTTTGTTGTAATAATCCAGTAGTGGGAAATGTCCGCAGCAGGTCAGTTGCGTGAAAACCTGAAAAAGAAAAGAGATCAGCAATTTGACTTAAACAGATCTTCGCCTCAGGTTAAAGAGGTTAGATTTAATACCCCCTTACAGTATTTTAACAAAAATAATAGAAATATGGCAGAATCGGAAACTAGTAGATTTCGCGATGTCTCGTTTACCGACTTGTCGGAAACTATTATTAGGGCCCCGACAACTAAGTCGAGACGAAAAGAAACAGCAATGTCTGTAGATGCCAGTGATCAGTCTGTAGGTAAAACGCAGGGAACGAAACCAAAGCCAACCGGACACAATCACGTAGGTTGGTTGGTGCATCGATCAGGGTTGGAGACCGGAGGGTGCGCAGTAAACAGAGTACGGGGAAATTGAGTGCATTAGGAACCCTGATAGAGAGCCAATGAGGCAGATCAATCCACAAGAAGAGCCAGGGGTCGAGCAATTAGTAGGTGACGCGTGTGCCTCGATGAAAAATACCATAGAAGCTTCGATTAGGGCACAAATTCAAGCCGGCCTGAAAGTAGGAATGGAAGAAATGATGCACAAGCTAGAAAAGTCATTGCACTTACCAAAGGGAAGCGAGAATCAGCATATGATGAATACGCAGAACAGATACGGTCAATACCAACGCAACAATAAATCGGCAGTGACAGGTTGTGACGACCAGAATTCCAGAAAAATTCTAGTGCACACACAAGAAGAATATACTTTAATACTTTCATAAATAAAAACACAAAATTATTATAATAAAACAAAACATGTTTAAATTAGATGTATCTCTCTTAAAATAAAGTATAAAAATTAAGTCAATCATACTGTGCTAAATTTAATGATAAGGTTAAAGAGAATTGTCATATAGAGTAAGTTAAGAAATGTAGAATATAGTATATAGCGAGAGAGAGCGAGAGAACGAGCATCAGCTACAACACAACAGAACACATCGATTTCACCACCGAAAGGAAAACAAACAGAGAAAAGAGCGAACACACAAGCAACAAGAAGGAAGGAGAGCCTCAACGAAGGCAGTCTCTCGAACGTACGTAAGGCAAACGGTCGACATTAAAACAACGCTCCTCAACGAAGGCAGTCTCTCGAACGTGCGCAAGGCAAACGGTCGATATTAAAACAACGCTCCTCGACGAGGGCAGTCACTAAAAGGTACGCAAGGCAGACGGTCGACTTCGAGTAAGATTTCGCATCTAATTGAGCGGTTAGAAGGAACCCAAGGCAGACGGGTGATACAACCAAGCCACCCGCAACGAACGCAGCCAAGAGTGAGTCGCAGAGGAAAACGCAGGACAGGCGGTCGAGGTTCAGTTGGTTCAGGGTGGTCCTGGGTGGAGATAGTTACACGACCTCGGGGCCGGTAACTCTAAGTTATACAGCCTTCTCGGCCTCAGGGCCGGTGGTTCTAAGCGTATATAGTTGCGCAGGCTTAGGGCCGGGAACTTTAAGGTATATAACTGCTCGGCCCCAGGGCCGGTGGTTCTAAGCGTATATAGTTGCGCGGCCTTAGGGCCGGGAACTTTAAGGTATATAACTGCTCGGCCCCAGGGCCGGTGGTTCTAAGCGTATATAGTTGTGCGGCCTTAGGGCCGAGAACTCAAAGGTATAGTTGCTTGGCCTCGGGGCGGTATCTACAGCCTGCCTAGCCTTCTTGGCCTTAGGGCCAGGGACCTCTAGGTTGTGTACCGGCGGGAACCAGCTGAGAGTCAACTCCTCGCAAGTTTGCCAGACTGTGGCCCCAACGCCCTGAGCTGCCACACGTACGTATTTGCTGCTCACCGCACATGCTGAACGCACGCATCTGCCACACGTACGCATTTACTGCTCGCCACACACTCTGAACGCGCGCATCCGCCACACTTGGACATTTACTGCTCGCCACACACTCTGAACGCGCGCATCCGCCACACTTGGATATTTGCTGCTCGCCACACACTCTGAACGCGCACATCCGCCACACTTGGACATTTGCTGCTCGCCACACACTCTGAACGCGCGCATCCGCCACACTTGGACATTTGCTGCTCGCCGCACACGCTGAACGCACGCATCTGCCAGACGTACGCTTTTGCTGCTCGCCACACACGCTGAACGCCAGACACATTCAAGGGGTACTCGTCGACAGCAATAGCCAATCTTCCCAAGTCTCCAACGCTGCTCGTAGTACGCAAGAGCGACCTTAGGATAACCCCACACAACGATCCTGATCTTTCTCTCACACGCTTTTAAAACTAGGTGTAAACTAACGAATGTATCTGAATATCGCCAACTGAATAAACGAAACTGTTATTGAATTTAGAGAGTCTCGATTAAATAAATTCTGTATCGAATCCAACCTGGGTACCCGCTGAGCATACCCCAGCTATAGACCGGAAACTGGAGTTTCGTTACATGGCGCCCGAACAGGGACTTCTCTAAATTAACAACAATAACATTAAATCTAGAATCGAGCTGTAATAAGTCTTGAACAATTAACTCAAAATAATTTTAACATTTTAACTATCCAAACGTTTATTAAATACTCATATCAAATTTCGATACATTAGCGACAAAGAAAAAATTTGTTTCATAGTGTAGACTACTTATTCATACATTATAGTATACATATTATATAATTTCTAAGCATATATCAGTTCTAAACATAAATCTGTTATTCGTAATATACACCTACCGATCCTTTTTGAAATCCTTTAAGTTCTCGTATACTAGAGACCGTTTATTGAATGCCAATTAGTCGTGGTATAACATAATTTTTTTTTCTTTTCTTTCGCCTTGTACATTGAAAGTTTTGTTGTAATAATCCAGTAGTGGGAAATGTCCGCAGCAGGTCAGTTGCGTGAAAACCTGAAAAAGAAAAGAGATCAGCAATTTGACTTAAACAGATCTTCGCCTCAGGTTAAAGAGGTTAGATTTAATACCCCCTTACAGTATTTTAACAAAAATAATAGAAATATGGCAGAATCGGAAACTAGTAGATTTCGCGATGTCTCGTTTACCGACTTGTCGGAAACTATTATTAGGGCCCCGACAACTAAGTCGAGACGAAAAGAAACAGCAATGTCTGTAGATGCCAGTGATCAGTCTGTAGGTAAAACGCAGGGAACGAAACCAAAGCCAACCGGACACAATCACGTAGGTTGGTTGGTGCATCGATCAGGGTTGGAGACCGGAGGGTGCGCAGTAAACAGAGTACGGGGAAATTGAGTGCATTAGGAACCCTGATAGAGAGCCAATGAGGCAGATCAATCCACAAGAAGAGCCAGGGGTCGAGCAATTAGTAGGTGACGCGTGTGCCTCGATGAAAAATACCATAGAAGCTTCGATTAGGGCACAAATTCAAGCCGGCCTGAAAGTAGGAATGGAAGAAATGATGCACAAGCTAGAAAAGTCATTGCACTTACCAAAGGGAAGCGAGAATCAGCATATGATGAATACGCAGAACAGATACGGTCAATACCAACGCAACAATAAATCGGCAGTGACAGGTTGTGACGACCAGAATTCCAGAAAAATTCTAGTGCACACACAAGAAGAATATACTTTAATACTTTCATAAATAAAAACACAAAATTATTATAATAAAACAAAACATGTTTAAATTAGATGTATCTCTCTTAAAATAAAGTATAAAAATTAAGTCAATCATACTGTGCTAAATTTAATGATAAGGTTAAAGAGAATTGTCATATAGAGTAAGTTAAGAAATGTAGAATATAGTATATAGCGAGAGAGAGCGAGAGAACGAGCATCAGCTACAACACAACAGAACACATCGATTTCACCACCGAAAGGAAAACAAACAGAGAAAAGAGCGAACACACAAGCAACAAGAAGGAAGGAGAGCCTCAACGAAGGCAGTCTCTCGAACGTACGTAAGGCAAACGGTCGACATTAAAACAACGCTCCTCAACGAAGGCAGTCTCTCGAACGTGCGCAAGGCAAACGGTCGATATTAAAACAACGCTCCTCGACGAGGGCAGTCACTAAAAGGTACGCAAGGCAGACGGTCGACTTCGAGTAAGATTTCGCATCTAATTGAGCGGTTAGAAGGAACCCAAGGCAGACGGGTGATACAACCAAGCCACCCGCAACGAACGCAGCCAAGAGTGAGTCGCAGAGGAAAACGCAGGACAGGCGGTCGAGGTTCAGTTGGTTCACGGTGGTCCTGGGTGGAGATAGTTACACGACCTCGGGGCCGGTAACTCTAAGTTATACAGCCTTCTCGGCCTCAGGGCCGGTGGTTCTAAGCGTATATAGTTGCGCAGGCTTAGGGCCGGGAACTTTAAGGTATATAACTGCTCGGCCCCAGGGCCGGTGGTTCTAAGCGTATATAGTTGCGCGGCCTTAGGGCCGGGAACTTTAAGGTATATAACTGCTCGGCCCCAGGGCCGGTGGTTCTAAGCGTATATAGTTGTGCGGTCTTAGGGCCGAGAACTCAAAGGTATAGTTGCTTGGCCTCGGGGCGGTATCTACAGCCTGCCTAGCCTTCTTGGCCTTAGGGCCAGGGACCTCTAGGTTGTGTACCGGCGGGAACCAGCTGAGAGTCAACTCCTCGCAAGTTTGCCAGACTGTGGCCCCAACGCCCTGAGCTGCCACACGTACGTATTTGCTGCTCACCGCACATGCTGAACGCACGCATCTGCCACACGTACGCATTTACTGCTCGCCACACACTCTGAACGCGCGCATCCGCCACACTTGGACATTTACTGCTCGCCACACACTCTGAACGCGCGCATCCGCCACACTTGGATATTTGCTGCTCGCCACACACTCTGAACGCGCACATCCGCCACACTTGGACATTTGCTGCTCGCCACACACTCTGAACGCGCGCATCCGCCACACTTGGACATTTGCTGCTCGCCGCACACGCTGAACGCACGCATCTGCCAGACGTACGCTTTTGCTGCTCGCCACACACGCTGAACGCCAGACACATTCAAGGGGTACTCGTCGACAGCAATAGCCAATCTTCCCAAGTCTCCAACGCTGCTCGTAGTACGCAAGAGCGACCTTAGGATAACCCCACACAACGATCCTGATCTTTCTCTCACACGCTTTTAAAACTAGGTGTAAACTAACGAATGTATCTGAATATCGCCAACTGAATAAACGAAACTGTTATTGAATTTAGAGAGTCTCGATTAAATAAATTCTGTATCGAATCCAACCTGGGTACCCGCTGAGCATACCCCAGCTATAGACCGGAAACTGGAGTTTCGTTACATGGCGCCCGAACAGGGACTTCTCTAAATTAACAACAATAACATTAAATCTAGAATCGAGCTGTAATAAGTCTTGAACAATTAACTCAAAATAATTTTAACATGCGAGTCTCGTGGATACACCATTTGCACAAGGAGGAGCTGCAGGGATACGCAAACGAATTTGGATTAATCGCAGAAGGAACTGTCGAAGTGCTGAGGAAACGTCTGTCTACATTTGTGGCAAAATATGATCACGACTCGGAAACACTGCAACGCCTTGAAGAGCTGGAGGTGAAACACAAGAGGGAAAGTTCCCCCGTAGCTGGCACCACTACGCCAGGCAACCTTTCTCCAAAGGAACTGCAGATTCCCACGTTTGAGAGTAAGCAGATCGGGACTCAACCCTCGACGTCATCAGAGTATTTCACTGCAGGGCTACGAGATCAGACTTCCTGGCCATTGCCACGAAACATATCGGCCGACGCAGCAGCATCAACAGTAAATATGATTTCCCTAATGGACCGAGTGCGCAAATGGGGCGTGAAATACAATGGTTAAGGAAACCCCTTGACGTTCATCGAAAGGATAGAGGAACTAGTGGAGTCTTATGGGTGTGACCCCGACCAGATACCAAGGGCTATGCGCGAATTACTACAGGACCGGGCTCTTCAATGGTACAGAAGCAACAATTGTCGATGGGACAGATGGAGTACATTTAAGGTAGATTTCCTAAAGTTCTTCTTACCGCCACGGTTCTTCGAAAGGCTGGAAGACGACGTTCCACAACGCCACCAAAAATCGGGCGAGCCCTTTCGTGATTCTGTTCTCGCTATCCAAGGCCTTATGCGTCATACAGATATCACCCAGCGTCAACAACTGGAACGAATCTACCGAAACAGCCACAGGGAAGTACAGCTGTATATAAAACGCAGCGAATTCAACACGTTACGCGAACTCTTGGATCTCGTCGGTGACTACGAAAACCTGGTCTCCGCCGAAACAAATATGGACGAGCGTATGCAGAGACCACCTCAAGTCCAACACCGTCAGATAGTAGAAACAGAAGAAACCACTTTCATCGACGTTAGCAGGGCCTGCAGACGTTGCGGCCTGATCGGTCATTACGCAACAAATTGCGGAAACCCTGTGTTTTACTTTTGCTGGGTTTGCGGTCGCCGAAACACCCGTACCAAGGACTGTTGTCGAAAGGGGCAGGGAAACGAGCAGCGTCCCCGCACGAACCGAGGCAATGCGGAGACGTCGAACCAGGAGCCTCAAACCCACTAAAAGAACTTCTCCTCGAAGAGCAACGCGTCATCGCCACCGTAGCTTTAGGTGATTGCTTGATGCACGCAACCATCGACACAGGGGCTAGTCGTAGTTTTATCAGCGACTATTTCGCCCAAAAATTTAAGTCTTCAACTAATGTTGTTCCTGCCGAAGCAATAGTCAACATGGCGAATGGCCAAACTCTAAGGGCCGTTGAAGCACTCTACACCACCATTTCGTCTGGAAACAAAACGATTCGCATGGCAATACTTATCCTCCCACAAGTAATAGACGATCTCATCCTGGGATTAGACTTCCTCGCCGGAGTCGGAGCAGTACTCGAGTTCGCGGGATTAACCCTGAGAATCGGTCCACAACCACAAGTCCGAGGGAAGCCTCGCGTGGGATTAATCCACGCAGTCGAGCAACCCACCAAGGAAGAGAGAATACGAGAATTTCTACGAGAAGAACTCCCGAAGTGTGAGGCCATACACGGCGTAACGAATATAGCGGAACACAAGATAGTGATGCGCGACCACAGGCCGATAAAGCAACGATACCATCCACGTAACCCTGCTATGCAGAAGGTTATCGACGACGAAGTGGATGAACTTATAACAAAAGGGTGCATTGAACCATCGTCGAGTCCTTACAGTGCGCCTATCGTCTTGGTCAAAAAGAAAACTGGCCAATGGCGGTTGTGTGTAGACTACCGGCAACTGAATGCCCAGTCAGTCCCAGACGCTTATCCACTTCCTAGAATCCAGCATATCCTCGACAAGCTTCGAAATGCCAAGTACATCAGCACTATTGATTTGAAAAATGGCTACTGGCAAATCCCTATGGAAGCGACGAGCAAGGCATACACATCATTCACGGTACCTGGGCGGGGTCTCTTTCAGTGGAAAGTAATGCCCTTCGGCCTACATTCGGCACCCGCCACTTTTCAACGTGCCTTGGACCGCATCATAGGCCACGACATGGAACCCCACGCCTTTGCGTATCTCGATGACATAATCGTCATCGGGGCCGGCCTCGAAGAACACATGATCAACCTAAAAGAGGTCCTACATCGACTACGTCAAGCGAACCTCCGCATCAACCTCGACAAATGTGAGTTTTTCCGCAGAGAACTCAAATACTTGGGTCATGTCGTGAGCGAGAGTGGAATCCACACCGACCCCGACAAAATCATAGCCATTAGAGAACTTAAACCCCCCTACTAACGTACGAGAGCTGCGAAGATTTCTTGGTGTCATATCGTGGTACCGGAGGTTTGTACCAGATTTCGCACAAGTGACGCACCCACTCACTGTTCTGCTTCGAAAGGGGAAACACTTCAAGTGGGCCACTGAACAGCAGCAAGCATTCGACGACGTTAAACATCGCTTAACAGAAGCCCCAATTCTCGCGTGTCCGGATTTCCAAAAAAGTTTTTTTCTTCAAACAGATGCTTGCGACTACGGTATTGGCGCGGTACTCACCCAAAACTTGGATGGTAACGAGAGAGTCATAGCTTACGCCAGTCGGCATTTAAATCGAGCGGAATCGAACTATACCGCAACGGAGAAGGAATGTTTAGCCATTGTTTGGGCAATACGTAAAATGCGACAGTACCTGGAAGGTTATTCTTTCACTATTATAACCGACCACCTTTCCTTAAAATGGCTGAATTCCATTAACAATCCATCCGGACAGATTGCTCGCTGGGCCCTCGAGCTCCAACAATACCAATATGACATTCAGTACCGACGTGGCAAACAGAATGTCGTGGCTGATGCACTGTCTCGACAGCCAGTGGAAGTTATCTGCGGAGCGATAACAGAGAAAGCCGAAGGAACCAGGTGCAACTGGTATGAGAAAAAAAAAAGTGACGTCATTGACCGACCTGAAAGCTTTCCTGACTACTGCGTGGAGAACGATCAACTATATCGCCACATCTCTGGAGCGATACCTAACAACGAAGGTACACCCTGGAAAATGTGCGTTCCTAGTTACTTCCGAAAACGAGTGTTAGAGGAATGCCACGACGCACCCACTGCAGGCCACCTTGGCGTAAGGAAAACCGTCGCCCGCGTAAAGAACAGGTATTACTGGCCTGGGATGTGCCGCGAAGTGAGCAGGTACGTTCGAAGCTGCGAAAACTGCCAATGCTATAAAGCTAACCAAATGAAGCCTGCAGGGAAAATGCTCACCAAGCTAGCGGAGAGCCCATGGGTCACAGTTGCTGCAGATTTCGTGGGTCCACTCCCGAGAACAAAACATGGAAATAGCATGCTACTGGTGTTCGTGGACAAATTCTCAAAATGGGTAGAAATGGTGCCACTACGCTCTGCCACAACTGAACACCTGATTAAGGCGTTTCGAGAGAGGATTTTATCTCGATTCGGAGTACCCAAAACGCTAATCACGGACAACGGAGCGCAATTCACTAGTCGAAGCTTCCAGAAGTATCTTAGAGACATCGGAGTACAACAGCAGTACACGGCCCCATACACGCCGCAAGAAAACCCCACAGAGCGTAAAAACCGAACCCTGAAAACAATGATAGCTCAATTCACGGGAGAACAACAGAGCACTTGGGACGACCTCTTACCTGAACTAGGCCTCGCAAAAAATTCTGATGTGTCGGAGTCTACCGGATATAGCCCCGCTTATTTGGTCCAAGGCAGAGAACCACGGCTCGCGAACTCGCTGTATGACCACTACACAACAGGACTAAAAGAGACTAAAAGACATATTCCTCCTTGCACGTCGAAATATGGAAAGGGCTACCGAAAAACAAGCAAAACATTACGACCTTCGACGACGAAGCTGGAAGCCCACCATTGGCCAACAGGTATTACTTCGGCAACATCCCCTATCCAAAGCAGTTGACAAGTTCGCAGCAAAATTAGCACCCCGATACGCCGGTCCCTACACAATAGAATCTTTTGTTTCCCCGGTCATTGTAAAACTCATCAGAAAGGGAGAAAGACGTGAGCGAACCGCCCATATTTCTGACTTAAGTATTCCACTCAAGCCCAGAGTTGCTAGGTCACGACGGCCAGCCGCCTGACGAGCCCATCGAGCCACCAGAAGCGAGGGCTACCCTACGCTTTCGTATAACTGCGAACGAACGCTGCCAAAGGGTACCACCGCTTATATAAAGCAGCGAACGTCAGGTCAGAGGATCAGTATTAGTTTGACCACCGCAGTGAGCGCATCGCACAAAGAAACAATGAACGAGTACATGGCTAAGTTCCAACGAACAAAGGAGAAGTTCCGCCGCGACCTCGCCGAAGAACAGGAGCGTTGACATAGGACACGCCTACTCAGCCCGGAGTGGAGGGCAACCTTAGACGACCCCACAGCAAAGGTTCCTCGAGTGAGACTCCACCGCCTGAATACCACGGAAAGCAACTGCAACGTCGCAAACAACAGGGAGGAGCTGCCATCCACCTCAGGGACAACCAACCAACGACACCCCCTGAACGAGTCTAAGGCCAGGTACACCTTAGGAATGCCCATTCCGACCATCAACCTGACAGACAGCGAGTCGGAGATGTCGGATGAGGTGGAAGCATTCTTAGACCACGGGGTGGAGGAGGTATCACTGCTCACGGAAGAAGAGGGCGAGGAACTGGTAGACGAGATGGAGATAGACGCATCGCTACAATACGAACAGGAGGGCCCGTTTAGCGCCGGAGAGGAAGAGGCGGTCGACGACAGCGAAACCGAACCATCCCCCAATAATCATCAAGGCGCCTACAGAGAAGACGAGAGGATAGGTGCCCGTATTGACTGCGAAGTCCACCGGAACAAATGGACGTCTCCCGGGAGTATCACGTTTTGCGTGGAGATCAAGACAGTGCTTACCGTTTATGACCTGAACTTTCGCCAAGAGGACGCAGAGATGAAAGAGCCAGTCGTGGAATATCCTTACTCACCACCCATCCTGGCCATAGAGGATCAGGTCCCGGAAAATCTGGATACGCCACCATCAAACGAGAAAGCCGTACATCATGCAAGCATTAAAAATACGAGCGAAGGAGCAGCCGATCGTTCCACGATCTCAACGTCCCCGAGAGAAGTAGCTACAGGTGGATCACATCCCGAAATGGTGCCCGCACCCCATGCAGAGGAGGGCCAACAACTACCACTAGAGGTCCAACCACTGCAACCACAGGGCTCCCCACCGCTATCGCCGCTCCCAATACCGATGGTAACCGATGATAGCCAATGGACCGAAGATTTACAAGAGGTGTTAAGTCAGATGTTGGACGTAGACACTAACGCAGACCCCGTGGAGCTGACGCACCCTGAAGATCGACCAGCGCTACGACAAGCCATGTTTGCTCTGGAACTTAGTCACGTGCCCGGCCGGCGTCGCTATCAGAAGCACGTGATCGGCGGAAGAACGTACATCTTGAAAATTACACGGGGAGGAATCGTATCTCACCGCCTTCAACAGTAAGTCAGAAAGGGGGGGGATAGTGTGACGACCAGAATTCCAGAAAAATTCTAGTGCACACACAAGAAGAATATACTTTAATACTTTCATAAATAAAAACACAAAATTATTATAATAAAACAACACATGTTTAAATTAGATGTATCTCTCTTAAAATAAAGTATAAAAATTAAGTCAATCATACTGTGCTAAATTTAATGATAAGGTTAAAGAGAATTGTCATATAGAGTAAGTTAAGAAATGTAGAATATAGTATATAGCGAGAGAGAGCTAAAGAACGAGCATAAGCTACAACACAACAGAACACATCGATTTCACCACCGAAAGGAAAACAAACAGAGAAAAGGGCGAACACACAAGCAACAAGAAGGAAGGAGAGCCTCAAAGAAGGCAGTCTCTCGAACGTGCGCAAGGCAAATGGTCGACATTAAAACAACGCTCCTCAACGAAGGCAGTCTCTCGAACGTGCGCAAGGCAAACGGTCGATATTAAAACAACGCTCCTCGACGAGGGCAGTCACTAAAAGGTACGCAAGGCAGACGGTCGACTTCGAGTAAGATTTCGCATCTAATTGAGCGGTTAGAAGGAACCCAAGGCAGACGGGTGATACAACCAAGCCACCCGCAACGAACGCAGCCAAGAGTGAGTCGCAGAGGAAAACGCAGGACAGGCGGTCGAGGTTCAGTTGGTTCACGGTGGTCCTGGGTGGAGATAGTTACACGACCTCGGGGCCGGTTACTCTAAGTTATACAGCCTTCTCGGCCTCAGGGCCGGTGGTTCTAAGCGTATATAGTTGCGCGGCCTTAGGGCCGGGAACTTTAAGGTATATAACTGCTCGGCCCCAGGGCCGGTGGTTCTAAGCGTATATAGTTGCGCGGCCTTAGGGCCGGGAACTTTAAGGTATATAACTGCTCGGCCCCAGGGCCGGTGGTTCTAAGCGTATATAGTTGTGCGGCCTTAGGGCCGAGAACTCAAAGGTATAGTTGCTTGGCCTCGGGGCGGTATCTACAGCCTGCCTAGCCTTCTTGGTCTTAGGGCCAGGGACCTCTAGGTTGTGTACCGGCGGGAACCAGCTGAGAGTCAACTCCTCGCAAGTTTGCCAGACTGTGGCCCCAACGCCCTCAGCTGCCACACGTACGTATTTGCTGCTCGCCGCACATGCTGAACGCCCTGAGCTGCCACACGTACGCATTTACTGCTCGCCACACACTCTGAACGCGCGCATCCGCCACACTTGGACATTTACTGCTCGCCACACACTCTGAACGCGCGCATCCGCCACACTTGGACATTTGCTGCTCGCCACACACTCTGAACGCGCGCATCCGCCACACTTGGACATTTGCTGCTCGCCGCACACGCTAAACGCACGCATCTGCCAGACGTACGCTTTTGCTGCTCGCCACACACGCTGAACGCCAGACACATTCAAGGGGTACTCGTCGACAGCAATAGCCAATCTTCCCAAGTCTCCAACGCTGCTCGTAGTATGCAAGAGCGACCTTAGGATAACCCCACACAACGATCCTGATCTTTCTCTCACTCGCTCTTAAAACTAGGTGTAAACTAACGAATGTATCTGAATATCGCCAACTGAATAAACGAAACTGTTATTGAATTTAGAGTCTCGATTAAATAAATTCTGTATCGAATCCAACCTGGGTACTCGCTGAGCATACCCCAGCTATAGACCGGAAACCGGAGTTTCGTTACAAGGTTATAGAATAGGTGCAGAGTTAGCTAAGATGCGTATGGATCAAAAATTCCGAATCTGAACAATGCAAGAACTTATGGTCAGCCAGTTCAATCAGAAAATTTTCAAAGTACGCACGGACAAGAAAGAACACCTTTTTACCCGACTAATGTTAGGCCAAGCGGCAAAGGGGCCGATTTTCAAAGGAATACTCCTTTTAGTGGTATAAATGTCGGGAAATGGGGACTAAATTTTGATGGCAGTTCAAATAGTGTAGCGGTTGAAGATTTAATTTTTAGGATAGAGTATCTGCAAGCACAATACGGCTGCACTTGGGTAGAAATAATGAGGGACTTTCATCAATTAGTGTCGGGTGAAGCGAGGGATTGGTATTGGTTGTTGTTGAAAACAAATGTCGTATCTGATTGGTCAACTTTACGTCACGCGTTAATTCAGCGTTATCGAACAAATCGTACGGATTTTGAACTGATGCGCGAACTGGTAGAAAGGCGACAGTTGCCCGGTGAATCGGTTGACGTTTTTTTTCAAGCCATATGGAAATTGCGCTTGCGCTTAACATATCAAATGCCGGAATATGAAGTTGCCGGTATACTCCGTAGATCAGTTGAGGGATGAGTGCATAAAAATTGAACGAACTTTTCAACGGCGTGATGTGCGCAATGTACATATAGCGACGCCTCGCTATCAACGCCCAATAAGTGAGATGGTACTCGGTGAAGAAGAACAATTGGAGTGCGAACCACATCTAGAAAGAATACAAGAAGTATCAATGGCGTTAGTGCCAGAAGACAATAAACAACAAAGTCAACGTGATAACGCCGAAATGTCCAAAATGTGGTCTGGGAAACATCAACAGGAACACGGTAGCTGCGGGAGAACCGTGCTCCGACCAGAATCCCGTGAAGTCGGAAAATTAGATAGAGATGTGAAGGCGGACCAATGCAGCGGAGATGTCGAAGCCGGGAGCCGTTAAAACGAACCTGAAAAAAAGAGAGATATCAGTATCTTGAAAAACGTAATAAACTGTAATAAAGAAAATAGTCACCAGAAACAGAGTAAATCGTATCAACAAAAGTACTTAGATTATTATAAAGCTCGCGAACGGATCTTTAATGATGATCAGCTCGTCGGAAAGCGCAAAGTGACTCGAAAGATTCAAAAGGCTCGAGAACGATGGAAACAACGGAAGACGTTGCGCAAACTAGTTGTGGAGTCCATGAACAAAATCAATCACAAGGATCCACGCCCGTATGCGGAAATCTTCATAGCAGATAAAGCGATGGTAGGGTTGTTGGATACAGGCGCATCCTGAGTGTGCTACGAAAAGGATGTCGTGAGCTGCTTGAAGAAATGAATATTCCAATTGTACCATATTTTTGTGTAGTTAAAAGCGCTTCAGGTAACAATAGCAATGTAATAGGAAAAGTAGATCTAGAAATAAAGTATAAGAATAATGAAAATTATATAACGTTTTATTTATGCCCGATTTTTGGAGAAAATTCGATCTTGCAACTGAAATGATCGGAGTAGCAGAAGTTAAAGAAGAAAATGAGTCCACACTATGCAAAGATGGAAACATAGTTCAAAACATTCATAGACTAACACCTGAGCAAAATGAAAAACTAGAAATGGTGAAGAAGCAATTCACATCTTTCGAAGAAAATGGAATTGGGCGTACTCATTTGGAAAAACATGCTATACAATTGATAGAAGGAGCTACGCCGGTAAAACATCGTCATTACTCGATATGACCTGCAGTGCAGAAGATTGTATACGAAGAAGTCGACAATATGCTTCAATTAGGCGTGATAGAAGAAAGCCAAAGTCCGTGGAGCAACCGTATCACAGTCGTGCGCAAACCAGGGAAAAATCGTTTTTGTCTCGATGCAAGGAAGCTGAATGAAAGAACTATTCAAGATGCATACCCACTACAAAACATTGATGGTATACTGAGTCGCATTGATTATACGCACTATATCAGCAGAGTGGATTTAAAATACGCCTTCTGGCAAATAGAGCTAAAGGAAGAGAGCAAACCATATACGGCGTTCACCATACCAGGTCGTCCATTATATCAAATTTCCGTAATGCCGTTTGGCTTATGCAACGCAGCACAACGTCTATGCAGGCTGATGGATAAAGTGATACCCCAGATATTAAAATCACATGTGTTCGTGTACCTAGACGACCTCTTGGTCATAGCACCGGACTTCTAGACGCATATTAAAGTACTTGGTGAAGTTGCAGAATGTTTAAAGAAAGCTAATTTAGCGATAGGTTTAGAAAAGTCGAAATTTTGTTACAAAGAATTGGGCTATTTGGGTTTCATAGTTGGCAACGGATCGTTACGTACCGACCCAGAAAAGGTATCAGCAATACATAAAATTCCAGTTCCGCGATCAGTTAGAGAGGTTCGTAGCTTTCTAGGCGCTGCAGGGTGGTACAGGCGATTACAGCGTTCAATCAGCTAAAGCACGTGTTAACAACTGCACCCGTGTTGAAACATGCGGATTTTAGCCGCAGATTTTTCATTCAATGCGACGCTGCGAATGTAGGAATAGGAGCAGTCCTTTTTCAAGTCGACAATGAAGGCGAGGAAAATCCAATAGCATTTTTCTCACACAAAATGAATGGCCATCAACGCAATTATAGCGTGACGGAAAAGGAATGCCTTGCGGCAGTGCTTGCGGTAAAGAAATTCAGGCCATACGAGGAAATGCAACCATTTACGGTAATAACTGACCACGCCAGTCTGAAGTGGTTGTTGTCGCTCAAAGATTTGACGGGAAGGTTGGCAAGGTGGTCACTGCAGCTACAATCGTTTGACTTCCAGATCGAACACAGAAAAGGTTCACAGAACGTAGTCGCGGATACGCTGTCTCGAGCGGTAGAAGAGGCGGAGCTAATAAGTGGAGGAATCCTTGACTTTGAAACTACGGAATTTCAATCGCCCGAATATCAGGAATTAGTAAAAATAGTAAACGAAAATTCGAACCAAGTACCTGACTTAAAAACAAAGGACGGACTAGTGTTCAAACGAACAACGATTAAACAAAGTTGGGAAGGTGAAGGAGCCGAATGGAAATTATGGATTCCGGAAGCGCTCGCCTCAACATTAATCTCTAGAGCACACGAGCCGAAAACAACAGCTCATGGAGGCATAGCAAAAACTTTGTACAGGCTGAGGCAGCAATATTATTGGCCAGTCAGCTATTCAAGTCAGAAATTATGTGAATAGCTGCAGAATCTGTAAAGAATCTAAATCAACTAATCGTGAGCTTGCCCCAGAAATAGGTCGAGAAGTGGTAACAGAGCGACCATTCCAAAAAATATACATCGACTTTTTAGGTCCATATCCCCGATCAAGAAAAGGCAATGTCGGCAACGTATTTATTTTAATTGATCACTTTAGTAAGTTTGTTGTCCTATGTGCCATGAGGAAGGCCACGGCCACCAACGTAGTCAGATTCCTTACGAATGAAATATTTTATAAATTTGGCGTGCCAGAAATCATACATTACGATAACGGCAAACAGTTCATAGCTAAACAATTCCAAAACGTTATTAATAGATTACAGATAACCCACATGAAAACAGCATGGTACTCACCTCAATCAAACGCTTCCGAAAGGGTCAACCAGTCGCTGCTCACGGCGATAAGAGTGTATCTCGAAGAAGATCATCGAGACTGGGATGTGTATCTGCCGGAAATAGAATGCGCCTTAAGGAGTTCGGTTCGTTCAGCAACTGGAATTACACCATTTTTCGCCTTATTCGGATACAACATGTTTACAAGCGGAGCAGATTATAAGTTAAAGTTAGGATCATTGAATGAGAGTGAAATATCGACGCTGAACCGAGAAGACAAATTGCTGTTGATATGCGAACAAACAAATGAAACGAGTGCGCGGATACAACAAAAATAAACGTGTTGCTCATTTCATTCCGGGGCAAGAAGTCTTCAAAAGAAATTTCGTGCAAAGCGATTTCAAAAACAATAGAAATGCAAAACTCTGCAAGAAATTCCTTAAATGCCGCGTATTAAATTCCGTAGGTAATAATATGTACCAGTTAGAAACGCTTAATGGGAAACCGCTCGGAATATACCACGCGAAAGACATAAAACAATAAACGGGCAGATCGAGAGAATGATCAAAGACACTTAATACCGATTCCGATATCCGGAGTGCTTGAGATTATCAGAATGTTGTTAGGTAGTTACCAAGAATTAGGTTAGCTAATGACATCAGTCCAATATGACCGGCAAATAAATTCCAATAGACTAAACAATGATTTATCATAGCCACCTAAAAAAAAGAACATATTATTATTTTTTTGTAATTTGCGAATATAGAGGTACTGTCCAGATGGTGATCGAATGCCATTCGAGTAAGATGCCCGTCTAGTTAAGTAAAGAGCAGGAGACCGAATGCATGATCAGGGTGTGGGCGTGACCCTACGTTGGGCGTCGGAAGAGGAAACATCAAAATGCACAGAGCTCCGATGAGTGTTCGCACACGACCTTCGCAGCAGCTTGCTTCACGAATGTCGAGTTTTGTTGCGTGCAGCTCCTCGTCGAGAACATGATTAATAAACCTAAGAAGAAATAATAAGATGCATTATATACCAAAATTACTTACCCGGTAGAGAGTCACCACATCACATCTGAAAAAAATGAGAAATAAAATAATGATACTAACCACGTAAATATTGTTTAATACCGAACATCCTTCAGTATGTCAAACTGCCAAAAAGAAGTGTCACTTCATTGTGAATACACACAGTCGACTAATTTATAGTTTTCTTATGAGAACAGTTGAAAAAGAAATTTTGAAGGGGAAAAGAGGTAGGAATTGCCAGGTATAAAGTGGAATGATGGTAAAGCAAACTGATGGAGGTACCAACCAGCGAAAATTATGGGCTCCTGGTAGAAAGTCTGTCCGATTAGAATATTCTGGAATACTAAATTTCGTAAAATCGAAAGTTTTTTGTAGCCTTAACGGAAAAATATGTATCCTGATATGGGATTTAAGAAAAAGATCCTACTAAAAGTTAAAGAAAAACCAGAAAAACCTGTTTTTTTAGTATAAGAAAATTTAAAGGTCAGTCGGGAGATTAAAGAATTCGGTCGAAGGCGAAAGAAAAGAAATAAGATTGAGGATTGATCGATTCACAGCCAAACTGTACGGACGCGCAATGTCCGAGTAAAAGAATATTAAAAAGAATTTTATTTAAGAAAAAGTGCTGTAAAATAAATTGAAAGTGGACGCGCAAGGTCTAAATTAAAATTTAAAGTAAAGAAATAGATATAAATAAAACCAAAGCGAAGAACCGCCTGTCGAGAAAATCAAAAAAAGGAGGAATTGGAGTGAAGGCGCCGACCTACAACCTACAGTCCACGGCCAACGCCAGAATCTGCAAAACCAGAACAACCTGATCTCAGATAAGTACCTTCATTCTACGTTATAAAAAGAAAAGAAAAATGCCGCAAGACGAGGGCACTCAAAGCAGTCGAGGTGGAATTTAGTTACCACTAAAAATTAGGTTCGAGCATTAGGAAGAGAACAGCCTGGTTCCCCAAAGATTCATAAACGACCGATAAACCATCGAGTGAGCAGATGAGCATTAATTGTTGAAGCCCGAGGCCACTTCAACAGCTTTGGCCCACCTAAACAGAAAATTTTGATGTTTTTTTTTGTATTTTCATTGTATCACCATATTCTTGTAGTACAGAATTGTCTTTGTTACAATTAATGTTTAGAATAAGTACAATTTATGCAACCCTGCAGAATCTAAAATAAAATCTATAATGTATTCGATAATAAAGTCAGTTGGAATTGTCAAAGCGTACGTGTTGGTTGCTTATTTACTTGCTTAGTTAAAACAATTGGGGACGAGGATAAAACAAAACGAGAATGGCTACCGAAAGTGAATTGATGAAAAAACTGCTAAGTGAACAACAAGAATTTGCAAAGAGTTTGCTCCAGCAGCAGAATAAGTGGATGGAATCAATTCTTCAAACTCAGGTTGGCGGCGCGAGTGATGGTAGCAGCCATGCAGTCGTGCCACCGTTTCATAGTTATTCCAAAGAGCACCAGGCGTGGGAGCTGTATTTGGAACAACTGCAGCAGCATTTCGATGCTTATAATGTGGTTTCAGCGGAAAAACACAAAGCATTTTTCCTCGCCTGGATCGGCACAGAAATGTTTGAACTGCTAAGGAATTTGTGTGGTAAGGTTCAATTGCACGAACAAACATACACACAGTTAACGGGAAAGTTATCTGAACATTTCCAGTCAAAACGCCACATTGTCGCAGCACGTTATAAGTTTTTTAAACGTGAAATGATCCCGAATCAATCATATAGAGATTATGTAGCCAATCTTCGCGGACTAGCAAGAGATTGTAAGTTCGAGTGCTCTGCAGAGAATTGCTCTTACAATTTCGTAGATGAGATGATTCGAGATCAAATAATCACACACACGCCACATGATGCCGTACGCTCTGCTTCGCTACAAAAAGTACAACCAACTCTTGCCGACGTCATGCTAATTGCTGAGTCGTTTGAAGCAACAACAAAAACAGTTGCAGCTATTAAAGAACAAAAGCCCGAAAAAGAAATTGCAGTGAACGCAGTACATGAAAAGAAGTTCAAAGCAAAGAGCAATAACAATAATACAATTTCGCCTAAATTTAAGTCATGTTCAGGCTGTGGTACGACTCACGAACGACAAAACTGCAAATTCAGAAACGCAGTATGTAACAAATGTGGAAAAAACGGCCATATTTCTCATGTGTGCATGGCAAAACAAAATAAACGCCATGATCAAAACAAAAACGATGAGAATAAAGCAAAAGCAGATCGACGTGTCAATACTATTAATACAGTGAACAACGTGACCGGGAGTGTTGAACACGAAAACAATAAAAGTTACATTAAGTTGCAAATTTTTGATCAAATTGCAAAATTTCAAATGGATTCAGGTGCTAGCATTTCAATAATAAATCTAGACACATATAAAAGACTTAATAGCCCGAAACTGCGCGCAACTTCGAGGATATTATATGTCTTTGGGAATAAGTTAATTCCAGTGCTGGGGGAAATTTGGACAAACGTGAAATGTGGTAGGAAAGTAGAACAAGTGCAAATTGTAGTGGCTGATGTCGAACAAAGTGACAATCTCTTCGGTATGGACTTATTTGTGCAATTTGGATTCGAAATTAAGCAAATTTCAAACGTAAAGGAAATATCAATGAAGCGAGTAGATGCACTTTGTAGGAAATATAATGAGGTATTTGAGCCTGCACTTGGTACAATTAAAAACTTTAAAGCTTCAATTCATCTAAATCTAATTCATAAAAAACAAATTTAAACATTTTTGCCATTGAAGGATTGCCGAACATGCTCGCAAGTGAAAACAGTCCGCAACTCACGTCAGAAGAATTCAAATATTTCTGCTCACAACTGGGGATAAAACACATTACAAGTGCGCCGTTTCACCCTGCATCAAACGGCCTCGCCGAACGTTTCGTTAGGACATTTAAGGCAGCAGTTAAGAAGAGTATCGATGATGGGTTACGTTTAAATGCAAATGGGAAATCTCCTGCCAATCTCCTCCATGGTAGACAGGTTCGTACTTTATTAACCCAAATTTTCTAACCACAAAAAGAAAATTCACAAGCTTCTAAATGTAAACCAAAGTTCTACGTCAAACAACTAGTTTACGCTTACGAAACTATGCTAGAGGGGAAAAGTGGCTAAAAGCTGTTATTGTACGACAACTTGGTAAAATGGTATATGTCGTCAACACACCTTGCGGTTATTTCAAACGACATGTCAACCAACTAAAATCCATACAAAGTCCTGATTTTAATGCAACAGAAATTCAACCGAATATTGCAACGTGGATGCCGACATCGCAGGATCTTCCGTCATCGTCGGATGAGCAACCTGATCAACCATCACACTCGTCTGCAGAAGATATAACAGCACAGTCAACATCTACCTTACAATCGAAGACACCAGAAAACCACATCACACCTATGAGCAGTGTGCCAATTCGTCAAAGCTCACGTATTCGATATGGAATCGATCGCATTAAAGCCCAGGATTTTCGGAAATAAAATTTTTAACATATTTTTAAACTCAGGGTGAAGTAGTGTTACAATTAATGTTTAGAATAAGTACAATTTATGCAACCCTGCAGAATCTAAAATAAAATCTATAATGTATTCGATAATAAAGTCAGTTGGAATTGTCAAAGCGTACGTGTTGGTCGCTTATTTACTTGCTTAGTTAAAACAGTCTTGTAGTACTACTATTATCTTGAATATCCTTGTAGTACAGAATTATCTAAGTCCCCAAAGAAATCGGTCATTTAAACGTTTAAAAATATGTTTGTGCAGATGTGTGTGTACATGCCTTATCGTGATCCTGAAAACAAAGGACATAAAAAAACAAGTATACACAGATGGCGAATAAGTGCTGAAACTAAAAGTACTGAAAAAAAAGTAGTATCACCAAAATTAACAGATCTCATTTAAATATTATGTAGTTATATTTGTACGTATTTTAAGTGTAGTAATGTTGAATGTTAGTGTCCTAAGATATCATGCGCTTGTGTGAAAACGATTAAAGGAGTATTGAAATGTTTATATGATTAAATAACTAAGAGAAAAATAATAATAGAAGTAAAGTAAGCATAAGAAAAAGTCTACGTCAAAGACGTTAAAATCAAACAAGAAGTACGTAGAAAGAAAGAAATCCCAAAAGAAACAGGGTGAATTGATAGTGGGAAGAAAAATTATCCTTGTGAGGGGGCGGAAACGGGGAGCAGTGTCATCAGCGCGTAGGTCCTGTCTCTGAAGAGCTCTTCCGGGAGGGTCCGCGACTCGAAAGTCGCCAGTAAAGTGTTGAGTTTCTACGCATCTAAAAGTAAAGATGGTAGAAGAAAACCCAAAAATATAGTCTTGAAAAAATTCGAAAAGATATATATATGTATAGCCGATTCCCAACCCAGAAAAATTTGAATTTCCGTACAGTTTAAAATATAAATTTATTACGTACAAATACAATAAAAAAAAGAAAGCGTATTGATACCAAAGTGTATATACCTAAATTATAATTATATTAAACATTGTATTAGACTTATTACCCAAGATGGGAACAATAAACCTGTCAATAGAACTTAAAAGGATGTGCTAAATTGTTTGATATTTGATAAAGGGGAGGAGGGAACATGGCGAAGTGATGAGTCGACGCTAATAGGGGCGTCGAAAGACGTCAACAGGGTGGATGTGTGTGTGAGTGTTTTTTCTTTAAAATCGTTCTTTTCTTTAATAAAGGTTCGCAACTTTGTGAAGGCATGGAGGGTTGAGAACCGCGACAAATAGGAGATGATGAGCTAGCTGGAGGTATAATGCCTGTTCCGAAAGAACGGAACCAAAGTCTCGTAACAAGTGTCCAAAAAACCATATTAGCAGTCAAAGATATGGAGCCAAACAAATCGTATTCAATTAAAAATGTACGGAAAACGAGAACAAAGTATGGAGCCCGAGTTTTGATAGAGTTGGAAGAGAATTTCATTTTTCTGCCACAAAGATTTAACAACATCAGCGATGAGACAATAGAAGAATTCTCAAACGGAGCTTACTATTTGTGTAAAATTATGAAGGAAGCTACTGACGACTTTCGCTTGGATGTTCTGGTTGACTTTCCTTTAACACAAGCAATGTATTATCAAATGTGAAAACTTTGTATTCTAAAATGTTGGATGAATAAATAAAAACTTAATTTATAATTTAAAAAATAGATCCTTTTGAAGTATGAAAAACCAATTGTGAATGTAACTATTGTGAACACGACACAAAATAGTATACATATAGAGATAGATGTCGCCACCGTCAGAGAAGAATTATTAATTGTCAAGAAATTAAGCACGTGGACAGAACTTTTACACACATGTTCGAACTTTATTACTATTATTAAACTTTAATTAAATAAAGAGATGTTTTACTTTTACTTTTACTTTCACTACAATTAAATCAGAAGTGGGATTCAGCTCCGATGAATATAATAGATAGAAAACGTGGAAGAAAAGATTTGGGAAAACTAAAGAAGTGCGCATTAGTGGACATGTGTGATGATGAGGGGCTGGAAACGACAGGGAATAGGGAGCAACTAATCGAACGTTTACTGGGGAATCAAAGGTTGAGTAGCACAAAAATCGATGACACCGTGATATCGATGAAGAGAGATGATGATCTCGCAAAAAGCATCGACACGTTGCGCGGTGTAGTAGAAACGTTGGTGGTTGTCAGCAGGATCACGGAGCCAGTACCGATTAACGTTCCATCCCAAACGTATCAGCAACCACTACCGATTAACGTTCCATCTCAAACGTATCAGCAACCACTACCGATGAACGTTCCATCCCAAACGAACCAACTTCCACCGGCAATTAATACGTTACCGCCAACGGTTAGGCAATTCCGCATAAAGGACATAGGTGATCTGATTCCGACCTTCGATCCGGTCAGCCCCAACTCAGTCACCAGTGCACAATTCGTGAGCAAGATTCGAGCATTAAAAGCCAATTATAATTGGGACGGGATAGAAACGCTTATCGCAGCTCAACGGAATTTGCAGGGACATGCAAAAATTTGGTTTGACGGACTAAATCTTGTTTTTACCAGGTTCGATGAACTAGCGGACCGATTGATAGAAGAATTTCCTGAAACGAAATGTGATGCCGATAAACACATGGAGATGGCCGCAACAATTCGCAGACCAAACGAATCCTCTATCGAATTCTTTTACCGTGCACAACATTAGGAAGGAAATATAATATGGACGAAGCGACTATAATAAAATACATTCGAAACGGAATCAATTTACCAGCTCTGCAAAATGTCATTGCAAGCGTCGAGTATGTAACTACAGGGGAACTTTATCGGGCAATCAAAAGATTTACAGAAAACTCGAAGCCTATTCAACACCTGGAAGCTCGATCGAATTATAAAGAGAAAAATATTAATGCTGCTGCAACTACGCCGGAATCTATTGACATCAATAAACAAAGTAAAACTCGAATTGCAGATAAATCGAAGGTGATCCGATGTTATAATTGTTCCAAGGAAGGCCATGTTTCTATAAACTGTACCGAGCCGCAGAAACGTCCTCGTTGCGGGAAGTGTGGTCGTACAGGACATGACGATGAACATTGTAGGGTAAATCAAATCAACTGCATCTCCGATATTCATCAGCAAGCATCGGACGACAAGGATAACGATTATTTTCTAAGCGAGAATTCACACGAATGTGTCAATAAATATCGTCTAGTATTCGATGATAGCGGAAATATTAACGCCGACGTTCTAATTGACACCGGTAGTCCGGTTAACTTTTGTTGTATCTCCTTACGGGTGGTCTTCTACTGTCTCTCCTTGACTTCAACTAAACTGCACTTAGTTTCGATCTGTTACGTCTTTATTCTTGACCTTTACGTTTGTTTCAATATGTTGTACTTTATCTTATCTTAAGATTTACTTTAACACTACTTTTTATTTATACTTGTTATTAAGTATGTACACTTATTGTTTATTACACTTATTATTAAACTAGCACTACGCGACTTTAACGCGACTATCAACGACTTCTTCGTTGAGATATTTTCACAAGACTCTCGTTGGAATCTTTTCTAGATTCGACACAGACGTCGACCGAACTGAAGTGGGTCAGTATGTCGTGGTTCACAATTTCCATTATTTCGCCATATTCAAATTTGTAATATTCGCAGAATCAATACGCGGAAGAAAATCGTTCTCAATTTAATTCTTCCGCGTGTGGATTCTGATCGTTGGTTATTTCCAGGGTTCGGAATATATCCCTCAAACGAACAACTTTTTTTATACCCTCACAAAAAAACGATCTCAAAAGATGAAAATCTGTTTTGTCTCATGAGCGATTTTTATTTTTTCATCTTTGTTAAAAAAAATACATATCGCTCACGTTCAAAATAATTTCGATCTTCCAACAAAACTATCACTTGGGATGAAAAAAATTCTTATCTTCAAATATTTCGATCCCTCAAGTTCAAAACATTTCGTTTGTTGACGAATAGCGATCGCAGAAGATGAGAAAACTTCGGCTTTCGCACCAAAACGATCTTCGGTGATGAAAAAAAGGCTGCGCAGGCAAAGAATCGATCTTTGAAGATGAAAATAATTTCGACGCAGGATCGAAAAAAGCAGCGCAGCAGAGTTGAACAGCGTGGGTTTTGTTGGTGTTTGGATGGTTCGCTTCGCGGCAGAGACAATTGCTTGAAAATGAAGTTTTGTTTGTGTTTCGTATGAATATGTTTTTGTTGGATTTGGTATACGATGAATTAAAATTAATTTTGCATGGTGAGGTGTGTGAGGGAAACTTGTAGAAGTAAATACGTAAAATATTAATGTGTAAAAATATTAATAACTAAATTGTTTTCTACCATAAGTACATTATTCTAATATATTTTATACATATATCTATTATAAATGTTTATTATGAATTATGTATTTGCTCTCCGATTGAAAGCACTGATTGTGCCGCGTTACATTCGTCAATTTTATTATCCGACGGGCATTTGAAAAATGAATTCAAACACTTCTTCCTTTGTAAAATTTGTAAAAATTAGTTTCAAGGCCGATATACAAATTTACCTTCCATTCCTACATGTACATATGTATGTATTCAAATGTCTACCTGCAAAATTTATTGCATATATTCGTAACGAGCTCGCAGAAAGGGTTGAGAAGTAAATTTTTGCAATTGCTTTACGTTTTTTATGCAGGACATGGTCCAAAAAAATGTAAAGATATTCATTTGTATATTGGGATGGATTGAGAGAAAGCCAAGATTCTTTGAGAAAATTTCTTTAAAGTCAGCAGTTGCAAAAAAAAAAAATCTCCTGTGTTTCAATATCAGTGAATAATAAAAAGGGAAAATATAATGGGAAGATATAATAAATATATACAGGGTGTAACGCATAAGGTACGCCAAAAAGCTAGGGCGGGTAGGTTGGGTCGAGACAAGAAAAAAATCGTATGGGAGGGGGGGGTGCATTTTCCCCCGTTTGGGCGGGAGGGGCCATTTTCTAAAAACCCGACTTAACATCGGAAAAAAAAATATTAAAAAATAACGGTGATATCTGGATCACTTTTGCTTAATGTATTTGAAAGCCAAATATCGGCCTCTTAACATCCTTTTTGAATTAAGTTTCTATGTCAAACAGTTTCTGAGAAAATTAATGCCAAACTTAAAATTTGGAATAAAAATTCCGAAAAAACTTTTTTGATCGCCATTTTTTTAAAAAAGTACGGTATTAAGTATAAATATTTTTCCAATCACAAAATTCTCCAATCAATTCTAAAGAAAATACTTCAAGCACGAACGATCCATCTTTTGTAGTTCCTGAGAAAATTGAAAATTACCACATATACTTTTTTCCTTAGAAAACTCTTCGGCATTTTTTTTAACCAGATTGCATTTTTAGTTAAATGGATAAACAACGAGTTGAAATTGTGAATTGCTGTTATTTATTTTTATTTTTTTTAATTAGTAACATTATAATAAATTTTCAATATGATCACCATCTTTAGTAGTGCTCTGAACTCAGGTGCATTAGCTGCAATCTGGTTAAAAAAAATGCCGAAGAGTTTTCTAAGGAAAAAAGTATATGTGGTAATTTTCAATTTTCTCAGGAACTACAAAAGATGGATCGTTCGTGCTTGAAGTATTTTCTTTAGAATTGATTGGAGAATTTTGTGATTGGAAAAATATTTATACTTAATACCGTACTTTTTTAAAAAAATGGCGATCAAAAAAGTTTTTTCGGAATTTTTATTCCAAATTTTAAGTTTGGCATTAATTTTCTCAGAAACTGTTTGACATAGAAACTTAATTCAAAAAGGATGTTAAGAGGCCGATATTTGGCTTTCAAATACATTAAGCAAAAGTGATCCAGATATCACCGTTATTTTTTAATATTTTTTTTTCCGATGTTAAGTCGGGTTTTTAGAAAATGGCCCCTCCCGCCCAAACGGGGGAAACTGCACCCCCCCCCACCCATTGGATTTTTTTCTTGTCACGACCCAACCTACCCGTCCTAGCTTTTTGGCGTACCTTATGCGTTACACCCTGTATATGTATATATAATGAATACGTATAAAATATATTAGAATAATGTACATATGGTAGAAAACAATTTAGTTATTAATATTTTTACACATTAATATTTTACGTATTTACTTCTACAAGTTTCCCTCACACACCTCACCATGCAAAATTAATTTTAATTCATCGTATACCAAATCCAACAAAAACATATTCATACGAAACACAAACAAAACTTCATTTTCAAGCAATTGTCTCTGCCGCGAAGCGAACCATCCAAACACCAACAAAACCCACGCTGTTCAACTCTGCTGCGCTGCTTTTTTCGATCCTGCGTCGAAATTATTTTCATCTTCAAAGATCGATTCTTTGCCTGCGCAGCCTTTTTTTCATCACCGAACATCGTTTTGGTGCGAAAGCCGAAGTTTTCTCATCTTCTGCGATCGCTATTCGTCAACAAACGAAATGTTTTGAACTTGAGGGATCGAAATATTTGACGATAAGAATTTTTTTCATCCCAAGTGATAGTTTTGTTGGAAGATCGAAATTATTTTGAACGTGAGCGATATGTATTTTTTTGAACAAAGATGAAAAAAGATATTTATCAGTGAGGATGAAAATATTGTTATCTTCAGTGAGGGATATAAATTGAGCGATATAAAAAAGAAACGTTTTCCGAACCCTGGTTATTTCAAACCAAGCGATTTAATGGTTTGGAAGCTTGCTAATGAAAGCTAGCTTCCACAATCCACTCCAGTCGCCACGCGCTGTGGATTTTAGGGTTTGGAAGCTCGCTACTAAATGCCAGCTTCCACAATCCATTCCATGCGAAGTTTTCTGGTTGCTACCTTAGCTTTGGAAGTTAATTAAACCAAACCTTGACTAAACCAAATTAAACTAAAGCTTCGGGCTTACCAAGCAAAGTGCTGTGGTTGCATTAATGCGAACTTGGCCTTGACTCACTCGGGGAGTAGTATTATAAAAACAATAATACTGGCCTTGAAAGTTCTTGTCAAACGGAAGTGGAAATTGCGATCGCGACATACAACACTTTATTAAGTTATCATTCGTAAAATCTAGTATGTCTCCGGTATATGAAACTTTACGTTATCATGGCGTTAATAACTCTGATATTATTATTATAGGACAATGTAAATGTAAAATTGAAATTAATGATATTATGTATAACTGCAGGTTTTTGGTCGTGCCTGATGATACAATGGGACCTACATGTATCCTGGGTCGAGGATTTTTGTCTGAAAATAAGTTTAACGTATACGTGGAAAACGACGGAAAGCCGAAATTGCGAGAAGAAAAATATTCTGTGAATGAATCTCCGTTAATCGAGGACACGAATTTTATTCTGGCGGAATCAGGTAATTTAATGTCGATCAATCCTTGTCCTTTCCCTGATCCTCTTGATTTCGACTTCGATATATGGAATCAAGCAGACCCAAACTATTTCGTAATTTTCAAACGGTTCAAAGACATGTATGGTGAACACCTGAGGCGTGCCAAACCCGAAAACCCAACTGTTCAACAAACGATGAATATTCGATTAACGCAAGATAAGCCAATATACTGTAGTCTGAAAAAAACATCTCATTGGGAACGAGTTATAATAACATCAATGGTCAACGATTTATTACAAAAGGGGGTCATAAAAGAAAGTGATTCGCCGTACGCAAGTCGAGCTCTTTTAGTAAAGAAAAAAATGGCACACACCGGATGTGTATTGACTACCGACCTTTGAATGCTATAACGGAAAGAGACTCGCATCCATTACCACTAATTGAGGGTATTCTAGATAGACTTTCAGGATGTTCGGTTTACAGTTTAATCGACTTGAAAGACGCGTTCTTTCACATCAAAATAGCACCAGAATGCACAAAGTATACGGCGTTTGTCACGGAAATCGGTCAATATGAATATGTTAAGCTTCCATTTGGACTAAAGAATGGACCCTCTGCGTTTTCCAGATATATCGCAAAAATATTCAATCCATTGATACAAGCAGGAAACATTTCGGTATACATGGATGACATTCTCGTTCATACAGGACGTCGACAGTCACTTTCAAGTTCTGTGGGAGGTTTTCACATTGATTAACGAGAATCTTTTGGAAATAAATACCTCAAAGTGCAAGTTTATTAAATCATCGATTGATTACCTTGGATATTGTGTTGATAAATACGGAATCAAACCAAAGGCAGATCACATACGAGCTGTTCGGGAATACCCCATTCCACGAAATATTCACGAGTTGCAACGATTCATTGGTCTCTGTGGATATTTTCGTCGCTTCATTAAAGATTATGGACTAATCATCAAACCATTGAACGATGTTAAGACAAACTCAGAACCATTCGTTGTGAATGACGAAGCAATTGATGCATTTAACTTGATTAAGGAGAAGCTGTGCAGCTCTCCAATTTTGAAAATATTCAACCCAGATTATGAAACTGAACTGCACACAGATGCATCTTCACACGGATTCGGCGCGATACTTCTACAGCGTCAGCCTGAAGACCTTAAATTGCACCCCGTTATGTATTTCTCAAAAAGAACAACACCGGCAGAGTCAAAGTACCATTCATTCGAATTAGAAACGTTGAGTATTGTTTACGCCATTCAAAGATTTCGCCCCTAGTTGATCGGATTACAATTTAAACTTGTAACAGACTGCCAAGCCTTGGCATATACATTTCGAAAAAAGGATATCAACGCCAGGATCTCCAGATGGGTATTACTGTTCCAGGAATACGACTTTAATATAGTTCATCGTAAAGGTGAAGAAATGAAACATGTTGATTCACTATCTCGCGCTTACGATGGAAATGAATGTTCATTAATTGATAACGATCCGTTGACGCGCTCATTGATAGCCGAGCAGTCCAGAGATTCAAAAATTCAGCAACTTATCAGGGCAATCGGAAGAAAAGACATTCCAGATTATGAATTACATAACGGTTTATTATACAAGAAACAAGATCGGAGTATACGTTTTTACATTCCATCTCATTGCGAAGGGTTAATCTTGCGCAAATACCACGACGAATTAGGACACCAAGGAATATCAAAAACTGTCGATGCGATTAAGCGTGCCTATTATTTCCCATCATTAACTGAACGAGTCAAACAACACATTGGATCATGCTTACAATGTATTATCCATTCATCGAAATCTCAAAATAAAGAAGGATTTCTCCATAGCATCGAAAAAGGCAAAGTTCCATTCCATACATTACACATCGACCATTTTGGGCCACTAGAGCAAACTAATCGAAAAAACAAACACATATTACTTGTAGTAGATGCGTTTACGAGACATGTAAAATTATTTCAAGTCAAAACAACGAATTCTCGGAAAGCTATAAGTCACCTTAAAACGTATTACCTTAATACGCTATAGTCACCTTAATACTTAGATAAACATTACGAATGGGATCAAGTTCTTAAAGATTGCGAGTTTGCAATGAACAAAACGATCAATCGAAGCATTGGCGAAATGCCTAGCGTCGCCCTATTTGGAGTAAGTCAGCGAGCTGTACGAAATCCAGATGCCATTAAAGATATGATGGAGTTGTTCATAGAACACGAACGTGATTTGGCAGAAATACGGGAGTCTATGTTTGAAACCAACGCTAAGACTCAGCGACAAAATGAGCAACAATACGATTTTGGAAGAAAGGAAGTGTTTCCATACCGCGAGGGCGATTTGGTAGGGATCATGAATCGAGTTATCGAACCTGGTGTTAGCCGGAAATTGCAACCACGATTTAAGGGTCTTTTCCTCATTAAATCCATCCTTCCCAATGATCGATATTTAATTACAGATTTGCCAAATTGTAAGTTTTCGCAGAAGCCTTTCCAAGCCGTTTTAGAACCAAATCATATTCGACCTTGGCCATGTGTGGGACCACATGATTGTCAGAATGACCGAACTGAAGTATGAAAAACCAATTGTGAATGTAACTATTGTGAACACGACACAAAATAGTATACATATAGAGATAGATGTCGCCACCGTCAGAGAAGAATTATTAATTGTCAAGAAATTAAGCGCGTGGACAGAACTTTTACACACATGTTCGAACTTTATTACTATTATTAAACTTTAATTAAATAAAGAGATGTTTTACTTTTACTTTTACTTTCACTACACTTTTTAATTTTTTTATTCAGAATAAAATAGCATCCATTCAAAATTCAATACAAAACAAATTCGTTCATGTTTATACATGTACTAAACCAGTTGCGTTTGTTTACATTATGAATCTGTGCAAAAACAAAAATTTCTAAAAGTCCGTTGAGATAAAAAAAAGAACAGCAACCACATAGCAATTAAATGAGAGGAATAAAAAAGAAATAAATGTTCCAACAACAAAGAGTACACCCCAAAACGCAAACAAAAACAAAAATCTCAATTACCACAAACGATACAAAAGCGGACAGAGATCAAGGCAGAGGAACACACCACACTCGCAACAGTCAGCACGCCGAGCTATGGTCGCCTTATTCTGCTCGGGCATAACTGAGACGACCTTATTACAATTATGCCTCCCATGATGCTGCTATCGCCGGAGTACAGCAGGCAGCTGTTGCAGAAATGTGCTGCACACTTACATATGTTGTGTAACTTGGGAGCGTGCCAATCTATTGAAACAATGTAAAATAAAAGAGAAAAAGAAGAAATGTGTATAAGTATAATGCATTATATTTTTATAAAACAAATTTTATTGGAAAAACAATAACAAACATAAATAAATTTAAAAAACAAAAAAAGAAATATTTATAGAGTTTTGATAGTCTACCTTGAAATATTTTTAGTCAACACATAGTGCGATCGATCCATGTCCTGAATAAGAAGCATGTTGACGTGATATTTTTTTTCTACGTTGGTGCTATAGTATGGGCCGACTATAGCACTAATATCTTCGTCAAACCCGAACACATTGACGCTTATATCGGCATTAAGCCGTTCGAATCGTTCAATGTTTTTGAGTGCTAACGGAAATGCTAAACACCCAAAGTTTACAACCATTCCATTATATAGACTTATCTCGCTATCTTCAATATTCCGAATGTTGTCATTTTGGGGCCTTCGTGGGTTGTGAACGACTCCAGGGCTCAGCGCTGCAATTACTGCCCATTTAAAACAATAAACATCATTGTTTTGGATGTTGATGCAGGCATGCTTCTTATTCAGGACTGCTGGTTGGGGGATGTATGAGGAGCCCTTCAATGCCCTGTATTGATTTATATTCACTTCTAGATGATGATATTCACTGTCTCGCTCTTGGAATTCGCTTAGCTTTTTCCCTAAGCTAGCGAACATCTCATCTAGGACTGGCATTATTTGCTCCTCCAGCTGAACTATCTTCATCTTCGTCTGAAATGATTTCCAGTCCACAATCATTTCAGCGTCAGTCGTGATTTTAACAAACTCGCAAAACATCTCCAAGTTGACTTATACGACATGTGCTTTTCAAGGCTAATCTGTAGCTCTCGGCACATGTCGTCTTTTCCGTTCTGGAAAAATGTTTCCGGCACAAGGGTACCTTCATCCTTATTTTCATATATGAAAGATTCTATTCTTTCATTGAAGGTACCCTTTAAATGTGAAGTACCAGCTCCCATGTTGCATTGCATTGTCTTTACGCACTTATGTGCTTGCAACATGTAATTGCGTTTAAACTTTCTGTTACAATCATTGCGTTCTAAGAGTTTTTCCTCATGCATGGCCTTAGTGTGCCTTAAGAGGTTACGCTTGGCGGTAAATGATGCGGAATATCCTCGGATATATTCCTGCGGAATATTTATATGCGGAATCCTCGCATATAAATTAAATTTTTGTATTTTCCATTTTGATATATATGTATTTGAAAAACGTGTGTGTGTGTGTGTGTGAATTTCGATTCTAAAAATAAACAAAAAAAAAATTAAAAAACTAAGTAAATAAAAATATATAAATGAATATAAATATATTATAAACTATAATAATATACATACACATTATTTGAAAAAGGAAAATAATTAAAACAAACAAATTTTAAAAAATATATAAAAAAGGGAAAATATAAAAAGTAAAAAATAAAACATAGAAAAAAATTTAAATGCAATATATGTATATGAGAAAATAATAAAGGAAAATTAATTAAAACAACAAATTTTTAAAAAATATAATATATAAAAAACAAAAATAAAAAAAAGTAAAAATAAAACATAGTTACACATAAACACACACAAATTTACATGCAATATATGCGAGAAAATAAAAAGCAAAAAAAAACAATTAAACAAAAAAAATTAAAGGAAAATAATTAAAGCAAACAAATTTTAAAAACTATATTAAATAAAAAGGAAAAAGAAAAAAATATAAAAAAGTAAAAAAGTAAAACAGAACGAATTTACAATATTGATTCGAAAATCAAAATGGAAGAAATTAAATTAACTATTAAAAATATGAAATTTGAAATCCAGAAAAATAAATAAAATGTTAAAAAAAGTGAAAATCTAAAAAAGTAACAAATATAAAAAAAAAAAATTTAAATAATATATTTCTAAAAATATTAAAACGAAAAATAATTAAAACAAACAATTTTTAAAAATATATAGAAAGGAAAGTTAGAAAAAAGTAAAAAACAAAAAAATAAAACAGAACAAATTTACAATATATATTTGAAAATAAAATGGAAAAATAGCTAAATTAATTAAATTAACTATTAAAAAATGTAAAAGCTTAAAAAAACCAGGAAAAATGTTAAAAAATATAAAAAGTAAAATTCTAAAAAGTAACAAATATAACCGAAAAAATTTAAATAACATACTTCTAAAGATATCAAAACGAAAAATAAATAAAACAAACAATATTTAACTATAAAACCATAAAAAACGAAAAATAATTAAACAAAAATTATAAAATAACCAAAAAATTAAATTAACTATATGTAAAAAAAAAAGATATGTATGTATATGAAAAATTATAAAAAAAAAAATATTAATTCAACCCTAAACAAAAAAATTGTATCGTACCCTGACAGAATCTGATTTTGTCAGGGGCTAGATAACAATACCTTTTTATTATAGTGGTGGTTAGGATCCACCAATGGTTATGGCGATCAGATGTCAACCAAAGTGTGTTGGAAAGGGTACCTTTCAGTACCCAGTTCCTTGAGAAAACTTTACTCACCAAGTGAATGTCGGATTCTGACTTGCTCCTGAAATGTAGTATTTATTTATACGAAAAAATCGTTCTCTAGATTCGAAAATGGAAATTATTTGTAAACACCTGCACACGTTGAGCATTTTTTTTCCCACGGAAAGGGAAAGGGTCCCCAGAGTGTAATATTTACCGCAGCAGTACAACAATCACACACTCACACACAACAGAAGGCCGGCGTACCCAAAACGATCAGCCTGCATAGTGCAGCTGGCGATAAAAAAGGTTGATTTGGGTTCCTATGAATTAACAATAAATACCACAAAAACACCGCAAGGAAAACTCCTACAACAACAGCTTTGAGTATCCCATCCGTTCGCCTGTAGATTATCCCCTAAAAGGTCATCCGAACCGTAATTTACGACTTTATTTAATTGAAATTCCACAGAACTTCGGAGCTAGATTGTTGCATCTGGCGATAGAAAACCCCGAAAATGATAATGGTGCATTTTCTTGCGTGTACAAACACGTGCATGTTTCCCTACTATCACACAACAGGTGATCAAAGCCCCGAAATTACTACTGTGTACACAAACACTCACGCTTCATAGTGCAAGTGCTGATAAAAAAGGTTAGCCCATTAAAAATGTCAACCGAACCTTAATTTACGGCTTTATTTAATTGAAATTCCACAGAACTTCGGAGCCAAATTGTTGCAGCTGGCGATCAAAGTGCCGAAGTGAAGCATCCCCTAAAATAAATAACAACAACAACCACATAGCAAAATTAAAAAATTCAAAAGAAAAAATATTATAATTATAAATAAATAAATAAATATATAAATATAAATAAATATATAAATATATAAATAAATATAAAATATAAGTTATAAAATATAATAATATACATACATAACACTTGATTTTTAAATCTACTATCACACAGCAAGCGAATTATCCCCTAAAATAAATCACAACAACCACATAGCAAACTTCTTACTTATACAATAGCTTAGCAGTTTACCGATATACCAAGCACACGTCATAAAAAAGACTAAAAAGTATGCTACGCTTTTTGCTTCCCTATTTATTCCCACCAAAGACAAAATCACACCTTCATTCCTAACACTGAGAAATTAGAAAAAAAGACTAAAAAAGTATGCTACACTAAAAACTTCCCACTGACGCCATCTACTTCGGTATAGCAAACGATCGGCATTCCTAAGTCTATATCACACACACAAGCCTAAATGAACATTCCAAAAGCACTTATTCACAATGGCCATCTGGTGGACGATGGTATGGATGCAAACCTATCGGCTAAAGACAAAAAACCTAAGTCTATATCACAGACACAAGCCTAAATGAACATTCCAAAGCACTTATCCACGATGGCCATCTGGTGGACGATAGTATGGTTACATACCTATAGGCTAAAACAAAAAAATTAGCCTAGAAAACACCCCTAAAACCATATTTTTAGCAAAGACACAATCCTAAAGTACTAAAAACGCAATAATCATTCAAAACCCTAAAACTATACTTTCGGCAAGGACACAACGCAAATTATAGCAAAGACACAACCCAATTTTTAGCAAAGACACTCTCCTAAATTTTATTCCCAATTATTCCCACTTTTCCTTTGTTCTTGAACCGGCCTATAACCACTACTGTAATATCTTACTATTTTTAATGTTATGCTTTTCTTTATTATAATTTGTATTAGAGTGTTTAAATAATACTTTTAGAAGTTTTATGATGGGGCTAAATGTCTTTTTTAATTGATTCTCTAAATCTGCTTTTCCTAAATTTATATTCTTCATTTCTGTTTAATATGCGTCTAGTTTTTATTAGATCGTTTAATATTTTCCCATCCATTGCGCTTTCCTGTTGATTCTTAATGTATCAGGTGGCACAACTTTTGAACTGCTTTTGATCAGATTGATCAGCTTTTGAACAGCTTTTGATGAAGTCGAACAGCTTTTGAACTGGTTTTGATGAGGTCGAACAGCTTTTGAACTGGTTTTGATCAGGTAGAACAGCTTTTGATCAGGTTGATCAGTTTTTTAACTTCTTTTGATGAGGTCGAACAGCTTTTGAACAGCTTTTGAACTGGTTTTGATCAGGTAGAACAGCTTTTGATCAGGTTGATTAGTTTTCCTAGCAGTTGATCAGCTATCATATCATATCAACATTTTTAGTTGAAAGTTATTATACTAATATGAATATAATGGAACCTACCCATATTATTGGTGAATGTATATATCAAATGCCTTTCTATAAATGGACCACTATCAATTGGATCATCTTTGGTTATTATAAGAAATATATGTATGTTTCCAACATTCTCATGGAAAATCAAATATTTTGATCCGCATATATGTATAAATTTTGCATAAGCCATATCTTTTCCGACATGATCATTGTATATGTGCTTCATATTTATCTCATCTTGCTTAAACATAATAATCTTGTTGGCATTATCGCGCACCAAACGCTTGAGAATTTTTTTTTAAAATTTATATGGTAGGTATGAGTAAAAAAAACAATCAATAGATTTGTGCCTGCCAATACAAAAGTACTTTCTAATGTTGTTTTACCTCTCGTAAGATACGCCATCGAATATAATTATTTTGATGGTTTTAGTTTCATACAATCTCAAACATTTTTGTAGAAGCCAATGTTCTTTATCCAATATAATAGCTACTTCAAGTACTCATAATTACATTGATATAATGACTTTGGCTATATTAATAAACTTTACTTCATTTTGGACTATCTTTACTAAACTCAGTCTTTTCGTTATTAGAAGGTTCAACAAATGAGCTCTCTTATAGAATTCGGTGTCTTATACATGCTACCAGTTAATTAATTTCATTATATTTATTTATCCATATAGTATATTTATTTTTTTATATTTATATTTTTTTTATTTTAGATTTATATATTATATTTATTTTGTGAATTGATTACAGTCTGATCTTCCATGCTTTTTTTTGTTTTAAATGGTTTGTTTTATTCCGATATCCCTATTTATTTGTTTGCATCACACATATTCATATTCCAGTTACATAAATGTGTTATTGAAGCTAAAGTAAGTATTTAAATTTCATTGTTAGTTAGTATTAATTCTAGCTGCGTTATTGTAATAACTTTCTTTGTTGTATTGATAGGAAGTGGATATGAATGTAGCAGTGAATGTATTGTGTGGATATTATGGAGATTCTGATGCTAAAAATAATATTTGTGTTATTGTGTAGGCACAATATATGGTACTTCATATATATATGAAGTATATGAAGTATTTGTTGAAGTAGGTCAATTATTTCGTATGTACATACTTTCTTAAGAAACAAAATTTGTGGATTGTTGAAGTATGATTTATTGAAGTATTTCTTTGCCCCTATTAGGAGTTAGTGTAATTTTGAGTGATGATGAGTTTTACGAATATAATTGTCTCGCTAATAGTTTGTTGAGCTACATATATTGCTAGTGTGTCGACGTTTAAGTGAATTTTGGTTTAGGAATTGCAATTAGCTTATTATATTGATCAACAACTGGGCTGATAAAATTACTAGCCCGATATTTTAGATGTTTCTATGAGTTTTATATGCATTTTTGTTCGTTTATTTTGAATCGATTAGAGTCTGATCTTCTTACGTTGACAACCCTTGTTGATGGTTTCTAAAGATTGTATTGTAGGTCAGAATCATTGCTTCGGAAATAACAACGCTTAACGTTGTTATCACCACATACCTTTCGCCCAGTAGTTAACAATGCTGAACGTGTGGTAACACATACTTCTAGGCTCCACTTTAATTGTGAAGCTCTAAAGTACAAGTGGATCACACACCACTGTGGCCTAGATAAAGAACGAACTTGATCGCATTCCAATAAGTGGAACTGCGCGCGAATAAGTAGAACATCGCGCTCAAATCAGAAGAGCAAAATTCGCACATTATTGTCAAGAATTATTGCTAAAAATAAAACCCGTCTTTCAGATTGAAAGAGGGCAGTTTTTGTGAAGTGACGAATCAAAGTAGTTAACGTCTTTCAGATTAAGTGGCGGTAATTGTAAAACAAGAGATTGTCGAGCAAAAGAGGAGGACGCCCCCGTAAATAATAAACGTAAGAAAAATTAACGCAGGACCTTTTTATTTCAGCACCTGTCGAAAGACGGCAGTATTGCCCGACAGGTTAAGGGACCACAAAGGCGGCACCTTGGTGCCCGTGGTAACTAGGCGAGGGGATCCACTACGGCAGGTTGCCGGATCCCAACATTAAGTCCACCAAGACGGCAGGTCCTTGCCCGTGGCACAATCGTCCGTGGTCCTTCGCGTCGAAGGATCAACGACGAAACCCCCATCAGTTAACAGCGCTGTCAGTGATCCTTCTCGAGGAAGGATCTACGACATTAAGTTTGTTCTAGTATCCTACTGGAGGAGCTAGATACAACATTTTGGCGCAGCCGGTTTTACGATCCAAGGATCGCTTTTTCTTTTATTTTGAAGTGAAGTATAAAATAAATTAAACATAAATAAAAATGTTCTTTTTAAAATAAACCATAAAGGAATAAAAAAGTCAAGAATCAATATCGATGTCATCGGAACGTGTAAGCACTTAAGGAAAAACAAGCGGGGCCGAGACCAATAACTCTAAAGGACTACTGGAAGAAGCAGAAGTCAACACGTGAGGAGCCAAAGAAAGAAATGACTGTTAATCCACACCCGCCAAAGAGTCGCGGCGGAAGAAAAGTAAAACAACGGAGAGAAGTCGCCAACCTGCACCGGCTAACAACAATAGCCACAACCAAAGAGGAAAAGAATGAATGCCTGATGCAGATCCGCCAAATTTACAAAACCAATGACAAGAAACAACGTGGGAAGAACAGCAACAAAAACTAAATAGAATTGTTGTGAAATTATATAAATTAAAATTTAATACATATAAAATTATGCAAATAAAATTAAAGGTGGTACTTGAAATGTTGGAACGTGTATAAATAGAAAATTTTTGGTTAATTTATAAAGAATTAGAATTTAAATTGAAAAATTTTGAAAGATTGTTGACAATTCATGTTTAAATAATAGTTTTGGTTAAGTGAAAACTTTAATAAAATTGTTGGGCAAATCAAGAAGAAATTTGAGCTAGTTAGGCACAACCACCTGTAGAAAACACATTTAAAATAAGGTCTATGTTTAAGTTTTGGAAAAGAATAAATAAATGGATACAACAAACAAATCCGTTAGTATGTTTTAGTAACAAATTAATTAATAGCAACCAGGCTACCAGCGATAGCTGCAAGACAATTAGATTCTGACAAGATTCAAGACAAGACAAGTAGATTCTGCTTAAATTGCAAGAAACTCATTGCAACAAGAAGTAGGTCACAAACTTGAACTTGAACTTCAAGCAAGCGCAGAAGCGGCAAAATTGCTAGCGAGCGGCAATTGGTAGCAAAAACGCTAACAAAGCAAAAAACAAAAACAAGTAATAAAAACAAAAATTACGTCAGGCACCAGGCGAGCACAATTGAGTCACAAGCTTGAATTACAAAAAAAAAAAAAATATATATATATAATAATAATATATGTATATATTAGACCGGTCCTTATTTCTTTTTTTTCGAATTCGAATGACGGCAAGCGCTAAAACCATTTTATTTGATCCTAAAAATACACAAAAAAAATTTGAGCTTGATTGGACAATTTTTAGCCGTGCCCCCGCCAACATTGAAATGTTTTTCCCCGGTTTTTCTTGAAATGTATCTGGCAGCCCTGTTGGTAAGTACTTATTGAAATGTGTGTGTGTGCGTTTGGCAAATGTGACACACACTCTCTCTTTTTTTGTGGCGGCCCAGTACTGTGTTGTTGTTGTGTACGTCTGACGAAAATTCGCATAAATAAATCATTTTGTATTGCAACTTTCACACGTGGAGATCGACGAATTTAGTGAAATCGTGAAGTTCAAACAAAAAAATTTAAAAGAATATTGTCCAAAAGATTACCTTTAAAAAATTGAACAAATAAATTTTAAAATTAAAAATCCAAAGCGATGACAACCAAAAGATTTCGATCGGATGATGATATTATGTTAATTGGCGTAATTGACGACCAAATTACTGGAGCTAAATTACCAGGAAGAAAACAAGTGCTACAAGTTTTATTTTATAATTTAAGAATAGTTGGTTTAAATTTAAGAGAAAGTTCTAAATTAGTTGTTGCTGAGGTTAGTACGTTTTGGCAAAAAGCACGAATTCCAACACACCATGAAAAACACTGCATTGAGAAGCTGGAAAAATTATACAACGAGTGGAGAGATATTACAAAGCATCATGGTCGAAAAACAGAATGTCAAAACAGGAAAGAAACTGAATTTCAAGATAAATTACATGATTTATTTGATATCGCACACGCAAACGCGATAGAATTAATTAAAATACAAGAAGACAAAGAGTTCTTAAAAAAGCAACGAGAAAAAGGAAGACCAGGTTGTATGCTAGGAACGGATAGAATTGTCATGCAGAAAGAAAAGCGAAAGGCAGTCCAGAAAGAACAAGAAAACCAGCGTCGAATAAAAGAAGATGAACGAAAAGAGTTATATGAACAACATACTCAAAGAGGTATACAATTAAGAATTATATCTTTTAAGCAAATCAGAATTATTGTTGTAAAACAGGTATGATTGACATTGACGACGAAAACGATATTGAAGTTGTAGCATCAACATCAGCAGGAAATGCATATCCAGGTATATCAGGTATATCCAGAGGTAAAACAAATTTGTTTACACCAAGACTGCTTTCAACTTTGGATAAGTGGAAAATCACTGATGGTGCTGCAGTTCATATCCTAAGTGCAACTGCTGACGCGTTGGGCTATGATATCGAAGATCTTATACTAAATCGTTCATCAATTCGTCGAATGCGTCAGAAACATCGTGCAACAACAGCACAAAACATTGCAGCAAACTTTGATGTAAGTACTGTAATGTGTTTGTGTTTTTCCCTATGCTTCTTTTTTTATGTTTTGAGTATAAATTAAGAAACTTGAGTTTTTTTTTTCCAGATTCCACGTAGTTTTGTTTTGCATTGGGATGGTACAATGTTACCAGAAATTAGTGGCAGGGAAAAAGTTGATCGCTTGCCAATCATAGTCTCATCTCAAGGTATCGATAAACTACTTGGCATTCCAAAGTTAAAATCTTCGAGTGGAAAAGAAATATCAGATGCCGTGTTTAATTCAATAAAAGAATATGAAATGCTTGATCGAGTTGAAATTATCTGCTTCGACACAACTGCTCATAATACAGGAGCACAAAACGGTGCTGCTGCTCTGCTTGAAGGAAAACTAGGTCGCGATTTATTATATTTTCCCTGCAGACACCATATTTACGAGTTGTTGATCCGTAAAGTGTTTGAAATTAGAGTGGCTACTACAGCCGGTCCAGAAGTGCTAATTTTTAATCGCTTTAGCAAATACTGGAATAATATTGACAAATTAAATTATAAGAGTTGTATAGAAGATGAACACATTATTACAGTATTGACAGCTGAAGAACGTGGAACAATTTTAAATTACTGCCTAGATAACTTAAAACAAGCTCATAGCAGACGCGACTACAAAGAATTATTACAATTAGTTGTCAGTTTTCTTGGTGGTACGGTGCCGAATTTTAACACCTTTCGTATACCTGGTGCAACTTCTCATGCTCGATGGATGTCAAAATCTATTTATGCACTTAAAATGTATTTGTTTCGTAATGAATTCAATATGACCAAACAAGAGCTAAACGGTATACGTAGTGTCTGTCTGTTTATAGTTCGTATTTATGTAAAAGCCTGGTTTGGATGCACTAAAGCAATTGAAGCACCAAATCAAGACCTAAATTTAATTAAAAATATTATAGCTTATCCTGAAAGGGATATAGCTCTTGCTTTGCTACAAAAAATAAGCAATCATTTGTGGTATTTGTCGGAAGAAGCAGTCGGTCTTTCATTCTTCGATCCTAATGTAAGTGTTAAGTGTAAGTAAGTGTAAGTGTAAGTAATGTAAGTGATCCTAATTAAAAAAAAAATGGTTCAGGCAATTAATGTTAAAGCAAATACAGAAAAATGCAAGCGAATAATAACTAATCCAACAAATATCGACACATTTGCGCAAAAAGATTTAAGCGATTTTGTAAATTCCAATACACACGCGTTCTTTGATCGCTTAGAAATTTCAAAAGAATTTTTGCAAGTCGATCCGTCGGATTGGAATGAAAGATTTGACTACGCTCAGGGATCACAAATTTGTAAAAACTTATCTGTAGTAAATGATGCAGCTGAAAGAGGCGCCAAATTCATTACAGATTATAATAATAAATTAACCCACAATGAAGAGGAGAAACAATTCCTTTTTCAAGTGGTTAAAGAATATAACATGAATTATCCCACTTTTAAAAAGACTTCACTATTAAATTAAAATAATATTAATGTTACTATGAGTATGTAATTAATAAAAATATTTCAGTTTATTCTTACTTTTCAAATAAATGCAAATAAAATAAAAAAATATATTTTTTTTTGCCTTATTTCTCATAATAAAAACAAAAAGGTGCTTGGGGCACGGCTAAAAATTATCCAATCGTTGTCAAATTTTTTTTTATGCTTTGTGAGACTAAAACGAATATTTTTAGCGCTTGCCGTAACATATATTCGAGAAAATAAATTTGTCCATATAAATAAGGACCGGTCTAGTATATATGTATGTACGAGTATAAGAGTACGAATGTTTACAACGTGTTCAGCCAAAAGGGTGTCAATGAGTCGTACTAAAGCTGAATAAGCAAAAGTTAATTGCTTGAAGAAAAGCAATTCAGATTTTAATTGATTATAAAATATACTAAATAAATACTTGGAACGATGAGTATAAGATAATTAATGGCCCAATCGCTGCAGGAACAAAGTTACATAGAATTAGATAGAGCACATAAAGAACTGGAACGCCATTTGGGGGAATTTATATCTAGGACTTGGGCAACTTTGAAAGAGACAGTAGGCAACAAGGAAAACTTAGATAAAGTCTAGAGTAGGGGACCTAAGAAAATTGTCAAGTGTAGAAACAGCAGACGCGATAGTAGAGGAATTGCTTAAATTCCTAAAACAGAGAATAGACAATAAGACGGAAGACGTGAATAAATGGGAATCAGAATTTAACGCATTGAAGCATAAGTACGATCAATGCTTACTAGATAAAGAGTTTCAGGAAGATTTACTTACCAACATAGAGCGAGAGAACGAAAAACTAAGAAAATTACTGAACAACAAGGGACTAACCGAAGAAACGTTAAACAGAACATTAGAAAAGGGATTTGCACAGAAATCAAGAGAAGACTGTAGTTCTTTAGAAGAGGCAAATAAACGAATACAAGAGCTAAAGGAGCAGAATAGACTTCTATGTCAGGAAATGTCGCTAGATCACAATCAGACACTTTTTCATAAGGAACCAGCTCAGTCCGCAGTTAGTCCGAGGGATGGCAACGCAAGGTCATTACAACAAATTAAAACAACAAAAGAACAAACCAAAATGGGGATAGGAGAGATAGCAAAAATTACAAATACGCTGGTACCTCTATTTTCTGGAACACATTCGCCAGACTTACGCGGCGAAGTTTATAAATTCATACACGGGTGCGAATTAGCCGCAAGAGATGTGGGTACAGACAGCATTCAGGACTACATAGACTGCATTAAGCAGAGATTACATGGGGATGCCTATGATTTAGTGAGGTCACAACGCTTCAATAGCCTCGAGGACTTCTACCTCACGATAAAAAGAGCATATTTACCAACGGTATCCTTAGACTCAGTGATAATAGTTATCCAAAGTTGTAGCCAGCTACTTAACGAGGATATACGACAGTTTGCAAGACGCCTAACCACTCTACGAACCCAGGCAATAGAAATAGTTCGAACGAAATATCACGGAAACGGAGATATGGCACTTTTGAGTATGGTGGAAGGAGCAGTAGAAAAATCCTTTAAAACAGGGTTAAAGAACGCCGCATTGAGAATTTATATGCTCAATGTTACAAAAAAAAGCATAGAACAAATGGTAGAACTAGCAATCGATGCACTCGAAAGCATACAAAACAGTAGCCTCCTCCACTCAGACCCCTTAAACATTAATATGAATTTACCACGCCTCGCCACCATGCAGTATACCCAACAAGAACAAATTCAACATGAAAGTCAGGGCAGAGCTTCAGGAGAAAAAATTGCCAGGCAACCAACTTCGATACAGAACACTACACAAGGAGCGGCGAATAGAATAATTTGCTCATTTTGTAACAAGCGAGGTCATACCAGAGACGATTGTTTGAATCGTAAGAACACGCCATACTGCCAGAAATGTTCAAAATATGGACACGAGGCAAACTGGAGGTGTGACCAAAAGGGAGGCCAGAAAAATGTGGCAAGAAACACATATCAAGGGCCCAATTATCAAACTCAAGGAGTTCAGCAATTGAATCCACCCCAGCAAAAGTGGCAGTCAAACCAAGTCCAACGAAACTGGCAGCCAAACCAACCACAGCAGAATTGGCCTCAGAACCAATTCCAGCAGACCGGGAATCAGAAAGGGTCAATAAACCCCAACCCAAATACACTTAACGGGTTACAGAGGAATCCAACAAACAGGGCAAACCAAACGTTATGTCATTGGTGTAATAGACCAGGGCATATGATAAAGAATTGCGAGGCAAAAAGGAATTGGGAATCATTGCAAAATAATAGTCCGGGAAACTACCAAGGGCCCAGAACAGGCCAATAATCTGGGAACCCAAGAATATTAGGAACTTAAGGCCAAACGAAGGAGTAACAGTAATTCATACATCCGAACCGATTGTGGATACGTTACCAACTTTAACAAATAAAGTGGTAACCGTAAGTCCGACATCGGAAGCGATTGTTGAAACGTTACCAACTTCAAGCGACTTAAACATTAATATCAAGTTGAAAGGGACTGATAAGAATAAGAAAAACAACGTAACAGAGAGGAATCATACGTTTGGAGAAACTGTTGATTTAGAGATGCCATTCATGTTGAAAGTGAAAACCCAGTATTTAAATCAGAAGATACCGTGCTCAATGAAGAAGTTAGCAAATAAAAATATAAATGTAGAAGCAGGAGTATCTAACTGCACTCAAACCCAGCTAAATGACGTGTTCATCGAATTACCTTGCGAAGAGGCTATAAATGGAAAACTCATTTTACTGGTAGATACAGGAGCAGATACAAGCCTGATAAAGGAATGTGCAATAAAAGATAGCACGATAATAGATAAGTCGAATAGGAAAGACTTAAGCGGAGCATTTGGAGGTTGTGTGACTACAGATGGATCAACTACTATATGTCATAATGAGGTACAGTCCTTACGTTTAACGCTACACGTTGTGTCACTTAAGCAAGGAGTACCAGCAGACGGCATATTAGGAAGAGATAACTTGTGGAACAACTCCAATATAAACACAATAGAAAAGATTTTAACACTTTTCAATGAAAGAAAAGACGTTATTTTGGAATTACCGATAAAAACTATCCAGCAGATAGAAGAGGAAAGCAAACAAGACTACAAACTTGTTTGTACAAAATCAGTTAATATATAATAGGATAGAATAAATAGATATGAATGGGTTATAAACTATAAATAAGATAGAGATACAATATGACATTAACAACAGAATGCAATAAAACTAATAGATAATTCTTCCAAAAATAAGATAAATACAGAGTTTTACTAATCACCTTGCTAATTACACAGTTAGCATGCACTTCGATTATAAAAACAATGTGTCTCAATTTTCCACGGTACAAAGCAGGGAGCATTAGTCTTGATATAGCAGGATATATTACAGATATAAAAGCACTTGCAAGGAACGTAAAATCACAAGTATTAGCGAAATTTAAAATTTTTATTTAGGACAGGAAATTAAGAAAAATTCAACAAGAAAATAAAAAGAAAATCAGAATAGCGTTTAAATAAGCAACAACTTGTTTATTTAAGCGTAAAACTATAAGAAAAGAATACTCATGATAAAGTAAACTCGTTGTTAATATTTGAATAATTTTTTTTTAATTGTTTGTATTAATTTTGATTAATAGTAAACGGTTTATGTAAAGTAGCTGTCCGTTTTAAGAACACAGCCAATTTGCATTTGCAATTATTATATTAATAAATGCACATGTAAACATATGCCTGAAGAAGTAGTTCATGCATATTACATACACACCTACACTATATACATATACGCACCTATATCGTTAGACATTAAGAGATGTACATAAGATCATGAAATTTAGAGACAAGATAAGAGACATGCAATAGAAGACATTACACATTACAAAATTAATATAATGGGAAACATAATATATATACTGTAAATAAGTCAATTAAATTAACTAAATGCAAAATGAGTGATTAACGTAAGCAATGCAACAAAGCAGATGTAGAAGTAGAACAACACAACGCGAGCACAATGCAGCGTCAGTTACAACAACAAAAAACAATAAGGAATAACTTCGAAATATCCGAAACAAAAACAAAAATATATTAAAGAAATAAGAGAGGGAAAAAAATATTTTTTTTTAAACACATGTTACATGTTAAAACACGTGTTGCTACACTACATGTCATTCTTATGGATAGAAATAAGAAACTAGTAATAAAAACTAAGAATAAAACTAGTAATGAAAAGAAATAATAAAATTAAAAGGAAAGAAAGAATACAATTATAATAACGTTAGAAAGAAAAATAGATATAAAATCGTACATATTAAAGTAAAAGGAAAAATATCTAAATACTTGTACGAACTTTTTAAATACTTTCAAAGTTAACATTCAGAATGAATAACCTATCGAATTATAGTCAACTACAATAAAGTCGATATTTATTGTAAGAATTAAAACTTGTATTGAATTAAAGAAAATATTAGAAATAGAATGTTATCAAGATAAAATATTGCTAATTAATTAATATTTCTAAATTAAAGTTATATACGAATAGTATTTCAATTTTTCTTAATTGGAAACAAATTATAAATAGAATTAAAGCATATTGTAAGAGAAAACTAAAATAGATAAAATTGATAATAACTTAATTAAGATAACAAAGAAGACAGCACGCAGAGAAGCTGACCTGAATGCCGATGTACACCCATCACAAAAGCAAAAGTGCAACCAAACAACACAACACTTAACACCAGGGCGACGAATAGCACCCAGCCAACTCGAAGGGGGAAGGGTAGCAGCACATTATATATATTAGCTGCAACAGCTGATCATCTTAGCGATAGCAACCAAAATGGCAACCATCACAAACAAAAATAGGATGGAAAGCATCAAAGGTGGCTAACAGCATCAATAGTTGAAACGGTAAACTACTGCATGATAGTAGGTGGTACATACAAAGTACCGCAAAGAAAGTTAGCAATTCATCGGCGGATACAACTCAGTTGTCGCTCAGCAGTGAAATCATAGTCAATCATGATTGCTTGAAGCCAACAATTCATAGAGTGGCGGCGACGGTGACGAACGTAAAGCAGTCACAGGTTTACCAGCCCAATCTACTGCGGCCCATTCATCTTACAAAAACAGCAGCCACGGAAGTATGAAGTGGGAAATACATAAATTAGCAGCGATGCAAGAAATGCGCCGCAACTCGCTTGCGTACTCTACAAGGGGAAAAAAAAAATCGGGCGAGAATCGCACCCTCAACCCCATGCGACGAACAACAACATGTGATGAACAATTGACACAGGAAATGAACAGCGACTGTTTAAACCGCAGCAACTATAATACAACTACCCAGCAGCAGCATTTCGCACAACAAGTCGAGAAAGAAGACATTAAAACAGCGGGGTGTACGTCAACGGCAACATCAACAGATAAATCAACGTCAAGATCAACACCAACATCATCATCAGCCTACACACAGACGACACCGAAGAAGTGCAGCGACCACTTGTATTATTGTATTATTATTGTAATTGTTTTTATTGTAATTATTGTTTTAAGTAGTTGTATTATAATTATTGTAATTATTACTAATAATTAATCGGCTACATTCAAGGCAAGTCCGGTGTGATTGTTTTAATTTTTGTTGTTGCTGCTGTTATTGTTGTTGTTGTAGCTACCCACGAAAACTAACCCCGCCCCTCGCCCCGCCCCGTTTAGGAGTTATGAGCCTTCAAAGTTTGAAGCTTTTAAGTCCTATATCTCCATAATCCCGACACATATAGAAACGATATATACATCGTTGGTAATTTTAATATCTTTAATTTATCGTTTTAGAGATTTTATGGAAAAGCTTTTAGTTTCCCCGCAAATCGCATTTATTATAATATTTTTACTACTATTTTTTATAGTATTTATTAATTTTTCCCAAATAAAGTTCTTCAGAAACTTGTATAAACGTTTGCATTTTAACAAAGTAGAGTTAAGATGCTATTTACTGGTGTTTTTTTATTGAAATCGGTTCACTAATTCGGGAGAAAACGAACATAAAAATTTGCCAAAACTACGTTTTTCTAATGATTATACTCTTTAATAAAATAACCACTCTGTCAAATGCTAAGATACCTCAACAAGAAATGTTAAATTTTGTTGTTGTTGTTTTTGTTGTTGAAATGATCAATTTTTCGCGCAAAATCGCGCGATTTTTTTTAAAAAATTGCTCATTTCAACAACAAAATTTTTTGCCTGCGGCGCCAATTTTCAAACAAAACAATTTAACTTTACATGTTTTCTAATTTTTTTATTTACATATAAGGTTATTACTTATAAGGTAAAAATATTTACATTACTTATAAGGTATTATATATTTCCTAAAATTTCATATTGTTGTATCTAGTTCCTCCAGTAGGATACCAGAACAAACTTCCTGTCGTAAATCGTTCCTTAGAAGGATCACTGACAGTGCTTCTAATAAAAAGGGGGGGGGGGGGTTTTGTCGTTGATCCTTCGACGCGAAGGACCAAGAACGATTGTGCCACGGGCAAGGACCTGCCGTCTTAGTGGACTTACCGTTGGGATCCGGCAATCTGCCGTAGTGGATCCTTTCGCCTAACTACCACGGGCACCAAGGTGCCGCCTTTGTGGTCCTTTAACCTGTCGGGCAATACTGTCGTCTTTCGACAGGTGCTGAAATAAAAAGTTCCTGGGTTAATTTCTCTTACGTTTATTATTCACGGGGGTGTCCTCCTCTTTTGTTTTACAATCTTTCCTTTAAAAGTTTTGTCAGTTCACAACAACTGCTTAATTTTTACTCCAGTCAATCTGTAAGTTATTAGCTACTTTGATTCGTCACTTCACAACAACTGCCTTCTTTCAATCCGAAAACTGGGTTTATATCTCTTCTGAGATTCGTTGTTGGCCAGAATCATTTCCGCGTCGTTTTTGCAATTATCTCAAGAATTATTTTTGACGCTCATTGCATATTTTGGAATGCGATCAAGTTCGCGCGCTGTTCCACTTACCGGAATGCGATCAAGTTCGGCTTTTATCTGGGCCACAGTGTTGTGTGATTCACTTGTACTTTCGAGCTTCACAATTAAAGTGCAGCCTAGAAGTATGTATTACCACAAGTTAAACATTGTTAACTACTGGGCCGAAAGGTATGTGGTGATAACAACGTTAAGCGTTGTTATTACCAAAGCAATGATTCTGACCTACAACAATATGTTTCATGTATGATTTTATGTATGACTATGATAAAAAAAATTGGATTATGACAAAAAAATTCGTACAAAAAGTACTCACACAACATTGACAAAGGGACAAAGAATTATGCCTTTTTTGAGAAAGAACGTTATTTACCGAAATAGTGAACCGATTTCAATAAAAAAAACACCTGTAACTAGTTTCTAACTCTACTTTGTTAAAATGCAAACGTTTATACAGGTTTCTGAAGAACTTTATTTGGGAAAAATTAATAAATACTATAAAAAATAGTAGTAAAAATAATAAATGCGATTTGCGGGGAAACTAAAAGCTTTTCCATAAAATCTCTAAAACTATAAATTAAAGATATTAAAATTACCTTTCCAACGATGTATATATCGTTCCTACATGTGTCGGGATTATGGAGATATAGGACATAAAAGCTTCAAACTTTGAAGGCTCATTACTCCTAAACGGGTCGTGGCGCGGGGCGGGGTTTGTTTTAGTGTGACAAAGGGACAAAGAATTGTCCCTTTTTTGAGAAAGAACGTTATTTACCGAAATAGTGAACCGATTTCAATAAAAAAAACACCTGTAACTAGTTTCTAACTCTACTTTGTTAAAATGCAAACGTTAATACAGGTTTCTGAAGAACTTTATTTGGGACAAATTAATAAATACTATAAAAAATAGTAGTAAAAATAATAAATGCGATTTGCGGGGAAACTAAAAGCTTTTCCATAAAATCTCTAAAACGATAAATTAAAGATATTAAAATTACCTTTCCAACGATGTACATATCGTTCCTATATGTGTCGGGATTATGGAGATATAGGACATAAAAGCTTCAAATTTTGAAGGCTCATAACTCCTGAACGGGGGCGGGGCGAGGGGCGGTGTTTGTTTTAGTGGGTACCTACAACAACAGCAACAACAACAAAAACAACAAAAACAACAACAATCACACCGGACCAGGGTAGATCTTGTCCCAACGCTTAACGTTGTTATCACCACATTCCTTTCGCCCAGTAGTTAACAATGCTGAACGTGTGGTAACACATACTTCTAGGCTGCACTTTAATTGTGAAGCTCTAAAGTACAAGTGGATCACACTCCACTGTGGCCTAGATAAAGAACGAACTTGATCGCACTCCAATAAGTGGAACAGCGCGCGAATAAGTAGAACATCGCGCTCAAATCAGAAGAGCAAAATTCGCACATCATTGTCAAGAATTATTGCTAAAAATAATTCTTGAGATAATTGCAAATTCGATGCGGAAATGATTCTGGCCAACAACGAATCTCAGAAGATATATAAACCCGTCTTTCAGATTGAAAGAGGGCAGTTGTTGTGAAGTGACGAATCAAAGTAGTTAACGTCTTTCAGATTAAGTGGCGGTAATTGTAAAACAAGAGATTGTCGAGCAAAAGAGGAGGACGCCCCCGTAAATAATAAACGTAAGAAAAATTAACGCAGGACCTTTTTATTTCAGCACCTGTCGAAAGACGGCAGTATTGCCCGACAGGTTAAAGGACCACAAAGGCGGCACCCTGGTGCCCGTGGTAATTAGGCGAAGGGATCCACTACGGCAGGTTGCCGGATCCCAACGGTAAGTCCACTAAGACGGCAAATCCTTGCCCGTGGCACAATTGTCCGTGGTCCTTCGCGTCGAAGGATCAACGACGAAGCCCCCATCAGTTAACAGCACTGTCAGTGATCCTTCTCGAGGAAGAATCTACGACATTAAGTTTGTTCTAGTATCCTACTGGAGGAACTAGATACAACATTTTTGGCGCAGCCGGTAGGAGACGACGCCGAAGAAGTGCAGCTACCAGTTGTATTATTATGTTATTATTGTAATTGTTTTTATTGTAATTATTGTTATAAGTAGTTGTATTATAATTATTGTAATTATTACTAATAATTAATCATTATTAATATGTCACATAAGATATTCACAAAACCACAAACATACATAAGTATACACTATGTAAAGCCATAATAAGCATACGCCACCCATATAAATGTACAAGAAAAATTTAATATCGTTTTGCGATACTAAATTTTTCTTCCCCGAGGGTGGAGGGATGTTGTAGGTCAGAATCATTGCTTTGGTAATAACAACGCTTAACGTTGTTATCACCACATACCTTTCGGCCCAGTAGTTAACAATGCTTAACTTGTGGTAACACATACTTCTAGGCTGCACTTTAATTGTGAAGCTCTAAAGTACAAGTGGATCACACTCCACTGTGGCCTAGATAAAGAACGAACTTGATCGCACTCCAATAAGTGGAACAGCGCGCGAATAAGTAGAACATCGCGCTCAAATCAGAAGAGCAAAATTCGCACATCATTGTCAAGAATTATTGCTAAAAATAATTCTTGAGATAATTGCAAATTCGATGCGGAAATGATTCTGGCCAACAACGAATCTCAGAAGATATATAAACCCGTCTTTCAGATTGAAAGAGGGCAGTTGTTGTGAAGTGACGAATCAAAGTAGTTAACGTCTTTCAGATTAAGTGGCGGTAATTGTAAAACAAGAGATTGTCGAGCAAAAGAGGAGGACGCCCCCGTAAATAATAAACGTAAGAAAAATTAACGCAGGACCTTTTTATTTCAGCACCTGTCGAAAGACGGCAGTATTGCCCGACAGGTTAAGCGACCACAAAGGCGGCACCTTGGTGCCCGTGGTAACTAGGCGAGGGGATCCACTACGGCAGGTTGCCGGATCCCAACATTAAGTCCACCAAGACGGCAGGTCCTTGCCCGTGGCACAATCGTCCGTGGTCCTTCGCGTCGAAGGATCAACGACGAAACCCCCATCAGTTAACAGTACTGTCAGTGATCCTTCTCGAGGAAGGATCTACGACATTAAGTTTGTTCTGGTATCCTACTGGAGGAACTAGATACAACAATTGTTTCTATTATCATTGTCGAACCTTTATCTGGCGACTGATTATAGTAAGAATTACTATTTATATCTACTAGGTGGGGTGAAAAGTATCCTCCTTGACCGCCAGAATGCGCTGCTACTGCAAAAAACGTTATGGTGCCTTGAAGTCCGTTCATATTTAGGCAGACATGCCAAATTTCAGTGCGATACTGTATTTAGTTTTGACTCCTCCGTGGCGTCGATGATTTCTTCGTGTGAGCTGAATTTTTTATTGATGAGCCATCATTTGAGGTTTGGGAAGAGATAATAGTCCGAGGAGGCCAAATCGGGCGAATACGGTGGATGCGACAGCAATTAAAGCCGTAAGTCTTTGATTTTAGCCGTGGTTGCGATGCTCTTGTGCGCCGGCGCATTGTCTTGCAAAAACAAAATTTTTTTTCGCTTCATGTGAGGCGTTTTGCAGCGATTTTTGTGGTATCTGCTAGCTCGCGCACCTTCACTTTCCGGTCAGCCAACACCATTTCATGCATTTTTTTAACATTGTCCGCATCGGAGGGCCTGCCGCTGCGGACTTGATCGGTAGTGAAGTTGCGGCCACCACGAAACTCTCGAAACCAATATTTGACGGTGTAATCTGACGGAGCATTAGCCCCATAATATTTATCCAACTTTTCTTTTGTTTCCTTCACCGTTTTGCCTCTCAAAAAATAATGTTTTATGAGACAAGGCATCATTTTTTACAGAGAAATAATTTAATTTTCTTTACAAGGGAAATAATTTAAGGTACATAAATCCCTAGCATTTAATATTGAAATAAGAAGTTGTTACCATTTAGACTAAACATTGTTCATAGTATAGATATAATAGATATAGGCTTTCTTAGACAAACAAGCGAAATTTTGTTATGACTATTTTGATGGTATACGCAGAAGAAAAGAAAAAGAATTAACACCAAGAATAATAGTAATAAAAAAGAACAAGAAGAAGAAAAAGAAAAAGCAAAACAAGATAAGAGTAAGAATGGCATCCTAGCTTTACCAACTAGAGCCTCTCATGTCTACACTTGAATGTTAACAGGCTTTGTTTCCTAAAATTTAATAATTTAGACAAAATGTAATTACAAACTTATTCCTAAAATTACAAGCAACAACAATATCTCTTCTCTCAAACACATATTTACAAACCCATCGCTCATTAACTATCTAAACCGAAGGAAATATTATTGAAAACACTGAACTTAAAAAAAAAAAATATTACAAGAACAAATTAAAGAAAAAGACCATGTCATAATATATTCATGAAACCATATCATCCATGGCCTATAACCATGTTTAAAATTTACTCATAATATTTTCTATATGTCTGTTCTCAGTATAAACAACAAATAAAAGCCGATAAAAAAAATCATACGCACATCAAATGCTAACAGAACCTATACAACGAATAAAAAAGAAGAAGAAGAACAGCATCCTAGGTTTGCCTGATTAAACCACGCAGATCACCACTTAAATATCAACAGCACGCATCGCTATTCCTAAAACGAAAAAACAAAAACAACTACATACCAAGAGTAAATCGTCTACTACTACAACAACATAAACCAAACTTCTTTAAGAACAACAAAGCAAAAATCCTACAAAACCGCTTCATAAGTCTATTGCTAGATTAGCCTTAAAAATGTCAACAACAACATGATACGTGCATATTAACTTATTATGTATGTTCACATTCTACTTATACTTGTATTAAAGATCTGAAAATTACTGCTGCATCTCCATTATCCGCCTGTCCTTTACCGCTGTCAGGCTGTCCGTCTTTTCTTTCAAATTTAGAGTTACATCTAACTTAACTTAACTGTTTCGGTGAGGTCGAATATATTGTGTACAATATATATATATATATGGTGTACAAATATATGGTATATATATAATATATTATAAATATCGTTTTGGCTATTTGCTTATTCATTATATGACTATTTTATGATTTGGCTACACGCGGAAAAAAAAAGAAAAAGTATAAGAATAAGAAGCAACGCTTACCTACTCAAGCCTCTGCTGTCTACACTTCAATATCAATATCATGCGTCTCTCAATATCTCTTTTCTCAAACACATATTCACAAACCCATCTGATGTTGCGGGTTGAGCTCTGTAAGCGTTTGCGGGTTTGAGTACTAAACGCGGTTTGACGTTGCTTGCGGAGGAAAAATAAACAGACGTGATTTCGTTGACAGTTCATTTAATACTGACTCATACATAGACTCAACATACCGCCGGCCTTGAACAATTTGCATATAGAAGCGATTTGTACAATAAAACCATCTTAGTAAATAATACATTCAATAATAAATTCGTAACTCTCAAGGGAGCGAATTTTTTTTCACAGAGCTATATCGCCATTAGTAGGCAATAAACACACTTTTGCGATGGGGCGTAAGAATTCTCCCTCTGCTGTTCTTATTGTTACCATTCGAACTCGTCCATCTCCTCCGGGATGACACTTTATAACTCTAGCTAGCTTCCATTTTGTTGGTGGAGTATATTCATTTAACACAAACACTACGTCATTTTCCTTGATGTTAGGTGAGGGCCGGAACCACTTGGTGCGCGTTTGCAAATTTACCAAATACTCGTCACGCCAACGTCGCCATCGTTGCCTCATCGCGGAAATAACCCGCCAGCGTTGCCTTAAGTTACCTGGAAATTCTTGAGTTTCTGGAGGATCAGGTAGCGACTTCAAAGGTTCACCCACAAGTAAGTGACCGGGCGTTAAGATTTCCAAGTCCTCAGAATCCACGGCATGGGTGCAGAGTGGACGCGAGTTAACGCACGCTTCCACCTCAGTAAGTAACGTGCTGAATTCTTCGTAACTGAGCAAGTTATCACCTAAGGCGCGCTTGACATGGTATTTCATACGATTAATGCCGACTTCCCCGTAACCGCCTGTTGTATGTCGCGATCGCAATTTCCACTTCCGTTTGACAAGAACTTTCAAGGCCAGTATTATTGTTTTTATAATACTACTCCGCCAGTGAGTCAAGGCCAAGTTCACATTAATGCAACCACAGCACTTTGCTTGGTAAGCCCGAAGCTTTAGTTTAATTTGTTTTAGTCAAGCTTTCGATTTACAAAAAATCGGCTACAGGGGAGTTCCTAATTTTTTGATATTTTCCTCCTATATGGAGTATCTTCCGATGGCCATGTGTTTCATGAACGCACGCGGAGGTCTTCCTGACTAGTGACCACTGCCAGTCCATCTACCCAGTCTGGTCATACAAAAATTACACATATTCAGACTCCATTTACAAAAAAACGGCTACAGGGGAGTTCCTAATTTTTTGATATTTTCCTCCTATATGGAGTATCTTCCGATGGCCATGTGTTTCATGAACGCACGCGGAGGTCTTCCTGACCAGTGACCACTGCATCCACCCAGTCTGGCCATACAAAAATTTCGCATATTCAGACTCGATTTACAAACAAACGGCTACAGGGGAGTTCCTAATTTTTTGATATTTTCCTCCTATATGGAGTATCTTCCGATGGCCATGTGTTTCATGAACGCACGCGGAGGTCTTCCTGACCAGTGACCACTGAATCCACCCAGTCTGGCCATACAAAAATTTGACATATTCAGACTCGATTTACAAAAAAACGGCTACAGGGGAGTTCCTAATTTTTTGATATTTTCCTCCTATGTGGAGTATCTTCCTATGGCCATGTGTTTCATGAACGCACGCGGAGGTCTTCCTGACCAGTGACCACTGCATCCACCCAGTCTGGCCATACAAAAATTTGACATATTCAGACTCGATTTACAAAAAAACGGCTACAGGGGAGTTCCTAATTTTTTGATATTTTCCTCCTATATGGAGTATCTTTCAGTGGCCATGTGTTTCATGAACGCACGCGAATTTCTTCCTTTTCAGTGACCACTTCTCCTAACCTAAAGTGGTGAAGTATGTGAAATATACAAAACAAATATTTCAATGTGTCATGGGTTTGAGTCTTTGCTAAGTTAAATTCGAATTTAACTAGCTCAAATGCAAATTTAACTTGCTCAAATACGAATTTAACTTCACGCACTTCTAAATCGCTTGGTTTGAAATAACCAACGATCAGAATCCACACGCGGAAGAATTAAATTGAGAACGATTTTCTTCCGCGTATTGATTCTGCGAATATTACAATTTTAATATTGCGAAATAATGGAAATTACGAAACACGGCATACTGACCCACTTCAGTTCGACACAGACGTCGTTCGACACAGACGTCGACCAAGCTAACGTGGAATCTAGAAAAGATTCCAACAGCAGTCTTGTAAATATATCCAAACGAAGAAGTCGTTGATAGTCGCGTAGTGCTAGTTTTAATAATAAGTGTAATAAAAAATAAGTGTACATAATTAATAACAAGTATAAATAAAAAGTAGTGTTAAAGTAAATCTTAAGATAAGATAAAGTACAACATATTGAAACAAACATAAAAGTCAATAATGAAGACGTAACAGATAGAAACTAAGTGCAGTTTAATTGAAGTCAAGGAGAGATAGTAGAAGACCACCCGTAAGGAAATACAACATTTTGGCGCAGCCGGAATTTTCGAGCCGAGGATCGCTCGAAGGAGGAAGTAAAAAGTAAGTAAAAATAAAATATAACATTTTGGATATATGTATATTAAGGAACTGAAGCAGTTAGGAAGTTATAGGTGACAGTGAAAAACAGTCACTTTGTAAGAAAGTAAAACAATAAGTACAGTTGAAGTACAGATATGAAGTTGCCAGGATATTTTAAAAAGTGAAATAATAATGTTAGGAATAATTTAAAATCGAAAGTATGGGAGTGACCAAAGAAACTTAAAATTCAACTTTAAATTAGCTTGAATATGGCTGAATAGTGAACAACGAAATTCAATTTAAACTAAATAATTGAAACATATGTAACACAAAAAATTTAAGTGGAAAGTGATTATAACATTTTGGCTATTATGGCTTATAGCATTTTAAGAAAGTGAAAGAAAAAAAAAAATATTTGAACAAAACACAAGGAAACGTGTAGTACGGAAACTGTGAAGTCGGTGACAAATAAAAGTAAAGTAAAATAGTAGGATATATCACAGTGAAAAAACATGAGTAAAATTAGAATAATTTAATTTAAAATAGATTGAAGTACTTGAAGAAGTAAGTTAATACTTCATAATTGATATAAATAATAATTGATTTAAACTAATTAAGTTGTTAATTTATTTAACAACATTTTAATTTTCAGGGTTGGCAGTCGGTTCAAGTTCCGAATGCCAACAAATCAGCATACATCCTGGTGAAAGGTACTGGTTCATGTGCTAATTATCTTTCGTTAATGCCAGTAATCAACAGCAACGACTTAAACGTCGCCAACATTAACAAATACAACTTTTTGCGATTTTTTTTTTAATTAACGATATTGGTCACTGTGAGACAAATTGGCGAAAATCATAATAATTTTGCTAACTTAAATAGATTCTATTTAAAGTGGAAAAGTTCAAATGATAAATTTCCCCAAATTATTAAAACAGGAAACCAATCCAATACTAAAACAAACGCGTAAAGTATACGGTTAAGTTGTATAGTTTCGGGTGTGTCTTAGACGTTTGACTTCAAAGTACATTGTTAAATAAATTTTAACATTCAATGTAGTTGATTTCAAAGTCGCACATTTTAAGTTGATTGGTTGATAATTAATTTTATAATTTCATTCGTCCGTATTTCGTATTTTTAAATAATATGTATGAAATTTCAAAAAAAAAAAGGGTAATAATCGGAATTACAATAAATTAAAACACTAAAAATAGTTATTAAAAATAACAAATTTAAAGGTTAAACATTTAAAGTACGGAGCTTAGAGACTTCATATCGTTTGGAGAATCAAAGCCAAGTTAACTTCGTTGTTTCAATAACACACAATTACAATTGCTGGCTGATAAAAAACAAGCAAAGTTAGATTCGTTGTTTCAAATAACAAGCAATTATAATTGCTTGCTGATGAAAACAGTTAACGATAGCAAGCAATTAACAAAAAAATAACTCGAACGAGCTCACTAGGTTAATCGTCCGAATACGAGATTGCAAACGTTGCAGTTGTGTTGGCCGCTTAAAACAGAGGCAGATCGTTCATTCCATTCTGTGAGGTCTTAAATTACCTCAGCGCAGTCAAGAAAATTTTTACGCTTCATCTCTGCTTGAAACAAAGCAGCAGCGAGCTTCGGCGTACGAACTAATGAACAGATGTACAGCGAATGTTTACTGCACGCTCGGTAAACGAAACGAGCAAGAAAGCTAAGCCGGTTAAGGAAGTTCAAACTTCACAATAAAAATTTTAATTGTTTCTCATTCTAAAGTACTATGAGTAGTATAAAGAATTAAACGTTTTATGGAACGATTAACGATAATCGATGTCGCTAAGTAGTCGGTTGAATAAAGTTTTAAGTACGAGAATTAGGAAAAATTACCATAACTGAAATATTAATAGAATAAAAAACAACTAAATTATATGTCGTTCGTTTAATTCATGGCCGAGTCATTACAGGAGCAATCTTACTTAGAATTAGATAGAGCACATAAAGAACTGAAACGCCAGTTAGGGGAATTTATATCCAGGATTTGGGCGACTTTAAAAGAGACAGTAGGCAACAAGGAAAACTTAGAATTGATAAAGTCTAGAGTAGGGGGCCTAAAAGACCATACAAGTGTAGAAAAAGCAGACGCAATAGTAGAGGAATTACTTAAATTCCTTAACCAGATAATAGAGACTAAGACAGAAGATTCAAAGACATGGGAATTAGAGTTTAACGCGTTAAGAAATAGATACGACAATTATTTAGTAAATAAAGAGTTTCAGGAAGACTTACTAGCGAACTTAGAAAGCGAGAACGTAAAACTAAGGGCATTATTAGAGAAGAAAGGCTTAACCGAAGAAACATTAAATAGAACGTTAGAACAGGAATCGGCACAAAAATCAAGAGAAGACTGTGCATCCTTAGAGAAGGCGAATTCAAGAATACAAGAATTGAAGGAGGAAAACAGACGCCTAAAACAGGAGATAGCGCTAGTGAACGACCAAACACTATACCATAAGGAAGCTATCCCAGCCATAGTCAATCCAGAGGAGTATAACTCAATTTCATTTCCTGCATTCAGACCATCAGGAACACATCAAAGCAAATGGGTATCGCAGAAATAGCAAAAATAACAAGCAGTATTGTCCCATTTGTTTCAGGGACACAGTCACCAGATTTGAGAGGTGAGGTGTATAAGTTCATACAGGCGTGCGAGTTAGCTACACATGAAGCATACGAAGCAAACAGACCACTTTACATAGAATGCGTCAAACAAAGATTATATGGAGACGCTTATGATCTTGTAGGCACACAACATGTCAACACCCTAGAGGAATTACACCTAGCGATACGAAGAGTCTACCTACCAACAGCTGCATTAGACGTAACGTTGTCAGAACTCCAGAATTGCAGCCAATTGCACAATGAGGACATCCGGCAATTCGCAAGACGCCTCAACATGAAAAAAATACAGGCATTGCAAATAGTAAAAGACACATATGAGGGAGTAGGTGACAGCGCACTTGTATCCATGGTAACGACATCGGCAAATAAGGCGTTCAGAACAGGGTTAACAGACGCAACGTTACGAACGCACATGTTAAATGTGAAAGGGAAAAGTATTGAGGAAATGACTGAAATAGCAGTAAACACGCTGGTGGAAATACAAAGAGGTAACTCCATACATCAACCAACCATTAGACCGGCAATGAATATGAATTGGGTAGACCCCTACACAAGACCCCCCCGAACAAAATCGCGTGGAGTATAAAAGACCAGAAGTAAGGCAGAACATCTCGAGAGCGCCACAAGATAAAATAATTTGTTCATTTTGTAATAAACGCGGGCATACGAGAGAAAAATGCTTAACTAGAGAAAACACACCATATTGTCCAAAATGTCTAACATATGGTCACGAGACAAACTGGAGGTGCAACACCAATGACTACAACAGAAGTGGAGCGAACAACAAAAATCAAGGGCCGAGTAACCGGAACCAAAGTCAAGGAAATCAGCAATGGAACCAACCTCATCAAACTTGGCAATCGAATCAAGCACAGAGAACCTCAGTGGCTCAGTATCTTTGAAAAATAAATGGTGATTAATTTGCAGATATTTTTATAAATGTTGTTAACTACTGATATTACTGATATTAATAAAATCGCTTGCAAAATTAAACTATTGTTTCTCCAAAAGTTTCAATAGAATTTGGTTCCTTTCTCTTTGAATATTATTATGCTCCTCCAATTTTTCAGCAATGGAACGGGCTGCAGCAATTCGTTCTCGTTCGATATTTTCTCTGCTTGAAATTCGGTTTCTACGCCTCTTGCTGATTCTTGGCGTTGACGGAGATCTCAGGATGTTGATCTGATCACAATCGACCTCACCAAGTGGTGGTGAGTTTTCATGTAATGATATTGTTAAGTCATTGGAACATGATAATGTAGATGAAACTGATGCATTACGTAGTGATGATATAATATAACCAGGATTTATAGTAACATCATCGGAAAATATGTCTTCGAAAATATCGAAATATTCCCAAGTGATTCGTCCTCTGCCAGTTGAAGTTTTGCTGTTGTTGTCCTTGATGCTGCGATATGTTTTCAAGAATTTCCATTTTTAAAGAAACCCGCGTTCGTTAGCATATGGAAATTACATATTTTTTGGCGTTTAATTACCTGCTGCATTTGCTCCTGCCTCATCAACACCCACAGCTTCAAACGTTCCCATTTTATCGCGCATATATTCTTTGAAAAAATTTCTGTCTAAAAATCATAAATTATTAGTTTAACCGAACAGGCGTACAGCGTATAATGAACTTTGTGCGGAGCACATACCACTTTGCAAACGTCCATGAACTTCAATCGTATCCCAAACTATATATTCTATATTTTTATAATTATAGTTCCTTTCTTGAGCCATTCTGAGTTCAAAATAACTTTTAAATAATAATATGACTTCACTTCAATTTCGTTTGATGTTTGTTCTGTAAAAAGCGAATTAATTTGTTTTTTTGCTTGATTGTCAGTACTGCAACTCTGACAAATGTAGCGTAAAAGTAGCGTAAAAATTTTTCGCTACCTAAAATGGCGACCGCTCCGTGAAAATGTAAACAATAGGGTACGTTCAATGACATCAAAACAATTGAGCGCTCCCTGAGCGCTCAACCGCTGAATGCAGCTAATGTGTTCGTGATTAACGTATAATTTAAATAATAATTATAAAACTTCTATAAAGGAAGTATCCAACTGGTATTCAGCCACGTTAAGTGATGTGTTCATTGAACTGCCTTGTGTAGAGGCGAGAAATGGAAAACTCATTTTACTGGTGGATACAGGAGCGGATACAAGCCTAGTAAAAGAATGTGCATTAAAGGAAGATGCCATAATAAATAGAAAGGTTAGGTAATAAATAGAAAGGTGATGGACTACCATCAATAGTATAAGTAATGCGGACATGGCGCAACGAATGAATGTTTTAATGAACGATTTAGAATTGGATCCTTCCTTAAACCAAGAGGAAAAGGAATCCATAACAAAGCTATGTGCGAAGTATAATGATATTTTTCTTTTAGAGGGTGACAAATTGACATACACCCCAGTACTAGCACATAAAATTCCAATAAAGGTGGATCAGCCACCAATTAATCAAAAACAGTAGCGTATTCCTCAGACACATAGAGAAGAGATGAATAGGCAAATTCACAAATTACTAGAGGAGGATTTAATATCTCCAAGCGTATCTCCATGGAACTAACCACTACATCTAGTTCCAAAGAAGAGTGGAAAAGATGGAGAAAAGAAATGGCGCCTAGTGATAGATTATAGGAAAGTAAACGAGGTGACAATTAAACAAGTCTTTCCACTTCCTAGGATAGATGAGATATTGGACCATTTAGGAAGTAGTAGATATTTCTCGACGTTAGTCTTGGCAAGTGGGTACCACCAAGTCCTAATGGACAAAGCGGACAAGGAAAAGACCGCATTTAGTTCAGCGTTAGGACATTTTGAGTTTAATCGGATGCCTTTCGGTTTAACCGGCGCACAGTGGACTATCGCTTCGGAACCGCGGCCAAAAGTCCAAAAAGTCGCGCCGAGTTTTTGAAAAATTTGGTATGCAATTTTGTTTATAATAGTTCAATACCTCATGAGCCAAAATATCTCGGTTGGAAACCTTCGTGAATAGTTTTGGTGGGCGATCAAATGTGAACCTTTTTTTCATTCTCTAAAAAGTTGTATTTTTTTTGTTTTTTGCCAAAATTCAAATGACTGTATCTAAAAAAGTAGTCAACATAACTCAATGAATTAAGTAGTTTCTGAAAGGTCATTTAATTGTCTATAGGAAAAATATAACAACAACTTTGTGCCTTGAGTCTAAGTATTTTTCAGTAATTTTTGAAAAAACGTTAATTTTTATATATATTTTAACTTTGGGAGATTATAAGTCTCAGCGCTTATAAATGCTTATCCTAGAGTTTATTGTTCTTGAAACTATGAAGTGTTATAAACAAATGCCCCAAACATACATGACCCGCCCGGACCCGCCGGAACCGTTTTTTTTTCGTTTGAAAATTTTACCTACCTGTTTTGTGTATATTCCTGAGTACCTGTGATTTTAGGAAGGGGTGTATTTTCGTACCTGTTTGATCGATTTTTTCGCGGAATAGGGTTTCTTTCCTTATCTTAATTATTTAATTTTATTATAGTGAAGTTTCTAAACCCTACACACGAAGTGATGAGGATATATTCACTTTGTGCTTCCGTTTGTAACGCATTAAAGGAGGCGTGACAGGTATAGGAGAACGAATAGAGATAACTTCATCAAACTTGGCACGAATATTCTCTGTCATCACACGCTATTTAAGATTGAAAAGGAAAAAAATTAGACCATTGCAACGGCCAATTTTTAATTAAACGTTTGTCGTGTTTATGAATTTCGGCCAGGCCGAAGTTAACACTCTTTCTGGTTTATTATTTACTTATTAAATAAATCATCACTTCAAGGAATTCAGCATTCAAGTATGAGGACGAATAAAATTCCGGTAGCCTTAATATCATCTTATCGACTCAAATTTCTATAAAAGGTATGTTTTCTGTCTGCATGAATCATTGTTGAAAACAATTCCTGATAGAGACGTCATAAGCAAAAAAAAAAAATATGAAAAATATGAAAGTATATCTGTTATACTCTTTTCTTGCTGATCTCCACTTGACAGTTGTATCCATGGAGAACTATGTCACCGACATTTCATAATGTTTTAATGCATGGGGAGGACATAATTAACCATCAGATATTACCCATTGGAGATTTATCAGAAGAAGCACAAGAAAAACGAAACAAAGGCTATAGATACTATAGAGAGCACAACACAAGAAAGTGTTCACGTCAGGGTACCAATGAGGTTTTATTTAGAATGCTCTTTCTTCTGATCCTTACATTTCGTCTTTGAGAAAAAAGTTTATTAAGACAACAATACCTCTAGATAGAGAAGCTGGAGAACTTCTAATGAAAACTACAAACGAATATTTTTTTGAAAATAAATAAGTATGTATTATTGTAAAATGTATTTGTGTTTTAGAGTATGTAATAATTTATGTAAAACTGTTCCTATATTTAAATTTTTTAAAGAAATAAATAATCATAACAATGAAAAAATACCTGGTGTTCTTATTTTAGCAATGTTTACATGCGACTATGTTTCTTTTTCATACTAAAGGCACACAATTTTAAGTATTGTGAAATTTTTTTTGTCGAAATTGAGTATCCCAAACATTTAAATTGTTATACTGAAACAATAAACTTTTAATATTGCTTAATAATACTTAATAATAAAAAAAAAAACAAATAAGATAAAAAGGTTATTTTTGACGCGACTTTGATTGAACGCGACTGACGTGTCGAAATTGTTTAAAAATATAAAAAAAATATCTAGATATTTCGTACTTAGATTAGCGTAAAGATACATGTTTATTCTTTCATTTGCAAAAAACCGCATTCAAATATCTTAATCTGATCAAAAGTTACAGAATTTTGACCGCGACTAAGTCGAAAACGGCAATTCTAGTCCACTGTGCGGCGCCCCAGCGACGTTTCAACATCTTATGAATCATATTCTGACAGGACTTCAGGTTATGGATTGTTTTGTGTACTTAGACGACATAGTCGTATATGCAACAAACCTGGGACAGCATGAGGAAAGGTTAACTAAAGTTTTTGAGGTCATTAGGCAAAATAACTTAAAGTTAAACATTAGCAAATGCCAATTTCTATGACGAGAAGTCGTATATTTAGGGCACAAGTGTTCAGAACATGGAGCACTTCCAGACCCTAGCAAGGTGGAGTGCGTCAAAAACATTCCACCTCCTAAAAATTACAGGAATTATTACAGGAAATTTATACCGGGAACGGCAAAACTAGCACTTCCAATTAACAAATTGTTAAGAAAAGACGCTAAGTTCGTCTGAACAGGAGACTACCAGAGAGCATTTGAGCAGTTAAAAGAATCAGTCATGTCACCACCAGTGTTGGCATATCCAGATTTTTCAAAGGAATTTCTCTTAACTACCGACGCAAGCAATGAAGCTTTGGGCGCGGTCCTTTCTCAAGGTAACGTAGGCGAGGATAGGCCAATAGCTTTCGCAAGCCGAGCGCTAAGCGACACAGAGCAAAGATATTCAACGATAGAAAAGGAATTCTTAGCAATAGTATGGGCTACAAAAAATTTCAGAGCATACCTCTTAGGCAGACATTTTAAAATTTTCATGATTTTTTTAAAATCACCAGCCATTAAAGGGAATAGCCAATTTAAAGGATCAAATTCAAAGGATCCTAAATGTCAAGCGAACAAAAGTTCGAGATTAACAAAAATGCCCATGGTGCTAACAGATACACCAATGCGGCCGTTTGACAAAGTTTATATGGACATAGTAGGTATTCTACCAGAAACTGTGTCTGGCAATAAGTACATCTTAAGGTTTCAAGATGACTTTTCGAAATTTATGGCATGTACAGCTATCCCAGACGCGGAAGCAAGTACTGTCGCCAGAGCCTTTTATGACGAAGTAATTACGCGTTACGGAATTCCGAAGATTCTAATTACCGATAACGGAACTAATTTTATTTCGAAATTGTTCTCGGACGCATGCAAGTTGTTAGGCATTAAAAAATTGCATATAACGCCATATCATCCGCAAGCTAAAGGCTCACTAGAAAGAAGCCACAGACCATTAGCGGAATATTTGCGGAGTTTTGCTAAAGAAGATGGGTCAAATTGGGACCAATGGTTAACTGCAGCGATGCACGTTCACAACCACACACCCCACATTACGACAAAGCAAACACCGTTTCGCACTTTATTCGGGTTCGACATAGAAATGCCGACCAATTTAAAAAGAAAGTGTAGTCCGGAACCCAAATAAGGTTCTAAGATTCCAAATTCAGAGAGCTCACGAAATAGTGAGGAAAAACCAGGAAATGGCTAAACAAGTAGCCAAAAATCATTATGATAATAAGTTAAATTCAGTAGAATTTAAAGTAGGAGATAAGGTATTAATTAAGAATCAGACTAGGAAAAATAAGTTTTCACCAATATGGATAGGACCATATGAGGTAGCAAAGATTAAAACTCCAATTACGACAGTTTTAAAAATTAAGGGAAGGGAAAAACGTTTCCATAATAACTTACTTAAGTTATATAATAGCAACTAAATAGGAAAATAGGACTAACTAGACAAATACATAGGAACCCATCAGAATAACTTAAACTAATAAAATAGAGTTAGAAGAACATTAAGTTACTCAGAATGGTCACCTTATTAGGAGTAGGATACAAAAAATTAGTATAGAATAGGATTGATAGCATATATTATAGGATAGTATGAAATTAACAATTTTAAGTTTATTACTAATAATTTTAACAATCATCAAATTTCATAATGAAAAATTCAACAAAGAAATAAAAAAGAAATCAGAATAGCGTTTCAATAAGCAACAACTTGTTTATTTAAGCGTGAAAATATAAGAAAAGAAAGCTCAAGAGAATTTAAGAATTTTTCTTTATTTTTGGATTGAACTTTTTAGTTTGTATTCATTTTAATTGATAGTAAACGGTATATGAAAAGTAGCTGTTCCGTTAAATACACAGCCATATCTGTTGCATTTGCAATTATTTTAGAAATAAATGCACATGAAATCTATGCATAAAGCCTTAGTTTATGCATAAACACATTTTCAAAATTATATCTGCACCAAAATGCAGACATAGGAATAAAAGATAAATAAATATAAGACAGAAAATAATTGCCTCAAATCTTGTGAAGTATTCTTCTAATCCTAAATAATAATAATGAATAATTATAATTATAATAATACATAAATCAATTCTTCTTAAACCTATAATTATTACAAAATATGTAATGTAATGTACGGTCCTATAAAACGTAGTTCATTTAGGTTCCATGTAAAATAATAACGACATCGCGTTAATAACAAACAAAACAAAAGTTAAGAATGTAGCGATTAATGCAAGCATCTGCAAAAATGCAGAAACAAGTTGAACAACTGAACACGAGCAGAATGCAGTGTCAGTTTTAAAACAGCTAATGAGAAAAAAAAGAGAGAAAGAAAACGAAAGACACCAAAGGTGATTAACTTTAAAACAACCAAAATAAAAGGAAAAGAATAAAAGACACAAATAATAAAACATTGTTATAAACATATACAATATTTACACATATATAAAAGTAATTTAAAAGGTAATTTAATTGTAATTTAGAAACAAAATATGTTAAAAAGAATATATGTTAAAAATATGTTAGAAGTTAATTTAAAAACAATTTAATTTAGAAACAAAATATGTACAGTTAAAAACGAAATTAATGAAAATAAAAAGGAAATAAGAAAATTAAAAGGGAAAGACATATAATTATAATAAAAATAGAAAAAGAAATAGATATAAGACCCTACATGTTAAAGTAGAAAGGGAATACACTAAAATACTTGGAAAGAGAAAAAAAAAGTTTTGTTTTATCATACTTTTCAAAAATAATAATCATAGTCAATAGCCTAATAAATTATATTCAACTAGAATAACGTCGATATATGTTAAGACTTAAAACTCGTATTGAATGGAATACATTACTAGAAATTATGTAATAAAATTTGATAAAGATAAAATATTTCTAATTAAAATTAAAATAATATACGACACAGAATGATTTAAATCGTCCTAATTGTAGACAAATTTTAAATAGCATAAAACTATATTGGAAAAAGAAATATATGTGTATAAAATTAAATAGTTAAACAAAATAACATATATACAAGAAGAATCCAACAGCAGAGAATCTGACCTGAGTGCCGATGTACACCCACCACGACAGCAAAAGTGCAACAACACAACACTTGACACCAGGGCGACGAATAGGACGCAGCCAACTCGAAGGGGGAAGGGTAGCATAAAAGGGGGCTAACAGCATCAATAGTTGAAACGGAAAACTACTGCATGATAGTAGGTGGTGCATACAAAGTACCGCGAAGAAAGTTAGCAATTCATCGGCGGATACAAATCAGTTGTCGCTCAGCAGTGAAATGATAATCAATCATGACCGCTTGAAGCCAACAATTTAAGACGACATCAGTTGATGCATCATAGAGTGGCGGCGACGGTGACGAACGTAAAGCAGTCAAGGGTCTACCAGCCCAATCTACTGCGGCCTATTCATCTTACAAAAGCAGAAGCCATAGAAGTATGAAGTGGGAAATACATAAATTAGCAGCGATGTAAGAAATGCGACGCAACTTGCTTGCGTACTCTACAAGAAAAAATCCGGGCGAGAATCGCACCTTCGACCCCATGCGACGAACAACAACCTGTGATGAACAATTGACACAGGAAATTAACAGCGACTGTTCAACCGCAGCAACTATAATACAGTTATCCAGCAGCAGCATTTCCCACAGCAAATCGTGAAAGAAGACATTAATACAGCGGGGTGTACGTCAACGGCAACATCAACAGTAACGTCAACGGCAACATCAACAGTAACATCAACAGTAACATCACCAGTAAAATCAACAGTAACATCAACAGTTACATCAACAGTAACATCAACAGCTATATCAACTTCAAGATCCACACCAACATCAAATCATCATCAGCCTACTCACAGATGACACCGAAGGAGTGCAGTTACCGCTTGTATGAGACTTGCTATACCATCGTATTATTGTATTATTATTGCAATTGGTTTTATTGTAATTAATTATTATTATTGTAATTATTGTAATTGTTACTACTAATTAATTATATTGTTGTATTAACTAATCTCACCTCAACCAATTGACATAACACATAAGATATTCATAAGAGAGAAAAGGAAAAACACAACCATACATAAGTAGACAATAAGCAAAATCAACCTAAACACACGACCACCCCCAATTCAACCAACAATAAATGTACAAGAAAAATTTAATATCGTTTTGCACGATACTAAATTTTTCTTCCCCCAGGGTGGAGGGATGTTGTATGTCGCGATCGCAATTTCCACTTCCGTTTGACAAGAACTTTCAAGGCCAGTATTATTGTTTTTATAATACTACTCCTCCAGTGAGTCAAGGCCAAGTTCACATTAATGCAACCACAGCACTTTGCTTGGTAAGCCCGAAGCTTTAGTTTAATTTGTTTTAGTCTAGCTTTGGTTTAATGAACTTCGAAAGCTAAGGTAGCAACCAGAACACTTCGCATGGAATGGATTGTGGAAGTTGGCATTTAGTAGCGAGCTTCCAAACCCTAGAATCCATAGCGCTTGGCGATTGTAGTGGATTGTGGAAGCTAGCTTTCATTAGCAGCTTCCAAACCATTAAATTGCTTGGTTTGAAATAACCAACGATCAGAATCCACACGCGGAAGATTTAAATTGAGAACGATTTTCTTCCGCGTATTGATTCTGCGAATATTACAATTTTAATATTGCGAAATAATGGAAATTACGAAACACGGCATACTGACCCACTTCAGTTCGGTCGACGTCTGTGTCGACAGAGCTAACGTGGAATCTAGAAAAGATTCCAACAGCAGTCTTGTAAATATATCCAAACGAAGAAGTCGTTGATAGTCGCGTTAAAGTCGCGTAGTGCTAGTTTTAATAATAAGTGTAATAAACAATAAGTGTACATAATTAATAACAAGTATAAATAAAAAGTAGTGTTAAAGTAAATCTTAAGATAAGATAAAGTACAACATATTGAAACAAACATAAAAGTCAATAATAAAGACGTAACAGATCGAAACTAAGTGCAGTTTAATTGAAGTCAAGGAGAGATAGTAGAAGACCACCCGTAAGGAAATACAACACGCCCATGTGTGGTGCATTTGGGGGATTAAAATTCCAGCTAATGCAGGAATCAGCAAAAAAAGCAGGTACCTGTTCCTCAGCCATACACCTCTCATACATGTTGCGTAGCTCCTTCTCGGCACCTACGAAATTGGTGCCGTTGTCCGAAAATATGGATTTGCAGTAAACACGGCAGTTTATAAAACGTTTGAAGCAGTTGAGAAATGAAGCTGATGTCAAATCTCCTACGAACTCTAAATGCATGGCGCCAATGCTCATACAAATAAAGGAAAAGATGTACCCTCGCGTGGACTTGCACCCCGTCCGTGAGCGAATTTGAATGGATAGGGTCCCGCGAAGTCTACTGCACTGCTTAAGACACTGCGTGCATAATTGGTGCGGCTTGCCGACAAATTCCCCATGGATTGAAGTCCATGAGTACGGTTTAGTCTGGTGCACTTCACACACTTATGAAACACACTGCGTATCAAACTTCGTGCTGCTACGATTCAAAAGCGGCGTTGTAAAATAGCTAACATCATTTGCGGTCCAGCATGTAATGTGTACACATGTATCGACTCAACTCTAAGTCTTGAGATAGGGGACTCCTTCGGCAATACTCCTTCGACTCCTTCGGCATATTTCAATCGTCCCCCCACGCGCAGAATTTATCTTTCATCGAGAAATGCCTGCAAGCGCAAAAGACTGCTGCGAAGCGGTATAGGCTTTGACTTGCTGTAACAAAATTATTCATTAAAATAATAATACTTTTGCGTATACCTGATTAAAGCTAATTCTGCATTAGCAATCTCATCACAAGTCAACGGCCCAGTAATTCTGAGACTAGCAGACTGTGAGCTGTATCTAGCATTTGCTATAAATAGTAATGCAACTGCGATTCTTTTCAATTTTGCGTATGATGAGTAATTTGTGATCAACTCCCAATGTTCTTCTGTGCCCGTGACGTGAGCAGCGATCTTGTTCGATTGCGCTTCCAAATCAGTTGTATGCTGTGCTGTAGGTGCATGCTTCCAAAACTGATTTGAATCTCATAGGAACTCTGGTCCGTCCCACCACAGTCGGTGTTCGAGCAGCTCGGCCGGAGTTACGCCTCTTGTAGCACAAGAGATAGGATTGTAGATAGGACACAATTTACCAGTTTCACGGCTAGGTGCGCAGCACATGGTTCTACCCGGGGGAGCGATATCACCTTGAGCGGCGAGACTTTAGTTTTGGCAGAAACTAAGGACACAATCGTGGCCCCACTAGTTCGGGTCGTAACCGCATACAACACCGCAGCGTAGGCGCGTTCAGGCGCATCAGCAAAAATGTGAAGCTCCGTATTGGCGTCGTCTATACTGGTGCCAAGACAGCGGTTAAGTTTCAACTTTGATAGTACTTGCAACCCTTCCCGATGTAGATCCCATTCATTAGATCAGTAGGCAGGCACTGGATCATCCCAATTGACCTTCGTTTGCCAAAGGTCTTGAAACCAAATTTTTGATTTAATAGTACAAGAAGCGAGTAACCCCAGTGGATCAAAAATTGTGCTTGTATCTGAGAGAAATGCTCTTTTAGTTAGGACGACGGCAGCTCAGCGGTTATTTGTGAACAGTTTGACGCCCATTGCCTTAACTCGAAACCACCACTGTCCAACACACTGGAGATATCATTTCGCAACAGCTGCAATTCTGTACGCGTTGAAGAGCCGGTGAGTAAGCCATCCATATAAAAGTCCCGAAGAATTGTGCATGCAACTTTTTTGTGGACTTTGTGCAACTTTCTTTCGCGGTCTGCTGTAATGCCTATATATATGCCATATGTAACACGTAAAAGTCGGTAATCTTGAATAGGCAGTGACGCGTCTGGGCGCCAAACTATGCGCTGCAGATCAACATGTTTTGGAGAAACGTGGACTTGGCATTACATCTTCGCCACATCCGCGCTCAACGCATAGCGGTGAGTTCTAAATCGAACTATCGTGGAAAAAAGATCGCCTTGCAGCTGAGGACCGATCCTCAGCGTCGTTTAGCGAGTAACCAGTAGACGTTTTAGCAGAGGCGTTGAAGACCACCCTTAACTTAGTGGTAACGCTGGATTCCTTTTGCACCGCATGATGCGGCATATAAAAACAACCTTTCGGCATATCGGATACGAGCTCCATGTGGTTCATATCCAGTAACTCTTGCATAAAACCCTTATATCGATGCCGCAATCTATGTCGGTTGCAAATCGTTTCTCCATTCGCAGTAAACTACGCACCGCGCCATTGCGAGATTCTCCAAGACGTATGTTGAGTTTTAAAGGAAGTTCGACAATAAACCGTTCTTCACGGGTACGGCGATGCGTTAAGCCGAAGGAATTCTCACAAAAATTTTCTTTTAGGCAAGTCTTCAAACTCCCAGAACTTGCTGAACGTGCTTATTAAGTTTGTGTCGCAAAGTAATGTTTCCACCTGCTTCGTCGAACGCTGCACCCCATTTATGCGCCCAAAAAGTGTCCACCCAAACACTGTAATTTGAGCCATGGGTGTCCCAGCAGCGCCCTTACAAACCTCTGGAATTATAAACTGTTCCATCGTATCCATCCCAATGAGAACATCCACGGTTCCGGGCTTCATATATTCTGGATTGGCAAGCGGTAGGATTTCAACATATGGCCATAGAGAAATAGAAACTGTCGTTGTTGGCAAGTCATTTGTAATTCGTTGTAATATTAGTGCGTTGATAGAAAAGCGCTGAACTGTTAAGGCTGGCGACAGTGTCAATAATGTTTCACCTTTTGTGCGCCCTCCACGTGTGGAACCGATTCCGGTGACAGCAACCGACGATTTTCTTAGTAGTTGTACACGTTGAGCGCAAGACTCAGTGACGAAAGAAGCTTGCGAGTCTGTATCAAACAATACACGTGCAGTTTGCCATCTGCCACAATGATCTTGGACTCGAGCCACGGCAGTAGCTAAGAGTCCATCATTAATAGCTAAGAGTAATCATTTTTCAAATGACCTCGAGATAAGCAATTTAAGCATGCTCGATTCGTTTTTAAAAACTCTATTCTAGCGTTAACTGATAAGCCTAAATATTCATCACAAGTATAAATTTTATGACTGCCTTTGCAATATAAGCAACAAACCTCAGTGCCATTTTTTGTGCCCACAGCGTGTAGTACATTTGCTGATTTTAGGGAAGCGGCTTTTAAATTGCACTTAGTTGGAGCTAGTTCGGAGTCAGAAGCTGTCAATAGCGCCGAAAGAGAACGAAATCTCACATCCAAAAATGTTTTCAGTTCCTCGAAATTTGCTGGGTCGTCGCCATCAAGTGTCAACTCCCACTGCTTTCTCGTCTCGAATGCCAACTTATTTACCACGACATGAACCAGCCAGTCGTCCCAAAACTCTAGGGGATGCCCTAATGCCTTTAACGCACTCACGTGTTGAAGGATTGGATCCAGAATCTCCTTAATAGAAACTGCAGAATCAAAATTGGCACGCTTTATTGACATTATTCCGCGGAGGTGGCTCTCTATGATAACTCGTATTACTTTGTAGCGTGACTTCAGCAAGCCCCAGGCCTCTGCATAATTTAAATCGCATATTTGAAGACAACTAATTATGGTTAGCGCCTCGCCGGTTAAGCAATTTCGAAGATAATGGAGCTTCTGGCTATTTCTTAGATTCGTGTTTCCATCAACTAGGGAGCGAAAGGCATCACAAAATGGGATCCATTCAGTTGGCTCACCTGAAAACTTGGGAAGTTTCATTTGCGGCAACCGTATCGAAGCAGACACTTGAGCAGGAGCGTTACCTGTTTGTGCAGGCTCACTTAAAACTTTTAATATTCGATTAAAATTCGCCTGTGCTGTTGTATAACACACTTCAGCGTCATCGCGATTCTTTTCCTGTTCTGCTAAGGCTTCCTCGCTGCCACATGCGATTTCTAATGCCTCTTGCGCTTGCTTAAATCTTTCCCACTGCTCATGTAATAACTGTAAATAGCTAGAACAGGTTTCCAAGTCTATTGAGAGCGAATCTTCTTTGCTTTTCGCCAAATATCTATCCATTGCACTGCGAGCAGAGTCACGTATTTTAATATTCTTTGCTGCCATTCTGAGAAAATGTTAGTGGGAGTAAATGAGTAACTTTTAACCAGGTACAGAAACTAATTAACCAACGAATACGGCAATTTTAAAGGGCAGTGCAATGTCACGATTAATCACTGAATTTAACTTGCTTGTAGATTGATTTTAAGTTCGATATTTATGATATTTTAAGAATCAATACTCGAACTAGTTATAGCGTTTTATTTATTTTACCGATTCGGCTTCGAAGGACCAAAATGATGTTGCGGATTGCGCTCTGTAAGCGTTTGCGGGTTTGAGTACTAAACGCGGTTTGACGTTGCTTGCGGAGGAAAAATAAAGAGTATAACACAAGAGTATAGAAATCATAACATTTTCTAAATGTCTCTGAATAAAAAAAAAGACAAAAATAATAAGCGATTAAAATATGTGTGTCTTTCTCCAACACAAAAAATCACACGCAAGTCAAATGCTTACCCTACAACAAAGAAAAGCAGTAAAATAAGAATACTATAAGAACATACTAGATTTAATTGCCTAAGCCGCACATTTCACTACTTCAATATCGACAGAATGCGTCCTTATTCCTTCCTAAAAATAAAAAACAAATAAAAATCAAGAGTAAATCGTCTATTACAACAACAACAAAATAAACCAAACTCCTACAACAACAACATAAGCAAAATTCATACAGAAAACTGCTCTGTAAGTATGTCGGTAGATTAGCTAACCATAAAATTAAACAACCCATATTAGTAATGACCTATGAGGATACAAACCAAAGTTCACATGAAATGTTCATTTAGTACTTATATAACAAGAAAAGATATTTTCAGCCGAAAGGTGATAAAATAAAACAAGATTAAATAAAAACAAGTATAGCATACCCAAGCATATTACTAATGCGAAAGCATAGACATTCTACATCTTCCCCCAAAATGAAAATTAAGAGTGCGTTTATACGAATATGTGTCATTGTATATATATAAAAATGAAATGCCACATGTATGTAACGCCATCACTTGAGAACGGCTGGACCGATTTTACTGATTGTTATTTTGTTGAGTTCGTAATTGTCAGGACAAGGTTTGTATGAAAGAAAATTTTGAGAAAATCCATCGGAAAAGTCGAAAATTTGTATTTTATACCCTTACACCTTAAGGTTGAGGGTATATTCACTTTGTCACGAAATGTGTAACGCATAGAAAGAGAGACGATAGGTATAGAAAAGTATATATATTCTTGATCAGCGTGACCTCCTGAGTCGATTGAGCCATGTCCGTCCGTCTGTCTGTCTGTCTGTTGAAATCACGATCACAGGAGAACCGGTAAAGATATCGTGATTTTGCAGGTATATTGTTTCTTGTGGTGTGCAGGTTGGTATTGAAAATGGGCAAAATCGGTTCACGACCACGCCTAATTTTTATTAAAAATTTGATATCAGCGTTCGTTTTTGAGTTATGACAACAAAATTTCATTCCTGAGTATAGAGTAGCATTATTATTATATGGGCGTGATCCGCCCACTTTTAGGTTACACAGGCAAAAGATGGTTATATTGTTAAATATATAAACTTCCTGAATAAAACTTTAGATAACACCTTGTTTTCCAAAAAAACATTTTTACATCAAAACTGGGTGCGGTCCGCCCACTTTTACACTATTTATACAGTATAGCAGTATGTAAACAAATTTATTACCCCGTAAATAAAGTTTCAATTTGAACACAATAATAAAACAAAATTTGTTTCGTAATGACTACTCCTACTATTTATACAGAGGCGTAGCTAGGTCTCATGGAGCCCGGGACGGTTAATAAACTTGCAGCCCAAAAAATGCCTAGAATTCAATAAGTCACTACTTGATTTCCACAACTGCCGCCCCCGACATTGTGCCGCCCAGAGTGAACCACCACCCCCGCCCACCCTAGCTTCACCACTTTTTTCAAAACTTTTAGGTGTAGGGTATCTAAGATTCGGCCAGGCCGAATATAGCTTTCTTACTAGGTAATTTGTATGAAACTAAAACTCCAGTGAAAAAATATTAGAAAAAAACAGTTTACATCAGTTGTTTGCTGTCATATCAAACATTAGAAAAATAAAAATGAAAAAAAAAATATGAGATTAAAAAATGACAATTTTTTATATGATATACAATAATTATAGTAATCTATCTTTCTTGCATACATAGTATATTGAGAAAAGTTGATAATAATTATTATCAGTGATCAGTGTGTGATAATGTTGTGTTTTTTTTTTACTGTGGTCATATAAGTTCGTGATAATTTAATATTTTGTTTTTTGGTTTGCGACTTGCCACCAGTTAGACGTTCGACATACGCGTAACTCAGCTCGCGCAAGTAACCGTCGTGTGAATGAGAAAGGTGAAGAACGCAGACTCTCTGAAAATCGTGTAAGAATTTCGTAAGGGCGATTTATATGTGTACACCTCGCGTCGCTGGATGATAGGGTGAAAATTATGAAGAGCAAATATGGGGCCAAAAGGAAACTTAACACCTCGTTATTTGATGGCAACAGCAATGGCAGTATCTTTATTAATTATAGCTTTACTAAATTCTACCGCGCTTTATTTTTTGAAGCGAGAAAATTCAAAGAAGCAAATCATTATAAGTATCTATGGTTCAGAAATTCTAGGATTTTATTGAAAAAAGGGGAAAATGGTGAGGTTGTCGAAATAAGATCATTTGAAGATCTCCGTGCGATTGTTGTTTAAAACTTCTCGGTAGTTTAATTTACTATTAATCGTTTTCCAAATAATTCGGATCTTAGTTGCGACAACCCCACCATATCTACCACATTGTTGTGCCCTGATGAGATTTCCATTCTAATATTTATGATGTAAATTCTTTTCTTATCGTACATCAGAATATTCGTAGCTTGCGGCAAAATTTCGATTTATTAGTCTGTAATCTGGAATCTTTTAAGCATTTACCAGACATTATTTTTGTGTCGGAGATTTGGATATTTTCCTTTGAGGTGGATGATTACTATATTCCAGGCTATAACTTTTATGCTGATGCTAATGATTCTTATTCCTCGGGAGGCGTGGGAGTTTTTATCAAATCAAATTATGATTGTACGGCTAACTACTTCAACTTTTCTAGTGCGGATGTCATTGAAATTTCATGCTGCTTGCATAATGAGTTATTCAAATTTGTCTGCCTGTATCGTTTGCACTCCCAACCCTGTAATCTGTTTCTGGATGAATTTGCTGACTTCTTAAGTAGGGAGCGCTCGAAAAATCTTGTTGTTTTAGGAGATTTCAACCTGGATATTTTATCTTCTTCTCCTATATCTGACAAATATTGTTTAATTTTAGCTGAGAATGGCTTATCCTCCTTTATTGGTGCACCGACCAGACCTATATCCAATACCTGTCTTGATCATGTATTTGGACGGTTTACTAACTTGTCACTTGATCATTGTTTGGGCTTAAATTTGAATTTGCAAATCACTGATCATTGTATGACAGGCCTATTACTAAACAGCCTTGGTAAAACAAATAATGTTCCTTCTGTTTCACTGCCGGTTTTGTGTCTTAAAACTAAAATTAATTATGAAATATTGAATAATAGACTGAGGATGGAAAGTTGGGCTGATGTTTATGACAACATAAATGTTTCCTCAGCATTTAAAATATTTATAGATATTTTGAGGACCCATGTTAACCAGTCTAGCATTTCTACTGTCAAAAGTAGATCGGATACAAAATTAAAACCGTGGATAAATAGACCATTACTTAAAAAAATTAAATTAAAGCACAAACTACTGAAGAAATGTTATAAACACCCACTAAATAATAGATTAAAAACCAAATATGTTAAACTCTGTACGGAAATTAATAGGGAAGTTCGAATTCTTAGGGATAATTACTTCCATAGGCAATTGTTGCTAGCACAGGGCAACATTAGGGAAGAATGGAAAGTAGTTAACAACATACTTAACCCTTCTGTTACCTTAAGGTCATTTCGTGACCTTTTTTGCACTATATAACTAATATCTCCAAAACAAAAAAAAATTTTCAATTTCCTTTTATGATATCCATTAAGTTATAAATACACTTCAAAAAACCGCAAAAAGAAGTTCTTAACATTTTCAGTAAGGTGGCAACTTCAACACTTACGTATACACACCTTAAGGTCAGCTGATGACCATAGAAGATTCGCGCCTTTTTTTGTGTAATATCAAAGAGCATCTTAATTACAAAAAAATATTTCAAAATGCAAAATGAACATAATACAGTAAGTATTTGATATTTTTGATAAATTTTAATTTTCAAATCGATTTTTGTGGTTTTATGAAAGCGGTCTCTGCGTCTCACCGACACCCAGATTCAGCAGATCATTGAAGAAGGTGAAGATTATGATGAGTTTTCTGACAGCGGAGATGAAGATTAAGTAGTAGAGGAACACGACCATGAAAATTCAGACGAGATTATTGATAGCAACAACGAAAACGAGATGGACGGAGCTCTTGAAATAAATACAGTTCCAAGTCCAACTTATTTGTCTAAAGGTAAAGATATTGTGTGGTCAACAGAACCAACAAGCTCCTCTCAATCCAGAACCAGGACAGAAAATATAATACGTAGCCGGTCTGGAATAACATCTTATGCTTCTCATCGAATTTCTAACATCAAAGATTCATTCGATTTGTATTTTACAATGCAAATGAAAAAAATAATCATCGATTTCACTAACATCGAGGGAGTCAAAAAAATTGGCGATAGCTTCAAACATTTAGACGAAACAGAACTGAATGCATATCTAGGAGTCGTAATTTTATCAGGTACTTAAATTTCATACATACATATATGCACTTTGTGATATATATGTACAAATGAAATGTTGTAGGAGTATATCGTTCCCATGGAGAGAGTGTCCGCAGTCTTTGGGATGAAGTTCATGGTCGACCAATATTTCGTGCTGTAATGTCGCTTCGAAGATTTTTGGAAATAAATCGTGTTTTGAGGTTTGATAACAGAGACAATCGCAGACTAGGGTCAATGATAAGCTTGCTCCGATTCGCGACTTGTACGACAAATGGGTTTCTAACCTACAAATATTATATGTCCCTTACGAAAATATAACAGTTGATGAGAGGCTCATTCCATTTAGAGGTAGATGCCCATTCTTAGTATACATGCCAAGTAAGCCCAGCAAATACGGAATGAAGGCATGGGTAGCTGCAGATATGCGAACAAAATTTTGAAATTAATTTTCAAATTTATTTAGGAAAAGAATGCACAACTGCCCCACAGGAGCGAAATCAAGGTCAAAGAGTCGTGATTGACCTGGTAGGAGAGTATAATGGGCGAAATATTACAACGGATAATTTTTTTACCACGAGAGACCTTGCATTAGCATTGTTGAGAAAAAATATAACTTTGGAACTGTCAGAAGTAATAAGCGTTTCCTTCCAGTTTGTGGCACTAAGAAAGAATTACGACGTTTGCCTGCGCTATCGAGTCGGTTTTTTTTCAACGATCAAATTACCATTGTTCAATATGTTCCAAAAAAATATAAGATGGTTACAGTTTTGAGCTCGTTGCATCACGACAGTAATGTTCTAAGAAACCATCCAAAGCAGTTACCTGAAATTATCGACTTTTAAAACTCTACAAAATCTGGAGTTGATACAATTGATCAGCTAGTAGAAACTTACACGTGCAAGAGGCATACTAGTTGTTGGCCGGTGGCGCTATTTGCAAACATAATAGACATTTCTGCACTCAATGGCTACGTACTGTGGACAGAAACAATGCCGAACTGGAATGCCTCAAAAACATTCAAAAGAAGAATATACCTTGAACAGCTTCGGTGTGATCTTGTTCAAGAATTAATTCGACAAAGAGAACGAATGCCTAGAACTCAATCATCTGTAGACATTGTCCGGTCAATACGGGCAGAAGCCGAACAGCCCACTACATCTACAGGTGCTGTACAAAAGAAGAGAAAAGCCAGCCAACGAGCCACATGTGCCGTTTGCCCATCTTCAATTTGCCGCAAAACATACGAGCACTGCACTGTTTGTCAGAAACCAGTATGCCCACAACATCGTACCACGATTACAACATCGACAGGTTATTGTCACGAACATACAGAATAAATATTTAATTTATTTAAAATAACTATTTTTTGTTTGTGTTATTAACTACTTTAAAATAACTAAGTCATGAATTAAAATTTTATGTTAATTTAAATATATTGAACAACAGGCCATTTCGTAAACTTAGCATAACATGTGTGAGTTTTTCTTCAGGTAACAGAGGGGTTAATAGAAAGAGAAAAAGTGACGACGGTTCTATCATATTAAAGCAGTCCAACTCAATTATATCTGATACTCTAGAAATTGCTGAAGAGTTTAATGCCTTTTTTTGTTCTATTGGTAATGAGTTCTGTACTGACAACACTTGCGCTAATTGTCTTAACTATGCTGATGTTGAGCACCTGGAAGATGTGAGCAATAATCTAAGTTTTTTCATTCGTCCTATTACTAGTTTTGAACTGTTTAATATTATTGCCTCTTTAAAAAATTCGAACTCCCATGGCATTGACGGTATTTCAAACAACATACTCAAAAGAGTACCTTTTAACATAGTAGACATATTAGCACACTTGTTTAATACTAGTATTTTCACTGGTACTTTTCCTAGCATGCTGAAATGCGCCATAGTCATTCCCCTTTTTAAAAAGGGTAACAAAACAGATAAAAATAATTACAGACCTATTTCCTTGTTGTCATCTATTTCTAAAGTATTTGAAATAGCAATTAAGAGTAGAGTTTTGGAATTCCTTCACAACTCAAAATTTTTCAGTATGATGCAATTTGGATTTCGAGTAGGACTGTCAACTGAAGATGCCCTTCTTAATTTCTGTTCTACCATATACAGTGGTATTGACGCCAATAAGAGTTGTGCCGGTCTTTTTGTAGACATAACCAAAGCATTTGATATGGTCGATCATAGTATCCTCCTTAGCAAATTGCACAAAGCTGGTTTTCGTGGGTTTATCCTCGATTGGTTTGAATCTTATTTAAAGAACAGATATCAAAGAGTAAAAGTTAGGAATACTTTAAGTAGCTCACGTACTCTTAATTTAGGTGTACCACAGGGCTCTGTTATGGGTCCTATTTTATTTCTAATCTACTTAAATTCTATTTTCGCTCTATCTTATAAGGGATCACTGACTGCCTTTGCGGATGATTTAGGTTTTGCGTATTGTGCGAACAGTCCTTTAAACTTATTTACTGATCTAAATCATGATTTACATCTAATAAGAATTTGGTTTGCGAAACACAAACTCCTTGTTAGTAAGAAAACCAAATTGATGTTTTTCAGTTTGTGTAAGCATCAGCCCCCTGATATTGATATTATTTTCCATTCGCCAAAATGCGCTAGACACAAGTTATTCAGTAGGGCATGTACTGTACATAGCCAATTGCCTTATAACGAAAAATTGTTTTGTGATCCGGCCGGTTTTATAATAGATGTGGTGGAGCACTTTAAATATCTTGGTGTAACAATTGATCAAAACTTAAACTGGTCTGAGCATATCTCACAATTAAAACAATATTTTCTCTCTGCGATTCGGTACTTTTTTAGTTTACGAAAGTACTGTTCTATTAGTTTGCTTAAAACAATCTACTATGGCTTATTTCATTCCAAGTTACAGTATGGGATTAGTTGTTGGGGCGGATCCTATCGTAATCAACTACAAAAACTTGCTGTCTTACAAAAGTGTGTGATTAGGAAAATCTTCAATGCGAGCACTCTATAGAGTTTTTTCGACTTCTACATGTTCTTCCCCTTAGACATTTATACTGTTATAAAGTTTTGGAAATTTTTTTCAACAGAAGTGGTTACTTGGTTAGCCATATTCCTGTTGTAGGTCAGAATCATTGCTTTGGTAATAACAACGCTTAACGTTGTTATCACCACATACCTTTCGGCCCAGTAGTTAACAATGTTTAACTTGTGGTAACACATACTTCTAGGCTGCACTTTAATTGTGAAGCTCGAAAGTACAAGTGAATCACACACCACTGTGGCCCAGATAAAAGCCGAACTTGATCGCATTCCGATAAGTGGAACAGCGCGCGAACTTGATCGCATTCCAAAATATGCAATGAGCGTCAAATTGCAAAAACGACGCGGAAATGATTCTGGCCAACAACGAATCTCAGAAGAGATATAAACCCATCTTTCGAATTGTAAAAAAGCAGTTGTTATTAAGTTACACAAGAACCAAGAAGAGTAGAAGGAACATAGCAAGCGCAAATCGCAGCGATAATAGTATATTGAGTGTCCCTGGATAATTACTGGAGTTAAATAAAAGTAAGAACCATAATCCAAGTCTTTATTTTCAGCACCTGTCGAAAGACGGCAGTATTGCCCGACAGGTTAAAGGACCACAAAGGCGGCACCTTGGTGCCCGTGGTAACTAGGCGAGGGGATCCACTACGGCAGGTTGCCGGATCCCAATGGTAAGACCACAAAGTCGGCAGATCCTTGCCCGTGGCAAAACCGTCCATGATCCTTCGTGTCGAAGGATATACGACAACAACCCTTAGTATTAGAAGAAATGTCAGTGATCCTTCTCGAGGAAGGATCTACGACATTTAAGTTTGTTCTGGTATCCTATTGGAGGATACTAGATACAACATTTTGGCGCAGCCGGTTTCACGATCCAAAGATCGTTCCTTTATTGTTAAAGTGAAGTTTAAAATAAATTAAAAATAAATAACAATGTTTTTTAAAATAGCATAAACACAAAAAAAAAATCACCAACCAATATAGATGTCATCGAAATCAGTATTACCCCTCGAAGAAGCGCTTAAGGACAAACAAGCGGGGCCGAGACCAATAACTCTAGAAGAGTACTGGAAGAGGCAGAAGTCAACACGTGAGGAGCCAAAGAAAGAAATGACTGTTAACCCACACCCATCAAAGAGTCGCGGCGGAAGAAAAGTAAAACAACGGAGGGAAGTCGCCAACCTGCACCGGCTAGCAACAATAGCCACAACTAAAGAGGAAAAGAATGAATTCCTGAGGCAGATCCGCCAAATTTATAAAACCAACGACAAGAAACAACGTGGGAAGAACAGCGACAAACACTAAATAAAATTGTTGTAAAATTATATAAATTAAAATTTAATACATATAAAATAAATTTATAGAGAATTTTTGGTTAAGAATTAGAATTTAAATTGAAAAATTTTGAAAGACTGTTGGCAATTCATGTATAAATAAGGTCATTTTTGTTAAAGAGAAAAAATTTTATAAACTTGATGGGCAAATCAAGAAGAAATTTGAGCTTGTTAGGCACAACCGCCTGTAGAAAACACATTTGAAATAAGGTCTATGTTTAAGTTTTGGAAAAGAATAAATAAATGGATACAACAAACAAATCCGTTAGTATTTTTTTTTAATAACACAGTAATTAATAACAACCAGGCTAACAGCGATAACTGCAAGCCAATAAATAAAATAGATTCTGCATAATTGCAAGAAATTCATTGCAACAAGAAGTGGGTCACGAACTTGAGCTTGAACTTCAATCAAGGCCAGAAGCGACAAAATTACTAGCGAGCGGCAGCTGGTAGCAAAAGCGCTAACAGAGCAGAAACGCAAATACAAACAATAAAAACAAAAAGTACGTCAGGCACCAGGCGAGCACAATTGAGCCACAAGCTCGAATTACAAAAAAAAAATATATAGAATAATAATATATGTACGAGTATAAGCGTACGAATGTTTACAACTTGTTCAGCCAAAAGGGTGTCAATGAGTCGTACTAAAGCTGAATAAGCAAAAGTTAATTGCTTGAAGAAAAGCAATTAAGATCTTAATTGATTATAAAATATACTAATTAAATACTTAGAACGATGAGTATAAGATAATTAATGGCCGAATCGCTGCAGGAACAAGCTTACATAGAATTAGATAGAGCACATAAAGAACTGGAACGCCATTTGGGGGAATTTATATCTAGGACTTGGGCAACTTTGAAAGAGACAGTAGGCAACAAGGAAAGCTTAGATAAAGTCTAGAGTAGGGGACCTAAGAAAATTGTCAAGTGTAGAATCAGCAGACGCGATAGTAGAGGAATTGCTTAAATTCCTAAAACAGAGAATAGACAATAAGACGGAAGACGTGAATAAATGGGAATCAGAATTTAACGCATTGAAGAATAAGTACGATCAATGCTTACTAGATAAAGAGTTTCAGAAAGATTTACTTACCAACATAGAGAGAGAGAACGAAAAACTAAGAAAATTACTGAACAACAAGGGACTAACCGAAGAAACGTTAAACAGAACATTAGAAAAGGGATTTGCACAGAAATCAAGAGAAGACTGTAGTTCTTTAGAAGAGGCAAATAAACGAATACAAGAGCTAAAGGAGCAGAATAGACTTCTAAGTCAGGAAATGTCGCTAGATCACAATCAGACACTTTTTCATAAGGAACCAGCTCAGTCCGCAGTTAGTCCGAGGGACGGCAACGCAAGGTCATTACAACAAATTAAAACAACAAAAGAACAAACCAAAATGGGGATAGGAGAGATAGCAAAAATTACAAATAGGCTGGTACCTCTATTTTCTGGAACACATTCGCCAGACTTACGCGGCGAAGTTTATAAATTCATACACGGGTGCGAATTAGCCGCAAGAGATGTGGGTACAGACAGCATTCAGGACTACATAGACTGCATTAAGCAGAGATTACATGGGGATGCCTATGATTTAGTGAGGTCACAGCGCTTCAATAGCCTCGATGAATTCTACCTCACGATAAAAAGAGCATATTTACCAACGGTATCCTTAGACTCAGTGATAATAGGTATACAAAGCTGTAGCCAGCTACTCAACGAGGATATACGACAGTTTGCAAGACGCCTAACCACTCTACGAACACAGGCACAAGAGATAGTTCGAACAAAATATAATGGAAACGGAGATATGGCACTTTTGAGTATGGTAGAAGGAGCAGTAGAGAAATCATTTAAAACAGGGTTAAAGAACGCCGCATTGAGAATTTATATGCTCAATGTTACGAAGAAAAGCATGGAACAAATGGTGGAACTAGCAATCGATGCACTAGAAAGCATACAAAACAGTAGCCTCCTCCACTCAGACCCCTTAAACATAAACATGAATTCATCACTTCTTGCCACCATGCCGATTACGCAACAAGAACAAATTCAACACGGAAGTCAGGGCAGAGCTTCAGTGGGAAATAACGTCAGGCAACCAAATAGGAAACAAAATACTCCACAAGGAGCGGCAGATAGAATAATTTGCTCATTTTGTAACAAGCGAGGTCATACCAGGGAGGATTGTTTAACTCGCAAGAACTCGCCGTATTGTCAAAAGTGTTTAAAATACGGACACGAGGCAAACTGGAGGTGTGACCAAAAGGGAGGCCAGAAAAATGTGGCAAGAAACACATATCAAGGGCCCAATTATCAAACTCAAGGAGTTCAGCAATTGAATCCACCCCAGCAAAAGTGGCAGTCAAACCAAGTCCAACGAAACTGGCAGCCAAACCAACCACAGCAGAATTGGCCTCAGAACCAATTCCAGCAGACCGGGAATCAGAAAGGGTCAATAAACCCCAACCCAAATACACTTAACGGGTTACAGAGGAATCCGACAAACAGGGCAAACCAAACGTTATGTCATTGGTGTAATAGACCAGGGCATATGATAAAGAATTGCGAGGCAAAAAGGAATTGGGAATCATTGCAAAATAATAGTCCGGGAAACTACCAAGGGCCCAGAACAGGCCAATAATCTGGCAACCCAAGAATATTAGGAACTTAAGGCCAAACGAAGGAGTAACAGTAATTCATACATCCGAACCGATTGTGGATACGTTACCAACTTTAACAAATAAAGTGGTAACCGTAAGTCCGACATCGGAAGCGATTGTTGAAACGTTACCAACTTCAAGCGACTTAAACATTAATATCAAGTTGAAAGGGACTGATAAGAATAAGAAAAACAACGTAACAGAGAGGAATCATACGTTTGGAGAAACTGTTGATTTAGAGATGCCATTTATGTTGAAAGTGAAAACCCAGGATTTAAATCAGAAGATACCGTGCTCAATGAAGAAGTTAGCAAATAAAAATATAAATCTAGAAACAGGAGTATCTAACTGCACTCAAACCCAGCTAAATGACGTGTTCATCGAATTACCTTGCGAAGAGGCTATAAATGGAAAACTCACTTTACTGGTAGATACAGGAGCAGATACAAGCCTGATAAAGGAATGTGCAATAAAAGATAGCACGATAATAGATAAGTCGAATAGGAAAGACTTAAGCGGAGCATTTGGAGGTTGTGTGACTACAGATGGATCAACTACTATATGTCATAATGAGGTACAGTCCTTACGTTTAACGCTACACGTTGTGTCACTTAAGCAAGGAGTACCAGCAGACGGCATATTAGGAAGAGATAATTTGTGGAACAACTCCATTATAAACACAATGGAAAAGATTTTAACACTCTTCAATGAAAGAAAAGAGGTTATTTTGGAATTACCGATAAAAACTATCCAGCAGATAGAAGAGGAAAGCGAGCAACATTACATACCAGTTGATGCAAGAACGATTACGATAGTACCATTGAACCTTCGTACAAAATTTAAGAATGTTGTAATTCATAAGGAAGAAATAGATCCAGGAATCTACATAGGAGACACACTAGTAAATGTAAAAGATAACACAGTTTATGCTCCCATATTAAATACGACAGAATATGATTACGAAATAAATAGCGAATTTAAACCAAAATTCACAAATCTAGACGAGTACAAAATACAAAGTACTGTAAAGTCAATAAATAGCATAGGCAAAATAAATGCCAAAGGAAGAATAAATAAATTGCTCCATGAAATTGAGTTAGATAAAGATTTGAATATGGAAGAAAAGAATTCAATAGAAGGAATAGTAAAATCTTTTCATGACAAACGTATTGAAACACGAAATTCCAACAGGCGCAGATCAACCGCCAATAAATAGAAAACAATATAGATTACCACAGATACATAGGGAAGAAATAAACAAACAAATAAACAAACTTTTAGATGATGGCATAATCGAACATAGCACATCACCGTGGAACTCACCGTTACTTCTAGTGCCCAAGAAGAGTGGCAAGGACGGGGAGAAAAAATGGAGACTAGTGATAGATTACAGAAAACTAAATGAAGCCACGATTAAACAAGTTTTTCCCATTCCTCGTATTGACGAAATTTTAGAGCAATTAGGCCATAGCAGATATTTTACAACGCTAGATTTGGCAAGCGGATATCACCAAGTTTTAGTCGATGACAGGGACAAGGAAAAAACAGCATTTAGCACGGGACTAGGGCACTTCGAATTCAATCGAATGCCATTTGGGCTAACAGGTGCCCCAGCAACATTTCAGAGGATAATGAATCATATCCTAACAGGTCTACAAGGAATAGACTGTTTTGTTTATTTAGATGACATAGTTATCTACGGTAGGAATTTGAAACAACACGAACAAAGGTTATGTTCAGTATTACAGAAATTACGTGAACATAATCTAAAACTTAATACAGGAAAATGCAGATTTCTAAGAAGAGAAATTGTTTATTTAGGACATAAATGCACAGATCAGGGCGCACTCCCTGACCCCAGCAAAGTGGAGTGCGTTAAGAGCATTCCGCCGCCTAAAAATAGGAAGGAAGTACAGGCATATTTAGGACTAGTAAACTATTACAGAAAATTCATTCCAGGTACAGCAAAGATAGCTCTTCCTATTAATAAACTACTAAGGAAAGACGCTAGGTTCAATTGGACGCAAGAATGCCAGACAGCGTTCGAAGCATTGAAGAAGGCAATAATAACACCACCTGTTTTGGCATATCCGGATTTCGAAAAAGAATTCATACTAACGACTGATGCAAGTAACGAAGCGTTAGGCGCAGTACTTTCTCAGGGTAAAATAGGCGAAGATAAGCCAATAGCTTTCGCTAGCAGAGCCTTGAATGACGCCGAAAAACGTTACTCAACTATAGAAAAAGAGTTCTTAGCCATTGTGTGGGCAACAAAAAACTTCAGAGCGTATCTGTTAGGAAGACCATTCAAAATAGTGACAGACCATCAACCATTAAAAGGAATAGCAAACATAAAGGAATAAACGTCAAGACTGGCAAGGTTCAGGCATAAATTATCAGAATACGACTTCGAAATCCTATATAAGCCAGGAAAGAAGAACTTAAACGCAGACGCGTTGAGCAGAATTCCTCAAAATCGGAATACAGTAACAGCGGTCCAGACCCGCTCTAAAACAAAAGAAAGGAAGACCCAAGGGAGTAGTGATAAAACAAGCACAACTCAGACGCCTGTAGAACCTGACACGCCGGGCATAACACAAAATGAAAACACAATTCCATTAGAAGACCCAAAACAAATAGAGACAGTTATAAGGGACTTTCACAATTCACCACTGGGAGGACACCAGGGTGCAGTGAAAACTTATTTAAGAATTAGGCAACAATATAGATGGCCAGGAATGCAAAAACAAATCAAGGATTATGTAAAAAACTGTACTAAGTGCCAAGCTAACAAAAGCTCAAAATTGACAAAAATGCCCATGGTGCTGACAGATACACCAATGAGGCCATTTGACAAAGTTTATATGGACATAGTAGGTGTTCTACCTGAAACTGTGTCGGGTAACAAATATATTTTAACGTTTCAAGATGACTTCTCGAAATTTATGGCATGTACAGCTATCCCAGACGCGGAAGCAAGTACTGTTGCCAGAGCGTTTTATGACGAAGTAATTACGCGTTACGGAATTCCTAGAATTCTAATTACAGACAACGGAACTAATTTCATTTCGAAATTGTTCTCAGATACATGCAAATTATTAGGCATAAAAAAATTACACATAACACCATACCATCCGCAAGCTAATGGCTCATTAGAGAGAAGCCACAGACCATTAGCGGAATATTTACGTAGTTTTGCTAAAGAAGACGGGTCGAATTGGGATCAGTGGTTAACTGCAGCTATGCATTTTCATAACCACACACCCCACATTACGACGAAGCAAACGCCATTCCGTACTTTATTTGGATTCGATACAGAAATGCCGACTAACTTAAAACGAAATTGTAGTCCGGTATATAATGCCGAAGATCCAAATAAAGTATTGAAATTTCAAATACAAAGAGCTCACGAAATCGTGAGAAAGAATCAGGATTTAGCAAAAGCGATAGCGAAAAGGCAATACGATAATAAATTAAATTTAGTAGAATTTAAGGTAGGAGATAATGTATTAATTAAGAACCAAACTAGGAAAAATAAGTTTTCTCCCATATGGATAGGGCCATATAAAGTAGTAGAAATTAAAAGTCCAATTACTACAGTTTTAAATATTAAGGGAAGGGAAAAACCTTTTCACAATAACTTACTTAAGTTATATAATAGCAATTAAGCATGAAATAGGATTAACTAGACAATTAGGTAGGAATACATTAGAATCACTTAAAATAAGGAAATAGATTTAGGAGAAAATTAAGTTAACCATAATAGGCACTTTATTAGGAGTAGAATAAAATCACAAGTATTAGCGAAATATAAAATTTTTATTTAGGACAGGAAATTAAGAAAAATTCAACAAGAAAATAAAAAGAAAATCAGAATAGCGTTTAAATAAGCAACAACTTGTTTATCTAAGCGTAAAAATATAAGAAAAGAAAACTCATGATAAAGTAAACTCGTTGTTAATATTTGAATAATTTTTTTTTAATTGAACTTTTTAGTTTGTACTAATTTTGATTAATAGTAAACGGTTATTGTAAAGTAGCTGTTCCGTTTTAAGAACACAGCCAATTTGCATTTGCAATTATTATATTAATAAATGCACATGTAAACATATGCCTGAAGAAGTAGTTCATGCATATTACATACACACCTACACTATATACATATACGCACCTATATCGTTAGACAATAAGAGAGCTACATAAGATCATGAAATTTAGAGACAAGATAAGAGACATGCAATAGAAGACATTACACTTATCAAAAGTAATGAAAATTAATATAATAAGAAACAAAATATATATACAGTAAATAAGTAAATTAAATTAACTAAATGCAAAATAAGCGATTAACGCAAGCACTGCAACAAAGCAGGTGTAGAAGTAGAACAACACAACGCGAGCACAATGCAGCGTCAGTTACAACAACAAAAAAACAATAAGGAATAACTTCGAAATATCCGAAACAAAAACAAAAATATATTAAAGAAATAAGAGAGGGAAAAAAATATTTTTTTTTAACACAGGTTACATGTTAAAACACGTGTTACTACACTACATGTCATTCTTATGCATAGAACTAAGAAACTAGTAATAAAAACTAAGAATAAAACTAGTAATGAAAAGAAATAAGAAAATTAAAAGGAAAGAAAGAATATAATTATAATAAAAATAGAAAAAGAAATAGATATAAAAACCTACATATTAAAGTAGAAAGGGAATACACTAAAATACTTGTAAAGAGGAAAAAAGTTTTTTTTACTTTTCAAAAATAATAATCATAGTCAATAGCCTAATAAATTACATTCAAATAAAATATCGTCGATATTTGCATTAAGAATTAAATAAATTTCTAATTAAAATATTTCTAATTAAAATTAAAATAATATACGTCTCAAAAAAATGATTTAAATCTTACTAATTGTAGACAAATTGTAAATAGCATAAAACTAGATTGGAAAAAGAAATATATGTATATAAAATTAAATAGTTAAACATAATAACGTATATACAAGAAGAATCCAGCATGCAGAGAATATGTCCGGAGTGCCGATGTACACCCACCACAAAAGCAAAAGTGCAACCAAACACCACAACATGTTAACAACAGGGCGACGAAGAGCGCCCAGCCAACTCGAAGGGGGAAGGGTAGCTGGAACAGCTGGTCAGCGTAGCGACACCAACCATCACAAACCAGGATAAAATTGTTGCAACAACCAAACAGATCAATGCAGCAGAAGTAAGAAAGCAAAACACGAAGTTACCTTCAAAGAAATCTAAAAGCAGCAGTCAGAAACTGACGAGATGACTTATAGTCAGCAGCCTTGGAAGTTACGTCACGCGTATGCGACACCAAAATCACGACGTAATAGCAGCAAGTAGACGAACCACTAATACAGTCATGGGTTCGACAGTTAGACTTACGGCGACATTTAGAACTTACGGGGTAGGCACGCTATACAGCATTACCTCAAGCGGCAGCGATTCAAAACGCACCATCACAAGAAAAGATGTTGAAGATTGATGATGTTTGTTTAAAACAACGAACCCGGCGAAATCTCAACCATCCGCTACAGTTCGAGCGAACTTCAATTGATCCCAATTGTGGGGCAACCGACACTATTACCAACGAACAACCGAAGAGTATCAGCAGAACAACGGGAACTAAGGTCGGAAGTTAACAGCGGCCGTTCCGAGTATAGTCCCTACAACACGGCAGCAACCACGTCAGCTACCCAGCAGCAGCATCCCCACAACAAATCGAGAAAGAAGACTTTAATACAGCGGGGTGTACGTCAACGGCAACATCAACAGTAAAATCAACAGTAACATCAACAGTAAAATCAACAGTTACATCAACAGTAACATCAACAGCTATACCAACTTCAAAATCAACACCAACATCAAATCAGCATCAGCCTACACACAGACGACACCGAAGAAGTGCAGTTACCATTTGTATTATTATTTTAATTGTTTTATTGTAATTATTGTTATAAGTAGTTGTATTATAATTATTGTAATTATTACTAATAATTAATCATTATTAACATGTCACATAAGATATTCACAGAAACACAAACATACATAAGCATACACTAAGTAAAGCCATAATAAGCATACGCCACCCATATAAATGTACAAGAAAAATTTAATATCGTTTTGCGATACTAAATTTTTCTTCCCCGAGGGTGGAGGGATGTTGTAGGTCAGAATCATTGCTTTGGTAATAACAACGCTTAACGTTGTTATCACCACATACCTTTCGGCCCAGTAGTTAACAATGTTTAACTTGTGGTAACACATACTTCTAGGCTGCACTTTAATTGTGAAGCTCGAAAGTACAAGTGAATCACACACCACTGTGGCCCAGATAAAAGCCGAACTTGATCGCATTCCGATAAGTGGAACAGCGCGCGAACTTGATCGCATTCCAAAATATGCAATGAGCGTCAAATTGCAAAAACGACGCGGAAATGATTCTGGCCAACAACGAATCTCAGAAGAGATATAAACCCATCTTTCGAATTGTAAAAAAGCAGTTGTTATTAAGTTACACAAGAACCAAGAAGAGTAGAAGGAACATAGCAAGCGCAAATCGCAGCGATAATAGTATATTGAGTGTCCCTGGATAATTACTGGAGTTAAATAAAAGTAAGAACCATAATCCAAGTCTTTATTTTCAGCACCTGTCGAAAGACGGCAGTATTGCCCGACAGGTTAAAGGACCACAAAGGCGGCACCTTGGTGCCCGTGGTAACTAGGCGAGGGGATCCACTACGGCAGGTTGCCGGATCCCAATGGTAAGACCACAAAGTCGGCAGATCCTTGCCCGTGGCAAAACCGTCCGTGATCCTTCGTGTCGAAGGATATACGACAACGATAAGTTTTTTTTTATTTTTAACTAAATCTCTCCTTCGACTTTATTTACGTTTTGTTTTCGTTGCTTAAATTCCTTTCATCTGCCTTTCTGCTGCTCACTCCGGAATTTTTAATATTATTTTTAAGCTTGATGTGACATTAACACTATACTATACTATACAAAGGGAATACTGAATAAATGAATGAAATGAAATATAAAATCTGCTTGCCTGACTGAATATGTACATTCAAACTTCTTACATATTCTGCACGTTTTATTTTATTTTCAGCAGTATTCATATTGGCAACCGCATGGTGTACACTCTTCATCGTAAATACTCTGCCATTTAAATAATTTGAGATAGTTGTCACACATACTTGTTTCTGGAACTGCTGCTGAGTCCTAACGGAAATCTAATTTAAAGTAATTGTTGAGTTTTCTTCAACTCATTTAACTATAACGTCGATTTGGTCTTCTTCTAACGCTCTCTGCTTATGTCCACGTCTTGGAAGTGTATTAGTAATCCCTGAGTTTATCCAGGAGAATGCGGTCTTATAGGTTACTCCTATTCCTTGTGCTAAGGTTACCCAGTCATCCCCTCGATTCGCAGCCTCAATCAATCTGCTTCGATCAAGGGGCGAATATTTTTTATACTTGGCACGTTCAACAACTGCAGTATCTGTTTGAAAAGGGAAATACGGGTTATGTTTAAAATTCTGTAAAGGCCAAATGGATAAGGATGTGCTTACCATCAATCGATTCTCTGCATACTGGACACAGTCCAGCAACAACCACCGAATTAGAGCACTTTTCGTGAAGCAAATGCCGGCAGGGTAGAATACGTAGAACCACGCCTTTCTTCATATTAACATGGCAAATAACACAATTATCTTGGACTTGCATTTTAAAAATACTTAGGTTTTCTTTCCTTCGCTTTTTTAAATGAAATTATTTTTATTAATAAAAGCGAAAGTAAAGAAAATTTTTTCGTAGACTAAGCAATTTTCCCTTAAAATATACAGTTGAAATATATGGTCAAAAATGAAGACAAATGTTAAATTCATAATGGTCTTCCTCTGTGCAGTGGTCCAGGCGTAGTTGAGCAAAGACTTCAATATTTGGAGGATGCTATAGATAGAGCTAAGGAGACGGTAACACAGGGTGATTGTGGAAGGGTGGTGCAGCATGCACTTACCTTCAATACGAGTGTACTCGGCTTGGAAGATATGATTGTTGGAACTTGAAGATATTTTCTTGGATTTATAATTATTATTTACATTTACATATACTAATCTTAATATATGTATATACTACATAATAAATAAATAATGAAGGTGTAGTTACTTTTGGATTAAATGAGATGTGGCGTGCACGTGTGCGTGTGTGTGTTCGCTGCCGAGCGATCATACATACCACACACGTCCGAGCATTAAACTCTAATTAGGTGGAGTCGTCTGGATATCGGATCCTTAACGACGCGACACTTTGTTGCACTCCAGTCCAAAGTAAGTTTGCGCATCTTGGCTGGTCGAACGATCGACGAGCCAAAGCAAACAAACACTCGCTATTTACTATTTATTGCTGTAAACGATACAGCAATGCTGAGTGTGCACTTTGACGTCGCCACTGTTTACATTCCGCCGGCTAGACGGATTAGCTACCCGCTGCCGTCGTCGAGTGAACATGCGATCGTCGTGGACGTTCGCCGGTGTCGTGTTCGGTGCTGCTCCCCTTGCTGCCGACGCTGGCAGAAGGCGGAGTAAGTATAAATATGACATCGCGGCCGCGTCGAGGACAAAGTAACGGACAATATGTATCGCTACACAATTGTCGCGTTGATTATCGTAGCCCTCTGCTATGGTGGCATACCCTTTGGGATATGCTGCCATGGCCTTAGAATCAGAAGTTCTTGATCGCTCAAGACTAACACGTCACGGTCTCTCCCGCGAATCAATCAGTGCAGCTGTAGATTGTATTTAAAATAACTATAAAAAACACTTGTAAATAAAGGCTTGCCGAGCAAGCGCGAAACCCATAGACCAAGTGTTTTAATTATTAGGGAAAACGACCCCTAAAGAGATATCTTATTATTTGGCTCAAATCTGTAAACTTACAAAATATTTCTTATCGTCAGATAGCCATTTTTCATTCTCAATAAAATACTTTTTACGTATTTTTCTGAACTGCAAATGGAATTTTCTGAAGCTCAAATTAAATTTTCTGAAGTGTAAATGGAATTTTCTGAAGCGCAAATGGAATTTTCTGAAGTACAAATTAAATTTTCTGAAATACAAATTAAATTTTCTGAAGTGCAAATGGAATTTTCTAAAGTATAAATGAAATTTTCTGAAGTGCAAATGGAAATTCTGAAATAGAAATGGAATTTTCTGAAGCGCAAATGGAGATTCTGAAGTATAAATGGAATTTTCTGAAGTGCAAATGGAGATTCTGAAATATAAATGGAATTTTCTGAAATCTAAATGGAAATTTCCGAAGTACATGTGAAAAAGGTGTAGTGTTTCCTTGCGTCTTAATGATTTTGACAGATCTCTTAACTATTTGCAGAAACGGATTGTGGATGTCGAATTGCGACAAAAACCTTTTGAGGATTTTAATGTTAATGATTCTAATATTAAAGAAGTAAGAGTGCTATTCGGGTAGGCCAAATCTTATTAACCCTACACCTAAAAGTTTTGAAAAATTATCTTATTATTAATTATATTAATTAACTATTAAAATTTATTTATTAAAATTTTTAATTTATTTAGATTTCTCATTGCGGAACAGTAGCGTGAAGTACAAACTGAAACTAGAGGAAGTATGTGGTTATCCCTTTCGCTCCACGGGCTCACAATTGTGAGCTTCAGAAATATTCTCTGGAAATATGCATGTATAATCATGTCTGCTTAAAAATTTACTACGTGTAAGTGAATTCAACACATTTTCATTTGTCGTCATACACAACACGTTGACGCTGTTACTGTGTGTGTTATTCATATCTTAAAAGTGGTGTGCGCGCTCGATACGGCGATATGTCTCAGGAGCAATAGGGTTATAAGGAAAGCTACCTTATTTATTTCAAATTAAATTTAAATTTAAATTACATAGGTAGAAATACAGTTCAACCCTTGTCTTATTTTGGAAATCAAGAATTGACTTATTGAATTCTAAGCATTTTTGGGGCCGCAAGTTGATTAACCGTCCCTGACTCAATGAGTCCTAGCTGCGCCATTGTATAAACAGTAGGCGTAATCGTTACCTGTTTTCAAAGCAAAATAACTAACTTAGTTGTTTTATTATTGTGTTCAAATGTAAACTTTATTTACGTGGTATTAATTAAACTTTTTTTCATGAGCTATACTGTATATGCAGTGTGGGCAAGCAAGTGGGCGTACCGCGCCCAGTTTTGCTGTAATAATGTTTCATTAGAAAATAAGTTGTTATGTAAAGTTTGATTCAGGAAGTTTACATGTTAAACAATACAACCATTTAAGACCCTCTTTTGCCTGTGTAACCTTAAAGTGGCCGGATCACGCCCATATTTGGCATATTAACGGATAATGCTACTCTATTCCCAGAAATGAATGATTTTTTGTCATAACTAAAAAACAACGGCTAATATCACATTTTTACTAAAAATAAATAATTTACTAAAAATAGGCGTGGTTGTAGACCGATTTTGCCATTTTCAATACCAACCTGCACACCCTAAGAAAGAATATTTCTGCAAAATTTCATCACCGGTTCTCCTGTGATCGTGATTTCTACAGACAGGCATACAGACGGACGGACATGGCTAAATCGACTCAGGAGGTGACGCTGATCAGGAACATATATATTTTTCTGTACCTATCGTCTCTATTTCTATGCGTTACACATTTCGTGACAAAGTGAATATACCCTTAACCTTAAGGTGTAGGGTATAAAAAGAGTTGGATAGTTTGCGATATCGATTTGACTTTTTTGAGCGACGTAAGATTGCTGCGGATGCTGTACTTACGGGTGTTCCGCGGCTTGAGGATGAAAACAGAGCCAGATTCTGAAGTGACTTCTTCCACTTCTGTCTGCTTATGTCTACTTCTGTCTGCGTTCGTCTTAAAATCAGCTGTTTTTCGTCTTTTGGGATTCTAAGAGACGAGTCTAAGAGACGTGTTTGCAAAGGACTTACGTCGTTTTGCTGATTTTGCCGTAAAAAATGTGTATTGCAAGAGACGATAGCAGACAATCGCATACGTCAAATCGGACGGTAGATAGAAAGCTGTCGTCAGGTATTTTTTCATTCATTTTTTATGTATGCAGCATGCAGGTAGCGAAAACAATGAAATTCTTTAGAAATTTTGAAATTGTAATTACAATTTTAAAAAATGAACGCCGGCGTCGCGAAATTATTTGGTGAAATCAGCTATAATTTGTATATTTGTTGTATAGTACAAAATATAGTAAAATAGTAAAAAATGGAGCAGGTTCCCCAGAAAAAAAGCCATAACAAAAGATAAATTTATTATATATTGTGTATATATTGTTTACTGGTTTCATTATATTACTATATTTTACAATGTAGCCTTAAATTGACGAATTCGACGCAATTAATAGACGAAATGGAAAAAACAAATTTTTTCTTTATCAAATATATAATATAGGAAAAGAAATATATAGAAAATTAAAAGAAATGTGATCCACTTCCTAGTTTTAAGTGCATTTAGTATTTTGCTTTCATGCCTTTATTTATGTATATTTATAACAAAATAATTTCGAAACATTAAAATTAATAAATTGCCTAGCACAAAAGCATTAATTTTTCCATTTCGCTTTTATTAATTAATTAATAACACTTAACACTTTGAGTTGCACTTGTAATAAAGAAAATAAAAATGGAAGTAACAACTCGTTTTCACAGCAAAGCATAAGAGCTAGCATTTTTTTGACGTTGCGACAGTGTTGGAAAAGAAAGGATAAAAAAGGAAGATAATATCTTTGCTTGAACCTGAGTGAAATAAAATATAATAACTGGTGTAATTATGTTTTCAAATTCTTGTTTTCATTATTCTTTAGTTCAGCTTTGTTCAAAACACAGATTTTTGCACAAAAAAAAAACAATTTTATGAAGTGATAAAAAGTTTGAAGTTAACATAATTTCAACTTTCTTATTTCACCATAGTTATAATATACAGAAATGCGTTTACCAATACTAAAAGTTTGACAACTTCGTACTGAAAGACGTAACATGTTATTACAGGCATGAGTGCGACGTAAAGCCAAGACAAGACGATGCGCACGGCTCTCAGAATGCCGTGACTACGACGCCGTGACTTGAGACGTCAGTGGCAGAGCCAGTCACCGTGAGTTTTCAGAATCTGGCTGTAAATGAAATTTTCGATAAAATAGGCCACACTGTTGGTTGTCGACCTTCGGTGCTTACTTCAATTTTTCGTCCCCGGAGCAAAACCAAAAATGTTGATATGAATTTAATTATTAAATTCAGTGCTGTGCCTATGAGGAACGAATTACTACAGTGGGCGAATTCTGCAGAAGGGAGCAGCGACAAGTTTGTTTAATGGATGTTGGCATGGAATCTAATAGTAAAATATACTTAAATGAAAGTTTAACAACCATTGGCCGTCAAATTCTGCAGAGTGCTGTAAAATTAAAGCATTGTGGAAACCTGTATGCAGTCTCGACAAGCTATGGATTTGTGGCTATTAAAACTAAGAAAGACAGTAGTTTGAATATGGCACGTAAGTTAGTCCTCCAGTCTACAGCACAGGTAGCCAGGATGTAATGATTATAATTGAATGTTTTTTTCCATTTGAATTGTGCTCGATATTTTTTAATAAATTTATTACATTTATGTTCTCGGTATCTAAATTCATTATATAATTTTGGAAATATATTTTCCTATGATAAGCTACTGTTCTTAAAACTTTAAACTTTTGTTAAATCTTTTATTTATTTCTAATTTGGTTGCGTCATGCAACCTTGCGTTGACAATGTAGTAAAACCAAGTGACAGAATACTACACGTGTCGTGCTGAAAACGATTCACTCGCTGGTATGTAGCTCACTCGTACCAACTTCGAAAATCGAGAAAGTGCCAGGGATGGCACATTCCATAATTTCGAACATTCCGCCCACATCGTTACAACAGGCGACGAAAGAATTACTTGGAGTTTGAACTGCCGCCGTCTTCAAGCGCCGCTTCAACAGGCAATATCGACAATTTGCTAACTGGGCGTTTCAGGATAGTAGATTTTGTTTTTAAAGTTGGGACTCTGACTACGCCATCGGAACCGGTGTGTATGTCCACTACGCGACCCATAGCCCATTGGTTTGGGGGGATTCGCTCATCGCGAATGAGAGCAAGTTGTCCAATTTCTACGTTACGAAGTTGCTGTCGCCATTTGGGTCTGGCAATAAGCCCTTGTAAGTATTCGTGTGACCACCTGCGCCAAAAATCATGATACATCTGCGAGAGCAGCTTCCATCTGTTGCGCGGTGTCTCCTTGCTGTCGATTGGCTGCGTATCCAGCACCTACGTGAGAGGTGGGCCGACCAAAAAATGACCGGGAGTTAAGGCCGAGACATCGTCAGGGTCATCGGTAAGAGCTGTCAGCGGTCTCGAATTTAGACAGGCTTCAATCTGCTTCAGAACTGTGTAGAACTCCTCAAACGTTAATGTTGTCGTCCCAACAACCCGTTTAAGATGGACTTTCATACTTTTCACCCCAGCTTCCCACAGCCCACCGAAGTTAGGTGCAGCTGGTGGTATGAAATGCCAGTTGATTCCACGGTGCGAAGAGTACGCGGTATGGAGTTGAGCCTTTAGGGCTTGGTGTTCCTCCTGTAACAACGCATCGGCACCTACGAAAGTTGTACCGCAATCACTATAGAGATCCGTACAGAGACCCCTGGTAGCGATGAATCGCTTTAATGCGGCGAGGAATGCGTCGGTGGTCATATCACTCACCAGCTCTAGATGACATGCCTTCGTGGCAAAGCAAACGAAGACGGCAACGTAGCCCTTATAAGCTCGATGACCTCTGCCTTTCGTTGTGCGTACATAAAATGGGCCCGCATAATCCACTCCAGTGTGTGTGAAAGGCAGCGAGACGTTGCATCGTTGACTTGGCAATTGGCCCATAAGTTGTATATGGGGTTGACATGTTTGGCGAAAACACTTCATACACTTCCGTATGATTCGCTTGACGACTGTGCGACCGTCGATTACCCAGAATCGCTGGCGAACGTGGTAAAGCGTGGCTTGCGTACCGGCATGAAGTAGTTGTTCGTGTGCCTGTTTAATAACAAGAAAAGTAAAATGATTGTTCTTAGGAAGTATCATAGGATACCGGGCATTCACTGATAAGTTTGAGTGTTTGAGCCGCCCACCAACACGCATTATACCCTCAGCATCGATCATAGGACACAATCGGACTAGTTTGCTTCTTCTGGAAACGGGTTGCTGGGCCTTGAGTTGTTTGAATTCCTGGCTAAATTCGGTCTGTTGCACTCGTTTCGTCCACGATTTTAACGCAGCATACCTTTCTGCCCAAACGCAATAGGGAGCAGTAACGTGATCCCGTCTACATTTGATAGAGATGAATCGTTGGCATCAAGCCGTGACCGCTAACAATTTATTGAGGTCAGAGAACTGGCAGATAATAGACGAGTCCGCTGGTTCCAGCTGGGAAGTCGAAACTTGGATCCTTTTCATTTCCGGTAAATTCAGTTGACTTCTTGGTTGGAGTGTGGGCCATTCAAATTCTGGACGCTGTAGCCAGTGGGGGCCCGACCACCATAACGGATGGGCAAGAAGCTTTTTCGTTGATATACCTCTCGAGACACAATCAGCAGGATTATCGATCGTACGTATGAACCTCCACTGATCACCAGATGTCATCTCAAGTATTTGCGTAGTTCGATTTGCGACGAAATCCTTCAACTGGCCAGGGTTTGATTGAATCCACCCAATGGTGGTGGTTGAATCTAACCACAGAAACGTGTTAACTAATAGAAGTTTAAGGATTTGTTGTATTTTTGTCACTAGTTTTGCAGCCAGCAGGGCCGCGCAGAGCTCTAGTCGCGGTATGGTCACCTTTTTGATGGGTGCAATCTTTTTTTTTGCGGCAAGTAAGGTTATGTTGACTTTCGACGCTGGCACAGACTTCAGGTACACCACGGCTGCGTAAGCGTGTGTTAATGCATCGGCAAATGCATGAAACTCGTACGAAGTGTTGTTGTTTGACGTATGGATCCGGACGCGGAACTTCAAGCTTGTTGATCTCGTTTAAATCGGTTCGAGAACTGAGCCATTGCTCTTGAATGCTTATAGGAAGTTCGTCATCCCAATTCACGCCGAGAATCCACAGTTGCTGAAACATTAGTTTGCCTCTTATCAATACTGGGGCTAAAAATCCCAGTGGGTCGAAAAGTTTTGCGACGTTAGACAGCAACTGTCGTTTTGTGAAACTCTGGTCAGAAACGCCTACATTTAGCTCATAGCCGAAGCTGTCTGAGGTGGTCCTCCATACGACGCCTAACGCTTTCGATTTATGTTCTTGCGGTAACTCACATGAAACTTCGGAATCCGTAGAATCGGTAGAAAGAATATCGGTTTGTACCGCAGGTGAGTTGGACACCCATTTCCGTAATGTGAACCCTCCAGCCTGTAACAATTGGTGTAATTCAATGCGCAGTTGATTCGCCTCAACCACTGTGTCAGCACCTGACAACACGTCATCAACATAGAATTCTGACAGAAGGATGTCGGCAGCCTTTGGATAGCGTTCCTTCTCATCTCGTGCAAGTGTTTGCAACACTTTGATCGCTAGGAATGGTGCACAATTAACGCCATAAGTTACGGTTAGCAATCTATAAGTCTCTGGTTCGTCTTGTTCCGAAACTCGCCACACGATGCGCTGCAAATCCACATCTTGCTGATTGACCAAGATCTGGCAGTACATCTTTTCGATGTCCGCGGTGAAGCCAATACGATATTTCCGCCAGTTGAATATAACGGCAGCAAGGTCACTTTGTAACTTTGGACCTGGGCATAAACAATCATTTAGCGAATTACCATACTCACTACGTTTCGATGCGTTAAACACTACCCTCAATTTAGTAGTGGCACTTGATTCCTTCCACACACTATGATGGGGCAAGTAATTGACACGCTGTTTAGTGTGGTTGAGACTGATTTCCATGTGTCCGAGTGCGTGATATTCTGTCATGAACGTATGGTATAGGTTGTGCAAAAGAGTGTTGCGATTTAAGCGACGTTCTACGTGTCTCAATGATGCTATTGCTGCATATCGCGTTGATGATAGTTGCCCAAGGCTCGATTCCGACTTGACTGGCAATCTAACCACGTACCGCCCATTGTCAGTACGTATAGTCGTTGTATCGAAAAACTCGATACAGAATCGTTCTTCCTGCGTTAGCTTGTGGTCCACGCTGACCTCTTCTAACTCCCAAAATCTTCGGAGTAGCTGATCCAGCTCGACCTGGACGTGGAAGCAGTTGATTAGGTCTTTACCTTGAAACCGATCGCGCGTGAGCCGACCACCGAAAATAACCCATCCCAAATGGGGTGTTTTGTGCAATGATGTGGCTTGTTGGATGCCGATGGACTTCAGTGAGTAAAATTGCTAGTCATTGCATAGTCAGCCGCGCTGAGTATGATGTCAACATTTCCAGAAGTGTTGAAATTCGGATCGGCTAAAGGAAGATGCTGAAATGGTTTGAAGTCTTCTGCTGGAGAATTCATCGCTGGGCTGGGACTTCCAACACGAGGCAATACCAAAGCGCTGCAATGCATGTAGAACTGTGAATGGAGAGAATGTAAAGTAAATCCTACCGCTCCAGTAGCGATGGTTAGTCGCTTTCCATCAGCACCACTCAATGGAATGTTGACTGAGGTTCTTGTCAGTTTTAGCTGAGCAACTGCGAACTTGCTGATGAAAGTAGCTTCGGATCCACTGTCTAGTAACGCACGCAATTGTAATGAATAACCAGTGCTGGAATGTATCTCAACTATTGCGGTGCCAAGGAGCATTGACGTTGTAGTGCCGAGACGGCTTCCCATGACATTTGTCTTGTGTACTGCTGCAAAGTTAGCTGCAAAGTCGAGACTGGTCCCTACTGGATTCACCGAAGTGGTACTGCTGTGCGTTGCAGTATCGAAATACTCATGTAAAACGGTATGATGAGGTGCTTTGCATTTCTGGCACCGTCGAGTGGATGGACACTCCTTGGGTTTATGTCCTGGTCGCAGACAATTTAAACAGAGGTTCGCCTTCACTGCTGTGTTTCGTTTTTGCTGTACGGTTTGGTTTCGGAAACAAGTACAAGATAGAATATAATGGTTCTTAGAACAGCAAGGGCACGAATCGATGGTGGTATGATACCCTTTTATCCCTAGCTTTCGAGTTGTCCCGTGGGAGGTCTCCTTTGTTGAACTTGGGCTTTTCGTGTCGCCGAAGTCGTGTACGATTTCAAGAGATTTAATGTAATTCCCTAGAAATTGGCGAAGGTTCTCAAAGGTGGGAAGTGTCGTGCTACCCGATATGGAAAGCTCCCAAGCTCTTACGGTAGCGGTATCGAGTTTGTGTACAACGGTGTATACCAGCCAATCATCCCATTGATCTACTGGACGATTAAGATGCTCTAATGCTCGGAGTGACGACGTAACACTGTCTACCAGCGCTCGCAACTCAGCAGCCGATTCCTTTCGCATTAGAGGCAGCTTAATCATTTCTGTTAAATGTGCATTGATAATTATGCGCTTATTGTCATATTTGCGCTCTAACAGCTCTCATGCAACACAAAAATTAGCATCGGTTGTTGTGATGTTATCCAATGCAGTTTTCGCACTGCCAATGAGACTGTCTTTCAAATATTGTAAACGCTCAGTATTGGAAATCGTCATGTTTTTGATGACGACGGAAATGAACAGATCCTTGAAAGAATACCAGTTTAAAAACGAGCCATCAAACTGCGGAATTTTCAGTCGCGGTAACGTTGGCGAAAGTGTAGAGTGCACCGCTGTCTGTCGTTCAAATGACATATTGGAACTATGAGCAGTTGAGTTGTCTGCAAGAGGAGTCATTACTTCAGCGCTCAAGTCTTCTAACTTCTTCTAACTCACCCAAGGTTTCTCCATAGATACGCTCCACTTCGTCGTATGTCATTACGGTTCCTTCTTCCTGGCGTTGTGCCAAATTCGAGTCGTGATCTCGATCCAGTTCTTCATAACGAGCGACGTATTACCTCCAATATTGTCGTAAAAGCGTCCCGCGAACAGTCAAAAAACCCTTTGTTTGTTTAGTTTTTCCCGTTTTTCGAGTGTTGGTTGCAAATTTAGTGATGAGTGCCTCACTCTGCGTTAGTGCACTAATTTTTGCCTCCATTTTGATTTGACAGAGTACCTGTCAGCCTGACACTTGGTCGTAAAAATAGCTCATTTGACTATAGATGTTCCAGTTGCCTTTAAACTGTTCCGCCCTAACCTATTCTCGCCCTGTCCGATTTAACCTCAATCGGAAAATCAGATTTGCAGACTTTCAGCAGGGCGCTCCGTCATCGGAATAGATCCTTGAGTTTGTTTCTTGAGCGCTATCCGCCGGAGTTGATCCGCGATTCGCTCGAAAGTTATGCTCGAGTAGATCCGTAATTTGTAACAGCAAGGTTCGCACGGACTTGTGTTGTGGAATTTCCGCAATCTGCGACAGCAAAGTTCGCACGGAATTATGTCGGAGAATTTCCTCAATATGCGACAGCAAGGTTCGCACGGAATTATCGAAAAATTTCCGCAATCGGCGACAGCAAGGTTCGCACGAATGTATGTCGGAGAATTTCCCCGCAAGGGATGCCAAAATGTTCTTAAAACTTTAAACTTTTGTTAAATCTTTTATTTATTTCTAATTTGGTTGCATCAAGCAACCTTGCGTTGACAATGTACTAAAACTAAGTGACAGAATAGTACACGTGTTGTGCTGAAAACGATTCACTCGCTGGTATGTAGCTCACTCGTACCAACTTCGAAAATCGAGAAAGTGCCAGGGATGGCACATTCCATAATTTCGAACAGCTACCATAATCTTGCTACTTAATTTACTAAATCTTTTCTTTTTATACTTTCATTCTAGCCTTAAGGCTTATCTATCTGAGAGTGATTTGTCGCTTGTTGCCTATTTCATTGTTAAATGCGTATGCTTCCTTGCACTGTGGTAGATAGTGACGTCTTTTATTAGGCGTGGTGACTCAGCCGCTGTCTCTGATGTCCGGTAATTCTAGCTCTGAGGACTCGGTATACCCTATGGTACGTGTATTTGGCAAGCAAGCCATTGCATTTTATTTTAGATGCGTGGTTCGTTATGAAAGAGTTTATTGACAGTTAAATTGAACACAGTCGGACTTGATGGTATAAATCCAGTTTTCTACCAAGGTTACTAGCTGGTAGCTGTTGCTACCAAGGTTACTACCAATTATCACGCACATTTACAATACCATTATTACCACTTCTTTTTTCCCTAATGTGTGGAAAACTGCTAAGCTTATACCCATTCCTAAATCAGATAATGATTTTATACCAATAACGATACTTACGCTTCTGTCTAAGGCCTTTGAAGGTATATTACGTGTTCAAATTTCGGAGTTTTGTAAGGAATACCGATTAATTTCTGAATTCCAATCTGGTTTAAGGGCTGGGCATAACTGCCTTGTGTGATGTTGTGGAGCAACTTGCATCGAAGTTGTCGAATATATTTGGGTTTTCTCCATCTGCTACGAACCTTATGAAGTCGTATCTGTCAAGTCGTAAGGTCTGTTATAAAGGGGCTATGTCACTACCGTTAACCTTCGCTCGTGGTGTTCCACAAGGTTCAGTCTTGGGTCCCTTGTTCTTCACCTTATATATCAACGACTTACCTGGTGTACTTCCTTTTTGTAAAGTTCACTTGTACGCTGACGGTGTACAATTAATTACTTCGTCCTCTATTGACTCTGTTCGATCGTGTATATATAATTTAAAGATGGTGTTGGATAAAGTTAACCTGTGGGTGCTTAAAAATGGCTGGTGTCTTAATCCTAGACTAAATGCTTGGTTATTCATAGAAGAGGTTTTGATTTGACCTGACCGCCTATTTTAAGTCTAAATGGAAGTTCCGTGGAATATGTTAAGAAGGCAAATAATTTGGGTGTACTCTTTAATAATGTGCTTTCGTGGAATGCCCATATAAATAGAATTATTGGGATCACTTATGAAAAACTGTACAAGATTCGACTTCTCCTTGCCAAAGTGTATTTGATGCCGTCGCTGTTGTATGGCTGTGAATTATTTGCGAACTGTGATTCATTATGTAAGCGTAAACTAAATACGATGTTTAACAGTATTGTGAGATACATCATTGGGTTGAAACGGGCAGATAGTGTATCTACGCAAAGCAGAATGGTATATGATGTCTCTTTCAATGACTTACTTGTGTACCGTGTTTTAATCTTTCTTCATAAGTGGCTTAAGTCTGGTGTGCCGTCATACTTGTACCGAAGGTTAACTTTTACCCAGTCTAACCGAAATTTTAATATTGTACCATTTCGGTATTCCTGTTTGGCCTCGGAGCGTCAATTTGTTATTTATTCTGTTCGGCTTTGGAACACCCTGCCTATTTATCTACAAAAAGTTACCAGCTCGCCGCAGTTCAGGAGGCTTATTTTGCAATACTTTTCTTCTGCTCTTCCACATTGCCACAGATAGTTATTTTCTATCCTTTCTTTCTCTTCCATGATTCATACAACTGTGTACTTTCTGACTTCCTATTTCTTACTTTTTAGCTTAGTATAATAAATATATTATGAAATATCAATTTGAATTTAAGCTAATTTAATTTAATTACATTAATAATGTTTTTGATATCATGTATACTGTATTCCTAGTCTTAGGGTATAATGAATTGGTAATAAATAAATACAAATACAAATACAATACTACTTCACAAGTTCGTCAAGGAGGCAACCCTGATTGGTTAGAGAACTCACCACAGAACAGCCACAACTGGTTTACGAGCGGAGAGCAACACAAACAAAGCAACGAAGAACAACAGGAACATGTTTACGAGCTAAGAGCAACACAAATAGAGCAACGAAGAACAACGGGAACACGTTTACGAACAATCTTTAAAAACCAAGAACAAGCAACGCAGAACATATAAATACGCAAAAAGCAGTACAGAAGGGATCAGTCAGCAAACATCGAGTACGCCACGTACATCAAGGCAAACACACGGATCAGTCACCAGTCAGTGAGCGTCGAGTACGCGACGCCTATCAAAGAAAACACACGGATCAGCTAGCCAGGGAACATAGTGAGATCGATGAGGCAGTGAACATAAGCCAGTGAATATAAGTAAAGCTGAAACAAACAATCAGTGCAACGACTAACAAAGACGTTAAGTAAAGTAACTAATTACTTAAACAATAAACAGTGAACCAATTAGCTGTTCTTGCACGGCGTATGCCCACCAGAAAAGTACGTAATACCAAGGAAATAACCACACTGAGTCAATTAGCTGTTCTTGACCGGTATATATCCACCAGCTAAATTGCAAAAATCATTGTCAGGAAAATGACGGCCCGATATTCGAACGGCAGTAGCTTGGATGAAGTTGTCAGTTTTTGTTTGGGAGTGACTGGGAAAGTTAACGAAATACGCTTTGAATAAATTCTCTATTAACTTTTTTGATCTCTTTAATAAATTATTTAATTATTTGAAATCCTTTTACAAGTCAGAAGTGGGTTATTAAACCTCAAAGCCTACTAGGAATTGTTATATAGATAACACGAAAAACGGGGATTGGGATTCTCTAGGTACAGACAACTATTTTTTGTTTGCTGTGGGTACCACGATATGTGGGGTAACGATATTAATCTTTCTCGAACACTTTTGGCAATGAACCTACGTACTTGTAACGAATTGCAACGATCATTAGAGAATTTAACAACCTTACCACGAAGTGCACCTGAGTCAAGATCAATGTCAGACGATCAAAGCCATGAAGCGTCATGCAACATCTAAGCGTTTGATTGGGTTTGCAGGAGGCGAACTGGAGGCAACACAGAATACAAGCAACCATCGCAATTGACAAACATACTATCGATGCAACGCTATAAAGGGTTTTCCAATAAGAGGTGTATTTTTGATATTCAAAGAAAACTGCCATTTTTTTGAGATAAATTATCGCATATTTATTTCGTAATAAATAGGAAGGTATGCCGTTAATAATGGAAAACAACATCAGACAAATGGCCACCACGACCACGCTTACAGGACCATATCCTTTTCAGGAAATTTTCCATAACCAAATCGCAGTGTGGCTGCCCTATGTCCTCGATAGCCTCACGAATTCCATCTTTGAGGTCTTGAATCGACGCTGGGTTGTTGGCGTAGACCTTCTCTCTCACGTGGCCCCAAAGGAAGAAGTCGCAAGGTGTTAAATCACAAGATCTCGGTGGCCAATTGTGATCACCTCTTCGAGAGATAACACGGTCAGGAAACTTTTCCCGTAAAAGATCAATGGTTTCGTTGCTTGTGTGGCACGTAGCGCCGTCTTGTTTAAAGTAAACGTTGTCCAGATCAATACCATCTAACTCCGGCCATAAAAAATCATTAATCATCTCTTGATAGCGCAATCGACAAGAAATGGACAAACCTGGGTTATCCTCAACGCTTTGGGCTACAGCAGCAATATTCTCAGTTGTTCTTGAGCGACGCGCACGGGTTTTATTCTTCACATCACTAAGTTGTCCCAACAGCTCGAATTTTTCCATCAATTTCTGTATTGCGGTCCGACAAGGTGCTTCACGACGACCAAAAAATGCTTTAGTTTTGCGAACTGTGACTGCAAAATTTTCACCATTTTTGTAGTGAATTTTAAAAATTTCAATGCGTTGTTGCAGAGTGTATCGTTCCATTTGGAGTAATGGCGTAGTTTCTACTTGTCAAATGTCAATAATAACAGCTTCAAAAGTGACAGCTACCGAAATAGCGGGCTATTCAAAATTACACCTCTTATTGGAAAACCAAACTTTATATAGTGCCTTATGGCACAGTTTCGCACCAAATGCTTCTTGGTCAAGATGTACTCTGCAGGAGCGTGTTTCGGATGGTGGTGTAGTCAGGGATGCTACAGCTGCACTCAATGAATAACAAAGGTTCAACGTGGGTGATGAACTTTCTAGAAACGAGCAACGACAAGTGCTACAGCTTATAACCGATTTTAAGACGAGCTTTGCAGAAGAGCCGCAAGAAATTTCGACAGTTGCTGAAAATATCTTAAAAGTACAAAGTCACACGAAGATTGGATAATGACAATGCAGATGCAAGATGTAAACTTTGCAAGAAATTCTTAAGGCGCTAAAAGAAGAGGAGGTTCCAAATGCTAAGCAGTTTAGACAAGAGTGTGGTTTGTACGCAGAACGTTTATGCCGTGAAATTGATGGTCAACGAAGGCTGGTGTTAACAACGAAAAGAAAGCCCTTCCAACTCTGCAGTGGAGTATAAATTCGCAAATTAATGCAACGACGAAATTCAGCCCAAATCAACTGATTTTTAATTACAACCCACGAGACGTCGCATCAACGCAGAACGAGAAGCAAAAATAGAAGCAGAGGTTTGATGAAAAACACCGCAGCAATATGCTGAAGGCGATTTAACTGTTGTTGACTATGTGCTAATTGCAACCGGAACTTCGCATAAGTTGGATCCCCACTACAAAGGTCCTTTTATGGTGACTAAGGTTCTTAGCAACGACAGATATGTTGTTGAGGATCCACCGGACGTTCCACGAACTTGGAAGCGTTACATAGCAGCTATGTCATCTGATCATATGAAGTCATGGTGTACTTTAGGTCCAGAGGAAATCGATGTCGGTGACGACGAATCGTCTCAGAGTGACGATGGGTCACGATGGGTCATGGAGAGGCCGAGTTGTCAGGAAAATGACTGCCCGATATTCGAACGGCAGTAGCTTAGATTGAGTTGTCAGTTTTGGTTTGGGAGTGACTGGGAAAGTTAACGAAATAAGCTTTGAATAAATTCTCTATTCATTTTTTTGATCTTTTTAATAAATTATTTAATTATTTGAAAACCTTTTACATCATATAAGTGAACTTCTTGCTGTTATTGTTTGGCGTATGCCCACCATTAAAGTATGTAATACCAAGGAAATAACCAAAGTGAACCAATTAGCTGTTCTTGCCCGGTGCATACCCACCAGCTAAACTGTATAAATCATACAAGTGAACCTCTTGCTGTTCTTGTTCGATGTATGCCCACCAGCAGAATTGCCTAAATAGCGGTGGCAGAGTGTAATATCAGATAGGGACCATCAAGCCCAAACTTCGCATTTCACTGCAACAGAGGTAGTATACCAGTTAATAATTGTAAACCAAATTGAGTAAATAAAATAAAATACAAGGGAATCCAAGTCTTGTAATTTGAACCCTGGAGGCCGCTGAGATTATCCCGGCCGAAAGTTCATTACAACCTCTTAAGACGTAAGTAGCATTGGATCTGTTAGATGGAGTTCTAAAATAATTTCAAAATGCTATAACTCATAAACCAGAGGGAACCGGTTGTCATTGTTACGGTTGTCCTGTGACACAGACCCCAAAAACAAAAACACGTTTGGTGTTACCAGGCCCATATCTCTTTAAGCCGGTTTTCAAATACTTTATTAACGCATTCTCCAACAATAGTATTTAATAATCAACCCATATTTGTTTTGGCTTAAATGCAAAAGTTGGCGAATTTTGCCGTGTACATTTATTTACTTCTATTTTTTTAATTTTTCACAGCCCACCACAAAAATACTTGGTGTCACGTCTCCTAATAATTTTACAATTATTAAAGATTAGCATTATTGCAAAATAAAAAATTTTAAAAACGATCAACTTTTGCATCTGCCGTTTTATTTTACTCCTCTGTATCTGCCGCCATCTGCTGAAAGTTAATGGGCTGCTATAGCAACAAAAGTTAGCAACGAACGTCGGAAACGAAAGCAACGATTATATGTATATTTATAAAGAGATTTCAACGCAAGCTATTCGTTGAAGACATAATGAGATCGTGCGCGGACAGAGGTGAAAGAGAAAATCGACGCTGGCTCCTGGCGCTGCTGCGAACAAAACAATGAGAATGAAAGAAAATCTGTTTTCTACCTTTGCGTATCCCTGGAACAAAAGTTCATGACGTAATTTTTGTAATTGAATCCAATGACTCTTTTTGGTTTGCCTGGTGCTGAGTGCTGTGTTTCCTTGCTTCGAATGCATGCCTCAATACAGTCTTGGGATGATTCAAAGGGAACGCAATTTACGAGTTGATTGTAGCGCTCCTATGCATAATTTATATACGGAAGGAGAAAATATTATCAGCATATCCGACGCGAAGAAACTGTGTTTTGTTCAAGTACATTTCTGGAGCAGACAGGGATCTGCCTTGAAACGCCCACCGTGTTGTTGTAGCATGTGAAGCAGATCCCAACATCAATAGCACATTCATCTTCTGCTCTCCCCTGGTTTTTGAGTTATGGCGCTTTGAAATTTGAATTTATTTACCTTTACATCTTAGCTTTCTAAATATATTTTCTTTATCGAAATCGGTGCAGTAGTTTAGGAGAAAACGCTCTTTGAAACGTAATTCCCTAATTCTTTTTTTGAAGTCTACCATTCTATCATTCGGTGAATTCTAAAGATCCGAAGAGTGGTGCCCATACAAATACAGTGGAGGGTCTATGGAGCCACGTGAAGGCATCTCTGCTACACAAGGAAAAACAAATTTTTTCTTGGGTACTTGGCGATATTCATATTTGTACGGAAGTGCAGAATAATATAATCGAAGAGTTGAATGTTTGATGTTGTTAGTATAGGCGAAATGTGTTATGAAAAATCGTGATACTTCATTAAAATTTTTTTTTTTTGTTGGTTGTTTCCTGCACAGCTGAGCAGGATGTTTTGGTGAATCCAGTGGATTATAACGCCATCCAAATTCTTGAGAGTATTATCGTTAATTTGCAATGAACTGGAAAGATTTATGTTAGAATGTTTGCTGACGTGATTAAGTTTGTAAGTGATTCAATTAGATTAGGGTCATTTGCACAAAGAAGTTGTTTGATGTCGTTGTAGTGTTTGAAGAAGGAATATTGATTTCTGAGCACATCGAATTTACTGCAGTTGAAAATGAGATGATTTGGGTCTTCTAATGCCGTGTTTACACGTGGGACACGTGTCTCCTGGGGACACCATTTGTTCTTTTTTTCACAGCAACTGTAAGTGTATGCAAGTGAACGTGTCCCCTGGGGAAATAAATGGCCCTCGAAATTTCTTGGGACACCAGAAAACAGAGTTGCGCTTTAAGGCCTGATTAGTCGTACTTAGCACTTAGCACTTATATTGCAATTGCCTTCGATTTGCAATCAGCAGCAAAATTTTAGTATTGTTAGACCGTGTATTGTAAGACATGGCTTGAGATGGCAACTCTGTAAAAAAAACACTTTTCATAAAAGAGTACAAAAATGTGTACAACTCTGAAAAAAGAGAACATTCGAGAAAAGGATATAAAAAAGAAAAAAACGTGGTTCTAACAACTCAGATGTGGGGTTCTCTGACAAAATTCTAAAATAAATTAATTAAAGATATAGGAATTACTTAGAATGCCGTCACACACCAGAAATACTACTAAGCGAGGCATTTTAGATGCTCTTGGTGATGCTGGTATAAACGCACCAGAGACTGCATCTATTGCTGAACTAAGAGCCTTATCTCAACCTTTGAAGCGAGACGCCACCGAAGCCATACAGATTTTACCAGAAAAAACCGTCGCAACCGCTGTATCTGATGTCCTCGATGTAAGTGATGATATAACTGATGACACACTCCATGAAACTGATGCCAACGACACTGAGGCACAAGAAGTTTTTCGCAAGATTGCAGCTCCATATGAGTGCGAAGATTTTTTAGACAAAAAGCTGAACCTGCTCAAAAAGCAGCTAGAAGTTCTAAGATTGGAGCAGACCATCGCTGCAATTCAGCAGCAACGAACTGGAGCTTCGCACAGCGAGGTTGGAGCGTCCACTACATTGCCGTATGTATCCAGTCCACCAACTCGTTTGACATTCCGAGATATCGAGCATACGATCACAAAGTTTAATGGTGAAGACAAAGCGCATGGGGTAGGTGATTTCCTTCACAATTTCGAGAGCGTTATGTCCATGATCGGAGCTGATGATATTTTAAAATATACTTCGTTGTGTAACTCGCTTACTGGTACTGCTAAACTGCTGCTTAATAAAAACGCTTTATGTTACGATGATTTGAAAAAGATGTTATTGAAGGAATTCGGACGCAAAGTTAGTCGAAATGAAATTTATAAGATGTTGGAAAACTATAAATGGAACAAGAAGGACACCGTACGCCGATATGTATTAGAAATGGAGAACATAGCTGCTCGCTGCAGTTATATCGACGAATTCGAGCTTATTTCATTCATTATCAGTGGTATGGAAGATCGGTCACCTGAAGCATTCCTTCTTATGAACGCTAGAACAATGGATCAATTTAAAGAATCTTTGGACCTGTATGAACAACGCAGAGCAAATCGCTTAACGACTTCTTACGAGCAAACTACTGTAAAATCAAAGGCAGTGCCAAGAATACGTGCTAATGAAGAAAGCGAGCCTGAGACAAATGGAATTCGATGCTACAACTGTACTCGTGTGGGACACTTTCAGAGCAAGTGTCCATATGAAAAGAGACCAGAAGGCAGTTGCTTCCGCTGTTGGAAAATTGGTCACGATCATCGCAACTGTACTAACCCTAAGAAAATTCTGAAGGCAGTTAAAAACACCGTCGCTGCCCTCGTTCCAAATGCGGCATTCTCATCGATCAACCCTAATGATGTCCATGATGATGGAGAAATTGTTAGCGAAATAAATTATGTAAGTGTGACCTTTGTAAATAATGGTGAGCATAGGGTAATTGATTGTTTATCTCTTTTGGACACCGGTAGTCCCACTAATTTTGTGAGAAGAGCCGTCGTCCCATACGTTGTGAACGGAGTAGCGTACCAATCAGGCTATCATGGTCTTGGTAACTTTAAATTGATGACTTATGGGAAAATTGAGGATAAAATTAAATTTAGAAACAGAAGTGAACTAATCAGTCTCCAGATCGTTCCGGATGATGCCATGAATATCCCATTAATCCTTGGTCGAGAATTTTTACGTATTTTCCATATACATTTGAAAGAAATTAATAACAATAAAGAGTTATCGTCTCACAATCAGATTAAAAATAGTCTCGATGATATACAATCTTATTTGGATAAATTAAATGGATCTGCTGATGTCGCAAAATCATTAGCTACCGTAACAACCGAAATGGCTACGTCTAAACGACAATTTTGTAAACTAGTATGCGGTATAGACCCTGAGGAAACAGACTTTCATATTCAGGTCACCCAAAATCGGGACGAGACTATAATGCAATTGCGAGCAGATTTAGAAAAAAAACTAATGAAAGCCTATGAACTGGTAGATGGTTTAGTCTATAAGAAATCAAAAGATGATACCCGGTTATTGTTTGTACCAAGGGAAATGGAAGACAACGTAATTCGGTTGATACATGAAAAAATTGGTCACCTCGGTATGGAAAAAACTTGTAGCCATTTGACTAAACACTACTGGTTTCCCAAAATGGTAGATAAGGTAAATACATTTATCAAGAATTGTATTCGTTGTATTATGTATTCTGTTCCTGTGTCTATAAAAGAGAAAACCTTGCATAGTATTCCGAAAAAACCGATTCCCTTTGATACTATACATCTTGATAATTTCGGTCCCTTACCATCAATTGCCTCTAAACGTAAACACATCTTAGTAATAGTCGATGCTGGCTTTTACTGGCTTTTACGAAATACGTTCGTTTATACCCTGTTAATTCTACTAGCATGAGAGAGGTAATTGCATGCATGGATAAATATTTTAGTTATTACAGCCGACCGAGGCGTATTGTAACCGATCGCGGAACATGTTTTACCTCCCTCGAAATTAGTGAATATTTATTAAAACATAATATTTCTCATGTAAAAGTCGCCACCGCTTCTCCACAAGCCAATGGACAGGTGGAAAGAGTAAATAGGGTCATTAAGTCAATGCTAGGTAAGTTGAGTAGGCCTGCTGATCATGCGGACTGGTCTCATCTGCTGGGCCGAATTGAATATAGTCTAAATAACGTCATACATGCATCTACCCGGCAGACACCCAGTAGGTTAATTGTTGGCATCGATCAGAGGGGGAACAAATAGATATCTTAACAGAACACCTAGAAGAGAAAGAAAGTGTTTCAGAGCGTAACTTGGAGGAAATGAGACTTTCGGCTGCAGATGCCATTGAAAGATCACAGGATTATAGCCAAAGACTATTTGCCGAACGCAGCAAGCCTGCGAAAGAAAACTGCAAAGGTGATTTTGTCGTGATTCGTAATGTTGACACTGTAGTTGGAACTAACAAGAAGCTTATACCTAAATACCGTGGACCATATGTAATCCACAAAGTTCTACCAAATGATCGATATGTGATTAGAGATGTAGAAAATTGTCAGCTCACGCAATTACCATATGATGGTGTGGTAGAAGCCTTCCGCATGAAGAAATGGAAAACAAAGGTTTGTGACAAAAGGATTGAAGGATCCGAAGCTTCTGGCCGCTGAAGGTCACACTTTTACCTAAATTATCATGAATAATATTGTATATTAATATTACATTGAGGTCGATGTTTGGTCAGCTTGGCCGAGGTTGTTACACTGTGTATTGTAAGACATGGCTTGAGATGGCAACTCTGTAAAAAAAACACTTTTCATAAAAGAGTACAAAAATGTGTACAACCCTGAAAAAAGAGAACATTCGAGAAAAGGAAATAAAAAAGAAAAAAACGTGGTTCTAACTGTATTTATATTTACATTATTTCTATTATTATGGTACTTTGTTTTAATAGAGATGATTTTGTATATTTTAATTGTTTAAAGAATATATTGAAATCCCATTAAACTATAAATTCGGCAAGCAAAGACGACATCTTCGAAAATAGCGTCAAGTTCGATCTGGCCACGCGTTTTTGCTGTCACTTGGTCGGAATTTAGCAAAATAACAAAATCGATTTGATATTCCCTCCCCTTGTAAGTAAGAACGACTGATCGGTTACACATGTTTCCATGGAACAGATAGGTTTTACATAACAATGACACACGGTGTTGTTGTTTTTGTTTTTGTTGTTGTTTTTGGTGCTGACCCCAACAACAACCCCAAAAAGGGGTGGCAACTTCCAATTCCGGTTTTACAGCCCTTTGAAATCTGAAATTAATCCGAGAAAAACGCAATTTAAGATTTTTAGTACTTTTTTCTCAAATTCTTCATTTTTTATAATAAGAAAGCAATTATAAGAGAGCAGGGATCCTTAGCTATCTTTAGAAATTTATTTGACCATGATCGGTGGAGGTATTTGGGAGAAAACGCAATTTAAAGGTCGCTACCACGTAAGTATGTAAGCGCTTTTTTTAATTCTACTTCTTCTATACATCCGAACACTACTATAATTTCGGACTGTTGGAAGGTACGATATTATAAAAATATATTTTGTTTAATGTGCTTATCGTTTTCTATTTTCAGTCTAACGATTTCTTGGGCGATGAGGAATTCGTCCATTTAAGGGTTAATCACTCCCTTAATTTTAAGGATTTTAAGTACAGCGAAAAAGACATTTGCGCCCTTCAAGTGCTTTACATTGATTGCATTAATGTCTGCTCTTTTCAGGGCAATCAGAGGTAGAAAGAAGGTTTATGTTTTAAAAATTGTGAAGTTGGGGAAAAGCGCCGCCGGCGAAAAATTTTTTTGAAAAATCGCGCGATTTTTACTTCGGAAAAAATTAAGGAGCTGAGAAAAAAGTACTAAAAATCTTAAATTGCGTTTTTGTCGAAAACTGTAAGGTTTTCGATGAAATCTTATATTATATAAATGGAGGGCATTCTTAATATCTTTCTAACGGTACCTATGCCAATCCGTATAAATCTGGTATAGTTTAGGAGATATAGGCATTTAAATTTCAGATTTCTAAGGGCTGTAAAATCGGAACCGGAAGTTGCCACTCCTTTTTGGTGTTGTTGTCGGAGTCACAAACTGTTTTTGCTGTTGGAGTTAGCATAATAGCCTGTTTCCATAAAAATATTTAATCCAGTTAAGGTGTTCGAAAATCGATCAGCTGATCAAGGGTTTCCATACATAATCCGGTCCGGGCTGACCAAACCGAAAAGAAGAAATAAACAGCTGTTGTTCTGTCTTTGTATATTTATGCAGCTATTTTTAAAATTGTGCATCGCTTTAATTTATAATACAATGAATAAACCAACCATATACCTCCGAACCAACCATATACCCGTGTTGGGCCATATCCGCCGCCATATCCCTATATTTGTGGACATTTTTGCAGAGTCCACGCAGGCCATCGATGTTTTCCTGCCAGAGGCCCAGCAACATATTTTCTACTCCCATCGACCACAAAGTTCGCTTTGATGATTCTGCATCTCAAATAGTTAAATTTATGTCATTTATTAGATATTATACTTATTTAAATAAACATATTACTTGACATAAAACGGTTACATTTGTTTTGACATTTGGCAGAATAGTTTGGTGGCACTTTCTCTTTGTCCCTTTCTAACTTATTGGCACTAGAAAAGGAGAAAGATAGGTTTTCTATAATTCCGAAATTCGAAACATAGGTGCAAACTAAAAACTCAGTCAAAAAACCGAAAGCATTTGAGCTTAGAGCTGGAATCGCAACAACAATTTCAAGGGAGTTAAAACAGTTTACGAGGGGCTTGAAACAGTTTATTCCAAATACCTGGAAAAACCATTTTATGAAAACACCATGTAAGAATCAACAACGACAGCAGTAAAATTTGAGCTCTTCAGCAACTCGTATATTTCATTGCTAAATTGGCATGAAATATAACATCAACGCTAACTACTGCAAAACTATTTATGGCTTTAGCGAATCAATTAATATCTATTACATATAAGGTTTATTTTCAATTACACTATCCTACAAATTAACATTTTTTTTGTGTAACGGGCTGTTTGACCACATATTATAAAGGATTTTGATCCGCTGATTCCAAAAATGATAAAATAAAATTAAACGAACCGTTTTCGAGATAAATGTTTTTGAAATTTTTGGCAACTTTACGTTGCTTTACGTCCACTTGAGGAGCTACCACAGCTGACATATGTAACCGATTCGATCACAACTAAGATTAAATTAAAGAGGAAGGATGCACGCATATTTTTTGCTAACATTACTTTGAAATCCGAAAAATAGTTTAAAACCTTTAGCTTAAATCGTAACTTCAAAAGAGGAATTTTTAAAGAAAAAAGACAAAAAACTGCTATATATCTGTATGTAAAAATATGTTCCCGAAACTTTTTTACATTTTTTTTACATATAGTTGGGCATGTGTGCCATAGTAGTTCTAGCATATTCAATCTTGGATGCAATGAAGGATTTAAAAGCAACTAGTGCCAGGTCCGGGTGCAGACCCGCCTTTACTGTAGTTGCCATTTTGACAGTATTTACTGCAGTTTTCGCTTCATTAACTCTATCTAGGTGTTCTTTGACTGTTAGGCTATGAGAAGTTCCTACCAACTTGTTTTGAGGGATTTGACCGCCGGCAGCTGATGTGCATTGATGTTAATAGTTGGTTTTTGTCTTGCTCCTTTTGCCATATACATTACTTGGGATTTTTCAAGATTTAAGACTAGATTTAGATCTAAGCAGGCTTTATTAAAATGCTGTAGTTTCTTATTGAGATTGGGTACGGATAGTTCAAAACTTGTCTCATGAGAAATTATAGCAAAGTCATCAGCATATTGAAAAATGTCAGTGGAGTCATCTTGCAAAGTGTGGAGAGACTTGGTGTATAAGTTAAAAAGTAACGGACTTAGGCAGCTGCCTTGTGGGAGTCCATTTGTAACTTGAATCCTGTCATTTCCTATACCCAGGTAGCGAAGACTCAAGAAGTTTGAGATCCCATTTACAATCGAAGAGGGGACAGTAGCATTTCGCATGATTTTCGCGAATCTTGATAAATCAACTCTATCGTAGGCCTTGAAGAGGTCAACTGTTGCCATTATGACTTTCTCTTTGTTGTATTTGGCAGAAGCCACCACATTTGATATTTAATTTAAACACATGTTAGTTGAAATGGATCTTCTATAGGCAAAGGACCTGGGAGGTATGACTTTCTTTAACTCAACCATAGAATTAAGTTTGTTCTTTATCATAAGATTGATTGTTTTTAAGAAGACTGAAATAAGGGCAATAGGCCTATAATTTTTAAAACCTGATAGATCTTTCTTTGGTTTCGGAATTGGACATATCTTTATATTTCGCCAAGTAGAGATTTCTAAGAGATTCCTTACTGGAACACTTGACAGAGCCCTTAACATTTGGTACGTTTTTTTTTCCACCTAGAACCAATTTCAACTCCTCCAAAGTAAACATTTCTGTGTGTGGAACTTGCTGTATTTCATGACTTGAAGTGGACTTTGATATGAACCTGGTCTTTTAGATGTTGCAGGAAGCCTTTGTTGTTTCTATTATCCCAAGTATTACGTTCCATTGGGAAAACGAGTTTCTACATCCTTTAAGCAGTTTGTAAAAATTCCTGAGATTGGAAGACTCAGCCATCTCCTGGATGGAGTTATTAAAATGAGCTTTCTTTGTTTGGTTGACTGTGTTCTTCCATAATTTAACTGCATCTGTATACGCCAGCATATCTGAGAACAATTTTGTAACATTGTATTTTTTTTGTACCGCTATTTTAAGGCGAAAAATTTTACTTATATCATCATTTCACCAGTTTTTTAGAGTGAATGTTGTCAATTGATAAAGTGGCATCTCTAATTTGTGTTTTGAAAAAATCATCTATTTCACGTACTGAGTTGGGGATAACAACAGAGTTGAGGTTTTTGAGGAGAGTCTTTTTTGAGATGAATTTTTTGGGCGTGATGGTTGCATTGGAGATATCAATGACTATAGGGAAGTAATGACTTCCACTAAGTGTATAAAGAACTTGCCATGACGTGTTTAGGCTTGAGTTTGTGAAGGAAAGACTCACAAACTCCCCCTTGTTGAGTCCACTGAATCACCAAAAAATCTGGATCTGGCATTAAAATCGCCACAAATTTACACATTTTCAAGTGGATCGAGCATATTTAGGAGTCTGCAAAGTTCTGATTGAAAGTTTTTTACTTTGATTGAGTGCGGCAGATAAATTGATACTAGAATTAAATTTGGATTCAGATTTAGAGTTTTGAGTATAATAATCTCTAAAGAAGTTTGAAAGTGTATTCTTTTGAAAGAAATAGAGTTTTTAACTAATATTGCCACACCTCCATAGTTGTCAGGTCTACCTTTGTAAAGAATTTGATAGTTTGGTGGATTGATTTTGTTAAAATTGTCTACATTAAAGACTTCCGATAAAATGGCAAAATGATAGTCTCCTTTATTTAGACAATACTCAAGATACAGTTTGTTCATTTGAAAGTTTTGAATATTATATTGTAGAATTGATACCATGTGTAGTTTGTATAACGTTGATTATCCTATTAAACTGAGTTTTTTATCAAGTATAGATCTTGGTCAATGGAAACTCTATTAAATTCATGTTTCAGACAGTAGTGCATTTAATGAATCTAATTTTAGTCTTTTTGCAAAATCACTAGTTAGCAGATTTGAGACACTTAAGTTAAATTTGTTTAATATATTTTCAGAACGTGCATCATCAAGTTGGTTATGATCAGATTCTTTGTGATAAATGTTTGCTGCTGGGGAGGCATCGTTGTCCCAGGAGAAAGAAGTAGGGCTTGACGGACCCGCATTCACATTTACATATGAGTCATTTACAGCTTGTCTCCATGCATACATTGTTTTGGTTGCATTTAAAGTTTCACATTCCCGGTTTTTATTTGTTTTCTAAACTTTTGCATATGGCATTATATAATGCAGATGTTCTAAAGATGCCTTGGTGTTGTTGTAGGTTTTAGTAATATGTTTAGTTGTTGGAAGGGGAGGAAACTTATTAGTGTTGCTATCGCTACCTAAAAGTTCAAATCTGTTAGAGAAAATGCTTGAAAAACGTTTTTTAGCTTCATTGTCTGACAGGTTTTCCATAACCATAACTTTCTTAAGAGCAAGGGCATTCTCTCTTGCCGGACAATTTTTGTCGGTTGGTGGGTGGGAAGCATTGCAGTTGGTGCATGTTATGGCACCACATGGTGACTGAGAGTCGTGAATGTTGAAGCATTTTTTGCATGGAGGAATCCTTTGTTTACAATTAGCAACCATGTGGTTGTACCTGAAACAATTAAAACATTGGCCAAATGGAATGAATGGTTTGTCTTTCAATTTCGAATAGTCATCAAAGATCACTTCTTTGGATATTTCTAGACCTTTAAGGCTAAGCGCACACTACAGACTTTTTGTCGGCCGATAGTTTGTTTACATTCTTAATCAGCATGTAGTTATATGGAAGCGCGCACACTACACCGACCCGATATGAGCAGACACAAAAGTTGAATGGGCATTAGCTTTGCGTTCGAACTTTTCTTGGATCAAACTGTCCAATAGCTTAATGTCCGATAGCTTAATGTGCATGGCAGTCAATTAGAGTGCGCAGACATGCAGATTGTTTTTGTTGCCGAGTTGTTTTTGATAGCGAGTTTACGCGGAATTGTGGCGCGTTTTTGTTTATTCTTCTTTTGTTATTTCTTTCTTTTGCGTATTTCTAGAGATTTCTAGAGCATTGGAAGATATGAAATATTTGCTTCGTGCTTTTTAAACGTGTTATTTTTTCAGGGGAATCTTCCACTATCGGGTAGTGTGCGCACTAAACACCAAGCCGACAGTTTAGTACGCATAGTGTGCGGGCAAACAGCCCAATCCGATCAAACTATCAGCCGACAAAAAGTTTGTAGTGTGCGCTTAGCGTAAATGTAACTTTAATTTTATCCGTAGGAATCATATCAGCAAAATCCTTCATTTTTCTTAAAACACGTTTGATCGAGAGGATTGGAATCTCAGACGTTATACTTTCCTCCAATTCTTTTACTGAGATTTCTTCAGGGACATAGAAAATTATTCCCATTTTGGATACAAAGAAAAGAAAAATCTCTTTAAGAAAAAATTATTCGCTTTAAGTGCACTTTGGAACTGTAGTTTACATCTATTGCATCCAATTTTGACCATTTCTTTAATACCCTCTACTTTTAAGACTTTGATAACTCTGGACAGCGCGATCAAATTCATTGGCTTACGCACTTCCTTAGACAATGTATCAACATAAATGATGAAGGGACCTTTGTATGTTTCATCATAGAGAAACAACTTATCATTTGAATTCTGATTCAAATTTAATATCGTTAATGGAGAATTTAATGGAGGAGGGTCTACCTTAGAGTCCGCCATCTTCCTTTTTCTAGTAAGCACACTGCCGACTTTTCTTTGATGTATGTATATTTGTTCAAATTACAATTAAAATCAGATGGAATTACTAACAAACTTGGTCAGATTATAGAAATGAGTAGATTCATTTGCTGGATATAAATTTGTTGTAATGGCTTCTTCTCAGAAATTTGGACTTGAGAACGTGGCACACGTATACACGTCTTACGACGCTGAAGTCACAGCAAAAAGTGATCACGTAATTCCTTAATTCTTTTCTTTAAGTCTAGCATTCTATCATTCGGAATATTCTAAAGATCCGACGAGTGGTGCCCATACAAATACAGTGGAAGGTCTATGGTGCCACGTGAAAGCATCTTTGCCACAATACACAAGGAAAAAGAAATTTTTTCTTGGGTACTTGGCGATATTCATATTTGTACGGAAGTGCAGAATAATATAATCGAAGAGTTGAATGTTTGATGTTGTTAGTATAGCTCCACAGGCGAAATTTGTTATGAAAAATCGTGATAGTTCATAAAAATTTTTGAGTTTGTCAGAGTATGCGCCGCAGACGAAAAATGTTAATGAAAAGTCACGTTTTCCCCCCAAAAAAAATTCATTTTGCGGTACAATCTTACTTTTTTTAAATTTTCTCAGGCCACTACAAAAGCATTCTAAGTACCTTTAGAACGCCACCCCTACCAACTGGATATCTGCTATAGTTTACGAGATTTGGGTAGTTAAACTTCAAATTTCAATTGGCTATAAAACCGGAACTGGAAGTCCTCACCCATTTTGAAGTTGTAGTTCGGGTCAGCACCAAAAACAACAATAAATTGGGCGTGTTGTACGGCGCCAGATTTGTTCCCTGCCCCCAACTGCTGGAAGTTAATTGATTGCTTTAATACAACAGTAAATTCGTTCATATAGCTACAGAAGTTAGCAACAAGCGTTGGAAATGAAAGTCAAAAAAGAATGTTAGCAACGGTCAGTGTTGTTTATATATAAAAGTTGGCAGATCGAACATTAAAGCAACATTCACACAATCCATTTTCTGTTGTCTACTCCGACTCCGTTTTTGACAGTCGTTCTTTGTCGGAGAAGTGAAGGAGTAGTGGGTATATGTATTGTAACGAAGTTTCCCCGGTCGTCCGGGTTTATAGCTGGGGTAGCTCGCCAGCTGTCCAAGGTTCGCTTACAGAAAATATTTATTTGTTGGTTTTAGGGCCTTGTCTTTATTGTGCTTATCTAAGTGGTACAATGTTGGTGTTCTTTTACTTATGCTAATTGCTAACCAGCCGGAGAGGTCCTATGGCGCACGGAATCTGGGGTAACGCAAGGTGGACGTTGGCGTCTCGTGGTCACAGTCCTAGTCTTTGTACAATTCCGTGGCAAGATTGTTCGGAAACACGAAATGCCCGTAAAGCTGTCCGGAGACCCGCAGTTCTGTCACTCAGATGGTAGTTGTCGATTTTGGAGAAAACGACCACGACTGTATGCTTGGCTGACTCGAACAATCGTTTGATTGAGTAGCAAGGCTGTCCGAAGACACGCAATGCTTTCAACCAATCAATTGGTTATCACGTTTAGTATCAAGTTCCCGAGACCCGGCGTTGGCTCGAGCAATTGTTTGACTGATTGGCAAGGCTGTCCGAAGACTCGTAATGCCAGCAATGCTGTCCGAAGACACGCAATGCTTTCAACCAACCAATTGGCTATCGCGTTAGGATCAAGTTCCCGAGACCCGACGTTGGCTAGAACAATTGTTTGATTGATTGGCAAGGCTGTCCGAAGACTCGTAATGCCAGCAAGGCTGTCCGTAGACACGCAATGCTTTCAACCAATCAATTGTTTATCGCGTTTAAGATCACGTTCCCGAGAACCGGCGTTGACTTGAACAATTGTTTAACTGATTGGCAAGGCTGTCCGGAGACCCGTAATGCCAGCAAGACTGTCCGTAGACCCGAAATGCTCTCAATTAACCAATTGGTTACCGCGTGTAAACACTTTCCGTTGTGCAGAAATACACTTTGAAATAAACCTCGCGTTGTAAATGTACCACGAACGAAACTCACTTTGTCCTCTGTTGGTTAATGTCGATTGTCAAAAAATTAACTCTGTCTGTTGTCTTTGCGTTACTTACCCATGCTGCGAATTTCTATAACACGTCCGTCGATCTTGATCGTGCTTCAGCAACTGAACTCATCGCCGTCTGCTGAGTTCAGTCATGACTCTGTTCCATCTGTTCGTTCGTTCACTCGTGGAGTTTCAATTCCTTGTTGTTTCTGCTTGTTTCTCTCTTTGATTTGGTGTTCGTTCGCTCTCGCTTCTGTTCCGCCGATGCACAGACAGGGTGATTGCTTAGTTAAACTTAAAACTAAATTAAAACTAATCTTAGTTACTACTACAATAATATTATTAAATTACACTTCATATGTAAGTAAAATTAATATTTCATTGTAACTAAAACAAAAATAGAAAAAGTAACATTTCATTGTAAGATAAACATAAATATAACTAAAATTATTATATAATAATGATGTGATGTGTCTTCGGTATCGAACATGTGGCGGGCAAAATGGTGGCGTCAATTTGGTTCGTCACAGTATGTTCTAGAACAACGTAGCGACTGCGCTGCCATGTGGAGCGTGTGGAGCGCTATGTGTAGGAGTGAGAAAGGGCTATATGGATATGTCAGAGTGAGTGAAAAGGAGATAGCTTCTGCCTGTAGACTGAAGCGCTGCTTTGAGCGGAAAATATCACACTTTTAATGATGATGCCTGCATCACTCTTGGATTGGTTCATTCAGGGGCATGTGTGATATGGAGCATTGTGGCAAAAATTGAGTGGGAGGAAGTGGGCGTAGAAGAAAGGGCGTGGTGGTAAAGTGGGTGTGGTCGGAAGTGGGAAGAGGGAGAAGTAGGTGTGACAGACAGACGGTCATACGTACATATATTCCGACAGACAGACATACATAGCTCGGCGTGCTTAGTGTTGCGAGTGTGGTATTTGATTTCGTATATTTTAATTGTTTAAAGAATATATTGAAATCCCATTAAACTATAAATTCGGCAAGCAAAGACGACATCTTCGAAAATAGCGTCAAGTTCGATCTGGCCACGCGTTTTTGCTGTCACTTGGTCCGAATTTAGCAAAATAACAAAATCGATTTGATATTCCCTCCCCTTGTAAGTAAGAACGACTGATCGGATACACATGTTTCCATGGAACAGATAGGTTTTACATAACAATGACACACGGTGTTGTTGTTTTTGTTTTTGTTGTTGTTTTTGGTGCTGACCCCAACAACAACCCCAAAAAGGGGTGGCAACTTCCAATTCCGGTTTTACAGCCCTTTGAAATCTGAAATTAATCCGAGAAAAACGCAATTTAAGATTTTTAGTACTTTTTTCTCAAATTCTTCATTTTTTATAATAAGAAAGCAATAATAAGAGAGCAGGGATCCTTAGCTATCTTTAGAAATTTATTTGACCATGATCGGTGGAGGTATTTGGGAGAAAACGCAATTTAAAGGTCGCTACCACGTAAGTATGTAAGCGCTTTTTTTAATTCTACTTCTTCTATACATCCGAACACTACTATAATTTCGGACTGTTGGAAGGTACGATATTATAAAAATATATTTTATTTAATGTGCTTATCGTTTTCTATTTTCAGTCTAACGATTTCTTGGGCGATGAGGAATTCGTCCATTTAAGGGTTAATCACTCCCTTAATTTTAAGGATTTTAAGTACAGCGTATACGCGGAAAAAGACATTTGCGCCCTTCAAGTGCTTTACATTGATTGCATTAATGTCTGCTCTTTTCAGGGCAATCAGAGGTAGAAAGAAGGTTTATGTTTTTAAAATTGTGAAGTTGGGGAAAAGCGCCGCCGGCGAAAAATTTTTTTGAAAAATCGCGCGATTTTTACTTCGGAAAAAATTAAGGAGCTGAGAAAAAAGTACTAAAAATCTTAAATTACGTTTTTGTCGAAAACTGTAAGGTTTTCGATGAAATCTTATATTATATAAATGGAGGGCATTCTTAATATCTTTCTAACGGTACCTATGCCAATCCGTATAAATCTGGTATAGTTTAGGAGATATAGGCATTTAAATTTCAGATTTCTAAGGGCTGTAAAATCGGAACCGGAAGTTGCCACTCCTTTTTGGTGTTGTTGTCGGAGTCAGCACCAAAAACAACAACAACAACAAAAACAAGAGAGTTTAATAGTTAATAGAGAGTTTAAATATTTGAACTTCAATGTACTATAACTCGGACACCAGACGAGAGAGACACAAACTGTTTTTGCTGTTGGAGTTAGCATAATAGCCTGTTTCCATAAAAATATTTAATCCAGTTAAGGTGTTCGAAAATCGATCAGCTGATCAAGGGTTTCCATACATAATCCGGTCCGGGCTGACCAAACCGAAAAGAAGAAATAAACAGCTGTTGTTCTGTCTTTGTATATTTATGCAGCTATTTTTAAAATTGTGCATCGCTTTAATTTATAATACAATGAATAAACCAACCATATACCTCCGAACCAACCATATACCCGTGTTGGGCCACATCCGCCGCCATATCCCTATATTTGTGGACATTTTTGCAGAGTCCACGCAGGCCATCGATGTTTTCCTGCCAGAGGCCCAACAACATATTTTCTACTCCCATCGACCACAAAGTTCGCTCTGATGATTCTGCATCTCAAATAGTTAAATTTATGTCATTTATTAGATATTATACTTATTTAAATAAACATATTACTTATGACATAAAACGGTTACATTTGTTTTGACATTTGGCAGAATAGTTTGGTGGCACTTTCTCTTTGTCCCTTTCTAACTTATAGGCACTAGAAAAGGAGAAAGATAGGTTTTCTATAATTCCGAAATTCGAAACATAGGTGCAAACTAAAAACTCAGTCAAAAAACCGAAAGCATTTGAGCTTAGAGCTGGAATCGCAACAACAATTTCAAGGGAGTTAAAACAGTTTACGAGGGGCTTGAAACAGTTTATTCCAAATACCTGGAAAAACCATTTTATGAAAACACCATGTAAGAATCAACAACGACAGCAGTAAAATTTGAGCTCTTCAGCAACTCGTATATTTCATTGCTAAATTGGCATGAAATATAACATCAACGCCAACTACTGCAAAACTATTTATGGCTTTAGCGAATCAATTAATATCTATTACATATAAGGTTTATTTTCAATTACACTAGCCTACAAATTAACATTTTTTTTGTGTAACGGGCTGTTTGACCACATATTATAAAGGATTTTGATCCGCTGATTCCAAAAATGATAAAATAAAATTAAACGAACCGTTTTCGAGATAAATGTTTTTGAAATTTTTGGCAACTTTACGTTGCTTTACGTCCACTTGAGGAGCTACCACAGCTGACATATGTAACCGATTCGATCACAACTAAGATTAAATTAAAGAGGAAGGATGCACGCATATTTTTTGCTAACATTACTTTGAAATCCGAAAAATAGTTTAAAACCTTTAGCTTAAATCGTAACTACAAAAGAGGAATTTTTAAAGAAAAAAGACAAAAAACTGCTATATATCTGTATGTAAAAATATGTTCCCGAAACTTTTTTACATTTTTTTTACATATAGTTGGGCATGTGTGCCATAGTAGTTCTAGCATATTCAATCTTGGATGCAATGAAGGATTTAAAAGCAACTAGTGCCAGGTCCGGGTGCAGACCCGCCTTTACTGTAGTTGCCATTTTGACAGTATTTACTGCAGTTTTCGCTTCATTAACTCTATCTAGGTGTTCTTTGACTGTTAGGCTATGAGAAGTTCCTACCAACTTGTTTTGAGGGATTTGACCGCCGGCAGCTGATGTGCATTGATTTTAATAGTTGGTTTTTGTCTTGCTCCTTTTGCCATATACATTACTTGGGATTTTTCAAGATTTAAGACTAGATTTAGATCTAAGCAGGCTTTATTAAAATGCTGTAGTTTCTTATTGAGATTGGGTACGGATAGTTCAAAACTTGTCTCATGAGAAATTATAGCAAAGTCATCAGCATATTGAAAAATGTCAGTGGAGTCATCTTGCAAAGTGTGGAGAGACTTGGTGTATAAGTTAAAAAGTAACGGACTTAGGCAGCTGCCTTGTGGGAGTCCATTTGTAACTTGAATCCTGTCATTTCCTATACCCAGGTAGCGAAGACTCAAGAAGTTTGAGATCCCATTTACAATCGAAGAGGGGACAGTAGCATTTCGCATGATTTTCGCGAATCTTGATAAATCAACTCTATCGTAGGCCTTGAAGAGGTCAACTGTTGCCATTATGACTTTCTCTTTGTTGTATTTGGCAGAAGCCACCACATTTGATATTTAATTTAAACACATGTTAGTTGAAATGGATCTTCTATAGGCAAAGGACCTGGGAGGTATGACTTTCTTTAACTCAACCATAGAATTAAGTTTGTTCTTTATCATAAGATTGATTGTTTTTAAGAAGACTGAAATAAGGGCAATAAGCCTATAATTTTTAAAACCTTATAGATCTTTCTCTGGTTTCGGAATTGGACATATCTTTATATTTCGCCAAGTAGAGATTTCTAAGAGATTCCTTACTGGAACACTTGACAGAGCCCTTAACATTTGGTACGTTTTTTTTTCCACCTAGAACCAATTTCAACTCCTCCAAAGTAAACATTTCTGTGTGTGGAACTTGCTGTATTTCATGACTTGAAGTGGACTTTGATATGAACCTGGTCTTTTAGATGTTGCAGGAAGCCTTTGTTGTTTCTATTATCCCAAGTATTACGTTCCATTGGGAAAACGAGTTTCTACATCCTTTAAGCAGTTTGTAAAAATTCCTGAGATTGGAAGACTCAGCCATCTCCTGGATGGAGTTATTAAAATGAGCTTTCTTTGTTTGGTTGACTGTGTTCTTCCATAATTTAACTGCATCTGTATACGCCAGCATATCTGAGAACAATTTTGTAACATTGTATTTTTTTTGTACCGCTATTTTAAGGCGAAAAATTTTACTTATATCATCATTTCACCAGTTTTTTAGAGTGAATGTTGTCAATTGATAAAGTGGCATCTCCAATTTGTGTTTTGAAAAAATCATCTATTTCACGTACTGAGTTGGGGATAACAACAGAGTTGAGGTTTTTGAGGAGAGTCTTTTTTGAGATGAATTTTTTGGGCGTGATGGTTGCATTGGAGATATCAATGACTATAGGGAAGTAATGACTTCCACTAAGTGTATAAAGAACTTGCCATGACGTGTTTAGGCTTGAGTTTGTGAAGGAAAGACTCACAAACTCCCCCTTGTTGAGTCCACTGAATCACCAAAAAATCTGGATCTGGCATTAAAATCGCCACAAATTTACACATTTTCAAGTGGATCGAGCATATTTAGGAGTCTGCAAAGTTCTGATTGAAAGTTTTTTACTTTGATTGAGTGCGGCAGATAAATTGATACTAGAATTAAATTTGGATTCAGATTTAGAGTTCTGAGTATAATAATCTCTAAAGAAGTTTGAAAGTGTATTCTTTTGAAAGAAATAGAGTTTTTAACTAATATTGCCACACCTCCATAGTTGTCAGGTCTACCTTTGTAAAGAACTTGATAGTTTGGTGGATTGATTTTGTTAAAATTGTCTACATTAAAGACTTCCGATAAAATGGCAAAATGATAGTCTCCTTTATTTAGACAATACTCAAGATACAGTTTGTTCATTTGAAAGCTTTGAATATTATATTGTAGAATTGATACCATGTGTAGTTTGTATAACGTTGATTATCCTATTAAACTGAGTTTTTTATCAAGTATAGATCTTGGTCAATGGAAACTCTATTAAATTCATGTTTCAGAGACAGTAGTGCATTTAATGAATCTAATTTTAGTCTTTTTGCAAAATCACTAGTTAGCAGATTTGAGACACTTAAGTTGAATTTGTTTAATATATTTTCAGAACGTGCATCATCAAGTTGGTTATGATCAGATTCTTTGTGATAAATGTTTGCTGCTGGGGAGGCATCGTTGTCCCAGGAGAAAGAAGTAGGGCTTGACGGACCCGCATTCACATTTACATATGAGTCATTTACAGCTTGTCTCCATGCATACATTGTTTTGGTTGCATTTAAAGTTTCACATTCCCGGTTTTTATTTGTTTTCTAAACTTTTGCATATGGCATTATATAATGCAGATGTTCTAAAGATGCCTTGGTGTTGTTGTAGGTTTTAGTAATATGTTTAGTTGTTGGAAGGGGAGGAAACTTATTAGTGTTGCTATCGCTACCTAAAAGTTCAAATCTGTTAGAGAAAATGCTTGAAAAACGTTTTTTAGCTTCATTGTCTGACAGGTTTTCCATAAGCATAACTTTCTTAAGAGCAAGGGCATTCTCTCTTGCCGGACAATTTTTGTCGGTTGGTGGGTGGGAAGCATTGCAGTTGGTGCATGTTATGGCACCACATGGTGACTGAGAGTCGTGAATGTTGAAGCATTTTTTGCATGGAGGAATCCTTTGTTTACAATTAGCAACCATGTGGTTGTACCTGAAACAATTAAAACATTGGCCAAATGGAATGAATGGTTTGTCTTTCAATTTCGAATAGTCATCAAAGATCACTTCTTTGGATATTTCTAGACCTTTAAGGCTAAGCGCACACTACAGACTTTTTGTCGGCCGATAGTTTGTTTACATTCTTAATCAGCATGTAGTTATATGGAAGCGCGCACACTACACCGACCCGATATGAGCAGACACAAAAGTTGAATGGGCATTAGCTTTGCGTTCCAACTTTTCTTGGATCAAACTGTCCAATAGCTTAATGTCCGATAGCTTAATGTGCATGGCAGTCAATTAGAGTGCGCAGACATGCAGATTGTTTTTGTTGCCGAGTTGTTTTTGATAGCGAGTTTACGCGGAATTGTGGCGCGTTTTTGTTTATTCTTCTTTTGTTATTTCTTTCTTCTGCGTATTTCTAGAGATTTCTAGAGCATTGGAAGATATGAAATATTTGCTTCGTGCTTTTTAAACGTGTTATTTTTTCAGGGGAATCTTCCACTATCGGGTAGTGTGCGCACTAAACACCAAGCCGACAGTTTAGTACGCATAGTGTGCGGGCAAACAGCCCAATCCGATCAAACTATCAGCCGACAAAAAGTTTGTAGTGTGCGCTTAGCGTAAATGTAACTTTAATTTTATCCGTAGGAATCATATCAGCAAAATCCTTCATTTTTCTTAAAACACGTTTGATCGAGAGGATTGGAATCTCAGACGTTATACTTTCCTCCAATTCTTCTACTGAGATTTCTTCAGGGACATAGAAAATTTTTCCCACTTTGGATACAAAGTGTGGAAACTTGGCTGTGTATGCAGATTCTTCCAATGGACTCTTTAAGAAAAAATTATTCGCTTTAAGTGCACTTTGGAACTGTAGTTTACATCTATTGCATCCAATTTTGACCATTTCTTTAATACCCTCTACTTTTAAGACTTTGATAACTCTGGACAGCGCGATCAAATTCATTGGCTTACGCACTTCCTTAGACAATGTATCAACATAAATGATGAAGGGACCTTTGTATGTTTCATCATAGAGAAACAACTTATCATTTGAATTCTGATTCAAATTTAATATCTTTAATGGAGAATTTAATGGAGGAGGGTCTACCTTAGAGTCCGCCATCTTCCTTTTTCTAGTAAGCACACTGCCGACTTTTCTTTGATGTATGTATATTTGTTCAAATTACAATTAAAATCAGATGGAATTACTAACAAACTTGGTCAGATTATAGAAATGAGTAGATTCATTTGCTGGATATAAATTTGTTGTAATGGCTTCTTCTCAGAAATTTGGACTTGAGAACGTGGCACACGTATACACGTCTTACGACGCTGAAGTCACAGCAAAAAGTGATCACGTAATTCCTTAATTCTTTTCTTTAAGTCTACCATTCTATCATTCGGAATATTCTAAAGATCCGACGAGTGGTGCCCATACAAATACAGTGGAAGGTCTATGGTGCCACGTGAAAGCATCTTTGCCACAATACACATGGAAAAAGAAATTTTTTCTTGGGTACTTGGCGATATTCATATTTGTACGGAAGTGCAGAATAATATAATCGAAGAGTTGAATGTTTGATGTTGTTAGTATAGCTCCACAGGCGAAATTTGTTATGAAAAATCGTGATAGTTCATAAAAATTTTTGAGTTTATCAGAGTATGCGCCGCAGACGAAAAATGTTAATGAAAAGTCACGTTTTCCCCCCAAAAAAAATTCATTTTGCGGTACAATCTTACTTTTTTTAAATTTTCTATAGTTTACGAGATTTGGGTAGTTAAACTTCAAATTTCAATTGGCTATAAAACCGGAACTGGAAGTCCTCACCCATTTTGAAGTTGTAGTTCGGGTCAGCACCAAAAACAACAATAAATTGGGCGTGTTGTACGGCGCCAGATTTGTTCCCTGCCCCCAACTGCTGGAAGTTAATTGATTGCTTTAATACAACAGTAAATTCGTTCATATAGCTACAGAAGTTAGCAACAAGCGTTGGAAATGAAAGTCAAAAAAGAATGTTAGCAACGGTCAGTGTTTTTTATATATAAAAGTTGGCAGATCGAACATTAAAGCAACATTCACACAATCCATTTTCTGTTGTCTACTCCGACTCCGTTTTTGACAGTCGTTCTTTGTCGGAGAAGTGAAGGAGTAGTGGGTATATGTATTGTAACGAAGTTTCCCCGGTCGTCCGGGTTTATAGCTGGGGTAGCTCGCCAGCTGTCCAAGGTTCGCTTACAGAAAATATTTATTTGTTGGTTTTAGGGCCTTGTCTTTATTGTGCTTATCTAAGTGGTACAATGTTGGTGTTCTTTTACTTATGCTAATTGCTAACCAGCCGGAGAGGTCCTACGGCGCACGGAATCTGGGGTAACGCAAGGTGGACGTTGGCGTCTCGTGGTCACAGTCCTAGTCTTTGTACAATTCCGTGGCAAGATTGTTCGGAAACACGAAATGCCCGTAAAGCTGTCCGGAGACCCGCAGTTCTGTCACTCAGATGGTAGTTGTCGATTTTGGAGAAAACGACCTCGTGGTATGTATGCTTGGCTGACTCGAACAATCGTTTGATTGAGTAGCAAGGCTGTCCGAAGACACGCAATGCTTTCAACCAATCAATTGGTTATCACGTTTAGTATCAAGTTCCCGAGACCCGGCGTTGGCTCGAGCAATTGTTTGACTGATTGGCAAGGCTGTCCGAAGCCTCGTAATGCCAGCAATGCTGTCCGAAGACACGCAATGCTTTCAACCAACCAATTGGCTATCGCGTTAGGACCTAGTTCCCGAGACCCGACGTTGGCTAGAACAATTGTTTGATTGATTGGCAAGGCTGTCCGAAGACTCGTAATGCCAGCAAGGCTGTCCGTAGACACGCAATGCTTTCAACCAATCAATTGGTTATCGCGTTTAAGATCACGTTCCCGAGAACCGGCCTTGACTTGAACAATTGTTTAACTGATTGACAAGGCTGTCCGGAGACCCGTAATAGCAGCAAGACTGTCCGTAGACCCGAAATGCTCTCAATTAACCAATTGGTTACCGCGTATAAACACTTTCCGTTGTGCAGAAATACACTTTGAAATAAACCTCGCGTTGTAAATGTACCACGAACGAAACTCACTTTGTCCTCTGTTGGTTAATGTCGATTGTCAAAAAATTAACTCTGTCTGTTGTCTTTGCGTTACTTACCCATGCTGCGAATTTCTATGACACGTCCGTCGATCTTGATCGTGCTTCAGCAACTGAACTCATCGCCGTCTGCTGAGTTCAGTCATGACTCTGTTCCATCTGTTCGTTCGTTCACTCGTGGAGTTTCAATTCCTTGTTGTTTCTGCTTGTTTCTCTCTTTGATTTGGTGTTCGTTCGCTCTCGCTTCTGTTCCGCCGAAGCACAGACAGGGTGATTGCTTAGTTAAACTTAAAACTAAATTAAAACTAATCTTAGTTACTACTACAATAATATTATTAAATTACACTTCATATGTAAGTAAAATTAATATTTCATTGTAACTAAAACAAAAATAGAAAAAGTAACATTTCATTGTAAGATAAACATAAATATAACTAAAATTATTATATAATAATGATGTGATGTGTCTTCGGTATCGAACATGTGGCGGGCAAAATGGTGGCGTCAATTTGGTTCGTCACAGTATGTTCTAGAACAACGTAGCGACTGCGCTGCCGTGTGGAGCGTGTGGAGCGCTATGTGTAGGAGTGAGAAAGGGCTATATGGATATGTCAGAGTGAGTGAAAAGGAGATAGCTTCTGCCTGTAGACTGAAGCGCTGCTTTGAGCGGAAAATATCACACTTTTAATGATGATGCCTGCATCACTCTTGGATTGGTTCATTCAGGGGCATGTGTGATATGGAGCATTGTGGCAAAAATTGAGTGGGAGGAAGTGGGCGTAGAAGAAAGGGCGTGGTGGTAAGTGGGTGGTAAAGTGGGTGTGGTCGGAAGTGGGAAGAGGGAGAAGTAGGTGTGACAGACAGACGGTCATACGTACATATATTCCGACAGACAGACATACATAGCTCGGCGTGCTTAGTGTTGCGAGTGTGGTATTTGATTTCGTATATTTTAATTGTTTAAAGAATATATTGAAATCCCATTAAACTATAAATTCGGCAAGCAAAGACGACATCTTCGAAAATAGCGTCAAGTTCGATCTGGCCACGCGTTTTTGCTGTCACTTGGTCCGAATTTAGCAAAATAACAAAATCGATTTGATATTCCCTCCCCTTGTAAGTAAGAACGACTGATCGGATACACATGTTTCCATGGAACAGATAGGTTTTACATAACAATGACACACGGTGTTGTTGTTTTTGTTTTTGTTGTTGTTTTTGGTGCTGACCCCAACAACAACCCCAAAAAGGGGTGGCAACTTCCAATTCCGGTTTTACAGCCCTTTGAAATCTGAAATTAATCCGAGAAAAACGCAATTTAAGATTTTTAGTACTTTTTTCTCAAATTCTTCATTTTTTATAATAAGAAAGCAATAATAAGAGAGCAGGGATCCTTAGCTATCTTTAGAAATTTATTTGACCATGATCGGTGGAGGTATTTGGGAGAAAACGCAATTTAAAGGTCGCTACCACGTAAGTATGTAAGCGCTTTTTTTAATTCTACTTCTTCTATACATCCGAACACTACTATAATTTCGGACTGTTGGAAGGTACGATATTTTTACGAAAAATATATTTTGTTTAATGTGCTTATCGTTTTCTATTTTCAGTCTAACGATTTCTTGGGCGATGAGGAATTCGTCCATTTAAGGGTTAATCACTCCCTTAATTTTAAGGATTTTAAGTACAGCGTATACGCGGAAAAAGACATTTGCGCCCTTCAAGTGCTTTACATTGATTGCATTAATGTCTGCTCTTTTCAGGGCAATCAGAGGTAGAAAGAAGGTTTATGTTTTAAAAATTGTGAAGTTGGGGAAAAGCGCCGCCGGCGAAAAATTTTTTTGAAAAATCGCGCGATTTTTACTTCGGAAAAAATTAAGGAGCTGAGAAAAAAGTACTAAAAATCTTAAATTACGTTTTTGTCGAAAACTGTAAGGTTTTCGATGAAATCTTATATTATATAAATGGAGGGCATTCTTAATATCTTTCTAACGGTACCTATGCCAATCCGTATAAATCTGGTATAGTTTAGGAGATATAGGCATTTAAATTTCAGATTTCTAAGGGCTGTAAAATCGGAACCGGAAGTTGCCACTCCTTTTTGGTGTTGTTGTCGGAGTCAGCACCAAAAACAACAACAACAACAAAAACAAGAGAGTTTAATAGTTAATAGAGAGTTTAAATATTTGAACTTCAATGTACTATAACTCGGACACCGGACGAGAGAGACACAAACTGTTTTTGCTGTTGGAGTTAGCATAATAGCCTGTTTCCATAAAAATATTTAATCCAGTTAAGGTGTTCGAAAATCGATCAGCTGATCAAGGGTTTCCATACATAATCCGGTCCGGGCTGACCAAACCGAAAAGAAGAAATAAACAGCTGTTGTTCTGTCTTTGTATATTTATGCAGCTATTTTTAAAATTGTGCATCGCTTTAATTTATAATACAATGAATAAACCAACCATATACCTCCGAACCAACCATATACCCGTGTTGGGCCATATCCGCCGCCATATCCCTATATTTGTGGACATTTTTGCAGAGTCCACGCAGGCCATCGATGTTTTCCTGCCAGAGGCCCAACAACATATTTTCTACTCCCATCGACCACAAAGTTCGCTCTGATGATTCTGCATCTCAAATAGTTAAATTTATGTCATTTATTAGATATTATACTTATTTAAATAAACATATTACTTATGACATAAAACGGTTACATTTGTTTTGACATTTGGCAGAATAGTTTGGTGGCACTTTCTCTTTGTCCCTTTCTAACTTATTGGCACTAGAAAAGAAGAAAAATAGGTTTTCTATAATTCCGAAATTCGAAACATAGGTGCAAACTAAAAACTCAGTCAAAAAACCGAAAGCATTTGAGCTTAGAGCTGGAATCGCAACAACAATTTCAAGGGAGTGAAAACAGTTTACGAGGGGCTTGAAACAGTTTATTCCAAATACCTGGAAAAACCATTTTATGAAAACACCATGTAAGAATCAACAACGACAGCAGTAAAATTTGAGCTCTTCAGCAACTCGTATATTTCATTGCTAAATTGGCATGAAATATAACATCAACGCTAACTACTGCAAAACTATTTATGGCTTTAGCGAATCAATTAATATCTATTACATATAAGGTTTATTTTCAATTACACTAGCCTACAAATTAACATTTTTTTTGTGTAACGGGCTGTTTGACCACATATTATAAAGGATTTTGATCCGCTGATTCCAAAAATGATAAAATAAAATTAAACGAACCGTTTTCGAGATAAATGTTTTTGAAATTTTTGGCAACTTTACGTTGCTTTACGTCCACTTGAGGAGCTACCACAGCTGACATATATAACCGATTCGATCACAACTAAGATTAAATTAAAGAGGAAGGATGCACGCATATTTTTTGCTAACATTACTTTGAAATCCGAAAAATAGTTTAAAACCTTTAGCTTAAATCGTAACTTCAAAAGAGGAATTTTTAAAGAAAAAAGACAAAAAACTGCTATATATCTGTATGTAAAAATATGTTCCCGAAACTTTTTTACATTTTTTTTACATATAGTTGGGCATGTGTGCCATAGTAGTTCTAGCATATTCAATCTTGGATGCAATGAAGGATTTAAAAGCAACTAGTGCCAGGTCCGGGTGCAGACCCGCCTTTACTGTAGTTACCATTTTGACAGTATTTACTGCAGTTTTCGCTTCATTAACTCTATCTAGGTGTTCTTTGACTGTTAGGCTATGAGAAGTTCCTACCAACTTGTTTTGAGGGATTTGACCGCCGGCAGCTGATGTGCATTGATTTTAATAGTTGGTTTTTGTCTTGCTCCTTTTGCCATATACATTACTTGGGATTTTTCAAGATTTAAGACTAGATTTAGATCTAAGCAGGCTTTATTAAAATGCTGTAGTTTCTTATTGAGATTGGGTACGGATAGTTCAAAACTTGTCTCATGAGAAATTATAGCAAAGTCATCAGCATATTGAAAAATGTCAGTGGAGTCATCTTGCAAAGTGTGGAGAGACTTGGTGTATAAGTTAAAAAGTAACGGACTTAGGTAGCTGCCTTGTGGGAGTCCATTTGTAACTTGAATCCTGTCATTTCCTATACCCAGGTAGCGAAGACTCAAGAAGTTTGAGATCCCATTTACAATCGAAGAGGGGACAGTAGCATTTCGCATGATTTTCGCGAGTCTTGATAAATCAACTCTATCGTAGGCCTTGGAGAGGTCAACTGTTGCCATTATGACTTTCTCTTTGTTGTATTTGGCAGAAGCCACCACATTTGATATTTAATTTAAACACATGTTAGTTGAAATGGATCTTCTATAGGCAAAGGACCTGGGAGGTATGACTTTCTTTAACTCAACCATAGAATTAAGTTTGTTCTTTATCATAAGATTGATTGTTTTTAAGAAGACTGAAATAAGGGCAATAGGCCTATAATTTTTAAAACCTGATAGATCTTTCTCTGGTTTCGGAATTGGACATATCTTTATATTTCGCCAAGTAGAGATTTCTAAGAGATTCCTTACTGGAACACTTGACAGAGCCCTTAACATTTGGTACGTTTTTTTTTCCACCTAGAACCAATTTCAACTCCTCCAAAGTAAACATTTCTGTGTGTGGAACTTGCTGTATTTCATGACTTGAAGTGGACTTTGATATGAACCTGGTCTTTTAGATGTTGCAGGAAGCCTTTGTTGTTTCTATTATCCCAAGTATTACGTTCCATTGGGAAAACGAGTTTCTACATCCTTTAAGCAGTTTGTAAAAATTCCTGAGATTGGAAGACTCAGCCATCTCCTGGATGGAGTTATTAAAATGAGCTTTCTTTGTTTGGTTGACTGTGTTCTTCCATAATTTAACTGCATCTGTATACGCCAGCATATCTGAGAACAATTTTGTAACATTGTATTTTTTTTGTACCGCTATTTTAAGGCGAAAAATTTTACTTATATCAACATTTCACCAGTTTTTTAGAGTGAATGTTGTCAATTGATAAAGTGGCATCTCTAATTTGTGTTTTGAAAAAATCATCTATTTCACGTACTGAGTTGGGGATAACAACAGAGTTGAGGTTTTTGAGGAGAGTCTTTTTTGAGATGAATTTTTTGGGCGTGATGGTTGCATTGGAGATATCAATGACTATAGGGAAGTAATGACTTCCACTAAGTGTATAAAGAACTTGCCATGACGTGTTTAGGCTTGAGTTTGTGAAGGAAAGACTCACAAACTCCCCCTTGTTGAGTCCACTGAATCACCAAAAAATCTGGATCTGGCATTAAAATCGCCACAAATTTACACATTTTCAAGTGGATCGACCATATTTAGGAGTCTGCAAAGTTCTGATTAAAAGTTTTTTACTTTGATTGAGTGCGGCAGATAAATTGATACTAGAATTAAATTTGGATTCAGATTTAGAGTTTTGAGTATAATAATCTCTAAAGAAGTTTGAAAGTGTATTCTTTTGAAAGAAATAGAGTTTTTAACTAATATTGCCACACCTCCATAGTTGTCAGGTCTACCTTTGTAAAGAACTTGATAGTTTGGTGGATTGATTTTGTTAAAATTGTCTACATTAAAGACTTCCGATAAAATGGCAAAATGATAGTCTCCTTTATTTAGACAATACTCAAGATACAGTTTGTTCATTTGAAAGCTTTGAATATTATATTGTAGAATTGATACCATGTGTAGTTTGTATAACGTTGATTATCCTATTAAACTGAGTTTTTTATCAAGTATAGATCTTGGTCAATGGAAACTCTATTAAATTCATGTTTCAGAGACAGTAGTGCATTTAATGAATCTAATTTTAGTCTTTTTGCAAAATCACTAGTTAGCAGATTTGAGACACTTAAGTTGAATTTGTTTAATATATTTTCAGAACGTGCATCATCAAGTTGGTTATGATCAGATTCTTTGTGATAAATGTTTGCTGCTGGGGAGGCATCGTTGTCCCAGGAGAAAGAAGTAGGGCTTGACGGACCCGCATTCACATTTACATATGAGTCATTTACAGCTTGTCTCCATGCATACATTGTTTTGGTTGCATTTAAAGTTTCACATTCCCGGTTTTTATTTGTTTTCTAAACTTTTGCATATGGCATTATATAATGCAGATGTTCTAAAGATGCCTTGGTGTTGTTGTAGGTTTTAGTAATATGTTTAGTTGTTGGAAGGGGAGGAAACTTATTAGTGTTGCTATCGCTACCTAAAAGTTCAAATCTGTTAGAGAAAATGCTTGAAAAACGTTTTTTAGCTTCATTGTCTGACAGGTTTTCCATAAGCATAACTTTCTTAAGAGCAAGGGCATTCTCTCTTGCCGGACAATTTTTGTCGGTTGGTGGGTGGGAAGCATTGCAGTTGGTGCATGTTATGGCACCACATGGTGACTGAGAGTCGTGAATGTTGAAGCATTTTTTGCATGGAGGAATCCTTTGTTTACAATTAGCAACCATGTGGTTGTACCTGAAACAATTAAAACATTGGCCAAATGGAATGAATGGTTTGTCTTTCAATTTCGAATAGTCATCAAAGATCACTTCTTTGGATATTTCTAGACCTTTAAGGCTAAGCGCACACTACAGACTTTTTGTCGGCCGATAGTTTGTTTACATTCTTAATCAGCATGTAGTTATATGGAAGCGCGCACACTACACCGACCCGATATGAGCAGACACAAAAGTTGAATGGGCATTAGCTTTGCGTTCCAACTTTTCTTGGATCAAACTGTCCAATAGCTTAATGTCCGATAGCTTAATGTGCATGGCAGTCAATTAGAGTGCGCAGACATGCAGATTGTTTTTGTTGCCGAGTTGTTTTTGATAGCGAGTTTACGCGGAATTGTGGCGCGTTTTTGTTTATTCTTCTTTTGTTATTTCTTTCTTTTGCGTATTTCTAGAGATTTCTAGAGCATTGGAAGATATGAAATTTGCTTCGTGCTTTTTAAACGTGTTATTTTTTCAGGGGAATCTTCCACTATCGGGTAGTGTGCGCACTAAACACCAAGCCGACAGTTTAGTACGCATAGTGTGCGGGCAAACAGCCCAATCCGATCAAACTATCAGCCGACAAAAAGTTTGTAGTGTGCGCTTAGCGTAAATGTAACTTTAATTTTATACGTAGGAATCATATCAGCAAAATCCTTCATTTTTCTTAAAACACGTTTGATCGAGAGGATTGGAATCTCAGACGTTATACTTTCCTCCAATTCTTCTACTGAGATTTCTTCAGGGACATAGAAAATTATTCCCACTTTGGATACAAAGTGTGGAAACTTGGCTGTGTATCCAGATTCTTCCAATGGACTCTTTAAGAAAAAATAATTCGCTTTAAGTGCACTTTGGAACTGTAGTTTACATCTATTGCATCCAATTTTGACCATTTCTTTAATACCCTCTACTTTTAAGACTTTGATAACTCTGGACAGCACGATCAAATTCATTGGCTTACGCACTTCCTTAGACAATGTATCAACATAAATGATGAAGGGACCTTTGTATGTTTCATCATAGAGAAACAACTTATCATTTGAATTCTGATTCAAATTTAATATCGTTAATGGAGAATTTAATGGAGGAGGGTCTACCTTAGAGTCCGCCATCTTCCTTTTTCTAGTAAGCACACTGCCGACTTTTCTTTGATGTATGTATATTTGTTCAAATTACAATTAAAATCAGATGGAATTACTAACAAACTTGGTCAGATTATAGAAATGAGTAGATTCATTTGCTGGATATAAATTTGTTGTAATGGCTTCTTCTCAGAAATTTGGACTTGAGAACGTGGCACACGTATACACGTCTTACGACGCTGAAGTCACAGCAAAAAGTGATCACGTAATTCCTTAATTCTTTTCTTTAAGTCTAGCATTCTATCATTCGGAATATTCTAAAGATCCGACGAGTGGTGCCCATACAAATACAGTGGAAGGTCTATGGTGCCACGTGAAAGCATCTTTGCCACAATACACAAGGAAAAAGAAATTTTTTCTTGGGTACTTGGCGATATTCATATTTGTACGGAAGTGCAGAATAATATAATCGAAGAGTTGAATGTTTGATGTTGTTAGTATCGCTCCACAGGCGAAATTTGTTATGAAAAATCGTGATAGTTCATAAAAATTTTTGAGTTTGTCAGAGTATGCGCCGCAGACGAAAAATGTTAATGAAAAGTCACGTTTTCCCCCCAAAAAAAATTCATTTTGCGGTACAATCTTACTTTTTTTAAATTTTCTATAGTTTACGAGATTTGGGTAGTTAAACTTCAAATTTCAATTGGCTATAAAACCGGAACTGGAAGTCCTCACCCATTTTGAAGTTGTAGTTCGGGTCAGCACCAAAAACAACAATAAATTGGGCGTGTTGTACGGCGCCAGATTTGTTCCCTGCCCCCAACTGCTGGAAGTTAATTGATTGCTTTAATACAACAGTAAATTCGTTCATATAGCTACAGAAGTTAGCAACAAGCGTTGGAAATGAAAGTCAAAAAAGAATGTTAGCAACGGTCAGTGTTTTTTATATATAAAAGTTGGCAGATCGAACATTAAAGCAACATTCACACAGTCCATTTTCTGTTGTTTACTCCGACTCCGTTTTTGACAGTCGTTCTTTGTCGGAGAAGTGAAGGAGTAGTGGGTATATGTATTGTAACGAAGTTTCCCCGGTTGTCCGGGTTTATAGCTGGGGTAGCTCGCCAGCTGTCCAAGGTTCGCTTACAGAAAATATTTATTTGTTGGTTTTAGGGCCTTGTCTTTATTGTGCTTATCTAAGTGGTACAATGTTGGTGTTCTTTTACTTATGCTAATTGCTAACCAGCCGGAGAGGTCCTACGGCGCACGGAATCTGGGGTAACGCAAGGTGGACGTTGGCGTCTCGTGGTCACAGTCCTAGTCTTTGTACAATTCCGTGGCAAGATTGTTCGGAAACACGAAATGCCCGTAAAGCTGTCCGGAGACCCGCAGTTCTGTCACTCAGATGGTAGTTGTCGATTTTGGAGAAAACGACCACGACTGTATGCTTGGCTGACTCGAACAATCGTTTGATTGAGTAGCAAGGCTGTCCGAAGACACGCAATGCTTTCAACCAATCAATTGGTTATCACGTTTAGTATCAAGTTTCCGAGACCCGGCGTTGGCTCGAGCAATTGTTTGACTGATTGGCAAGGCTGTCCGAAGACTCGTAATGCCAGCAATGCTGTCCGAAGACACGCAATGCTTTCAACCAACCAATTGGCTATCGCGTTAGGATCAAGTTCCCGAGACCCGACGTTGGCTAGAACAATTGTTTGATTGATTGGCAAGGCTGTCCGAAGACTCGTAATGCCAGCAAGGCTGTCCGTAGACACGCAATGCTTTCAACCAATCAATTGGTTATCGCGTTTAAGATCACGTTCCCGAGAACCGGCCTTGACTTGAACAATTGTTTAACTGATTGACAAGGCTGTCCGGAGACCCGTAATACCAGCAAGACTGTCCGTAGACCCGAAATGCTCTCAATTAACCAATTGGTTACCGCGTGTAAACACTTTCCGTTGTGCAGAAATACACTTTGAAATAAACCTCGCGTTGTAAATGTACCACGAACGAAACTCACTTTGTCCTCTGTTGGTTAATGTCGATTGTCAAAAAATTAACTCTGTCTGTTGTCTTTGCGTTACTTACCCATGCTGCGAATTTCTATTCAGTCATGACTCATGTTCAGTCATGACTCTGTTCCATCTGTTCGTTCGTTCACTCGTGGAGTTTCAATTCCTTGTTGTTTCTGCTTGTTTCTCTCTTTGATTTGGTGTTCGTTCGCTCTCGCTTCTGTTCCGCCGAAGCACAGACAGGGTGATTGCTTAGTTAAACTTAAAACTAAATTAAAACTAATCTTAGTTACTACTACAATAATATTATTAAATTACACTTCATATGTAAGTAAAATTAATATTTCATTGTAACTAAAACAAAAATAGAAAAAGTAACATTTCATTGTAAGATAAACATAAATATAACTAAAATTATTGTATAATAAAGATGTGATGTGTCTTCGGTATCGAACATGTGGCGGGCAAAATGGTGGCGTCAATTTGGTTCGTCACAGTATGTTCTAGAACAACGTAGCGACTGCGCTGCCGTGTGGAGCGTGTGGAGCGCTATGTGTAGGAGTGAGAAAGGGCTATATGGATATGTCAGAGTGAGTGAAAAGGAGATAGCTTCTGCCTGTAGACTGAAGCGCTGCTTTGAGCGGAAAATATCACACTTTTAATGATGATGCCTGCATCACTCTTGGATTGGTTCATTCAGGGGCATGTGTGATATGGAGCATTGTGGCAAAAATTGAGTGGGAGGAAGTGGGCGTAGAAGAAAGGGCGTGGTGGTAAGTGGGTGGTAAAGTGGGTGTGGTCGGAAGTGGGAAGAGAGAGAAGTAGGTGTGACAGACAGACGGTCATACGTACATATATACCGACAGACAGACATACATAGCTCGGCGTGCTTACTGTTGCGAGTGTGGTGTGCCCCTCTGCCTTGATCTCTGCCCGCTTGGGTATCATTTGTGGTACTTGATATTGTTGTTTTTGTTGTTGTTGTTCTGAATATGCGTAGCGTTGTTGTTGGAAAGTATTTTTTATTGCTTTAATTTAATTGCTTTTCGTCATTTAGCTATGTGGTTGTTGTAGATTTAGTAAATGAGTTATGGACATTTTAAGCGTTCGATTGCTTCGCGACCACACATATTGTATGTACAATTATTTCAATCTCGGAAATGGAGTTGACATTTTCGGTACTTTCTGTTTACAAATATTTCTCAAAATAAAAAGTTGTAAGTTAGAATCATAATGGGAATAAACGGTTGGAGAATATGGGGATACTCAAAATGTTTTTAATAGGAGTATTGTTTATGTTCAGTACAGATGGGTGGTGGCTGGTGACTGTTTATTAGGATTATTTTCTGGCTAAACCTAACCGTTAAAATTGAAAAATTAAAGTTTTTTATTCATTAGTTTTGAACAATTAATTAAATTTAATTTTACTCGCGTTTTTTATGTTCTAAACCGTACACGTGTTGATTGGGGTAACTCCTAGGTGAAGAACCAAGCAACCATTGGTTCCTAACCCTGGTTTATTTCATCCACAGTCATCACTTTTTGCCCTACGTAAAAGCTACATACTCTAGAAAACTATACTAAGATGGCTGTTTCGTACGTCATTTGTCTCGGTTCGAAAAAGAAAAAAAGAAAAATGTCTCCTTAAATAGCCTGCCTATCCTGTCTAATCACATATTATTATAAAGATAAATAATAATAAAATAAACATATAAACACTAAGAAAACCACAAAAATGAAAAATCAAAAAACAAAACAAAAATGAAAAACATTATCACAAAAAACACAAAAACAAACAAAAACCGAAAAGCAAGCAAAAAATTGTTATAGAGATTGTAAGGAAAGTAAAACTTTCCTCACAATTACGGGTGTAGAACTTGGCCTGCACCCCACCAGAGCTGCTCCCTTGAAAACCGCTTTCAAGGGATGCAGTAACCTTGAGTTGCGCGGTCCCAACTTAAGGTGGAATTAATTCGGCAAAGCAATTTGCAAACGCAGCAAAGCAATTTGCAAACGCAGCAAAGCAATTTGCAAACGCAGCAAAGCAATTTGCAAACGCAGCAAAGCAATTTGCAAACGCAGCAAAGCAATTTGCAAACGCAGCAAAACAATTGCAAAACCATCAAATTTTAAAACAAACGAAACGACATCGAACCGCAAAACAATTGCAAACCATCAAACTTTAAAACGAGCGAAACAACGTCGAGCCGCAAGCAAACAAAACGACGTCGAACCGAAAACAAACGGCAAAGCATCAAACCTGGAAACAACATCGAACCGCATGCAACGAATCAACGTCGAACATCGAACATCAAACAACATCGAACGCAAACAAATCAAGCAACGTCGAACACCACGCTTAAATAGCTGGGAGTTAAGCAAAGCGAATAACAAGAACTAAAATACATAGCCGCAAGATCAACAACAAAAACAATAGCCGAATATCAAAACCGGAATTCCAAGAAAAAAACACAAACATAAGTACATAGCCACTGTTTTAACAACAAAAAAAAAAAACATGCACGAAAGCGGGAAGACAGAAAACGACACACATCATAGAAAATTACACCAACTACCACAGGCAAGTTTACATTGAACAAATATATATTAATAAACTCGTTTTAGAGAAAAAAACAACAAGTGCATAGAACCCTGACAACAAATACACTAAGGGGATTAGCAGAATATTAGTGCAATAATACGAACGACAACAACATCACAGCAGAGAAGCGATTTACAACAAATATACAAAGGAGAAAAAGAAGATTGCATTAAGACAACAACAACAACAACACAGCAGAGAAGAAATTTACAACAAATACACAAAGGACCAGGAGAACACCATTCAAAGCACATAGAAATGCAGCAACGACAATTATACATAAACAGTGCAGCGACGAATACTGCGAGCCGGGAACCAAAAGGTGATCAGCGATCAAAATGTTCGCCAAACAACAACAAACATAAGTTTGGCAAACCAAACAACAAAGTACACGCCAAAAAGAAACGACAGCCGCTACTACAACAAAGACACCGACAAGCAGGGTAAGTCAAGGCCACGCAAGGCCAAGGTCAAAAGAGCACTGACCCCAGAACAACAAAAGGGTAGCCAAGTACCGCTATCCTTGGCATATAAAAGGAGCCACCGACCAGAGCAAAGTCACTTTCTTGGAGAACAGCGAACAGAGCGGTAAGTGAACTTTAAGCATTCAATCCCACCTAATCCTTGGCGTTAAACTTCCACGTGAACGTCCATATCCTCCTTAGAATCCTTGGCGCTAAACTTCCACGTGAGCGCCAAAATCAAACGTAGAATCCTTGATCATTGGCGCTAAACTTCCACGTGAGCACCAATATCAAACGTAGAATCCTTGATCCTGACGTTAAACTCCCACGTGAACGTCAGTATCAAAAGTAGAAATCCTTGTTTCCGACGTTGAGCTACCACGCGTACGTCACACTTGATCGGTGATTTGCATCACACACAAAGACACGAATACACTACCACACATAATATAATACCAAAACATTGAATTTAATTACATTTATTTATTCACGCTAAGCCAATAACCGCGATAGTTAATCAAATTGAATGACCTAATAAAATAATTTAAAACCACCACTAATCGCAAGATAACGTTTTTCCACAGAGTAGCTTAAGTAGATTTTCACATGTAAAATAGGATAAGAAATACTCGGTGTAAAAACATAAAGAAATAAATAAACAACCCTTAAACGAAAATATACTGAATTATTATTTTCGGAGAACCCCTGGACATCCGCGGGTATATCCAGGCTTGAGAGGGGAAAACCTCGTTACAAAATGGCGCCCGAACAGGGACTCTAGAAAAGCGATAGTAGGAAAAAAAAAAAAGAAACGAAAATTTGCAGGTACATCCAAAAACCGAAAAAAAGACTTCGAAGAAAAGCGAATAAGCGATAACCACGATTGAAATTTCGAATGTAACCAAGTACAAAACAAAAAAAAAAAAAAAAAAAGCCAATATACAGGGGCATTCGATAACAGCGATTGAAATTTCGAGCGTAACAAATTACAAAGGAAAAAATAATAACAAAGTGCGTGAAGAAAATTGAGAATATACAGGGACATTCGATAATAAATATCCGAAATTTCGAACGTAACATAGTAACAAAAAAAAAAAAAAAAAAAAAAAAAAAAAACGTGAGTGAAACGAACAGCGGAAAAGTGAAGACGGAAAAAAATTTATAACGAAACGGTGCCTAAAAAAAAAAAGATCCAACGGTGAACTGGACATTACGGAGTAACATCGGGAAAAAAAAAATCGAATATACCCATCGAAACCGCGAATATAAAGTTAGAGAAACGGCGAAGAACAAAAAAAGAATCGAAACAGTGAAAACAAAATAAATCCAGTGTACCCAAAAAAAAAAACAAAAAAAAAAAAAAAAGTAGAAAGACAGGAAAAGAACACTAAGTCAAAATGGGTAAAAGTTGGATCTATAATGTGCCGAAAGAAAGCCTACAGGAAATTTTGCGGGAGTTCGGAATCGAACCTAACGGTACGGTGGATGATCTTCGCAAGCTACTCGGCGGGTTAACCACGTCGTTAGAATCAACGGACGAAATGATAGAGCGGTTAGACGAGTTAGAGGAGAAGTGGAGCCGGAGTGTGTCACCTGGATTGAGGCCGCCTCCAACCGGGTTGCAAGGAGCGGTGCCAAAATCAAACAAAGAAAGTGAGACAGAAACTCGCGACGGGAAAAACGCAAACGTAAGACTCGCGCGCGATTACGCGGGCGCGAGTGGTAGTCGAGTAACGACACGGGTGCAGGACCACAGTAGCCGCAGTACGATGAGGTATCCCGATGTAATGGACGCCGTACGAAAGTGGTCGTGTAGATACGATGGAGGCAAGGACCCCATTAACTTCATCGAAAGGGTAGAAGAGCTCACCGAGGCATACGAGCTCCCGAAGGATTTGTTGCCACGAACTATGCCGGAGCTACTAAAAGAAAAGGCTCTGTGTTGGTTTAGGAACAACAACAAAGGTTGGATCAACTGGGAGTCTTTCAAGGGAGACTTCCTAAAATTCTTTCTGCCAACGAGGTACTTTGAAGAGCTTGAAGACAATATTAGAAAGCGGATTCAAGGTTCACGAGAGAAATTCAAGGACTACGTGCTGGCAATGCAGACGTTGATGCGACACGCGAACTACACAGAGGAACAGAGGCTGCAAAGGATCTATAGGAATTGCCAACGGGAGTACCTACTCTACATAAAAAGGACAGACTTTTCGACGTTGGAAGACCTAGTGTCGATGGCAGAAGACTTCGAGGGTATTCGCCAAGAACACGAACCCGCACGGACACCCCGAGAACCATGGAGGCAGAAGCCAGAACCACAAAGAATGATGTCGACTGTACAACCCGGAGTACCAAGGGACCTACGAACGGCTTGCAGGAGATGTGGCGAAAACGGCCATTTCCAACGAGATTGCCGCAAACCAAGGAAGCTGTTCTGTGGCAAAGAAGGTGTCCGAACCATCGAATGCTGCAAGAAATCACCGGGAAACGCACAGGGTGTCCAGCAGAGACGAGGACCGCTGGCACCGGAGAACCCAAATGCTCCTCGTATCCCACAAAATGCCTAGAGTCCAACAAAGAAAGAATCTCCGCCAAAGTAGTGCTGGGTAGGGAGCTCGTCACAGCTACCCTTGATACAGGAGCCTCCAGGAGTTTTGTCAGCGAGCTGGTCGCTAGAGAAATTACGGCAGAGGGCAAACGGTTGGAAGTTGATGTCAGCGTCAAAATGGCGGATGGCACGGTACGCGCAATCAAAGAAGCCGTTGAAGTGAGTATCCGGTTAGGAACAGCGGAATGCAGGATACCACTCCTGATACTCAGAGATGTCACCGACCATGTGATTCTGGGCTTGGATTTCCTGACAAACATTGGAGCCTCGATGAGCTGTGGAGGCGAAACAATAACGCTCGGTATGGAGGAGCCACCAAAGGAAGAACAAGCAACATGTTCCACCCTCCGAACAACCAACAACACTAACCCAGAACTGGCAGCGGAAGAAAATACTATGGAGACGAGCAGAGAAACAGCAGAAAGCACACCAGAAAGGAAGATTGCCGAGCAAAACCCTGAACAGGATATAGAAAAGTTCTTACAAGAAGAACTGGGGAAATTCGAGTCATTGGAAGGACCCTCAAAAATCGCAACACACAAAATCGTGATGAAGGACGACCGACCAATAAAACAAAGGTATTACCCCAAAAATCCCGCAATGCAAGCGGTAATCAACGCCGAAATAAATGAACTACTGGCAAAGGGTTGCATAGAACCCTCACATAGTCCCTACAGCGCCCCAATCGTCCTGGTCCGAAAGAAGAATGGTAAATGGCGGCTGTGCATCGACTATCGGCAGCTCAACGCGCGATCAATTCCCGACGCTTATCCACTCCCGAGAATACAACACATTTTAGATCGACTACGCGACGCGCAGTACATCAGCAGTCTGGATCTAAAGAATGGATACTGGCAGATTCCTATGAGTCCAGAAAGCAAACAATACACGGCTTTTACAGTCCCGGTAAGGGGGCTCTTCCAGTGGAAAGTCATGCCGTTTGGGTTACATTCGGCACCAGCAACTTTCCAAAGGGCACTCGACCAAGTCATCGGGCCAGAGATGGAACCACACGCGTTTGCGTATCTGGACGATATAATCGTGATTGGAAAAACACTGGAAGAACACATGGAAAATCTACGGGAGGTGTTTCGGCGCCTACGGGCGGCAAACCTGAAGATCAACAAGGAAAAATGCGACTTTTTCAAAGAGGATCTGAAGTATCTAGGTCACGTGGTGAGTCGCCAAGGGATCCACACCGACCCCGACAAAGTGGCGGCCATTAAGGAGATGTCACCACCCACAAATGTAAAAGGAATTCGAAGATTTCTTGGAGTCGCATCGTGGTGTCGACGGTTCGTACCGGACTTTGCCGATTTGGTAGTCCCACTAACCAGTCTCCTGAAAAAGGGTAAACGCTGGAATTGGACCGAAGAGCAACAACGAGCGTTCGAAGTGATGAAGCAGAAACTGACCGAGGCACCAGTACTGGCGTGTCCCGACTTTTCCAGAAGCTTCACACTACAAACAGACGCAAGCAACTATGGATTAGGTGCAGTACTCACGCAAGAAAGTGACAGCGGAGAAAGAGTCATTGCCTACGCAAGCCGACACTTGAACAAAGCCGAGCAGAATTACTCGGCAACCGAGAAAGAGTGTCTCGCCATCGTATGGGGCATCAGGAAAATGCGGCCGTACCTGGAGGGCTACAGATTCTGCGTCATCACTGATCATCTCTCGCTGAAATGGTTAAATTCGTTAGAAAATCCTTCAGGCCGAATAGCACGATGGGCGCTCGAATTACAACAATACACTTTCGACGTAAAGTACCGGAAAGGTAAGTGGAACGTGGTCGCAGATACACTCTCGAGACAACCCATAGAAAAACTCAACAAGGTGGCGACAAACGAGGAAAAATGCAACTGGACCGAAACGAAGATAGAGGAGATCAAGCAAAATCCGGAGAAATTCGCAGACTACACCATCGAGAATGGACAGTTGTACCGACATATCCCAGGGCAATCGAATGACGAGGATTGTGCCGCATGGAAACTCTGCGTACCAAAATACCTGCGAACTCGAGTACTCAAGGAGAATCACGACGAGCCGAGCGCCGGTCATCCAGGGATCAGGAAAACGGTGGCCAGGGTAAGCAACAAGTACTACTGGCCCGGCATGTTTCGGGACATCAGGAAACACGTGCGCTGTTGTGAATCGTGTCAAAAGTATAAGCCAGTGCAAGACAAAGTCGCGGGGAAGATGCTTACGCAGTTGCCCGACGAGCCCTGGACTATGGTCTGCGCGGACTTCATTGGACCTCTGCCCCGATCGAAACACGGAAACACGATGATCCTGGTATTCTTCGACAAGTTCTCAAAATGGACGGAGATAGTGCCATTACGACAAGCCACGACAGATAGCCTCAAGAAAGCGTTCCGAGAGAGAATCCTAGCGAGATACGGAGTTCCCAAGGTTCTCATCACGGACAACGGCGTCCAGTTCAATAGCAGGCAATTCCAACGATTCCTTCAGGACTTAGGAATCCGCCAACAATTTACCGCACCATATACCCCCCAGGAGAACCCAACGGAAAGAGCCAACCGGAACGTGAAGAGAATACTAGCGCAGGTAATAGACAACAAACAAACACAATGGGACGAGGTCATCCCAGAGATATCGTTAGCGATCAACACCATGACATCGGAGACAACAGGATTCAGCCCAGCTTTCCTCACCCAGGGTCGGGAACCCCGGCTTCCAAGGACAGTCTTCGACGAGGTCACCATAGGAACAGGAGCAGCGCCACAGAGCCCGGAGTACAAGGGGAACCGACTACAAGAGGTCTTCAAAATCGTGAGAAGGAACCTAGAAAGAGCATCGAAGGACCAAGCCAGACATTATAATCTGCGGCGGAGAAGCTGGAATCCTCAAGTTGGAACACTGGTTCTGGCCAAGACTCACCACTTGTCAAAAGCAATAGATAAATTCACAGCGAAGTTAGCGCCGAAATACGAAGGACCATACCGAATTACTGGATACATCTCACCAGTCATCGTCGAGCTGATTACTCCAGAGAATACAAAAAGCCGCACGGCACACATCCGGGACTTAAAGGAGTACCATCACGGGAACGACCAACCAAACACGACAACGACCGACGAACCCAATCAAAGTAGTTAACTGTTATATGTCACGTGTTGTTTTAGGTCGTGCTGTCCAAAGAAAGGTCAAACTTCCGGTCATAATGAATTTTCTCTTCCCCCACCATAGAAAGCAACGTACGACGAACAACAAGCAAGTGCGCAACCAAACAACAACCAAACGCAACGACAACAAAACCAACCAACGGAAAAATGGCAGCCAACACTGACACCAAACAATGGTTCGAGCAGCTAGACGACCTGCTGATGACAGACGGAGCAGCAGAGACAAGGGTGGCCGTCTTTGGTCCCCTCCGACGTGCGAGCGAAGTGCTGGAGGTAGACGCCGACCACAACCCCAAAGACCAGGATGCACCCCCGAAGGACGAGACAGAAGACGACATCGACAACAACGAGGCTTTGCTCACCTACCCACCAGGGCGTGGCGGAATACCGATCCGCGCGGAAGACTATAGGCGCTTGGAAACCGGGCAGTTCCTAAACGACGCATTGGTGGAGTTTTACCTCCATGTAATAAAGGAGGAAATGGCAGCTGAGCGCATGAAGCCACGGATCCACCTCTTCAGTACCCATTTCTACGACCGAGTCAGACAGCCTGGGACTCCACGAGAGCGACACGATAGGGTCAGGCGTTGGACCAAAGCGGTGGACCTATTTGAGAAGGACTACCTCATAGTGCCCATTAACGAGAACCAGCACTGGTTCCTCGTCGTCATCTGCTTCCCAAGCATCAATGGGCCCAAGATGATGGAGCTCCCCAAGGAAGACGGTACATGGGGCGCGAAGATAGCCTGCATCCTCCCGCTGGACTCCATTAACCCCGGACCACGGACAGCGATCGCCCAAGTTCTGCGCGAGTACCTGCAGGAGGAATACCGAGTGCGTAGGCCAAATGACAGGCCCCGAACGTTCGATGAAGTGGAGCTACCGCTGCGAGTACTGAACGTCCCGCAACAGCAGAATGGAGCAGACTGCGGCATATTCCTCCTTAAGTATGCCGAAAAGTTGCTGGCCGAGCCCTTCCTAGACTTCCAAAGCGGGCAACTACACCGTCCAGACTGGTTCTCCCAAATAGAGGCGGGAGGAAAGAGGAAGGAGATGGCGAGGGCCATACGGAGACTCACAGCAACTCAGGGAGGCGGGAAGCGCAAGTTTCCCACACTAACGTTCGACGAGGAACTAATACCGAACAAGCGTGCAAAAACCCCGGAGCCAGAGTCGACAGAGATCGTCACCAGTCCTCAGCAACCCATGTATTTCGACCCCATCACAGCGAGCTATTACGACGACCTCTGCGAAGACGTACACAGGCACGGAATACCGGAGGCAATACTTGAACCAGAAAACATCGTCCCGTCAACTGTGGCGGTCGAGGAAGACGCCATTCCCCCAGTTTTGAAGTTCCAAGATATGGAGGAAATCGATGCGCAAAACGGGACCCTCATGAGTCAAGGACTCGTCGAAGAAATTCGTCAACGAGTCTTACGGTTCAAAAACCCAGAATTCCGGAGCAAGCGATCCCAGTTCCGGTACAACAACCACAGGGTAACCCTCACCAGAACCCTTATCACCATCATCACCGCCCCGGGAAGAAAGGGGGGGGTGTAAGGAAAGTAAAACTTTCCTCACAATTACGGGTGTAGAACTTGGCCTGCACCCCACCTGAGCTGCTCCCTTGAAAACCGCTTTCAAGGGATGCAGTAACCTTGAGTTGCGCGGTCCCAACTTAAGGTGGAATTAATTCGGCAAAGCAATTTGCAAACGCAGCAAAGCAATTTGCAAACGCAGCAAAGCAATTTGCAAACGCAGCAAAGCAATTTGCAAACGCAGCAAAGCAATTTGCAAACGCAGCAAAACAATTGCAAAACCATCAAATTTTAAAACAAACGAAACGACATCGAACCGCAAAACAATTGCAAACCATCAAACTTTAAAACGAGCGAAACAACGTCGAGCCGCAAGCAAACAAAACGACGTCGAACCGAAAACAAACGGCAAAGCATCAAACCTGGAAACAACATCGAACCGCACGCAACGAATCAACGTCGAACATCGAACATCAAACAACATCGAACGCAAACAAATCAAGCAACGTCGAACACCACGCTTAAATAGCTGGGAGTTAAGCAAAGCGAATAACAAGAACTAAAATACATAGCCGCAAGATCAACAACAAAAACAATAGCCGAATATCAAAACCGGAATTCCAAGAAAAAAACACAAACATAAGTACATAGCCACTGTTTTAACAACAACAAAAAAAAAACATGCACGAAAGCGGGAAGACAGAAAACGACACACATCATAGAAAATTACACCAACTACCACAGGCAAGTTTACATTGAACAAATATATATTAATAAACTCGTTTTAGAGAAAAAAACAACAAGTGCATAGAACCCTGACAACAAATACACTAAGGGGATTAGCAGAATATTAGTGCAATAATACGAACGACAACAACATCACAGCACAGAAGCGATTTACAACAAATATACAAAGGAGAAAAAGAAGATTGCATTAAGACAACAACAACAACAACACAGCAGAGAAGAAATTTACAACAAATACACAAAGGACCAGGAGAACACCATTCAAAGCACATAGAAATGCAGCAACGACAATTATACATAAACAGTGCAGCGACGAATACTGCGAGCCGGGAACCAAAAGGTGATCAGCGATCAAAATGTTCGCCAAACAACAACAAACATAAGTTTGGCAAACCAAACAACAACGTACACGCCAAAAAGAAACGACAGCCGCTACTACAACAAAGACACCGACAAGCAGCGTAAGTCAAGGCCACGCAAGGCCAAGGTCAAAAGAGCACTGACCCCAGAACAACAAAAGGGTAGCCAAGTACCGCTATCCTTGGCATATAAAAGGAGCCACCGACCAGAGCAAAGTCACTTTCTTGGAGAACAGCGAACAGAGCGGTAAGTGAACTTTAAGCATTCAATCCCACCTAATCCTTGGCGTTAAACTTCCACGTGAACGTCCATATCCTCCTTAGAATCCTTGGCGCTAAACTTCCACGTGAGCGCCAAAATCAAACGTAGAATCCTTGATCATTGGCGCTAAACTTCCACGTGAGCACCAATATCAAACGTAGAATCCTTGATCCTGACGTTAAACTCCCACGTGAACGTCAGTATCAAAAGTAGAAATCCTTGTTTCCGACGTTGAGCTACCACGCGTACGTCACACTTGATCGGTGATTTGCATCACACACAAAGACACGAATACACTACCACACATAATATAATACCAAAACATTGAATTTAATTACATTTATTTATTCACGCTAAGCCAATAACCGCGATAGTTAATCAAATTGAATGACCTAATAAAATAATTTAAAACCACCACTAATCGCAAGATAACGTTTTTCCACAGAGTAGCTTAAGTAGATTTTCACATGTAAAATAGGATAAGAAATACTCGGTGTAAAAACATAAAGAAATAAATAAACAACCCTTAAACGAAAATATACTGAATTATTATTTTCGGAGAACCCCTGGACATCCGCGGGTATATCCAGGCTTGAGAGGGGAAAACCTCGTTACAAAATGGCGCCCGAACAGGGACTCTAGAAAAGCGATAGTAGGAAAAAAAAAAAAGAAACGAAAATTTGCAGGTACATCCAAAAACCGAAAAAAAGACTTCGAAGAAAAGCGAATAAGCGATAACCACGATTGAAATTTCGAATGTAACCAAGTACAAAACAAAAAAAAAAAAAAAAAAAGCCAATATACAGGGGCATTCGATAACAGCGATTGAAATTTCGAGCGTAACAAATTACAAAGGAAAAAATAATAACAAAGTGCGTGAAGAAAATTGAGAATATACAGGGACATTCGATAATAAATATCCGAAATTTCGAACGTAACATAGTAACAAAAAAAAAAAAAAAAAAAAAAAAAAAAAACGTGAGTGAAACGAACAGCGGAAAAGTGAAGACGGAAAAAAATTTATAACGAAACGGTGCGGAAAAAAAAAAGATCCAACGGTGAACTGGACATTACGGAGTAACATCGGGAAAAAAAAATCGAATATACCCATCGAAACCGCGAATATAAAGTTAGAGAAACGGCGAAGAACAAAAAAAGAATCGAAACAGTGAAAACAAAATAAATCCAGTGTACCCAAAAAAAAAAAAAAAAAAAAAAAAAAACAAAAAAAAAAAAAAAGTAGAAAGACAGGAAAAGAACACTAAGTCAAAATGGGTAAAAGTTGGATCTATAATGTGCCGAAAGAAAGCCTACAGGAAATTTTGCGGGAGTTCGGAATCGAACCTAACGGTACGGTGGATGATCTTCGCAAGCTACTCGGCGGGTTAACCACGTCGTTAGAATCAACGGACGAAATGATAGAGCGGTTAGACGAGTTAGAGGAGAAGTGGAGCCGGAGTGTGTCACCTGGATTGAGGCCGCCTCCAACCGGGTTGCAAGGAGCGGTGCCAAAATCAAACAAAGAAAGTGAGACAGAAACTCGCGACGGGAAAAACGCAAACGTAAGACTCGCGCGCGATTACGCGGGCGCGAGTGGTAGTCGAGTAACGACACGGGTGCAGGACCACAGTAGCCGCAGTACGATGAGGTATCCCGATGTAATGGACGCCGTACGAAAGTGGTCGTGTAGATACGATGGAGGCAAGGACCCCATTAACTTCATCGAAAGGGTAGAAGAGCTCACCGAGGCATACGAGCTCCCGAAGGATTTGTTGCCACGAACTATGCCGGAGCTACTAAAAGAAAAGGCTCTGTGTTGGTTTAGGAACAACAACAAAGGTTGGATCAACTGGGAGTCTTTCAAGGGAGACTTCCTAAAATTCTTTCTGCCAACGAGGTACTTTGAAGAGCTTGAAGACAATATTAGAAAGCGGATTCAAGGTTCACGAGAGAAATTCAAGGACTACGTGCTGGCAATGCAGACGTTGATGCGACACGCGAACTACACAGAAGAACAGAGGCTGCAAAGGATCTATAGGAATTGCCAACGGGAGTACCTACTCTACATAAAAAGGACAGACTTTTCGACGTTGGAAGACCTAGTGTCGATGGCAGAAGACTTCGAGGGTATTCGCCAAGAACACGAACCCGCACGGACACCCCGAGAACCATGGAGGCAGAAGCCAGAACCACAAAGAATGATGTCGACTGTACAACCCGGAGTACCAAGGGACCCACGAACGGCTTGCAGGAGATGTGGCGAAAACGGCCATTTCCAACGAGATTGCCGCAAACCAAGGAAGCTGTTCTGTTGCGACTGTGGCAAAGAAGGTGTCCGAACCATCGAATGCTGCAAGAAATCACCGGGAAACGCACAGGGTGTCCAGCAGAGACGAGGACCGCTGGCACCGGAGAACCCAAATGCTCCTCGTATCCCACAAAATGCCTAGAGTCCAACAAAGAAAGAATCTCCGCCAAAGTAGTGCTGGGTAGGGAGCTCGTCACAGCTACCCTTGATACAGGAGCCTCCAGGAGTTTTGTCAGCGAGCTGGTCGCTAGAGAAATTACGGCAGAGGGCAAACGGTTGGAAGTTGATGTCAGCGTCAAAATGGCGGATGGCACGGTACGCGCAATCAAAGAAGCCGTTGAAGTGAGTATCCGGTTAGGAACAGCGGAATGCAGGATACCACTCCTGATACTCAGAGATGTCACCGACCATGTGATTCTGGGCTTGGATTTCCTGACAAACATTGGAGCCTCGATGAGCTGTGGAGGCGAAACAATAACGCTCGGTATGGAGGAGCCACCAAAGGAAGAACAAGCAACATGTTCCACCCTCCGAACAACCAACAACACTAACCCAGAACTGGCAGCGGAAGAAAATACTATGGAGACGAGCAGAGAAACAGCAGAAAGCACACCAGAAAGGAAGATTGCCGAGCAAAACCCTGAACAGGATATAGAAAAGTTCTTACAAGAAGAACTGGGGAAATTCGAGTCATTGGAAGGACCCTCAAAAATCGCAACACACAAAATCGTGATGAAGGACGACCGACCAATAAAACAAAGGTATTACCCCAAAAATCCCGCAATGCAAGCGGTAATCAACGCCGAAATAAATGAACTACTGGCAAAGGGTTGCATAGAACCCTCACATAGTCCCTACAGCGCCCCAATCGTCCTGGTCCGAAAGAAGAATGGTAAATGGCGGCTGTGCATCGACTATCGGCAGCTCAACGCGCGATCAATTCCCGACGCTTATCCACTCCCGAGAATACAACACATTTTAGATCGACTACGCGACGCGCAGTACATCAGCAGTCTGGATCTAAAGAATGGATACTGGCAGATTCCTATGAGTCCAGAAAGCAAACAATACACGGCTTTTACAGTCCCGGGAAGGGGGCTCTTCCAGTGGAAAGTCATGCCGTTTGGGTTACATTCGGCACCAGCAACTTTCCAAAGGGCACTCGACCAAGTCATCGGGCCAGAGATGGAACCACACGCGTTTGCGTATCTGGACGATATAATCGTGATTGGAAAAACACTGGAAGAACACATGGAAAATCTACGGGAGGTGTTTCGGCGCCTACGGGCGGCAAACCTGAAGATCAACAAGGAAAAATGCGACTTTTTCAAAGAGGATCTGAAGTATCTAGGTCACGTGGTGAGTCGCCAAGGGATCCACACCGACCCCGACAAAGTGGCGGCCATTAAGGAGATGTCACCACCCACAAATGTAAAAGGAATTCGAAGATTTCTTGGAGTCGCATCGTGGTATCGACGGTTCGTACCGGACTTTGCCGATTTGGTAGTCCCACTAACCAGTCTCCTGAAAAAGGGTAAACGCTGGAATTGGACCGAAGAGCAACAACGAGCGTTCGAAGTGATGAAGCAGAAACTGACCGAGGCACCAGTACTGGCGTGTCCCGACTTTTCCAGAAGCTTCACACTACAAACAGACGCAAGCAACTATGGATTAGGTGCAGTACTCACGCAAGAAAGTGACAGCGGAGAAAGAGTCATTGCCTACGCAAGCCGACACTTGAACAAAGCCGAGCAGAATTACTCGGCAACCGAGAAAGAGTGTCTCGCCATCGTATGGGGCATCAGGAAAATGCGGCCGTACCTGGAGGGCTACAGATTCTGCGTCATCACTGATCATCTCTCGCTGAAATGGTTAAATTCGTTAGAAAATCCTTCAGGCCGAATAGCACGATGGGCGCTCGAATTACAACAATACACTTTCGACGTAAAGTACCGGAAAGGTAAGTGGAACGTGGTCGCAGATACACTCTCGAGACAACCCATAGAAAAACTCAACAAGGTGGCGACAAACGAGGAAAAATGCAACTGGACCGAAACGAAGATAGAGGAGATCAAGCAAAATCCGGAGAAATTCGCAGACTACACCATCGAGAATGGACAGTTGTACCGACATATCCCAGGGCAATCGAATGACGAGGATTGTGCCGCATGGAAACTCTGCGTACCAAAATACCTGCGAACTCGAGTACTCAAGGAGAATCACGACGAGCCGAGCGCCGGTCATCCAGGGATCAGGAAAACGGTGGCCAGGGTAAGCAACAAGTACTACTGGCCCGGCATGTTTCGGGACATCAGGAAGCACGTGCGCTGTTGTGAATCGTGTCAAAAGTATAAGCCAGTGCAAGACAAAGTCGCGGGGAAGATGCTTACGCAGTTGCCCGACGAGCCCTGGACTATGGTCTGCGCGGACTTCATTGGACCTCTGCCCCGATCGAAACACGGAAACACGATGATCCTGGTATTCTTCGACAAGTTCTCAAAATGGACGGAGATAGTGCCATTACGACAAGCCACGACAGATAGCCTCAAGAAAGCGTTCCGAGAGAGAATCCTAGCGAGATACGGAGTTCCCAAGGTTCTCATCACGGACAACGGCGTCCAGTTCAATAGCAGGCAATTCCAACGATTCCTTCAGGACTTAGGAATCCGCCAACAATTTACCGCACCATATACCCCCCAGGAGAACCCAACGGAAAGAGCCAACCGGAACGTGAAGAGAATACTAGCGCAGGTAATAGACAACAAACAAACACAATGGGACGAGGTCATCCCAGAGATATCGTTAGCGATCAACACCATGACATCGGAGACAACAGGATTCAGCCCAGCTTTCCTCACCCAGGGTCGGGAACCCCGGCTTCCAAGGACAGTCTTCGACGAGGTCACCATAGGAACAGGAGCAGCGCCACAGAGCCCGGAGTACAAGGGGAACCGACTACAAGAGGTCTTCAAAATCGTGAGAAGGAACCTAGAAAGAGCATCGAAGGACCAAGCCAGACATTATAATCTGCGGCGGAGAAGCTGGAATCCTCAAGTTGGAACACTGGTTCTGGCCAAGACTCACCACTTGTCAAAAGCAAGAGATAAATTCACAGCGAAGTTAGCGCCGAAATACGAAGGACCATACCGAATTACTGGATACATCTCACCAGTCATCGTCGAGCTGATTACTCCAGAGAATACAAAAAGCCGCACGGCACACATCCGGGACTTAAAGGAGTACCATCACGGGAACGACCAACCAAACACGACAACGACCGACGAACCCAATCAAAGTAGTTAACTGTTATATGTCACGTGTTGTTTTAGGTCGTGCTGTCCAAAGAAAGGTCAAACTTCCGGTCATAATGAATTTTCTCTTCCCCCACCATAGAAAGCAACGTACGACGAACAACAAGCAAGTGCACAACCAAACAACAACCAAACGCAACGACAACAAAACCAACCAACGGAAAAATGGCAGCCAACACTGACACCAAACAATGGTTCGAGCAGCTAGACGACCTGCTGATGACAGACGGAGCAGCAGAGACAAGGGTGGCCGTCTTTGGTCCCCTCCGACGTGCGAGCGAAGTGCTGGAGGTAGACGCCGACCACAACCCCAAAGACCAGGATGCACCCCCGAAGGACGAGACAGAAGACGACATCGACAACAACGAGGCTTTGCTCACCTACCCACCAGGGCGTGGCGGAATACCGATCCGCGCGGAAGACTATAGGCGCTTGGAAACCGGGCAGTTCCTAAACGACGCATTGGTGGAGTTTTACCTCCATGTAATAAAGGAGGAAATGGCAGCTGAGCGCATGAAGCCACGGATCCACCTCTTCAGTACCCATTTCTACGACCGAGTCAGACAGCCTGGGACTCCACGAGAGCGACACGATAGGGTCAGGCGTTGGACCAAAGCGGTGGACCTATTTGAGAAGGACTACCTCATAGTGCCCATTAACGAGAACCAGCACTGGTTCCTCGTCGTCATCTGCTTCCCAAGCATCAATGGGCCCAAGATGATGGAGCTCCCCAAGGAAGACGGTACATGGGGCGCGAAGATAGCCTGCATCCTCCCGCTGGACTCCATTAACCCCGGACCACGGACAGCGATCGCCCAAGTTCTGCGCGAGTACTTGCAGGAGGAATACCGAGTGCGTAGGCCAAATGACAGGCCCCGAACGTTCGATGAAGTGGAGCTACCGCTGCGAGTACTGAACGTCCCGCAACAGCAGAATGGAGCAGACTGCGGCATATTCCTCCTTAAGTATGCCGAAAAGTTGCTGGCCGAGCCCTTCCTAGACTTCCAAAGCGGGCAACTACACCGTCCAGACTGGTTCTCCCAAATAGAGGCGGGAGGAAAGAGGAAGGAGATGGCGAGGGCCATACGGAGACTCACAGCAACTCAGGGAGGCGGGAAGCGCAAGTTTCCCACACTAACGTTCGACGAGGAACTAATACCGAACAAGCGTGCAAAAACCCCGGAGCCAGAGTCGACAGAGACCGTCACCAGTCCTCAGCAACCCATGTATTTCGACCCCATCACAGCGAGCTATTACGACGACCTCTGTGAAGACGTACACAGGCACGGAATACCGGAGGCAATACTTGAACCAGAAAACATCGTCCCGTCAACTGTGGCGGTCGAGGAAGACGCCATTCCCCCAGTTTTGAAGTTCCAAGATATGGAGGAAATCGATGCGCAAAACGGGACCCTCATGAGTCAAGGACTCGTCGAAGAAATTCGTCAACGAGTCTTACGGTTCAAAAACCCAGAATTCCGGAGCAAGCGATCCCAGTTCCGGTACAACAACCACAGGGTAACCCTCACCAGAACCCTTATCACCATCATCACCGCCCCGGGAAGAAAGGGGGGGGTGTAAGGAAAGTAAAACTTTCCTCACAATTACGGGTGTAGAACTTGGCCTGCACCCCACCTGAGCTGCTCCCTTGAAAACCGCTTTCAAGGGATGCAGTAACCTTGAGTTGCGCGGTCCCAACTTAAGGTGGAATTAATTCGGCAAAGCAATTTGCAAACGCAGCAAAGCAATTTGCAAACGCAGCAAAGCAATTTGCAAACGCAGCAAAGCAATTTGCAAACGCAGCAAAGCAATTTGCAAACGCAGCAAAACAATTGCAAAACCATCAAATTTTAAAACAAACGAAACGACATCGAACCGCAAAACAATTGCAAACCATCAAACTTTAAAACGAGCGAAACAACGTCGAGCCGCAAGCAAACAAAACGACGTCGAACCGAAAACAAACGGCAAAGCATCAAACCTGGAAACAACATCGAACCGCACGCAACGAATCAACGTCGAACATCGAACATCAAACAACATCGAACGCAAACAAATCAAGCAACGTCGAACACCACGCTTAAATAGCTGGGAGTTAAGCAAAGCGAATAACAAGAACTAAAATACATAGCCGCAAGATCAACAACAAAAACAATAGCCGAATATCAAAACCGGAATTCCAAGAAAAAAACACAAACATAAGTACATAGCCACTGTTTTAACAACAACAAAAAAAAAACATGCACGAAAGCGGGAAGACAGAAAACGACACACATCATAGAAAATTACACCAACTACCACAGGCAAGTTTACATTGAACAAATATATATTAATAAACTCGTTTTAGAGAAAAAAACAACAAGTGCATAGAACCCTGACAACAAATACACTAAGGGGATTAGCAGAATATTAGTGCAATAATACGAACGACAACAACATCACAGCACAGAAGCGATTTACAACAAATATACAAAGGAGAAAAAGAAGATTGCATTAAGACAACAACAACAACAACACAGCAGAGAAGAAATTTACAACAAATACACAAAGGACCAGGAGAACACCATTCAAAGCACATAGAAATGCAGCAACGACAATTATACATAAACAGTGCAGCGACGAATACTGCGAGCCGGGAACCAAAAGGTGATCAGCGATCAAAATGTTCGCCAAACAACAACAAACATAAGTTTGGCAAACCAAACAACAACGTACACGCCAAAAAGAAACGACAGCCGCTACTACAACAAAGACACCGACAAGCAGCGTAAGTCAAGGCCACGCAAGGCCAAGGTCAAAAGAGCACTGACCCCAGAACAACAAAAGGGTAGCCAAGTACCGCTATCCTTGGCATATAAAAGGAGCCACCGACCAGAGCAAAGTCACTTTCTTGGAGAACAGCGAACAGAGCGGTAAGTGAACTTTAAGCATTCAATCCCACCTAATCCTTGGCGTTAAACTTCCACGTGAACGTCCATATCCTCCTTAGAATCCTTGGCGCTAAACTTCCACGTGAGCGCCAAAATCAAACGTAGAATCCTTGATCATTGGCGCTAAACTTCCACGTGAGCACCAATATCAAACGTAGAATCCTTGATCCTGACGTTAAACTCCCACGTGAACGTCAGTATCAAAAGTAGAAATCCTTGTTTCCGACGTTGAGCTACCACGCGTACGTCACACTTGATCGGTGATTTGCATCACACACAAAGACACGAATACACTACCACACATAATATAATACCAAAACATTGAATTTAATTACATTTATTTATTCACGCTAAGCCAATAACCGCGATAGTTAATCAAATTGAATGACCTAATAAAATAATTTAAAACCACCACTAATCGCAAGATAACGTTTTTCCACAGAGTAGCTTAAGTAGATTTTCACATGTAAAATAGGATAAGAAATACTCGGTGTAAAAACATAAAGAAATAAATAAACAACCCTTAAACGAAAATATACTGAATTATTATTTTCGGAGAACCCCTGGACATCCGCGGGTATATCCAGGCTTGAGAGGGGAAAACCTCGTTACAAGATGTCAATACACTCCCATAACAATAAGTAGGCCTTTTTGCCTAAAACTACTTTACAGGCAACGCCCATAAACGTTTTTCGTCCCTCGCCTGAAGGGGACTAATCAGTGGGCTTTTTTATATATATAAGTGCTTGCACACACAGCTGGTCTGTGTGCAATCACCCATATATACATAGAAAAATGGCAAAAATTGGCTAGAGGAGAAAAATTAATTATTTAAATTGCCTCAAGAGGCGACAAACATTAATAAATAATATATTAAATAACAACTATTAATTAATAAATTAATTAACAATTGTGAGATAATAATAATATAATATAATATATAATAGTATAATATAAAATATATGAGAAAGTTCAAAAATTAAAAAAACACACTTACCATTCTTCAGGAAGACAGCGACCACACGCGACGAGAGTTGAACACATACTGATGTGTTCACCTCAATTGCACACTTCAATTAGCAGGAGTGATGCAATTTTCGAATGTAGGGATGGGTCGATGTCAACCCATAAATGGCAAGCCTGCGGGAGGGACTGAGCAATTAAGGGGATAAGGGAGGGATAAGGGAAGGTGGAGGGGGGAATTAAGGGAGAAGGGGAAGGAAAAAATTTTTTTAGAATTAAAATTAAAATAACATAATTATAAAATTAATAATAATAATTAATGATTTCAAAATTAAAATAAACCAAATTAAAATAAATTTGTAACTAAACAATGTTAATAAGCCTTAGAGGGACCCCATTGGATCTACCCGGCAGTCCCCTTACCCACCCGGCAGTTTAGAGGGAGCGGGTGTCGGTCCCAGGATTCCATTTAACATACTTTTCATTATTCGATGAATATGAGTAGCATCTAGAGGAGTTTTAGACCATTCGCCAATTCCACTTCTGAGCCTATCTAAGACCCCCCCGTCCCCTAGTTAGGTTATTGCAAAAGTATAAAAAACTAATTAACCTATATAATATACTAACATTATTTGCATTTCATTAAAAATAATAAATCAGAAGAATTAACCGCAACCACAGGGTTGGAGTGTAGATGGCTCTTGGATACTACTCGAACATAGTCACGAAAAAGGGGATTGCCGGGTAGGTCCATAGAGCCCCTCTAAGGTTTATTAAATGGCTTAAAATAAAAAAATTTACATTTTAATTTAATTTAATTTTATTTTTTGAATCATTATTTGTTATCATTAATTTCATAATTATTATCTTTAATTTTTAAAAAAATTTTTCCTTCCCCTCTCCCTTAATTCCCACCCTCCCCCTTCCCATATCCCTCCCCTATCCACTTAATTGCCCACTCCCTCCCGTAGGCTTGCCATTTAGGGGTTGACATCGACCCATCCCTACATTCAAAAATTGCATACTCCTCACTTGGAGTATGCAAGTGAGGTGAACACATCAATTAGTATGTGTTCAACTCTCGTCGCGTGTGGTCGCTGTCTTCCTGAGGAATGGTAAGTGCTTTTTGATTTTTCCCATATATTATATTATATATTATATTACTATATATTATATTATATTATTATTATCTAACAATTGTCAATTAAATTATTAATTGATAGTTGTTATTTAATATATTATTTATTAATGTTTGTCGCCTCTTGAGGCAATTTAAATAATCAATTCTCCTCTTTGAGCCATTCTTGGCCAATTTTGTAGATATGTATATGGGTGATTGCACACATACTAGTTGTGTGTGTAGGCACTTATATATATAAAATAAGCCCACTGATGAGTCCCCTTCAGGCGAGGGACGAAAAACGTTTATGGGCGTTGCCTGTAAAGTAGTTTTAGGCAAAAAGGCCTACTTATAATTGTTATGGGAGTGTATTGACATCTCTATAACAATTTTTTGCTTGCTTTTCGGTTTTTGTTTGTTTTTGTGTTTTTTGTGACAATGTTTTTCATTTTTGTTTTGTTTTTTTGATTTTTCAATTTTGTGGTTTTCTTAGTGTTTATATGTCTATATGGCTATTCAAGAAGACATTTCTTCCTTTTTCTTTTTCGAACCGAGACAAATGACGTACGAAACAACCATCTTAGTATAGTTTTCTAGAGTATGTAGCTTTTACGTAGGGCAAAAAGTGATGACTGTGGATGAAATAAACCAGGGTTAGGAACCAATGGTTGCTTGGTTCTTCACCTAGGAGTTACCCCAATCAACACGTGTAGGGTTTAGAACATAAAAAACGCGAGAAAAATTAAATTTAATTTATTATTTAAAACTAATGAATAAAAAACTTTAATTTTTCAATTTTAACGGTTAGGTTTAGCCAGAAAATAATCCTAACAAAATATTTTTAATAGGAGTATTGTTTATGTTCAGTACAGATGGGTGGTGGCTGGTGACTGTTTATTAATACAGATGGAGAACGTTACTATGTCGGGATTTTTAAAACTAGTTGACGAGTTTTTAAGAAGAAATGCTGAACTGCTACGCAGAATTAAGCCGCTATCAACATTAAGTACTAAGAGCATCTGTTCATGGAAATCAATACAAATCTTGCTGTTGGTCTTCGGATACATGTTTGGATGGACCAGATACGTGTGCGTGCTATATGTTGGAGAATAAAATCTTACGAATCAATAAATTATTGCTATATTCTAAAATGAAAAATAAAAAAGAATCCATTTTGAATTCATAAATTATACATATGTTTATTTTATTTATTCATCCAACATTTTATAATTCAAAGTTTTTCACATTTGGTAATACATTTGCTTCCATAGTTTGTCGATTTGCTTCTTTCAATTGTTTTCTTGCAGAGTTGGCTTCATTAATTGCTTTCGCAATTGCGGCACCACCAGATGCTAAACCACCAAGGGCTCCAAGAGCTGTTAAAATGGGTACTAGTGGTAGAAAACCTGCTACTTTGGGAATAGGTATAACACGTCGAATATCTATCATGGATATTTTAGGCATTTGGGATATCTTCTGGTTTTCGTTGCTTGATAATTTTCAATGCGTTTTTAACAGTTTTTGTAAAAATTTCCTTTGCACAGCATCTTTTGACCTTTTTCTTTATTTTCTTAAGGTTCTTATTTAGCTTGTTTCCCATACCGAATTTGATTCTAGCTTTCATTGCTTTGGATACTAACCATGCGTTTATTCGCTCACTATATTTAATATCGTTTGATTTTGCTCTTTGCCACGTCTTTTCAGATAATATTTTATCTGCTTTGTGACGCTCATCCAAGTTCTGTGTATTACTATAAGCAATGTAGTGCTCTCTACATGCAGTGTCCAGTGGATTGATTCCTTTATCACCTCTTTCTAAGCGTTTTTTTAGTTTAGTTCATGGGCCACAAAATTGATAGCCTGGTAAAGGAAGTTCAATTGGTAGAGAATTTATAGCTTTATTTAAAAGACCTCTTCCAATTACTGGTTGATATAGACCGAAATTATTTTTATAACGAATGATCATTTTATATAACTCTCCAATTGAACTGTTTTGATATAAATGAATATAAAGGTGTGATTATTGCTGATTTATGTACATATATCATAAGCTAAAATGCGGTTTGTCAAGCAAGACAAAAATATTACTGTGAAAAATATGAATCTCTAATAATGCGACGAAACTCAGATACAGTTCCCTTCTGCCGAATTCAATTAGATGTCTTATTGTGGGACCCTCGAATTGCGGAAAGACTAATGTCATGTTGAGTTTAATAGAAAGTCCAAATGGCCTAAAGTTTGCCAACATATATTTGTACTCAAAATCATTATATCAACCGAAATATGAATATCTAAAGCGTTTAATAAAAGCAATTCAAAATATGGGATTCTTTACATTTCCGAGAACGAAGAAGTGCTCAAGCCGAATGAAGCAAAAACCAACTCAATAATGAGTGAAGAAAAAAACCAACTTTTCGATGAAGTAGCTTGTGAGAAGCAAAACAACATTCGAGAGTACTTTTGTATGGGCAGACACAAATCTATTGATTGTTTTTAATTATGCCAAACATATACAAGAATTCCCAAGCATTTGGTGCGCGATAATGCCAACATGATTATTATGTTAAGGCAGGATGATATGAACATGAATCACATACATATACAATGATCATGTCGGAACAGATATGGCATATGCAAAATTTATTGATATATGCTGAAAATGTTAAAATGTAACGCATATTAAAACAGAATTTAAGAATATAAAATTAGGCAAAGCAGATTTAGAGAATGAATTAGAAAAGGCATTTAGCCATATAACAAAAACCCTAAAAGAAATAGTCAAGCATTCTAATACAACTTATAATAAGGATAAGCATAACATTAATAAAAACAATAAGGTACCACTAAAAGTAAAAACAAGTACTCCAGCTAAAGCACGAAAAGTCTATTTTTCAAACGAAACTCTTATCAATAGTAATGACGAAGAAGACGACGGCATTTTCTCTCAAATAGAATATGCAGAAGATATAGTGAATAAATCAAGCGAAACAATATTATTTTCTGAACTCGATACTATATACAAGCGATGATCTAAAATCTACTGCTTCAATTCTCTATTCCGAATTAGAACAACAGAATCAGTTGGATACAACATATGGCCCATACAAGGGAATCGATGGTAAATGGCGAATCGGTAATAGCCCTTTCTCATTACGCGATGATAAAATAATAATATCCGATAATAGTTGGAACTTTACACCTGGATTGCGTCAATTATTATTCAGTAAAGAACCATCAAATTATGACAATAAAGATCTACAAGCTTACAAAAGTATTTTAGTAAATACTAGTGCTCACAAACTTAATTTTAACAGCAATGGACAACAGCTCACAAAATCAAACTAAAGGAAGCGGTTTAATGAGTGTTAACAAGCAAAAGCCAAACTATATATATTGGGATGATCCCAATGAGTTGGTAGGTAGGTTAAGGCTATTAGTATCATCACAATCTGCAGGACACACCAATCACAACAACGAAATAGTTTCAATACTCGAAGAACTTAGGGAAGCTAATATAATTGTATAATTATCATATAAATAACCACAATTTCATAAATATATTATAATTGTAAAATGAGCGTCGAAAAGTTCGGCCATTATTTCATAGAGAAGTCATTAAACAATAAATTAAAAAGAAATTTTACAAGAGCCTTGGGATTCAATTTGGATAATGGTAAAAACTTGGATCTCCATTGAAAACACTTATGGAATATTATTGCTCCTGTCGAAGACAAAGATGATGCAGTAAGAAAATCATATGTTGAAGACAAAATGAAACGAATGAATGTGGAATTTCAAAGAGAAAACAATTTACTAAAGCAAAATATTTACAAAGAAATCAAACAGACTCACATGACTCAAGCAGAGAACGCATTGCTAAAGGAAAAAATAGATAAAGACATTGAAAAAGAAAACAAAAATCTTCAATTACTTGTTGCAGATAGTATTAAACAGATAAAGGTTGAATTTAAAGATGAAAACGATATACTAAGGGAAAAAATAGACAACAACATTAAGCAAGTCATACAAAATCTTCGGTCACTTGTTGACAATAGTACTACTCAGATAAGGGCTTATTTTAAAAGCGAAATTGATATACTATGTGAAAGAATACTTAAAGTCATTGAAATAATATTTATAAAACTACGAGATAAGAAAATAAGATTTAGATCTTCATTTACGAAACTTGTAAACCGCTCAAGCCCTTCGCTTATATCATCTGCATAATTCTTGTTATTACTGTCAACGTGTTTTCTGTTGAAAGGAAATTCAATAGCTGAAATAGAAATGAAAGTTGTGGATTTGATCTTAAAATCCCAAGATAAAATGCTTCAGGAAATATAAAAATGAATAAAAACCCTGATATGTCTATGAAGAGAGGTTTAGTAGAGAAGCTACACAGGCAAGCTCGTAAGAACTTTAAGCGAAGGCGAGTAATAATCAAGGGAATAGATGATCTCTGGCAAGCAGATTTAGTGGAAATGGGTACTTATTCCCCATATAATGATGGATATCGCTTTCTTCTAATTGTAATAGACACATTCTCGAAATATGGCTGGATTGTACCCTTTAAATCTAAAAACGCTATTGATGTTACTAAAGCCATGAAATCCATACTCCATTTAAGAAGAAAACTAAGCAATTTACAAACTGCTGACGGTAAAGAATTCTTCAACGGAAAATATCAAAATTTAATGAAAAAATATAACATCAACCTTTATTCTTCGTACTTTGAAGGCCTCAATTGTTGAACGTTTTAATAGAACGTTAATTCTATTGGATTAGATGATGTGAAAGAAATTCAGCTATAATGGATCATATCGATGGATTGACAAGTACAAAAGTTTGATTAACGAATACAATCATAAAAAGCATCGAACCATTAATGTGGCTCCAACTGAAGTGAATCGAGCAAATGAAAAGTTATTATTAAATACTGTCTACAACAACTTGAAAATATTAAGAAAGCCAAAGTTTCGGATAGGAGATTATGTGCGTATAAGTAAATATAAACACATTTTTGAGAAGGGCTATACATCGAACTACACAACAGAAATATTCAAAATTAAAAATATAAGAATTACAAACCCAACAACGTATATTCTTCAAGACTATCAAGGGAATCCAATTAGAGGAGGATTCTACGAAAGTGAACTACTGAAAACAAAATATCCCAGCCTATATCTGGTGGGAAAAGTTCTTAAAACTAAAGACAGGCATGTTTTTGTCAAGTGGCTAGGATTTAGCAATGATCATAATTCTTGGATCGATGAAAATGAAATTTTATAAAATTGTAATAAATATATTTTTTAAATTTGTATATTGTTGATATAACAATAACATTATTATTATTATTAAAGAAATTGTATATAAAAAGATTGCATTTGACTTTTCATTTCATTACTCAACCAACTTTCAAGATGTCAATAACTCTTACTTTAAGTGGAAATAAATCCATATTATCGGCTAATTTTTTTCCACCCATAGATTTAGAGGGAAAGTATGTGTGTGGTCTCGTAGACTTTCATAGTTATCACACTATACCGAATGTTGATTACGAAAATAATTTATTTCACATTGCCGATCGTAGCATTGAGATTCCTGTCGGTTCATACGAACTTGACGACATTGCTGAATTTATTCAAAATAAATATTTTAGTATAGATCCACATGAGAAACTGGAAATATCCGCCAACCCCAATACACTGCAAGCAGTCGTAGGACAGATGTGTCCAAGGTGTACATGGGTACCTGCTGAAAAGCCTAACCCCACGGCATGTCCAAACATGCTGGATCATTTAAAGCTGATCAGGCACCAGGTTTGACCATCTGGAACCCAAATTTAAACCATGTATGGTATTCGGAGAACCTAGCCAAACCTGTACCAGATTTGTACACTTAAGATGGCAAGTATATCGGCCCTGGTGGGGCTGAGGCCCAGCTGCCTCTATATTTAGAAACAACCACAACCACTACGTGTGTCTCGAAGGACCCTCCTCAAATACTGGGGGCCAAAACCGAATTGTTTTGGGGGCCGCCCAGTCCCGTAGTACCAGTTTAAAGTCATATAGGTCAGACCTCGTAGCCCGAAGGTTACTACCAATTTGGGTTACCATCTCCCCCGACGTTGGTGTCGTCATTTTCCGTCTGAGTACTTTGAGGTGTCAAAAGCAAGTAATACCTCTTCTAAGTCCCAGAGGGGGGCAGTCGTAGGACAGTAAAAATAACATTTTCTTTAATAAGCAACGCACCATTGGTTCACTATTTGGTTTCAGTAAAAAAGTATTGGAAGCAGGAAAACTGCATACATCAGACTTACCCGTGTATATAACGAAAATAAACGCAATACACATTGAGTGCGCCATAATTAACGGCGCCTACATTAACAACATACCAGCTCACACAATCCATATGTTTGCATTAAATGTTAGTCCTGGCTATAAAATAGATGAGATTCCGAAAAATGTAATCTATTTGCCAGTAAACAGCAGACAGATAAGTTCAATTAATGTGAAAATCGTTGACCAAAACGGTAATCTAATTAATTTTTATGGAGAAACGATAACACTAAGACTTCACCTAAAACCGCAGGAGCAATGATTGTGTATAATAAAAGCGCATACCCAGGTGCATCTACATTCACTTCTTCTTTACCATTTGAACTGATAAGGTCGTCAAAGTCGCAAAGAACTCAAAACGCTCTACACCGTAAAAAGCTGACATTTGAAAATATAGAGTTTCTAAAATCTTTAGGCTTAAAACTAAAGACAAACTGATATTAAAATGAGTCAAATACTTGATGTTTTACAAACTCCGCTCTACGATGACAGTACTATTAAAAAGGAATACCATAGCTATTCATCATATTTACAATCATATAACAGCAATGACGAGATACGGATAGCCGTTCAAAATCAAGATCTTTACTTATTTATTTATTTAACTTCACCTACCGGGTTGATACCCTTACAGATTGTGACAGTCTTAAAACTAATCCAAGATTGTAAACTTTGAAGATATTACTATAAAACTATATATATATACGACTTATAAATAAGACTTGTATATAATTATGTACGAGTTAAATACTAAGCGCTTAGACTGTTTGCTAGCAACATGTCTACTAGGAGCTTCTTGAAAAGATCTCTACTTAGGGTAAAGTCAAGCTGGTTGGCCACTAAGCATTGGCTGCTATGAGATAAGCATCTAGAAACGGGCTCGTTCAGACCGTAATTGGTTCTGTGTTTCATTATATAAAAATATTTAGCTTCCCTTAAGGGGTAAGCTGGTACATTAAATGGAATGAGTTCAAGTAATTCGGGAGAATTTATTCTGCCATCGATTATATCTTTGATAAATAAAATGTTAGATAAAAGACGTCTATATGCCAAACTTAAGATTCCAAGTAAGCGACAGCGGATGGGATATGGAGGCATATTTTCCCATGTATATAGGCGCCGTAGGGCAAATCGCGAGAAGCGCTTCTGAACCTTCTCGACACGGTTGACTGAGTTCTCGTATGACGCATCCCAAACGATGCTGGCGTATTCTAGGTAGGGTCTAACGAGGCTTAAATAAACCGTCCTAGAAGTGAAAGGATCTTTAAAGTCCTTGACATTTCTTTTCACAAAGCCTAACTGAGAGTTCGCCTTTGATATAATGTAGTTATAATGGATGTCGAACTTGAGCTTGGAGTCAAAAAAGATGCCAAGGTCCCTAACCTCACTGACTCTAAGGAAACTTTTGCCACTATCGCTAGTATAACTGAATTAAATTGGGCCTTTTTTCCTAGAAAAAGTAAGAATTTTACATTTAGAAAAGTTTAAAGGTAGTTCGTTGGATTTACACCAATTCATAAGAGAGTTAATATCTTCTTGAAGTTACAGACATTGACTAATTAATGTTATCCTACGAAAGATCTTTAAGTCGTCCGCATATAGGAGACTATGGCAAAAATTGAAATTCTGGGAGATATCGTTGATGAATAAAGTAAATAAGAGTGGTCCTAAGTGGCTCCCTTGAGGGACACCAGATGTGACCGCTATAGCTTTGGAGAGACTACTTTCTAGTGAAACGATTAAAAATCTTCCTGTAAGATAGGAATGCAGCCATTTTGTGAGTTGCGAACTAAATCCTAAGCTGGATATTTTCTTAATCAGTAAGTTGTGGGTAACGCTGTCGAAGGCTTTAGAGAAGTCAGTGTAAAGTACATCAACTTGCGAGCCAGCTTCAATGGAATTTGCACAGTAATTTGAGAATATGCTTAGATTACTAACTGTCGATCTGCCAGCAAAAAAGCCGTGTTGTTGAGGTAATACATAATTTTGAACCTGTACAAATAATATGCCATGTACGATTTTCTCAAATACTTTTGGTATTACTGACAGTTTTACTATAGGTCTATAGTTTTCTACTAGGTGTTTTTGCCCGGATTTAAATATTGGCGTAACGTAATCAGTTTTCCATTCATTCAAGAAGATTCCAGCAGAAAGGGATGCGTTGAAAATACTGTTAAGTATCACGTGCAAAGAAGATGCGCAATTTTTTAGAAATATTGGGGGAAGCAAATCAAAACCTGCACCTTTACTGCAATCAAGTTTGAGCAAAGTTTGAAGGACGTCATCATCCGATATTTGTGGTATGCCGATATCAGTTAGAACTGGCATATTGGAGAAAGGTCCAGTCTGAGTTACTGGATTCTTGTACACAGACCCAAAAAAGTCAGCAAACAATTCACAAATTTGTGATGTATTGTCAGCTGTTCGAGTATTAAACTCCATTTGTTTAGGCAAGCCAGAATGTTTTCTCTTTTTGTTAAAGAATAGCCAAAATGACTTTGGGTTGGATTTAATGTCTGATTCCATAGATGATATGTATCTCTTATAAAGAAACCTAGACATGAATTCAAATCCACGTCTGCGCAGATTGAAAATAGTTTTGTCAATAGTTGAGCCAGTTTTTGTAAACTGCTTGTGGGCTTGAGTCCGGAGATTCTTTACGTTGACCAGTCTGTGGTTAAACCATGGAAGTTTGAAACCTTCCGATTTTTTCTTTAGGGGAACAAATAAATCAATGGCTTCATGCATGATTTCCTTGAAGGCAGCGTACTTGTCACTAACGTTTGATAACCTCGATAAGGGACTCCAATCAACCGAGTCGAAATAGGTATTTAGAGCATTGTAGTTTGCTTTGAAAAAGTTATATGAACGAACATGTCCTGAAGGCTGCCGTTTATCGAAAACATAGAGAGACATTTCTAATAGTAGAGCCTTGTGGTGAACAGACTCATTAGTGAGAGGCACATTGCAATTTGTTAATTTGAATTTTAAGTCGTTTCGAATGAAAATTAAATCTAGAATCCTATTTATATCATTTAGTATGCTGTTGACTTGGAAAAGGTTCAAGGAATACATTGAATCGCAGACTAAAGATTCAATGGTGGTTTGAACATTTAATGGAATCAATGTTTTGGCCATGGGGCACAAACTCCATTCCACATTACCAATATTGACATCGCCCAAAATACAAGGTGTTTGGTTGCAATTCAAATTGATCGTAATATAATTAATGTTAAGAATATGGTCGTTATATAAATTTAAATTACTAACAGGTGGTATATAGCTTAGAATTATAATTATTTCAGTGAAATCATTTTGAATTGTAGTGTTTAGTGAGACTGCAACACAAATTTGCTCAATATTCTTAGTATTGTATGGAAGTTGAATTTCTTTGCTAGCAAGATCAGATGACACCGCAATCAATACACCACCGCCTCTCGTTGCACCTTGCTCTAGTACTCGATCTTTGCGATAAACTACGTAGCTGGGATCGAACAACTCACTCGATAAAAAGTAGGACGTTAGCCATGTTTCAACTAAGGTTATAATACAGAACCTTGATAAAATTGGTTTGTTTTAGAACGAAAACCGCCGACGTTGTGGTAATACAAGAGGTAAGTACGTTCCGTCCGTGTGGAGCAAGAAATGTTACATGGCCTCCGGTGTCTCTGCAGGTGACTGAAAATTTTCAGGTGTTGGTGTGGTCATAGCTTCACGAAGCTTGACGGAAATTGGCCAGAAGTTGACATCGAAAACTTTGTCGTAAAAACAATCAGGAAAGATTCATCAGAATCTTTTTTAATCAATTTGACGCAGGTAATCAAAGCAGAATTTATATTTAATTTATTAGCGGTGTAACTTATTATTGTATTCCCGTCAGTATTCACGTTGAATTTCGATAAGTGAATAAACTTATTACAAGGAACAACTTTTAAATCGTCACATAATGGACCAGTTCCCACTAGGCGTGATTTAATTGCATTTGCCTTATTTTGCTTCACATGAGAATTCTTCATGGGTTTTTTTTTCTTTCTCACCATGACCCAATCATTCGCGCTCTCAGAATTGGATACACATGGAATTGGTTGTGCATTTATATTATGTTCGGTAACTTTCTCAAAACCGGTTTCATTATTTACAATGCACTGACGAAAAGGTATCGAAGAGACCACGGCTGATGTGCTTGCCTTGTTTTCACAGTTAGGAACTTCGTTAATTTCATGATTTTGTAATTTGTAATTACAATGTTTATTCATTAATTTGTATAGAGCATTTAGCTGAGTTTGCATAGCAGCGAACTGCTTAAAAAGGAAATTAATTTTGTTATCGGCTGCAAACGAAATTAGGCATGAATTACACTGCCACAACAGGTTTGGAGAGTTAACCAAAAGTTTGACCACCTCCTCACCCAAACCGACACAACTCATGTGGAATGCTCTCCCGCATATAGAGGCACAACGAATATATTCCGATGTGTTACTATTATCAGTATGTATAATTATACTTAATTTGCACTTAGCACAGTTCAGTGACATCTTGAGCAGTAATGAAAAAAAGCGACCGCACTCGAAGAAGATCAATGTCGAACTGATTTACCTTCTACCCAGTGAGAGTTTAATTTACATTGAAGGGACAGTGTCCTTAGAAAATTAAAAAACAATTGTGCTGCATTCATGTTTGATGAAATTCGCTATGAAGTTAATGGATTAGAGATCGATCGTACGCGTCACTTGGGTGTAACTACAACAGTAAGAAATTATGTCTCATTAAATTCGAATCAAAGTAACATGCTCAGAAATGCTAGATGGTTTTCAAAGAATGAACTTGCAATAAAAAAGGGATATTTTAATTTCTGTGTACCATTGAAAATGCTATTGGGATTTGCTGAAGACTTTAACTAAATTATTTTAAATTCTAAACATGAACTTATACTACTGAGATCGAAATCCGATGAAAATGATGTTTATTCAACTGTTGCCACAGAAAATATAAAATTAACTATAACTAATATCACATGGAAAATTCAATCATCTGTGGAATGTAAAATTATCACCGCAGAATGAAAGACCACTTCATACTTATTGCCTTTCGAAGAGATCAAAAATTTCAACATTGCCATTTAACCGATGTAAAAGTACACTTAAATTCTGATACATATCCCTATGATGATCTCAATCTGAATTTTGACCATGATCGTTATGCTCTGTTTTATGATATGTATTTGAAATTTCAACAAAACTACTTTGCGCGCGATTTCCAACCCCTGTTGCTGCCTGAAGACTTTAAGATACAGCTCCGATAATAGTGGCGGATGTAACTCATCAAAACAAAGCGATAAAAACTGGACCAATTGATATTCGAATTGAATTTAAAACGGCAAAGAATATTGCAGCCAATACATCAGCTTATTGCATACTTATACACGATAAGTTGATTGAATACACTCCAGTGACAGGCGAAATTAAGAAAGTTGGCAAATGTAAAAGAGTTTATAGTTAAAGAACCTTCAGCTTTAGTGAATATCAAAACTTTGTTATAAAACCACCGTTTGGATTTGGAAAATTATCTCTAAAATATAAAAAGCAGGCGACTTGGCTTTATTACAATCATCATGGATTTCGTTGGAACGATGGATCTATCTCTTTTAATAGCGTTGTACATTTTTGGAGACTAAATATTAAAAACCACCTTGTATATGTGAAGGGAGTTGAAAAATCGAAATCGATTAAAGAAATCTTGGGGAAACCTGTATTGAATGTGGAAGAATTTGGCTGCGGGAATCTGGAAACTCTTAGATACATACTTACTACAAAAGATATGCCATTCCCATAATGGACACTGCGCGCTGGAAAGTGCACTCCTACTCCGAAATTTCATCGATAATAAATAAAAGATTATAATAATTTTTCAAATGTAAACACGAGTATACAATTTTATTGATTGAAAATAAATGTTTTTCTTAAATCTATTTACAAATTTCTTTCTTATTTATTTTTTTTATAATATTTATAATTAATATTCTATATTTCTATATCCATAAATATATCTTCATCCCTACTTAACTGTTGATGACGATTTCGAGTGGATCAATTTTATGTGTGTGCGCATGGTATCTAATCGTTCAAAATTTTGGCCACAATCTTCGCACTGAGATGCCACATTTTCATGCTTCCCTTGCACATGCCTTTTGAGATTGCGCATTGCAGTGAACTCTTGTCCACAAAAATTGCATATGAAGCTTTTCATTTTGTTTTTGTTAAAAATATTTCACTTGCTTTACTTTTTAAAATAGTATATTTACCTTTTTCACTTGGAATAATAATAATAAATTTTTCAGAATTTTTACTTGGTTTGTAAATAATAAATAATATTGTTAAGTTTTCTTTTAATTGTTATTGAATTTGTTTATATTTTATTAAATTTTTTAATAGTATATTTAACTTTTTTCACTTTAACTTTTTTCAGAATTTTCACTTAATTTAAATAATATTGTTCAGTTTCTTCTTAATTGTTATTAAATTTGTTATTAAATTTGTTTATATTTTATTAACTTTTTTTTCACTTTTACTTTTTTCAGAATAATGAGCAACTTTTCTATATTCATATTCCATATACTAAATGACCAGTTGCGTTTGTTTACATTATGATTTTGTACAAAAACAAAAAGTTCTAAAAGTCCGTTGAGATGAAGAAAATTAACAACAACAACGACATAGCAAAACTACTACCCAGCCATCTGTATTTGCATCCACCACCCATCTGTACTGAACATAAACAATACTCCTATTAAAAACATTTTGAATATCCCTATATTCTCCAGCCGTTTATTCCCATTATAATTCTAATTTACGACTTTTTATTCTGAGAAATATTTGTAAACAGAAAGTACCGAAAATGTCAACTCCATTTCCGAGATTGAAATAATTGTACATACAATATGTGTGGTCGCGAAGCAATCGAACGCTTAAAATGTCCATAACTCATTTACTAAATCTACAACAACCACATAGCAAAATGACGAAAAGCAATTAAATTGAAGCAATAAAAAATACTTTCCAACAACAACGCCACGCATATTCAGAACAACAACAACAAAAACAACAATATCAAGTACCACAAACGATACACAAGCGGGCAGAGATCAAGGCATAGGGGCACACCACACTCGCAACAGTCAGCACGCCGAGCTATGTATGTCTGTCTGCCGATATATATGTATGTATGTCCGTCTGTCTGTATATCTGTCACACCTACTTCTCCCTCTTCCCACTTCCGACCACACCCACTTTACCACCCACTTACCACCACGCCCTTTCTTCTACGCCCACTTCCTCCCACTCAATTTTTGCCACAATGCTCCATATCACACATGCCCCTGAATGAACCAATCCAAGAGTAATGCAGGCATCATGATTACAAGTGTGACATGGCCCGCTCAAAGCAGGGCTTCAGTCTACAGGCAGAAGCTATCTCCTTTTCACTCACTCTGATATATCCATATAGCCCTCTCACACTCCTACACATAGCGCTCCACACGGCAGCGCAGTCGCTACGTTGTTCCAGAACATACATATACCCACTACTTGATAGGAATAAAACCACATACAAAACGTGAACGTTTTTTAAACACTCGACGGTGACTGTGTGGCAATCAGAGATTAATGAGATTGGAAACTCTTTTATCTTCAGATAAAGATGAAAAAAAGATCGATTTTTTATGAACTGGTGAATTTGGCTACATTTCTTTTGCAGCCAGAAAGAGATAGCAAGGGTATACGCTATCTTTTGAGGGTATTATTCACCAACATTTTTTGCAAGCGGTTGCCACCATAAGTAGACAAATTGTAAATTGTGGGCATAAATTTATTTCTGTGGGTATTTTTATGTGATTCTAGAAATTTGATTAAAATAATTTTTAATTTAGTTCAAATATTATATAATTCATATAGTTTTCTATATTTGTATATTTAAAAAAAAAGATATAAAGGATATTTTTGTAGTTCCTTATTAGATGATAATTCTGAAAGTTATAGAGATCATGCTGTTTCCACACCACCATTGAGATAAGAGTCAAGGGGAGTTACCGATTTTTCAGGGTGTTCGGTTCCCCAGTAGCCCTATATCACCCGTGTACATGCAATTACAACTACAAAACACACTAAATTTATTAATACTAATTACTAATATTAACACTAGTTAATACTAAAATAAAAAATTAGTAAATAAGTTATGTAATACATGCAAACCTTACTTCATGCAGACCACGGCGTACTGATTTTATAGAAATGGATCAAAGGGAAGAATGCAGGTCGCAAGTAGAAGCAAATGGCACAATATTTACAAGAAAACGTATCAAACATTTCAAAGTAAATGTCAAAGTTTAATTTTCCAAATTGTTAAAATTGGTTGTTGACATTTCAAAACAATATTAATAAATAATTGAAAAAAATTTTGTAAGTACTTATCTTTAACGTTCCAATATCAATCAATTTGTGAATGACAGCTTAAAAAGCGGGAAACAGAGATTATAATGACTTTTCTACGAGAAACGATATGGCACAGTTTTACATTTTCGACATGCAACCGTTCAATTAAATTTGTTTTTGTAACATTTGTATTGAAACTCACCGTTTTCAGTCGAGTCTTCGAAACTCACCCGCCAAAAGCATAAACAAACCTTTGTTTATGCTTTTGGCGGATGAGTTTGCATAGAAAATTTACAGAAACAACACGCGGCTGTTTTTTTGAACAGCTGCTTTGTTCTAAGTTTCCAATCTCGTTATCTCTGATGGCAATGGTACAAATATCAAAAACTCTACTGATATTCTTTAAACACGCGTTCGACAAAACAATAGTTTGTACATTTTTACAACGGAGTCCGTAAAATGATTAGCTGATGAGTCTAAACAACGTTTTTCTCTGTTTGGCACCTCTCATAAGACACCTTATAATGCAACCGAAATTGACAAGCGGAGTCGGAGTAAACAACAGAAATCGGACTCTGTGTGAACCAAAGACTACAAGACTGGAAAATCCTCTTATTTCGTGAGAGAGCTATAAAAATGTCCGTCCGCGTTTTCACATACAGTGTATGTGAATTTTATGGTGAAATTGTCGACTTTCTACAAGCTAAAACAGGCTATTATAAAGCAAGATAACTGAAAAGGAAAACCGTTTTGCTTTGTTACCACACCGTCACAAAATGAGGGGGTGAGTTAGTGACAGGGATACCAACCACACCACTTTATTATTTATTATTTGTTTGTCTTTTAACTAAACATTGATAGAAAAATTGCTGTGCATTTAAGAGTTATCGCGGTTTTGACGACTTGCGGTTTGGAAATATTAAAAAGTAATGGAAAATTTAAAATTTTTCTTTTATTTAAATTAAAATGAGTTAACAAAAATAAATTTACAATTCATTTATTTAAATTAAAATTAGATAAATACAAATAAATTCACAATTCATGCATTTGAATTAAAATTCATTTAAATTAAAGACCAAAACAACTAAAATTACAATAAGTAAATAATAAACTAAATCACGGATTAATATTCAACAACACATGTTGAATACGTTGGCATCTCTTTCGGCTAAAAATACGTGTGGTAGGTTAAAACAACTGGCTGAAATGAGCAATTTTTATGAATTTTAACTTCGTTTTACTTGCAAAGTATTCAATATTGTGCAACTATATGCCTTAAAAAAGGTTAAGGATACATTTCTAGAAGCATGCTTTTAAAAGTATCTCCTTGGTCTGTTGTACGTATTTGAAAAATCATATTTCTGGCTTACTGCTATGAAGAAGAACAAGAGTTGCATTCCTCTCTGAAAATATTTTGTAAACAAATTCCCGAACTGTCAAAATTCGTTCCCGAATGTCAAAATTACATGCATTTTGTTTTTGTAATCTACAACACCCAAGCCTGATTTCACCAACATATTCACAGCGAAAAAAAGTTTCCAGTCTTGTAGTCTTTGGTGTGAACGGTCTGATTTTCAATAGTCCCCGTGATTGAGAAATGAGAAATATGTTTGATATGTTTGTTTTGACAACTGCTGAAAATGATTAATGCCTGTTTCCATAAAAATATTTAATCCGATTAACTGTGGTGCCTAAATAAGTCCGTCGTGCGTTGCGTTTCTGTCAAAATGAAATTGGAACACGCAGTCTTATGGAAGTGGCTAAAATAAGAAACGCAATGACGGAGACCCCTTCGAGTTTCCAATTTTAGCATGCGCTACGAAGTGAAGTTGGCGGCAGATGTCAAAAAAATGTTCATGTGCGTGTGAATGTGTATAAACTTTTAGTCAGAACATATGCAAACGCCACGCTTTTATATCGGTATAGCGCAGCGTCAGTTCTAAGGCGCAGTGATAAACGCAACGCAAGACGCACTTATTTAGGTACCACAGTAAGGTGTTCGAAAATCGATCAGCTGATCAAGTGTTTCCATACATAATCCGGTCCGGGTTTACATACACAGCTGTTGTTTTGTGTTTGTATATTTACGCAGCTATTAAAATTGTGCATCGCTTCAATTTATAATACAATGAATAAACCAACCATATACCTCCGGAGCAACAATATAGCCGTGTTGGGCCATAGCCGCCGCCATATCCCTATATATGTGGACATTTTTGCGAAGTCCACGCAGACCGTCAATGTTTTCCTGCCAGACGTCCAGCAACATATTTTCCGCCCCCATTGACCACAAAGTTCGCTTTGAGGATTTCTGCATCTGAAATAGTTAAATTTTGTCATTTATTAGATATGATACTTATTTAAATAAATATATTACTTACGACATAAAACCACGGCTTAAATAAAGCGCCTGTCGACCCCACCAATGTTGTTCTTGTTGTTGCTGCAGTTGTTATTTTTCGTGCTGACCCCAACAACAACAACAACTTTTGTTGATCTCTTGTCGTTCCATAGTTATAGCCCTTTAAAGTTGAAAAAGATCAGGCCTGTATCTCCTAAACCTTACAAGGTACCTGTATGTTATTGATATTGCTGGAAAGGTAATTGAATTATCTGTCATTTATGTAAATAATATTTGGTCGAAAACCGTTCAGTTTTGGAGAAAAATGAAAATTTAGATTTTTCATACTATTTTTTTCCATTCATTAATTTTTTTCTAAGTATAATGTATAACTAACCCACATAATTATGCCAATAATAAGAAAGTACAGCTATTTACCTTTTTATAGACGTATATATCTTTGGAATCAGTGTAGGATCTCAGGAGAAAACGCATATTTGATAATTGCAATCAGGTACTCTCATAAAAGTGAAAAATTTTTATGAAAAATCGCGCGATTCTCTTCCTCCATTAAAAGGTAACAATTATTATTAACAACCTCGAATATACTTCTTCGCAGGATATGACAAAAAAAATAATTGCTCTAAGAAGTGCACATTTCAACCAAAGTTATCTTTGAACCAAATTTATCTCTTTTTCTATGACTTTCGTTGCCCTGAAAAGGACAGATTTCGTTTCTACTGTTTACAGTATGTCGTCCTCCGACATATCTGAGTCTACACAATGTTTTTCACCGGACGGATTGTATAACTCGCCCGCATATTTAAAAAACTCCCAATCCTGTAATTGATGTACAATTTCTACTGTGATGGCACCATCAACTTTGGTTCCAACAATTTTAATATTTGGTTCAAATTATTAAAATTAGTATCCATTTTTATTAAATAATCACAAGTAATTGAAGCACAGCACAGAAATCAAAATAACTACAATCATAAATTGCCTAATTCAACGGAAACATACAACAACAATGATACGAATAACGGTAACGGTCATCATCATTTCAAAGTTGCAAAAAGAACATGATTTAAAAGTAATAGAATGATATATACAGAAAAAGGGCACTAATAAAATTCAAAAAAGTGCTGACATACTTACGCGATTGTGATTTGAAAAATACGTTTTCTCCTAAGATCCTGGACTGACCGCAATGAAAAAAACATGTTTCGAGCCTCTACTAAAAGCCTCTACTTTCTTATTATTGGCATAATTATGTAGGTTAGTTATACATTATACTTAGCAAAAAATTAATGAACGGAAAAAAATAGTATGAAAAATCTAAATTTTCATTTTTCTCCAAAACTGAACGGTTTTCGACAAAATATTATTTTACATAAATGACAGATAATTCAATTACCTTTCCAGCAATATTAATATCATACAGGTACCTTGTAAGGTTTAGGAGATACAGACCTGAACTTTTTCAAATTTAAAGGGCTATAACTCTGGAACGACAAGAGATCAACAAAAGTTGTTGTTGTTGTTGGGGTCAGCACCAAAAACAACAACAACAACATCGGTGGGGTCGACAAGCGCTTTATCTGTTCCAAAACCACTAACCACATAACAGATAGATAGCTCAAATCGACAAAAAAGTGGTTCGTAAAATTTTGTGAACGCTGGCTCGCAGTCGTGTTTTTCTAACTTCGTACTGCTTCGTTGGCTCCCGACATGAACTTCGTCGATGCTTACGCTCTGAGATTTTATTTTGGCAGGCTGTGATCATTGCTCGATTTGAGCGGACGTGTATTCATGCTTTCATTCAGATAGACGTTGTTTCTTTTATTTTGCACTAACAATGCAAGCGAATATGCGTAAGAAGAGTGAAATGTGAAAGAGAGAATCGATCAATTTGTGGTGTACAACGGGCGATGAGAAGAACGGTGCATTCCGTCTTCTTTTGCTTCTCTCACAATAACAAACCATGTGCAACCGTCCGTCCATCTGCGTTTGTTTTCAATTTTGCATTTTAAGGTTTTTGAAAGAAATCTTGCTTTTCGTAGCTTTGTTCTGCTTCTTGTTCGACGTCCAATCTTTGTAAAGCGCTGGCTCGATCTACGTTCCGAGCATAGCGTGCTGTTGAAGAATTTGTATAGGCACTAGATCTGCTTAGTCGGCATATCAATTCATTGAACACGTTATACGAGTAACACTAAAATGTTATTGGAAGACAAATTATGGAAATATTTATAATATATCTATGTCTGTGGTGTGGTAATACAAAGTATAATTTTAAAACCGAAAGCATTTGAGTTTAGCGCTGGAATCGCAATAACAATTTCAAAGGAGTTAAAACAGTTTAGGAGTGGTTTTGGAACAAAAACAGTTTATTCCATAAACCTAGAAAAAGCATTTTATGGAAACACAATATGAAGTGAACATTTTAGAACTATAAAAGTGAATTGGTGAAATAATAAATGCATAAAAACAAAGAACAGTTTTTACGAGTGGAATTTGTAATTGTTTTGAACCGAAATAAATTCCGATTTTTGTCATATTGTTTTATTATTTTATTAATTTGCGTGTTAAATAAAGTCACAAAATTCATTTTTTTAACACATTCAAGTTTCAATAAAGAGAATAATAAGTAAATGCCCGACATTTTTATGCCCGAGTTTTTTAGAAATTCCACTCTAGTTTTGACAAAACAATACACTAACGAAAGCCTTTCAGATGTCGGTTCTTTATCGTTCCAATAACGCACTTGTAAACAGTATGGGAAGTGTTTTTGTGGTTTTATTGAACGAGCGTTCTTTGAAAACGTCAAAGTATCGACATATCGAACATCCCAAAGCAGAATTGACAACAATAACAACGATCGTCTGTTGAAAATCAGGCCATAAGTCATAACGGGTTAACTTTACCGTTAGAACATCAGTTATAAATGCAGAATAGCTATGTAGCTCAAATTTTTTAAATTCTATTCTTACCGCTAGTTGGGACCATTAGGAACGGAAGCGGGCAGTTTTATCGGGGCTGATGAGACATCTTGGAACTGTGACCATTTGAAGAAGGGGCTTAAATACCTTTTACATAACAATGACACACGGTGTTGTTGTTTTTGTTGTTGTTGTTGTTTTTGGTGATGACCCCAACAACAACCCCAAAAAGGGGTGGCAACTTCCGGTTCCGGTTTTACAGCCCTTTGAAATCTGAAATTTAAATGCCTACCGGATTGGCAAAGGTACCGTTCGAAAGATATTAAGAATGTCCTCTATTTATATAATTTAAGATTTCATCGAAAACCTTACAGTTTTCGACAAAAACGCAATTTAAGATTTTTAGTACTTTTTTCTCAGCTCCTTAATTTTTACGAAGAAAAAATCGCGCGATTTTTCATAAAAATTTTTCGACTGCGGCGCTTTTCCCCAACTTCACAATTTTAAAACACAAACCTTCTTTCTACCTCTGATTGCCCTGAAATGGGCAGACATTAATGCAATCAATGTAAAGCACTTGAAGGGTGCAAATTTCTCTTTTCGCGTATAAGCTGTTCTTAAAATTAAGGGAGTGATTAACCCTTAAATGGACGAATTCCTCATCGCCCAAGATCGTTAGACTAAAAATAGAAAACTATAAGCAAATTAAACAAAATTTGCGCCAGAAGGTTATGGAGATATTGTCAGATGTAAAACGTAATATCCCAAGTTTCGTCATCCGGCAACACCATAACCTTAAAGTACTAGTGATTCCGTATCAGCATCACGTAATTTTTTTCCTGCAAAAAAGTCAAGTTTTGTGCCGAATAAGCATCATTTGCGGAAACTTTTGATTTACTTCTTTAATTTGAAAAAATCTGCAGCTGAGGCGCATCGATTGCTTCTAGAAGCATATGGTGAAGCTGCTTTAAGTGAGAGAAGTTGTCAGGAATGGTTTCAAAAGTTTAAGAACGGTGAGTTTGACGTGAAGGACAAAGAACGTGTATTTGGTGGGATCAGCTTGGTGTCGTGTATTATGAATTGCTCAAACCAAGCGAAACCATTACTGGAGCTCTCTACCGAACACAATTGATGAGATTGAGTCGGGTACTTAAGGAAAAACGCGCCCATTACTACTCCAGACACGACAAAATTATTCTTTTACACGATAATGCTCGTCCACATGTTGCGGCGCCGGTAAAAACATACTTGGAAACACTCAACTGGGAAGTTTTACCCCACCCGCCGTATTCACCAGACTTAGCCCCTTCTGATTATCACCTGTTCCGGTCGATGGCACATGGTCTGTCTGAGCAGCGCTTCACATCATATGACAGAGATTAATGAGATTGGAAACTCTTTTATCTTCAGATAAAGATGAAAAAAAGATCGATTTTTATGACCTGGTGAATTTGGCTACATTTCTTTTGCAGCCAGAAAGAGATAGCAAGTGACGCTTTATCTTTTGAGGGTATTATTCATCAACATTTTTTGCAAGCGGTTGCCACCATAAGTAGACAAATTGTAAATTGTGGGCATAAATTTATTTCTGTGGGTATTTTTATGTGATTCTAGAAATTTGATTAAAATATTATTTAATTTAGTTAAAATATATTATTCATATAGTTTTCTATATGTATATTTTAAAAAAAGATATAAAGGATATTTTTTTAGTTCTTTATTAGATGACAATTCTGAAAGTTATAGAGATCATGCTGTTTCCACACCACCATTTAGATAAGAGTCAAGGAGAGTTACCGATTTTTCAGGGTGTTCGGTTCCCCAGTAGCCCTATATCACCCGTGCACATGCAATTACAACTACAAAACACACTAAATTTATTAATACTAATTACTAATATTAACTACTAGTTAATACTAAAATAAAAAATTAGTAAATAAGTTATGTAATACATGCAAACCTTACTTCATGCACACCACGGGGTACTGATTTTATAGAAATAGATCAAAGGGAAGAATGCAAGTCGCAAGTAGAAGCAAATGACACAATATTTACAACAAAACGTATCAAACATTTCAAAGTAAATGTCAAAGTTTAATTTTCCAAATTGTTAAAATTGGTTGTTGACATTTCAAAACAATATTAATAAATAATTGTAAAAATTTTGCGAGTACTTATCTTTAACGTTCCAATATCAATCAATTTGTGAATGACAGCTTAAAAAGCGGGAAACAAAGATTATAATGACTTTTCTTCGAGAAACGATATGGCACAGTTTTACATTTTCGACATGCAACCGTTCAATTAAATTTGTTTTTGTAACATTTGTATTGAAACTCACCGTTTTCAGTCGAGTCTTCGAAACTCACCCACCAAAAGCATAAACAAACCTTTGCTTATGCTTTTGGCGGGTGAGTTTGCATAGAAAATTTACAGAAACAACACGCGGCTGTTTTTTTGAACAGCTGTTTTGTTCTAAGTTTCCAATCTCGTTATCTCTGTCATATGAAGACACCAAAAATTGGGTAGATTTGTGGATAGCGTCAAAAGATGAAGAGTTTTTTCGACGGGGTATCCGAATGTTGCCAGAAAGATGGGGAAAAGTAGTGGCAAATGATGGAAAATACTTTGAATAAAACGTAATGTACTGTTCCTTCACAATAAATTCCTAACTTTTTATAAAAAACCGAGGAAACTTATTTGTACACCTAATATTTTTATAAGATCGTACCTTCCAACAGTCCGAAATTATATTAGTGTTCGGATGTATAGAAGAAGTAGAATTAAAAAAAGCGCTTACATACTTACGTGATAGCGACCTTTAAATTGCGTTTTCTCCTAAATTCCTCCACCGATCATGGTCAAATAAATTCCTAAAGATAGCTAACGATACCTGCTTTCTTATTATTTGAACAATTATATGTCTTAATTAGGCATTTTACTTCGAAAAAAATTAAGGAGCTTAGAAAAAAAGTACTAAAAATCTTAAATTGCGTTTTTGTCGAAAACTGTAAGGTTTTCGATGAAATCTTATATTATATAAATAGAGGACATTCTTCAATATCTTTCTAACAGTACCTATGCCAGTCCGATATCTGGTATAGTTTAGGAGATATAGGCATTTAAATTTCGATTTCAAAAGCCGTGAAACCAGAACCCGAAGTTGCCACCCCTTTTTGGGGTTGTTGTTGGGGTGAGCACCAAAAACAACAACAAAAACAACAACACCGTGTGTCATTGTTATGTAAAAGTTATCTGTTCCATAATATATTTTTTTTGAAAATAGTACATTGATTTTAGAAAAATAGTACTTTTAGGGCATAAATAGGGAGCCGCCCGGTACCGCCAAGCGTGTTCCAGTTTGTGCTGTTGTTGTAGCTTGTGGAGCAGACCCCAAGAACAACATGCGGAGCAGACCCCAAGATCAACTAATTCATCTTCTGCCCCTCCTGGTTTCTGAGTTATAGCCCACTGAAATTTCAATTTATTTGCCTTATATCTTCTTGACTATAGAAGATTGCCGGTATAAGTATATAGCGTTAAAAAGGTAGTAGAGTCGGAGTAGACAACAGAAACGCACTGTGTGAATCTTACTTTAATGTTCGACCTGCCAACTTACATATATAAATATAAACAACACTGATCGTTGCTTTCTTTTTTTCACTTTGCCTGCTAACTTTCGTTTCGAACGTTTGTTGCTAATTTTTGTAGCTATACCCACGAATTTACTGTTGTATTAAAGCAACCCATTAACTTCCAGCAGATGGCGGCAGATACAAAGGAGTAAAGTAAAACGGCAGATGCAAAAGTTGATCGTTTTTTAAGTTTTATATTTTACAAAAATACTAATAAGTGTAATTTATTTGGACACCTGACACAAAGTGCTCTTGTGGTGGCCTGTGAAAAAAATAGATGTAAAAAAATGTTCACGTCAAAATCCGTCAACTTTTGCATTGAAACCAAAACAAAGATGGAAAAATCAAAAAAATGGAAGAAAACGAAAAGATACATATATGCTTGGAACAGATGAATGACTTCCCGGTAAGGCCAATCGTATTGTTGTTTTTGTTGTTGTTGCTTGTGATGGAGACACCAAAAACAAGAAAAACGGCATATATTTATGTCGGGCATGTGGCTCCAATTATATTCTTGTTATGGGCTACATTCAAGGCAAGTCCGGTGTGATTGTTTTTATTTTTGTTTTTGCTGCTGTTATTGTTGTTGTAGCTACTCACGAAAACAAAACCCGCCCCTCGCCCCGCCCCCGTTTAGGAGTTATGAGCCTTCAAAATTTGAAGCTTTTATGTCCTATATCTCCATAATCCCGGCACATATAGGAACGATATATACATCGTTGGAAAGGTAATTTTAATATCTTTTATTTATCGTTTTAGAGATTTTATGGAAAAACTTTTAGTTTCCCCGCAAATCGCATTTATTATTTTTACTACTATTTTTTATAGTATTTATTAATTTTTCCCAAATAAAGTTCTTCAGAATCCTGTATAAACATTTGCATTTTAACAAAGTAGAGTCAAGAAGCTATTTACTGGTGTTTTTTTTATTGAAATCGGTTCACTAATTCGGGAGAAAACGAACATAAAAATTTTCCAAAACTACGTTTTTCTAATGATTATACTCTTTATTAAAATAACCACTCTGTCAAATGCTAAGATACCTGAACAAGAACTGTTAAATTTTGTTGTTGTTGTTTTTGTTGTTGAAATGAGCAAAATCGCGCGATTTTTTTTATAAAAATTGCTCATTTCAACAACAAAAACAACAACAACAAAATTTAACAGTTCTTGTTCAGGTATCTTAGCATTTGACAGAGTGGTTATTTTAATAAAGAGTATGAGTAATGTTGTTGTTTTTGTTGTTGAAATGAGCAAAATCGCGCGATTTTTTTTATAAAAATTGCTCATTTCAACAACAAAAACAACAACATTTTTCGCCTGCGGCGCCCATTTTCGCACGAAAACAATTTAACTTTGCATGTTTTCTAATGTCGCTTTTTTGAAAAAGAACGTTATTTACCGAAATAGTGAACCGATTTCAATAAAAAAAACACCTGTAAATAGCTTCTTAACTCTACTTTGTTAAAATGCAAACGGTTATACAGGTTTCTGAAGAACTTTATTTGGGAAAAATTAATAAATACTATAAAAAATAGTAGTAAAAATAATAAATGCGTTTTGCGGGGAAACTAAAAGCTTTTCCATAAAATCTCTAAAACGATAAATTAAAGATATTAAAATTACCTTTCCAACGATGTATATATCGTTCCTATATGCCCCGGGATTATGGAGATATAGGACATAAAAGCTTCAAACTTTGAAGCTCATAACTCCTAACCGGGGCGGGGCGAGGGGCGGGGTTTGTTTTAGTGGGTACCTACAACAACAACAACAACAAAAAAAACAATCACACCGGACCAGGGTAGATCTTATCCCTTGTTATGTATGTTGGTGTAGTTTTTGGCGCTGACCCCAACAACAAAAGTTGTTCCCGTATTTAATTGGGGTCAGAGTTATAGCCTCTGAAACTTTGAAAGTTAACCGCCGATATCTTTTAAACTATAACAGATATGCGTATGATATTAGTACCGTTAAAAAGCTAATAATCTCTTTCATTTATGTTAAATATTATTTTCTCGAGAATCGTTTACTTTCGAAGATAAATCCAATTTTCAATTTTTAGTACTATTTTTTTGCTATTTTATTTTTTTTAAAGTAAAACGCATAATTAAGCTATATACTTACGCCAATTTAAAAATAGTAGAGCTCCTTAGCTTTGTATAGAAATTTATTTCACGAGGATCGGTGTAGGAATTTCGGAGAAAACGCATTTTAAAACTTACAAGAAACCACTTTTGGAACTTGTACTATTATACATTTTTTCAATTATGAAACTGGTACATTTCATTTAAGATATTTACTGTCCAACCTCAACGCAACGATGCGAAGTCGCAAACCATAACTATTTTTATGAATACAAATTTTTATGAAAAATCGCGCTATTTTCGCGCGCCCCAAACAATTTTGAACTTATCATCTTAAAATTCATCTATTCATCTTAAAATAAAAAATTTTCGACTGCGGCGCTACTTGTACTCATACTCGGAAACATAAACAAATTATGTTTCATATTTTAAAACTTACTTCAGTATACCTTAGTCTGAAAAGAGAAAATCATTAAACAATACTCTGAAAAGAGAAAATCATTAAACAATACTCTGAAAAGAAACGTATTATTAAAAGAGTAACGGTAACAGCCACCACGATTTAAATTCTCAACAATTCACACAACATTGTAAACTCAGTAGAGTCGTATTATAAACCGTATAGTAGTACCATTAGAAAATAGTGAGTTGTACCACAGAATAAATAGTATACAGATGTTGCATCTCATACAAAGGAAATTTTGTTCTAGGGTTCCAATATTGGCACCCTATTGAACAGAGAGTAATCGTGCAATCGTTTTTCTCTCGGCTATTCACATATACACGACAGCACTCGTCGTTTTTTCACACCGACATTAGCGATCGTTCCTATAAAGAGAAGTCAGTCGACGTACAAACTTCAAGCAAGCAACATCGTACTTCGCTTTTTTATGAATGCACTGTGAAAAATATTTAATAAGGAATGGGAGAATCACTTTTTGTTTTTTGAAAATAATTTAGGCGAAACACAATGTCTGATTTGTTGATCAATATTAACTACAATATCATTCCCATTAATGTTTATGGTTATTTTTCCTTTTTTTTATTGGTGCGCCGCCCGTGCTTCCATCTTCTCAGTGTACCTCAGAAAGAGATTTCTTTCGCAAAACAAGCTCTCTCGAAGCTTCACATCAAAGACTACTTTGATGTCTGCTTCACATGTTGTTTGATCTTCCCCTCAGCTCTTCCGACCGTAGGAAGTTGGTGTTAATAAAAAAGAAGTGCTTGGGATTTGAACCAGTACGAAAAGAATCATATGATTCTGCTCATGGATGAAATGGCGATTAGAAGGGAATTGCGATACAATTCCAAACTAGATTTAGTGGATGGGTTTGAGAAAAATGCGGTTGAAGGGAGAAACCGATCAATGTTTTCCAACTGGGCGCTTACATTTAATTATTTTGTTTCCAAAAATGGACTTTCTGCCAATATACTAAAAAAGATCATTTTACGAAATTTAAGATTTTTGAACAGTTTTGGCATCATAGTTAAAGTTGTAACTTGTAACCAAATGTCCTCTAACAGGAATTGGGAGATACTTTCGAAATACCCTATTTTTTGTATAATGACAGTCAAATTTTCTTTCAAAATGAAATACCGCCGCTGTTGATTCAAAGTGCCGGCAATATTTAATTTTTCTCTAGTAATTTTTTACTAGAGCACTACAATTAACCAGTAACTCCTGTTGATGCTGCACATAGCTATGCAATGTAAAATATGAAACCTTCAAGGGAAGAAAACCAAAATACAGAAATCAAAAGCTTGAAACAAAATTTTGTCAAGACCACGTTAATTCACGACGCAGTCTATCAAAACAGATGTACGCACACATAAACGTTTTATGCTTGCTCTCTCGTTGCTTCTCTTTGTTCACGTTTGCTCTCTCGTTATTTGATCTCCCCTCAATTGTTCCGACCGCACCATAAAGCGAAAAAGCATCAAAGGCCGAGATGCGACTTCTGTATACTATTTATTCTGTGGTTGTACTTACCTTTTAAAAAGGTTACCTGGTGAAATAAATTTCTATACAAAGCTAAGGACTCTCTGTTCTCTCTCTGAGAACAGATACATACTCTGAACCCAATTAAATCCGGGAACAACTTTTGTTGTTGTTGGGGTCAGCGCCAAAAATTACACCAACAACAAAAACATTGGAGCCACATGCCTGTCGTAAATATGTTCCAGAAAAACATCTGTCGCTCTCCCCTACTTTCAAAGTTATAGCCCTTTGAAATTTGAAATTAGTATCCCTATATGTTCTAAACTATGGAAGATATTCTGTATAGATACATACCGTTAGAAAGGTAAGTTAAATACTTTTCATTTATGTAACGTAAGATTTTATCGAAAAATGCATATTTTTGGAGAAAACGCGATTTTAATATTTGTACTATTTCCGCCCCATTAATAAAGTAAAACAAAAAAAGCACGCGATTTTTCATAAGAATTGTTCATTTTCTTAGTTTTATCCTAAAATGCTGCACCGATTACGACGAAACAAATAGCTGTGGAAAGCTAATGACCTCTACTTTATATTTCCATAAATTGAATGGGTAAGTTATATGCTTTACTTTATTAATGGGGCGGAAAGTGTACTAAAATTATTAAAATTACGTTTACGTTTGCAAAAATATGCATTTTTCGGTAAAATCTTACTTTACATAAATGAAAGGTATTTAACTTACGTTTCTAACGGTATATATCTATACCGGATATCTTCTATAGTTTAGAAGATATAGGGATACTAATTTCAAATTTCAAAGGGCTATAACTTTGAAAGTAGGGGAGAGCGACGGATGTTTTTGTTGTTTTTGGTGTCTCCATCACAAACAACAACAAAAACAACAATTCGCTGGGCCTTTTCGGGAAGACAGTAATTTAAGCCCATATGTTTTTCATGAGTTTTGTTTAGTGCTTTTCGTCATTTTTCGTTTTTTTGACAGAAGGAATATAACAGCTGACAAATGAAATACACCACGCGCATTTATCGTTTGTTGTTGTTTGTATTTTCACATGAGTTTGCAGACACGAGGCATAATGGATGATCAATTTCCAAGAAAAAAGTTGATAATCGAGGCGTAAGCAAAGAGGCTATCGTCTAGTGTAAAAAATAGTTTGTGCATTTGCAAGTTGTGTCGAATTTTTATACATTTGTTTTATAATTTCGGTAATTTGTGAGTTGTTCTAGAAACAATTAAAATGAGAAAGTAAATATATATCAAATAATTCGGTATCATTTCACATTAAAGTGATTTATATGTTAAAAAGTGAATAGTTATTTTGTTGTGCAAAAACTGAAGTAAAAACATGGCTGCATGTGTTTTTTTGTGAAATTGCGTGTGAATATTGTGTGAAATACATAAATATTTTCGCATAAATATATGTATAATACTTTATAATAAATATAAAACATCCTTCCAGCTCAAAATGCACAACCGTGAAACAGTTCTCCATATTATTGGAAGAACGCTATTATCAAGTGCATTTGTCTAATTTGTTTTATGTATAGTGTTGCCTACACGCATTTGCACTGAATTTTGGCCGAAATCTTTGTGTTTCTAAAAATTACTTAGAAAAATGCTTGAATTACTGTACACATGGCAACATTTTCTGTCTGCAAACAACGAAAGTCTGTAAATTTGCGTAATGGTAGACGAAAACGAAAATAACCAACCGAAAAGCTTAGTTTATAGGTCGTTTGGCTTCATTTCGTTTTCGTTTTTGTTTGTGTTTTCGTTTTCAAACTATTTACATTATAAGCCTGTAAATAAAATGTGTTATTAACCTATATACCTATCTCAATATTAAAAGAGTAGAGTCTCTTGACTTTCTTTAGATATATTTATAATCAGGATCGGTGCGGGATTTTAGGAGAAAATTAATTTTAGAATTCACAAACACGTAAATACACAACACTAACTTCTCAGCAATAGCGCCACAGGCGAAAAATTTCTTTTATTAATTTATTTTTTATAAAATTTATGACAAATCGCGTGACTTTATAAAAAATAAATTAATAAAAAAAAAATATTTAATTTTTTCAGATTTAAAATGCATTTTCTCCAAAAATCCTGCAGCGATTCTGATGATAAATATATCGAAAGAAAGGTAAGAGACTCTACTCTTTGAATATTGAGATAAGTATATAGGTTAATAACACATTTTATTTAGTAAAAAATTAATAAATGAAAACAAATTATAAAAAAAATTTTTAATTTCAATTTTCTTGAAAAGTAATAGTTTTTCGATAACATATCAGCTTGGCTAGACGCAGTATCATTTGATACGGTATCACTATTGGTATGATGATACCAGCGATGGCTAAACACTGTGGTATTACATTTAGTTTCACAAGCCGTAAACATGTTATGTCAATGTATGTGTGAAATTTACTGAATATCAAAATGTTGGCCGTAGTTGCCATATTTATTATATTATGATTAATGCGTAAAGGAAAAATAGGATTTTTAAAAATCCCATTTTTAAATTTTCGTTCAATGGTAATTACCTGCTTCACTTTGGTTTTTTTGTTCAGTGGAAATCGTTGTGTTGTGAAATTTTTTTAAAAGTAAGAATTAGAATGCTTTAGGCTCGAGGTCAATTTGAAAACATTACGTTTTCTGCATATAAAATATGCATATAAAACAACAAATCTTGTTGTATAACAAGATCAACCTGTCAACGTTGGACAACATTGTTGTGAATTACAACGATGTTAGGAAACTCAGAAGCAGATCATTGCAAACACAACTCAAGTTTTTGTCAAAATTTGTTGTTTCGTTTTTTGCTGTTTATGTTCATTCTGTGGAGGACACGAGTTCGAATCCTGAACCAAGAAGAAGAACATGGAGTATGCCCTCTCCCTGTTAATTGTGTATTTTGAATAATAATTTGACTTATTATTTGTTTAGTCGACCTTTAATTGTATAAGAATTAGAATTGTTTAGGCTCGAGGTCAATTTGAAAACATTACGTTTTATGCATATAAAATATGCATATAAAACAACAAATCTTGTTGTATTTATTTTAAAAAACAATAAACATTTTTTAAAATATAATAATAATTAGGCGCATCTCGTCCTAACCAATGTTGTTGTTGTTTCTGCTGATGACCCTAACAACAATAATTTGCATTGCTCTCATGTAGTTCCGGAATTATAGCCCTTTAATGTTTCTAGATTACAGACCTATATCTGTTAAACTTTACGAGATACCACTATGATATGAAAAATAAAATTTTACGTTTTTAGTATTTTTTTGCCATTAATTAATGTTTTCCTAATTGTAATGTACCCCAGAAACAACAACAACATTCGTTACTTAGAGAAGCGCCTAATCTTTTCCCCCTTTTTTTAATTATTTTTGAACGTTTCGTAACTTGATAGTAAAATAAGGCAAATGGAACAAATAAACGAAATTTCACCGAAAAAGAGAATTTTTTCAACTTCGTTTGCAACCGTTCGAATTCATTATGGCCGACACATTGACAATTCCTTACTTGTGTGTGTAAGTGATACCGAGAGAAGCAGGGTCTATGTTGGTATCACAAATTCTCTACAACTGATACCAGAGTGTAGACTTTTCCCTTTCATCCCCATCTCTCTCTCCGACGAACTGAGTGATACCGCATCAAATGATACTGCGTCTAGCCAAGCTGTACTACCTACATAACTGAAAGATAATTTGAATACCTTTTCAACCATGCCCATAATATGTAGGTATCTTTTATAGTTTCGGAGATATAGTTCCGAAATTTTCTGCCTTTAAAGCAGGGTATGTAAACGAACACTCACGTGCTCACATCAATATGGACGCGTGCGCTAGAAAATATATATAGCGAACACTACCGTGTGCGCGTTCGCTAAAAATATTTTCCAGCGCACGCGTCCTGTTTGCTGACTAACTCACGTGCGCTTAGCGCACAGGACTCGTGCGCGCACACGGTCGTGTTCGCTTAAAAAATTTTCCAGCGCACGCGTCCTGTTCGCTAATTGACTCACGTGCGCATGCGTCCTGTTCGCTAATCGACTCACGTGTGCACGCGGTTGTGTGCGTTAAAAATATTTTTTAGCGCAGGCATTCTCGGCTATATTTGAATGAAAAATTTTAGTTCACAAAAAGAAGTGAATGCATACTTTAAAACGAAAGGTTGAACTGTAACAAAAAATATATTAGTGTTCTAATCAATCTACATAATGTAACAATATACTAAAAGCAAGCGTATGTTTGTTTAAAATGAAACGCAGAACCGATTTTAATGCAATTTCAACATCATCTCGTAGACTTTAATCGCAAATAACATAGGCTATATACCTAAATGGGCTTAAAAATTTGCTTTTCTAGAATGCATTTAGTACCAGCACCAGCGCTTGGACGCTTGGTCAGACTCTAACTTCAAGCTCTATGGACTGCCAATACAAATATAAATAAAATAAAACAATAAAACGATCGTTTATTTGGTTTTATTGTATAAGTTTCATTTTATTAATGATTAATAATAAAATCTAATGTGGACGACATTTATATCAGAAAGATAGCACGAAAGTCATTAACCAACCAAAATTGTCTTTTTTAAATGAACTGAAATGTGCGGATATAAATATCTAAACAGTAGGTATCACAAAAATTCCAATGTCAATTTTTTACTTGTAATAATACAAAGGCCATACTGTTTAAACGTTTCGGTTTTTTTTGGGAAGCCATCTTACAATAACTAATGTAACCACTCCAATAACAGTTCATTGTCTGGATTTTATTGCTTAATTAGGGAAAATCCCAAATACCGTATACAGTAGCCTAAGGACGAAAGACCATAAATATTCCAGTTCTTAGAAGTTTTCGTTTTTCAACAAAAAACTTTCCGGCAAGAGATCTACAGGTAAAAATGCAAGTTGTGGAATGCATTTAATACAGCCCTCTACCTGTGGCCGATAAAAGGGTACGGTGAAGACATTGATAACACATAGTCAGGGTGAACAATTCAAGTTCACCAGTAATAAATTAAACAAACATCAATAATATTATTTTCCTTGTTTCATTATTAAAATTTTATTTAATGCATTGTCTTCATAATCATAAATTTTTACGAGTAACTAACTCAAAAGTAAAGTTCCAATAATTTTTGTATTTTTTCAATATTTGGGTTTTTTCATCAAAGGAATTTTCAAAAAGGCTGATTACAAAAAAGGCTTTAAAGAAAGTCTCAAAATTGGCTTATTTTTTCCAACTGTGTATTATTACCAAAAATCTAGCGGAGAACGCGTGTGCTAAAAATATTTTTTTAAACATAAACACAACTAACGATTCTTATGCAGTTTCACTTACTGAACATGTCAGTTCTCTTGGCTTGCGAGTTGTTAATGTAAGTGTTCCGACCAGATTTGCGCCTAATGATGTTCCTAGCTTATTGGATTATTTCATTGTTTCCGATATCAATCACGTGAATTTGTTTGATCAATTATACTTCGTGTCAGATCATGACCTAATTTTTTGTAACTTTAACGTTCAATTGAGTCGCTCGACCACTGCAACCTCAATTTCGTACTATGACTTTAAGTCTATTGACCTCTGTCACCTTATTCATGATCTGCAAACTTTGACGCTAAGGGATATATGGACTTTACCATCTGTTAATGAAAAATTGAATTACTTTACTAATAAAATAAACGAACTGTTTCTCAAGCATGTTCCCTCAAAGGTAATAGTAGTTAAAAGCAATTCATGTCCGTGGTTTACCCGTCAGGTTTTGGACTCTATTCGTAAACGAAACAGGTTACGTGGAGCATGGAGAAAGAACCCTAGCCCAGAGCGATGGGAGAGCTATAGGTCCGCTAGGAATGAGTCTGTCCGTTTACTTCGGTTAGCCAAAATGAAATATTATTCCAGAAACCTAAATTCGTTCATTCCAACTAGGATACTCTGGAAGAACCTGGGACGGCTTGGCTTAGGTACTTGTAAGACAAAACCATGTGAGATTCATCCTGACATTCTTAATGATCACTTTCTACGACTTAACGTTGATGTTGATGACGATATCATTCACAGTACTGCTGAACATATATCAGCTGCGCCTTCTTCCTTGACTAACTCCTTTCAGTTTACACATGTGGATGAGGATGAAGTTATGAAAACGTTATACAAATTGAAGTCTAACTCGATTGGCGTGGACGGAGTAAACTTAAGCTTTCTTAAGATAGTATTTCCGTACGTTGTTGGTGCGTTCACTCATTTACTAAATCATTGCTTCACAACATCTACTTTTCCTTCACTGTGGAAAACTGCAATAGTACTACCACTTGCCAAAAAGACGAATGCTTCTGGTGTTGAGGATTACAGACCTATTAGCATTCTATCACCGTTGGCTAAAATTGCAGAATCCATCATGGCTCAACAAATGTCAATCTTTTTAAAAAAGAATAGTCTTTTAAGTCCACTTCAGTCTGGCTTTCGCAAAGGACACAGCTGTGCTACTGCTACATTAAAAGTACTTGAAGACCTGAGACCATATTATGATAGTGGATTCTTTAGTCTCTTATGTTTGATAGATTTCTCGAAAGCATTTGATATTGTGAATCATGAATTACTATGTTGTAAGCTGAAGCATCTGTTTGGCTTTGGTCATGGTGCAATCTGCTTACTAAATAGCTACCTGACTGAAAGAATGCAACGGGTTATGTGCAAAAATTATTACTCAGACTTCAAACCAGTCAGTAGCGGCGTTCCGCAGGGTTCAGTTCTGGGGCCTCTTTTATTCTCATTGTTTATTAATGATATTTTTACTGCTTGTAAATATTCCTCAATGCATGGTTATGCGGACGATATCCAAGTGTACATATCTGGCGAGAGCAATTTAAAGGATGACTTAGTTTATCGTCTCAATGAGGACCTAGCCAGTTTTAATCTATGGACAGATAATAATGGCCTTAAAATCAATGTTTCCAAAACACAAATACTCCCTGTTTTTAACAGTAAATTTACTTTTTCCGACATACCGGAAGTACTAATCGGTAATCAACAACTAAATATGGTAACAACGGCTAAGAATCTGGGATATTGTATTAATAACTCGCTTACTTGCACTGACCATATTAACGCTGTAATTCGAAAAATTTATTCCACCCTACGAAAATTGAGGTATTTTTCTAAGTACACTCCGGTTGACACCAGACGTAAGCTTGCTATCCAACTGATTCTTCCTTTCATAACATATTTTGCTGAAGTTTATAGCAAGTTAGATTCTCGTTCCTCTTTAAAATTGTCTATTGCGTATAATCACGTCACGAGGTATGTGCTTGGTATCCGAACTTATGACCACTTAGGGCAATTTAGGAATGGAATATTAGGCTATGATATCTTTTGCTATCAAAAGATAAGAGCATGTCTATTTTTGCATAAATTAATACACTCAAAGACACCCTCCTATCTTTACCAAAAATTACACTTTGGTCAATCGCGAAGAGGCTTATTGCTCATTACACCTGAATGTAGACTGTTGAACTCAAGCAGATTCTTTTTTGTCAACGCTGTCAGACTATGGAACTCCTTACCTAATAATATTAAGTCGATTTCTGGGGTGGTAAGGTTTGGGCAGGCTATTGTCACACACTTCAAGGTCAGCTTTCCTTAACATTAATCTATCCTTCTTTCCTTCTGCTTTAACTCATTATTTACTTCTATTTCTTTCACTTTCACTTCTGTTTACTCAATCTCATTTGAGTTTTTTTTTTCTTTCCTTCTTTTATTTCTTTTTTTTTTATATATATATAAATGTTATATGTATCATATTGTTAATTTGTTATTTCTAATATTGTTTGTTAAATGTAAATGTATTTCATAATTTATAAATTATTCTTAAATGTTCATTTATTGGCTTTTGTTTATCTGTTTGTTTATTATTCTAACTCATTTGCACTATAAAAGATGTAAATATCTTAGTGTGTACCAAAGTCTTCTAAATAAATAAATAAAATTAAAAAAAAAAACTATTTTTTAGCGCACACAACCGCGTGCGCACGTGAGTCGATTAGCGAACAGGACGCGTGCGCACGTGAGTCAATTAGCGAACAGGACTCGTGCGCTGGAAAATTTTATAAGCGAACACGACCGTGTGCGCGTGCGCTTAAAAAAATTTCTGGCGCACGAGTCCGGTGCGCTTAACGCACGTGAGTCAGTCCCGTGCGTGTGCGACCGCGCACACAGTCGTGTTCGCTAAAAAATGTTCTAGCGCACGCGTCCGCGCCCGCGCACATGAGTCGACCGCGTGCGCTCGTGAGTGTGCGCTTACATACCCTGCTTTAAAGGACTACAACTCCGAAACTAGATGAGCGCGGAAAAGTGATGTTGTTGTTGGAGTCTCCGTGGAAAACAACAACAACAGAAAAATCAACAAAATTGGAGCTGCGCCAGCGTCCTCAACCTATGCCGCCACTGATATTGCCATGCCCACAACATGTGGGTAACTCTTATAATTCCGAAGATATAGGTCCGAAATTTTCTAACTTTAAAGGACTATAACTCCGAAACGAGACGAGAGCAGACAAAATGATGTTGGAGTCTCCGTGGAAAACAACAACAATTTGCACGATTTTTGTTCTTGTTCCAAAATTATAAGAGTTACCCGCATTTGGGCATGGTTGTGAAGGTATTTGTTTATGAAAGACATTATGTGTTACAGTCGGGCCTCGATTATCCGTGATTCGGTTAACCGGTAACCCCGATGAACCGTGATGGCCAAAGATCAGCCTATTGTTTTTTTTTTTTTTTTATTTACAATATTCAATGTACGCTAAGACCAACGTCTTGTTTAGTACTAGCAACGTAACAAAAAAAACAATACCCTATGCAAACTTAAATATAACGTAAAATTATACAATTATAAGTATAATTTAACTGAACTTAAAACAGCAATTAGGAACAAGAGTTAATAAGAAAGTAAATAGAGAGCAACAAAAGACTGTGAAGGATAAAAGAAAAGAATGTTTGAACACCATGCAATTAGGACGTAGAAAAATACTGCACTATAGCCTGCTTGAAGCGGCCCCTCAACGGCATCTGTCTTAAGTGTAGCGGCAGAGAATTACAAAGTCTAATGGTGCTAACGAAAAAGAATCTACTGCTGTTGAGAAAAGTGCACCTGGGAACAATAAAATTAAGGGACCTGGTTGAATGAAAGTGCTGGAGTTTTTCATAAAGGTATCGAGGGCTTTTAGTATGTACAAGCTTATACAAAAACATTATATTCTGAATATTTAATTACTCAATCAAACCACACCCAAGTATACCCTTACTTATCAACGAGATGTCATCAAAGCGCCGGACAGCATAAGCATACCTTGCAGCATTGTTAAATGCCACCAGGATCTTTTCCTGCGACTGAGAATCAAGACGACTAAAAACAGTGCAAGAAAACGTAAAGTGGGGTACAATCAATTGCTTAACAAGCCTTAGTCTAGTTTCAAGAGGAGTGTAAAACGCAGAAGAACGCAAGCACCTTAAAATTCCGTAGATCTTTCCGACAGAGCCATTAATATGGTCAGTACATGTAAACTTAGAATTCAGTGTGAAACCAAGGTTTTTTATCCTGCTGACAAACTCCAACTGAGTGGAGCCAACAAACAAGGGGGGAAAATTATCAAAACCCACTGACCTTCCTCATAATTGGCAGAACCTTAGATTTAGAAGGATTTATGCGCAGCAAATTAGATGCAGCCCAATTGTTAAATGCGACGAGATCCATATTAAGTTTATTACTCAGATCCTCAATAAGATTTAGAGGTCTAGACAAATAAATTTGTATGTCATCGTCATAAGCATGTATTGAGGCATGCTTACAAACCAAGAAAATATCATTTATAAATATAGAGAACAACAGGGGACCCAAAATTGACCCCTGCGGAACTCCTGTGGTGACCATTTTCATTGAGGAGAATCTGCTACCAACTCTAACAGATTGCATCCTACCCTCAAGGTAACTTGATAGTAGACGAACAGCTTTACCACTAAAGTTAAAATTAGTTCTAAGCTTATCACAGAGTAAAGTGTGATCCACAGAGTCAAAGGCTTTTGCAAAGTCGTTAAGGCACAAAAATGTTAAGAGCTTTTGGTGATAAAGTATTCTGATATCATCAGAAATTTTTAATAATGCAGTTGAACAGCTGTGGCCAGCCCTAAAACCTGATTGCAATGGGGATAAAAGATTATTCATGTTTAAAAATGCAGACATTTGCACATACATAATCCTTTTGAGGACCTTTCCCAATGCTGGCAAAATATTTATGGGTCTAAAGTCAGATGCAGAAGGAGATTTGGCAATGGGAACTACAATAGCAGTTTTCCATAATTCAGGGAACTTGGAGCAGGTTAAGCTGTGATTGATTATGTGCGTCAGTGGAGCTAAGATAAACGGTAAAACTATCCTTATAAATCTAATAGAGACACCATCAGCTCCTACCGCATTGGAGGTTAGCTTAGATACGCTGTACTCAATCTCAACTTCACTTACAGCAGTAAATTGAAAAGGAGGGAAAGAAGACAAATATGTCTGTACTGGTAATGTCGTGCGAGAAGGCATACTAGTACGATCATAATTACCATTAGCCAAGAATTTATCATTAAGTTCATCTGGATCCAAGTTACATTCAACTGAGACCCTATCAATAACTCGCAGCTTCTTTAAGTTTCGCCACAACTGCTTAGCACCCAAGTTAGGATTTAGTTTAGAGTACCTCTGCTTTTCCCTTCTCAGTGAAAGCGTTGCTTCATTACGCGCCCTCCTGTACTCCTCCCAAGCCCCAGCGGTTTTACTTCTTTTCCATTTAGCATGAAGTCTATTTCTCTTTTTGACAGCAAGTAAGACATTCTGGGTAAACCAGGGACAAGAGCGCAAGGTACGTGATTAAAAGTCAGTAAAACACTAAGTTTTTCATCGACTGAGTTAGCGAACCAAACGTCATTCCAGCACACCATAGATAATTCTCTAAACAAAGCGTCATAATCTATTGTATTAAAATCGTAATAAGTAAAACTAACTACCTCACTCTTACACAGATGAATATCAAAGCAATAAAAAATAAGATCTAAATCAAGTAGACTGGGTTCACAAGCAGGAGCGTACCGAGTAGGCGTGTCAGTATTAGTAAGACACAAACCACACATTGACACATAGTACAGAAAACTCTCAGTAACAGAATCACAGGACAACAGATTCACGTTAAAATCACCACATACGACTAGAAAATCGTAAGCAATAAGTTTGTCAGAAAGGTCACTAAAGAATGGACCAAGATTAAGGCTACGTCGAGGATTATACACATAAGAAATTAGTATTTTAGTACCGACGTCAATTATTGCTATATTCAAGAACTCACAAGATATATCACCTTTACTCACGAACCTAGACTTAAGAGTACACTTACAATACACAGCAAAACCCCCGCCCCTTCTTCCACATCTATCATTACGATAGAGTTTGTAACCTTCAATATTATACAAAGAGTCCGAAATCTCCCTCTTAAACCATGTCTCCGAGATGCAGATAACGTCAACAGCAGAATTCCCAAAAATATATCTAACATAATCAAGATTTAAAGCATTCAGACTCCTAGCATTGAAGTGAACAACGTTCAGACCATTAGGGCCTTATTAACAACCGATAGCACCATTAGACTTATTATCATACCAAGACAAAATTCACAACACCAGAGCCAGCTCCAAGCATTCCAGAGCACATTTCATGTAAACATATTAACTGGTATTCAACACGAATTAGAAGAGATAGAGTTAGCAGGAGATAAAGAAAGTTATAGCAAATAGTAAGACAAATATAAGTAGAAGAATATTTGCAGGTTAACATTAAAATAATCATTAACAGGAGATGAAGAAAGTTATAGAAAATAGTTAGAAAAATATAAGTAGAAAAATATAAGTAGAAAAATATTTGCAGGTTAACATTAAAATAATCAATGCTAAGTTCCAGCGGCGCAGTCAACGCTCTCCTTGTCTATCACCAGTTTCGCCTTCCCGCCAGCTGATGCTTTGACAAAAACTTTCCCACGAAACGAAAAAGCAGTGAAAAGCAACTTCTCTCTTTTCTTCAAATTTGCATACTGAAGTAATTCAAGGTTCTTTTTTGTAGGGCCTTCGTGTAAGTAAATTTTCTGCTTACCACCCATGCCAATGTCATTGAGCTGCAATTGACGTTTATTCACTCCAAGAAATGCAGCAATGGCTTTGAAGAGTTCGTTACGTTCACTCGCCAAAGACAGTTTAGCTATGATAGCAGAATTTCTGTTGTTCGTTTTGGCTCTCACACGAAATATATTTCGAAGATCGAAATTTTTACTCATGATCTTTAATTTTACTCATGTGGTTGGTTTTTTATTAACTTCAAATTCATACATACATACAATATAATAAACATGAAAACGGGGAATTCCCTTGTTTGCATACGATGAGCCAGAAGCATTTACAAGTGATTAGTTTAATTTTGAAATTTGAGAAGTGCGGGTGGTTAGATCTAAATATATTTAGTATGGCATCGTTACCAGTGGCAAAAAGACAAAGAAGCGTTTTAAATATTGAAGATAAAGTTAAAATAATTAACGAGCATTTAAAAAATAATGTGAGTGTTAAAATGCTAGCTCAAAAATGTTCACTTGTTAAATAATGAACATATTAAGAAAACTGTATAATCAAAATTGTTATTCGATTAACCGTGAAAATCGATTATCCGTAATTCTTCTGGTACCGACCATCACGGATAATCAAGGCCCGACTGTACTTACACGGAATCTGATTAGATGCCGTTTAGTTTTTGGTCGGAGGTGTTTTGCCGAAAGTAATCTGAACAACTTTTTGTGTGTGAATTTTTATGAGTTCTACGAAAGTTGAAGTACGTCACATAGGTATATTTTTAAAGAAAACAGTAACAGTTCCTTATGCTTAAAACGTATTGTATTTATCTACAAAAAATAAATTCATTTTATTTTAAAATTTATTTACAGCAAACGAGCGTAATTTTAAAAGCGACAGACAGAGACAGATCGGTAGTCTTTGCAAATATACGTGTTCTCTTCTAAAACAGTTGAACGATAACATAAGTACGAATCAGAATTTTATTTCTTTTGAACATGTATATTCCGATCGGAATTCAAAGCCGATTCAGAATCAATTCCGATCGAAATGCAGAACAAGGCTAGTTGTTGGGGTCTACTACACAAGATACACCAACAACACCGTTCAAAAGGAATACAATACAAAGGAGCGCTGAAAATTTTATCAGTGGCTCCTGAGCATTTACGAACCCTGCCTAAAAATCCGAATTCGTCTTTGAAAAATTCACATTTGTCCTGTACTTTGATTTTCGCATGTGTTCGAAAAATGGTTTCTAAGTTCGCTAAATGGCTATGTTCATCCTTACCGAGCACTATTATGTTGACGTAGCAGATTTTTCCTATATGGTCCCTTAGTATGTCCCAAATGGGAGTCTTGTGAACTCGCACTTCCCATTGTGAACTGAAAAAGCTGTTTTTTCCATGACGGATTCCTTCAAAGGAATCTGATGGAATCACTTCAAATCGAGAACGGAGAAATATTGGCTATTTCCCAGTTGTTTACTTCCGGTATGGGGTATTTATCTGCTATTGTCACTGTATTCAGTTTGCGATAGTCGATTACAAGTCTATATTTTTTGTGTCCTGAGGCGTCTAGTTTCTTGGGCACTACACAAATCGGTGAGATGTATGCTGATCGGGATGGTTTAATGATTCCGTCTCTAAATAGGGTTTCAATCTAATGGGTTACGAATTCTCTCATTGCTAAAGGATATGGATAATATTTGGTGCATAACTACAATTTGGTGCCTGAGTTATGTGTTCAGTCCTAATGTCGATTTTGTTAACGTTTTTCGAAATCTGTTTAATTTTAATTTTTGTATCGTTGCCAACAGCAAGCGTTTTGTCATGGATATTTATTATGGCATACAGGTCCTTAAGACAGTAATTCTCGAGGATGCCGTGAAAGTATTGTAAAGTAGGGAGATCGAGTTTTAGAATAGATAGAATTTTAGATTTGCATCGTTTTTCCCGAAAAGATTGAAGGTTAAGGTATGATGAGTAATTTGTACTTGTACTTGTACTATTGAGTTCGCAAAGAAAGGTTGTTCGTTAGGGGGTGGTTTTGAAATGAGGTGTGTTTGTATGTAATTTTTCCTTGAACCAGTGTCTAGTAATATTTTAAGGATATTTCCGTTTTTTGTCTTGCACTCTATGTACGGCAACGAAGAACAAGTCATTCTAAAAAATGGATGTCTGTAAAATCTTCTGACGATTGTTCACATGTCTGGGGTAACTGATCGCAGTCTTCGTGGGTTAATGCGGTCTGGTATTCGTCCATGGTTGGTGTCCATTCCTGATCATTGTCTTGCTGTTGGCCTGTTTCAGTACTAATGTGAAAGTTCCTTTGCGCTTTGTAAGGTACCTGGTTAGAAAAGTTTGACGGTCTTTTTTCTGCCGGTTTGTTAAGATCTGGCCTGTTCATGTAATTAATCATCCTGGACTATAGAGATTGGTCAACGTCCATGGGTTCTGGTTTCGGTAATGGCTTGAGAGCGAATGGGCGAGATGGTGTAAGATTATTTTGAAACTGATGGTATCGTTGGAGACGTCATGGCTGCCATATTGGTTGAGCAAATTGAGGGTAGGTTTGAGGAGGTTGCGTATTCCAGTCGGGTGGAACGAATGGTATGATTTGCTGAGAATGGAATGTATTTCTTGGTGGTAGCTGTAGTGCTTGTGTTGGCTGTGGGCAATATGCTTTAGTTGTAATGAGGCCGTGTGTTTAAGGATATGTTCCTCTGTACGTTTGGTTTTGAAGGAGTTAGAAGCAAGTGAAGCATTGTGGGCAGAAAAGTTGATTTGGTTTTCGAAAATCTCGCACAAGTGAAGTGCGTGGGAGAGGTCTTTTGGTTCCTAACTACTAGTAGTCTTGGCAGATCGCCATTGATTCCGTTTATAAATGCGTCACGAGTTTTTTCTCTATACATTTGTATGAGGAGCCTAAGTGCATCTGCACTCTCTTCTATACAAGATATTTTGTTTAGTATTAAGGATAAGTGGGAGTAGACCATTTGATAAAAATCGGTCGAATTGGTCGATCTTGTACTAAGCTGCATAGCTGGTATTCGAGAGTTTTTAGATATCTCTTGTCTGCATAATGCCATGTTAAGCAAGAGCGAATCGCTGTCCAATTTAAAATGCAGAGGAGTCTGCAACGCCATACAGCAAGTTCAGTATAAATACATCATTGAGCATCCTTCGATTAACAAGTGGCGGCTAATTTATTAGCTTGAGTCGAGACTCGTAAGATAGTAATCTTATGGTTGGATCCCTACCCAAATTGCTCAGACAAAAAAGTGGGAACTGTTTTTGTACAGACTCAATTTCCGCAATGTGGCAGCATATTCCAAAATTGGACGTACTAATGTATTGAATAGCACCTTGGTAATATATGGGTCCATAAAATCTTTAGACCATTGATTTATATAACCCAATACACTGCTGGATCTGCTGATATCCGGTTAATGTGCATATGAAAATGAAGTTTTCGATCCAAAACTATACCAAGATCATCAACAGTCTTCAATCTATAAAGCTTATAATTGTCAATAGTGTAATTAAAAACTACTGCGTTTGATCGGGTAAATGTCATTTGTTTGGAGTTTTTTAAGTTAAACTTTATGAAGTTCACGCTGCACTATGTAATCAAAAAGTCAAGATCATGTTGAAGCAGCTTGGCTTTATTTTCATTTTTATAGGAAAGGAAGATTTTTACATCATCCGTAAACAACAATATGTGTGACTGTTTTATAACTTTTGGCAAATCATTTATGAAAATCAAGAATAGCAATGGTCCTAGGTGACTACCTTGAAGGACTCCAGATTAAACCATAAATTCCTTAGATTTAGTATTATTAAAGAGTACTATTTGGGTACGATAAGTAAGATAAGAGGTTATCCAATTTAACAAGTTTCCTGAAAATGCAAATAAGTTAAGCTTTATGAGGAGTGGTATATGGTTCACTACATTAAATGCTTTGCTAAAATCCGTGTAGATAACATCGGTTTGTTTACTAAAGTTAAAATTCTTGATCACTTTCGATGCAAATTCCATTTTGAAGTTTGCAAATGTGTAGTTATTTGAAAAGATTTTAGAGTTAAGTATATCGGTTCTGAGCCAAATTTCAGTAAACACAATCATGTTCTATTCAGCGTCTATGCTCTTTATGAAAAGGTTTGTAAAATTAGTAGTCTTAGTAGTAATTCCTGTGACATTTTGATGAAGAATATTAGGGGAAAAACTATTTAGTTTTTTGGAACATAATCACGAATAGTAGCATTTACCGATTTCGCAATGCTTATTTTGTTATTTTTAGGCCTAACACAATTCGTGAAAAATGGCCTTATCTGGCCAAAAATTGGGGGCACTGATACGATTGATGTAATGTTCTGGTAGCTTTATAATAAACGCCGAATAAGTTCTCTGGGCGCGAAAGTTGTATTTAGATATAGACATATCAATATTGACTAGAACCAGTTGTGAGGAAATATGATGACGAATGTAGTCGATCGTCGTATCTGGAGCAAAGCGCGATATGAAGCGATGATATGAAGTCTTTTTCGGCTGCACGACCACAGTTTCCTTACAGTAACCCGTGTAGGCAGTGCGGCTAGAGATGATTTCGATACTTATGATACCAAAAGTATCGTTTTTTCGTATCGTAAAGTATCGTAAGTATTTTTAGCAGAAACAATAGAGGTTCTTGCTACAACATTCGAACGGAAGAACGGCTGGAGAATCAGGTTAGATACCTTCGGTCTCGTACCTGTATTTTTCGCACCAGCAAGGGAGGCTGTTGCTACATCAGCCGTATTCGGTTGTAGTGGAGTAGTAGAGATCGAAAGAATGTTGGAAGCACTAAACGCCGGGCTTAAAAGATTTTTAAGAGCTGGCGGGTCACGAGTAATTTTTTTTCAGCGTTCGCGTTTTGGTGAAGCTTGGTCCATGAGTTTAAATTGATTGAAAAAGCTTTCGTAGTCATTCAGTTTTTTGTGCAAAACAGTGAGTCGGTTGAAATCACAATCTCCGGAGAACGCGTGAAGATATCTTTATGAAATTTTGCAAAAATATTGTGGTGGTACAGGTTGGTATTGCAAATGGGCGAAATCGGTCAACGACCACGCCTATTTTTTATTAGAAATGTGATATCAGCGTTCGTTTTTGAGTTACGGCAACAAAGTTTCATTCCTGATAGAGTAGTATTATCCGTTAGTATGCTAAATATGGGCGTGGTCCGCCCACTTTTAGGTTAAAATTTCCGAACTAAACTTTACATAACTTAATTTCCACTTTTACACTACTTATACAGTATAGCTCATAAAAACAAATTTATTACCACGTAAGTTTAAATTTGAACACAATAATAAAACAACTCAAACAATTTTGAAAACAGGCAACGACCACAACTACTTCTACTTATACAGAGGGGTAGCTAGGACTCATGGAGCCCGACGCGGTTAATCAACTTGCAGCCCCAAAAATTCCTAGAATTCAATAAGTCAATACTTGATTTCCAGAAATGTCTCCCACGAAACTGTGCCACCTAGGGCGGAAAGCCACGCCTCCCATCCTAGCTACGCCACTATATGTATACCCGTCTGTTATTAAATGTGATTATAAGTTAGCTTTCCTTATAACCACATATTTCCTCTAGTTTCAGTTTGTATTTTGCTCTATAAAATTAAAAATTGAAATAAACAAATTTTAATAATTAATTAATATAATTAGATAATAATTAATTAATATAATAAGATAATTTTTCAAAACTTGTAGGTGTAGGGTATCTAAAATTCGGCCACGCCGAATATAGCACTCTTACTGGTTTGTTTTATTAATTATAACAAAAAAATATCAGAGAATTTTTAAAGAGTTTTAGAAAGTTTGACAGTCAGCTTGAGAAGCACTGCAAATACACTTTATTTATGTATGCAATGATTAAATGTCAGAAAAGAAAATAAAATAAAAAAAGATTCTGTGGTGATTAGCACAGAAAATTAGCGATAATAATTTTGGCAAAGCTTTAGCTTCGTAAACTCACGGATCAAAAAGATTTTATTAATAATTATTAAAGAATTTAGAGCACTGTGAAAACACGTCACATCGCTGAGAGTCGAAGGTTTTATATAGTGTTCGTTTGAAAATTCTTAATAAACTATGCTTCAAATACTATGGTATTAGCAGTTTTGCAAATTTACCTTAGTGTGTTCACTCTTATTGATTACCAGACTTATTTTTAAATCGTCCAATGTTTTTTTTGCTTATTTAATTGTTTTGTGTTGCATGAAAAAACTAACAACTCAATCATTATTTATTCCAAATTTCAGTGTCAAAATAATGGGCAAAGCGGTGGTGTGCGAAGATAGTATTATTATTGGAAATGTCACCATAATGCCAGGATGTGTTATTCACACAAGTGCTATAATTTTAGCCGAAGGAGGACCGATTATTTTAGGTGAAAATTGTATTGTGGAGGAATATGCAACTATAAGGAATCGCATTCGTCCAAGTACTGCACTTTTAAATAGAATTCCTATTCTTAATATTGGATCAAACAACGTTTTCGAGGTGGGATGTACAGTCGAAGCCATTCAAATTGGAGAGAAGAACTTGTTCGAAAGTAAATGCTATGTTGGGCCGTACATAGCCGTTAAAAATAGATGTATTATCGGTTCTGGCGTTAAACTTAATGATTGCCAGGAAATATTAGATGACACTGTAATATGTAAAACCTTACTTCAGAGAGTTGGAATTGAACAACATGCAGTAAGCCATTTCAAGTTCTCTACATTTGTAAGTTATTTGTCAAATTATTTACTCTGCATTTTTATATAGGCATTACAAATAGATTTTCTCCGAAAAGTGCTGCCTAATTATCATCATCTGCGTAAGCCAAACTACGATCCCAAGAAAGTAGGAACAACTAACTTTTATTAAGTGATTTAGTATTACAGTCGGGCCTCGATTATCCGTGATGGTCGGCACCAGAAGCATTACGGATAATCGATTTTCACGATTAATCGAATAACAATTTTCAACTTCGTATTTTTGAGCTAGCATTTTAACACTCACATTATTTTTTGAATGCTCGTTAATTATTTTAACTTTATCTTGAATATATAAAACGTTTCTTTGTCTTTTTGCCACTGGTAACGATGCCATACTAAATATATTTAGATCTAACCACCCGCACTTCTCAAATTTCAAAATTAAACTAATCACTTGTAAATGCTTCTGGCTCATCGTATGCAAACAAGGGAATTCCCCGTTTTCATGTTTATTATATTGTATGTATGTATGAATTTGAAGTTAATAAAAAAAATTCTTCCATCACGGATAATAGAGGTAATCACAGTTAATCGAAGCAAGCAATTTGAAAACATTGCAAACAAAAAACAATAGACTGATCTTTGGCTATCACGGTTAATCGGGGTTACCGGTTAACCGGATCACGGATAATCGAGGCCCGACTGTATTATTATTGATTGTTGAATAAAACTACGTTAGACTTGGTTCGCTGCTCGTAATAAAAAAAAGTAAACAGTTTCGTTGTCTATGCTAACGTCTCTCAATGGTCCACCCGACATAGACCTCTTTTGGCGTAAACGTCCTGCCCCAATGCAAATGTTGGGTTCATTGAAAGTATATAAGATTCTAAACCGATGAGATTTAGCTGATCAAGAACATATATACTTTTATATACATACCTGCCACGCCGCCTTTACAAACGGAAGCACAAAGTGAATAGAATAGATCTATTTTTATCAAATTTGGCGCTAATGTTCTCTATCATTAGGAACTCATTGGTATTGGAAATGGACAAACTTCGGAACACTGCCACGCCTACTTTGTATACACTGTGAACCTTAAAAGGTTAGTATTTGTGGTACTGTCAGAAAATGGAAAAGATTTTTTACATCGTCGCAATCATGTCGGATTTAGTACCAACAAAAACGTTCTTGCGGGGAATTTTTTCTGCGGCATGCCAAAAAGGACCTTCAGCAACATCCTGAAGGACCAGTTGGTGTTGGCAATGGTTGATCGATGTGACCCTGACGGTACAATATCGGTCGAACATTGGAGAAAGAAGAACATTGAGGTCAAGCTGGCCGTAAGCTTTCTTCCGATAACGAACGAGTTCCCAGGCCCTGTGTCCGTGTTAGGGATGCTGGCTGGCGTCAGGGCCGAGTCACGTTGATTGCCTGGGGGATCAGAGATTCCACGAGCTTTACAAGCTAGCGATCAGCAGAGCAAGAGTTATGGCCGTGCGGTGTACAACTCGCAGCCATTCCTCTTGAGGATATACCATCGCGGCTTTTGGCCAGAGCATGAATTCTCGCGGAGCCATCGGACCCTGCAGTTGTGTTGGAAATCCTACAATGCAGCAACCCGCCTCTGCCTACCTTGAACTGGAAAGTTGTGTGATTGGGCCGATTGTGTGATTGTGTGATTGAACCGAAGGGGACTTCAGGGCAGGGGTGCTGACTATCAACAAGGAGTCCCTGGAGCCTCTAGGAAAGGCAGACTAGGTGGTGGGGTATGGTTTTACCTCTGCAACCTTGAAGGTCTACGAAAAGGACCAGGAGGAAGCCAAAAAGGATGGCAGAGGTTGCAATTGAAATCGCAAGACCTGCGTCGGAAAATCCGGTAGGATCCTCGTTCTCTACAGCTCGAGAGGTGCCACCGGTGGAAGAACCTAACGACTATGATGTTGGGTCGAAGGGGGATATCACACGGAGGTTCTCGCGAACATCCTTAGATGAGGAGTATCTCCTCACCCCGTCATCGGAACTCGAAGCCACCGTAGAGGAGGTAACAAAATGGCGCCGTGGGGCTGCGATTGATCCAGAATAACCTTCACCACTGTAAAGCAGTGTTGGCTGCTCTTATTCTTTGGCTCACAGAGGATGAAGATGATGTCGCCCTAATCCACTTTTCTGGCAGATCGTATAGCTATTTCGGAATATGCCAACGTTCCTAATCAGCGATCTCTGTCGGTGTCTTTTTATGTACAATATTCGCTATATAAGCTCGTCGTTTGCAAATAACTTAATACGAATTACAAACTGTTTTCTTATTAATAATTGTGATCTCTCCACGGTAGCGGTGAAGGCCAAAGACGGACTATACTGGCTGGCCTCCATTTACATGGCGCCACAAAAGAAGGACCACTTCAGTCACCACCAGAAGTTTATTGAAGGCGGCACAGTGCTACAAATTCTGCCACCCGGGGCCGCTTAGAAATATTCCGCCCCTCGCACACACCTCCTCGGCCGACCCCGATAGCTTTGCCACCCGGGGCATTGGCCCCCCCGTCCCCCCCGTCCCCCCACGCTACGCTACTGCCATGTCATATGGTGCAGCTCAGACACTAACGAACGGGGTGAGTCGCTTTTAGAAGCACATCTTGGAGACGCCCTAGTTAGTAGGAAAGTATGGTGGGGAACTCCCCAAAGGGGTTCCTCTTATATGGAATATAGTAGTCGATGGCCTACTTGTAATTCTAGAGGGAGAGGGATTGAAAATTGTTGCCTATGCTGATAACTTTGCGGTAAAAACCACAGGTAAGCAGCCAAGAGTGGTCAGTGATCTTATACAGAACGCTCTGAATCTCATATTAACACGGTTTGTACTAGAACTTTTTTGTTGCAATATTCAAAAAATATTTTTATGAATGTTAATTGAAGTGTATGGATTATATTTATACCACTAAAACTTTTGGTCCTTGCGTGGATTTACTATTATAGAGCGTTGCCATATGGCAACGCGTCAGCGCGCTGGGTCAAACAAGTTTCTAAAAACGTTCGCTTTAAATATTTCAATACGTTTTTTATTCTTATAAATCAATGAAAAAATTATAATTTTGTATGATATGTACATTTCAAAGCTTTTGATGCACAAACCAACATCGCATTTTTTGCAAGCAGTGCATCCGATCCTAGTTAGAGGTGAGCGATTCCGTGATTTTTCCGGAGTAGCTCCGACTGTGACAGTACTGTCACAGTTATAAAAACCCGTGACTCGTGACAAGGCAGCTATACATACTCGTACAAAACAATATCGATGCATTCAAAATAACGGCATTATTTCAGATCTGCTTTGGTTTCGTTCGCTTTTGCTATATATAGGAACGAAGTGAAGATATGAACATTCGTTAACTTTAAAAGCATTCATATTTTACTGAAGTATGAATGAATACAGACAGCAATTTTAAGTAATTAAAATTACTGATATATACATACATATTTTACATGCAAAAAATTCTTGTATTAATATTTTATTACTAAAATCACGTTTGTATTTTTTCAAAATAATGAAGGCAAAATCGTATTGAAAGTGTAACATGTTATTAAATTCATTCCGTATTTTACAATACGCATTTTTAAAATTTGTATTTAAGCTGCATGATCATAGTCTAAGGATGGAAAAACAACTGCTACATAGATATTTACACATAGAAACTTTCCTTAATTTCTTCAATAGTATCCAAAATATCGTACAAATATCGCAAAATATCGAGTAACATAGGTAATCCCACAAAATCCAGACAGAAAATCCCTGATTGGGACAAATTGCACAAAAACGGCATCACTGTTGGGACAATATCTAGTTGGGACAATAATTCGTTGTAACAATAACGAAACGCTAGAGCAGCAAACTGTGACTCGTGATTTCATTTCAACGAATTCGCAGGCCGTGAAATACCTGTGACGGCGTGTCACAGGTTCGGAGCGTTTTCAATCGCAATCGCGTTTTCAATCGCTTGTAGTCTGTCATAGTTACCATTTTACCATGGAGCGCTACACCATTCAACAACGTGTCGAAATTGTTAAAATTTATTATAACAATTCTTCGTGTTCTGTTCGCCAAACTGTTCGCGAGTTACGAAATATTTACGGACGAAATGATCGTCCAACCGAGCGATCAATTCAACGAATTATCGCGAAATTCGAGCAAAGCGGTTCGTTTGCTGATCGAGCAGTCCCTTTACAACGCAGAACCGCACGGTCGAAGGAGAGTATTGATGTTGTTGCCAAAAGTGTGTCTGAAGACCCAAACCTCTCGATGCCTCGTCGTGCACAAGCAGTTGGCCTTTCTGCGACCTCAACTTGGCGAATTTTACGAAAGTCGTCGTACGTCCAATGATTGGGCTCTGCAGCAATTGCAAACCGATTTAATCCGCGATTTAAAGCCCTTAGACATTTTTCTCTGGGGCCACGTTAAGTCGTTGGTTTATGCCATAAACCATAAACTTTATGGTAACAAAGCAATAACAATTGACCAACTGGAGAACAACATCATTAAAGCCATTGGTGAAATCCATCCCGACTTATGCAACAGAGTCATGCCGAATTGGACCTCTTGCATCGAGTCCTGTAAACGAAGCTGCGGAGGAGAATGATATCATTTTTAAAAATAATAATATTGAATATACTTTAATTCGCAATAAAGGTTACCCTTATGTGTCGCACACAACTATTTTTATTCAATTTTAAAGTTCAGACACGCTTAATGAAAAACCCTATACCTTGTTCGAAGCCCTAGCGTGTGTACCATAGTATTTGCAGTAGTATATGGCGTTTTCTGTCTAAATTTCAGTTGCGTGATTTGCTGTGTGGATCGTTGTAACTGCCACGCGTTTTGGACTGCAGCATCTATCAGCCAAGAAAATATGCAGCTCCACAATTTTTTGCCTTTGTTTCTAATACGGTATAAGGTAAGATTCTGATCCTTGCGATCTACGCCGCCCATATACTAGTATTGGACTATGACAATACTTATTTTTTGTGTCTTTGAAGCGTTGAACTTTGGATATTGGATTTATGTCGAATGCTGTTGAAGCTACACATACAACAGAATTGTGTACCCACTTCGTCAACGTAATATCTGATTCCTTACAGGTTTTTAAAATAGCGAATCCACGATCACGTCTTTTTAATTTTTCTTTAGAAACAAGTGGACAACTTTTTGATATTCTGTTTTCTCGAATGGTTCCAGTAGGGGGACGTCATCATTATTAGAGGATCCGCACATTTACCAAATCTATGTTCATATATCGGCTTAAATTCAGGATTACAACCTTGATATATTTCGAAGTTAATCAAGTAACACTTGATTAATGTTGCTCGGGATGAAAATTTTTTAGCATATTGCTCTTTAAGTGATCGGTTACGGGACGCAGTTTCCACATCTTATCATCTTTTGTTATTTTCCGATTATCCGTGAAATGTAGGGATTGCAATATTTTTTGAAATCTGTCTCTGCGCATGGAGTTCATATCCATTACATTTTGAAGATCATAATCAGTACTCCATAACATTCTGACACGTGGATGATAATTATATCCAGTTACAAGTAAAATAGCAAAAAACCTTTAAGTCTTCCACAGTAATATTTGGGTTTTGTTTACACAGGTAAATTGCATACTTGTGCGATTGCTCGCATATATGTTGAAGTTGGTCATGGTCTACAAATTTTTCGAATTGCTCATGTGCTTTGAGTATTCTACATTCTTCAAAATACTGGTAACATGCCAGTAGTGTTGTTTCTTTTCCACGTAAACACATTTTCTTTATTATGTGGTGGAACCACGCAAGACGAAATTGTTTTATTACATATATGTATGTAAAAAGCATCCGCCAGTAAATGTCGATGACTCTACGTTTTACTTCACAGTTAGACTTCAGCTGCCCACTACATACGTTATCTGCCACAGTCTAATCTTCCTCCTCGGTACCATTTTCTCTACTTAGGACAAGTCCTTCAATCTCAGGTAGCTCAATATATGTATGTATATAGCAAGCACTTTTTCATTGTCGGAACCGATTTCTTCGAGATAATCCCATTGCCTCTTTCAATGATATTTTCTTACACACATACATATATTAGTATGTACATCCATACCAATATATAAATGCGCTGTACCAATTTTGACGAAATTTTATATGGAGATACTTTCAGCCGTGAGGACCGAGGCTACCTATTCTATAAAAATTCGATTCTAAATGGTTGAAATGGGTGTGGAAATGAGTTCAGTCGCCGTAATGAGGTTTTCACAGGTGAACCGCTGCACTGAGTTTGACGAAATTTTATGTGGAGATACTTTGAGCCATGCGGATGGATATAGGCTACCTATTTTATAAAAAGCCGACTTCAGTAGTCGACTTAAAGTAGTAAGAGTACATTTAGAAAAGCCGTGCTTTTCACATGGGAAACTCTACTTAGCGTGCTCCCTTGTGTCCAATCCTCAAAATCTACAGTGTTCCACTAAAGTCTTCGTACAGCACTTGGTCAAAACTTTATTGATAGAAAAACGTAATGTGTAGCAAGAATTAAAAAATTAACCAATTTCATCAATTAATCCAAAAGTTATTAACTAAAAACGCAACCAAGTCACTGAATTAGCTCCAATAAAGTCTTCCACAAGTGCATAGCGTGGTTCGATTTTCATCCATTGCCCCTGAAGAATTTCTTTTAGTCGAGACTTTCAGCTAATATGATGCGTCCTGATCCTTTTTTCAAGCATATTCCACATATGCTCTATGGGGTTGTGATCAGGACGCTGTGGTGGTGTTTTGATGCGGTGGCGGAGTGATCGTATGGGGGGTGTAAGGCTGCTAGTGGCGTTGGTAACTTGGAGATAATTGAGGGAGTTATGGACAACCGTACTTACATCGATATATTGAAGATAAATTTGAAGCCAATTGCTGAAAAATTGGGCGTATCTCAAGGATATTATATTCAGCAAGATAATTATTCCAAAAACATGGCTCAGAACACCAGGATGTACTTGGCGTACAATGTTCCACACATGCTCAAAACATCACCACAGATTCCTGATCTCAACCCCATAGAGCATATGTGGAATATGCTTAAGAAAAGGATCAGGACGCATCATATTAGCTCAAAGTCTCGACTAAACGAAATTCTTCAGGGGGAATGGCTGAAAATTGAACCACGCTATGCACTTGTGGAAGACTTTATTGCAGGTAATTCAGTGACTTTGTTGAGTTTTTAGTTAATAACTTCTGTATTAATTAATGAAATTGGTTTATTTTTTTGCTAAATTGAAGGAAATGGCTTAATAAACAAAGCTGTATTAAATTTTTTTAAAATTCTTGCTACACATTACCTTTTTCTATCAATAAAGTTTTGACCAAGTGCTGTAGGAAGACTTTAGTGGAACACTGTATACGTCTGCGCAAAAGATGGGAAGACCCAAAACATTGTTTGTAACTTATGTTATGGTAACCAGCTAGTAAAAAATAAAATTTAAAAATTGGAATAACGTTGGTATGACCTAGCTCTGTCAAAACCATCAAAAGAAGTCACAAACGATAAATATTTGAAACAATTACATATACAGGGTGTATAGCATAAGGAACGCCAAAAAGCTAGGACGGGTAGGTTGGGTCAAGACAAGAAAAAAATCTTATGGGTGGGGGGGGGGGGGTTTTGCATTGCCCCGTTTAGGCAGGAGGGGACATTTTCTAAAAACCCTACTTAATATCGGAAAAAAAAATATTAAAAAAGAAGGGTTAGATCTAGATAACTTCGGCTCACAGATTTTCAAAGCCAAATATCCGCTTCTTCATATCGTTTTTAAATTAGGTTCCTACGTCAAACAGTTTTTGAGAAAATTAATGCCAAATTTAAAATTTGGAAAAAAAATTCCGAAAAAAAAATTTTGGAAATGTTGAAAATCTTCCTCTATTATTTCCATTATCCGTCTGTCTTTGACTGTTTTCATTCTGGTTCCCACCAATAATTCAAATGGAGTAGTTCCAATAGTTGGAACGTTGTGTTGTGAATTCGCTGAAGAGGTTTAACGTGAGTATACCATTTTTCATGGTCATCCATGGATAACTTGTTCAACGCCGTCAGTACTGTGGAGTGCAGACGCTCAAATTGACCATTCCCTCGAGGAACGCCAGTCTTTATAAAGTGTAACTTGATATCGCGATTTTCGCAAAAGGTTCGAAATTGGTTTGGGGTGAGCACACCTTCTTTGTTGGCTACGATTCTATTCGGGTAACCAAATCTGTTTGTTACGGTTTCGAGCTTTTGTACAACTTCCTCTGTGGTTAACGTTTTAGTGGGAAAAAGCCAACAAAACTTTGTGAAACTATCGGATTATGCATCGGACCAACGTGATCTACATGGAATGTGTCCACCTTTTGGTATTGGATGCAGAAAGGATTCAGGTTTGCCACTCTTCCGTTAACCTAGGATGCATCAAGAGGTAATATGTTTTCCTATTCTTTTTGTTAAATTGTCGATATAGAATTCTTTTTCTATAATATCCTTCCTTTTTTTCAGGTGAAAATGTCCATTTTCGTGGACATCCCCAATTATGCTGGATTTGATTCGATCTGGAACAACAAAAAGTATTTTATTATTAATAGTTTTACAAAGTATGCGGTGTTGTATAATATAATTATTGTAAGGTCCACTTTCTAACAGCTGTATTATTGCATTATGTCGTTCAAATGCGCCTGCTTCAGTCGTTTCAAAAATCCGCTATCTGAGCCGACACATAATATTGCTGGATTCCGGCTAAGAGCGTCTACATGCTTTAGAGAAATGCATTTAGAGAAATACTGAACTGCTACGCAGAATTAAGCCGCTATCAACAATAGAATCCAATCATGGAAATCACTATAAATCTTGCTGTTGGTCTTCGGATACATGTTTGGATGGACCAGATACGTGTGCGTGCTATATGTTGGAGAATAAAATCTTACGAATCAATAAATTAATGCTATTATATTCTAAATTGAAAAAATAAAAAAAGAATCTATTTTTAATTCATAAATTATGTGTTTATTTTATTTATTCATCCAACATTTTATAATACAAAGTTTTTCACATTTGGTAATACATTGCTTGTGTTAAAGGAAAGTCAACCAGAACCTCCAAGCGAAAGTCGTCGATATCTTCTTTCATTACTTTACACAAATAGTAAACTCCGTTTGAGAATTCTTCTATTGTCTCATCGCTGATGTTGTTAAATCTTTGCGGTAGAAAAAATGATATTCTCCTTCGCGGTGTTCAACCTCGTATTCGACTTCTTCCAACAACATTGTCCAGCTTGCTACTTGCGTTGCCAGATCTCTCTTCCTTAAGAAGCATTCAAAAGCCTTACAATGGGTAACTATCTTAAATCTTTGTCCCAACAGGTAGTTCCGGAATTTCTTTACAGCTTCCACTACCGCCAACGCTTCTAACTCATAGCTGCTATACTTCTGTTCCGGTTTCGATGTCTTTTTACTCCAATAATAAATCGGATATAATATGTCGTCGTCATCGCCTTGTTGGAGTAACACAGCGGCTAAGACGAACTTCGAAGCATCTGTATGAAGCTCTGTTATGGCTCCATACCTGAAAATACGAAGAACTGCATTTGTAGTTAACTAACGCTTCAACAATTCGAACGCCTTTTGCTGGCTTTCGCCGAATTCGAAATGATTTTCGTTTTTGAGTCAATCCGTCAACGGTGTTGCCTTAAGAGAAAATTCAGGAATAAACTTTCTGAAGTAGCTAACCAGTCCTAGGAAGCTTTGCAACCGCTTGGTTGAAGTAAGCAGGGAAGTTCGTTATTGCCAAATTGTGAAATAACTCAATTGTATCAGCTCCACAACAGTTCAGAAAAATACCAATGCGCTGCTCTTCTTTTTTATCATCTAGTCCAATTGCGATGGAAAAAATGTCGTAATTTTGTTTAAAAAACCTCCAATTTTCTGCCAGATTTCCGTCCAGCTTTAAAGCGTCTGGAACACGTATTTCAAAATTTGTTGCAGAAGTCGCCATTTCAGATATATCTGCGCCCAATTTTTCATTGCTAGAATCTTTTTCTTCGTTTTCAGAATTCGTTTCTATACCAGACCGTGTAATAACCATTTACTTTCGAGTTACCGGCTGCGCCATGTGTTATTCTTATTCAGCTTTTACACTACAACTGTCTTTATTTATTCTCTATTGTTACCGTGTTGCATTAATATTAAAATGGTACTATAATTATGTATCTACTTATACTACAACCACCGCTTTTGTTTTTTTACTCCGACGGGTAGATACAGCTCTGATAAATGCGGTATCCCAAGTAGTCTATTTCGTTGGCATTTTTTCCACTGTATTTTAAGGCCATTTTCAACTGCAACTTGAAGCGTTTTTCTCAATTGCTCTAGTCCTTCTTCAATTGTTTTTGACGGGATGACGTCGATTTAGACGATAACTCCTTTTATAAGATTTCTAAATACAAAGTTTATATACTTTTGGAATATACAAGGCGAATTCCACAAGCCAAAAGGCACTCTACAAAATTCATACTAGCCTGTTTGTGTAATAAAATATGTATATTTTCTACTTCCGCTCTCGATACTGACATGAAACCGTTTTCAAGATCTAGTGTAGTGAAGAACTGCGCGCTTTACAGTTTGTCTATTTGGTCCTCTATTATGGGCAACGGCTAATGCTCCTTATGAATTGTCCCCTGTTCAACATCCTGTAGTCTACACATAATCTATATGAGTCATCCTTCTTCTTGACTAACACTATGTTGCTAGCATAAGCGCCACAGTTAAAACAGTATCGCTTTTTATAGCTACCCTACACACGAAGTGATGAAGGTATATTCACTTTGTGCTTCCGTTTGTAACGCATTAAAGGAGGCGTGACAGGTATACAAAAGTATATATATTCTTGATCAGCATCACCTCCTGAGTCGATTTAGCCATGTCCGTCCGTCTGTCTGTGGAAATCACGATTACAGGAGAACGAATATTCTTTGTCATCACAGGCTATTTAAGATTAAACCGGAAAAAAATTAGACCATTGCCACGCCTAATTTTTAATTAAACGTGTGTAGGGTATATGAACTTCGGCCAGGCCGAAGTTAACACTCTTTCTGGTTTCTTTTTCATTTGTAAGCTGCACTTTTGTTACAAGTATCGAATTTCATCTTCTCATAAGTTAATAGACGTTCTTTGAAAATCACTTATTGTCTTTTCACCGTATAGAACAGTTACATTCACAGCTGATTCGCGAATGATATCAATAACATAACTCATAACAGAAGCGTCATCAATGTCCACTTGAGAGCCAGTATCAATTATGTGATAGCTATATTCTCTAAACGTCTCACTCTTATTCTTTCTTCTTTCACGTAATTTTTTATGTACATCGGCGGTGGATATTTTTGAAGCGAACTTGTTTATTAAGGCACTCTTCAAAGTTTGAAATGTTAAAGGCTTTGCTTCGCATTCAACATACATTTTTGGGGCACCGCTCAGCGGTCGTTTACAAAATATAAACCTTTCCATGCTATTCCAATTAAAAGTGGTCGCATATGCTTCAAATTTGCACAACCACTTCTTTATGCTCATAGTTTCGTCACCGGAAAATTTTCTTAAAATATGTTGAAAGTCTGCGAAACTTGCTCTTGTACTACTTGCAGTTACTTCCGATAAATTAACACGAGTAGATGTTCGCATTTAATCAGAATCAAAATCGACGACTGTACTGCTATTTTGTGTATTTTTGTTTATTGTATTATAGTATATGTACATATACTATATATAATAATATGTTATTATTATATATTATAGGACTTATATTCATATGTAAGTTGATGACTTCGGTTTTTAGTGTACACACAGTTTATGTATCAGAATTGTCTTCGGTATTCTTACTTTCTCTTTGCGATCACCAGATTATGCCGTTAGCCGCAGCTATTTCTTACAATTTCAAGTCCACTAGTTTTTTGTTTATTATGCGCAAGTACACTTTATTTTACTTAATTTCAAAATATCTCGGTTGAGCCCCTAAATGTGGGATACCCAGAATAAATAAGTAGGCTTTTTCTATTTCAATCAGATTTTTATTTAATATTTGTGGTTAGTTGCAAGTTTGTTCACTTCCTCAACGTCTACGTCCACGGCTCATAAGAGACTGTCCGCTTTTTTCCGTATTAAACTCATCTAACCTCTCACGTATTGACTCGTCCATATACAGTACTGCTCATAAGTATTCCAACGACAGTTAAATGTAAAACTTTTCGTAATCGGAAATCAATCGATCAATTCGAAATCGAAATCAGGAAATTAAATTCGATTTTATGACGTCTCTGTTCTTTTTTTGGAGAAACCTAAAAACCCTAACCCTTTTTTTGTTCTGGCACGGGTGCATATTGTCCAAATTCGACTTTATGGAAAATTTCATCAACAATCTTTTAATGACTACCTGTTAATATGCGATATGCAAACGGTTTTTATGGTCTTTTTTTTATCTGCTGGGTGTTGGGAACTAAATTTTATAGTTACCTGAATCCGTACTCAATCCCTTTAAATACAAGGACTGAATTCTCTTGGACATTAATTGTAATTTGCATATCGTCCTGATAAGTAAAAAAAGCAGCACAAGTATGCCAAAATGACAAGAATTATCAATTGAGACACGTTCTGCGGTTTGTACTCTCCGCGAAGAAGGTCCGTTTAAAGATATCGAAGAGTTCTGCTTTGGCCATTCTTAAAAAAAGGAAGAGATCGGCAGTGTTGCCAACAGAAATCGTCTCGGCAGAAAGAGAAAGACGACTGCAGGAGATGACAAGTTCATTGTAGTCCAGAGCAAACGGAACAGACGTCTAACGGGCCCAGGTATCACCAACAAGATAAACTGCAACCGCCCAAATCCCATATCTGTTTCCACAGTAAAAAGACGTCGGAAAAAAGCTGGTTTGTCAGGAAGAATAGCAGCAAGGCCTTTACTTCGGCCTGCAAATAAGAAAAAGCGATTGGAATGGGCGAAGACACACAAAGATTGGACATTGGATCAATACGAGAATGTGCTTTGGACTGATGAGTCCAAATTTGAAATCTCGGATCCAACAGGCGTGTATTTGTTTGTCGACGTACCGGAGAGTGGATGTCGGATGGCTGTATTGTGCCTACAGTTAAACATGGAGGAGGAAACACAATATTTTGGGGATGTTTAGGTGCAGGATCCACCGGCGACCTTGTCAGAATCACCGAAAAAGTAAACAAGTAAGGATACAAGAAGATACTAGAAGAACATGCCGTGCCTCCAGGAATTAGAATTATAGGTGAAGGATTCACTTTTGATCCGAAGCACTCTTCACGTTTGTGCAGATCATTTTTACAAGATCTGGAAGGCAAAAATATCTTGAAACGCATGGTATGGCCACCACAATCACCGGATTTATCTCCCATCGAACTTTTGTGGGACGAGCTGGACAGAAAGGCCAATGCTCTAGGTCCTACAAGTAGGGACGACCTCTGGCAAAAATTATTTCAATCTTGGGGCGAGATCAGGCCTGCAACTTTGGAAAAATTACTCCAGAGAATGCCGAGTAAGGCAGTTATTAAGGCAAAAGGCGGATATATAGATGAAAATGTATAGTGACCTCATTTTTTGTATTGTTGTTATTTTTATTTTTTTAAATAAATATACCGTAAGACACAAATGTGTGCCAAAACTCGATTAAACTGATTTATTTTTTTTTTAAATCGGTCTAAATTGCACCGGTTCAAAGATGGTGGGCGGTGGGATTTTCTCTGAAGTCTGGTGTCGCAGAAAAATTTCGTTTCCCAGACTACTGTAGTGTGTTTCAGGCGGAGGTTATTGCACTCCGGGAGGCACTGTCATGGGTGAAAGAAAGCAAGTTATCTGGACATGATATCTGTATTTTTACTGACAGACGCGCAGTGATCAAATCCCTGGACTTCACCACGTTCATGGTGGTAAAGGACTGCCACCAATCTCTAAACGAAATGGCAGAGCAGTTCTCTGTAAATCTGTGCTGGGTTCTAGGTCACAGAGACATTCCACGGAATAGTCAGGTGGATGAGCACTAAAACAACTATTACAACCCTGGTGGGGCAAATGTAAGTATTCCGCTGGCTACCTGTAAGTACATGCTGACTGAAGATGCTATCAGGCATGCAAAGATAGGCGAGACTGGTCTGGTCGCTTTTTAACATTAAAAATACCAAAAAGTTCCTTTCACTTGGTGGAGAGAATGTCCGGCGGGTGTATCACATAGGGTATCACAATGGGCCAGTGTCCTGCGTGTGTCCATTGGGGTAGCTCAACCTACCTACCTAACTAAGACATTGCCACGGCCCTTTAAGTTTTTTCAGTTTTTTTTGCGTACGAACCTGATTCCGACAGTTTCGAAAACATTTTAAAAACAATTCTCAAAGAACGGGATAAGAAGTGCGTTGATGACGTACTTCCCATTTAAGACTCGGGGACCGGATGGGATATTCCCTGCGTTGCTACCAAAACCAGGAAAAAAGGACTACACGAAGGCCAAATCCTTTAGACCGGTCTGCCTTACCTCTTTCGTCTTAAAGACAATGGAGAGGCTGGTGGTGGGCCATCCAGAGGGAACTGTATTTGTGGAACGTCCACTAAGTAGATTTCAGCACGCATATATAGCGGGGAGATATACGGAGACCTCCCTCCACGACCTGGTCGGGGTGGCGGAAAAGGAACTGAATAATGTAGACATCGCTATGACCACTTTTATGGACATAGGGGGTGCCTTGATAAGATCTGTTTTGGAAGGTTGGAATTAGCCCTGGAAGCCCGTGGACTCAACCCGGTCGTAACTAACTGGATTGAATTCACGCTGCATCACAGGGCTGTAAATCTGCAATGCGGGAGTCATAGGCTAAGAGCGATAGTGTCGAGGGGATGTCACCCCAAGGGGGGCTCTTCAACGACTGGACTCAAGGTGCATACATACAATTGGATATGCAGACGACATAGCGGTGATGGTGAGAGGGAAGTATGCTGACACCATGCGGGACGTAATGCATGGGGCGCTCTCCGCGGTAGAGGGATGGTGTAGAGAGCAGGGCCTCACCATCAACGCTACTAAGACGGATATGATCCTCTTCACAAGGAAGAGGAAAATTCCGAACTTGATCCCTCTAAGGATTTTCGGATCCCAAATGAACACCTCCCGAAGGGTTAAGTACCTAGGAGTAATCCTAGATAGCAAATTTACCTTGAAGGAGCATGTGTCGGAGAGGATTAGGAAGACAAAGGCGGTGCTCTTTCAGTGCAGGAGAATGTGTAGCCTTCGATGGGTATATCCCCAAACAAGGCACACTGGATCTACACTGCTATGGTTAGACCCAGTTTGACTTATGGCTCAGTTGTCTGGTGGTAAAAGTTAGTAAACTTTCTATAAGCGCTTTGTATCTTTCGTTTCGGTGATTTCCTAGGAAGCCATCAACAACGTCTTGACTTGTTTGGATCTTGATTGCATAAGAAATTCGGCATTTTGCTTAAAAATATAATTTTGAAAAACACAACACGACTCTTTAAAGTAAAACTCCGACTGATGCAAAAAAGAAGAAACTGAGAAAAAGTAAAAAACCCTAAGGTGGAAATACCTGCATCTGAACTAATAGCGGTAAAATTATGCATGGATGAAGTACATGAATCGGGAATAGGATCCAGATAAAGCCGATTTTAATGGGTTTCTAGGAAATGCTAATCGTGGAAAGTCCAAAAACATTATTCACAAACAAACGCATACTGTATCAAGTACAAACTCACACTGTTTCGTGAATAACGATCAATTGCCAAGATATTTGTGAAATGCACTAAATTTACTTTAACGCGAACCAAGAAACCTTTTCCGTGCGGATTTTTTTGATATTAGGCTTAAAATTTGCGCAAATATCCAACCTATGGATATAAAAAATAAAAAGGGTAAACAATTTTCGGGAACATATTTTTACATACAGATATATAGCAGTTTTTTGTCTTTTTTCTTAAAGAATTCCTCTTTTGAAGTTACGATTTCAGTGAAGTTGAGAACGCTAGTGAGTTAGCAGAGTCGCAAATGTTTGAACAAGTTGATGCAACATATCGAACGGTACATTCAGGCTTATCAAAAGAAATTCATTTTCGTCAAGGTCAATCAATAACGAATTCACAAGCAGGCGCATAACCGGGTGAAGCGGCTTCACCGCAAGGTAATCCTATTCAAGCGCCGTTATAAAATACAAATGATGTCGCGCTACTGAAAATTGTAATTCCACCCTTTTCTGGTGAATACGTTATTTGGGCAGCATTTCGTGATCTTTTTATCGGTACCGTTGATAGTAAGCCAAAACTGTCACGAACATAAAAATTTTATTATTTGGTATCGTTTTTACGAGGTGAAGTTGCAGAGCTTATCAAGAGCTTATATTCCAATTTCGGACGAGCATTATCTTGAAGTTTGGGACAAGCTCGAAAAACGCTATGACCGCCCACACCTAGTCGCGCTTTCACATGTTAAGGCGCTTATTAAGTTACCCAATGTTCAAGGTACAAATTCAAAGTCGCTGCGAAAGATATTGGATGGAGCTTACGTTGCCTGAATGCCATTGATATGAATGGTCGAAATTTTATTTTATTTATTTATTTATTTATTTAAAATTGGGTGTACAATAAGATTATAAATCTTTCATTGTACAATTATCGATGAAAGATTTACAAGTGGATTTATATAATATCTTAACTATTAATAACTATTAACTATAACTATTAACTATTAATAACTTTATTCTAAAGATGAGAGAGATAGAAAAGGAATGAGGGAGATAGCAAAACAGTGTAAGATAGATAGATAGAGAAGAGATAGAGAAAAAGTGGTAAATGTGCATTGCTGCGAATTCGTGCTAACTTGAGAAATATTGAGTAACTTTGTCTTCGAAATGCTTCCGCGTTTTCACCGCTTTCTATCGTGTTTGGCTAAGTATTCCACAGTCGAACTGTGTTCACGAAAAACAATCTTTTAGAGGTTAAATAATTATATTTGGGAGTTATGAGGTTATGGACACGAGTAGATTGACAACTGAAGCTTATCATATAAATACCTAGGCATTTTGGTTTGAATGAGTCTGTAAGAATAAGCAGTTATTAAGGTTATTAAGTTAAGGATATTAATATAGTTTTGATAATTACACCCGAGCAATGTGTTTCTATGTTGAGATAGGTGATCGAAGAGCCTTAGTCCAACTACATATCTAGTTAGATTGTTTATCAAACCGTCAATTTTATGGCACGAGGTAGAGTCAAGATTACAGAAAATCAGTTCAGAATAAGTCAAGATAGGTATAATTAGCTGCATGACAAGTTTTCTTCTAATATTGGCGGGAATGAATTCAGCAGAGTATCGCAAGCTACTGAGCACTGCATACGATTTACTGACTATTTTGTTTACATGGTCGGTGCAAGTAAATGTAGAATTAAGACAAATACCAAGGATAGTTATTTTTGTTACAAACTGCAGTGCAGAATTGTCAAGATATATCACAGGAATGCAAGAGTAGTCAATATGATTTTTAGATATGGGTAACACAAATGATTTAGCTGCATTTAATTTAAAATAATTATCATTAGACCATCGAACAATGTTAACTAAATCTTCATTCACTCTGTGACACAAGTCATCAATAAGTCCGACACGATTCGACAAATATAGCTGCAAGTCGTCAGCATAAGCATGGATGGTCACATTACGCACCACAGAGAAAATGTCATTAAAAAATAAGGAGAATAAAAGTGGTCCAAGAACAGAGCCTTGCGGAACTCCTGAGCCCACATGCTTAAAATCAGAGTAAGTATCGGAGACTTTAACTCGCTGGTAGCGCTCAGAGAGATAGGACTTTAATAATGTAGTAGCCATGTATGAAAAATTATAAAAATATCACAGCTTGTAACACAAAATTCCATGATTTACGCTATCAAAGGCTTTAGAAAACTCAAGAAGGCATAACAAGGTTATGCTATCATTATCATATTCTAGGCGTATATCGTCAGTTACTTTAAGCAAAGCTGTGGAGCAACTGTGCCTATGCCGAAACCCAGATTGCAGCGGACTTAGTAGATTGTGTTGTGCAATATAGTCATTTATTTGCTCAGCCATAATTGCCTCACATATTTTAGACAGGACTGACAAAATACTGATCGGACGAAAATCTGCAGGATCTTTTTGGGACGGATTCTTAGGTATGGGAATTACTGTAGCTAACTTCCAAATCGAGGGGAAGGATGAAGATGTAAAAACATGATTAATAATTTCGGTTAAGGGGGATATTATATATGGCTGTATTATTTTAGTGTAAATAAATAAATAAATTTTATTGAAATTCCATCCTCTCCAACAGCAGTAGACTTTATTAATTTTATACGCCTTATTATAACAGCTTCAGTTACGCTATTAAAGCTAAATAAACCACGATCATCACAGGTGTCACTAAAGCTATCATGCTTATCGGGCAGTGATTTATTGAGGAAGTACTCATTTAATATATTCGGAGGGGGAGTACATAAGGACTTATTCTTGGATCCAATACCGATACTTTTTAATCGTTGCCAAATTTTCCTAGCAGGTAGCTTAGCATTTAGCTTGGATAAATAAAAGTCCTGTTTCGATTTCTTTATAAGACAGGTTGCTAAATTACGAGCTCTTCTATAATTTTCCCAATTTTCAGTAGTGCTATTCTTTTTCCACTTGGAGCGTAGGATATTCCTAGTGCAAATAGAACTTCTTACTCTTTTGGTAAGCCAGGGGCACGATTGATTTATGATATTAACTCTACGTATACATACCATAGGATATGCAGACGACATAGCGGTGATGGTGAGAGGGAAATATATTGACACCATGCGGGACATAATGCATGGTGCGCTCTCCACGGTAGAGGGTTGGTGTAGAGAGCAGGGACTCACCATCAATGCTACTAAGACGAATATGATCCTCTTCACAAGAAAGAGGAAAATTCCGAACTGGAGTCTTCTAAGGATTTTCGGATCCGAAATCAACACCTCCCGAAGGGTGAAGTACCTAGGAGTGATCCTAGACAGCAAACTTACCTGGAAGGAGCATGTGTTGGAGAGGATTAGGAAGGCAAAGGCGGTGCTCTTTCAGTGCAGAAGAGTGTGTAGCCTTCGATGGTTAGACCCTGCTTGACTTATGGCTCAGTAATCTGGTGGCATAAAGCAGATCAGATAATGATGCAGGTCGAACTGGACAGGGTCCAACGTCTGGCATGCATAGCCATCAGTGGTGCCATGCGCACCACTCTGACCTTCGCTCTGGAGGCGATACTCGGGCTGCTACCGTTAGACTTATTTATTAAGAGGACGGCGGCAATGCGCATGCAGAGGAACGCTGTATGGCGTGGTGCTGATTTACCAGCGGCACGACATGGTCGCATTACCGACATTGTCCGTGTAAAGGTCAGCGATGTTGGCATGTCTATGGATGGTATGTGCGGGGTGCGAATCATCGATAGGTGGCACGACACTCTAATCGCAGACGGCCAACTGCACGATGTGTGCAGCAAGCATGACCTAAACATCTTCACGGATGGGTCATTGATGCATGGAAGGGCAGGTGCAGGAGTTTTCTCTTCGGAGTTGAACCTTGGCTGTAAGCTCCATTTAGGGAAATACGTGTCCGTGTATCAGGCCGAACTTATGGCCCTGATACATGCTCTGGACCACCTAATTGGCGATCAGATGCAGAATAGCAGAATCCTGTTAGCACTGGATAACCAGGCGGTGATTAAGAGCATGGCGCGGACGAACGTTAGTTCCAGACTGGTGCTGGAGGCTGTCCAGAAGCTCAATGAGTGTGCCCAGCACAACAAGGTAACACCCTGTTGGGTCAAAGGGCACATAGGCACAGAACAAAATGAGAAAGCGAACTCTCTTGCTAAGGAGGGATCTGCTGACTATTTTTGCGGGCCGGAGCCGAGAGTCGCTCTTAGCGATGGGAAGGTCAGGGCCTCAATGGATGAGTGGTTTTACTCTGAACATGAACGAAGGTGGAGGGAGCTCTCCACATGTCGTCAGGCGAAGTTGGTTATCAGTAAGCCGCTTTGCAGAGAGGCCAGACGAATATTCGAATACAGAAAAGACAGTCCTAGCTGGCTTATCTCTTTGGTCACTGGACACGGCAATTTCAGATATCATCTCCATAAGATGGGTCTTTCGGAGGATGGTGTCTGCAGGCTGTGCCTAGAGGATGAAGATTCGGCGGATCACATTGTGAACCATTGTCCGGCGCTGGCAGCCAGAAGGCTCAGCGTGAACGGTTATAGCGACGAAGTTCGACGCTGCGATTCTTGGTTTAAGAACGCACTTGCGTTGACAAGGGACCTGGTCATGAAGCGGGAGGTCGCCTCGTTCGGCCGCCCGCACTGACTAAGGGACGTGGTGGCGAAAAAGGACCTACTCGTTCTGGTCTGCTTCGACTATTCCCCCAAAGGAAAGAGGACGGTTTTAGTGGGTAGTCCGCAAGCGAGGGAGTCCCACACTATCGGCGGACCTGGTTTGAGCAGGGACACTGATGTGCGTAAAAGCATTTCCTACCTCATAAAAAAAAAAGAAAAAAAAAACTACGTAGTGGTACAAAAGTATCGTATAAATAACTTACAACGCTATTGAAGAACGATAATTTGCCATCAACATAAATAACTTACAACGCTATTGAAGAACGATAGTTTGCCATGAACATGTGGCTCCCAGCATTGTGACCAATCGATATTTGCTGCAGCATTATATAGAGATGTAAAGTCTATAGCATTAAAATTACGGAAAGTGAAAGAAGAAGATTTTGCACGCATATTTAATTGAAGGTCAAAAGAGCAAAATAAAAGATCATGGTCAGAAACAAAATCTATCTGTGAGAACAACAATACCAACGCCGGATTTGAGACAAAAACATAATCTAATAAAATGGGACGAACATTGTGGCAATATCGGGTTGGCAGGGAGTCATTTACAAATGATAAACCAGATGCGTATACTAGACTGGTCCTTATTTCTTTTTTTTCGAATTCGTAAGACGGCAAGCGCTGAAACCATTTTATTTGATCCTAAAAATACACAAAAAAAATTTGAGCTTGATTGGACAATTTTTAGCCGTGCCCCCGCCAACATTGAAATGTTTGCTCATAATACAGGAGCACAAAACGGTGCTGCTGCTCTGCTTGAAGGAAAACTAGGTCGCGATTTATTATATTTTCCCTGCAGACACCATATTTACGAGTTGTTGATCCGTAAAGTGTTTGAAATTAGAGTGGCTACTACAGCCGGTCCAGAAGTGTATTGACAGCTGAAGAACGTGGAACAATTTTAAATTACTGCCTAGATAACTTAAAACAAGCTCATAGCAGACGCGACTACAAAGAATTATTACAATTAGTTGTCAGTTTTCTTGGTGGTACGGTGCCGAATTTTAACACCTTTCGTATACCTGGTGCAACTTCTCATGCTCGATGGATGTCAAAATCTATTTATGCACTTAAAATGTATTTGTTTCGTAATGAATTCAATATGACCAAACAAGAGCTAAACGGTATACGTAGTGTCTGTCTGTTTATAGTTCGTATTTATGTAAAAGCCTGGTTTGGATGCACTAAAGCAATTGAAGCACCAAATCAAGACCTAAATTTAATTAAAAATATTATAGCTTATCCTGAAAGGGATATAGCTCTTGCTTTGCTACAAAAAATAAGCAATCATTTGTGGTATTTGTCGGAAGAAGCAGTCGGTCTTTCATTCTTCGATCCTAATGTAAGTGTTAAGTGTAAGTAAGTGTAAGTGTAAGTAATGTAAGTGATCCTAATTAAAAAAAAAATGGTTCAGGCAATTAATGTTAAAGCAAATACAGAAAAATGCAAGCGAATAATAACTAATCCAACAAATATCGACACATTTGCGCAAAAAGATTTAAGCGATTTTGTAAATTCCAATACACACGCGTTCTTTGATCGCTTAGAAATTTCAAAAGAATTTTTGCAAGTCGATCCGTCGGATTGGAATGAAAGATTTGACTACGCTCAGGGATCACAAATTTGTAAAAACTTATCTGTAGTAAATGATGCAGCTGAAAGAGGCGCCAAATTCATTACAGATTATAATAATAAATTAACCCACAATGAAGAGGAGAAACAATTCCTTTTTCAAGTGGTTAAAGAATATAACATGAATTATCCCACTTTTAAAAAGACTTCACTATTAAATTAAAATAATATTAATGTTACTATGAGTATGAACAGCTTATGAACAGCTTATGAACAGCTTATGAACAGCTCTGAACAGCTTATGAACAGCTCTGAACAGCTCTGAACAGCTTATGAACAGCTTATGAACAGCTTATGAACAGCTTATGAACAGCTCTGAACAGCTTATGAACAGCTTATGAACAGCTCTGAACAGCTTATGAACAGCTCTGAACAGCTTATGAACAGCTCTGAACAGCTTATGAACAGCTCTGAACAGCTTATGAACAGCTCTGAACAGCTTATGAACAGCTCTGAACAGCTGATGGATAGCTTATGAAATGTGTTCAGTTGAAAGTTATCATACTAATATTAATATAGTGGTAACCAGGAAATTAGTGAATGTATGTCATATAATATACTCATACTGTCATTTATATAATTTACAGATATATGTTAATAAAATTTTGTCCGGTCGGACTGTCTATATTAAATTCCGTCTTTTCGCGATTAGAAGGGCCAACAAGGGCTCTCTTATAGAATTCGGTGGTAGTGAACTGCAATAACCTTCAGCTTTAGTGAATATCAAAACTTTATCATCAAACCACTATTTGAATTTAGAGACATATCTTTAAAATATAAAAAGCAGGCGAATTGGCTGTATCACAATCACCATGGATTTCGTTGGAACGATGGATCTATCTCTTTTAATAGCGTTGAGAATTTCTTGAAATTAAATATTAAACATAAACTTGTATATGTGAAAGGAGTTGAAAAATCGAAATGGATTGAAGAAATCTCGGGGAAACCTGTAATTAATGTTGAAGAAATGGGGTGTAAAAATGATCAATCACTTAGAGATACATACTTACTACAAAAAATATGCCATTCCCATAATGGACACTACGCGCTGAAAAATGCAATCCTACTCCGAAATTTCATTGATAATAAATAAAAGATTATAATGCAATGCAAAAGATTTAAATGTTAATATATAATTTTATTGATTGAAAATAAATGTTTTTCTTAAATCTATTTACAAATTTTTCTTATTTATTTTTATAATAGTTATAATTAATATTCTATATTTCTATATCCATAAACATATTTTCATCTATATCTAACTCCTGCTCTAAATCTAGACGATAATTTCCCCAGGCATATGTGTGTACACCATCATTTCTAATAAAACGCTTATCATCTAGGGGGCTTAAGGCTATCTTATGTACTAATTGCGTATAAATTTGGTGGAGCTTAGATCTAAATATAAACATATCTCCATAAATAATTTTCTTATTAACTAGACAATCTTTATAATCTCTTATACTTAACTTATTTATAACCGTATTTTTAACACCTTTAGCCTTTTTAGTTTCCCCATAACCAATAACATCGATTGAATACATTTTCGAACGCAAGCCAACAAATTCTTTCATAATTTTTCCTTTGCTTTCGTCTTTCCGAGTACTTTCCGTCCGAGTACTTTACTATTTCTAAGCGGTATATGAAAAGGATTGGTAGGTGAATACTCTGATGTATCGAACTTTGAGTCGATATCATCCCGAATATCAGCATAAAAATCTTCACATCGAATGGAATAAATAAAAGAATCAGTATCCATATAATTTAGCACTAGATTTGTTGCGAATTTAGGTTTCATGTAACTATAATGGAAGTCGTACATTTTCCATTTCGACAATTCCAAAACAACAAATCCCAAATATATAGGTTTGTTATAAACAGAGCGAGCTCTAGACATTTGTATAGCAACCATATCTTCTGTAAACTGTGTACAGCTGTGGAAGTTTGGTTTGGCAATTAGCGCTCGGGCTCCTAACCGCCTTCCCCTACTTTCCCAATCGGTTACTATTTTGACATCTTTACGCTTATCAACATTTTCCATGGTTTTTCCATACACCGCATTGTTTAACAATTTGAAAAAATTCTTTTCAAAAGTATTCTTTGCTAAACTGCGATGATGGGTATTCAAATCAATATACTGTTTTAACCAACAAGACTGCTTAAATTTCAATATTTTATATACTTTCTTCAACAACATACCATTTTCTATACATTGCTGAAGATTTCTATAATGAATGACATAGCGAGTTTTGTTGGTTAAGTCAGTAATCAACTTTTTAGATTTTGAATTACCCACAGTTTTATTCTCAGCACAAAAAGGTAAATCATTATGCGCATCATGTAAATTCTGTGGGTAATCCAAATCTACTTCAAGGATGTATCCAACAGGAGAATTCATTGAAATGGACTCTACATCAAAATTATCAGTATCTGATAGCCACTCGAAACCTCCACAAGGAAGATATTGTGACATTGCCCAGCCATATAAATTGTTAGCATCCAAATACATTAAATATTCGGATGGTTCATTACAATTATAATCGTCCATATATTTATTATTGGCTTTGGAATGCCTTGTACTACATTGGACAATGCCTCCCCTAATACTCTTCTGGATGAACAGGTACATGTCTATATCTGTAAACAGTTCAAGTTCAATTTGTGTAGTTTTAAGCATTGCATCCCAAGATAAGCCTGGGGCAGTGTAATATTGGCAAGGATCAAGATTATAAATTTTTTGACACACTTTTCTAAAATTTTCGAAAATGTCAGTCAAGATTAATACATCTGTTTTCAGATATAGAAGCATGTATTCTTCAAGTGTTTGACATTTAAACTGTTGCCATACTTTAACCGCGTGTTCATAATCCTCAGTAGAACAAGTCTTATTTGTCAAATGACTGAAAAAATCATCCTGAGTAGGAAGAGAAGTTTCCTTCAGACGATCGAACGAGTTGATGTATTCGTATGGGAATACACCTTTTCTTGTTAGTAGCGTAAATTCATCGTCTTTTGGATACTCTTGGCGAACAGTTTTGAAATCAGATGCTGATAAGTTTTTAGCTAAATCATTCAAGCTAGCGGCCATAAATCGGAAGGAATCCAAGAACCTTATTTCAATGCTTTTCTTTTCACTTACTTGTATACGTTTGGAAAGGGATACATACAATTCCTTATTTAAGGGTATAACATTAATATCACCCTCGAAAGCGTTCAATTCTTTAACAAAGAGATGGCAGTCATAGCCAGAAAAATTATGAAAGAACACCGGCACAAACTTTGCAATTTGAAATTTTAAATTACACTCATTATGTGCCGGACCTCTATATTCGCCAGTAAGACGGCAATGGTCTGCCACTCTATCAGCTCCCAATTCTTTATTGCAAATATGACAGTTTTTGCTTTGGAATTGGTGCTTTAGCTGCTGAGGATTTAAAAAGGGCATAGGTTTCGTTTTACTTAAATAGTTATTATAAATATCTACAATATCCCTAACTAAATATTCTATGAACTTTGCTGCAGCATCCTCCCCTGAATATACAACAAATTTACTAAGGCTATGTTTAAAAGTACAATGTATATTATAACTAAAAGCTGTCGGCATGTGTTTATTAACTAACTTATTACTAATGGAGTCATCTAATCTACATAATACGCATTCAAAATCTGCGTACACTACAAATGGCACATCTAAACTACGTTCAAAATTTTTAAAATTAATTACGGCTTTTTCCAGCGGTGGCATCTCCGTAACAACTTTATTGCACAGTTACTGTTTATGTTGTTGAAGAGTAGTTTCGTTGTGAGAGTACTGCAGGCAGTTGTTGCACAAAATTATTTTTCTGCAATGGCTCGTACTTTGTTGCTTTATTAATCTGGAAATTAAAAGAAGAATATGTAATTAGATTATTTATTACATACTAACATATTAAAATTTAAAGATTTAATATACTATGTGATATGAAATTTGAACAATATTTACCTTGAAATAGATTTAATCCACACGTAATGTGAAAGCTCCAAGTCTTGGATAAGAAGCATGTTGATGTGGTGTGGTTTTTCAGCTTGAGTGCTATAAAATGGTCCTATTATAGCCGCAAGCTCTTCATCAAATCCGAAGACATTTACACTTATATTATTATTTATCCGTTCAAATTCCGAAATCTCTGTGAGCGGTAGAGGAAATGTTAATCTCTCAAAATTAACAACAATTCCGTTTGGTAGTGTTATTATATTGGACGCTATATTTTCAATGTTGTAGTTCTGGGGTCTTTCTGGATGGTAGTCGGTATGACTCAGAGCAGCAATGACTGCCCACTTGAAGCAGTATTCGTCATCGTTTTTAATATTAATGCATGCTTTCTTCTTATCCAAGACTTTCGGTAGAGGCAGATAGGACGAACCTTTTATTGGCCTGTACTGGTTAATATTTATTTCTAGGTGACATATTTTGGCGAGAGCCCAGCCACTGTCTCTTTCCTGGAACTCTGTCAGTTTAGTTAACAAGCTTTCAAATTTTTGGTCTAGAATCTGGTCTAGCTGATTTGGTAACTGAACTATCCTCATTTTTGTTTGAAATGATTTTATTTCAAGTATGGGCTTGTCGTCAGATGTTTTGGTGAATTCGCAGAACAACTCCAAATTAAATTTAAACGCCAAATGCTTTTCGAGGTTGTTAATTAGCTCTAGTATTATGTCAGGTTTTCCTTTCTGGAAGAACGCTTCTGCGATGAGAGTACTTTCATCCTTATTTTCGTAGATGAGAGACTCTATTCTCTCGTTAAAAGTATCTCTTAAATATTTCAACTTGTTGCCGCTTGCCGGAACACAACATTTTCGCTTGTGCGCGTTTGTTCTAATGTGATAAGCCCAGTTTTTCAATTCAATATGTTGTTGACATCCTGAGCAATATGACGTAGTTCGTTGTAGGATATTTACCTCCGCCGAGCTACTAGATCCTCCATTTTTATGAGACTTATTTTTATGCTCTTCTAATTTATATTGTCTATCAAATGTTGCTTGACAGTTGTTACATTTGAAGACCAAATTCTCATGCTTGACTCTTACGTGGCGAACTAAGCTACGTTTTGCTGTGAAACAAGCCGCACATTTTTCGCAGATGAATTGCATGTTTATTGTTTTTTTCTAAATATAATCGACAACTAATGCAATTTTAATAAATTCCAGGAATTCAGTAGTATATTTAAGTTTTTCACTTTTACTTTTTTTTCAGAATTTTCACTTGATTGTTCTTGTTAAAAATAGTTCACGTTCTTTTAATTGTTATTAAATTTGTTTATAGAATTTGTTAATATTTTATTAACTTTTTGAATATTGTATTTAACTTTTTTCAGAAAAATGAGCAACTTTTTACAACTGCAACTTTTAGAACACTTTTCTTTAATTAAAAATTCGATCTTTACGCTTTGACGACACTTTTACAATTGACCCTTTATTCTCGATGTAGCTAATTTTATGCTTATGGATGTTTGTTTACATTATGATTCCGTGCAAAAAACAAAAAGAATAAGACGCAATAATAATAGTATTGGGGGAAAAAAAGAGCAAGAGCAAGAAAAAGAAGAAGAAGAAAGAGAAAATAAGAGTAAGAATGGCATCCTAGATTTACCAACTCAAGCCTCTCACGTCTACACTTCAATATAAGTAACATGCGTCTCTCAATATCTCTTTTCTCAAAGATATGTTTACTAACCCATCGCTCATTAACTAACTAAACCATATCAAACAAATCTCTTACACCTAAAATCAATAATAATTAGAATTAAAGAAATATTATTTAAAACACTGAAATTAAAAAATATATTACAAAACAAATTATAGCAAAAATCATGTCATCAAATTTTCATTAATCCATATAGTCAGCTAACCATAAAATAAAAATAACACGTATTAGTAAGAACCTATGAGGCTACAAACCAAAGTTCATTTGAAATGTACATTTAGTACCTATACTATATAACAAGAAAAAAATCTATATCCGATGTTGTGTTATTTTACGGGTGCTCTTGAGATATCTCTGTTGTCCTTTGGACAGCAAGTAAAACTCCTGGTCGTTGGTTTACTATTTTTTGATTTATATTTATTATTATTTTTCACAGTATTTCACTACTGTTATAACTACACTCGTTGTTATTTACACTTATGATTAGTTACACTATTAATTAAATTAACAAGACTCTTTTTAGTACTACTATCTTAAAAGCTAAATCGCGACTTGATGCGCGATTCTGAAGAACGACTTCTTCGGTTGAATTTTACTACAAGACTCTCGTTCGAATCTTTTTCTGGTTTCCACTCTGGCTTGGTCGACGCACCCGTCGACCGAACCAAAGTGGGTCGGTGTTGGCGTGTGTCGCAATTTCCATTATTTCGCAATATTGAAATTGTTAAATTCGCAGAATCAATACGCGGAAGCATATCGTTCTCAATTTAATTCTTCCGTGTGTGGATTCTGATCGTTGGTTATTTTAAACCAAGCGTTTTAATGGTTTGGAAGCTTGCTATTGAAAGCTAGCTTCCACAATCCATTCCAATTGCCAAGCTCCGGTTGCTGACTTGGCTTTAGCAGTTAATAAAACCAAAGCTTTACTAAACCAAACTAAAGTAAAGCTTCGGGCTTACCAAGCAAAGTGCTGTGGTTGCATTAATAACGTGAACTTGGCCTTGACTCACTCGCGGAGTAGTATTATAAAACGATAATACTGGCCTTGAAAGTTCTTATCTCCCGGAACTGGAAATTGCAATCGCGACATTCAACATCCCTCCACCCTCGGGGGAAGAAAAATTTAGTATCGTACGAAACGATATTAAATTTTTCTTGTACATTTATTGTTTGTTAAATTGTGGGTGGTCTTATGTTTATGTTGATTGTACTTATCGTCTACTTACGTATGTTAGCGTATTTCATTTTCTGAATATGATGTCAATATTAATTAGTTATTAATAATAATTACAACAACTAAATTACAATTAATTATTAATAAAAATTGCAATAAAAACTGATTACGATAATAATACAATAATATGACCGGTGACCTTCTTCGGTGTTATTCTTCGTGTAGGTTTAGGATGGTTTTGCTGTTGATGTTCTTGTTGTTGTTGATGGTGGGTTTGATATAGATGTTGCTTTTGATGTTGATGTACACCTTGAAGCTGATGTACGCGTTGCTGATGCTTTCGATGTTGCCGTTGATGTACACACCGCTGTATAAACGTCTTCTTCTGGATTTCTTGTGGGGAATGCTGCTGCTGGGTATTGGTTGCTGTGTTGTAGGGACTATACGTGGAACGGTCGTTGTTAATTTTCGACCTTAATTCCCGTTGTTCTGCTGATAATATTCTGTTGTTCGTTGGTGATAGTTTCGGTTGTCCCACCATTGGGATCAATTGTTGTTTGCTTGAGCTGTAGTGGATGGTGAGATGTTGCCGGAATCATCGTTCTGACGCCTTGCTTCGTCATCTTCAACATCTTCTCTCGTAGATAGTGGTGGTGCGTTTTAAATCGCTGCCGCTTGAGGCAATGTTGTGTAACGTGCTACCCCGTAAGTTCAAAAATGTCACCGTAAATTCAACTGGCGAACCTCTGACTGCATTAGTGGTTCGCTGCTATTTCGTCGTGATTTTGTTCCGCATACGCGTGACGTAACTTCCGCTTAAGCGTAGATTAGTGGCAAAGGCATTAATGCAAAGCTGATACTGGTGATCGGCTACCTTTCTTCAGAGACTATCTGCGTATTACGTTGTTGGAATGGTTTCAAGGCTGCTGACGGTAATGTGTCAGTCAGTTAGCCAGTTCGTTACTGCTATGAGAACTCTTCGAAGGTAACTTCGTGTTTGCTTTCTACTGTTGTTGCATTGTTTTGTTTGATTGTTGCAACTCTCCCATTTTTTCGTTGCGATGTTTGTTGTTGCTGCGCTGATCAGCTGTTCCAGCTACCCTTCCCCCTTCTATTTGGCTGGGCGCTAATTGTCGCCCTGTTGTCAAGTGTTGATAGGATATGAGTGTCTTCTGCTGCTCTCGTGGGTGTACATCGGCCTTTAGGTCAGCTTCTCTGCATGCTGTCTTCTTTGTTATCACCCTTAACTTAACTTAGCTTATTATCAATGTTATATATTTCAATATTAAAACTTTATTCGTATATAACTTTAAGTTTATTTAATTAATTAGTTAATTTTAAATTAAATTTTATCAATTAGAAATATTTTGTTTAATTCAAAACAAGTATTAATCCCTACAATAAATATCGATTCTATTCTAGTTGAATATAATTCGTTAGTTTATTCACTATAAATTTTAACTTCGAATGTATTTAAAAATTTCGTACAAGTATTTAGATATATTTCCTTTTACTTTAACGTGTACGATTTATATCTATTTTTATTTCTAGCGTTATTATAATGATATTCTTTATTTTATTTTAAATTTCCTTATTTCTTTTCATTGTTAGTTTTATTATTAGTTTTTATTAATAGTTTCTTTGTTCTATGTATAAGAAGGATATATAGTGTTGATATAACATGCGTTGTTTAATTTTTTTTTTTTCTTATTTTTATTATTTAATTTTCTTAAATATTTTTTTCTTCTCTTATTTCTTTGATCTATATTTTTTTTTCTCTTTGTTTTGCCTATTTTGAAGTTGTTCACCTTTGGTGTTTTTATTTGTCTTTTCTACCTTTTGTTTTTTCCATTAGCTGTTTTAAAACTGACACTGCATTCTGCTCGTGTTCAGTTGCTCTGCTTTGTTGCATTGCTTGCGTTAATCGCTCAATTCTTAAATTTTGCTTTATTTGTTATTAACGCGGTGTCGTTACTATTTTACATGGAACATTAATGAACTACATTTTATAGGTCCGTACATTACATTACATATTTTGTAATAATTTTATTTTATATGTTTAAGACGATTTTATTTATTTATTATTATAATTATACTTATTCATTATTAATATTTGGGATTAGAAGAATAATTCGCAAGATTTGAGGCGATTATTTTCTGTCTCATATTTATTTATCTTTTATTTCTATGTCCGCATTTAGGTGCAGATATAATTTTTAAATTGTGGTTATGCATAAACTACGTCTTTATGCATAGATTTCATGTGCATTTATTTCTAAAATAATTGCAAATGCAATAGATATGGCTGTCTATTTAACGGAACAGCTAATTTTAATATACCGTATATTATCTATTAAAAATGAATACCAAGGGTTCAATTTCAAAATTTTACAAAAAAATGACTTCGATATTAATTACGAATTTATTTTACTATATTTTTATTTCTTTTACTATAAGTTTTCTTTTTCTTATATTTTACGCTTAAATAAGCAAGTTGTTGCTTACTGAACCGCTATTCTGATCTTCTATTTACTTTCTTGTTGAATTTTTCAATATTTCATTCGTTATTCAGCCTTAAGACTGAAGTTAAATTAAAATTATTAGTAGTAAAATTAAAAATGTTAGTTTCCTACTATCCCATACTAAATTCTATCAATCCTATTTTATATATTTATTCTATCCTAATCCTAAGCGTATTGTGATTACTTTAATTTTACTTTATTCTATGACTACTTAATTTAATTTCCCCCTAAACCTATTTTCTTATTTTAAGTGATTCTATTCTATTTCCCTCTTAATTGCTATTATATAACTTGAGTAAGTTATTGCGGAAAGGTTTTTCCCTTCCCTTAATATTTAAAACTGTAGTAATCTGACTTTTGATCCCTACTACCTTATATGGTCCTACCCATATTGGCGAAAATTTATTTTTCCTAGTCTGATTCTTAATTAATACCTTATCTCCTACTTTAAATTCTACTAAATTTAACTTATTATCATAATGATTTTTGGCTACCCTTTTAGCCATTTCCTGATTTTTCCTCACTATTTCGTGAGCTCTTTGAACTTGGAATTTCAAAACTTTATTCGGATCTTCGGCATTATACACCGGACTACACTTCCTTTTTAAGTTAGTCGGCATCTCCGTATCGAATCCGAATAAAGTGCGGAAAGGTGTTTGCTTAGTCGTAATGTGGGGTGTGTGGTTATGAACATGCATCGCTGCAGTTAACCATTGATCCCAATTCGACCCGTCTTCTTTAGCAAAACTCCTTAAATATTCCGCTAAAGGTCTGTGGCTTCTTTCTAGTGAGCCATTAGCTTGTGGATGATATGGCGTTATATGCAATTTTTTAATGCCTAACAATTTGCATGTATCCGAGAACAATTTTGAAATGAAATTTGTTCCGTTATCTGTAATTAAAATTCGCGGAATCCCGTAACGCGTAATTACTTCGTCGTAGAACGCCCTGGCAACCGTACTTGCTTCCGCGTCTGGGATAGCTGTACATGCCATAAATTTTGAAAAATCATCCTGAAAAGTCAGAATGTACTTATTTCCGGACACAGTTTCTGGTAAAATACCAACTATGTCCATGTAGACTTTATCAAATGGCCTCATTGGTGTATCTGTCAGCACCATGGGCATTTTTGTTAATTTCGAACTTTTGTTCGCTTGACATTTAGGACAATTTTAAATTAGGACAAATCCTACCGGCTGCGCCAATTTGTTGTGTTATTTTACGGGTCCCGGTATAAATTTTCTGTAATAATTAACAAGGCCTAGGAAGGCTTGTACTTCCTTTCTATTTTTAGGAGGCGGAATGTTCTTAACGCACTCCACCTTGCTAGGGTCTGGAAGTGCTCCATGTTCTGAACACTTGTGCCCTAAATATACGACTTCTCGTCGTAGAAATTGGCATTTGCTAATGTTTAACTTTAAGTTATTTTCCCTAATGACTTCGAAAACCTTAGTTAACCTTTCTTCATGCTGTCCCAGGTTTGTTGCATATACGACTATGTCGTCTAAATAAACAAAACAATCCATACCCTGAAGTCCTGTCAGAATATGATTCATAAGACGTTGAAACGTCGCTGGGGCGCCGGTTAACCCGAAAGGCATTCGGTTGAACTCAAAATGTCCTAACGCTGAACTAAATGCGGTCTTTTCTTTGTCTGCATTATCCATTAGGACTTGGTGGTACCCACTTGCCAAGTCTAACGTCGAGAAATATCTACTACTCCCTAACTGGTCCAAAATCTCATCTATCCTGGGAAGTGGAAAAACTTGTTTAATTGTCACCTCGTTAACTTTCCTATAATCTATTACTAAGCGCCATTTCTTTTCTCCATCTTTTCCACTCTTCTTTGGAACTAGAAGTAGTGGGGAGTTCCATGGAGATACGCTTGGAGATATTAAATCCTCCTCTAGTAATTTGTGAATTTGCTTATTCATTTCCTCCCTATGTGTCTGAGGAATTCTGTATTGTTTTTGATTAATTGGTGGCTGATCCACCTTTATTGGAATTTTATGTGCTAGTACTGGGGTGTATGTCAATTTGTCACCCTCTAAAAGAAAAATATCATTATACTTCGCACATAGCTTGGTTATGGATTCCTTTTCCTCTTCGTTTAAGGAAGGATCCAATTCTAAATCGTTCATTAAAACATTCATTCGTTGCGCCATGTCCGCATTACTTATACTATTGATGGTAGTCCATTGATTGTCCGAAACCTCACTTAGCTTATATTTGTGGAAATCACTAAATCTCGGTACAAAGTTGTCACTAAGAATGAAATCTTTTGCCGTCGAGTTTAGGATTGGTACCTTGACCTCTTTATTTTCCACATTTGCTAGTGTTTCTCCCAGGTACACTCCTGGTGCAATCTCTTGTTTATGAACTACCAGTCATAACTTTAGTTTTAATTTTTAACTGCGTTATTCTAACCGTTCTTGCTTCAATTGTTATGTTATTTTGGTTTCTTTGTTCTTTTATATTTTGGATGCCTTTCTTTCAGTGGCAATTTAACTATAAATTCTTTATTTTCATTAAATAGGGTTAACTTTTTATTGAGCGCGTTTATAATGGATCTGTTCCACATGTTGTCTCTACCCAGTATGCCGTCCGCCGGTACCCCTTGTTTAAGTGACACTACGTGTAGCGTTAAACGTAAGGGCTGTACCTCATCATGGCATATGCTGGTGGACCCTATCGTGGTTATACAGCCTCCAAATGCTCCACTTAATTCCCTTTTAACCTTTTTATTTATAATGGCATTTTCTTTTAATGCGCATTCCTTTACTAGGCTTGTATCTGCTCCTGTATCCACCAGTAAAATGAGTTTTCCATTTCTCGCCTCTACACAAGGCAGTTCAATGAACACATCACTTAACGTGGCTGATTCCCAGTTAGATACTTCCTTTATAGTGTTTTTATAATTATTATTTAAATTATACGTTAACCACGAACATATTGTTTTCATGTCCTGGTTCTGTATATTTGAGCTGAAATGTTTAAATTTCGCTAATACCTCTGATTTCATTTTACTTGCAAGTGCTTTTATATCTGTAATATATTCTGCTATATTAAGACTAATGCTCCTTGCTTTATAATGTTGAAACTTGAGAAACATTGTTTTTACAATCGATGTACATGCTAACTGTATAATTAGCAAGATGATTATTAAAAACTCTGCTCCCATTTCTATTATTTTCTTTGCTTTATTTGTTATGTTACTGACCGGTTCATTTAAAGCATTTACTTTATCATTATTTTTGATAATTTTTATTTTATTAGTCAATTCGTACCCCATATTTTTAGCTTTATTAGCTTCTAATATATTTGAAGTCGGTAACGTATCCACGATCTCTTCTGATGTTGGACTTACTATTACTACTTCATTTGGCCTTAAATTTCTATTTTTGTTGGGTTCCCAGATTACTGGCCTTGTCTGGGCCCTTGCCGGTTTCCCTGCTGATTATTCTGAAGAGTTTCCCAACTTCTTTTAGCTGTACAATTTGCTTTTATGTGTCCTGGTCTGTTACACCAATTACATATTGTTTGATTCTTGCCGTTCGGCGTGTTTATAGTGCTCTGGTTTCCTTGAACCCCCTTAAACGGATTCGGTTTTGGATTTCCGGGGTTCTTTTGCATTTGATTCCAATTCTTTTGTGCCTGTTTTTGTTGCCAATTTTGCTGGGGTTGATTAGGTTGCAAGGTTTGCTGTACTTGATTTGCGTTCCATGTTTGCTGGCCTTGGTTCGATTGCCAATTTTGATGAGGTCGATTCCATTGTTGGTTTCCTCGACTTTGGTTGGTCGGCCTCTGATTCTTGTTGTTCGCTCCACTGCTGTTGTAGTCATTGGTATTACACCTCCAGTTTGTCTCGTGACCATATGTTAGACATTTTTGGCAATACGGTGTGTTTTCCCTAGTTAAACATTTTTCTCTCGTATGCCCGCGTTTATTACAAAATGAACAAATTATTTTCTCCTGTGGTGCTCTCGAGACGTTCCGCCTTTCTTCTGGTCTTGGGTAATCCACGCGATAATTTACAGAAGGTCTTATATAAGGTTCAACCGTATTCATATTAATTATTGGTGTAATTGTTGGTTGATGAATGGAATTACTTTTTTGTATTTCCACGAGCGTGTTCACTGCTATCTCCACCATTTCCTCTAAACTTTTCCCTGTAATACTTAGCATGTGAATTCGTAAGGTTGCATCTGTTAACCCTGTTCTAAACGCCTTATTTGCCGACGTCGTTACCATGGATATAAGTGCACTGTCACCTTCTCCCCTGTATGTATCCTTTATCACTTGTAGTACTTGTGCCTTTTTAGTGTTGAGTCGTCTTGCAAATTGTCGAATGTCCTCATTGTACAGTTGGCTACAATTTTGAAGTTCTGCTAACGTGACGTCTAATGAAACTGTTGGTAAGTATGCCCTTCGTATCACCAGGTATAATTCTTCCGGATTGTTGAACCGTTTTGAGCCTACTAGGTCGTAAGCGTCTCCGTAGAGTCTTTGCTTTATACATTCTATGTATATTGATTTGTTAGCTGTAGTTGCTTCACTTGTTGCTAACTCACACGCCTGTATAAACTTATACACTTCACCTCTCAAATCTGGTGATTGCGTCCCTGAAAACAGTGGAACGATACTGCTTACTATCTTGGCTATTTCTGATATACCCATCCTGGTTTGATCTATTGTTGCCGTATTTTGTTGGAGAGAGTTTGAGTTGCCGTCCATCGGACTACCTACCGCTTGAGCTGGTCCCTTATGGAAGAGTGACTGATTGAGATCTAGCGACATTTCCTGTCTTAGAAGTCTATTCTGCTCTTTTAACTCTTGTATACGTCTATTTGCTTCCTCTAAAGAGCTACAGTCTTCTCTTGATTTCTGTGTAAATCCCTGGTCTAAGGTTCTATTCAACGTTTCCTCGGTTATCCCCTTTTTCTTCAACAATTTCCTTAGCTGTTCGTTCTCACACTCTAGTTTCTTGAGTATATCTTCCTGAAACACTTTATCAACTAAATAACTATCGTACCTATTCCTCAGTGCATTAAATTCTGATTCCCATGTCTTGGAATCTTCTGTCTTATTCTGTATTATCTGGTTTAGGAATGTAAGCAATTCCTCTACTACTGCGTCTGCTCTTTCTACACTTGTAAGGTCTCCTAGCTCCCCTACTCTAGACTTTATCAACTCTAAGTTCTCTTTGTTGCCTACAGTCCCTTTTAAAATTGCCCAATATTTAGATATAAACTCCCCCAACTGGCGTTTCAGTTCTTTATGAGTCCTATCTAATTCTAAGTAAGCTTGCTCCTGTAATGACTCGGCCATTAATTAAACGAACGACATATAGTTTACTGAGGTTTTATTTTTCCCAATGTTTACAATTTACCTATGTAAGAGTATACATAAATTTTTCCTAATGATATAAATTTAAATTTATTTTAAACTGTGTGGTGAAAAATGTTGTAAAACGATTACTTAGCGCCGCTACTTAACGTTCCATCGTTTTATTACACGTTTAATTTGTATACAAGTCGTAGTACTTTTAAATGTGAGACAATTAAAATTTTCATATGAAGATTTAATTTCTTTAAACGGCTTAGCTTTCCTGCTCGCTTCGTTTATCGAGCGTGCAGTAAACATTCGCTGTACATCTGTTTATTAGTCTGTACGCTGACGTCCGCTGCTGATTTGTTTCAAGCAGAGCCAAAGCGTCAAAATTTTCGTGACTGCGCTATTCTGCTTTCTTTCAAGCAGAGACGAAGCGTCAAAATTTTCGTTGTTGAGGTAATTCAAGACCTCACAAGGAAGGAATCAACGACCTGCCTCTATTTTTAAGCGGTAAGCAAAACTGCAACGTTTGCAATCTCGTATTCGGACGATTAACCTAGTGAGCTCGTTCGAGTTATTTTTTGTTAATTGCTTGCTATCCTTATTTGTTTTCATCAGCAAGCAATTATAATTGCTTGTTATTTGAAACAACGAATCTAACTTTGCTTTGATTCTCCAACCAATATGAAGTCTCTAAGCGGCATACTTTAAACGTTTAACTTCTAATAATAGTTTTTTTAAAATAACCCAAAAAAAAAATTCAAACTTTCAAAAATTTCCGATGAACTGATGAACTTAATTACCGATTAAACAAATTAAACTGTGCGACTTTGAAATCAAATACAAATTTGAGGACAAAAGTCTAAGACACACCCGCAAAATGTGCGGCTTCGAAATCAAGTTAACCGTTAAAACTTTGTTTAACGTGTGTAATTTGAACTCAAACGCCTAAGACACACTCGAAAACGATACAACGAAAACATACACTCTACGTGTTTTGTTTTTGTATTGAATTGGATTCCTGTTTTTTTTTTTTTTTTTTTTTTTTAACAATTCGCGTTTATCATTTGAATTTTACCACGTTAAATAAATCCTTAAATTTATTTAAGTTAGTAAAACTAATCTGATTTTCGCCAATTTGCTACTCACAGTAACCAATATCGTAAAATTTTAAAAAAAAATCGTAAAAATTCGTCATTAGGTAATGTTGGCGACGTTATGTCGTTGCTGTTGATTACTGGCATTAACGAAAGATAACTAGCACATGAACCAGTACCTTTCACCAGGATGTATGCTGATTTGTTGGCATTCGGAACTTGAACCGACTGCCAACGCTGAAAATTAATGCAAATGTTGTTAAATAAATTAACAACTTAATTAGTTTTATTTTTGTTGGTTTATAAAATCTTTGGCTTGGCCGGCAAAGTATGCCATCGGCTTCAGCTAAGACTTTTATTTGTTTGAGTTATGACACCGGCAGATTATTGCCAGTGGCTTTAGAACAATTAGAAAATTTATTATAGTATATATAAAATTTTATTGAATATATTTTTAACATAATATAATTTAGATTATTCTAATCCTTTAATTAATTAATTTTGTCTTTTCCACATTTATTTGTCCTACTTTTTAATTTTAGTTTTATTTGGTCATTTCAATAATTTCACTTTTCACTTTAAATTTTTGTTTTATCTGTGTTTCAATTTTTTAGTTTAAATTGAATTTCGTTCTGTTCAATACTCAGCCATATTCAAGTTAGTTTAAAGTTTAATTTTAATTTAATTGGTCACTCCCATATTTTCGATTTCAAATTATTTTTTGAAATTTCCTTGTAACTTTATTTCTAAATTATTGTTTCACTTCCTTACGAATTTTCCTTTTTCTTTTTAAAAATTTTTTTTTTTTTTGCTCTTAATTTTAACTTTAATTAACTTTTAATTTATAACTTTCCTTTTCACTTCCTGCTTTTTCCTAAGCTACTAATCTTTGTTATATCACTTAATTTTTAATTAATATTTAACTCTTATTTTTAATTTTCGTATTTCATTGTTACTTACTTTTTACTTTATTCGAGCGATCCTCGGCTCGAAAAATCCGGCTGCGCCAATTTGTTGTGTTATTTTACGGGTGCTCTTGAGATATCTCTGTTGTCCTTTGGACAGCAAGTAAAACTCCTGGTCGTTGGTTTACTATTTTTTGATTTATATTTATTATTATTTTTCACAGTATTTCACTACTGTTATAACTACACTCGTTGTTATTTACACTTATGATTAGTTACACTATTAATTAAATTAACAAGACTCTTTTTAGTACTACTATCTTAAAAGCTAAATCGCGACTTGATGCGCGATTCTGAAGAACGACTTCTTCGGTTGAATTTTACTACAAGACTCACGTTCGAATCTTTTTCTGGTTTCCACTCTGGCTTGGTCGACGCACCCGTCGACCGAACCAAAGTGGGTCGGTGTTGGCGTGTGTCGCAATTTCCATTATTTCGCAATATTGAAATTGTTAAATTCGCAGAATCAATACGCGGAAGCATATCGTTCTCAATTTAATTCTTCCGTGTGTGGATTCTGATCGTTGGTTATTTTAAACCAAGCGTTTTAATGGTTTGGAAGCTTGCTATTGAAAGCTAGCTTCCACAATCCATTCCAATTGCCAAGCTCCGGTTGCTGACTTGGCTTTAGCAGTTAATAAAACCAAAGCTTTACTAAACCAAACTAAAGTAAAGCTTCGGGCTTACCAAGCAAAGTGCTGTGGTTGCATTAATAACGTGAACTTGGCCTTGACTCACTCGCGGAGTAGTATTATAAAACGATAATACTGGCCTTGAAAGTTCTTATCTCCCGGAACTGGAAATTGCGATCGCGACATACAACACCGAAAAGAAATAAAATAAAAACTATATTAAATAAAAGAAAAACAAGCATAGCATACCCAAGCATATTCCTAACGCAAAAGCATAAACATTGTACATCTTCGCCAAAATATTACTTCATATGTATAAAAAGAAATCCCTAAATTTGTTGTACTCGTATTAACTCTTCTCGCACGGACATCAAATGCTTGTTCGAACAGAAGCTATACAATGAAGAAAAAGAATAAGTGGAGCATCCTAGGTTTACCTATTCAATCCTCTCGTCTACACTTCAATATCATTAACAAGCGTTTCTATTCCTAAAAATAAAACAACACAGCAAGAATAAATCGTATACAAAAACAACATAAGCCAAACTCCTACAAGAACAAGAACAAAATAAATAAAAGAATATTAATTCGTACATATTCACTGTCACTATGTCTGTCCGTCTTCCCACACTACACTTTCCCCATTCCCTCTTCCCACCAACCACTTTTGCCATCAAGCTGATCTCCAAGCTAGCTTCGGCACTGAATTTATGAAGAATTTAATTCGTGTATGTTCACTCTCCATCAGTCTATTCGGCCCTTTGTCTGTCCGTCTATATGTATGTCCGTCTGTCATTATATATGTATGTATGTCCGTCTGTCAGTCTGTCCGTCCATATGTTTGTATGTGTGTCCGTCTGTCTATCAGACCTATCAGTCTATCAGATGAGAAAATAATCGTAAAAAGAAAGTAACGAAAATGTCAACCAATTCCGAGATTGAAATAATTGTATTAATATATGTATGTACATTCAATAAGTGTGATCGCAAGCCAGCCGACCACTTGAAATGCCTATAACTCATTTACTAAATCTACAACAACCACACAGCAATTAAATCAGAGCAATAAAAAAGAAATAAAAATTCCAACAACAAGGAGTACACCCCAAAACGCAAACAAAAATTTCTAAAAGTACGTCTGCCAGCTGAAGAAAAAGAACAACAACAACAACCACATAACAAAACTACTACCCAGCCATTCGCATCCATTCAAAGTTCAATATGCAAACAAATTCGTACATGTTCTAAATGACCAGTTGCGTTTGTTTACATTATGATTCTGTGCAAAAACAAAAATCTCAAGTACCACAAACGATACACAAGCGGGCAGAGATCAAGGCACACAACAGTCAGCACGCTGAGCTATGTATGTCTGTCGGTCCGTCTGTATGTATGTCCGTCTGTTTGTCTGTATGTCCGTCTGTTTGTCTGTCCGTCTGTATGTATGTCCGTCTGTCTGTCAGTTTTGACACGCCCACTTTTGACACGCCAAGTTTTGCCACGCCCCATTCTTCCCTCCCCCTTCCTCTCCTCCCCCACCCCCCTTACTCTCCCTTCCTCGCCCTTCCTCACCTTCCTCTCCCTCCCGCCCCTTCCTCTCCCTCCCTCCCACACAACCGTATAGCGCCATCTCACTCTAACACACGTAAAGCATAGCACCCTGTCCGTCCATATTTATATCTCCTTCTCACTCCCTCCCACACAACCGTATAGCGCCATCTCACTCTAACACACACAACGCATAGCACCCAATAGCACCCAAATTTCAGTTGTCCCAGAACATACATATACCTACTACTGATTGGTCGTGCGCTAGCTCTATTTCCTGTTTTAGCCGTCTGTTTTCCTCTTTTAATTCTTGAATTCTGGAATGCGCCTTTTCTAAAGATGCACAGTCTTCTCTTGACTTTTGTGCTGATTCCAGTTCTAACGTTTTATTTAAGGTTTCTTCTGTTAATCCTTTGTCATTCAGTAATTTTCTTAGGTGTTCGTTCTCGTCTTCCAAAGTCTTTATTATTTTTTCTTGAAACTGTTTTTCGTTTAGATAAGCATCGTATTTCTTTTTTAACGCATTAAATTCTGACGAATAGTCCCTTATGCTTTGGTTTTTACTTTCTATTATATTTTTAAAAAATGTTAGCAATTCCTCTATGACTGCGTCTGCTTTTTCTAAAGTTGATGTTTCTCCTAGGGCTTGTATTCTAGTCTTTATTAACTCTAAATTTTCCTTATTGGAAACGGTGTTTTTCAGGCTGTTCCAAGTTCTTGATGCAAATTCTTCTATTTGCCTCTTCAAATCCTTATGCTCTTTTTCTAAAGCTAAATATGCTTGTTCTTGGAGCGATTCTGCCATTAATTATCCTATACTTATTGTCCTGAGTATGTATTTTGGATATTTCATAATCAATTAATATCTTAATTGCTTTTCTTCAAGCAATTAACTTTTGCTTATTCAGCTTTAATCATTGACACCCTTTTGGCTGAACACGTTGTAAACATTCGTACATTCGTACGCTTATATTCGTACATATATTATTATTATAATATATATATATTTTTTTTTTTTTTTTTTTTTTTTGTGTAATGCGAGCTTGTGGCTCAATTGTGCTCGCCTGGTGCCTGACGTAATTTTTGTTTTTACTAGTTGTTTTTTTTTCTCTTGCTTTGTTAGCGTTTTTGCTACCAATTGCTTGCAATTTGACGATTCTGGCCTTGCATGAAGTTCAAGTCCAAGTTTATGACCTACTTCTTTTTGCAATGAGTTTCTTGCAACTAAGCATAATTTATTTTATTTATTGTTTTGCAGCTATCGCTGCTAGCCTGGTTACTATTAATTAATTTGTTATTGAAAGAGGAAAAAACTAACAAATTTGTGTGTTGACATTTCTTTATTTATCAATAGTTTAATTTTTGTTTCCTGACGTAGTTCAAATTACTTAAATGTTAAAATTTAATTAACATGTGTCATTTGAAAACAAGCGTTTAATACACATACCCGAAAATTATACAACGAAAACTGTTTTTAACAATTTGCCTTTATCATCCGAACTTTACCACGTTAAATAAAATTTATTGAAGTTAATAAAGTCACTCTGATTTTCGACAATTTGCTAATCACAGTAACTAATTCTTTTATTTGTTGATAATCTTAATTTTCTTTTTTTTAAAAAAAAAAATCGTATTTTATACTAATTTACTGTATCCTATAATTATAAAAACATAAGAATGACTTCCCGAGTGAAATGGGTCGACCTCAGCAAAGATTTTGTCCAGCTAATGCTATTGGACAGATAAGTTTGCTGTGCAATTAAGCTAGCATCCTTTTGATGTAACCGATGATTTTGGGACCTGTAAGTTATTTTATGCTTTATATAATATATATAAAATAATATATTTGATATAATAATAGGATTAAATTCTTTTAATTCTATTACTATCCTTTTCACTTTTTCCCATTATTTGGTTCTACTTTTATTTTTCAATTTTTTACTTTCACTGTTTTAATTTTTCCTGAACTTATTATTTCACTTTTTTGCCAATTTTCCTTCCCCTTTTTTTTTTCTTAAACTTTTTTTTCGCATATACGATCACTTGCTCTTAACTTTTAATTTTAAATAGCTTATAACTTATGACTTTTCCTTTTCACTTCCTGCTTTTTCCTAAGCTACTAATCTTTGTTATATCACTTATCTTTTAAGTAATTTAAACTCCTATTTTTCATTTTCGTATTTTACTTATTTATTTTCTCACTTTCGTATTGTCACTTCTCTTTTAAGTAATCTAAGCTGCTATTTTTATTTTTAATTTCCGTATTTTATTGTTACTTACTTTTTCCCTTCGAGCGATCCTCGGCTCGAAAATCCGGCTGCGCCAAAATGTTGTGTTTTAAATTGTGGGGGGTGTACCTTCGAGCTGCTAGGGGGGGGGAAGTCCAAAGGAAAAGTCCTGTAGGTTGTTTCTTCTCGTTGTAACTTTTATTTAAATATTATTCTTTCTTTTCTTTTAACACTATTTTCACTTATGATATTATTACACTAACTGCGATCTTAATTATAGTTACTGCGCGGCTTTATACGCGTTTAACAACGACTTCACAACAACTGCCCTCTTCCAATCTGAAAGACGGGTTTATATCTCTTCTGAGATTCGTTGTATGCCAGAATCATTTCCGCGTCGTTTCTGCAACTATCTCAAGAATTATTTTTAGCAATAATCCTTGACAACAATGTGCGAATTTTGCTCTTCTGATTTGAGCGCGATGTTCTACTTATTCGCGCGCTGTTCCACTTATTGGAATGCGGTCACGTTCGTTCTTCTATCTGGGTCACAGTGGTGTGTGATTCACTTGTACTTTCGAGCTTCACAATTAAAGTGCAGCCTAGAAGTATGTGTTACCACAAGTTAAGCATTGTTAACTACTGGGCCGAGAGGTATGTGGTGATAACAACGTTAAGCGTTGTTATTACCAAAGCAATGATTCTGACCTACAACAGCTGGTTGGTGATGCAGTTATTGCTATGGCGGTTGAAACGGCTTTCTTCTGATTTGATAAGTTCATACTCGTCGGTTAGTGCAAGTAGTATGTCCATATCGGTGAAGTCATTTCGTCGAATATAGAGGCGGTACTCTGGCCGCAAACCGTCATAGGCTCGTTCGAGTTGATCTTGTGCCTTCATTCGGGGGTGCTGTCTAACTAGAGTCAACAAGCTCATAATGTAATCTTTTGCCTTTTCACGGGGGTTTTGCCGTCGACGGATAATTTCCTCTTCTAGTCGGCTGAGGTGTCGCGGTGGTTGGAAGAACTTCTCGGCGGCAGTACGGAATGCACTCCAAGTCCGGACATCACTGCGTTTGTATCGCCACCATTCGCGTGCTCGGTCCTTCAGCACTTTGTTTAATGGGAGGAGCAGGATATCGTATGGGATCTGGTAACAGTCAGCCAGTTCTTCGATGTTCTCGAGGAATTCGTGCAGTGGCCGCGTGCCATTGTAATTAAGGCCCCACTTTCGCACCGTATTCATTACGTCGATGTCATATGGGGGGTTAATTTGTCGCGGCACGGCCCCTCTTGTCGTTGCTGTTGCTGCTGACGTGCTGGCTGCATGATGGTCGTGGTCTCGCCGTGGGCTCGGGCTTCGTGTGTTGGTGGTTTTGATTTGTAATGACCCGGCACCTTTTGCCGTTGTTGTTGCTGTTGGTATGCTGGCTGCATGCTGGTAGTTGTCTTGCCGTGGGCTCGGGCTCATGCTTTTGATGGTCGTTGCGGCTGCTGCTGATGTGCAGGATGGTGATTGTAGTCGGGAAAGCCGAAGCGGGTGACCGTAGTCGGGAAAGCCGAAGCGGGTGACCGTAGTCGGGAAATCCGAAGCGGGTGACCGTAGTCGGGAAAGCCGAAGCGGGTGACCGTAGTCGGGAAAGCCGAAGCGGGTGACCGTAGTCGGGAGGGGGAGTGTAGAAAGAAAAGGAAGAAAAGAAAAAGAAGGTAGGAAATGATCGCAACTAGTGCAAAAAGAAGCCAAAAAAAGTTCGGTTGAGTGGGTGTCGTACGCACCTGCTGCTGAATACCAACGCTTTTTGACTTTCCGTCCTTTATATGGACCGGTGATGGCAAAGTGCGCACGAATTATATTCGTGTGTGGCATGATCATGCCAAAGCAAATCGGTCACTCAAAAATTTATCAGGGCTGCCACTATGTGCGTTCGGTCGGTCAGGGTTGCTCCCTACCTTAATTTCTTAGAAGCTAAGTATTTTTATTAGGTATAATGCAACCCGCATGCTTAAAATCTAGAGTGTGTTTACTAATACGCATTGACCGACGGTCGCTTAATGGTACTAATGAGGCTAATATGTGAATAAAGCACTGTGACCCAAATTTTGTGTTACAAAGTTTGCAGGTATGTGTATGTCAGGTAGTAAGCGGTTGTTGGGTATGGCAGGTAGCACAGGTAGCAGGGGTTCCATTAGGTTTCTGTGTTTTTTTGCTAATTGGGTTTTCCGTTATTCGTGTTTATTGCGCCATCGTTTTTATGATGTATAGGTAAGTAGAAGTCAGTAATTCTTTGTTTATTGGTTTTTGTATTTTGATCTTGTGCGTTGGCGTTTATGATTCCGTCGTTGTGTTCGCTTCGTTTTTTATAGACCAATTTTAGCGGCTCGAATATTACGTCTGAGATAGTGTTTGTTTGTTCATTTATTATGCGCCCGTCAAATTTTTTTTTTATATATTTCCATGTTTTTCAGTATGTTCAGTCGTCGTCCTGTATGTTGTACATGTAATAATTTTACTGTTTTTTTTTTTATGTGCTTTGGTGTGCATCTGTTGTCGAACATGTGGTTTGCGAAATTAGATTAGGATTTTTTTCTGGCTAAACCTAACCGTTAAAATTGAAAAATTAAAATTTTTTATTCATTAGTTTTAAATAATTAATTAAATTTAATTTTACTCGCGTTTGTTATGTTCTAAACCCTACATGTGTTGATTGGGGTAACTCTTAGGTGAAGAACCAAGCAACCATTGGTTCCTAACCCTGGTTTATTTCATCCACAGTCATCACTTTTTGCCCTACGTAAAAGCTACATACTCTAGAAAACTATACTAAGATGGCTGTTTCGTACGTCATTTGTCTCGGTTCGAAAAAGAAAAAAATGTCTCCTTAAATAGCCTGCCTATCCTGTCTAATCACATATTATTATAAAGATAAATAATAATAAAATAGACATATAAACACTAAGAAAACCACAAAATGAAAATCAGAAAACAAAACAAAATGAAAAACATTAGGATTTTTTTCTGGCTAAGCCTAAGCGTTAAATTTGAAAAATTAAAGTTTTTTATTCATTAGTTTTAAATAATTAATTAAATTTAATTTTACTCGCGTTTGTTATGTTCTAAACCCTACATGTGTTGATTGGGGTAACTCCTAGGTGAAGAACCAAGCAACCATTGGTTCCTAACCCTGGTTTATTTCATCCACAGTCATCACTTTTTGCCCTACGTAAAAGCTACATACTCTAGAAAACTATACTAAGATAAAGATAAATAATAATAAAATAGACATATAAACATTAAGAAAATCACAAAAATGAAAAATCAAAAAACAAAACAAAAATGAAAAACATTGTCACAAAAAACACAAAAACAAACAAAAACCGAAAAGCAAGCAAAAAAATTGTTATAGAGATGTCAATACACTCCCATAACAATTATAAGTAGGCCTTTTTGCCTAAAACTACTTTACAGGCAACGCCCATAAACGTTTTTCGTCCCTCGCCTGAAGGGGACTCATCAGTGGGCTTTTTTATATACATAAGTGCTTGCACACACAACTGGTCTGTGTGCAATCACCCATATATACACAGAAAAATGGCCAAAATTGGCTAGAGGAGAAAAATTAATTATTTAAATTGCCTCAAGAGGCGACAAACATTAATAAATAATATATTAAATAACAACTATTAATTAATAAATTAATTAACAATTGTTAGATAATAATAATATAATATGATATATAATAGTATAATATAAAATATATGAGAAAGTTCAAAAATTAAAAAAATTAAAAAAACACACTTACCATTCTTCAGGAAGACAGCGACCACACGCGACGAGAGTTGAACACATACTGATGTGTTCACCTAAATTGCACACTTCAATTAGCAGGAGTGATGCAATTTTCGAATGTAGGGATGGGTCGATGTCAACCCATAAATGGCAAGCCTGCGGGAGGGAGTGAGCAATTAAGGGGATAGGGGAGGGATAAGGGAAGGGGGAGGGTGGGAATTAAGGGAGAAGGGGAAGGAGAACATTTCTTAAATTAGAATTAAAATTAAATAAATAATTATAAAATTAATAATAATAATTTCATGATTTTAAAATAAAATAAACCAAATTAAAATAAATTTGTAACTAAACAATGTTAATAAGCCTTAGAAGGACCCCATTGGATCTACCCGGCAGTCCCCGGCAGGAAAATAAATTATCTTGATCTTACAATTAGCAATAAACTCGACTACGAAATATACAGGAAACCTACAGCCACTGACACAATAATACATAACACATCAAACCACCCACAACAACACAAGATCGCCGCAATTAGACAACTAGACGCAACTAGACAATTAACCAGACTAAAACGAACACCTCTAACAAACGAAGCGCACAAGAAGGAACTAAACACAATATACACCATAGCAAGAAACAACGGATACAACAAAGATCTGGTAGACAGGATCAGAAGGGACATAAGAACAAATACAGAAAATAACAAAAAAGAAAAAGAGAGATGTCAAAACATGGACCGTATTGACGTACACTGGAAAATCGACATACAAACTAGCCGCATTTTTAAAAAAATACAACATTCACACAGGATTTAAAACAAGAAACAACTTGGGATGAATACTACCAACCAGTACAAACGAGGAGGACCCACTGGACAAGCAAGGAGTGTACAAACTAAATTGCTCATGCCAATACAGCTACATAGGGCAGACAGGACGCAAGATAAAAACAAGATTCCGTGAACACATATGGGACTACAACAAGAAAACGCGAAAACCGAGCACGGCACCGGAATCCAATTTCGCAAACCACATGTTCGACAACAGATGCACACCAAAGCACATAAAAAAGACAGTAAAATTATTACATGTACAACATAAAGGACGACGACTGAACATACTAGAAAACATGGAAATATATAAACAAAAAACATTTGACGGGCGCATAATAAATGAACAAACAAACACTATCTCAGACGTAATATTCGAGCCGCTAAAATTGGTCTATAAAAAACGAAGCGAACACAACGACGGAATTATAAACGCCAACGCACAAGATCAAAATACAAAAACCAATAAACAAAGAATTACTGACTTCTACTTACCCATACATCATAAAAACGATGGCGCAATAAACACGAATAACGGAAAACCCAATTAGCAAAAAAACACAGAAACCTAATTGAACCGCAGCTACCTGAGCTACCTGCCATACCCAACAACCGCTTAGTACCCGACATACACATACCTGAAAACTAATTACCAGACTAACTACAAGGACTACAAAATCTTAATAAATACGAAAAAACAACAATGAAACAGACAGAACGAAAAAAGTCACTGAAGATGGCACAACGCCGAAACCGGTTTGTCTCCAAACCAAAATTGACACGGAATGACGGAAAATCGTTCCAAAATACATCATATACCTACCCGGTCGGAAAACAAATACAATTTAAACAAATCGTGTTCCTTATCTCGCCGGCTTCCAGTCGACTGCCGTCCGAACTGCGGCCCGACCAAGAGAGGTCCGAATCAAGCCACCCGGGTGTACTCCAGGCAGGTGGAAAGATCGAGAAAACCTTCAAGTGGTAGACTTACTTTTCCACCTCAACCTCGTCGGGAGGTCCCGGGGATGCCAGATCACTTTTACCGATGGGCGCCCTGTTTATCGAACCACTCAAAGTCGAGATGAGGCTCCGCTCTGTCCTAAACTAAACCACAAAAGATTAGAATATAAGAAAACCCATTGTACAAAATAAGATATGAGAAAACCCATTATACAAATATAAAATAAGAGAAAACATTTGCATTTGAAATTGTAAATAGCGGAAATTATCAATAAAAGAAAAGTATTGTTAAAATATTGTTTTCTTTTACCAAACAAGAAAGTTCTCTTTTCATACTTATCAGGCTCTTGACACAAATAAATATTTGTGACAGAGAAGAATCGTGGACATCCGGCGAGCTTCACCCTGGCACGAAAGCACTTCGTTACACATGTTGTATGTCGCGATCGCAATTTCCAATCAAGCTTTCTATATTATAAAGTCGAAAAGCCAAACCAGCAACCACCGCACCTTTGCTTGGTACCCAAAAGCTTTAGTCAAGCTTTGGCGAGTCGAGTCAGCAACCAGAGCGTTTGCATTGGTATGGATCGTGGAAGCTCGCGCTTCGTGGAAGCTCGCGCTTCGTGGAAGCTCGCGCTTCGTGGAAGCTCGCGCGTGGATATCGGGTAGGATATTTAAAGTGGTAAAATTCAAATGATAAATGCAAATTGTTAAAACAGGAAACCAATCCAATACTAAAACAAAACGCGTAAAGTATACGGTTAAGTTGTATAGTTTCGGGTGTGTCTTAGACGTTTGACTTCAAAATACATTGTTAAATAAATTTTAACATTCAATGTAGTTGATTTCAAAGTCGCACATTTTAAGTTGATTGGTTGATAATTAATTTTATAATTTTATTCGTCCGTATTTCGTATTTTTAAATAATACGTCCTACATTCGCAAATGTATGAAATTTCAAAAAAAGGGTAATAATCGGAATTACAATAAATTAAAACATTAAAAAGGAATTTTTTTTTTTGGGGTTATTTTGGAGAACCAAAATTAAAAGTTAAACATTTAAAGTAAGGAACTTAGAGACCTCATATCGTTTGAAGAAAGCCAAGTTAACTTCGTTGTTTCAATAACAAGCAATTACAATTGCTGGCTGATAAAAAACAATCAATGATCGAAAAATTGAGGCAAGTCGTTCGTTCCTTTCTGTGAGGTTTTAAATTACCTCAGCGAAGTCAAGAAAATTTTGGCGCTTCTGCTCTGCTTGAAACAAAGCTGAACAGCGAAGTCAAGAAAATTTTGACGCTTCTGCTCTGCTTGAAACAAAGCTGAACAGCGAAGTCAAGAAAATTTTGACGCTTCGACTCTGCTTGAAACAGAGCTGAACAGCGAAGTCACGAAAAATGTTGACGCTTCATCTCTGCTTGAAACAAAGCAGCAGCGAGCTTCAGCGTACAAACTAAAGAACAGATGTACAGGGAATGTTTACTGCACGCTCGGTAAACGAAGCGAGCAAGAAAGCTAAGCCGGTTAAGAAAGTTGAAACTTCATTATTTTAAATTTAATTGTTTCTCATTCTAAAGTACTACGAGTAGTATAGAGAATTAAACGGTTAATGGAACGATTGAACGATAATCGATGTCGCTAAGTAGTCGCTTGAATAAAGTTTTAAGTACGGGAAATTGGGAAAAATGACCATAATTGAAACATTGCACTTTTGCTGTTGTGATGGGTGTTTTTTTTTATATATGCAACAGTACAATATAGTAGATGTAGTGTATAATTGAAATATTAATAGAATAAAAAACCACTAAATTAGATGTCGTTCTTTTAATTAATGGCCGAGTCGTTGCAGGAACAAGCTTACATAGAATAAAAGCCAATAAAAACCTGAATCGCCAGTTGGGGGAATTTATATCTGGAATTTGGGCAGTTTTAAAAGAGACGGTAGGCAACAAAGAAAACTTAGAATTAATAAAATCTAGAGTAGGGGACCTAAGAGACAACACAAGTGTTGAAAAAGCAGACGCTATAGTAGGGGAATTGATTAAATTCCCAAAGCAGATAATAGAGAATAAGACAGAAGATTTAAGGACGTGGGAATTAGAGTTTAACGCGTTAAGAAATAGATACGACAATTATTTAGTAAATAAAGACTTTCAGGAAGACTTACTCGCACACATAGAGCGAGAGAACGAACAACTAAGGGAATTATTAACAAAAAAAGGGATAACCGAGGAAACGTTAAATAGAACCTTAGACCAGGGATTTGCACAGAAATCAAGAGAAGACTGTAGCTCGTTAGAGGAAGTAAATAGGCGCATACGAGAGTTAAAAGAGCAGAATAGACTTTTAAGTCAGGAAATATCGCTAGACCACGATCAGACGCTTTATCATAAGGACGCTACTCCGTCCACAGTTAGTCCGAAAGATTACAACGGAAGGTAATTTCAACAAATTAAGACGACAAATAAAATACACAAAATGGGTATAGGTGAGATAGCCAAGATTACGAATAGGCTGGTACCGCTCTTTTCGGGAACACGGTCACCAGACTTACGCGGCGAAGTATACAAATTCATACAGGGGTGCGAATTAGCCACAAGGGAGGTAGGTACAAACAACACCCAGGACTACATAGACTGCATTAAGCAGAGGTTGCATGGGGATGCCTATGATTTGGTGAGGTCAGAACGCTTCGATAGCCTCGAAGAATTCTACCTCAAAATTAAAAGGGCGTATTTACCTAAAATCACCTTAGATGCAGTCATACAGAGTATCCAAAATTGTAGCCAACTGCTTAATGAAGATATAAGACAGTTTGCAAGACGCCTAAACGCCGTACGAACACAGGCTATAGAGATAATTCGAACGGATTACAACGGAGATGGAGATAGGGCACTATTAAGTATGCTGGAAGGGGTCGTAGAGAAAGCATTTAAAACAGGATTAAAGGACGCCGCATTAAGAATTTATATGCTCAACGTGACGAAGAAAAACATTGAAGAAATGGTAGAATTGGCCGTAGAAGCACTCGGCACCATACACAGTAGCTCCCTCCAAACAGACCCCTTGAACATTAATATGAATTCGCAGTTTCGTGCCACCATGCATAACCAGCAAGAGCAGATTCAACAGGGAAGCCAGGGCAGAGCTACAGGAGATAGAATGGTTCGGCAACCAACTAGGACACAAAATCCTCCACAAGGAGCTACAGAGAGAATAATCTGCTGTTTTTCTAATAAGCGTGGTCATACTAGAGATGATTGCTTAACTCGCAAGAACACGCCATATTGAAACAAGTGTTCAAAATATAGACACGAGGCAAACTGGAGGTGCGACCAAAAAGGAAGCCAGAAAAATGTGGCAAGGAACACATATCAAGGGACTAATTTTCGAAATCAAGGAATTCAGCAAGGGAGTCCAATCCAGCTAAATGGACAATCAAACCAAACACAACAGAACTGGCAATCAAGCCAGGTACAACAAAACTGGCAGCCAAACCAAACCAAGCAAACGTGGAATCAAAACCAATTTCAACAGAACGGGAACCAAAGAGGGGCAGTAAACCCTAATACAGTTAACCCTACTACAGTTAACGGCTTGCAGAGGAATCAGACTCCTATGCCCCAACCGAATAGAGCGAACCAAACAATATGTCATTGGTGTAACAGACCAGGACACATAGTAGCAAACTGTGGAGCTAAAAGAAGCTGGGAAACTCTACAAAATAATCAGCAGGGAAACCGGCAAGGGCCCAGACAAGGCCAGTAATCTGGGATCCCATCAAAAATAGAAATGTAAGGCCAAAAGTAGTAACCGTACATCCAACATCGGAGGAGATCGTGGATACGTTACAGACTTCAGATATATTAGAAGCTAACAAAGCTAAAAATATTGGGTACCAATTTAATAATAAAATAAAAATTATAAAACAGAATGATAAAGTAAATGCTTTAAATGAAACAGTCAGTAACATAACAAATAAAGCAAAGAAAATAATAGAAATGGGAGCAGAGTTTTTAATTATCATCTTGCTATTTATACAGTTAACATGTACATCGATTGTAAAAACATTGTTTCTCAATTTTCAACATTATAAAGCAAGGAGCACTAGTCTTAATATAGCAGAATATATTACAGACATAAAAGCACTTGTAAATAAAATCAAATTAAAAGTATTAGAAAAATTTTAAATCTTTATTTCAAGTTTACAGAAACAGGACATGAAAACAATATGTTCGTGGTTAACGTATAATTTAAATAATAATTATAAAACTTCTAGAAAGAAAGTATCTAACTGGAATTCAGCCACGTTAAGTGATGTGTTCATTGAAATGCCTTGTGTAGAGGCGAGAAATGGAAAACTCATTTTACTGGTGGAATAGAAAGATTACAAAGGAATTAAGTGGAGCATTTGGAGGCTGTATAACCACACTATGGTCCACTAGCATTTGCCATGATGAGGTACAACCCTTACGTTTAACGCTACACGTTGTGTCACTTAAACAAGGGGTACCGGCGGACGGCATACTGGGTAGAGACAACATGTGGAACAGATCCATTATAAACACGCTCAGTAAAAATTTAACACTATTTGATGACCAAAAAGAATTTATAATTAAGTTGCCATTGCTAGGCATCAAAAACATAGACAATAAAACATTCAAAAATAATATAACAATTGAAGCTAGACCGGTTAGAATAACACCGTTAAAAATTAAAACTAAAGTTATGACTGTGGTAGTGCATAAACAAGAGATTGCACCAGGAGTATACCTGGGAGAAACACTAGCAAATGTGGAAAACAAAGAGGTCAAGGTACCAATCCTAAATTCAACGGTAAAAGATTTCACTCTTAGTGACAACTTTGTACCGTAATTTAGTGATTTCCACAAATAAAAGCTAAGTGATGTTTCATGCAAGCAGTGGACAACCATAAACAGTATAAGAAATGCGGACATTGCGCGGTGAATGAATGTTTTAATGAAAGATTTAGAATTGGATCTTTCCTTAAACCAAGAGGAAAGAGAATCCATAACAAAACTATGTGCAAAATACAATGATATTTTCCTTTTAGAGGGTGACCAATTGACGTACACCCCAGTACTAACACATAAAATTCCAACAAAGGTGAATCAGCCACCAATTAACCAAAAACAGTACCGAATTCCTCAAACACATAGGGAAGAAATGAATAAACAAATTCATAAATTACTAGAAGAGCATTTAATATCCCCAAGCGTATCTCCATGGAACCACTATTTCTAGTTCCAAAGAAGAGTGGAAAAGATGGAGAAAAGAAATGGCGCTTAGTTATAGATTATAGAAAAGTAAATGAGGCCACAATTAAACAAGTTTTCCCGCTGCCTAGAATAGATGAGATATTGGATCAGTTAGGCAGTAGTAGATATTTTTCGACGTTAGACTTCGCAAGTGGGTACCACCAAGTCCTATTGGACAATGCAGACAAAGAAAAGACCGCATTTAGTTCAGCGTTAGGGCATTTTGAGTTCAACCGAATGCCTTTCGGGTTAACCGGCGCCCCAGCGACATTTCAACGACTTATGAATCATATTCTGACAGGACTTCAGGGTATGGATTGTTTTGTTTATTTAGGCGACATAGTCGTATATGCAACAAACCTGGGACAGTATGAAGAAAAGTTAACTAAGGTTTTCGAAGTCATTAGGGAAAACAACTTAAAATTAAACATTAGCAAGTGCCAATTTCTACGACGAGAAGTCGTATATTTAGGGCACAAGTGTTCAGAACATGGAGCACTTCCAGACCCTAGCAAGGTGGAGTGCGTTAAAAACATTCCGCCTCCTAAAAATAAAAAGGAAGTACAAGCCTTCCTAGGCCTTGTTAATTATTATAGAAAATTTATACCGGGAATCGCAAAAATAGCACTTCCCATTAACAAATTGTTAAGAAAAGACGCTAAGTTTGTCTGGACAGAAGACTGTCAGAAAGCGTTTGAACAGTTAAAGGAATCGGTTATGTCACCACCAGTGTTAGCATATCCAGATTTTTCAAAGGAATTTCTTTTAACTACCGACGCAAGCAATGAAGCTTTAGGCGCGGTCCTTTCTCAAGGTAACGTAGTCGAGGATAGGCCAATAGCTTTCGCTAGCCGAGCGCTAAGCGACACAGAACAAAGGTATTCAACAATAGAAAAGGAATTCTTAGCAATAGTTTGGGCCACAAAAAATTTCACAGCATACCTTTTAGGCAGACATTTCAAAATTTTTACTGATCACCAGCCATTAAAGGGAATAGCCAATTTAAAGGATCAAACTTCTAGACTGACAAGATTCAGACACAAGTTGTCGAAATGATTTCGAAATCATATATAAGCCAGGCAAGAAAAATTTTAACACAGACGCGTTGAGTAGAATTCCACAAAATCGTAATGTAGTAACAGCAGTCCAGACCCGCTCTAGAACCAAAGGAACAGAAATGAAGAACCAAGCAAATAGCGAAAATTCAAGAACAATTCCGACGCCTGTAGAACCAGACACTCCAGGCATAACACAAAACGAAAACACAATTTTGTTAGAGAACTCAAAACAAATAGAGACTGTTATCAAAGATTTTCAAAATACACCATTAGGAGGTCACCAGGGAGCAGTTAAAACTTACCTAAGAATCAGGCAACAATATAGGTGGCCAGTGATGCAAAGGCAGATAAAAGATTATGTAAAAAATTGTCCTAAATGTCAAGCGAACATAAGTTCTAGATTATGCCCATGGTGCTAACAGATACACCAATGCGGCCATTTGGTAAAGTCTACATGGACATAGTAGGTATTTTACCAGAAACTGTGTCCGGAAACAAGTAAATCCTGACTTTCCAGGACGATTTTTCGAAATTTATGGCATGTACAGCTATCCCAGACGCGGAAGCAAGTACTGTTGCAAGGGCGTTCTATGACGAAGTAATCACGCGTTACGGAATTCCGAGAATTCTAATTACCGATAACGGAACTAATTTCATTTCGAAATTGTTCTCGGACACATGCAAATTATTAGGTATCAAAAAATTACACATAACGCCTTACCATCCACAGGCTAATGGCTCATTAGAGAGAAGCCACAGACCATTAGCGGAATATTTGCGGAGTTTTGCCAAAGAGGACGGGTCGAATGGGATCAATGGTTAACTGCTGCCATGCACGTTCACAACTACACACCCCACATTACGACTAAGCAAACACCGTTCCATACTTTGTTTGGTTTCGATATAGAGATGCCGACTAACCTAAAAAGAAAGTGTAGTCCGGTGTACAATGCCGAAGATCCAAACAAGGTATTAAAATTTCAGATACAAAGAGCCCATGAAATAGTTCGGAAAAACCAAGAAATGGCAAAAACGGTAGCAAAAAATCATTATGATAATAAGTTAAATTTAGTAGGATTTAAAGTAGGTGATAAGGCATTAATTAAGAATCAGACTAGGAAAAATAAGTTTTCTCCAATATGGATAGGGCCTTATGAGGTAGCGAAGATTAAGACTCCAATTACGACAATTTTAAAAATTAAGGGAAGGGAAAAACCTTTCCATAATAACTTACTTAAATTATATAATAGTAAATAAGAAGATAGGATTAGGAGTAAATTTATTTACAATAGGATAGACTAAATAGATATGATTGGGATAAACTATGAATAAGATAGAACAAGTAGGACACAATGAATCGTAAACTAATGGATATTTTTCCCCAAAATAGAATAAATACCTCGAAAATTTCGCCCAAGGAGCAAACAAAAATGAAAGGACTCATGATATTGCTAATCGTGAACTGGGTCACTGCAGCACCGATAGTCTTTGAGGATATACCTCCAACACCAATATTCTTCGAATCTCTAGGAGACGCACTATTCTATAACAGCGACTGGACACTATTTACACTTTTCGAACCATTTGACTACGCGTCATTGGTGGATCAGTTAGAAGAGCATGCAGCAGAACTCAAAGTAACATGCAATAAAATAAATAAGGAACTATTGCTCGCCAACTTCAAAAACATATGCGGAGCCGTAGATGGTACAATGAAAATAGTGCTGACAAGACTGAAAGAAAACGAGAGTTATAAATACCGCGATTAATAGGAAAAGAACCAAAGAGCGCTGAATTTCGTAGGGGAGACACTAAACTGGGCGTTTAGCGTAATGGACCAGAAGGACGCAAACCAGATTTATCAACAATTGCAAGAGCTAGATGTAGAGCAACACACCCATTACAACCTAATGGAAAAACAGGTGACGGTAATGGAAGCGAATTACAAGTCGTTGGCTAAACCAATAGCAGCTGCAGTAGAGCGGATAAATGCACTACAAGGAGAATTAAACAGTACAGTCGAACAACAAAATAAGGTTAACGACATGGCACGAAAAGAGCTGGAGAACATCGAGTTAGGACTAAGAATGGTACAGGTGCATTCAGCGGTAGAGGCGAGCCTTATCGAAATACAGGGGCAACAACTGATAGAGATGGCTATAATAAACGACCTATATAGCGGAAAGCTTCACCCAGCAGTCATAAGCGATGAAAACTTAAAAGAGGCAGCTAAGACGTTGGACTTGAAGAACAAAGCAGTATGGGTCCTAGAAGACAATCTCGACATCCATAAAATGGCAACGGTCAGAGCATTCCGAGGCGCACAGGGTCTCATAATAGCCGTAAGAATTCCCATACCTGAAGAGGAGCGATTTAATATACTAAAAGCATATGCCATTCCCATATTTCTAAATGATAAGTGGGATATAACGACGCAAGTGACGTATGACTACTTAGCAGAATCTAAATTGCAATGGAGATTTATCGGAATGTCACAAGATGATCTCAATGAATGCCACTCACTACCGAACACCAAAGAAATTGGCAACCAAGAATTAATTAGGGTCTGCAAAACACAGGGAAAGTCATTAGCGGGAAACAGCAGAGTATGTGAGATTACGCTACTACATCACAATAATTTGGACAAAGAGGTCTGCAAACAAGTAGCTATACCAGCGAGCGAAGGATCAATGACAAAATTAAACGCACCAAATGCATGGTTGTACAGTCTCCGGATGAAGCAAAGTTTCGATATCCAGTGTGGGAATAGCACCACCACAGCCACAATAACAGGATTCGGTCGCATGGTAATCAAAGAAAAATGCGAAGTCCATGGAAAAGAAATAATTTTACATTACGAAGATAACGCCCAATCTACAATAGGGGGGGGGTGCATAAAACACAGAACCACACACTACTGATCAACGCCCTCCGAGGGAACTGGTCAGACACTATTAAAGCAAATTCTTCGGAATACAAACTAAAACCTGTCAAATTAACAGGGAATATGGAGGTAAGGGAGACATTAGCAGCAGGAGGCAAGATGATCGAAGAGTTGAAGAGGGAGATGAAACAAGAGCAGAATATAAACAGATTAAGTAACAAACAAACAGTGTTTGAGAATACGAGTGTCATTGGAACGGGAACACTCTTGGCTTTAGTAGGTGCAGCGGTAATATTACGGTGGTACAGAAGTAGGAAGAACCACGTAAAAAATAACCGCAGTAAACTACATCGAAGATTTGCAACACCAATACCGTCAATTTCGCTGCCAATACAACAAGTAAGCATACCCACGTTTTATCCGCCAAAACCACCAAAACAAGAAGCAAAAGATATGCACCATGTAAGCATTTATGAGCAACCAATCGAAGCGCATATCTTCGGGGCGCACAAATGAAAGCGAGAACGAAGTAAGGACCTAGCATCCAATGACAATTAAAAATCTTCAATTGTAGATTGTGATGTCTTTTATAAAAGACAAATACATTGTACTTTTTGAATAAATAAATAAATAGCTTGTAATATGAATTGGAAAAAAAAACAAGAAAAAAAGAAAGAAAAACAGAAAAGCGTTTCAATAAACAAAAAACTTGTAAACAATATTTTTGTAAAAAACTAAATTAATAAATAGAGATATAAATTAAAAACGTATTTAACGTAGTTGCAACACAAAACTCGAAGACCAGAACAGCAAAGTATACATTAGTCCAATACAGGGCAGGTGTAATAAATAGAAAACAAGCACACAGTCAACAGCTAGGGGAATGCGTTTTTTACACAGAAAGATACATACACAACTGCATTGATAGCATCTATTATCACATATTATAAGATTCCTAAAAAACTTAATTTAAAAAAATTTTAATTTAAATGCAATCTAACATTTGAATAACAAATAAAAATTTGATTTTCACTTACAGTACACTAGAGTGGACGGCCAATCGTCCAGTATTGTTTCGTCCTAACCAACAACTACAACACCAACAACCAACCAATAAACACTTGTTACGGGACTATTTTTTTTTATTAATAAAGGTTAATTTTTTTTATCTTTACAATAATATGTTCACAACAGAAACGCCCGCTGTCTTGTTGCGCCATACTCCTACAACAGCTGGTACTACAGGTAGCCCAGCAGCTCCTCGAAGCACGGGAATAGTTTGGGTACCTCAGGATCATCGCGGCGAATTGCGTACAATTTATTTATCATGATTTATTTATCATGACTTTATTTTATCATGAGTGGGATCCGCGTTGAAGTTCTCCGCTAGCGCCTGGATCACGCCACCCAAATCCTCCCAGTCCCAACGCTGTGCCTGTATGTAGTCCATCAAGGACGTAACATACAAGCCCAGCGGAAATTTGTAATGAGTAATCGGATACATAAGAAATCTTCAAACAAGAAATTAATTAAATTACAATAATCTAAACGCGCGGAACGTGTGACGAATATTAAATGAATAATTACAGTCAAAGCGAACTTCGCGAATTTATACAATATTTCTACTCATACAAATAGGAAAAAACAAGAAAAAAAAAGGGAACGGTTTTATTATTAGGTAGAATATTCGCGAAAACATCCGCAGGAAATGCAACACGAAACAGCTGATATTAGCGAAATATACCCTACATTAAATACGTATACACACATACGCAGTAAAGTCGTTAAGACTATTTTTAATCATTCAATCTTAAATCGACGCACGGTACTTGTTATTTAACTGTTACGTTAAAGACAGTTTATTACATTTACAATTTGCAGTCATTAAAATAATGAACGCACATGTAAACGCTATGCCTGAAGATTTAGTTCACGCATAGAACACACACGCACACACACTATACATACAAATTCGCCCACAAGCCTATATATAGCCTATATGTAAGCATAAAATAAATTTAGTGCTACGAATACATTAATCAAAATTATTTCATACTAAATGTAGGGCATGGAAAAACATATGTCAAAATAAGAGTAACAACAAAACGTAGCGATTAACGCAAGCACTGCAATAATGCAGAAACAAAGTTGAACGACTGAACACGAGCAAAATGCAGTGTCAGCTTTAAAACAACTAATGAGAAAAAAAAAATAGAGAAAAAAAGAATAAAACATTAAAGGTGAATAACTTTAAAATAACCTAGAAAAAAAAAATAACACAAATAATAACAAGATTCTTATATACATACATATATAATATTTAAAAGTACATTTACAAATAATGAAGTACACACATACACATATAAAGGTAATTTTAAACTTAATTAAATTGTAATTTGAAATAGACTATGTAAGTTCCATTAAAAAATTAATGAAATAAAGGCTTAAGGGAAAACACAAATTGTTTTTTTAAGATTTAAATAAGGAAAATACATACTTATAATAACAATACCAAAATATATATATATAAAATCTTAAATAAAAAGATAAAATAAGTAAAATACTTGTACTAATTTTATTCAAAATGATTGAAAATAATATTGATAGTTAATATGCAACAAAATTCTATTCCACAAAATTAACGTAAATATTATTAAAGAACTAAAATTATTAGACGGTTTAGAAATCACGCAGTGGAATTTTATGTAAAATTAGAATAGAGAGAAATTTTAGAACTGGATGAAAATACATACAATATACGTTACAAATAATAATATAAAATCATAATAACAAACAAATAATAAATAACATAAAATATTGTAAGAACAAAAAATATAAAAATTGATAGTTAAATGTAATAACGTATGTATACTAAAAAAGGATCCAGCAGGCAGAGAAACCGGCCCGAACGTCGATGTACACCCACTACAACAGAAGAGACGCAGTCATACTACAACCACACCACAACAGGGCGACGAAAAAGCGCCCAAACAACTCGAGGAGGGAAGGGTAGCTGTAACAAACAGCTGATCAGCGTAGCGTTGCAACAAGCATTCGACAACAAAACACGAAGTTCCCTTCAAAGAGGTCCTACAGCAGCAACCACGATAAGATAACTAGATGGTAATCCCGTGAAGAAAGTTAACAATCATGATCGCTATAAGCAAATTCATCGGCGGATACAACTCAGTTTCCGCTCAGCAGCGAGATCATAGTCAAAAATTATCGCTAAAAGCCAACAATTTAAGACAACATAAGTTATCGCATCATCAGGTGGCAGCGATGGTGATAAACCACGCAAACGAAACGAATAGCAGTAAAAGGTTAGCCAGTTCAATCTACTGCGACCTATTCATCTGTAATACCTATTACAGCAACAACAGTTACCAAAGTAAAATTTGTGAGTTGTAGCATCAGCGGTCAGCTTATGTACAAATGCTAATTTTGCAAAATCTGAACCATCAAAAGCTCAAGCAAACAACAATTGATCCACAATTGGGATCAGCCGATTCTACCAACAACATTACTACAACAACTACAACTAAGTCAGCTACCCAGCAGCAGCATTCCTACATAACACTAGAGAAGAAGATATTGATACAACGGGGTGTACATCAAGAGTAGCAGCAACGCCGAATTCTACATCAAGAGTAGCAGCAACGCCGAATTCTACATCAAGAGTAGCAGCAACGCCGAATTCTACATCAAGAGTAGCCGCAACGTCGAATTCTACATCAAGAGTAGCAGCATCGCCGAATTCTACATCAAGAGTAGCAGCAACGCCGAATTCTACATCAAGAGTAGCAGCAACGCCGACTTCAACATCAACAGTAGCATTAACGTCGACATCAATATTTATATCAACGTCGACGGCATCATCAACTCATACAAAAGTGACATCCAAAGAGCGCAGCTACCGTTGCATGGTATTTGTATATTGTACAATCGGTTGCCTTATTATTGTAGTTATTATGATTGTAATTCTTAATTAATTGTATTATTATATTAGCTAATATCACCTAATTATATTACTTACATAATTCATAAGCCATTCGAGAAAAAAAAAGAGAAACATAAATAGACAATAAGCAAAGCCATAAGGCAAATAAATCACCAACACAAAAACATAAATGTACAAGAAAAATTTATTATCGTTTTATACGATACTAAATTTTTCTTCCCCGAGGGTGGAGGGATGTTGTATGTCGCGATCGCAATTTCCAGTCAAGCTTTCATTAACGTAAATCCGAAAGCCAAACCTGCAACCGCAGCGCTTTGCTTGGTAGCCAAAAGCTTTAGTCAAGCTTTGGCGAGTCGAGTCAGCAACCAGAGCGTTTGCATTGGTATGGATCGTGGAAGCTAGCGCTCGGTAGCGAGTTTCCAAACCATAAAAATCATAGCTCTTTGCTGTGACCATAAAACTTGGTTCAAAGAAATAATAAAAATAATCCAAAACCAAACGCGGAAGAATTAAATTGGGAACGATTTGTAACAATTGTAAATTTGTAACATTTGTACATTTGTAAATTTGTAGTGACGTTATATAAAATATGTCGACATGCAAAAATGTCGACATTTGAACCAAATAAGCTTCATTTGCGGGAGATTTTACTATTTCAGTTTAATTAAAAAAAATCTGCAGCTGAGGCACATCGAGTGATTGTAGACACTTATGGTGAGGCCTCTATTAGTGGAAGAACGTGTCATGAAGAACGTTTCGCGCTTCAAAATTGGTAATTTTAGCGTGAAAGACAAGGAGCATCCTGGACCAGTGAAAAAGTTTGAAGACACAGAATTGGAGGCTTTACTGGATGAAGATTCGTGCCAAACGCAACAAGAACTTGCTGATTTACTGGGAGTGAGTCAACAAGCAATTTCACATCGAATGAAATGCTTGGGAATGGTCCAAAAGTATGGAAACTGGGTGCCATGCGCACTAAAGCCGAGAGATGTTGAACGGCGATTTTTCATGTGCGAACAACTGCTCCAACGACAAAAAAGGAAAGGTTTCATACATCGTATTGTAGGTGGCGACGAGAAGTGGATTCAATACGATAATCCAAAGCGAAAAAAAACGTGGGGGCATCGTGGCCATGCATCAGTCTCGACGGCCAAACCAAACATCCATGGTCGAAACTCATGCTGTGTATTTGGTGGGACCAGCTCGTCGTAGTATAATATATTATGAGCTATTGCGACCAGGTGATACCATCACTGGATATCTTTACCGAACACAAATTATGCGTTTGAGTAGAGCATTGAAGGAAAAACGGCCGCAATATGTTGAGAGACACGACAAAGTGATTTTACAAATTGACAATGCTCGGCCTCATGTTGCAAAAACCGTTAAAACGTACTTGGAAACGCTAAAATGGGAAATCTTACCTCACCCGCCGTATTCTCCTGATATTGCTCCATCGGATCACCACTTATTCCGATCGATGACGCATGGCTTGGCTGAGCAGCACTTCCGTTCTTACGAAGAGGCTAAAAATTGGATCGATTTGTGATTTGTGATATAAACGAAAAAATGTGTTTATTTTAGTTGGAAATAAAAAGTTCTGTTTTTTATTGCATAGTTACTACTGAAATAATCAAGATAAATCTGTAATTGGATGTAAAATTGGCTCCCTAGGTTCTCAGGTTTCTACTTTCATATGACTTAACTCATTTTGAAATCGGTGACATTGAAAAAAATTACTTTTGGCCGCTAAGTTGAAAACCCGGCCACTGTGCGGCGTCGCAATCCAAAAATGTTTACCTTGGAAAGACAAATGCGAGAAAGACGTGCCGAGTTCTTCCGAGTTTTGATTATCAATGGAATGAGAATTAATGTTTTCAACCATTCAAAATGTGTGAAAGTCTTGAGGTTGTTCCGAAAGTGTAGATGATACTAATAGTAACAGTCTACTCTATATAAATTGTAAAACTACATACCTCCGAGCATTGCCGTAGCGATGGTTTTGTTGTGGGGGTTATAGTTGGGGTCAGCCTGACACAAAATTAGATTAGATCAAATTAATGTTCATTCAAATTGAATTTTCATAGGATAGGGGGTGGACACCAGGTTAGCTGGGGGGCGGCCTTGCCCTGCACCTACCTACGCCAATGACTCCGAGGCTACACATTCGCCTTCAAGAATTCCATTTGCTCCATCAAAGTCCACCTTTTCGTGTCAGGCTCAGCGGGGGTGCCGGAACGCGATGCTATTTTCCGAGCTCGCGCACATACCTATCAAGCAAGCATCTCCACATCGCCCATGCACACATGTTCTAAAGCGTATTCCGTGATTATTATTTCACTTCAAACATTATTGTTATCAATTTAAACATTATTATTACCACTTCAATGTTTTCTTACCTTCAACCTTCATTGTTTTAGAAATAGTGTTCTATGCCTTCGCTCTTTTGAAACTCGATTGGGTGATCCGCATTAATTTGCACACCTGAAACATAATAAATTTTGTAAGTAAAATAGCATTTACAAATACATATATTAAAATAACCTTAAAATCTTCTTTGTCTGGCGTTTCCTTGGTTATGAAATATGTCAAAACACTGTAGATGGTATTTGCATATCTGAAACTTTGTTCAAAAGTGAGTTTTCTGACATGTACGGTATTGTGGCTTTACACTTTATCGGAATGATAGAATTGGCAAAAGGGTGGTGTGGCTGTGTATTGTAAAAGTAGTCTCAACTCTAAGATTATAAACAAGGGTAACGCTTCTTGTGATTTTCTTAGTGTTGCTTTATATGACAAAAATATCAAAATATTAGTTTCTTGTGTTTATAATCTTCAGCGGAGTCATAGTCCTGAGCCTTTTTTTGTTGATCTCGTGAATAAACTTACCGACTTTGACTTTCTAATTGTATGTGGTGATTTTAATGTTAATCTGCTTCTAAACGATTCTGTAACTGACAGCTTTCTGTACTTTGTGTGGTCTGAACCTTACTAATGTTGACACGCCTACTAGGTACGCCCCTTCATGTGACCCAAGTTTACTTGATGTCTGTCTTGTTTCTGAACTTTCACTACTTTTAAAGATTGACCATATGACGTTTATTTCTGACCATGATCTAGTTTTTGTAGCTTCAATTTCAGTCTGTGTAAGAATGAAATTGCTAGTTTTAGTTATCATGATTTCAGTTGATTATCCTTCAATTCAGTTGATTATCCTGCGTTATTTAGTGACTTAGCAGCTGTGTCTTGAAATGATATCTGGTGTTCTGTGTCTGTGTCACCGCTGCGTGCGGTGAGGTCATTGGGAATTGGTTCTCCATGGGTCACAAACCGTGTCTTGTCCGCCATAAAGTTGAGGAACAAACTCCATTCTAAATCGAAAAACTCATGTTCACGAAAAACTGTAATATTGGATTATAATAGAATGTACGTATTACAACATATAGAAAAGTAGAAATGATTTCAACTTTTATCCTCTTTCGCACGTGAACGTACGAACTCTATGTACTCGCTGTGGTATGTTTACATACATTCTACTTTGGTTCCGTGTCATTTTTGGTGCAGATGGACGGAGAATTCTATGTACTTGAGCCTTTAGTAGGAAAATTTATTTTCGTGAGCGATGAACAGCAACTAACTGTGGTACCTAAATTATTGCGTCGTGCGTTGCTTTGCTGTCAAAATGAAATTGGAACACGCAGTCTTTTGGAAGTGGCTGAAATAAGCAAAGCACTCACGAAAAGCATTCGATTTTCCAATTTTGGAATTATGTTGACACAACGCAGTAATTTCGGTTTAGCGCAGCGTCGGTTTAGCGCAGCGTCGTGTCTACAATCACTCGATGTGCCTCAGCTGCAGATTTTTTTTAATTAAACTGAAATAGTAAAATCTCCCGCAAATGAAGCTTATTTGGTTCAAATGTCGACATTTTTGCATGTCGACATATTTTATATAACGTCACTACAAATTTACAAATGTAGTGACGGGAAAATGTTGACAGATGCCTAGCCTTACAGTGTGACGATTTTAATCTGGCACATGTGATCAGTATTTATTTAGCGGCCAACTAAGAAATTCAATGCATTGAGGGAAAACCTCATGCACATCATGCGAGAGATGAGCGACGTGCAAAGGGGGCGGATCAACAATTCTGAATTAAAGCACGATTTCCTGAAACTATAATATTAACTCAAAAACTCGATGCGTTGGATGAGGAGAAACAGGAGGATGTCAAAATATTTTTCCTCAATTATTTGCACAATGCTGCAAAACAAAAAAATAACTCATGTAGTATGTTTTGTTGTATCTCCTTACGGGTGGTCTTCTTATTCTTCTAGCCTATCGTCCTGTTGAGATTAAACGCCTTGTTGTATGGTTTTATACTATTGTTTTATTTAGCACTTTTGATTCGTAAACTTATTATAACAGTTAATATTATATTTTTGGGTAGCGATACTTTTATTCATAACACTGCTTTGGTTCTGATTTTACACACTTATAGTTATTATTATGTAATTACTCCCGTATTATATTTCTAGTGTCCTTAATCGCAACTTAACACTACTGTACACTATTTCTTAACGCGATTTTATACGCGATGATACTCTCGATGGAATCTTTCCTAGTTTCCACGTTAGCACGGTTGACACACACGTCGACCGAACTGAAGTGGGCCAGTATGTCGTGGTTCACAATTTCCATTATTTCCCAATTTCAAATTGGTTATCCATCCAATCGCGGAAGAATATCGTTCTCAATTTAATTCTTCCGCGTGTGGATTCTGATCGTATGTTTTTCAAGACGAGCGATTTTATGATTTGGAAGCTTGCTACAGAAAGCTAGCTTCCACAATCCACTTCATTGCAAAGCGCTATGGACTTTATGGTTTGGAAGCTCGCTATTGAACGCTAGCTTCCACAATCCATTCCATGCGAAGTGTTCTGGTTGTTGACTTGGCTTTGGAAGTTAATTAAACTAAAGCTTGACTAAACCAAATTAAACTAAAGCTTCGGGCTTACCAAGCAAAGTGCTGTGGTTGCATTGATGTGAACTTGGCCTTGACTCCCTCGCGGAGTAGTATTATAAAAACAATAATATACTGGCCTTGAAAGTCATATCGCCCGGAACTGGAAATTGCGATCGCGACATACAACATCCCTCCACCCTCGGGGAAGAAAAATTTAGTATCGTGCAACACGATATTAAATTTTTCTCGTACACTTATGGTTTGTTGAATTGGGTGTTTTTGATATACAAATGTACAATATAGTAGATGTAGTGAATAATTGAAATAATACGTTGTTGTTGTCGTCGATGTCGATCTTGACGTTGATGTTAGTCTTGACGTTGATGCTGATGTTTTTGATGTTGATGTATACCCCGTTGTATCGATGTCTTCTTCTCGGTGCGTTGTGGGACTGCTGCTGCTAGGTAGCTGACGTGATTGTATTTATGTTGTAGGTGTTCAAAACGGTTGCTGGTAACTTTCGGACTTGATAAGGTGCGGTTGTTCGTTGGTTATAGTGTCGATTGTTCCGAAATTGGGATCAATTGTTGTTCGCTTGAACTGTAGTGGATGGTTGAGATGTTGCCGGAATCATCGTTTTTGACGTGGTGGTGCGTTTTAAATCGCTGCCGCCGCGACGTCATTATGCTGTCACATACACTTGACGTACTTCCGCTTGAAACCGCGTCAGTATGCACTCCATTCGCAGAACCTAATGTAGAGTTACCCTGTGAAGTTAGGCTGCTAGGCTGCCATCATGATTCCTGATGATTTCGTTGTTGCGCAGCCACTGGGTTGTAAATAGCTGCCGATGGGTTTATTAGTTTTATTGTGTGTCGCATTGCGGTGCTTTTGGTCTCCACGTGATCTCAAGGTACTGTGTATCTGTCACCATTATCGTTCGGTAATTTTCAGGTTCAAATTACTGCTGTTATTCCTCTTTGGATTCCATCTTCGTGTTTTGTGATCGAATGCTGTTGCATTGTTGCATTGAATTGCTTGTTTGTCGCAACAATTCCATCTTTGGTTGCGATGGTTGTGCTCGCTACACTGATCAGCTGTTCCAGCTTCCCCCTTAGAATTGGTTGGCGCTATTTGTCGCTCTGTTGTCATGTGTTGTTAGGATATGAGTGCGTCTTCTGCTGCTCTCGTGGGTGTACATCAGGGTGGCTGTCAGGTTCTCTGCATGCTCGCTTCTTCTTATATTTTCTACATTTTATTCTAGTGCTTAATCATTAAATTTTAACATATTTAGTTCTTTATTTCAATTTTTACCATAACTATATGTATCTTTTGGTCAAACATAATTTATTTATTACAAATTTAAAACAAATTGAATTTCAATTAAAATTTAATTTATGTATTTTAATGTTAATAAGATAACGTTATTTTGATACAATTCTAATATTTTATGTAATTTCTCTCTTTTTTTAATTTTCTTAATTTTGTATTGAGTATACCTATTTTATTTTAAATTACAATCTAATTAAGTTTTAAATTATTTTCATGTATGTATATGTGTAAATGCACATTAAATATCGTGTGTATGTATATAACAATGTTTCTATATTACTATTTGTGTATTTTCTTTTGCCTTTATTTTGATTTAAAGATATTCACCTTTGGTGTTTTATTTTTCTTTCTTCTCTTTTTTTCCTCTTTGGCTGTTTTCAAAACTGACACTGCATTCTGCTCATGTTCAGTTGATCTACTTTGTTGCTGCATTGTCGCAGCTCTTGCGTTGATCGCTTATTTTACATTTATTTTATTTAATTTACGCTATATTTATTTATTTTTTTTTTTATGTTTTCAATATAATATTTTTCGTACTTTTGAGAAGTATGCTTTACCTATTTCTGAATCTTTTTTTCTTATGACATATCGGCATAGGTGCGAATTTGTATGTACATATATAGTGTATGCGTGTTTTATGCCTGAACTCAACTCTTCAGGCATATTTTTACATGTGCATCTATTAATATAATAATTGCAAATGCAAAGTTATATTGGCTGTGTATTTAAAACGTGTTGTATGTCGCGATCGCAATTTCCACTTCCGTTTGACAAGAACTATCAAGGCCAGTATTATTGTTTTTATAATACTACTCCGCGAGTGAGTCAAGGCCAAGTTCGCATTAATGCAACCACAGCACTTTGCTTGGTAAGCCCGAAGCTTTAGTTTAATTTGGTTTAGTCAAGCTTCGGTTTAATTAACTTCGAAAGCTAAGGTAACAACCAGAACACTTCGCATAAAATGGATTGTGGAAGCTAGCTTTCAGTAGCAAGCTTCCAAACCATAAAATCGCTTGGTTTGAAAAACCAACGATCAGAATCCACACGCGGAAGAATTAAATTGAGAACGATTTTCTTCCGCGTATTGATTCTGCGAATATTACAATTTTTATATTGCGAAATAATGGAAATTGCGACACGCGCCAACAGCGACCCACTTCAGTTCGGTCGACGTCTGTGTCGACCGAGCTAACTTGGAATCTAGAAAAGATTCCAATGGGAGTCTTGTGTAAAAATCGAAACGAAGAAGTCGTTTATCGTCGCGTATAAAGTCGCGAGTTAGTTTTAGTTTTAGTAAAAATATAATAAGTGTTTAAGCTATTTAATAATAACAAGTATCAGTGTGGATACTAAAATTAGTGTCTAGTGTTAAAACAGGAAAGTTCCAAATAAAAATCAATAAACTTAACCAGGGCGTTTCACTCGTTGTCCAGAGGACGACGGAACCAAAAAGAAGAAGACACCCCGAAAAAATACAACATATTGGCGCAGCCGGATTTTTCGAGCCGAGGATCGCTCGATTGAGGAAAAAGTGAGTAACAATGAAATACGAAAATGAATAATAAGATTAGTAGCTAGGGATAAGATTAAAGTGAAAAGTGAAAGGATAAGTTAGCTAAGAAGTTGGCAGAAAATTTTTAAAAAAGTGAAATAACAGCTTTGTAGCAGTTAATTGAAATACTGCAGTTAGGAAGTTATAAGTTAAAAGTCAGTTAAAATTAAAAGTTAAGAGCACGGTATAGTATATGTGAAAAACAAGGGAAAAAGGGAAATTTGTAAAAAGGCGAAATAGTAATTTCATGAAAAATTAAAAAAGTGGAAAAGAATAGTAGTAGAATTAAAAGAATTTAATTGTATTACTATATTAAATATATTATTTTATAGATATTATATAAAACATAAAATAACTTTCAGGTCCCTAGTCATCGGTTTCATCAAAAGGATGCCAGCTTAATTGCACGGCAAACTTATCTGTCCAATAGCATTAGCTGGACAAAATCTTTGCTGAGGTCGACCCATTTCACTCGGGAAGTTATTCTAATAGGAAAATTAAACAATAAATAGTGATGAATTTGGCGGAGAAATTTTAAAAATAAGTGAATTAATAAATTATAGGAAAAAATAGGGAAGCGAAAATCTAGCTGTTCTTTTAAAATACACAACGTAAATATAAATTACAGTGCTTTTCCTATAGGAGCAAGTACGGCCTTGTGGCCAACTGTTAAGCATAGCGTGGCTCGCGTAAAAGTCAAACAAAGCAAGGCCTGGTGGCCAAACTAATTCAGCGTGACTCGCTAAACAAACAGTCAATTTCAACTAAAAAAGCAAGGACGTAACGTTGCCAACATTAAGGATTAATGAATTTTCGTTTTTTTTAAATTTACAATATTGGGTACTGTAATTAACAGATTGTGCGAAAATCAGATTGATTTTACTAACTTAAATAAATTTAAAAATTTATTTAACGTGGCAAAATTCAAGTAATAAACGCAAATTGTTAAAAAACAGGAACCCAATCCAATACTTAAACAAAACGCGTAAAGTATACGGTAAAGTTGTGTAATTTCGAGTGTGTCTTAGGCGTTTGAGTTCAAATTAAACACGTTAAACAAATTTTAACGATTAACTTGATTTCAGAGCCGCACATTTTTCGGGTGTGTCTTAGACTTTTGTCCTCAAATTTGTATATGATTTCAAATTTTTTGGGTAACTTTAAAAACCCATTATTGGAAGTTAAACGTTTAAAGTAATGCGCTTAGAGACTCCATATTGGTTAAATTTAAATTAACCAAAGAGAATCAAAGCAAAATTAGATTGGTTGTTTAAATGACACGCAATTACAAGTGCGTGCTGATAAAAAATCAGAGGTAGCAAGCAATTAACGAATAAATAACTCAAACGAGTTCACTAGGTTAATCGTCCGAATCCGAGATTGCAAACGTTGCAGTTTTGTTGGCCGCTAAGAAATAGAGGCAGAGCGTTCGTTCCTTTCTGTGAGGTCTTAAATTACCTCAGCGAAGTCACAAAAATTTTGACGCTTCGGCGCTGCTTGAAACAAAGCAGAACAGCGCAGTCACGAAAATTTTGACGCTTCATTTCTGCTTGAAACAAAGCAGCAGCGGACGTCAGCGTACAGACAAATGAACAGATGTACAGCGAATGTTTACTGCACGCTCGGTAAACGAAGCGAGCAAGAATTTTAAGCCGGTTAAGGAAGTTGAATATTCATAATAAAATTTAATTATCTATCAATCGAAAGTACTATGACTAGTATAAAAAATTAAACGATGAAACGTTAGGTAGCATCGCTAAGTAGTCGTTTTAGAACATTTTTAACCCAACACTTTAAAATAAATTTAACGTCATATAAAACCCTATTAAACTATATGTCGTTCGTTTAATTAATGGCCGAGTCGTTGCAGGAGCAAGCGTATATAGAATTAGAGAGAACCCATAAGGATCTAAAACGCCAGTTGGGGGAGTTTATAGGTAAATATTGGGCAATTTTAAAAGGGACGGTAGGCAACAAAGAAAACTTAGAATTGATAAAGTCTAGAGTAGGGGAGTTAGGAGACCTTACAAGTGTAGAAAGAGCAGACGCGATAGTAGAGGAGTTGCTTATATTCCTAAACCAGATAATAGATAATAAGACAGAAGATTCAAAAGCTTGGGAATCAGAATTTAACGCACTAAAGAATAGGTACGATAATTATTTAGTTGATAAAGTGTTTCAGGAAGATTTACTTACCAACATAGAGCGCGAGAACGAAAAATTAAGAAAATTACTGAATAACAAGGGACTAATCGAAGAAACGTTAAACAGAACATTAGAACAGGGATTTGCACAGAAATCAAGGGAAGACTGTAGTTCTTTAGAAGAGGCAAATAGACGAATACAATTTGCAAAGGAGCAGAATAGACTTCTAAGTCAGGAAATGTCGTTAGATCACAATCAGTCACTCTTTCATAAGGAACCAAATCCGCCTGCAGTTAGTCCGAAGGACGGCAACGCAAGGTCTCTAGCACAAATTAAGACAACAAAAGATCAAACCAGAATGGGTATTGGAGAGATAGCTAAAAATACAAATAGGCTGGTACCACTCTTTTCTGGAACACACTCGCCAGACTTACGCGGCGAAGTGTATAAATTCATACACGGGTGCGAATTAGCCGCAAGAGAGGTGGGTAAAGACAACATCCAGGACTACATAGACTGCATTAAGCAAAGACTACATGGGGATGCATATGATTTAGTTAGGTCACAGCGATTCAATACACTCGAGGAATTCTACCTCACCATAAAAAGGGCATATTTACCAATGGTCTCCTTAGACTCAGTGTTAACAGCGATCCAAAGCTGTAACCAGTTACTTAACGAGGATATAAGACAGTTTGCAAGACGCCTGAACACCCTACGAACACAGGCAGTAGAGTTAATTCGAACGAAATACGACGGAAAAGGAGATATGGCAATTTTGAGTATGGTGGAAGGGTCCGTCGAGAAATCCTTTAAATCAGGGCTTAAGAACGCCGCATTGAGAATTTATATGCTCAATGTGACGGAGAAAAACATGGAAGAAATGGTAGAATTAGCCATAGATGCACTCGAAACCATACAAAGCAGTAGCATCTTCCACGCAGACCCCTTAAACGTAAACATGAATTCATCACTTCTTGCCACCATGCCGATTACGCAACAAGAACAAATACAACATGGAAGTCAGGGCAGAGCTTCAGGGGGAAAAAACGTTAGGCAACCAAACAGTATACAAAATACTCCACAAGGAGCGGCAGATAGAATAATATGCTCATTTTGTAACAAGCGAGGTCATACCAGAGATGATTGTTTAACTCGCAAGAACTGTCCGTATTGCCAAAAGTGTTTAAAATACGGACACGAGGCAAACTGGAGGTGTGACCAAAAGGGAAGCCAGAAAAATGTGTCAAGAAACACATATCAAGGGCCCAATTATCGAACTCAAGGAGTTCAGCAATGGAATCCACCCCAGCAGAATTGTCAGTCAAACCAAGTCCTGGCAGACAAAACTGGCAGACAAACCGACCACAGCAGAATTGGCCTCAAAACCAATTCCAGCAGACGGGGAATCAGAAGGGGTCAGTAAACCCCAACCCGAATACACATAACGGGTTACAGAGGAATCAGCCAAACGGAGCAAACCAAACGCTATGTCATTGGTGTAATAGACCAGGACACATGATAAAGAATTGCGATGCAAAAAGGAATTGGGAATTGTTGCAAAGTAATCGTCCGGGAAACTATCAAGGGCCCAGAACAGGCCAATAATCTGGGAACCCAAGAATATTAGGAACTTAAGGCCAAAGGAAGGAGTAACAGTAATTCATACATCCAAACCGATTGTGGATACGTTACCAACTTTAACAAATAAAGTGGTAACCGTAAGTCCGACATCGGAAGCGATTGTTGAAACGTTACCAACTTCAAGCGACTTAAACATTAATATCAAGTTGAAAGGGACTGATAAGAATAAGAAAAACAACGTAACAGAGAGGAATCATACGTTTGGAGAAACTGTTGATTTAGAGATGCCATTCATGTTGAAAGTGAAAACCCAGTATTTAAATCAGAAGATACCGTGCTCAATGAAGAAGTTAGCAAATAAAAATATAAATGTAGAAGCAGGAGTATCTAACTGCACTCAAACCCAGCTAAATGACGTGTTCATCGAATTACCTTGCGAAGAGGCTATAAATGGAAAACTCATTTTACTGGTAGATACAGGAGCAGATACAAGCCTGATAAAGAGGTGTGCGATAAAAGATAGCACAATAATAGACAAGTCGAATAGGAAAGACTTAAGCGGAGCATTTGGAGGTTGTGTGACTACAGAAGGATCAACTACTATATGCCACAAGGAGGTACAGTCCTTACGTTTAACGCTACACGTTGTGTCACTTAAACAAGGAGTACCGGCAGACGGCATATTAGGAAGGGATAATTTGTGGAACAAATCCAATATAAAGACAATAGAAAAGATTTTAACACTCTTTAATGAAAGAAAAGAGGTTATTTTAGAATTACCAATAAAAACTATCGAACAGATAGAAGAGAAAAGCAGACAACATTACATACCAGTTGATGCAAGAACAATTACGATAGTACCATTAAAACTTCGTACAAAATTTAATAATGTTGTAATACATAAAGAAGAAATAGATCCAGGAATCTATATAGCAGACACATTAGTAAATGTGAAAGATAATACAATTTATGCTCCAATATTAAATACAACAGAGTATGATTACGAAATAGATAGCGAATTTAAACCAAAATTCATAAACTTCGACGAGTACACCATACAAAGTACTGAGTCAGTTAATAGCATAGGCAAAGTAGATGCCAAAAGAAGAATAAATAAATTGCTCAATGAAATGGAGTTAGATGTAAATTTAAATATGGAAGAAAAGAATTCAATAGAGGAAATAGTAAAATCTTTTCATGATGTCTTCTTATTAGAAGGAGACGAACTTTCGTTTACGAGTGTATTAAAACACGAAATTCCAACAGGCGCAGATCAACCGCCAATAAATAGAAAACAATATAGATTACCTCAAATACACAGGGAGGAAATAAATAAACAAGTGAACAAACTTTTAGATGATGGCATAATCACACATAGCACATCACCGTGGAACTCACCGTTGCTTTTAGTGCCCAAGAAAAGTGGCAAGGACGGCGAGAAAAAATGGAGACTTGTAATAGATTACAGGAAATTAAATGAAGCTACAATCAAGCAAGTTTTTCCAATTCCGCGCATCGACGAAATTTTAGAGCAATTAGGCCATAGCAGATATTTTACAACGCTAGATTTGGCAAGTGGATATCACCAAGTTTTAGTCGATGACAGGGATAAGGAGAAAACAGCATTTAGTACGGGACTTGGGCATTTCGAATTCAATCGAATGCCATTTGGGCTAACAGGTGCCCCAGCAACATTCCAAAGGATAATGAACCATATCCTAACAGGTCTACAAGGGCTAGACTGTTTTGTTTATTTAGATGACATTGTTATCTACGGTAGAAATCTCAAACAACACGAAGAAAGGTTATGTTCAGTACTACAGAAATTACGTGAACATAATTTAAAACTTAATACAGGGAAGTGCAGATTCCTAAGAAGAGAGATTATTTATTTAGGACACAAATGTACAGATCTTGGCGCACTCCCTGACCCCAGCAAAGTGGAATGCGTTAAGAGCATTCCACCGCCTAAAAACAAAAAGGAAGTGCAGGCATACTTAGGACTAGTGAATTATTATAGAAAATTCATACCTGATACAGCAAAGATAGCACTGCCTATTAACAAACTACTACGTAAAGACGCTAAGTTCGTTTGGACACAAGAATGCCAGAAAGCGTTTGAATCACTGAAAAGGGCAATAATTACACCACCGGTTTTGGCATATCCGGATTTTGAAAAAGAATTCATATTAACTACTGATGCAAGTAACGAAGCGTTAGGCGCAGTACTTTCTCAGGGCAAAATAGGCGAAGATAGGCCGATAGCCTTTGCGAGCAGAGCCTTGAATGACGCAGAAAAGCGTTACTCGACTATAGAAAAGGAGTTCTTAGCCATTGTGTGGGCAACAAAAAATTTTAGAGCGTATCTGTTAGGAAGACCATTCAAGATAGTTACAGACCATCAACCGTTAAAAGGAATCGCTAACATAAAAGACCAGACTTCAAGACTGGCAAGGTTTAGGCATAAATTATCAGAATACGATTTCGAAATTCTATATAAGCCAGGAAAGAAAAACTTAAATGCAGACGCACTGAGCAGAATTCCTCAGGAAAATCGAAAAACAATAGGAGCCGTACAAACACGGTCGAAAACAAAAACAGCAAACAAAGGCCAACAACAAGGAACATCCGTTGAAGTCGACAGGGATGATGAGGAACCGGGAAACGGAACAAATAACGCACCAACATTGCTGTCCGACCCGAAACAAATAGAAACAGTGGTTAAAGATTTTCACAATTCACCACTGGGAGGACATCAGGGTGCGGTGAAAACGTATTTAAGAATCCGGAAACAATTCAGATGGCCAGGAATGCAAAAACAAATAAAAGATTTCATCAGAAACTGTCCAAAGTGCCAAGTGAACAAAAGTTCGAAACTGACAAAAATGCCCATGGTTCTAACAGATACACCAATGCGGCCATTCGACAAAGTTTACATGGACATAGTAGGTATTCTACCAGAAACTGTGTCTGGCAATAAGTACATCTTAACGTTTCAAGATGATTTTTCGAAATTTATGGCATGTACAGCCATCCCAGATGCGGAGGCAAGTACTGTTGCAAGGGCTTTCTATGATGAAGTAATCACGCGTTACGGAATTCCGAGAATTCTAATTACCGATAACGGAACTAATTTCATTTCGAAATTGTTCTCGGACACATGCAAATTGTTAGGCATTAAAAAATTGCATATAACGCCATACCATCCACAAGCCAATGGCTCACTAGAGAGAAGCCACAGACCTTTAGCAGAATATTTGCGTAGTTTTGCAAAAGAGGACGGGTCGAATTGGGATCAATGGTTAACTGCAGCTATGCATGTTCATAACCACACACCCCACATTACGACGAAGCAAACGCCATTCCGTACTTTGTTTGGATTCGACATAGAAATGCCGACAAATTTAAAAAGAAAATGTGGTCCGGTATATAATGCCGAAGACCCAAATAAAATTTTAAAGTTCCAAATACAGAGAGCTCACGAAATCGTGAGGAAAAATCAGGAAATGGCTAAGCAAATAGCCAAAAACCAGTATGACAATAAGTTAAATTTAGTAGAATTTAAGGTAGGAGATAGTGCATTAATTAAGAACCAAACGAGGAAAAATAAGTTTTCTCCCATATGGATAGGGCCCTATAAAATAGTAGCAATTAAAAGTCCAATTACGACAGTTTTAAATATTAAGGGAAGGGAAAAACCTTTCCACAATAACTTACTCAAGTTATATAATAGCAATTAAGAGGGAAATAGAATAGAATCACTTAAAATAAGAAAATAGGTTTAGGGGGAAATTAAATTAAGTAGTCATAGAATAAAGTAAAATTAAAGTAATCACAATACGCTTAGGATTAGGATAGAATAAATATATATAAAATAGGATTGATAGAATTTAGTATGGGATAGTAGGAAACTAACATTTTTAATTTTACTACTAATAATTTTAATTTAACTTCAGTCTTAAGGCTGAATAACGAATGAAATATTGAAAAATTCAACAAGAAAGTAAATAGAAGATCAGAATAGCGATTCAGTAAGCAACAACTTGCTTATTTAAGCGTAAAATATAAGAAAAAGAAAACTTATAGTAAAAGAAATAAAAATATAGTAAAATAAATTCGTAATTAATATCGAAGTCATTTTTTTTGTAAAATTTTGAAATTGAACCCTTGGTATTCATTTCTAATAGATAATATACGGTATATGAAAAGTAGCTGTTCCGTTGAATACACAGTCATAACTATTGCATTTGCAATTATTTTAGAAATAAATGCACATGAAATCTATGCATAAAGACGTTGTTTATGCATAGCAGAAATTTAAACACCATATCTGCACCTCGATGCAGACATAGAAGAAAAGTTATATAAACCTAAGACCAAAAATATTATTGCCTTAATTCTTATAAAATATTCTTCTAATTATACAAAATAAAATTTTTAAAAAATATAAAATGTACATATACGGTCGTACAAAATGTAGTTACTTAAGATTCCATTTAATTGAGCGATTAACCAAAGCACTGCAACAAAGCAGATGCAAAAGTAGCGCAACTGAACACGAGCAGAACGCAGTGTCAGTTAAAAACAATTAATGAAAAAACCAACAACTAAAACTGTAAACCAAAATTTTAACACAAGCCAAATGAAGAGAACAAAAACACCAAAGGTGAACAACTTCAAAATAGGCGAAAGAATTAAGAAACTAATAATAAAAATAATAGTAAAACAAAGACATAATGTAAACATTGTTATACGCATACATATATACAATAATTAAAGTACATTTACAAAAGTACACATATACATATATAGAAATAATTTAAAACTTAACTAAATTGTAATTTAGAATAAAATATGAACCTTCAATAGAAAAAAAAACAACATTAACAAATTAGAAAAAATAGAAAAAAAAAATTTTAAAATAGAATTTTTATAAAAATAGAATAAGAAATGTGCATAAAACATTACATTACAAGTATTGTAATATACTTGTAGGAATTTTGAAGTCAAACTTGGTCTTGGACTTTATATGTAATAGCATAAGAAATAATATTCATCTGGAATATTCGAAAGAAATACTATATGAATTACAATTATTCAACTGATTGCGTAAATATTAGGAATTATGTAACGAAATTTTATATCGAATTAGGATAGAGATGAAATTTTTAAAAGTTAATTCAAATAAACACAATGGAAACTACAATTGTATAGAATAACTACACAATAACAATGTCAATTCCTAATCAAAAACCAAATAATACATACCATAAAAATATTGTAAGAACAAAAATATAATAATTGCATGAAAAATAACGTTGTTAACATACATTAATTAAATTTTAATTAAAATTCAACACATTCTAAATTTATAAGAAACACGTTATATGCAACGAAATATAAATAAATATATTGTAAAAACAGAAATAAACATCAACAATATGTAAAAATTTAATGTAATGTACAATATACAAGAAGAATCCAGCATGCAGAGAAGCTGACCTGAGTGCCGATGTACACCCATCACAACAGCAAAAGTGCAACAACACACAGCAGCACTTTGACAACAGGGCGAAAACTTAGCGCCCAGCCAACTAGAAGGGGGAAGGGTAGCTGGAACAGCTGATTAGCGCAGCAACAACAAACATCGCAACGAAAAGATGGGACAGTTGCAACAATCAAACAAAACAATGCAACAACAGTAGAAAGCAAACACGAAGTTACCTTCGAAGAGTTCTCATAGCAGTAACGAACTGGCTAACTGAATGACACATTACCGTCAGCAGCCTTGAAACCATTCCAACAACGTAATACGCAGATAGTCTCTGAAGAAAGGTAGCCGATCACCAGTATCAGCTTTGCATTAATGCCTTTGCCACTAATCTACGCTTAAGCGGAAGTTACGTCACGCGTATGCGGCAACAAAATCACGACGAAATAGCAGCGAACCACTAATGCAGTCAGAGGTTCGCCAGTTGAATTTACGGTGACATTTTTGAACTTACGGGGTAGCACGTTACACAACATTACCTCAAGCGGCAGCGATTTAAAACGCACCACCACTATCTACGAGAGAAGATGTTGAAGATGACGAAGCAAGACGTCAGAACGATGATTCCGGCAACATCTCACCATCCACTAGAGCTCAAGCAAACAACAATTGATCCCAATTGTGGGACAACCGAAACTATCACCAACGAACAACAGAATATTATCAGCAGAACAACGGGAATTAAGGTCGAAAATTAACAACGACCGTTCCACGTATAGTCCCTACAACACAGCAACCAATACCCAGCAGCAGCATTCCCCACAAGAAATCCAGAAGAAGACGTTAATACAGCGGTGTGTACATCAACGGCCACATCGGAAGCATCAGCAACGCGTACATCAGCTTCAGGGTGTACATCAACATCAAAAGCAACATCTACATCAAACCCATCATCAACAACAACAGGTACATCAACTTCAAGATCAATATCCACACCAAATCATCATCCACCTACACACAGATGACACCGAAGAAAGGCAGCTACCGGCCATATTATTGTAGTATTATTGTAATCAGTTTTCATTACAATTTTGTTAATAATTAAGTGTATTGAAGTTGTTGTAATTATAACTAATAACTATTGAATATTGACGTAGCACATAAGATCTTCACGAAATGAAATACACTAACATACATAAGTAGACAATAAGCAAAATCAACCAAAACACACGACCACCCCCAATTCAACATACAATAGATGTACAAGAAAAATTTAATATCGTTTTGCACGATACTAAATTTTTCTTCCCCCAGGGTGGAGGGATGTTGTATGTCGCGATCGCAATTTCCACTTCCGTTTGACAAGAACTATCAAGGCCAGTATTATTGTTTTTATAATACTACTCCGCGAGTGAGTCAAGGCCAAGTTCGCATTAATGCAACCACAGCACTTTGCTTGGTAAGCCCGAAGCTTTAGTTTAATTTGGTTTAGTCAAGCTTCGGTTTAATTAACTTCGAAAGCTAAGGTAACAACCAGAACACTTCGCATAAAATGGATTGTGGAAGCTAGCTTTCAGTAGCAAGCTTCCAAACCATAAAATCGCTTGGTTTGAAAAACCAACGATCAGAATCCACACGCGGAAGAATTAAATTGAGAACGATTTTCTTCCGCGTATTGATTCTGCGAATATTACAATTTTTATATTGCGAAATAATGGAAATTGCGACACGCGCCAACAGCGACCCACTTCAGTTCGGTCGACGTCTGTGTCGACCGAGCTAACTTGGAATCTAGAAAAGATTCCAATGGGAGTCTTGTGTAAAAATCGAAACGAAGAAGTCGTTTATCGTCGCGTATAAAGTCGCGAGTTAGTTTTAGTTTTAGTAAAAATATAATAAGTGTTTAAGCTATTTAATAATAACAAGTATCAGTGTGGATACTAAAATTAGTGTCTAGTGTTAAAACAGGAAAGTTCCAAATAAAAATCAATAAACTTAACCAGGGCGTTTCACTCGTTGTCCAGAGGACGACGGAACCAAAAAGAAGAAGACACCCCGAAACAATACAACAAACGGCACAGCTACTTTACATAAACCGTATATTATCCTCCTTCCTTTACCAAACCGTAATTATTTCCTAGTACCATTGTGGGTGTACTTATTTCATTTAGGGTGTATGGCGCACGCGTGACCTAAATCTTTATGCATTTTATTACGCATGCAATTATTTATGCTGTAATTGCAACGTAATATAATTACCTAAAAAAAATTTTTATTTTTGTGCAAGCTATGCTGATTCTCGTTTTCTTATGAAATTTCCGGGTTCGTGCTCCGTTTTCTCGCGCTTATAAGTACGCTCGGCGCTATCTTAATTGTATTCAGTAAAGTTTTATTGTTCAACTTCAAATCGTCAAGTATCAAAAATAAAATCGTTTGCTACCATGCCACGCTACCCAACGCATCAATACGCTTTCGTCGTGGGCTTGTACATCGACGACGTTGTGGCCGCTCCCATCTTAGAGGAGCTCCGCCGTTCATTATCGTCCGACTCATCGTTGGACTTCCTATCTTTCATTGTTAGCGCGCTGGGAGTTCTTCACCACCTTTGGCCAGAGCTGCCCCCTCTATATCCCAGCTTAAGGGAGCTGCTGCACTCCTAATTTTTGACTTAATGTTAATTAATGCGGAATAAAAATAAAAATAAATATATTCAACTATAATTTTCTTTGGACTTATTTTTTTGTTGAACTCTTTTATTTTTATTTTTTCTTTTCCTTCTAATAGGTGATAAGACAGCGATTGGTTTTTCTATTGCACTTATATTCTATATCATTTCCTTCCAAATCTAATTTGAAGAAAATATATATTATATCTAATTAAATAATAAAATTAAAGTCTTTCCAACATTTATAATTTTCAACTGCATTCTTAATTGGGTCCTTCTGACGTGTTTGTTCGTTTTCCGCCTACAGGTTATCGTAAACCTGTACTGTGCTTGTGCATGTTGTATAAATTTACGAAATTATTCACTTGCTACTTAAAATAAATCAAAAAGTCGACTTTGTGTTTGATGCTTAAAATTATCTACTTATTTATTTATTGTCTATGTTACAAAAGAATTTTAACATTCTAACATTCATTTTTCATATGTGTGCTCTGAAGGTATGGTCTTCGATCGGTTGTTCGTAAAGGCCCAAATGTTGTCTGTCTTGTGCTATTTGTTTTGGTGGTTTTGGAGGGTCAAACGGTGGTATGCTTAGTTGCTGCATTGGCAGTGATATTGATGAAATTGGCAACGATATTGATGGTTTTGGCGGTGCCAATCTACGATGTGTACTGTAGTCGCTCCTTGCGTTATTTCTCCTGCTTCTATAAATCATTAGTAGTATTCCTATTCCTATTAATAATAAGAGTGTTCCTGTCCCAATGACACCTGTGATTTCTAACACTGTCTGTTTGCTGCTCAAGTGGATGATACTTTGTTCCTGCTTAATTTCCTTTTTTAATTCCTCGATCATTTTTCCTCCCGCTGTTATTGTCGCTTTTACTTTCATGTAAAGTTCATGTCAGTTCTCCGTTAGACTGACCGGTTTGAGCCTTTATTCTGAGATATCCGTTTTAATGGCTTCCGACCAGTTGCCCCGGAGAGCGTTGATCAGTATTGTGTGATGCTGGGTCTTGTGCACCCCGCCTATTGTAGATTTCGCGTTGTCTTCGTAATTTAGAACTATGTCCATCCCATGGACTTCGCAATTTTCTTTTAATTCAATGCGACCAAACCCTGAGACCGTTACTGCGGTGGTGCCATTTTCACATTTAATATCAAAGTTTTGCTCTCTCCGGAGACTGTACAGCCATGCGTTTGGAGCGTTCAATTTTACTATTAGCCCTTCACTGGCTGGTATGGCTACTTGCTTTCAGACCTCTTTGTTCAAATTGTTATGATGCAGTAGCGTTATCTCACATACATCGCTGTTCCCTATTAGAGAATTTCCTTGTGTTCTGCATACTTTTATTAACTCTTGGTCGATTTTTCCTTCAGCCTTCTGTACTGAATGGCATTCATTTAGATTACCCTGTGATATTCCAATAAACTTCCACTGCATTTTCGATTCCGCTAAGTAATCATAAGTTACCTGTGTCGTTATATCCCAATTTTCTTTTAAAAAAATCGGAATGGGGTACGCTTTTAGCACGTTTTATCGTTCATCTTCGGGTAATGGAATCCTTACTGCTACTATGAGACCTCTTGCGCCTCGAAATGCTTTGACAGTGGCCATTTGATGGATGTCGAGATTATCTTCCAGTATCCACACTGCTTTGTTCGTCAGGTCTAGAGTTTTTGCTGCCTCTTTCAGTTTTTCGTCGCTTATCACAGCTGGATGCAGCTTTCTGCTATATAGGTCATCTATTATTGCCATCTCTATCAGCTGCTGCCCTGTATTTCGATGAGGCTTGCCTCTACCGCTGACTGCACCTGCACCTTCCTTAGTCCTAACTCTATGTTTCCCAGCTCCTTTCTTGCCATGTCGTTTACTTTATTCTGCTCCTCTACGGTGGTGTTTAGTTCCCCTTGTAGTGCGTTTATTCTTTCGACTGCCGACGTTATTGGTTTCGCCAGTGCCTTGCAACTTGCTTCTATCACCGTCACCTGTTTTTCCATTAGATTATAGTGGGCATGTTGCGATACGTCCAGTTCTTGCAGTTGTTGATAGACCTGATTTGCATCTTTCTGGTCCATTACGCCAAACGCCCAGTTTAGCGCTTCCCCCACGAAATTCAGTGCCCGTTTGGTTCTTTTCCTAGAAATTGCGGCGTTTATTATTCGCTCGTTTTCCCTTAGTCTTGTCAGCACTATTTTCATTGTACCATCTATGGCTCCGCATATGTTTTTGAAGTAGGCCAGTAATAAATCCTTATTTATATTATTGCATGTACCCTTGAGCTACGCTGTGTATGCTTCCAACTTGTCTACTAATGACGTGTAATCAAATGGTTCGAAACGTGTGAATAGTGGCCAGTCGCTATTATAAAACAACGCCTCTCCTAGCGATTCAAAGAATATGGGGGTTGGAGGTATGTCCTCAAAGACTACCGGTGCTGCGGTGACCCAGTTCGCGATCAGCAATATCAGGAGTCCTTTCATTTTCCTGTTTGTTCCTTTGGCGAAATCACGAGGTATTTATTCTATTTTGTGGAAAAGTATCTATTAGTTTTTCATGCATTTTATCGTTGTATTTTATTCCTATCTTATTTATCGGTTATAACTCATTTATTGCCTATCCTTTCCTATTTTATTTTGTCTTATTCCATCCTAATCCTAATAAGGTGCCTATTGTGATTAATTTAATTTTACTTTAATTTATGACTACTTAATTTAATTTCCCCCTAAATTTTTCTCTTAATTCCTATTATATAACTTAAGTAAGTTATTGTGGAACGGGTTTTCCTTTCCCTTAATATCTAACACTGTCGTAATTGGACTTTTAATCCCTACTACCTTATATGGTCCTACCCATATTGGATAATACTTATTTGGTTTCCCTGTTTGGTTCTTAATTAATGCACTATCTCCTACCTTAAATTCCACTAAATTTAGTTTACTATCGTACTGCATTTTAGCTACCTGTTTCGCCGAATCCTGATTTTTTTCTCACTATTTCGTGAGCCCTTTGTATTTGGAATTTTAGAACTTTATTCGGATCTTCGGCATTATATACCGGACTACACTTTCTTTTTAAGTTAGTAGGCATTTCTGTATCGAATCCAAATAAAGTACGGAATGGCGTTTGCTTCGTCGTAATGTGGGGTGTGTAGTTATGAACATGCATAGCTGCAGTTAACCATTGATCCCAATTCGACCCGTCTTCTTTAGCAAAACTGCGCAAATATTCCGCTAAGGGTCTGTGGCTTCTTTCTAGTAGCCATTAGCCTGTGGATGGTAAGGCGTTATGTGTAATTTTTTGATAAGTAATAATTTGCATGTATCTGAATTTGCAACAACTTCGAAATGAAATTTGTTCCGTTATCTGTAATTAGAATTCTGGGAATTCGGTAACGCGTGATTACTTCATCGTAGAAAGCCCTGGCAACTGTAGTTGCTCCGCGTCTGGGATGGCTGTACATGCCATAAATTTTGAAAAATCGTCTTGGAACGTTAAAATATATTTGTTTCCGGACACAGTTTCTGGTAGAATACCTACTATGTCCATGAAAACTTTGTCATTTTCGTTAATCTCGAACTTTTGTTCGCTTGACATTTTGAACAGTTCTTAACATAATCTTTGATTTGTCTTTGCATCCCTGGCCATCTAAATTGCTTCCAGATTCTTAAATACGTTTTCACTGCACCCTGATGTCCTCCCAGTGGTGAATTGTGAAAGTCTTTGATCACTGTTTCCTTTTGTTTTGGGTCTTCCAATGGAATTGTGTTCTCATTTTGCGTTATGCCCGGAGTGTCAGGTTCTACAGGCGTCTGACTTGAGCTTGTTTTATCAGTACTCCCTTGGGTCTTCCTTTCTTTTGTTTTAGAGCGGGTCTGGACCGCTGTTACTGTATTCCGATTTTGAGGAATTCTACTCAATGCGTCTGCGTTTAAATTTTTCTTGCCTGGCTATGATTTCGAAGTCATACTCTGACAACTTGTGCCTGAATCTTGCCAGTCTTGAAGTTTGATATTTTAAATTTGCTATTCCCTGTAACGGCTGGTAATCGTTAAAAATTTTAAAATGTCTGCCCAGGAGATATGCTCTGAAATTTTTCGTTTCCCAAACAATGGCTAAGAACTCCTTTTCTATAGATGAGTAACGCTTTTTTTAACGAAGTGCCCTAGTCCTGTACTAAATGCTGTTTTTTCCTTGTCCCTGTCATCGACTAAAACTTGATGATATCCACTTGCCAAATCTAGCGTTGTGAAATATCTGCTATGGCCTAGCTGCTCTAAGATTTCGTCAATACGAGGAATGGGAAAAACTTGTTTAATCGTGGCTTCATTTAGTTTTCTGTAATCTATCACTAGTCTCCATTTTTTTTCCCCGTCCTTGCCACTTTTCTTGGGCATTAGAAGTATCGGCGAGTTCCATGGTGATGTGCTATGTGTGATTATGCCATCATCTAAAAGTTTGTTCACTTGTTTATTTATTTCCTCCCTATGTATTTGGGGTAATCTGTACTGTTTTCTGTTTATGGGCGGCTGATCTGCGCCTGTTGGAATTTCGTGTTTTAATACGCTTGTAAACGAAAGTTCGTCTCCTTCTAATAGGAAGATGTCATGAAAAGATTTTACTATGCCTTTTATTGAATTCTTTTTTTCCATATTCAAATCTTTATCTAACTCGATTTCATTGAGCAATTCATTTATTCTCCTTTTGGCATCTATTTTGCCTATGCTATTTATTGACTCAGTGCTATGTTGTACTATGTACTATGTTGTGCTATTGTGTACTCGTCAAAATTTGTGAATTTTGGTTTAAATTCGCTATTTATTTCATAATCATACTCCGTCGTATTTAATATTGGAGCATAAATTGTGTTATCTTTCACATTTACTAATGTGTCTCCTATATAGATTCCTGGATCTATTTCTTCTTTATGAATTTTGTACGAAGTTTTATTGGTACTATCGTAATTGTTCTAGCATCAACCAGTATGTAATGATGTTTACTTTCCTCTTCTCCTCTTCTATCTGCACGATAGTTTTTATCGGAAATTCCAAAATAACCTCTTTCTTCTCATTGACGAGTGTTAAAATCTTTTCCATCGTATTTATAATGGAGTTGTTCCACAAATTATCTCTTCCTAATATGCCGTCTGCCGGTACTCCTTGTTTAAGTGACACAACGTGTAGCGTTAAACGTAAGCACTGTACCTCATTATGACATATAGTAGTCGATCCTTCTGTGGTCACACACCCTCCAAATGCTCCTCTTAAATCTTTTCTATTCGACTTGTTTATTACTGTGCTATCTTTTATCGCACACTTCTTTATCAGGCTTGTATCGGCTCCTGTATCTTCCAGTAAAATGAGTTTTCCATTTATCGCCTCTGCGCAAGGTAATTCGATGAACACGTCATGTAACTGGTTTTGAGTGCAATTAGATACCCCTGTTTCTATATCTCTATTTTTATTTGCTAGCTTATTCATTGAGCACTGTGTTTTTGGGTTTAAATTTTGGGTTTTCTTTTTCAACTTAATTGGCATCTCTAAATCAACAGTTTCTCCAAACGTATGTTTTCTCTCTGTTACGTTATGTTTCTTATTATTATCAGTCCCTTTTAACTTGATATTAATTTTTAAGTTGCTTGAAGTCGATTGGTAACGTTTCAACAATCGCTTCCGATGTCGGACTTACGGTTACCACTTTATTTGTTAAAGTTGGTAACGTATCCACAATCGGTTCGGATGTATGAATTATTATTATTCCTTCATTTGGCCTTAAGTTACTAATACTTTTGGGTTCCCAGATTATTGGCCTATTCTGGGCCCTTGATAGTTTCCCGGACTATTACCTTGCAATGCTTCCCAATTCCTTTTTGCCTCGCAATTCTTTATCATATGTCCCGGTCTATTACACCAATGACATAACGTTTGGTTTGCTCTGTTCGGCTGATTTCTCTGTAATCCGTTAAGTGTAGTTGGGTTAGGGTTTATTACCCGTTTCTGGTTCCCGTTCTGCTGGAATTGGTTTTGAGATCGATTCTGCTGTGGTTGTTGGAGTTGCCAGTTTTGTTGGTCTTGGTTCGACTGCCAATTCTGCTGGGGTGGATACCATTGCTGAATTCCTTGAGTGCGATAATTGGGCCCTTCATATGTGTTCTTTGCCGCATTTTTCTGGCCTTCCTTTTGGTCACATCTCCAGTTTGCCTCGTGTCCATATTTTGAACACTTCTGGCAATATGGAGTGTTTTTGCGGGTTAAACAATCGTCCCTGGTATGCCCTCGCTTATTACAAAACGAGCATATTATTCTATCTGCCGCTCCTTGTGAAGTATTTTGTGTCCTACTTGGTTGCCTGACGTTATTTTCTCCTGAAGCTCTGCCCTGACTTCCATGGTGGATTTGTTCCTGTTGTGTATGATGCATGGTGGCAAGACGTGGTGAATTCATATTAATGTTTAAGGGGTCTGAGTGGAGGAGGCTACTGTTTTGTATGCTTTCAAGTGCATCGATTGCTAGTTCCATTTGTTCTATGTTTTTCTTCGTAACATTGAGCATATAAATTCTCAATACGGCGTTTCTTAACCCTGTTTTAAAGGATTTCTCTACGGCTCCGTCCACCATACTCAAAAGTGCCATATCTCCGTTTCCGTTATATTTCGTTCGAACTATTTCTATTGCCTGTGTTCGTAGAGTGGTCTTGCAAACTGTCGTATATCTTCGTTAAGTAGCTGGCTACAACTTTGGATACCTATTATCACTGAATCTAAGGATACCGTTGGTAAATATGCTCTTTTTATTGTGAGGTAAAATTCCTCGAGGCTATTGAAGCGTTCTGACTTCACTAAATCATAGGCATCCCCATGTAATCTCTGCTTAATTCAGTCTATGTAGTCCTGAATGTTGTCTTTGCCTACATCTCTTGCGGCTAATTCGCACCTGTGTATGAATTTATACACTTCGCCGCGTAAGTCTGGCGAATGTGTTCCAGAAAAGAGTGGTACCAACCTATTTGTAATTTTAGGTATCTCTCCTATACCCATTTTGGTTTGCTCTGTTGTTATCTTACTTTGTTGAAAAGACCTTGCGCTGCCGTCCTTCGTCCTAAGTGCGGCCTGAGCTGGTTCCTTATGATAGAGTGACTGATTTTGATCTAGCGACATTTTTTGACTTAGAAGCCTATTCTGCTCTTTTAGCCCTTGTATTCGTCTATTTGCCTCTTCTAAAGAACTACAGTCTTCCCTTGATTTCTGCGCAAATCCCTTTTCTAATGTTCTATTTAATGTTTCTTCGGTTAGTCCCTTGTTATTTACCCCCTTATTCAGAGAGTCACTTTTAGCTGTCGTCGTCGTCTAAAACAGCTGTTTGTCGCCTTTTTCTATTCACAGAGACGACGAGGTGTCTTAGCTAAGCATGGTGTCGTGTGTTACGTAGTTTGGAGGTAAGCAAAAACCTATTCACAGAGACGACAAACACCGACATGAGCTGTCAAATATGACGACAGCCTCTTAGGTGTCGTCTCTTGCTAAAAATGAAATATTTTGTAGGTTATTGCTTACTTTTTATATTATATTTATCTCTTATGATTTTTATACCCTACACCTTAAGGTAAGGGTATATTCACTTTGTAACGAAATGTGTAACGCATAGAAATAGAGACGATGGCTATAGAAAAGTATATATATTCTTGATCAGCGTGACCTCCTGAGTCGATTTAGCCATGTCCGTCCGTCTGTCTGTCTGTCTGTCTGTCTGTTGAAATCACGATCACAAGAGAACCGGTGAAGATATCGTGATGAAATTTTCATAAACATTGTTTCTTGTGGTGAGCAGGTTGGTATTGAAAATGGGCAAAATCGGTCCACGACCACGCCTATTTTTTTAAAAAATGTGATATCAGCGTTCGTTTTTGAGCTATTACAACAAAATTTCATTCATGGGTATAGAGTAGCATTATCCGTTAATATGCCAAATATGGGCGTGATCCGCCCACTTTTAGGCTACACAAGCAAAAGAGGGTTATATTGTTAAATATATAAACTTCCTGAATAAAACTTTAGATAACAACTTGTTTTGCAAAAAAACATTATTACATCAAAACTGGGTGCGGTCCGCCCACTTTTACATTACATATACAGTATAGCACTATGAAAACAAGTTTATTACCACGGAAATAAAGTTTAAATGAACACAATTATAAAACAACTAAGCTAGTTTATTAGTTTTGGAAAAGGTAATGACCACGCCTTCTATTTATACAGAGGCGTAGCTAGGACTCATGGAGCCCAGGACGGTTAATCAACTTATAGCCCCAAAAATGCCTAGAATTCAATAAGTCCCAACTTGGTATCCACAACTGCCGCCCCCGACATTGTGCCGCCCAGAGTGGACCGCCACCCCCTAGCTTCGGCACTTTTTTCAAAACTTTTAGGTGTAGGGTATCTAAGATTCGGCCAGGCCGAATATAACTTTCTTACTGGTTTTTTATTATATTTAAATATAAAATATTTTGCAGGTTATTGCTTATTTTTTATATTTATCTTTTAGGATTTTTTATGTTACATTTATATTTTTATTGTATTATAAAATGCATAAAAATATATTATATAATGTTATTTTGAAAAACTGTTTTTTCTGGAGAAAATGAGTATATTTTCGCGAAGAAAAATTTTTCTTTTCTACGTTGTTTCTTTTCAATTTATAGAGCTTTGCTAAAAAATCGTTGCTTTCCATTATTTTCTTGGGAAACATCCTTTAACAATACACACAAAGTATAGAATTGTGAATATGGATAAATAATATGGATATAAAAGAAAGAAAAAGAAATTTGTTTGTTTTCAAACAAATAATAAATAATTACAACAATTTTTGTTAAATAATTTATTAATTCTTAAGATATAGCGTACAATTTACGACATCGCAACAATTTGAAGTTTTGGTGCGGGACATGGAATGGAATAATTTCAGAATTAGCTAGAGGTGCCCCTGTTTTTGGCTCCAACCGAATACAGAGTGAAAAGGAATGGGAGCGGCCTGTTAAACTCCAACGGCCCTCCCGTTAGTTGCTTAAATGAATAGATAAGGTAATTAGTTTAACATTTGAATTGTCACATGTGCACTTCCTTACATGTTACAATTATAGATATGAAGAGATTTCAAATCACGCACCAAAATGAAGCTGGGACAAGTTTATGCGGATATTGCGGCTATATGACCTGGCTCCACTAGCACTAAATCCAAAAATAATAGAAAACAATAGAATGAAAAAAAGAATAGAATGTATTCTATTATTTTTGCACTAAATCCAGATTTGAAAATTATGCATTTTCTAAAAAACAGGCACTTGATAAACATAACTCAAAATCTTGCACATTGTAATTGTTTAGAATTTCCGATTGTTTACAATTCTACAGTGTTGCATATTTCCAACAGAAAAACCAATGTTAATATATTTCGGTGTAAATTAAATCACGAAAATACAGTAGAAAAACAAAATAAATATTCCTCTCATAAACTCCTGAGGTTATTCTTTGTTTTTACTACATTTATAAATCTAATTTCGCGAAAAAAAATTTAGTTTTTAAGAATTTTATTATTTCAACATAAACACCATAGTAAAATTTTTTTATTGTAACAATAAAAATGCTAGCTAGTGCACTAACCAACTGTCATATATGAGCACAACGTAAATTGAGGTGAGTACGACGTAAGAGCTAGTCAAATTTCAAAAAGTGACTCTGTGAATACGACGTCTTCCACTTAGGTGACTTTTTGACGACGACGCCCGACTCACTTCAAGTGACTCTCTGAATAAGGGGGTCAGTAATTTTCTTAGTTGTTCGTTCTCGTCTTCTAAAGTCCTTAATATATTCTCTTGAAACTGTCTTTCCTTTAAGTACGTATCGTACTTATTTTTTAACGCGTTGAATTCTGATAAGCAGTCCCTTAGTCTTTCGTTTTTATTTTTTATTGTATTTTCAAAAAAATCCAGCAATTCTTCTACGACTGCGTCTGCTTTTTCTAACGTTGATCTTTTTCCAAGGGCTTGTATTTTAGTCTTGATTAGCTCTAAATTTTCTTTATTGGAAACGGTGGTTTTCAGGATGTTCCAATGTTTTGATGCAAATTCTTCTATTTGCCTTTTCAAATCCTTATGGTTCTTTTCTAAGGCTAAATATGCTTGCTCTTGCAATGACTCAGCCATGAATTAAAAGAACGCTATATAGTTTAATGGGTTTTATTTTTCCTAATGTTTACAATTAACATATGTACGCGTATACATAAAATTTTCTTAATGTTGTGATGTTAAATTTATTTTAAAGTGTTGAATTTAAAATGTTGTAAAACGACTACTTAGCGCCACCAATCAATGTTCCATCGTTTTATTAAGTGTTTTAATCTTCTATACTTGTCAGCATTTTTGTGGCCAACTGTTTCTCGGTAGCAATTCTGCCGGTTTCAAGTTCAAGTTCCCGTCCTCCTTTTGTTTTTGTTGTTTAATATAATAAATTTTGTGCAATTAAGCAAAATTCTCCTTAATTGCTTCGTGCAGTTACTCTGTCTGCTTTCCTGGTTGCCTGTTGGCGTTCATTGCTTGTGTTAATAGGTTTTAGCTATTATTTACAGTTGTTTTTAGCTATTAAAAGTTATTCCTTAACTGTTGGGAACTTGCCTGCATGTCTGCTTATTTCCTTATGTTATGCTTTCCGTATTTTTATTCTCTTAATTGATGAACTAAACAACTTTCACAAGTTATTAGTTTGTCCTCAATTTTCCTCGACAATTGACACTAATGTGACTTTTATTCTCCAAACGATAGAAGTTTCTAAGGCAATGTCTGTAGGTATTAAGCTTTTAATTGCGGTTTCAAATAAAAAACCGCAATGTTCTAAAAATAATTTTTCCAATTTCTTGTAAATACACTTGCGTCTGTATGCCGTATTATTTTGAAAAATGTGTGACTTTGAAATCAAATTAACTGTAAGATATATTTAACATGTGAACTTGCAGTCAAACTCTAAGACACGCCCGAAAATGATACAACGAAAACTGACACTACGCGTTTTATTTTTTTACTCTATTGTATTGCTGTTATTAACAATTTGCGTTTATCATTTATACTTTACCACGTTAAATAGGATTTACTTAAGTTAATAAAGTACTCCTGATTTTTGCTAATTTGTTACTCACAGTAACCAACCACGTAAATTTGAAATTTTTGAATTTGAATTCTAAAAATTCGTCTTGTATTAAATATAGGGTTTTCCAATAAGAGGTATAATTTTGAATAGCCCGCTATTTCGGTAGCTGTCACTTTTGAAGCTGTTATTTTTGACATTTGACAAGTAGAAACTACGTCATTACTAAAAATGGAACGATACACGCTGCAACAACGCACTGAAAGTATTAAAATTCACTAGAAAAATGGTAAAAATTTTGAAGTCACAGTTCGCAAAACTAAAGCATTTTCGGGTCGTCGTGAAGCACCTTGTCGGACCGCAATACAGAAATTGGTGGAAAAATTCGAGCTGTTGGGACAAGTTAGTGATGTGAAAAATAAAACCCGTGCACGTCGCTCAAGAACAACTGAGAATATTGCTGCTGTAGCCCAAAGCTTTGAGGATAACCCAGGTTTGTCCATTCCTCGTCGTTCTTCCTTCTTAATGATTTTTTATGGCCGGAGTTAGATGGTATTGATCTGGACAACGTTTACTTTCAATAAGACGGCGCTACGTGCCACACAAGCAACGAAACCATTGATCTTTTACGGGAAAAGTTTCCTGACCGTGTTATCTACCGAAGAGGTGATCACAATTGGCCACCGAGATCTTCTGATTTAACACCTTGCGACTTCTTCCTTTGGGGCCACGTGAAAGATAAGGGCTGGGCTACGCCAACAGCCCAGCGTCGATTCAAGACCTCAAGATGGAATTCGTGAGGCTATCGCGGACATAGGGCAGCCACTTTGCAATTTGGTTATGGAAAATTTCCTGAAAAGAATATGGTCCTATAAGCGTGGTCGTGGTGGCCATTTGGCTGATGTTGTTTTTCATTATTAACGCATACCTTCCTCTTTATTACGAAATAAACATGCGATAATTTATCTCAAAAAATGGCATTTTTCTTTGAATATCAAAATTACACCTCTTATTGGAAAACCCTTTATTATACGTTTCCTGCATTTCTGCTTCTCACTTATTGGACTTTTATTCACTTTCTAACATGTTAAATCACTATCTTATTTATTTATTTAATATGATTTAAATTTAAGTCGAGTTCTGATTTACGTTATTCTTATTTACTTACTTACTAAATAAGAAAACTTTCGGTTACTTTCGATTTAAATTTTTTTTTATGTGTTTCAATATTCTCTTTTAAATTGAATTTCATTCTGTTTATTTCCAGCCAATTTTAAGTTAATTTAAAGCTGTTCGAAACTACAACCTTTTACATAATTGATTATCTTTAAAATTGTCTAACTTTCGATTAAATTTTTAATACAGTTTTATTTGCTTTAATTTCTTCTTGTTTTATTTCACCTAATTTTAATTTAATGTGAATTTATACACTTCGCCGCGTAAGTCTGGCGAATGTGTTCCAGAAAAGAGTGGTACCAACCTATTTGTAATTTTAGGTATCTCTCCTATACCCATTTTGGTTTGCTCTGTTGTTATCTTACTTTATTGGAAAGACCTTGCGCTGCCGTCCTTCGTCCTAAGTGCGGCCTGAGCTGGTTCCTTATGATAGAGTGACTGATTTTGATCTAGCGACATTTTTTGACTTAGAAGCCTATTCTGCTCTTTTAGCCCTTGTATTCGTCTATTTGCCTCTTCTAAAGAACTACAGTCTTCCCTTGATTTCTGCGCAAATCCCTTTTCTAATGTTCTATTTAATGTTTCTTCGGTTAGTCCCTTGTTATTCACCCCCTTATTCAGAGAGTCACTTTTAGCTGTCGTCGTCGTCTAAAACAACTGTTTGTCGCCTTTTTCTATTCACAGAGACGACGAGGTGTCTTAGCTAAGCATGGTGTCGTGTGTTACGTAGTTTGGAGGTAAGCAAAAACCTATTCACAGAGACGACAAACACCGACATGAGCTGTCAAATATGACGACAGCCTCTTAGGTGTCGTCTCTTGCTAAAAATGAAATATTTTGTAGGTTATTGCTTACTTTTTATATTATATTTATCTCTTATGATTTTTATACCCTACACCTTAAGGTAAGGGTATATTCACTTTGTAACGAAATGTGTAACGCATAGAAATAGAGACGATGGCTATAGAAAAGTATATATATTCTTGATCAGCGTGACCTCCTGAGTCGATTTAGCCATGTCCGTCCGTCTGTCTGTCTGTCTGTCTGTCTGTTGAAATCACGATCACAAGAGAACCGGTGAAGATATCGTGATGAAATTTTCATAAACATTGTTTCTTGTGGTGAGCAGGTTGGTATTGAAAATGGGCAAAATCGGTCCACGACCACGCCTATTTTTTTAAAAAATGTGATATCAGCGTTCGTTTTTGAGCTATTACAACAAAATTTCATTCATGGGTATAGAGTAGCATTATCCGTTAATATGCCAAATATGGGCGTGATCCGCCCACTTTTAGGCTACACAAGCAAAAGAGGGTTATATTGTTAAATATATAAACTTCCTGAATAAAACTTTAGATAACAACTTGTTTTGCAAAAAAACATTATTACATCAAAACTGGGTGCGGTCCGCCCACTTTTACATTACATATACAGTATAGCACTATGAAAACAAGTTTATTACCACGGAAATAAAGTTTAAATGAACACAATTATAAAACAACTAAGCTAGTTTATTAGTTTTGGAAAAGGTAATGACCACGCCTTCTATTTATACAGAGGCGTAGCTAGGACTCATGGAGCCCAGGACGGTTAATCAACTTATAGCCCCAAAAATGCCTAGAATTCAATAAGTCCCAACTTGGTATCCACAACTGCCGCCCCCGACATTGTGCCGCCCAGAGTGGACCGCCACCCCCTAGCTTCGGCACTTTTTTCAAAACTTTTAGGTGTAGGGTATCTAAGATTCGGCCAGGCCGAATATAACTTTCTTACTGGTTTTTTATTATATTTAAATATAAAATATTTTGCAGGTTATTGCTTATTTTTTATATTTATCTTTTAGGATTTTTTATGTTACATTTATATTTTTATTGTATTATAAAATGCATAAAAATATATTATATAATGTTATTTTGAAAAACTGTTTTTTCTGGAGAAAATGAGTATATTTTCGCGAAGAAAAATTTTTCTTTTCTACGTTGTTTCTTTTCAATTTATAGAGCTTTGCTAAAAAATCGTTGCTTTCCATTATTTTCTTGGGAAACATCCTTTAACAATACACACAAAGTATAGAATTGTGAATATGGATAAATAATATGGATATAAAAGAAAGAAAAAGAAATTTGTTTGTTTTCAAACAAATAATAAATAATTACAACAATTTTTGTTAAATAATTTATTAATTCTTAAGATATAGCGTACAATTTACGACATCGCAACAATTTGAAGTTTTGGTGCGGGACATGGAATGGAATAATTTCAGAATTAGCTAGAGGTGCCCCTGTTTTTGGCTCCAACCGAATACAGAGTGAAAAGGAATGGGAGCGGCCTGTTAAACTCCAACGGCCCTCCCGTTAGTTGCTTAAATGAATAGATAAGGTAATTAGTTTAACATTTGAATTGTCACATGTGCACTTCCTTACATGTTACAATTATAGATATGAAGAGATTTCAAATCACGCACCAAAATGAAGCTGGGACAAGTTTATGCGGATATTGCGGCTATATGGCTCCACTAGCACTAAATCCAAAAATAATAGAAAACAATAGAATGAAAAAAAGAATAGAATGTATTCTATTATTTTTGCACTAAATCCAGATTTGAAAATTATGCATTTTCTAAAAAACAGGCACTTGATAAACATAACTCAAAATCTTGCACATTGTAATTGTTTAGAATTTCCGATTGTTTACAATTCTACAGTGTTGCATATTTCCAACAGAAAAACCAATGTTAATATATTTCGGTGTAAATTAAATCACGAAAATACAGTAGAAAAACAAAATAAATATTCCTCTCATAAACTCCTGAGGTTATTCTTTGTTTTTACTACATTTATAAATCTAATTTCGCGAAAAAAAATTTAGTTTTTAAGAATTTTATTATTTCAACATAAACACCATAGTAAAATTTTTTTATTGTAACAATAAAAATGCTAGCTAGTGCACTAACCAACTGTCATATATGAGCACAACGTAAATTGAGGTGAGTACGACGTAAGAGCTAGTCAAATTTCAAAAAGTGACTCTGTGAATACGACGTCTTCCACTTAGGTGACTTTTTGACGACGACGCCCGACTCACTTCAAGTGACTCTCTGAATAAGGGGGTCAGTAATTTTCTTAGTTGTTCGTTCTCGTCTTCTAAAGTCCTTAATATATTCTCTTGAAACTGTCTTTCCTTTAAGTACGTATCGTACTTATTTTTTAACGCGTTGAATTCTGATAAGCAGTCCCTTAGTCTTTCGTTTTTATTTTTTATTGTATTTTCAAAAAAATCCAGCAATTCTTCTACGACTGCGTCTGCTTTTTCTAACGTTGATCTTTTTCCAAGGGCTTGTATTTTAGTCTTGATTAGCTCTAAATTTTCTTTATTGGAAACGGTGGTTTTCAGGATGTTCCAATGTTTTGATGCAAATTCTTCTATTTGCCTTTTCAAATCCTTATGGTTCTTTTCTAAGGCTAAATATGCTTGCTCTTGCAATGACTCAGCCATGAATTAAAAGAACGCTATATAGTTTAATGGGTTTTATTTTTCCTAATGTTTACAATTAACATATGTACGCGTATACATAAAATTTTCTTAATGTTGTGATGTTAAATTTATTTTAAAGTGTTGAATTTAAAATGTTGTAAAACGACTACTTAGCGCCACCAATCAATGTTCCATCGTTTTATTAAGTGTTTTAATCTTCTATACTTGTCAGCATTTTTGTGGCCAACTGTTTCTCGGTAGCAATTCTGCCGGTTTCAAGTTCAAGTTCCCGTCCTCCTTTTGTTTTTGTTGTTTAATATAATAAATTTTGTGCAATTAAGCAAAATTCTCCTTAATTGCTTCGTGCAGTTACTCTGTCTGCTTTCCTGGTTGCCTGTTGGCGTTCATTGCTTGTGTTAATAGGTTTTAGCTATTATTTACAGTTGTTTTTAGCTATTAAAAGTTATTCCTTAACTGTTGGGAACTTGCCTGCATGTCTGCTTATTTCCTTATGTTATGCTTTCCGTATTTTTATTCTCTTAATTGATGAACTAAACAACTTTCACAAGTTATTAGTTTGTCCTCAATTTTCCTCGACAATTGACACTAATGTGACTTTTATTCTCCAAACGATAGAAGTTTCTAAGGCAATGTCTGTAGGTATTAAGCTTTTAATTGCGGTTTCAAATAAAAAACCGCAATGTTCTAAAAATAATTTTTCCAATTTCTTGTAAATACACTTGCGTCTGTATGCCGTATTATTTTGAAAAATGTGTGACTTTGAAATCAAATTAACTGTAAGATATATTTAACATGTGAACTTGCAGTCAAACTCTAAGACACGCCCGAAAATGATACAACGAAAACTGACACTACGCGTTTTATTTTTTTACTCTATTGTATTGCTGTTATTAACAATTTGCGTTTATCATTTATACTTTACCACGTTAAATAGGATTTACTTAAGTTAATAAAGTACTCCTGATTTTTGCTAATTTGTTACTCACAGTAACCAACCACGTAAATTTGAAATTTTTGAATTTGAATTCTAAAAATTCGTCTTGTATTAAATATAGGGTTTTCCAATAAGAGGTATAATTTTGAATAGCCCGCTATTTCGGTAGCTGTCACTTTTGAAGCTGTTATTTTTGACATTTGACAAGTAGAAACTACGCCATTACTAAAAATGGAACGATACACGCTGCAACAACGCACTGAAAGTATTAAAATTCACTAGAAAAATGGTAAAAATTTTGAAGTCACAGTTCGCAAAACTAAAGCATTTTCGGGTCGTCGTGAAGCACCTTGTCGGACCGCAATACAGAAATTGGTGGAAAAATTCGAGCTGTTGGGACAAGTTAGTGATGTGAAAAATAAAACCCGTGCACGTCGCTCAAGAACAACTGAGAATATTGCTGCTGTAGCCCAAAGCTTTGAGGATAACCCAGGTTTGTCCATTCCTCGTCGTTCTTCCTTCTTAATGATTTTTTATGGCCGGAGTTAGATGGTATTGATCTGGACAACGTTTACTTTCAATAAGACGGCGCTACGTGCCACACAAGCAACGAAACCATTGATCTTTTACGGGAAAAGTTTCCTGACCGTGTTATCTACCGAAGAGGTGATCACAATTGGCCACCGAGATCTTCTGATTTAACACCTTGCGACTTCTTCCTTTGGGGCCACGTGAAAGATAAGGGCTGGGCTACGCCAACAGCCCAGCGTCGATTCAAGACCTCAAGATGGAATTCGTGAGGCTATCGCGGACATAGGGCAGCCACTTTGCAATTTGGTTATGGAAAATTTCCTGAAAAGAATATGGTCCTATAAGCGTGGTCGTGGTGGCCATTTGGCTGATGTTGTTTTTCATTATTAACGCATACCTTCCTCTTTATTACGAAATAAACATGCGATAATTTATCTCAAAAAATGGCATTTTTCTTTGAATATCAAAATTACACCTCTTATTGGAAAACCCTTTATTATACGTTTCCTGCATTTCTGCTTCTCACTTATTGGACTTTTATTCACTTTCTAACATGTTAAATCACTATCTTATTTATTTATTTAATATGATTTAAATTTAAGTCGAGTTCTGATTTACGTTATTCTTATTTACTTACTTACTAAATAAGAAAACTTTCGGTTACTTTCGATTTAAATTTTTTTTTATGTGTTTCAATATTCTCTTTTAAATTGAATTTCATTCTGTTTATTTCCAGCCAATTTTAAGTTAATTTAAAGCTGTTCGAAACTACAACCTTTTACATAATTGATTACCTTTAAAATTGTCTAACTTTCGATTAAATTTTTAATACAGTTTTATTTGCTTTAATTTCTTCTTGTTTTATTTCACCTAATTTTAATTTAATGTGAATTTATACACTTCGCCGCGTAAGTCTGGCGAATGTGTTCCAGAAAAGAGTGGTACCAACCTATTTGTAATTTTAGGTATCTCTCCTATACCCATTTTGGTTTGCTCTGTTGTTATCTTACTTTATTGGAAAGACCTTGCGCTGCCGTCCTTCGTCCTAAGTGCGGCCTGAGCTGGTTCCTTATGATAGAGTGACTGATTTTGATCTAGCGACATTTTTTGACTTAGAAGCCTATTCTGCTCTTTTAGCCCTTGTATTCGTCTATTTGCCTCTTCTAAAGAACTACAGTCTTCCCTTGATTTCTGCGCAAATCCCTTTTCTAATGTTCTATTTAATGTTTCTTCGGTTAGTCCCTTGTTATTCACCCCCTTATTCAGAGAGTCACTTTTAGCTGTCGTCGTCGTCTAAAACAACTGTTTGTCGCCTTTTTCTATTCACAGAGACGACGAGGTGTCTTAGCTAAGCATGGTGTCGTGTGTTACGTAGTTTGGAGGTAAGCAAAAACCTATTCACAGAGACGACAAACACCGACATGAGCTGTCAAATATGACGACAGCCTCTTAGGTGTCGTCTCTTGCTAAAAATGAAATATTTTGTAGGTTATTGCTTACTTTTTATATTATATTTATCTCTTATGATTTTTATACCCTACACCTTAAGGTAAGGGTATATTCACTTTGTAACGAAATGTGTAACGCATAGAAATAGAGACGATGGCTATAGAAAAGTATATATATTCTTGATCAGCGTGACCTCCTGAGTCGATTTAGCCATGTCCGTCCGTCTGTCTGTCTGTCTGTCTGTCTGTTGAAATCACGATCACAAGAGAACCGGTGAAGATATCGTGATGAAATTTTCATAAACATTGTTTCTTGTGGTGAGCAGGTTGGTATTGAAAATGGGCAAAATCGGTCCACGACCACGCCTATTTTTTTAAAAAATGTGATATCAGCGTTCGTTTTTGAGCTATTACAACAAAATTTCATTCATGGGTATAGAGTAGCATTATCCGTTAATATGCCAAATATGGGCGTGATCCGCCCACTTTTAGGCTACACAAGCAAAAGAGGGTTATATTGTTAAATATATAAACTTCCTGAATAAAACTTTAGATAACAACTTGTTTTGCAAAAAAACATTATTACATCAAAACTGGGTGCGGTCCGCCCACTTTTACATTACATATACAGTATAGCACTATGAAAACAAGTTTATTACCACGGAAATAAAGTTTAAATGAACACAATTATAAAACAACTAAGCTAGTTTATTAGTTTTGGAAAAGGTAATGACCACGCCTTCTATTTATACAGAGGCGTAGCTAGGACTCATGGAGCCCAGGACGGTTAATCAACTTATAGCCCCAAAAATGCCTAGAATTCAATAAGTCCCAACTTGGTATCCACAACTGCCGCCCCCGACATTGTGCCGCCCAGAGTGGACCGCCACCCCCTAGCTTCGGCACTTTTTTCAAAACTTTTAGGTGTAGGGTATCTAAGATTCGGCCAGGCCGAATATAACTTTCTTACTGGTTTTTTATTATATTTAAATATAAAATATTTTGCAGGTTATTGCTTATTTTTTATATTTATCTTTTAGGATTTTTTATGTTACATTTATATTTTTATTGTATTATAAAATGCATAAAAATATATTATATAATGTTATTTTGAAAAACTGTTTTTTCTGGAGAAAATGAGTATATTTTCGCGAAGAAAAATTTTTCTTTTCTACGTTGTTTCTTTTCAATTTATAGAGCTTTGCTAAAAAATCGTTGCTTTCCATTATTTTCTTGGGAAACATCCTTTAACAATACACACAAAGTATAGAATTGTGAATATGGATAAATAATATGGATATAAAAGAAAGAAAAAGAAATTTGTTTGTTTTCAAACAAATAATAAATAATTACAACAATTTTTGTTAAATAATTTATTAATTCTTAAGATATAGCGTACAATTTACGACATCGCAACAATTTGAAGTTTTGGTGCGGGACATGGAATGGAATAATTTCAGAATTAGCTAGAGGTGCCCCTGTTTTTGGCTCCAACCGAATACAGAGTGAAAAGGAATGGGAGCGGCCTGTTAAACTCCAACGGCCCTCCCGTTAGTTGCTTAAATGAATAGATAAGGTAATTAGTTTAACATTTGAATTGTCACATGTGCACTTCCTTACATGTTACAATTATAGATATGAAGAGATTTCAAATCACGCACCAAAATGAAGCTGGGACAAGTTTATGCGGATATTGCGGCTATATGACCTGGCTCCACTAGCACTAAATCCAAAAATAATAGAAAACAATAGAATGAAAAAAAGAATAGAATGTATTCTATTATTTTTGCACTAAATCCAGATTTGAAAATTATGCATTTTCTAAAAAACAGGCACTTGATAAACATAACTCAAAATCTTGCACATTGTAATTGTTTAGAATTTCCGATTGTTTACAATTCTACAGTGTTGCATATTTCCAACAGAAAAACCAATGTTAATATATTTCGGTGTAAATTAAATCACGAAAATACAGTGGAAAAACAAAATAAATATTCCTCTCATAAACTCCTGAGGTTATTTTTTGTTTTTACTACATTTATAAATCTAATTTCGCGAAAAAAAATTTAGTTTTTAAGAATTTTATTATTTCAACATAAACACCATAGTAAAATTTTTTTATTGTAACAATAAAAATGCTAGCTAGTGCACTAACCAACTGTCATATATGAGCACAACGTAAATTGAGGTGAGTACGACGTAAGAGCTAGTCAAATTTCAAAAAGTGACTCTGTGAATACGACGTCTTCCACTTAGGTGACTTTTTGACGACGACGCCCGACTCACTTCAAGTGACTCTCTGAATAAGGGGGTCAGTAATTTTCTTAGTTGTTCGTTCTCGTCTTCTAAAGTCCTTAATATATTCTCTTGAAACTGTCTTTCCTTTAAGTACGTATCGTAATTATTTTTTAACGCGTTGAATTCTGATAAGCAGTCCCTTAGTCTTTCGTTTTTATTTTTTATTGTATTTTCAAAAAAATCCAGCAATTCTTCTACGACTGCGTCTGCTTTTTCTAACGTTGATCTTTTTCCAAGGGCTTGTATTTTAGTCTTGATTAGCTCTAAATTTTCTTTATTGGAAACGGTGGTTTTCAGGATGTTCCAATGTTTTGATGCAAATTCTTCTATTTGCCTTTTCAAATCCTTATGGTTCTTTTCTAAGGCTAAATATGCTTGCTCTTGCAATGACTCAGCCATGAATTAAAAGAACGCTATATAGTTTAATGGGTTTTATTTTTCCTAATGTTTACAATTAACATATGTACGCGTATACATAAAATTTTCTTAATGTTGTAATGTTAAATTTATTTTAAAGTGTTGAATTTAAAATGTTGTAAAACGACTACTTAGCGCCACCAATCAATGTTCCATCGTTTTATTAAGTGTTTTAATCTTCTATACTTGTCAGCATTTTTGTGGCCAACTGTTTCTCGGTAGCAATTCTGCCGGTTTCAAGTTCAAGTTCCCGTCCTCCTTTTGTTTTTGTTGTTTAATATAATAAATTTTGTGCAATTAAGCAAAATTCTCCTTAATTGCTTCGTGCAGTTACTCTGTCTGCTTTCCTGGTTGCCTGTTGGCGTTCATTGCTTGTGTTAATAGGTTTTAGCTATTATTTACAGTTGTTTTTAGCTATTAAAAGTTATTCCTTAACTGTTGGGAACTTGCCTGCATGTCTGCTTATTTCCTTATGTTATGCTTTCCGTATTTTTATTCTCTTAATTGATGAACTAAACAACTTTCACAAGTTATTAGTTTGTCCTCAATTTTCCTCGACAATTGACACTAATGTGACTTTTATTCTCCAAACGATAGAAGTTTCTAAGGCAATGTCTGTAGGTATTAAGCTTTTAATTGCGGTTTCAAATAAAAAACCGCAATGTTCTAAAAATAATTTTTCCAATTTCTTGTAAATACACTTGCGTCTGTATGCCGTATTATTTTGAAAAATGTGTGACTTTGAAATCAAATTAACTGTAAGATATATTTAACATGTGAACTTGCAGTCAAACTCTAAGACACGCCCGAAAATGATACAACGAAAACTGACACTACGCGTTTTATTTTTTTACTCTATTGTATTGCTGTTATTAACAATTTGCGTTTATCATTTATACTTTACCACGTTAAATAGGATTTACTTAAGTTAATAAAGTACTCCTGATTTTTGCTAATTTGTTACTCACAGTAACCAACCACGTAAATTTGAAATTTTTGAATTTGAATTCTAAAAATTCGTCTTGTATTAAATATAGGGTTTTCCAATAAGAGGTATAATTTTGAATAGCCCGCTATTTCGGTAGCTGTCACTTTTGAAGCTGTTATTTTTGACATTTGACAAGTAGAAACTACGCCATTACTAAAAATGGAACGATACACGCTGCAACAACGCACTGAAAGTATTAAAATTCACTACAAAAATGGTAAAAATTTTGCAGTCACAGTTCGCAAAACTAAAGCATTTTCGGGTCGTCGTGAAGCACCTTGTCGGACTGCAATACAGAAATTGGTGGAAAAATTCGAGCTGTTGGGACAAGTTAGTGATGTGAAAAATAAAACCCGTGCACGTCGCTCAAGAACAACTGAGAATATTGCTGCTGTAGCCCAAAGCTTTGAGGATAACCCAGGTTTGTCCATTCCTCGTCGTTCTTCCTTCTTAATGATTTTTTATGGCCGGAGTTAGATGGTATTGATCTGGACAACGTTTACTTTCAATAAGACGGCGCTACGTGCCACACAAGCAACAAAACCATTGATCTTTTACGGGAAAAGTTTCCTGACCGTGTTATCTCCCGAAGAGGAGATCACAATTGGCCACCGAGATCTTCTGATTTAACACCTTGCGACTTCTTCCTTTGGGGCCACGTGAAAGATAAGGGCTGGGCTACGCCAACAGCCCAGCGTCGATTCAAGACCTCATGATGGAATTCGTGAGGCTATCGAGGACATAGGGCAGCCACTTTGCAATTTGGTTATGGAAAATTTCCTGAAAAGAATATGGTCCTATAAGCGTGGTCGTGGTGGCCATTTGGCTGATGTTGTTTTTCATTATTAACGGCATACCTTCCTCTTTATTACGAAATAAACATGCGATAATTTATCTCAAAAAATGGCATTTTTCTTTGAATATCAAAATTACACCTCTTATTGGAAAACCCTTTATTATACGTTTCCTGCATTTCTGCTTCTCACTTATTGGACTTTTATTCACTTTCTAACATGTTAAATCACTATCTTATTTATTTATTTAATATGATTTAAATTTAAGTCGAGTTCTGATTTACGTTATTCTTATTTACCTACTTACTAAATAAGAATACTTTCGGTTACTTTCGATTTAAATTTTTTTTTATGTGTTTCAATATTCTCTTTTAAATTGAATTTCATTCTGTTTATTTCCAGCCAATTTTAAGTTAATTTAAAGCTGTTCGAAACTACAACCTTTTACATAAGTGATTACCTTTAAAATTGTCTAACTTTCGATTAAATTTTTAATACAGTTTTATTTGCTTTAATTTCTTCTTGTTTTATTTCACCTAATTTTAATTTAATGTGAATTTCCAGTTAATTTAAAATTTTTTAACTTGTTTGTTTAAAATTGTTTTTATTGTATTTAGAACATGAGTCCTCTTAACTCTACTAAATAAATTTTAAACCTATGAAATAGCTTCCCGAGTGAAAAAGGGTCGACCTCAGCAAAATTTTCTTGTCCGGCTAATGCATAGGACAAAGGGACAAGTTTGCCGTGCTTTACGCTGGCATCCTTTTGATGAAAACGATGATTTTTGCACCTGATAGTTATTTTAATAGAATTTTATATATTATATTAGGTGTACAAATAAGTTTCCTCGGTTTTTTATAAAAAGTTAGGAATTTATTGTGAAGGAACAGTACATTACGTTTTATTCAAAGTATTTTCCATCATTTGCCACTACTTTTCCCCATCTTTCTGGCAACATTCGGATACCCCGTCGAAAAAACTCTTCATCTTTTGACGCTATCCACAAATCTACCCAATTTTTGGTGTCTTCATATGATTTGAAGCGCTGCTCAGACAGACCATGTGCCATCGACCGGAACAGGTGATAATCAGAAGGGGCTAAGTCTGGTGAGTACGGCGGGTGGGGTAAAACTTCCCAGTTGAGTGTTTCCAAGTATGTTTTTACCGGCGCCGCAACATGTGGACGAGCAATATCGTGTAAAAGAATAATTTTGTCGTGTCTGGAGTAGAAATGGGCGCGTTTTTCCTTAAGTTGCGACTCAATCTCATCAATTGTGTTCGGTAGAGAGCTCCAGCAATGGTTTCGCTTGGTTTGAGCAATTCATAATACACGACACCAAGCTGATCCCACCAAATACACAGTATGAGTTTTTTTCCATGAATATTCGGCTTAACTGTCGATGTTGATGGTTCGCCGGGCTTAACCCATGACTTTCTCTTCTTTGGATTATCGTAGTGAATCCATTTTTCGTCACCAGTGACTATACGATGCAAAACACTCTTTTTTATATTCCTGGCAAGCAGCATTTCACTCATGCATAATCGGCGTTCAACGTCTCTCGGCTTTAGTTCATATGGAACCCAAGTTCCTTGTTTTTTAATCATTCCCAACGATTTTAAACGATGTGAAATTGCTTGTTGAGTCACTTGTAATGTAAGTGCAAGTTCTTTTTGCGTTTGGGACGAATCTTCCTCCAATAATACTTCTAATTCCATGTCTTCGTACACTTTCGGCCTTCTACTGCGTTCTTTGTCCTTCACGTCAAAATCACCGTTCTTAAACTTTTGAAACCATTCCTGACAACTTCTCTCACTTAAAGCAGCTTCACCATATGCTTCTAGAAGCAATCGATGCGCCTCAGCTGCAGATTTTTTCAAATTAAAGAAGTAATTCAAACCCGCGGAAACTGATTTGTACAACAATAATTTATTATAATTGTATTATATTTTAATTTTAGGACTTAACGTAATTTTCACTTTTATCCTGCTCTTTAATTTTATTTTTTACTGCTACTATTTCACTGCAACATGTTCTAACTTATGATTTCACTATTGCCTTACTAATACTTGTATTTCTCTGAATTGCTACCATTATTATATATTTTGTATTTTATTTTTTATCTCTTTGTTCACTTTTACTATCTTACTAAGTTATTAATTATTCTTATTTCGCCTTAACTGTTTTTCACTTTTGCGTTTTATTTATTGCCTCCTTTTTCCACTTTTTTAACTTTTACTAAGCTACTACTCTTTATACTCTACACCTTAAGGTAAGGGTATATTCACTTTGTAACGAAATGTGTAACGCATAGAACTAGAGACGATAGGTATAGAAAAGTATATATATTCTTGATCAGCGTGACCTCCTGAGTCGATTTAGCCATGTCCGTCCGTCTGTCTGTCTGTCTGTGGAAATCACGATCACAGGAGAACCAATGAAGATATCGTGATGAAACTTTGGAGATATATTTTTTTTTGTGGTGGGCAGGTTGGTATTGAAAATGGGAAAAATCGGTCCACGGCCACGACTATTTTTTATTAAAAATGTGATATCAGCGTTCCTTTTTGAGCTATTACAACCAAATTTCATTCCTGGGTATAGAGTAGCATTTTCCGTTAATATGCCAACTTTTCCGCCCACTTTTAGGTTATACAGGCAAAAGAGGGTCTGAAATGGCTATATTGTTTAATATGTAATCTTCCTAAATCAAATTTTACATAACAGCTTCTTTTCTAATCAAACATTATTACAGCAAAAATGGGCGCGGCCCGCCCACTTTTACACTGCTTATACCTACATAAATCCTTATATAAATCTGTAATTTTATGATATGTTATCAATTCATATGAAATTTTGTAGAAATATTCTTTGTTCGGAATTGTAAACGAGTAAACGAATTGTAAAGAAGCAATTTATAAAAAAGTATAAAACATTAATTCCTAAAATTGCAATTTTACAACATGTTATCTACATATAATTAAAAGAAACTCTTTTTTATGGTTTTCTCAGAAACAATCATATTGCTTTGTTTTTTATATTTGTATTTCACTCTATAAATAAAATCTAAAAAATAAAATCTAAATAAATTAAATATCAAATAAATTTTTTCGTTCAATTAAATTATTTTAAAACTTTTAGGTGTAGGGTATCTAAGATTCGGCCAGGCCGAATATAGCTTTCTTACTGGTTACTTATTTTATTTCTACTCACTTTTTCCCTTCGAGCGATCCTGGGCTCGAAAATCCGACTGCGCGAATTGTTGTATTACTATTATACGGTGGTCCTTGGGTATGATTAGTTGTCCCTTGACAACTAGTAAAACTCCTTGTTTGAGTGTTACTCTTTTATTATCTTTATTTATTGTTATTTTTATTACCTTCTTTTTAAAACTGCACTTGTTCTTAATTACACTTATATTGCGTATTATATTTCTAGGGACACTATAACGTCCTTTCACTACTTTAGAGATAAAACAATTTTTAACTAACACAATTTTCTTAACCTTAATACTTTACTTAAAACTTATTCTTATTATCTAACGCGCGACTTTATACGCGAATATCTTACTCTAAGATTTTTACAAGACTCTCGATGGAATCTTTTCTAGTTTCCACGTTAGCACGGTTGACACACACGTCGACCGAACTGAAGTGGGTCAGTATGTGGTGGTTCACAATTTCCATTATTTCACAATTTCAAATTTGTGAGATTCGCAAAAATCCAATCGCGGAAGAATATCGTTCTCAATTTAATTCTTCCGTGTGTGGATTCTGATCGTTTGTTTTTCAAGACGAGCGATTTTATGGTTTGGAAGCTTGCTACAGAAAGCTAGCTCCCACAATCCACTTCATTGCAAAGCGCTATGGACTTTATGGTTTGGAAGCTCGCTATTGAACGCTAGCTTCCACAATCCATTCCATGCGAAGTGTTCTGGTTGTTGACTTGGCTTTGGAAGTTAATTAAACCAAAGCTTGACTAAACCAAATTAAACTAAAGCTTCAGGCTTACCAAGCAAAGTGCTGTGGTTGCATTGATGTGAACTTGGCCTTGACTCCCTCGCGGAATAGTATTATAAAAACAATAATACTGGCCTTGAAAGTCATGGAAATTGCGATCGCGACATACAACAGTTTAAATATGTATTACAATAAATATGAAATGTATTTTCATATGCATATATTTTGCATATAATGCATATATTTTTAATGTTTTTATTTATATGTAATACAATATATGTAAGTAAGTATTTTATAGATTTACTATTTTTTAATAAACATTTATTTTTTTTTTTTCAATAAATATCCTTTCAGGGAATCCCTTATTTTGAATGCCGTTTTTAGAACACTCTTTGAGGAACAAGAACGGAATTTCTGCAAGGGTTTCACTTCTTTTCTCCACAATCAATGCTTTTTAATTTCTGTTTTCATCAATTTAGTCGACATAGTCGGTGATGTAGGACGGTGTCAATGGTGTAATATATCCTCCAGTGTCAATATCCTCTGTAATTATATTTGTGATTTAAAATGATAATTTCGCGATTATGACAGATAATAACAAAATATCCAGAGGTTTAACCATTGTAGATAAATTTGATTTACTAAAAGGGTTTTCTTTTAAGATGAAAGGTATAGAATTCTATAAAACTACAAAACAAGGTTCGAAAGACACCCGAAAGTTGTAATAGAATTTTCCGTACAGTAGACTTTCCGGTACAGAATCCATGTTGATACGGCGAAATTGAGGAATTAACACTCCTTGAGATATGGTAAACGATTATCCTCTCCAATAGTTTGGGCTGCGCGCTAAGTTTAGCAATACCGCCATAGTTATATTGCACCTATTTCCAGACTTATGCAATGGAATAATATAGGAGGACTTATATAGGAGCATTCGGAAAAGAGCCCGAAAATAGCGAATGTTCAAAGAGTGCAGATATAGGCGATGCCAATTCATTAGCACAAAATTTTAGAATACAAGACGGTATTCCATCCGGTCGAGGTTTATAATTGCATTTAATTAGCCTTCAGGGCTTGAAAGACTATGTGTATATCAATAGTAGGCAGTGCAATGGAAGTCTAAGAGTTCTTGACGTTGAATAAGTGGACATAAAAAATTTTCCAAAAAGACTACAAGTAGTTTGGATATTATTGGATTCCGTATTATCATTCTTCATAAACTCAGGATAAATTACAGTCTTCCTTTTCGTGTTGACAAAATTCCAAAAGGACTTTGTATCAGAGCGATTATTATATTTACTTCATCTTTTGTAAGTACTTTATATAATATTGCTTACACAAACTTTGATATCTGCATCTCGCAGTTCTGTAAGAGATGAAACTTATAGTTGTACGTAGTTTGCGGTATAATTTGTACTTATTAAATTGTAAATTCCGTAAAGCAAGTAGTTCCCTTATAAACCAAGCAGGACTCGAGCTTTGTGAAAGCGAGCTTAGTCAATGGAACGGAAGATATAAATGACTCTAATAGAGTATTATTGAAAAACTCCAATGCCTTATTCAGGCATACAGAGGAAGGATGATCATTCAATGATAAAGTAGAACTCCAATCAATAGAACCCAGTATGTTCATCAAAACGGCGTAATTTGTTTTCTTGAAGCAGTAGTGTTTTTTAGATTGAGTTATTTTCACGGGTTTCATTTTGTAACTATCATCCGAAATTGTAATATTTAAGGTAGGATGGTGGTTATCCTCTGGTGACATAAAAATCAAAGATCGAGATATTTCATAAATATTTTTATCATCAACCAGGTTGAGATTTATGAGGCGATTATTCATATTCGGTATACTATTTACTTGATAGAGACCACGTGATAATAAGTCTTTGAGAAATTTAAAATTAATTAACCGTTTGGATGATGTTAAGAGAACTACTGGGTCGTCAACACATCTTTCCCAATTGACATAAGGAAGATTAAAATCACCAAGAATAATAAGACAGTCTGGCAACAGTTTATCAGAAAGTTTACTTATATAACAAAAGTGAGTATCGTAAATTTCAACCATTGAATTCGGTGGAAGCTAATATATATGGATAGGTTATTTATTTTAATGAGGACACAGCAAAAATCAATACTGATAGCATCGTCTATAATTTCATCCTTCGAGGAAATATTAGATTGAACAGCAATCAGGACTCCACCACCTCTAGTTAAATTCGTGTGCAGTTGGTTACGAATTTTTCTATAGATAACGAAGTTATTAGAAAATATTTCAGAATTTAAAATTCCTTATTTAAGCCAGGTTTCCATAAATGCGATAATTCAACATCAACACTTTTTATAAAAATATCATTAATCTTTGAATTAATTCCTCTAACATTTTGGTATAAAATTTTAGTAGGAAAATTATTTAGTTTTTTGTAGCTGCATCTTTGTAAAATTGCAGTGTTGACACGATTGCATTTAAGTTTGTTTACATATTCCTGGATGATAGTATTTTCTGGCCAAAAACGGGGGTCCATGATACCTTCCAATAAATGGTCAGGTATTATGATATTAAAAGAAGAGTACGATCTCTAGTTTTTGAATTTAAACTTTGATATACCTAGATAAACTCCTACCATCTATACCCAATTGAGATTTAATATGCTCACGGACGTCTTCAACCGTAGTCTCAGGGCCAAAACGCGATATAAATATCGTTTTCTTCGGCTGATCCATTTTGAGTCTGTTTAATGGCTGTGAAGCAGTTTAAGCTATGTTTGATTTCTTTGATATAGCACCTTTATTATTACCAGGGACACTGTTGACTAATGCTATGTTTACACCGACCCCAAATGCGCATTTGTAATCACGCATTTGAAAAGTGTTTACACCGCTTTGTTTGCATTTGGTTTGACAGTCCATCAGCTTTTCCTAAAAATCGAGTGAAAGAAATATTGTACTTAAAAAATATTGAAAATTGTGAAATATTTATTAACACTAGAAAGACGGGAGCTTAGTATATTACCTCAAAGCAGTCAAAATGACTGCATTGTGAAAAAATAACTAACTGTGAGAAATGCAGAAATTATCACAAACATCCCTAACGATTTCATGTGTGCAAGCAGATAATTTAGCGATGCTTTTTAGTGCCAATTTTGACCAAAGTGTTTTGTTAAAAATGCTCTCTTCAAACGAAAAAAAGTGCGAATGTTGCAGAAGCGCATAATGGCACTTTCTGCATCCTTGTCCACAATTAATCGCAGGCTGTTGTGGTCGAAGGTAAAGAAATGTTTTCAGTTATAATTTGGATAATAAAAGTTTTCAAATTAATAGAACCGCGAAAGCCAGTTTTGGGAGAAAATAGTATTGGCAAATGATGAAGAATTTTTCAAAGAAAATTCTCGGATGTCGCGGATGAATTTTACAAAATTATGCGAAGAGTTGAAGGGTATCGGCAGGCTGAACACTAACTATCGCCAAGCGATTCCATTACAAAAAAGGGTTGGCAATTGTTGTGTATGCCCTAGGTTCCTCGCCGGAATAAAGAACCGTGGGTAATCTATTCGGTGTATCTATAGCCATTGTTTGAATAATTTTGAGGGATTTCTGTCAAGAGGTGTGGAATATAATGAAGCCGAAATACTTAAACAAATATTCCTTAACGAAGGAGGTTATAGACGATTGTACCCGTGGCTTCCGGAAATTAGGATTCCCACAATGCCTTGGTGCTATGGGTTAGTTGCGTGTTCGAGTTATGAAATGGTTAAGTTTACTTATCATTTATTCATTTCAGATGGTTGCCATATCGAAGTGCGACCGCCCGATGAAGATGCTGTGGATTACCACAACTATAAGGGTTGGTATTCCATAGTGCTACTTGCAGTGGTGGATTATATGTAAGAGATTATAAATTCAATTCAATTTTTTTAATTGCACACAATTCAATTGGAGCTAATTTCTTATTATAGGTACCGATTTATGAGAGATCATTGCTAAAAAGACATCACACGGAAAATTTGCTTATAAGCCAGACAACTGTCAATATTTCAGGAATTGATATTCCTATTCTATTGCTAGGCGATTCTGTATTCCGATTCTCAACCACGTTAATGAATTGAATGAACCCCTTTCAAATTGCCGCTTCGGAACAAGAAAAGAAATTTAATTATAAACTCTCCAAATCTCGGCGAGTGGTAGAAAATGCTTTCGGGAACTTAAAAGCAAGGTTTCGAAGGTTTCTCTTTTCGTTTCCTAAACTCTTCCGATGTCGATGACATGGATGGTGAAGGAGGTGGTTCACAATTAGGCATGGATAGTGAAGGAGTGCCTTCGTAATATGCCAAGGATGATGAAGGAGTTGGATCACCATGAGGCATGGATGGTGAAGGTGATACTGTCGGTATTGGCGCAGTCTCCGAATATTCCACAACACCTGCAAACCGTTTTTAAATAATTATGTATATTGAATTAATTGAATAAAAAATCATGTCAGGATAACAACCTTCTTCATTGCTCTCCTCCATTAGAGAAACAAAATTATTTATTTTAAATCCTCCGAGGATTTGGTAAACTGCTGCAAAATGAGGCCAAAGAGATGGAGACACACCCGCAACGCCTGCGTTCTGCTTTTCCTTTCTAGAAATAACACAGACAACTGTTTTATGCTATAATTTTATTAACAATATATTTACCTGTATTTTCCAGTGAGGTTGTTGATTTTGGAACGAACCTCGTGGTCGTCGAAGCCGTACCCTTGCCTGCGAAGTGCATCGGCCATCTCCTTGTAAACATGGTCGTTCTTCCTTTGGCTTCTCAGTGGGGTGATATTTTCACCCCACAATTCCACCAAGAAGAGTTCTGCAGCCTGGTCCCAAGTCCTTTTCTCTTTTTTGGTGTTTTTTTTTGAGGCGGTTCCATCGTTTCCTTCTTTATTTGTTTTTAATTTAAAATTTCTTTTTTTATTATTAAATTTGAATTTATGTTTTTTATTTGATTGATTTTTTTGACAATTGTGTTTTGACAGATTTGTGAATTTTTCCGTTCCATTTTCACTGTTTTGTTTTGGGATTTTATTTATCCCTACGACAGACTGATTCAAAATATTATTTTGCTTCGCATTTTATTCGCATTTCTTTCAAATGCGACCAAATTTATTAAATTTGAGTTGTCAAATCGTATGAAAATTTTTAAAATTTCGCTTCGCATTTGGGAAATAGAGCTCAAATGCGCATTTGAGGTCGGTGTAAACGTAGCATAATGCTATGTTTACATCGACCCCAAATGCGCATTTGTAATCACTCATTTGAAAAGTGTTTACACCGCCTTGTTTGCATTTCGTTTGACATTGATCAGACCAAATTTATGTTTTTTGTTTGCTTGATTTTTTTTACAATCGCTTTTTGACAACTAATTGACATTATTTCCCTTCCATTTCCCTTGTTTTGTTTTGGGATTTTATTTTTCCCTACGACAGGCTGATTCGAAATATTATTTTACAACTCGTTTGGATCTCATTTCGCCAAAATGAGATGATTTCGATAATGAGTGATTTGGCAATTTGTATGGGAAATGGGATCATTTGGCTTCTCATTTCTGGCTTTTGGTCGTAATGAGCCATTTCACGTCGGAGTAAACGTGGTATAAGGCTCCATCTCTAATAGATGACATGAGCGTAGCCCCATGTTTATTCGGAGCATTGTCATTAGAAGCCTCATCATCAGAAACAATAGCAGAATCTAATGGCACATAAGATAGTGGAACATTAGTCCGTGGCACATTTCCACTCGGAATTGTAGACTCCTGGCCGGGCAGTAGTACATTAGGTGAAACATCAATTTCAGAAGGTGGATCATTTAAGAGCTGTGTAGTAAGGACTTCTGGTCCGCATAGCTGAGCACGATAGTTTTTATGCGTTTTCTTCCGCTTAGGTGAAGTTTCATCCATGAATCGTTGAAGTAACCTTCGTAGTTTTTTAATTTATTGTGGAGAGCGGTAAGATCCTTCTTAATCGTACTTGACGCAAGATTCTTATTATATCCACGTCAAGCGACCACGACCCTTCTCACACGACCACCGCACGGCCCGTTAATCCAACACATTTCATGTGAAAGACCTCGTCGCATGTAGAGCAGGACACCATCTTTTCAGTTTCGATACTAAGTTTGCAACCACGAAAATTGCACGAAATCATTTACAAATTAGCTATTATAAAAATTGACGGATAGCCGAAAAGAAATATAAAAAGTATAAAAACTTGAATGCGATTCTAAAGAAATTTAAACAATAAGCTTAAAACAATATTGAAAAATTATAAGAATTAGTATAGTTTAGGCTCGAGGTCAATTGAAAACGTTAATTCGTTTTCTGCACTTTATACTACAATTATATCATAACTGTAGTAATATCCATATAAAACAACAAATCTTGTTGTATTTATTTTAAAAAACAACAACAAATTTATTTCACTCAAACTGGCAGATCGGATAGCTATTTTGAAACTTGCCAAAGTTTCTCATCAGCGATCTTTGTTGATGTGTTTTCTTGTATACAACTGCCGCTTAGAGTGGACCTTATTTTTCGGCCATCTGATTTTTTTTATGCGACCCCCCAGATCTGTTCCAGATCCAAAAAAAATAAGTTCTGCAAAAGACGAACTGAATTGGACAACAGGAAAGGGTGTCGCAATTGGTTCGAAATTTGAAAATTTCAGTAATTTCCCTTTCATTTTAAATGCAACTCAAATTTTATGTTTTAATGATAACCAGCACCCTTCCAAAGAGCTATCCTTCTATTTCCAGTTTTATACCTGCTTCCTAGTCCCTTAGTAAAAGAAACCTCATTTTACGTCGAGAGTTCGAGGTATTCGCATCACGAAGTATCGAAATTTGTTAGTGTGACAGTGAGCAAAAATGGAGACAAGAAGTAGTGATAAATTGTTTATATTGGACTAATACGAACAACAAATTGTTGGTGCAAAATTGCCGAGTAACGGACAAGTGTTACGAGTTCTTTTCTATAAGATGAGAAAAGTAAAGCTGGACCTTAAAACAAGGACCTTAAAAAACCTACTCTAGTTATAAAAGAAACTGAAATATTTTGGCAGAAAGCATGAATACCAGTGAAGAAGACGTCGGATAGCATTGACAAGTTGAAGTCACTTTCGATTCGAATATGCCTGGGTCGAGTGACCGAAAAAGGAGAAGAGGAAAAGTCCAAATATTTTCTTCAAAGTTAGTTGCAGCTTTAGATGCGTGCAAAATCAGCGATTGCGATGCTGTTCGTATTATTATGGCAACAGCAGAGAGCTTAGGTCGCAATACAAATGAATTAATTTTTAATCGCACTTCTCTTCGTCGATTTCGCCATAATTTTCGCGCAGATCACGCCAAACATCTGCAGAAAATGTTCGGAGAAATTAATCTCAGGGTAACTGTACATTGGGATGGCGCGATGTGGCCTGCCTTGGGCAAGAAAACTGTGGAGCGACTTCCAGTAGTAATTTCGTGCAACGGTGTACGAAAATTATTGGGAATACCTGCGATTTCTTCCAGTAGTGGAAGCGATCAGGCCTTGGCGATATTTGCAACCTTAGAAGAATGGAATTTAACGGACCACGTAGAAGCTTTATGCTGTGACACGACTTCGTCAAATACGGGACGATTACAGGCGCATGTGTGTTGCTAGAACAAAGAATTGAAAGAGATCTTTTGTAATTTCCTTGTAATTTTCTTGACGAAAACAACAGGCCCGAATATTCAACTTTTTAAAAACTTTCAAAATAGTTGGCCTGTCGAAATAGTTTTAAAATCGAAATTTTTAAAAATTACACAAAAATGAGTCACCCAAGAGATGGCTACAAAGAACTTGTAGAATTAGCAATAATTTTTCTTGCGGGGGATTCCTTTGGGCGGCATTTCATTTAAAATGGCTGACGCATTTCACCATGCGAGGTGGATGGCTAAAATAATATAACTTTAAAAATATTTATTTTTCGAAACGAATTTCCTCTCAACCAGGAAGAGTATAGTAGCATTAGAGATACATGTGTATTTCTAATTAACATTTATATTGAGTCGTGGATTTTGGCCCCAATGGCTGCTATGGCGCCACGTGTAGATCTAGAATTCATCAAAAATATAATTCATTAGAAAAATGTTAACGAAGAAATAAGCGATGTATTAATAATGTAAGACGAACGCGATTTACAAGTCGATTGTAGCGCTCCTATGCACAATTCATATACGGAAGGAAAAAATATTATCAGCATATCCGACACGCAGAATCTGTATTTTGTTTTGGTGTTTGTGTGTTTTGTTATGTTTGTATTTGTTTGAAAGAATTGTAGATGGCTAAAAAAAGCAATCGTACAAGAAGAGTTAAAAAGAATAACAGAAAGTAGGGCAAAAAAAGCAAAAATGCAAAGGCTTTTAGAATAAGTTAGATAAGATTCTAAGTCAAATTTTTTGTTATTTTATTATTAATTATTATTTTAAAAATTAAACTGAAATAAAAAATTAAATGAATAATCGTTAATTCAACAAAATTGTTCCTAAATCCTTTCTTCCTATAATAAACTAATAATAAATACATATATAAAACGTAAAGAAAGAACACTGTAGGTGAACAAAATACAGATTCTGCGTGTCGGATATGCTGGTAATATTTTTTCATTCCGTATATGACTTGTGCATAGGAGCGCTACAATCGACTTGTAAATCGCGTTCGTCTTAAATCATCCCAACGCTGTATGAAATTCAAAGCAAAAACACAGAACACAGCAGCAGACAAACCAAAAAGTGTTATTTGGTTTCATTTATTAAAATCAAGACACGAGCTTTTAGGCCAGGGGTACGCGAGGTTAGGAAACAGATTCTAAGGAAGGCAACAAAAACCTACAAATCTATGTGTGCAAAACGCATGTGGTGTGAGGGAGCAGTCGCGATATCAGCATTGCATTCACTCACATGTGTAGCTGAGATACCAAAGGCTTTGCTGTCGTTTGTTTTCATTCCCTTTGTTTGGTTCGCAGCAGCGACCGCAGCCAGCGTCGATTTTCTCTGTCACCTTTAGTCCCGGCACGATCTCATGTTATTTTCAACGAGTAGCTTGCGTTGAAATCTCTTTATAATATATACTCGTTGCTAACGTCTAGCGTGAAGACAAGGCTTCACGTTATAACAATAGAAGTAGCCATTAGAGATGAGCGATATTTCCGTACCGGTGACTTTGTTACCGTGATTTAAAAGTCACTGGTCACTGGAGTGACCGAATATTATTTTTACCAGTGACAGTGACAGGTAAATATTCGTTCCACGATATTAATTCATATATTCGTTCGTATCACTCGTTTGTTCTCGTGCCATGAATTCGCAATAACATATTTTTTCGTTGAACTGTACAAAAACCTAGGGGTGGGTTTTGAGCGTTGAGTTGAGCGATATTTCGATACCCGTGATTTTGTAAATGTTACTTTGGACCGACAGAATAATTTTTTTTACCAGTGACAGTGAAACGATTCGTTCCTGTCAATGGCTGGTTCCCGTGGCCGTAAAATCGCTATATGATCTTTTTTCACGTATTGTATAACATCCTAGATTGTCCTGTATGTATATTTAACATTCTGTTCTAAATAAGTTGCTATTAAACATTTGCTTGTGATTTATTTTTATTTCCCCTTACATATTAATTGATATAATTGTTCGAACATTATTGAAAAAATAAAATAATATGAAAATAATGATACAAAAGAAAATACTCAGTAACAAAATTATTATTTTGTATTGTCCAAACATTCTTATTATTATTATACATATGTACAGTGACACATATTCGTATAAACGCACTCTTAATTTTCACTTTGCTACCTTCTCTCTCTTTTATCAATGCATTACTCAAAACAAATTCCAACTCATATTGTTTACTAAACTAATAGAAATTGGTATTGAGTGCAAAAAACTATTTTCGTTGTTGTTGTTATATATAAATCATTGCTCCTTGAAGAAGGAGGTCGAAAACATATTAGTGGTTTACAGAAATAAGTATTTGCTTGCATTTAATTGACAATTGGTAAGTTTTCTTTAATTTAAATATAAAATAATTTTTTTAACGATGTTTTTAAGATTTTATCAAAATGCCAAAGGGAAAATACCTCAATGACACAGAAAAAGCCCAAATCAACCTGTACCATAAAGAGGGTTATTCAGATCGAGAAATTGGGCGGAGAATTGAAAGATCAGAAGCAGTTGTGCGCTCTTTTTTAAAAAACGATTAAAATTATGGTGTAAAAAAACCCACGAGAGGCAATCGAAAACTGAGTATTCGCCAAATAAATCAGATTAGAAAGGAAGCCACCACAAATTTTTTGAACTCAACTCAAATAAAAGAAAAATTAGATCTTCCAGTGACAACGAAGCACATTGCACACATTTTACGTAACTCAGATAATGTTAAATGGAAAAAACCGGTGAGCAAGCCTGTGTTGAAGCCGCATCACAAAAAAGCGCGCTTAGACTTCGCCCAAAAACACATGCAGTGGTCAACTGAGTGGGACAATGTTGTGTTTTCCGACGAAAAAAAATTCAACTTAGATGACCCAGACTCTTACAGTTGTTATTGGCATGATTTGCGGAACAAAGACGTACGTATGTCAAAAAGAAACTTTGGTGGTGGCAGCGTTATGGTGTGGGCGGCATTTTCATCGAGAGGTAAAGCAAATATTTGCTTTGTGTCGCCCAAAATGAATTCAAAAACATACACGGAATTGTTGGATGATGCTCTCATTTCATTTATGGATTATAAAATAGATGAAGACAGCATTTTTCAACAGGATAACGCTGCCATTCACGTTTCTAAAGAGTCATTGAAATGGTTTGAAGAGCACAATATCCCACTTATGAAATGGCCTGCATGCAGTCCCGATTTGAATCCGGTGGAGAACCTTTGGGGGTACATGTCACGAAAAGTCTATGGACAAAAAGCCCAAGGACACCTGTACAAAACTGTGCTTGAGCTCAAGTTGGCCATTAAGGAAGCTTGGGAAGATTTGGATCGTCAGTTGCTCCAAAATTTAGTCAAGTCGATGCCAAATCGTATTTTTGAAGCCATGAATAAAAATGGTGGACCAATTAATTATTGAATGTTAAATAAATATGTTCCTTTTTGAAAATTAAATTGATGCGTTTAAAGGAATATGTAGTTGTTTTTAGTAAAATATTTAAACTTCAATGATTTATATATAACAACAACAACGAAAATAGTTTTTTGCACTCAATACCAATTTCTATTAGTTTAGTAAACAATATGAGTTGGAATTTGTTTTGAGTAATGCATTGATAAAAGACAGAGAAGGTAGCAAAATGAAAATTAAGAGTGCGTTTATACGAATATGTGGCACTGTATATTATAATACGTGCATTATTATTATTATTATACAGAACAATTTATTTCATAGTCATTATTTGTTTAAAAAATGTCAATATTCGATATTTAAACGTATTAAAATTTCTCATATCGTTACTTATATCAAAATCACGGTGACTTAGGGCCAGATTTTCAATGATCACCGTGATTGAGAAGCGGGCTCGTTACTTATCACCGTGATAAAAAAATCCGATTTCTAAACTCTTACGTCGCTTCTTACTCTTACGTACTCTTCTTCTATGCATTTTAGACTCGCTGTTTATTTTCTTTATGGTACACGCGGATTTCTCTTTTCTTCACATTGTTTCATTGCTTTGCATATTTGCTATCAGTTTGTGCTATGATTTTCTCTTTTCTTCCCATTGCTGTATAATTTTCTCATACACATATTTGTTTTGACAAGTAATAAAGTGTTTTGAAGGGAATAAAATTGTGCCGCGAATATAATTGGAAAAACTTGAAATTGATTTTTGGAATGAAATTTCACAAAATTTTAAAAAATTGTTAACGGGTGTCGAATTTGCAATGGAGTTGTTTGAGAGCGTTTGATTGGATTGAGAGATGAGGTGGATTCCCTCAGGGGTCGAAATAGAGAATTGAGGAATTCTTCTAATGTTTTGGAGATGCCAGAACAGGAGTAAGTCAATAATTATATAAACATATGTATTTTATATAGGATTAAATGTAGTTAAGACACAGAAGCCCAATGTTGTTGGTGTTTTGTATGGATATTCCAACAACAACAGAATTTCTATCATCTCTCGTGTGGTTTTCGAGTTATAAATAGAAACACGCAATTTTTGCTACCTTTTCCATTTCGTTAATTTTTTTCATAGGGTTTTCTGGGTATAACTTGCAAACCAGACGAGAGATGATAGAAATTCTGTTGTTGTTGGAATTTCCGTACAAAACACCAACATTGGGCTTCTGTGTCTTAACTACATTTAAATATATATAAAATACATAAATAAATAATATAAATAAATAAATATAAATAAATAAATATAAATAAATATAATATAAAATACATATATAAACATATGAACTTTTCGAAAGCATTTTAAAGTTATTAAGAATTTTAGGATGAATAAAACTTGTTTCACCAAACTCCTGGATGAAGTAGCGCCCAAGATGAAGAGCGTTAAGAAGCCGACGGCAATTCCACGAATAATGAAATTGGCTTCCTTGTAATTCCGCTATGAGTTTCTCATATGTTTGTTTTGACAACTGTTGAAAATTGTGTCGTGAACATTTTAAAACTGTGAATGTGAATTGGTGAAATAATAAATACATAAAAACAAAACAAAGAACATGTTTTTAGGTGCGGAATTTGCAATGGCTTTGAACCGAAATATATACCGATTTTAATTTTGTCATATTTTTTATTATTTTATTAAGTTTTGTATTAAATAAAGTTACAAAATTCATTTTTGTAACACATACAAATTTATATAAAGTAAATAATAAATAAATGCAAGTATTTTAATGTTTTTTGGAAACACTTCACTCTAGTTTGCGAAACGAGTGCAGTAACGACAGCCTTTTAGCTATCGTTCCCTATGACAGTTCATCTCGCTTCTTTATCACTCCAAACAGGATTGAAAGTTCAATGAAACGAGCGTGATCTCGTAAGAAGTATGGGATGTGTTGTTGTGTTTTTATTGAACGAGTTGCTCGTTCATTGAAAATCGCTAAGAAACGAGAAGGCGAAAATAACAAAGCAGAAGCACCGATAATCACGGTGATTGTTGATTGAAAATCTGGCCCTTAAAGTCACTGGTAAAAATCACGGTGACAGAAATGTAGCAGTCACTGCTGTCACCGTTCTCAAAAAATCACTGGAACGCTCTTTTCTAGTAGCCATATGTGTCAGAATCAGTTAAGGGCAGCAGCAATAACAAACATGCTACAGCAATAGCGGCACACACACAACCACAATCATCCTATATACCAGTTCACATTCATTCACATCATCCCTGCCATTCCTCATGCTAGTAGGAGAGAAGCAAAAAAGATTATGGAAAGTGTATTTGGTCCGGAAAAGAAAGAAAATATAGTGCTGGTGGACAAATTTTAACTTCATCCACTAAAAAAAATTTGAGATCCGACTATGCTGCTTGAGCAGTGAAGCATTCAATAAGTAATTCAGCACTCAACGATTTGCTGCTGGTGTTAAGAGATGATAACATATCAGTTCCAAAAGACGCAAGAACATTGAAAAAAAGACCCAAAGATATAGTCGCACAAAATATGTGCACAGGAACGTACATACACTTGTAACGAAGCTCCGGTTTGTCCGGTTTATAGCCAGGGTATGGTCTCAGTCGTTGTCCGAGATCCTGTTACAGAATTTAAAAGAAATTTCAATAACCCTCATGATTTCAAATACAAGCTTTATTTTCTTTCTTAAATTATTAGCACAATGGTGTAGATGTGAATCGATACGCTAGTGAGACCGAATGGTCGATTCACCGCTCTAATTGTTGCTGCTGGGGATCGTTGTTGTGACGCTTGAAATTGGTGATGCTGCCGAGGCAGGCTAAACTGATGCTCCTGTGGCTCTGTCGACTCCCTAAGTCGATCGTTCAAAGTTCGTAATCGCGGTACGTCTGGTCCCCTATGGCAGGCGATCGTTTAGATTGCGCCCACTGGGTAAGGGTGTCTCGGATGTCCCTCGCGCAGTGGAACGTTCGTTTAGATTACGTCGCCACAACGCAAAGCTTCCTCGACAACCCCGAAGACCACGTACTGGTCGCGTCGTAGGTCCGGTGGAACTTCTGCAGCAGGCGATCGTTTAGATTGCGCCTACTGGGTAAGGGTGTCTCGGATGTCCCTAGCGCGGTGGAACGATCGTTTAGATTACGTAGCAACAACGCAAAGCTTCCTCGATAACCCCGAAGACCACGTACTTGTTGCGTCATTGGTCCAGATGGAATTAAAGAATTTAGATCCTCACACACTATAGAGTTAAGGATGCTCTTACTGATTTTCTCATAACAAATGATTATAAATCGTCAACTATAACACTAGATTTTCATAAGATGGTTTGCCTCTGTGTAAGAACTCAAATAAGCAAATATGGACAAATTAATTATTTGCTCTCAATTATATACATATTGTTTGCATTGGAGTTATGCTAAAATTATTGAAAGCTTGGATTATTCAGAAAGGAGGGAGCTATTCTCTGCAATCTTGTACAATAGACACCCTTTCAACAAAATTAATTGAAGTAAAATCATGCATTCCTTCTGAGTTTCCTAGAAAACCGGAAGACACAGTTCTGCTTTTACTGAAATTTGTTCTACCATCGGAGTTATATGATCACTTCTTAAAATTATTACTAGCTACTTTACTATTAAGTGAGAATATTGTTAAAATTTAAATTTGCAAAAACAATGCAAGTGCTCATAGGTTGCTTAAAGCGTTCGTAGGTCCGTATTTGTACGACATAACCTTTCTAACTTGTAATTTTCATTATCTATTATACATTTATAAAAACGCATTGTTTAGAAGTTTACCCCAGGTGGCAGATCGCTCAACCTGTTATTGTCGCTAGGTTGGCAATGCTGTTTTTGTCTTTGACGTTTTTTGATTTGCATGTCTATACATAAAATCTTGTATGTTTCTTTTTAACCTTGAGAAAAGAAAGACCACGCTTTAGGTGTAAGAAAATAATTGTAGTGAAGAATAAATTCAGTTTCTGGCAAGGAAACCGATCGAACAATTCTGCACGTTCTCTTTTTGTTTAATCACGTCGCTTAATTAAAGAAACGTAGCAAATTGCGAATCGTTGTAGTGGCCTGTCCACTGGAAAATTATGGCAACCGCGAAGGCAGAATGTCTAGCCAAGCTTATTCTGAAGTTTTCCGAAAATTCCAAAAAGACTTCCAAACAGAAGCAAACACGAGGTTTTTTTCAGGAAGCAGCTCCTAATGGACTATTGGGATCGATATAACGGAGCCATCGACAACGAAGCGTCAGCGGAGGAAGGACAGTTTTGTCAAGTCGAGACAGCCTTAGGTGAAATGCCTGCGAGGCATTAGGTGAAATAAATGACTGCCTTGATGATCTAAGTATAACAACCGACAGTAGCACGGTAAATTCAACGATGAATCAAATGGCGAAACCTCAAACGCCATCAAAACATACAACACTGCATCCCCTGATGAAAAACGGTCGTTTGTGTTAAAAAGCAAGCGGTGTATGAATTGCCTCAAAGCTGACCATAAGGCTAGAGATTGTAAATCTGACTACAAATGTCAAAAATGTATGCAAAATCATAATACATTACTGCATGATAGCAGCGCCGCGCCGATCAATGGGCCGGTAGTACTGCAGTCGCGCGTGAATCATCCAAATATAAACAATCATCATCAGAGATCAACCAGCACAGCGGTTCTGCTCGCCACTGCGATAATTGGCGTAAGGTCACCTGATGGCCATATTCTACATCTACGAGTGCTACTAGACAGTGCTACTAAAGCATCGTTTATTAGTGAATTCTGCGTACAACAGCTCCGCTTACGGAAAAAGCGCGTTAAGGTTCCCGTACTTGGAGTGGGAGGCATATAGGTTGGGCTATCACCAGGACTCGTAGAATTCATCGGGCTGTCACTGACGGAACCAGATTTCGTTTTTGACTGTTCTGCGCTTGTACTGTCACGTATGGGTCATCTACTGCCACGACAGAACGTCGACCTGAACTCGTTCTCCGAATTCTTAGGTCTCAGCTTAGCGGACCCGAAGTTCTACGAGCCAAGAGCCATTGACGTTATCATCGGTGCCGATCTTTACGGTCGGCTATTGCTAGGAAAAGTTAAACAGTCATCGACTTACTTGGCGACAGCTCAGAACGATGGGTTATTTGTGGACGGTCAGCCGACGTGTCCTCCCTACACTTGTATACTACAGTTTGTGCCACAACTGCAATCGAGCTAAGCGAGCTCGTCCAACAACTGTGGAAATTTAACGAACAAGACGACGCTGAGCTGCCATCACAGATGACATAAGACGAGATATATTGTGAGGATTTCTTCAAGCAAACGGTAAAGCGTCTCAATTGCGGATGCTATCAGGTACGATACCCAATCAAGGAGCCATTTGATCCAGCCGCGCTTGTTGGCTCTAGGTCAAATGCGTTTAAGCTCTTTTCCCGTCAGCAAAGACGGCTTCAGAATAATCCTCTAATCAAGGAATTGTATGAAGAGTTTATGGTGGAATATTTAAGTCTTGGCCATATGGAACATGTATTGGACGATAGGGAGCCAATTAAGGTCTGCTATATACCACATCATGGAGTATAGGAGTCGAGCTCTACAACAAAACTTAGAACGGTGTTTAATGTAGCAAGGAAATTCGGAGCAGGCGTGTCTTTGAATGATTGTCTGCACGTAGGTCCCAAACTTCAAAATGGGTTGTTTACAATTGTTCTGAACTGGCGGTTTCACCGAGTGGTGTTCATGGCTGATATTGAGAAGTGCTATCTGCAAATTTTAATACATAGTGATGATTGTGATTTGCAACACATAGTTTGGCATGACAATTACGACAAAGCGGCTATATTTCGATTACGTACTATCACATATGGGCTAAATTCACCTAAGTTCACCTTACTTGACAATAAAAGTCCTACATACCCTGGCCACGGACGAAAAAGGCAGTTACCCAGAAGCTGCAGAGGTTCTGAAGGAAGCATTCTACATGGATGACTGTTTGCATGGAGCTGACACGGTTGAAGAAGCAGTTGAACTACAACGCCAGTTGCAAGAGTTGTTGCGACGGGGTGGCTTCAATCTTCGAAAATGGATATCGACTTTTATGCGTCAGGTAAACCTTTCGGATACGAACAACGATAATGTTTGCAATGTAATTTAAGACAAAGAAACAAAGGCGCTCGGTCTATATTGGTGTTGCGACTCGGGCAGTCTCGCCTATAAGGTGCATGTCTCGCCGTTATCTGGACAAATAACTAAGCGACAACAACTGTCGCGCGTCGCTAAAATATATGATCCGCCGTGATTTCTAGCGCCAGTAGTTGTTACGGGCAAAATTATGTGCCAAAAATTATGGTTGGCAGGATGCGGGTGGGACGGAGAATTGCACGATGGGTGGGTCTGGGGCCAGTCCCAGATACTCACCAACTACATGTATTCGCGGATGCATCCACGGAAGCTTACGCTGTCGTAGCATACCTGCGAAATCAACAACCAGAAGGTGCCGTAAAGGTGTCAATGCTTATGGCGAAGACACGGGTGGCCCCACTGAAAAAAATAACTGTACCATGCCTGGAGTTGAATGCAGCGCTTCTGGCGGCTAAATTAGCAGCTAAAATCGGTAAAACATGCAAATTACCGATGAAACGAATTCATTACTGGTCAGATTCAAAACATAGGCCGGGTACACATAAATAATATATTAGCAATCGGGTGGCAAAAATTCAAGAGTTGACCCTTGTCGATAGTTGGACGTACATATCCACCGAAGTGAATCCTGCTGACGTCGCGTCCCGAGGGATTTTTCCATCAGAGCTAGCAGATTCAAAACTATGGTGGGAAGGTCCACCATGGCTATATGAATCAGAAGTGCAATGGACCAATCAATGCGTCATAACGCCTATTAACGGCGACCGGGAACCAGCAATAACACTCACATCAACGGCTGTTCTAGAGCCAACACCAACACTTGCAGAAGAGCTGCTCTTGAGATTTTACAGCATAAACAAGTTGTTAGCAGTAACATCGTGGTGTTATAGATTTATTGCAGGAAATCGAAAGACCCTGCATGAACAGACATCGTACATTACGACAAAAGAAAGAGAGAAGGCGTTGAATTTTTGGATCAGGTATATTCAAAATATTCATTTTGCTAATGAGATTTTTTGTCTAAGTCGCAGCAAGCCGATTAGTGTAAAGAGTAAGTTACTCAAATTAAACCCAATCATGGACGAGAATGGACTAGTCTGACTCAAAGGACGACTTATGAATTCGTCTTTGCCACTTGCTGAGCTTATCCCTATAATCTTACCAAAGGACAACCCGTTATGTAGTTTGTTAATTGCTCAAGCCCACGAATGTACTCTACATGGAGGCGTACAAGCAACGCTTAATTTTATTCGTAGACGCTACTGGTTGATTGATGGGCGGTCGACCGTGCGAAAATTCATTAATCGATGTGTCATTTGTTATCGCCAAAGATGCAGCAGTTCAAAGCAAATCATGGGAAATTTACCAACTCACAGTGTTACTGCAGTGTTACTTTTGCCCACTGTGGGTTGGACTAAGAAGGCCCTTACTGGACACGCACGGCAAAGGATCGAGGACACCATGCATCTAAGGGATACGTCGCACTTTTTGTATGCTTCAGCACACGAGCCGTTCACCTCGAGCTGGTCAGTGACCTGACAACCGATGCATTTCTAGCATCACTACGAAGATTTTTTGCTCAGCGAGGGTACTGGTCTGATATCTACAGCGATAACGCCACTACTTTCGTAGGTGCGAATAAAATTCTCAAAGACGAGTACGCGAGTTATCGACAGCATGTGTAGCATAGCAAGCATAGACATGCAGCAAGCGACACGCAGCAAGCATAGAACCCTGTCGCGGCGTCACGTGGCATTTGATTCCACCTGGAGCTCCGAATTTCGGAGGTATATGGGAGGCAGGTATGAAGAGCATGAAGCATCATCTCAAGCGGATCATCGGTGAGGCTAAGCTTACGTTTGAAGAATTTTACACGGTCCTCAAACAAGTTGAAGCGGTGTTAAATTCGAGGCCGCTGTCGCCACTCTCGGATGACCCTAGTGATCTGACGACCCTCACACCAGGACATTTCTTAGTGGGTAAATCTTTAATTACGCCGCCGGAGCCATCTCTGCTGGTTATAAGCACGAATCGCTTCAAGACATGGAAGCAACTTCAACAGATGCATCAAGACTTTTGGAGAAGATGGAGTTATGAATATTTGCGAGAGTTGCAAATAAGGCGGAAATGGCAACGTGCAACTAACAATGTAAAAACCGGTGCGCTTGTACTATTGCTGGATGAACGGGGTCCGCCGAATCAATGGGCACTGGGCAGAGTAATCGAGGTTCATCCAGGAGAAGATGAGCGAGTAAGACTTGCCACGATACGTACTCAAACATCTATTACCAAACGAGCGGTGTCGAAGCTAGCAGTTTTGCCAATCGAAGACTAAAACCGTGTTTACGGTGGCCGGCGTTATAATCTTAGCAACATACAAAATTCATTTCGTCGCAAGAGTGGACGAGGTGGCCGGAATGTTTAGAAGTTTACCCCAGGTGCCAGCTCGCTCAACCTGTTATTGTCGCTAGGTTGGCAATTGTTTTTGTCTTTGACGTTTTTTGATTTGCAAGTCTATACATAAAATCTTGTAAGTTTCTTTTTAACCTTGAGAAAAGAAAGACCACGCTTTAGGCGTAAGAAAATAATTGTTGTGAAGAATAAATTCAGTTTCTGGCAAGGAAACCGATCGAACAATTCAGCACGTTGTCTTTTTGTTTAATCACGTTGCTGATTCCTAACACGCATATAATCATGGTTCATTGAATGGCATAAATGCATTCAAATATGACAACCATTTGCAAAAAATTTTAAAAAAATATAAAAAAGAATAGTTATTCAGCGGCTCAACTTTACAATCGCCAAGTCGAAAAAACTATAATACAGGAATCAGCCCATGCAATCCGTACTTCCTCCTATTATCGTTTGGGAACACCTTTAAATGATGGATCTGCAGATATTGAACTCCCAGATTTCTTCCTAACAATAAAAAACAATTATTGTTTGGTTGCCCATAGTTCGCAGGTGAAATGTAAAGCTGTGAAGCCAATCGACCTATGGAAATAGATAATTCCGTTGCAGAAAGACATTTTACGCCAACATTCATTTGGAAGAACAAAACATTATATATTTTTATCGCGAATAAATTGTTACCAAAGCAAATGTAGCAATTTATTCAGCTGCGAAACGTTAGCTGTTGAAATTTGATCACAATAATAAAACTACTACTTTAGTTACTTTTTTTTGAAAACAGGTAACGACCACGCCCTCTATTTATACAGTGGCGTAGCTAGGACTCATGGAGCCTGGGACTCCAACTAATCTAATCAACTTGTAGCCCCAAAAATTCCTAGAATCCAATACTTGATTTCCAAAACACCCGCCGCGGAAATTGTGACGACTAGGGCGGACCGCCACCCTCACCCCACCCCTAGATACGCTTCTGTATTTATATCCGTTTGTGCATAAATGTGATTATAAGGTAGCTTTCCTTATAACTACATATTTCCTCTAGTTTCAGTTTGTATTTCACTCTATGTTATTGTTCACCAATGAAAAATCGAAATAAATTAAAAAGTTCAATAAATAAAACTATTTCGTTCAATTAATTTCTGCAAACTTTCAAGTATAGGGTATCTAAGATTCGGCTAGGCCGAATATAGCACTCTTACTGGTTTTTTCTTTACCAAACTAATAAAAGGTATTAAATTGAGCTATTGGGTAGCCTGTAAATGTGTTAACTTAAATTAACTTCACTCCTTTCCATAGATGCCTGTCACAACAAATTTAAAAACTGCGATGAAAAGGAAATGAACCACGTCCAACAACACTTTGTGCATGCTAAAGGTCGCTACTTGAAGGGGAAGTATAATTAAATAAAATATATATATAAATATTTAAAAAAATTACTGTATACAATACTAAACAAATATGTCTTCTTCTTCTTCTTGGGGTCCTTTAACCACTCGGGGGCATAGCGCGTCCACCACGCCTGCGCGCCATCTTGTTCGAGCATGGCGTATTTCGCAATGGAGTTTTCTTCGCTCCGTAGGGTATGTCCAATCGCCTGCCATTTTTTCCATCGAATAGTAATGTTTATACGTGCTTGACCCTTTCTCCTATAAAGCTGCTCGTTGGAGATCCGGTTCGACCAAAAAATCCTCAAGACAATTCTTAAACATCTATTTACGAAGACTTTCAGCCTGCGTGTGTTAATGGTGTCCACCTTCCAGGTACTGCACCAATAGAGCAGTACCGATTCTACGTTAGAACGGAACAGTCGCAGATTGGTTCTTAGGCTGATAACGTTACTCTTCCAGATTGCGGATAGCATACCGAACGCAGCTTTAGCCTTCCCGATTCTACAGAGTACGTACAGTTGGGTGCTACCGCGGTCCGCTGAGACCACACTTCCTAAATATAGGAAGTGGTCAACTTTTTCGACTTCCTGCCCGGCAATGTTAAGTTGAGTGTTAGTGTTGGGTGTGCTAAGGGCTTTTGTTTTGGCCGTGTTTATCTTGAGCCCTAATTTGTCTACTACAGTTTCTAGTTTATGGGCCATTAGATGAAGCTCTATTAGCCGGTGTGAAATTAGACAAACATCGTCAGCGTAGTCTAGATGTTTAAGGTAAGATGTCATAGTCCAGCGAATTCCATTGTTTGATAACCAGCAGGAGCAATAGTGGTGACAGTATGCATCCTTGTCGTACTCCACTTTGGATATCACATTCCTCTGGACCTTACCGTTGTTTAAGACATGGCACTTACCGCCCTCGTATGTAGCCTTGATAATAACAATAAGTTTTTTCGGGATGCCTCTTCGGCGCAAGGCCAGTCAAATAGTACCTCGATTTAAGCTGTCGAAAGCCTTCTCGAAGTCGATAAACAATAGATGTAGTGGATATCTGAACTCAACGCATTGTTCAATTATGATCCGTAGGGTATTTATGTGGTCGACGCAGGAGGAACCAGCGCGAAAGCCTGCCTGCTCGATATCGAGAGTAGCATCTAAACGCTCTTTAATTCGGTCCAGAATTATTTTTGCCATTATTTTGGTTGCAGCTGGAAGAATGCATATACCTCTCCAATTTCCACACTCCATCAAGTTTCACTTTTTTGGAAGTTTAATGATCATCCCTCTTTTCCACTCCTGTATAGCGGGTGCAACAAAATTGCTTTAGAAAAACGAATTATATGATTTTTAAGCCCAAAATTAATTCTATTGACTGGAGTAATATACTACTCGTGCCTGGCTAAAAGAAGGATGTAAAAGGAGGCCACGCTGGACAAATAAATAAATATCTGGACAAATCTTGGACGCGTCTGAGTTATATCCTCGCAGAAATTCCGTTACATAATAGCTTACATCTCCCAGCACTATACTGATTGGGAGAATGAAGTTATTGCTGTGGAAAAATGAAGTGCCAAAGAATGGACAATCAAAGGCACCATCTTCAAAAAGTCACCAGTATGTTGGAATTAGTTCCACTGTTGTGAGCTTTGTTAGTATTTTACAGCTGACAAAACTTGAGAATGTATAAAATTAAAAAATATTAAAATATATATTATATGAAAATAAATATTAGTAATTCATATTATATTTATTTATTTCAAAAATATGTAACATGAAAAAAAATTTCATTCATTAAAAAAAAATATTTGATTCAATTAAAAAAACATTTCTGACTTAATCGCTTACCAAAACTACACTTTGACCTGTTGAGAGTAGCACGTATCACTGACGGTAAGGACTGCGAGTTTTGCAAAGTGTCGTATGTAAACGCAGTAACTGAATCGTTATTTCGTATACTGTAAATTAAAGTTTTATCGGATTTTTTACGCTTCAAAGACAATTGGATAAATTACATATGGCGCGGAGTGAGAGAATTTTTGAGGAAACCCATTGCCTTAAAAAATGTTTATTCGCCTTGAACCTCCATTTTTCTTCCTTCAGTTAGTTTTCTTAGTTCCGCGGTTTAGAGCTCGCGGAGTAATTTCCCCTGATGTTTGCGTTCATCAACTTAAAATCAACCGTAATAAAACACAAGAACGCAGAAACATCATTTATCATACCCAATTATAATGGATAAACACATTTTGCGGTCCACTGATTTGGAAGCTGTTGCTAGTTAATTATACCCTACACCTTAAGGTTAAGGGTATATTCACTTTATCACGAAATATGTAACGCATAGAAATAGAGACGATAGGTATAGAAAATTATATATGTATATTCTTGACCAGCGTGACCTCCTGAGTTGATTAGGCCATGTCCGTCTGTCTGTTGAAATCACGATCACAGGAGAATCGGTGAAGATATTGTGATCAAATTTTGCAGAAATATTGTTTCTTGTGGTGTGCAGGTATTGGTATTGAAAATGGGCAAAATCGATCCACGTCTACGCCTAGTTTTTATTAGAAATGTGATATCAGCGTTCGTTTTTGAGTTACGACAACAAAATCCCCATTTCTGGGTATAGAGTAGCATTATCCGTTAAAAAAAAAATACAAATACAAATGATGCGTGATACCACCTAGGTCCCATTCTTCTATGGGCCATTGCAAACTACTAGGACAAAGTTTGTCCAAATCGGTTCCTACAATTTTTTGTAATCTGGCCCAAAAGCTTACTCTATTTGACCTGTAAACGAAAGTGACAATGTTAACCTCCTTTAGGCTTTTAATAAAAATATTTTACAAATTGAAATAGAGTATAATCTATTGCAATTAGTTGTAATGTATTGAAACTTTTTAATATTTTATTAAAACAGTTATTCTCTTACCACTATCGTAGTATACAACTTAAGTATATCATATATCGATTTCTACGAGAGAATTAAAACTGCAAATATAAAAATATTCTCACATACCTTTTGAGACATCCCAAATCTTGATATCATGTCTATATTAGTTTTAGAAATCTAAACAAATCTAAATACAAATATTTAAAAAAATTATATAACAATGTACATAAGCAGAAATAAACAGAAATTTGAAAAAATCCTTTATATACATATATATGTATATGAGCTGTTATTTTTGAAAGTGGTACACGTCTACTTTTAAAAAAACTTACAGCCTTATCATGTATCTTTTCGCGTTGCGTTTATTTCGCGTTTTGTTTTGTGCTTTTCGTATTTTTGGAAGAATTGAGATAGGAACATCTGTAAACCTCTGAAACGCAATCAAAACGCGAAACCAAATGCAAACGTAGTTTTGTTGGTAATTTACATGCTTTGCAGACTTCACTACGTTTTTCTGGCATGATGGATGAGCTATTTCCTGGAAAAAGTCTCTCAAACCAGACGATTGCTGAATGCTCGCGTTTGGTGTGATTCTGAACAGTGGCTCATACAATTTTTTTTATTCACGGCGCCACTTTCTCAAAAGATAAGTAAAAGATCCGAATTGTACCTCTTCTGAGTATCCCCGTATTTTGTTCCACGCTATGACGCTGCGCTAGTAGTCGCACGAGGAATATTGCTGCTATATTCACTCTCACATAAAGAGCAAACGATAATAAACACAATATCAGTATGTAAACATTGTGTGCGCGTTATCAGATTTGCTTTTGTTGTACAAATTGTTGCCATACATCAGTTATAGCACTAATTCATTGGGATTCCTAAAAAATACTTGTAAAAATGCTAAAAATGCTTCATACATGGTAACTCTTTGTGCTCTGCAAACAGGGGAAGTCTGCAAGGTTACGTAAAGTTTGTGTTCTCCTCAAAACTCATGCGCAGTCTACTCGAAAAAGTTCCATCATACCATTTGAAACGCACTGCGTTCGAGTCGCGTTTGATTCTGCGTTTGCGTTTAAAAATACATGATAAGCCTGTTAGTTAACAGTTACTTTAGTAAGTTATAGATACGTTCTCTTCATACTTATAATCATAATTTAATGGAGTTTAATTTCTTGATAAAGTAATAAAAAGAATTTTAACTAAAAATGCTATCGCAAAAATGTTTTTGTTTTAAAGTGGAATAAATCCACTCCGAACAATCACAATTAAATTAAAAAAATGTTTTTCACAATTAAATTAAAAACGACGAACTGCATAAAATTTATTAAAAAACTAGTATTGAAGAAAGTTATTCATTCATAAATTAATTTTTTTATTTGGAAAACAACAAAAACCTAGCATATTTACTATGTTGCCACTGTATAATGTTTCAAGATCCTTAATAAGGTAGAAATACAACGATAATGAGTTTATTGTCTTACATACCAACTAATTATTAGGAGTAGGAATTAATAATGCGGACTTAGATAACAGATGGCGTAACTAGCGTTATGTGCATCAGAGCACACCGCGACCATTTTCTTTGTTTTTGTCTGTCATTAAGCTAAAAATTTCAGTATGTGTCATTTCGTTGAAGTGTAAACAACAAAGTTATGCAATAAGTATTGCAATAAGCTTATGCTGTGTATTTGGTGGGATCAGAAGGGTGTGGTGTATTACGAGCTGTTAAAACCAAATGAAACGGTTACAGCTGATCGCTACAGACGCCAATTAAACGAACTGGCAAAGAAACTGAACGAAAAACGACCATTGATAGCTCGAAAATACCACAAAGTTTTGTTCCACGATGACGATGCCAAACCACATCGTGCAAACATCGTTAAAGAAAAAATAAAGAGGCTCGGTTGGGATCATCTTGATCACCCCCCGTACTCTCCAGACCTTGCTCCTGGCCTGGCAGATGTACGATTTCGAAATGCTGAAGAAATGGAAAATGGAAAAGATGAGAACTTCTTCAAACGAGGAATCAATAAACTTCCCAGAAGATGGGAGGAAGTCATAGCCAACGATGGGCAATATATTGCTTAATGTACTCATTTATTTTGTTATTCAAATAAATGCCATTTTCAAGCCAAAAAATCCGCATTATTAATTCCTACTCCTAATACCATAAATACTCCTATGCTAACTGTGATTGCAAATATACATTGTTTTTTATTTTTAGTTATCTTAACGAAGTAATTTACATTTTCACTTATTTATTTAATTCGTCTTTTTAATATAACTGAAAGTTGTTCCTAATAATATTGTATTTACTACATGTCTTCATTTTAATTATTATTTTCTACTTTAAACTCCATTTGAGAAGCTAATATCTATAAAAATAAGGACTTAAATTGTCTCTTGCATTTACTTGTTATATGTTATTTGCTATACAATAATATGTTTTGAAAAAATGAACTTATTCCACTTCCAAATATAACAACGAAGATTTTATCGCAAAAATGTTTTATCGCAAATTTGAAAGTGGTACAAGTCTATTTGGAACTAAAAAATCGTTTCTTTGGTTAAATAATTTTAATAATTATTATTTCATAATAAAATCTAATAGTTGTAAAGTGGTAAAAATAGCGCTCGAATTGATTAGCGTTTATTATTTTATATTTTTTATTTATTTTATATTTCAATATTTTTAAATGGATTGAAATGCAATGCCTTATATATCTATATACATATAAAGATGGACTTATTCCACTTTCAAATGTAAAATTTTATATATGTACATATGTAGTTCCTAATATTGAAGACATGAAATGATCGTGACATAATCGATTCTTTCCACTAACCATAAATAACATCAACATTTATTTAAAAACAAAAATTATAAGTTGACTGTTATTTTTGAAGATAATTGAAAAAAGGTATTACATGACATTTTCTCTATGACTTTTGAAATTAAAGTCTTTTTTAATAGTGATAAGAGAATGCACTAGAAATGTGGAGAAACATAAATAAATATGTGTCGAGCATTTACTACACATTTGCTACATTTTATTAGACCACACACTGGCGATAACACACAACCATAACGACTTACGACGATTTGACATATGTAGAGAATTCTTATAGAAATTATGTAAACAACAAAATAAGAAGAAGAGCATTCATCTCGTTAAAAAATATTAGAAATATATGGTAAGGGAAAATTTAAATTTTTTTCTCGTGTTCCAGAATAGCCCTTACTTGTATCTTCACAACTACGAGTCGTATTGTCGTAATGGTCGTTATGGTTGTGTGCAATAAAAGTGTTTAATAATATTAAGCTTAGCCAAGTTTCAAACCACTACGATATCAGAGTCTCAAAAGCACATGATATAAATTATGTAGGATGTGTCGTTAAGGTTCCCTTAATTTTGAGAATTTTTATTCTTTACATGGAAACTAAATTGTGGTATGATCACGATTTTTTAATAGCTTCAGTTTTTAAGGACTTTTTTAATAGACTTACCTGAGCCTCAGCATCGATTGAGTTATTAATTGAGCCCTGAAAATTTACATCGCAATTTAAAATTGTTTCATAATTTTAATAACTGTTTTTTTTATACACGTACGTGATCCATTACACTAGCCTACAAATTAACACTCTTTTTTTGTAACGGGCTGTTTGACAACATATTCTAAAGGATTTTGAACCGCTGATTCCAAAAATGATAAAATAAAAAAAAAAATGAAACGAGCCGTTTTCGAGATAATCGGTTTTTAAATTTTTGGCCACTTTACGTTAAGGTCCATCCACTTGAAGAGCCACTACAACTGACATATGTAACCGATTCGATTACAATTAAGATTAAATTAAGGAGGAAGGATGCACGCATATTTTTTGCTAACATTGTTTTAAAATCCGAAAGATAGTTTAAAAGCTTTCGCTGAAATCGTAACTTCAAAAGAGGAATTTTTTAAGAAAAAAGGTAAAAAATGCTATATATGTAAAAATATGTTCCCGAAACTTTTTTACCCTTTTTATTTTTTATATCGATAGATTGGACATTTGCGCGAATTTTAAGCCTAATATCAAAAAAATCTGCAAAGAAATGGTTTCTTGGTGCGCGTTTAAGTAAATTCAGTGCTTTTCGCAAAAAATACTAAATTTTGAAAAAAAAGATAAATAAATACATTTTAAAGTAAAAATTATTTTTATTTGTGCTTCTTCGCTTATATAAGTGGGTTGGTGTTTCCCTAGTCAAACTCCAGCAATAGTCCGCCATCATAGTTGCACCCCAGGATCCTTCATAGCGCTTTTCAATTGCCATCATTTGCTGGTGGAATCTTTCCCCATGCTCGTCGCTTACAGGACCCAAATTTTCCGGGAAGAAGTCTAGATGAGAGTTCAAGAAGTGTATCTTCAAAGACATTCGAGCTCCTTTTAATATAAATTTAGAATATATGAAATTAATTGAGAAAAATAAATACTTGGGTTTACATTCTTACCAATTCGTTTGTATTTATTTAGTAAACTTTTTATAATGGCTTTGTATCTTTCGTTTCGGTGATTTCCTAGGAAGCCATCAACAACGTCTTTAAATGCCTGCCATGCTGCATTTTCGTCTGGTGTTAGGTGTGATATAAATATTTTATCAGCGAACAACTTGCGTAACTGCGGGCCGACGAAAATGTCTTCTTTTATTTTGGCATCCGACAATCGAGGAAATTTGGTCTGCAGGTACTTCAATGCTTTACTACTTTCATCCAAAGCCTTTACAAAGTTTTTCATTAATCCGAGCTTAATATGAAGAGGCGGCAGAATAACATTTTCCTTTCTTACTAATGGTGCAAATTTTATGTTATCGCGGCCTATGATATGCTCATTTCTCGCAGGCCAGTGTTTTCGACTGTAATGCTCGTTATGTGCTCGACTGTCCCACTTACACAAAAAGCAACAATACTTTGTATAGCCACCTTGTAGACCAGTTAGCATAGCAGTAATCATCAAATCTGCGCAGACTTTCCTATTGTGTTCGTCATATTTGATCTTCTGGAACAGATCTCGCATCACTTCATAGCACTCTTTTTTATTCACAGCATGGCCAATTGGAATTGATGGTTTAGTGTTTCCTTTATGTAGCAAGGCTACCTTCAAGCTGTATTGGCTTCCGTCGACGAATAAGCGCCATTCATGTGGATCGTAAACTTTATCGAGCTCATTAAAGAGTCCCTTTATATCCAGGCAATAACATATTCCTTCATCTACAGTAAAATATTTTTCGTATGACTTACTGCGATGTCTGTAGTAAGTAACCTTTACACCAGATGCTAAATATCCAAATTGTTGCAGTCGCGATGCGTGTAGTTCTGCCTCTTCTTTGTTTAGATTCAGATCTTTAACCCAATCATTCAATTCAAACTGTGTTATGAGGTGTATTCGCTGTGGGTTGGAACTGCTTTCAGTTGATACCGTAGAAGTATTTAAAGCTTCTGAAGAACTTTCGCCTTGGGTTGCTGAACTGGGACATATAGGAACTGGTAGAGATGCTGAATGTGCTATTGGCTTCGTTACTGTTGCAACATCAGCATAGCTTATGCGAACATTTTTAGTCCTAGCAATCCTATTACATTTAGTTAAACAAATATAGCAATCAGTTTCGTGATTTATGGGCTCCCTCCACACCATTGGCGTTCCAAATGTAAGATGTCTTTTGCCTCCAGCAAGCCAATTGTGAAGGTTTGTTTTGCAAGAACTACAAAATACATGAGGCACCCAAACTTTATCTTGGTTCTTTACAGGAAATCCAAAATAGTATAAATATGCCATTTTTAAAATATCTGTAATTTTATTTTGCCTATTTTCCGGTTTATATAGGCCGCAAACATAGCAAAACTTGTTCGGATCTTGATTGCATAAGAAATTCGGCATTTTGCTTAAAAAATATAAGTTTTAAAAACACAACACGACTCTTCAAAGTAAAACTTCGACTGATGCAAAAAAGAAAAAACTGCGAAAAAGTAAAAAAACGTAAGGTGGAAGTACCTGCATCTGAACTAATAGCGGTAAAAGGATGCATCGGGAATAGGATCCAGGTAAAGCCGATTTTAATGGGTTTCTAGGAAATGATAATCGCGGAAAGTCCAAAAACATTGTTCACAATCAAATGCACGTACTCAAGTACAAACTCACATGCATCGGGAATAGGATCCAGGTAAAGCCGATTTTAATGGGTTTCTAGGAAATGATAATCGTTTGACTAGGGAAACACCAACCCACTTATATAAGCGAAGAAGCACAAATAAAAATCATTTTTAATTTAAAATGTATTTATTTATCTTTTTTTTCAAAATTTAGTATTTTTTGCGAAAAGCACTGAATTTACTTAAACGCGCACCAAGAAACCATTTCTGTGCAGATTTTTTTGATATTAGGCTTAAAATTCGCGCAAATGTCCAATCTATCGATATAAAAAATAAAAAGGGTAATAAAGTTTCGGGAACATATTTTTACATACAGATATATAGCATTTTTTTGCCTTTTTTCTTAAAGAATTCCTCTTTTGAAGTTACGATTTCAGTGAAAGCTTTTAAACTATCTTTCGGATTTTAAAACAATGTTAGCAAAAAATATGCGTGCGTCCTTCCTCTTTAATTTAATCTTAATTGTAATCGAATCGGTTACATATGTCAGTTGTAGTGGCTCTTCAAGTGGATGGACCTTAACGTCAAGTGGCCAAAAATTTAAAAACCGATTATCTCGAAAACGGCTCGTTTCATTTTTTTAATTTTATCATTTCTGGAATCAGCGGACCAAAATCCTTTAGAATATGCTGTCAAACAGTCCGTTACAAAATGGCTGTCGGCCAGTGTTATTATAAGCAGTGGCAAAAAATGTTTTTTAATTGTTTATAATTTACAATTGGAAATTAAATACTTTTAAACATTCACAAAAGACTTTACACGAATATATTCCAACTTTATTTTGTGCAGCACAAAATTCAAATAAAAAAACTCTTTGTGGAAGAAACGAGTATGAATGAAATAACCAGCAACAGACAGTTAATAGTGCAATTTACGTTCACTTTTATGAAAAAGTTAGCAACACTGAGAATTGATTGCAAAAGTTGGAAAAAGCACCTTTTTAAGGTAATTTCTCATTTGACCAATTGTGCATACAATTTCAAATATACGATACGATTTTTAGGTGATTGTAAATAGAATTGAAAATTTTGTGAGCATGTCGGAGGCGCGGACGCACGTCCGATTTGTTGTTTTTCACGGAGACTCCAACAACAACATTAGGTTTAGGCGCTCTCGTCTGGTTTCGGAATTTTAGAAAAATTTCAGACCTATATCTCCGAAACTATAAGAATTATTTATAGATTGTGGGCATGGTTGGAAAGGTACATATTTAAATTAACTTTCATATATGTTATATTATACGATACAATATTTACCAAAAATATTGTACCGAAAAACTTTTACTTTTCAACACAAATTAAATTAAAGATTTTTTATGTATTATATATGTTTTGTTGTGTTTTCTTACGGGAACTCTAACAACATAAAAATTGCTCTGATCTCGTTGAGTTTTCGGGTTTAGTTACGATGTATTTACGTGAATGTGACTACTAAAGTGCACTTTTTCCTTAATTCTCCGGCACTGATTCCGATTATATATACCTCTTACCTCTAAAGGTAAGATAGCACACATTCTTATTATTGTAATAAATATACATATAATAATACATTTTACTTAGACAACAATTAATGAATTTAAAACAATTTTACTAAAAATATAAAATTTCATTTTTCTCCAAAACTAAACGGTTTACAATAAAATATAGGTTTACATATATGAAAGATAATTCGAATACCTTCCCAAGGAATCAATAACACGATTTAAGAGATATAGCCATAACGGAAACCAGAAGAGATCAGAGCAACGAACATATATTCGTAAAGAGATTGCATGAAACATTTGTTGCCGGCAACATCGTGATTTCATGTGTGAAGATTAGGGCAGCTGTTAATTAGCAGGACTTCGCACTGTAAAGACCAAAACATCTCTGTAAAGCAGAAAACCGAAGATAAAAACGAACTTATTTACAGAGTACAAAACTTCGATTGTATTCTGCGCTGGTAGCAAAGCAAAATTGAATGCTCTACTAATGAGTGAGGGGTTCGGAAGATCTTTTTAATGAGTGTGAAGGGATCGGAAGATCAATTATGCTTCTGTTATTTTGCACTAACAATGCTAGCGAACATGCGTAAGAAGAAATCGATCCAACACTCGTATACCAGATAAAGTGTGAAAGAAAGAATCGATCAATTCGTGGAGTACAGCGGGCGATGAGAAGAGCGGTGCGATTCATCTTCTTTTGATTCTCTTACAATAACAAACCATGTGCCGCCGTCCGTCCGCCTGAAATAATTTTAAATTTTGCATTTTATGTTTTTTGGAAGAATTTTTGCTTTTCGTAATGCCTTGAACACAATTGGACGAACAAAGCACTAAACACAAAATCAACTGTCAAATTTACACAGGCTCTTATGGGATTCAAGAAAAAAATGAGTTATCTACGAACATTTGTGTTTAGATAAAGAAACGCATGTCCATGAGATAGCTCTATTTCTATTTTGACAGCTTTTGTGCACAAGCTCTTCTTCTGCTTCTGTATATATTCAAATTGTTTACACAAGAGAATTGACAGAAATGACAGATTTTGTGTTTTGTGCGCGAGGCCCAATTGTGTGCGTGTTCTAAACAAAAGATACAGAGACAACTGTGTTTAGTGTTTTGTGCTTCCAATTGTGTTCTAGGCATAACTTTGTTCTGCTTCTTTTTCGATGCCCAAGCTTTGTAAAGCGCTGGCACGATATATGTTGCGAGCATAGCGTGCTGTTTAAGAATTTGTATGGGCAGAAAATCTACTAAGTCGGCATATCAATTCAGTATACACGTTATATGACTAAGACTTAAAGGTTAATAGAAGACAAATTATGGAAATATTTATATTATATGTCTGTGGTAATCAGGGTTCGGAAAACGTTTCTTTTTTATATCGCTCAATTTATATCCCTCACTGAAGATAACAATATTTTCATCCTCACTGATAAATATCTTTTTTTATCTTTGTTCAAAAAAATACATATCGCTCACGTTCAAAATAATTTCGATCTTCCAACAAAACTATCACTTGGGATGAAAAAAATTCTTATCGTCAAATATTTCGATCCCTCAAGTTCAAAACATTTCGTTTGTTGACGAATAGCGATCGCAGAAGATGAGAAAACTTCGGCTTTCGCACCAAAACGAATTTCGGTGATGAAAAAAAGGCTGCGCAGGCAAAGAATCGATCTTTCAAGATGAAAATAATTTCGACGCAGGATCGAAAAAAGCAGCGCAGCAGAGTTGAACAGCGTGGGTTTTGTTGGTGTTTGGATGGTTCGCTTCGCGGCAGAGACAATTGCTTGAAAATGAAGTTTTGTTTGTGTTTCGTATGAATATTTTTTTGTTGGATTTGGTATACGATGAATTAAAATTAATTTTGCATGGTGAGGTGTGTGAGGGAAACTTGTAGAAGTAAATACGTAAAATATTAATGTGTAAAAATATTAATAACTAAATTGTTTTCTACCATATGTACATTATTCTAATATATTTTATACATATTCATTATATATACATATACATATATATTTCTTATATCTTCCCATTATATTTTCCCTTTTTATTATTCACTGATATTGAAACACATGAGATTTTTTTTTTGCAACTGCTGACTTTAAAGAAATTTTCTCAAAGGCTCTTGGCTTTCTCTCAATCCATCCCAATATACATATGAATATCTTTACATTTTTTTGGACCATGTCCTGCATAAAAAACGTAAAGCAATTGCAAAAATTTAGCTTTTAATTGCTTAAAACTTTCTGCGAGCTCGTTACGAATATATGCAATAAATTTTGCAGGTAGACATTTGAATACATACATATGTACATGTAGGAATGGAAGGTAAATTTGTATATCGGCCTTGAAACTAATTACTTTTGGGATGAAAAAGGATTGATTATTAGAGGGCCAACAGGTAACAAATTTTACAAAGGAAGAAGTGTTTGAATTCATTTTTCAAATGCCCGTCGGATAATAAAATTGACGAATGTAACGCGGCACAATCAGTGCTTTCAATCGGAGAGCAAATACATAATTCATAATAAACATTTATAATAGAAATATGTATGAAATATATTAGAATAATGTACTTATGGTAGAAAACAATTTAGTTATTAATATTTTTACACATTAATATTTTACGTATTTACTTCTACAAGTTTCCCTCACACATCTCACCATGCAATATTAATTTTAATTCATCGTATACCAAATCCAACAAAAACATATTCATACGAAACACAAACAAAACTTCATTTTCAAGCAATTGTCTCTGCCGCGAAGCGAACCATCCAAACACCAACAAAACCCACGCTGTTCAACACTGCTGCGCTGCTTTTTTCGATCCTGCGTCGAAATTATTTTCATCTTCAAAGATCGATTCTTTGCCTGCGCAGCCTTTTTTTCATCACCGAAGATCGTTTTGGTGCGAAAGCCGAAGTTTTCTCATCTTCTGCGATCGCTATTCGTCAACAAACGAAATGTTTTGAACTTGAGGGATCGAAATATTTGAAGATAAGAATTTTTTTCATCCCAAGTGATAGTTTTGTTGGAAGATCGAAATTATTTTGAACGTGAGCGATATGTATTTTTTTGAACAAAGATGAAAAAATAAAAATCGCTCATGATTCAAAACAGATTTTCATCTTTTGAGATCGTTTTTTTGCGAGGGATATAAAAAAAGTTGTTCGTTTGAGGGATATATTCCGAACCCTGGTGGTAATACAAAGTTTGATTTTAAAGAAATCGTTAAAATAATGGACTTTAGTCCATTATCACCGATTTCATTAGTAACACTTACTAAACAACATTATTTTACAATACTTATTAAGCAATATTATATAAACTACATATATATGAAGCTATGTATTTTCCGAAAGTCTCCTTGTGGATTTCAGCTCGTCGTCTTACTGAACTTATAAAATTTGTGCGAATGCGCAAAAAATTGGCCTTAAAATCGAAAAAATAATAAACTTTATATCATTTTTGGATACATTGAAACTTCCTTTGAAAAAGCAAAATCATGCATTGAAGGTCTGAAGTTCAGTTTGCAATACATGCTTTGTTTAATTAATGATCTTTTTTTATTTTTTTTTTTTTTGAATTCTTAAACAGAACGCTATGCTTGCAACGTAGATCGTGCCAGCGCTTTGCAAAGCTTGTGCATCGAAAAAGAAGCAGAACAAAGTTACTAAAAGCAAAAATTCTTTCAAAAACCATAAAATGCACAATTTAAAATGATTTCAGGCGGACGGACGGCGGCACATGTTTTGTTATTGTAAGAGAAACAAAAGAAGATGATTCGCACCACTCTTCTCATCGCCCGCTGTACTCCACGAATTGATCGATTCTTTCTTTCACACTTTATCATATTCGCTTGCATTGTTAGTGCAAAATAACAGAAGCCAAGTCAATCTTCCGATCCCTTCACACTCATTAAAAATATCTTCCGAACCCCTGACTCATTAGTAGATCATGCAATTTCGCTTTGCTAGCAACGAAGAATACAAAAGTTTTGTACTTTGTAAAGAACTTCGGTTTTATCTTCGGTTTTCTGCTTTACAGAGCTGGTGCTTGATTACAGCGCTAAGTCCTGCTAATTAACAGCTGCCCTAATCTTCATGCATGAAATCACAAATGTTTCATGCAATCTCTTTACAAATATATGCTCGTTGATCAGAGCACACTTTTTATGTTGTTAGAGTTACAACAACAACAACAAAAGAAACAATAACATCCGAGCGATTGGGTATTGCTCAACATCTTCCAAATAATGATCTAAAAGATAATGAAACATTTATTAAAGCTACTAATAACTAGATTGCGTAACAAAAGTGTTTGTGTACAAAACTTAATAAAACAAAGAAATCCCCAAAAAAACATGAAAATACCCAAAAGCAAATTGACATTCACGATAGTGGCAACATCGGTTAGTACAACTGCTGTACTGTGGTACCTAAATAAGCGCGTCTTGCGTTGCGTTTATCACTGCGCCTTAGAAACGACGTTGCGCTGTACCGAAATAACAGCGTTGCGTCTTCATATGTTCTGACTAAAAGTTTTTACACATTCACACGCACATGAACATTTTTTTGACATCTGCCGCCAACTTCACTTCGTAGCGCATGCCAAAATTGGAAATTCGAAGGGGTCTCCGTCAGTGCGTTTCTTATTTCAGCCACTTTCATAAGACTGCGTGTTCCAATTTCATTTTGACAGAAACGCAACGCACGACGCACTTATTTAGGTACAACAGGTAGTCGTATGACATTTTTCCTGACACGTAAGAATTTTTTCCGATCAGCAAAAATTCTCATTAGCCGCATTCAGGGACGGAGCCTAACGATAATTATCTATCTGATCGCTGAGCGGAAAGATAACCAGAAAGAGTGTTAACTTCGGCCTGGCCGAAGTTCATATACCCTACACACGTTCACTTAAAAATTAGGCGTGGCAATGGTCTAATTCCTTTTTAATCTCAAATATGCTGTGATGACAGAGAATATTCGTGCCAAATTTGATGAAAATATCTCTATTCGTTGTCCTGTAATCGAGTTTTATTTAATTAGTTGGTTGACCACGCCCATTTTTGGTATTCTGTTTTGGTCAAAGACAGTTGATTTGTGAATAAAATTTCTACCTCAAATTCATTCTACAAGCTGATAAATTGATCTATACGCATGGATTAATTTATATTTACTATAAAAAGTAGGCGTGGCACTGGTCCGATTTTGCCCATTTTCAATACCGATGAGTTTCTAATGATAGACAATATTCGTGCCAAGTTTGATGAAGATATTTCTATTCGTTCTCTTGTAATCGTGATTTCCACAGACAGACAGACAGACAAACAGACGGACGGACATGGCAAAATCGACTCAGGAGGTCACGCAGATCAAGAATATATATACTTTTCTATACCTGTCACGCCTCCTTTAATGCGTTACAAACGGAAGCAATAAGTGAATATACCCTATTCACTTCGTGTGTAGGGTATAAAAATATTTAACAAGATAAACAAGACGAGAAAAAAGTTGCCACGTTTGATTTTTCCCAGGGTTCGGAAAACGTTTCTTTTTTATATCGCTCAATTTATATCCCTCATTGAAGATAACAATATTTCCATCCTCACTGATAAATATCTTTTTTCATCTTTGTTCAAAAAAATACATATCGCTCACGTTCAAAATAATTTCGATCTTCCAACAAAACTATCACTTAGGATGAAAAAAATTCTTATCTTCAAGTATTTCGATCCCTCAAGTTGAAAACATTTCGTTTGTTGACGAATAGTGCCATGTTACATTGCAATTTTTTGATTGCTGCAAATTGGAATATTTTACTCTCTCAACAATTTTTTATTTGCTGGTATGTTACATTGCAATCAGTTTGCCAGCAATCTGTCAAAAATAGTATTGGAACTATGCGTAGTATTTCATACCTATTTGCGATTTTCGCAGGCATTACAATCATCATTCGAATAGTCGAAGTCAAAGAGAACGGACGTGTTTTTTCTACGGATCATTGGAATCTTAAACTTAATCGTATTGTATATATTAAAAAAGTGTAGTAATTTGTGAAAACTAATAGTGAGGAGACTGTTTATTTAATCCAAGCTCATATACACATATTCTTCATAGATTTTAAACTTTAGTAGTTTCATTTCTAAATTGTAATTTCCCAAGACAATTGTATTTGAAATTGACTATTTTTGCATGTTTCTGGCGAAATCAAAACGGTAGAAACTCTCATATCAAAGCAAGAATACGAGAAAACAAAGAAGAAAAAAAAAACACTTAGCGATGCAGCAAGAAAATGCTCTCAATATTTTGGCGTCTATCTGCAATGCATGCGCCAAACCTCTCCCAACTACAGGTGATTTTATAATATGCTATAGCTGCTCTTCGCGTTATCAGTATTCGCCATGCTCGACTCTCTCGGAATCTACATACTCGCGGATGGCAAACGAGCGACGGATCGAGTGGAAATGCCAAAATTGTAGACAACGATCAAAGTCAACCAGCTCAACGATGGAAAATAATCAACGACGATGATGAGAGAGATGACATCCAAGCAAAACGATTCCTTCCAAACTACTCAAACACCACGCAACCTGATATAGCCGAGCTCAAAATGAATATGAGAGAATTAAAGCAAGTAATTGCTGATCTCGGAACTCGCATTGTCTCATCTCAGGAGGAACTGAGGAAGGAAATGTCAACTTGTTATAGCAACATAAACGAAACTGTTTCTCAACTAGTGCTGCAAATGAATGACCTAGTGAGCAGGGATAAAGAGAAAGACGTGCGCATTGCCACAATGGAGCAGAAAATTAATTCTCTCGAGCAGCGGTCGCTCGAAAACAACATAGAAATAAAAAATATTCCGAAGACAGAAAATGAAAACTTAAAGCAAATTATTAAAAATGCCGCAGAGAATCTAAACGTCAAATTAGAAGAAAGCGATATAATGAGTGCCTATCGCATTTCAAACAAGAACATCATTGTAGCCAAACTCTCGTCGATAAGCATGAAGAAGGAGATCATTAGAAAAGCAAAAAGTAAAAAAACCAGTGACGGTACACGGAAAGGGAATAATGAACAAAACTCAAAAATATTTATTAATGAACAATTAACCCCTTTAAATCGGCGCTTACTGTGGCTTGCCAAAGAGAAAGCAAAAACCTTAAACTGGAAGTTTGTGTGGGTGCACGATGGGAAAATTTTAGCAAAAAAACTGGAAACATCAACAACCCTTCAAATTGCCGCTGAAATAGATATTGAATCCATCAACTAAATTAAGATCTCGTCTAATTTTTAAAAGACAAATAAATCATGAATAATATTACTACAAATACTTATCATAATTTTAACAATCTCAATATTAAGGAATGGGAAAGTTATCACTTGTCCTGCATTTATTTGAACATTCGTTCACTGCGTCAAAACTTTGCAAATTTTCTAGCTACAATTAACAGAGTAATCGAACCTGTTGACGTTATCGTTTTGGTGGAGACAAATATTTCTAACGAAGAAAATAATCTCTTTTTAATAAATGGCTTCAACGTAGAATTTCTCAATCGTGAGAACACTAAAGGTGGCGGAATTGCAGTGTACATAAAGGAAACGATACAATACGAATGCCAGCTGCACCAACATATTTTGTCTTTTGAAACGATATCATTTAGGATCCAAATAAACCAACATCCCCTTGTACTTTTTGCTATTTATCACCCCCCTTCCAAAAGTGTTAACACCGTCATAGAACAATTAGATAGCATTATTAATACGATCAAGAAAAGGCAAAATATAATTATATTAGGAGACATGAATGTTGATCTCCACAAATCTGACAACACTACAGCCTGCTACAAGGAAATGATTTCTTCTAATGGTATTGAAAACATTAACGGTGAGAGCACGAGGGTAGATATTGTAAGGGGCACAAGTAGCAACATTGATCACCTGTTAATTAGATGTAAAACAAGTGACATTTACGGAGGAGTAATAACAACTAATGTATCTGACCACTACTCTCTCATATGTGGTATAATATTTAACGATAAACGCGCAAATAAAAGTGGAACAAATAAAACGCAAAACACACGAATATGTGATAATAAGGTGAATGCTCTTATACGGAATACTGATTGGAATAAAGTTTTCCAATCGATAACCGTAGAAGACGTTTATAACAATATTTACGAAAGTTTTAAAATAATATACGAAAACTCGAAAAAAGTAGTAAACGTTGTTAAAAAAAGACAACCAAATCCGTGGATGAGCGAATACCTGATTAAATGTTGTGACGATAGGGATAAACTTTATAAAAAATGGTTATTAAAGCCAACAGATAAAAATCGCGAGAAGGAATATAAAATACATAGAAATGAAGTCAATAAAAAACTCAAAAATGCAAAAAACTGTTGTATGTCGCGATCGCAAATTCCAGTCAAGCTTTCATTAACGTAAATCCGAAAGCCAAACCTGCAACCGCAGCGCTTTGCTTGGTAGCCAAAAGCTTTAGTCAAGCTTTGGCGAGTTGAGTCAGCAACCAGAGCGTTTGCATTGGTATGGATCGTGGAAGCTAGCGCTCGGTAGCGAGTTTCCAAAACATAAAAATCATAGCTCTTTGCTGTGACCATAAAACGCTTGGTTCAAAGAAATAATAAAAATAATCCAAAACCAAACGCGGAAGAATTAAATTGGGAACGATTTAATTCTGCCGATATTGATATTTCGCAATACAAAAAATTGCGAACGCATGGAAATTGCTAAAACAACTACAAAATAAAATAATTACACACTTAAACAAGGGCTTTCACTCGTTGTCCAGAGGACGACGGAATAATAGAACTAGCTACAACAAATTGGCGCAGCCGGATTTTCGAGCCGAGGATCGCTCGAAGGGAAAAAGTAAGTAACAATCAAATACAAAAATAAATAAGTAAGATTCGTAGCTTAGGAAAAAAAAAAATTAAATTGAAAAGTGAAAGAATAAGTTAGCTAAGAATTTGACAAAAATTTTTTTTTAAGAAGCAGTGCAATAAAAATTTAGTAGCAGTAATTGAAATGCAGCACTTAGCAAAATATAAGTAAAATCAAGTTCTAAAAGAAAGTTTAAAAAGGAACACTAGTAAAAAGTGAAACGATAACTTCGTTAATACATACAACGCAAAAGTGAAAAATAAAATTAAAATTCAATAATACAAAAAAAATGGAATCATAAAGATAGAACAGAGGAATTTTGAGAACAGTGAAAAATAAAACTAAAGTTAAAAAAGAGGAAAAAGCGAAAAGGGTAGTGATAGAATTAAATTCTTTTAATTCTTGTCTCGAAGGGTTCAATTATCCTTATTTTTAACTTCATTTATTTTTATTATGTTAAATTTTTATACAATTTTTTTTGAGAATTTCTGATTTTTGTAGGATATATTTAATGTCCTATGGTTTAATTATTTTAAGAATATGAAGTTGTGCTTTAAAATATACAGCGAGAGAAAGAATTTGTAGAACTAATTAATTATAGTAAAATATATTATATTATTATATTATATAAATCGTGAAATAACTTTCAGGTCCCAAAATCATAGGTTTCATCGAAAGGATGCCAGCGTAAAGCACGGCATCCTTATCTGTCCAATAGCATTAGCTGGACAAAATCTTTGCTGAGGGCGACCCTTTTTCAATCGGGAAGGCATTTTCTTTGATAGGGATACAATAAAACATTTTTTGGAAAGAAAAATTCTCCTTTTTCAAAACACATAAGCAAAAGTTTTAATGTGAACTAAAAAGTGTGAAATAGGGAAAATTAAGAAAATTTCGAAATGAATAAACGTAGAGAATGAATAAAATAAACTAATCAAATAAAATAAATTTGTTTGACAACATTTACATTAAAGTTCAGCGTTGGCAGTCGGTTCAAGTTCCGAATGCCAACAAATAAGCAAATATCCCTGTGAAAGGTACTGGTTTAGGTGCTAGTTATCTTTCGTTAATGCCAGTAATCAACAGTAACGACATAACGTCGCCAACATTAATTAATTAAGAATTTTTGTGTTTTATATTATCACAATATTGGGTACTGTAATTAACAGATTGTGCGAAAATCAGATTGATTTTACTAACTTAAATAAATTTAAAAATTTATTTAACGTGGCAAAATTCAAATAAAAAACGCAAATTGGTAAAAAACAAGAACCCAATCCAATACTTAAACAAAACGCGTAAAGTATACGGTAAAGTTGTATAGTTTCGAGTGTGTCTTAGGCGTTTGAGTTCAAATTAAACACGTAAACAAATTTTAACGATTAACTTGATTTCAAAGCCGCACATTTTTCGGGTGTGTCTTAGACTTTTGTCCTCAAATTTGTATCTGAATTCAAAATCGCACATTTCACTATATCTTATTTTAAAGCGTAAAACATTTAAAAAAAAAAACAGATTAAAATTCCCTTACTAATAAAAATGGAAATTTCAAAAATTAACAGGGAAGGGAAAATATCTGGAAAAATTCATCAAACAAATGGAGTACATTCCCCAAAACGTGAAGGACACTAAAGTGCAACCTCCGAAGTACATCCCATCGGAGATAAAGAGGCAGGGACCGGCGAGATTAACAATCGAGGAATACCGAAAGCGGCAGCAAATTCGAAAGGAAAAAAGCGCTACAGCAATACCGCGGCCAGAAGGAAGAACGGAACCGAAGCAGCGACGCGGAGGTAAGCTGGTAAAGGATAAGAGGCGACTAGCTTATTTGAAGGCACTCGTAACAGACGAAAATCACCCAATCCCGTGGGACAGGACACACGAAGTTTGGGAGGAAATAAATCAACTACAGCAGAGATTTAAGGAACGCAAACTGAAAGGAGCTACAACCAAAAAATACAACAAATTCCAAAAAAATCCTAAGAAGAAGACCACCCATAGAATTAGTTACAACATTTTAGAACAACAATAAGAAAGAAGACCACAATTGTTCTTAAATTATACATATATCTAAAATTAGAGACCTTAAATTCAAAATTTTGGCAACATTAATTAAAATTATACAAATAAAACTAATATGTCGAAACACGACCGAATAAAATAATTTTGCTTAAATGGTTACAATTAAAGGCCGAAGCTAAAAATACAATTGAAAATTTTAATGCTATTAAATTTTTGCTATTCTATTTTTGGCAAGTCAAAACCAAATTTTTAGCTAGCTTAATGGAAACCACTTTAGGAAACAAAAACTAAAATATGTTTATATTTAAGTTGGATAAATAAAGAAAAGTCAACAAACAAATTCGTACAGACAAATAAACAGAGGTACAGCGAATGTTTACTGCACGCTCGGTAAACGAAGCGAGCAAGAATTCTAAGCCGGTTAAGGAAGTTGAATCTTCATAATAAAAATTTTAATTATCTCTCATTAAAAATTATTATCTCATACTATGACTAGTATAAAAAATTAAACGTTTAAGAAAACGATGGAACGGTAATTGACGGCGCTAAGTAGCCGTTTTCAAATACACTATTTTTAAATGCAACAATTAACTTTAGACATTTAAGAATTGTGAAAACATTCGGGCAAGTGGCAAATACTTTAAATAGAAAAGCCGGACGCATAAATAGAGTAAAAACCATTAAAGGACATGACTGTCTTTAATTAATGACCGAGTCATTGCAGGAACAAGCTTACATAGAATTAGAGAGAGCCCATAAAGAACTGAAACGCCAGTTAAGCGAATTTATATCCAGGATTTGGGCGACTTTAAAAGAGACAGTAGGCAACAAGGAAAACTTAGAATTGATAAAGTCTAGAGTAGGGGACCTAAAAGACCATACGAGTGTAGAAAAAGCAGACGCAATAGTAGAGGAATTACTTAAATTCCTAAACCAGATAATAGAGAATAAGACAGAAGATTCAAAGACATGGGAATTAGAGTTTAACGCGTTAAGAAATAGATATGACAATTATTTAGTAAATAAAGAGTTTCAGGAAGACTTACTCGCGAACGTAGAGCGAGAGAACGAAAAACTAAGGGAATTTTTAACAAAACAAGGGATAACCGAGGAAACGTTGAATAGAACCTTAGACCAGGGATTTACACAGAAATCAAGGGAAGACTGTAGCTCTTTAGAGGAAGCAAATAGACGCATACAAGACTTAAAAGAACAGAATAACTTTTAAGTCAGGAAATATCGCTAGACCACGATCGGACGCTTTATCATAAGGAAGCTGCCCCGTCTGCACTTAGTCAGAAAGATTACAACGTAAAGTCATTTCAGCAGATTAGGACGACAAATATTATACACAAAATGGGTATAGGTGAGATAGCCAAGATTACGAATAGGCTGGTACCGCTCTTTTCGGGAACGCAGTCACCAGACTTACGCGGTGAAGTGTACAAATTCATACAGGGGTGCGAATTAGCCACCAGGGAGGTAGGTGCAGACAACAGTCAGGACTACATAGACTGCATTAAGCAGAGATTACACGGGGATGCGTATGATTTAGTGAGGTCACAATGATTCAATAGTCTCGAGGAATTCTACCTCACAATAAAAAGGGCATATTTGCCTAAGGTCCTCCTTAGACTCAGTGATAATAGCATCCAAAATTGTAGACAGTTACTGAATGAAGATATACGACAGTTTGCGAGACGCCTAAACGCCCTTCGAACACAGGCAAGGGAGATAGTTTGAAATGATTATAACGGAGACGGAGATAAGGCACTTTTGAGTATGGTGGAAGGGGCCGTAGAAAAATCATTTAGAACAGGATTAAAAGACGCCGCGTTGAGAATTTATATGCTCAACGTGACGAAGAAAAATATTGAAAAAATGGTAGAATTAGCGGTGGAGGCACTAGAAAACATACAAAGCAGTAGCTCCCTCCAAACAGACCACTTAAATATTAACATGAATGCGCCGCTTCTTGCCACCAGGCCGTATAACCTGCAAGAGCAAATTCGACAGGAAAGTCGTGGCACAGCTGCAGGAGAAAAAATGGACAGGCAACCAGCAAGAATACAAAATCCTTCACAAGGAGCGACAGAGAGAATAATCTGCTCTTTTTGCAACAAGCGAGGTCATACTAGGGATCATTGCTTAACTCGCAAAAACACGCCATATTGTCAGAAGTGTTTGAAATATGGACACGAGACAAATTGGAGGTGTGGCAACCAGGTCAACAACAACAGCGGGTACAGCAACAAAATTCAAAGGACTAACAACCAAAGTCAGGGAAATCAGCAATGGAACCGACCTCATCAGAATTGGCAGTCAAACCAAGTCCAACAAAACTGGCAGACAAACCGACCACAGCAGAATTGGCCTCAAAACCCATTCCAGCAGAACGGGAACCAAAAACGGGCAATGAACCCTAACCCAACTACACTTAACGGATTGCAGAGGAATCAGCCGAACAGGGCAAACCAAACGTTATGTCATTGGTGTAATAGACCAGGACATATGATAAAAAATTGCGAGGCAAAAAAGAATTGGGAATCGTTACAAAGTAATAGTCCGGGAAACTGCCAGGGGCCCAGAATAGGCCAATAATCTGGGGACCCAAAAATATTAGTAACTTAAGGCCAAATGAAGGAGTAACAGTAATTCATACATCCAAACCGATTGTGGATACGTTACCAACTTTAAGAAATAAAGTGGTAACCGTAAGTCCGACATCGGAAGCGATTGTTGAAATGTTACCACTTTCAAGAGACTTAAAAATTAATATCAAGTTAAAAGGGACTGATAATAATAAGAAAAACAACGTAACAGAGAGAAATCATACGTTTGGAGAAACAGTTGAATTAGGGATGCCATTTAAGTTGAAAGATAGAAACTAAAGTTTAAATACACAGATACCGTGCTTAATGAATAAGTTAGCAATTAAAAATAAAAATGTAGACACAGGGGTATCTAACTGCACTCAAACCAAGCTAAATGACGTGTTCATCGAATTACCTTGCGAAGAGGCTATAAATGGAAAACTCATTTTACTGGTAGATACAGGGGCATATGCAAGCCTGATAAAGAAGTGTGCGATAAAAGATATCACAATAATAGACAAGTCGAATAGGAAAGACTTAAGCGGAGCATTTGGAGGTTGTGTGACCACAGAAGGATCAACAACTATATGTCATAATGAGGTACAGTCCTTACGTTTAACGCTACACGTTGTGTCACTTAAACAAGGAGTACCAGCAGACGGCATATTAGGAAGAGATAATTTGTGGAACAACTCCATTATAAATACAATGGAAAAGATTTTAGCACTCTTCAATGAAAAGAAAGAGGTTATTTTAGAATTGCCGATAAAAACTATCGAGCAGAGAGAGGAGGAGGAGTTACTTTTAGTGCCCAAGAAAAGTGGCAAGGACGGCGAGAAAAAATGGAGACTCGTAATAGACTACAGGAAACTAAATGAAGCTACAATCAAACAAGTTTTTCCAATTCCGCGCATCGACGAAATTTTAGAGCAATTAGGCCATAGCAGATATTTTACAACGCTAGATTTGGCAAGTGGATATCACCAAGTTTTAATCGACGACAGAGATAAGGAAAAATCAGCGTTCAGTACAGGACTAGGGCACTTCGAATTTAATCGAATGCCATTTGGGCTAACAGGTGCCCCAGCAACATTCCAAAGGATAATGAATCATATCCTTACAGGTCTACAAGGAATAGACTGTTTTGTTTATTTAGACGACATTGTTATCTATGGTAGAAATCTCAAACAACACGAAGAGGGTTATGTTCAGTACTACAGAAAGTACGTGAACATAATCTGAAACTTAATACAGGGAAATGAAAATTTCTGAGAAAGGAAATAGTGTATTTAGGGCACAAATGCTCGGAAAATGGTGCTTTACCAGACCCCTACAAGGTAGAATGTGTAAAGAACATAGGAGTACCAAGAAACAGAAAAGAGGTACAAGCATTTCTTGGACTAATAAATTACTACAGAAAATTTATTGAAAACACAGCTAAGATAGCGCTACCAATTAACAAATTACTACGGAAGGACGCAAAATTTATCTGGACAGAAGGCTGTCAGCAAGCATTTGAACGATTAAAAGAAGCCGTCATGTCACCGCCAGTGTTGGCATATCCAGATTTTTCAAAAGAATTTCTGTTAACGACCGACGCAAGTAACGAAGCGTTAGGCGCAGTACTTTCGCAAGGAGAAGTAGGACCATTAGCTTTCGCTAGCCGAGCGCTGAGCGACACAGAAAAGAGATATTCAACAATAGAGAAGGAATTCTTAGCGATAGTTTGGGCAACAAAAAACTTTAGAGCATATCTCCTAGGCAGACATTTCAAAATTTTTACTAACCATCAGCCACTAAAGGGAATAGCCAACTTAAAGGACCAAACCTCAAGACTGGCAAGGTTTAGACACAAATTGTCAGAATACGATTTTGAAATGTTATATAAGCCAGGCAAGAAAAACTTAAACGCAGACGCACTGAGCAGAATTCCTCAGGAAAACCGAAAAACAATAGGAGCCGTACAAACACGGTCAAAAACAAAAACAGCAAACCAAGGCCAACAACAAGGAACAACCGTTGAAGTCGACAAGGATGATGAGGAACCAGGAAACGGAACAATTACCACAGCAACATTGCTGTCTGACCCGAAACAAATAGAAACAGTGATTAAAGATTTTCACAATTCACCACTGGGAGGACATCAGGGTGCGGTGAAAACGTATTTAAGAATACGGAAACAATTTAAATGGCCCGGAATGCAAAAGCAAGTAAAGGAATTCATAAAAAACTACCCGAAATGCCAAGCTAACAAAAGCTCGAAATTAACAAAAATGCCCATGGTGTTAACAGATACACCAACGCGGCCTTTCGACAAAGTTTACATGGACACAGTCGGTATTCTACCAGAAACTGTGTCCGGAAATAAGTACATTCTGACTTTTCAGGATGATTTCTCGAAATTTATGGCATGTACAGCTATCCCAGACGCGGAAGCAAGTACTGTCGCCAGGGCTTTTTATGACGAAGTAATCACGCGTTACGGAATTCCGCGGATTTTAATTACAGATAACGGAACTAATTTTATTTCGAAATTGTTCTCAGATACTTGTAAATTGTTAGGAATTAAGAAATTACATATAACACCATATCATCCGCAAGCTAATGGCTCATTAGAGAGAAGCCACAGACCTTTAGCGGAATATTTGCGTAGTTTTGCTAAAGAAGATGGTTTGAATTGGGATCAATGGTTAACTGCAGCAATGCACGTTCACAACCACACACCCCACATTACGACGAAGCAAACACCATTCCGTACTTTATTTGGTTTCGATACAGAAATGCCGACTAACTTGAAAAGGAAGTGTAGTCCGGTATATAATGCCGAAGACCCAAACAAAGTATTAAAATTCCAAATACAAAGAGCTCACGAAATAGTGAGGAAAAATCAGGACATAGCTAAACAAATAGCCAAAAATCAGTACGATAATAAGTTAAATTTAGTAGAATTTAAAGTAGGAGATAGTGTATTAATTAAGAACCAGACTAGGAAAAATAAGTTTTCTCCAATATGGATAGGGCCATATAAAGTAGTAAAGATTAAAAGTCCAATTACTACAGTTTTAAATATTAAGGGAAGAGAAAAGCCATTCCACAATAACTTACTTAAGTTATATAATAGCAATTAAATAGGAGTATAGGATTAATTAGACAATTACTTAATAGGGTTAATAGGGTTAGGAGACATTAAATTAAGTTATTTGCAATAATAACGTTATTAGGAGTAGGACAAAGTAAATGAATATAGAATATGATAGAATAAATAGATAGGAATAATAAACTATAAGTAAGATAGGGATAAAATATGACAGGAACAACAGAATGCAATAAAACTAATAGATAATTTTTTTCAAAAATAGAGTAAATACCGCTCACATTCCGTCATAGGAACGAATAGGAAAAATGAAAGGACTACTGATATTACTGGGTCACCGCGGCACCGGTAGTCTTTGAGGATATACCTTTGAGGATTAATAGCCGGTAATTGTTAAATAACTGTTACGGTTATTCACAGTTTACTACCACTACATTTGCAATTATTATATTAATAAATGCACATGTAAAGATATGCCTGAAGACTTAGTTCATGCATAAAACACACACGCACATCCTTTATACAAACAAATTCGCACCCATGAGGAAATTAAAATGAAGACATAAATTACAACTAGTAATAACACTAATTTAAAATTAGAAAATTCCTATTGAAAAAAAAAACCTCTTGGTTTCCATTATTGATAATTTCTGTTCAATTACTAATTAAATGTAGGGCATTAACAAACATATGCCAAAATAAGAGTAACAACCAAATGTAGCGATTAACGCAAGCACTGCAATAATGCAGAAACAAAGTTGAACGACTGAACACGAGCAAAATGCAGTGTCAGCTTTAAACTAAAGAGAAAAAAATAGAGAAAGAAAAAGAATAAAACACCAAAGGTGAATAACTTTAAAATAACCTAAAGAAAAAAAAAATAACACAAATAATAACAACACTCTTATATACATACATATATATAATAATTAAAAGTACAATTACAAATAATAAAGTACACACATACACATATAAAAGTACTTTTAAACTTAATTAAATTGTAATTTGAAATAGACTATGTACGTTCCATTAAAAAATTAATGAAATAAAGGCTTAAGGGAAAACACAAAATTTTTGTTTAAGATTCAAATAAGGAAAATATATACTTATAATAACAATACCAATATATATATATATAAAATCTTAAAGAACAAATAAAAATATAAGATAAGATAAGTAAAATACTTGTACGAATTTTATTCAAAATGGTTGAAAATATTATTGATAGTTAATATGCAACAAAATTCTATTCCACAAAATTAACGTACATATTATTGAAGAACTAAAATTATTAAACGGTTTAGAAATCACGCAGTGGAATTTTATGTAAAATTAGAATAGAGAGAAAATTTTAGAAATAGATGAAAATAAATACAATATAGTACGTTACAAATAATAATATAAAATCATAATAACAAACAAATAATAAATAACATAAAATATTGTAAGAACAAAAAATATAAAAATTGATAGTTAAATGTAATAACGTATGTATACTAAATAAGGATCCAGCATGCAAACAAACCGGCCCGAACGTCGATGTACACCCACTACAACAGAAGAGACGCAGTCATACTACAACCACACCACAACAGGGCGACGAAAAAGCGCCCAAACAACTCGAGGAGGGAAGGGTAGCTGTAACAAACAGCTGATCAGCGTAGCGTTGCAACAAGCATTCGACAACAAAACACGAAGTTCCCTTCAAAGAGGTCCTACAGCAGCAACCACGATAAGATAACTAGATGGTAATCCCGTGAAGAAAGTTAACAATCATGATCGCTATAAGCAAATTCATCGGCGGATACAACTCAGTTTCCGCTCAGCAGCGAGATCATAGTCAAAAATTATCGCTAAAAGCCAACAATTTAAGACAACATAAGTTATCGCATCATCAGGTGGCAGCGATGGTGATAAACCACGCAAACGAAACGAATAGCAGTAAAAGGTTAGCCAGTTCAATCTACTGCGACCTATTCATCTGTAATACCTATTACAGCAACAACAGTTACCAAAGTAAAATTTGTGAGTTGTAGCATCAGCGGTCAGCTTATGTACAAATGCTAATTTTGCAAAATCTGAACCATCAAAAGCTCAAGCAAACAACAATTGATCCACAATTGGGATCAGCCGATTCTACCAACAACATTACTACAACAACTACAACTAAGTCAGCTACCCAGCAGCAGCATTCCTACATAACACTAGAGAAGAAGATATTGATACAACGGGGTGTACATCAAGAGTAGCAGCAACGCCGAATTCTACATCAAGAGTAGCAGCAACGCCGAATTCTACATCAAGAGTAGCAGCAACGCCGAATTCTACATCAAGAGTAGCCGCAACGTCGAATTCTACATCAAGAGTAGCAGCATCGCCGAATTCTACATCAAGAGTAGCAGCAACGCCGAATTCTACATCAAGAGTAGCAGCAACGCCGACTTCAACATCAACAGTAGCATTAACGTCGACATCAATATTTATATCAACGTCGACGGCATCATCAACTCATACAAAAGTGACATCCAAAGAGCGCAGCTACCGTTGCATGGTATTTGTATATTGTACAATCGGTTGCCTTATTATTGTAGTTATTATGATTGTAATTCTTAATTAATTGTATTATTATATTAGCTAATATCACCTAATTATATTACTTACATAATTCATAAGCCATTCGAGAAAAAAAAAGAGAAACATAAATAGACAATAAGCAAAGCCATAAGGCAAATAAATCACCAACACAAAAACATAAATGTACAAGAAAAATTTATTATCGTTTTATACGATACTAAATTTTTCTTCCCCGAGGGTGGAGGGATGTTGTATGTCGCGATCGCAATTTCCAGTCAAGCTTTCATTAACGTAAATCCGAAAGCCAAACCTGCAACCGCAGCGCTTTGCTTGGTAGCCAAAAGCTTTAGTCAAGCTTTGGCGAGTCGAGTCAGCAACCAGAGCGTTTGCATTGGTATGGATCGTGGAAGCTAGCGCTCGGTAGCGAGTTTCCAAACCATAAAAATCATAGCTCTTTGCTGTGACCATAAAACTTGGTTCAAAGAAATAATAAAAATAATCCAAAACCAAACGCGGAAGAATTAAATTGGGAACGATTTAATTCTGCCGATATTAATATTTCGCAATACAAAAAATTGCGAACGCATGGAAATTGCGACACGCGCCAACACCGACCCACTTTGGTACGGTCGACGGGTGCGTCGACCAAGCCAGAGTGGAAACCAGAAAAAGATTCGAACGGGAGTCTTGTGTGAGTTCCCAGTTGAAGAAGTCGTGGTTTAGCGCGTAAAAAGTCGCGAATTAGTTATAGTCAGAAGTGTAAATAGAAAAGTAGTAAGCTATAAAAGGAGTGTTAAGCCTTACGAGTAAAACTGTTAAGTATAAAGTTAAATACCAACTACTATAATACAAAAACAACAAACATCAAACTGTGTACAAAAAAATAAAGTAATCTAAAACAACTACAAAATAAAATAATTACACACTTAAACAAGGGCTTTCACTCGTTGTCCAGAGGACGACGGAAGCGACATATTATAAAAATAAGTTTTACGAAAACAGGACCGATATTAAAAAAACCTGGGAAGTTATAAGTGAAATAATAGGTAAAAGAAAGGAAGATTTGGACACTTCCTTAATTAAAAACTTCAAAGATGAAGAGTTGTCGACGCTAACAAATAAATTCGCTATACACTTTAAGAAAAATATACAAAAAACTATACACGAATGCAATCTAGTAACTTTACAAAATACCGATATGCCAAATCAAACAAACACAATATATTTAGAAAATGCCACAGAAATTGAAATTTTTAATATTTTAAATCGCTTAAAGATAAAAGGACTAGGGCATGATGGCATTCGACCGAAAGATCTGAAATACAATTCATCAGCATTAACTCCTGTCATTACAAAATTCATAAATATGAGCCTTACAGAATGTGTTGTTCCGAAATCCTTAAAGATATCCATTATCAGGCCCATATACAAAAACGGTAAAAAATCTGAAATTGGAAATTATAGACCGATAGCAATACTGCCTGCAATAGACAAAGTATTAGAAGAAATTGTTGTTCAAAGAATAAATAACTTCATTGGAAAATACAAAATTATTGATAAAAATCAGTATGGCTTTCAAAAAGAAAAAAATTTAAACCAGTTACTAGGCAGATTCACAAGCGACCTCAATGAAAGCATGAGTAGACATTATCATAGTCTAGTTCTGTACCTGGACTTCAGTAAAGCGCGTGACACCCTGTCACATAAAACTCTTCTTGAATCTCTGCATAAAATCGGCCTCCGAGGCGACTGCCTAAAATGGATAGATAATTATCTTGCTCTGCGGTCCTACCGAGTTAAGATAGATTCAACTGCAAGTGAGGACTTCGATACGAACTATGGTGTCCCACAAGGCTCAAAACTAGGTCCATTACAATATATATAATATATGCGAATGACGCTAAGGCGCTAAAAAATAGTAAAACCTATGCATATGCGGATGATACCGCTGTCGTTGTAACACACAAAGATCTCAATATTGCAACTGACATAATGCAACGAGAGTTACAAATTATTACGAAATGGTCGCATGACAGCGGGTTAGCAATTAACGTAGAAAAAACTAAAATTATGCACTTTTATAATTCCAAAGCTTGGATCGGAGAAATCAAAACAAGCTTCACAACAACAGATGTTTACACATAAACCCAATTCTAAGCCAGACTGATGATAATTGCAACATTATTGAAAGCGTAGGGAAACATAAATATCTAGGAGTCATAGTTGACACAAATCTTAAATGGCACACACATATAGAAGACCGATGCTTTGATTTTGGACATTTGGCCAGATCCTGTAAAAGCGAGGTTGACCGAAGAGAACTATGTCTTAGATGCGGGACAAAAGGGCATCTGGCCAGAAACTGTACCGTGGAGCCTAAGTGTGTATTATGTGCGTCTAGTACGGAAGGTGGCAATGACCACATAACCGGAAGCTACAGATGCCCAGCGTATCAGAAAGCATCCAAGACAATAAAGTACGAATGAGGCTCATTCAGCTTAATCTCAACCACTGCATGGCCGCGCAAAATCTTTTAATCCAAACCGTTTTTGAGGAAAATATAGATGTGGCGATCATATGTGAGCAATATTGCAATATTACTAAGAATTCATGGTTGTCAGACATACAAAATAAGGCAATTATTGGGCAATAATTGCAATTTGCAATTGCGGCAACTATGCTATACAAGATAGAGCTATTACTGCCAAGCCTTTTTACGTGAGTGCAAAGATTGGTGAAATATATATTTTTAGCTGTTATGCTCCGCCAAGTCTGTGTTTTAGCGAATTTGAACAATTACTGGGCGATATAGTAGACGATGCAAAAGACAAAAACCCAGTAATTATAGCCGGCGACTTTAACGCGTGGGCACAGGAATGGGGAAGTAGCAGAACTAATACTCGAGGGGCTATTCTCCTAGATTCCTTCGCTCAATTAGATGTTATTTTACTAAACACGGGGCAAGCGAACACATTTGAAAGAAACGGTCGTGGATCCATCATTGACATCTCGTTTGCTAGCAGTGCATTAGTGCGCTTTGTGAAATGGACATTGAGTGACATTTATACCAATAGTAATCATTTAGCAGTGATTATTGATATCGCGAAAAAAAATTCGGTTCCTGTAGGAAGATTTTACTCTAAAATGAAAAACCCAGTTAGCTGGAAAGCGCGCGACTTTGATGAACCTGTATTCTTGGAAATACTAGGTAATAATTTAGACATACCCGGGGATGCAAATAATCAAGCAAGCCATATTGTTAGACGTTTAACCACTGCATCGATGCCGAGGCGGCGTTGTAAAAATTCTAGAAAACCAGCGTATTGGTGGAACGAAACAATCGCGGAGCTGAGACGCCAGTGCAATTTGAATCGTAGGAGATATCAACGAAGTTTCGGACGGGATGATAATAGCTGGCTGCATTCAGTTTACAACGAATCTCGCAAAGCGCTAAAAAAGGCGATTAAAACAAGTAAGAAATCGTGTTTTAAGGATTTGTGCAATATGGCGAATACAAATCCATGGGGTGAAGCGTATAAGGTCGTGATGTCCACGTTAAAGGACTCAAAAACGCACGTTCCAACATGCCCGCGTATTATGAAATATATTGTCCAGTCACTATTTCCGGTCGCCGGTACATCTACTTTAACCAGCGCAGTTGCTGTCGCACCCGAACATTATGACTTTCCCGAAATCACTAATGAAGAAGTCCTGGAGTCTATGGGAAAATTTAGTGACAACAAAACCCGGGTTTAGACGGTATTCCAACCAAAGCCATGAAGGCAGCGGTTAAGTGTAGCCCGGAACTCTTTGTAAAAGTCTTTACAGAATGTCTGAGAGAAGGTTTTTTTCCAAAAATATGGAAGAGACAGCGATTAGTACTGCTACCGAAAGGCAATAAGCCACCTGGTGAACCGTCGTCCTATAGACCACTATGCATGATCGACATCATCGCGAAACTCTTCGAACGCATTATCTGTCGCAGATTAGAGCAGTTTATCCAAAATTCCAGCGTTATCTCCAGAGAACAGTTCGGTTTCCGAAAGGGACTCTCGACAGTAGATGCTATTAAAAAATTAACCGCTATAGCAGAAAAAGCTATTGAGGGCACCAGGTGGAGACATGGAGACAAGCAGTACTGTGTTATAGTTACACTTGATATAAAAAATGCATTCAACTCTATAGGATGGATTCACATAAGCGATGCTCTTAAGATATTGCGATTTCCTCCATACTTGCAAAGGATCATCAACAGCTATTTGTCTGACAGAGTCCTTTTTTATGATACTGACATGGGAGTCCAGAAATACAAAGTAACCAGAGGCGTGCCGCAAGGATCTGTTGTTGGACCCCTGTTGTGGAACATTGTGTATGATGGAGTGCTTCGCCTCCCTATGCCAGAGGGTGTATCTGTTATTGGATATGCAGATGATATTGCGGTATCTGTTGTTGCAAAAGAGTTAAGCGATATTCGGAGAAACAGTAATCTCGCTGTGCAAACAATAAAAAATTGGCTGTCGGAGATGAGTTTAGAGCTAGCTGTGCAAAAAACTGAAGCAGTACTGATTACGAGCAGGAAAGTTAAGGAGACCACTGAACTTAGCTTAGAGGGTCACACATTGGTGACTTCACCAGCTATTAAGTACCTTGGCGTAATGATAGATGCGAGACTGTCGTACAAGATACACATCGACATGGCTTGTAGAAAAGCAGCGAGAGTTCACTTTGCCCTTGCGAGAATGATGGCCAACATAGGTGGTCCTAAGCAGAGCCGGAGAAGACTGCTAGCTAAGGTCAGTGAGTCAATAATCCTATATGAAGCGCAAGTATGGGCTCATGTAATGAAGCTGAAGTCGTATGCTAAAAAGTTGAGATCAATCTCTAGGCTAAGCTGTTTAAGAATCTGTTGTGCCTTCCGTACCGTATCACACGAGGCGGCTAACGTGATTGCTGGAGTTGTTCCCGTCGATATATTGGCAATGGAAATGCAGCGGCTTTACGAAAAGAAGAAGTCATTGCAGAGGCTGCTAACTCCGGAAGAAAGAAAGGCGGAACGAAACACTAGTTACGCAGAATGGCAAACATGTTGGGAGCATGCATCGACTGGACGCTGGACATTTCGTTTGATCCCAAATATTAGAGCCTGGGTAGACAGAAAGCATGGAGAAGTGGATTTTTACATGACGCAATTCCTTTCTGGCCATGGATGTTTTAAAGAATATCTTTACATTCGCGGTCATGAAGATGAAAATGAATGCTCCTTTGGAGATGGAGAATGTGAAAATGCGGAGCACGCTTTTTTCCACTGTGTTAAGTTTGAGTCGCATCGTAGAATGTTAGAAGTGGTGTTTGCTGAATCCCCAACTCCAGAAAATATTGTGCTGCATATGTTAGCTTCTGTCAGGGAGTGGGATGCTGTGAGTCATATGTGCATAACGGTGATGACGGAACTACGAAAAGCCGAACGACAACGACGTCCGAGACTTACAGAGGAAACTATGTTAGAGGGAGGGGAGGGACCTTCAGAAAATTACTAGATTTTCAAATCTTTCCCGGGGGTTACATGAATAAAAAACAGAACAGAGAACAAAGTTTGTCCGACTAAGAGAATGCTTTGACATAACCCTCCTCGTGAAGTAATGCTTGAACGGCGGTTCCGCGAGGGTATAGGGTGTGGGAGGTAGTAGGGGTTTTTAGTTGGTTAAAGTCCAACACATAAGGTTTCTGATGCTTTTCCCTTGCTATATAAAATAAAAAAAAAAAAAATAAAAAAAAAAAAACACACATATAGAAGAGGTTCGAAAAAAACTACGCAAAGCAGCATATGTACATGTTGCACCACTTAAGCTGCTCATGCAACTATAATGTATTGAGGCAGTTATGCTATGCTATATGTGATTCTCATATTCGTCATGGAATAACGGCCTGGGGATCATCAACGCGATGTAAGGACCTACAAAATACACAAAATAGACTGCTGAAGATTCTGGGAAAGAAAAGGCGCCTGGATATAAGTCAAAATAATAACAACAGCAACACTTTGCAAAAACAACTTGAAATCTTTAATTTTACATTAATACATTAAACATATTAACACATATTGTTGAAAAACATTAATAACATTTTCAAACACACTCTCATAAATGAATTTTACGAAGATAATAGTTTCAGATGTGTGTTAGATCACGGGCATAGCACAAGAAGGAGAAACGAAGGAAGATTTAAAACTGTGAAATTCACTAACAACTACGGAAAGAACACGCTAAACTCTACATTGCCCAGATTATTAAACGAACTTCCAGCGAGCATGCTTAACATTAGAAATCCTCAAAGCAGAAAGAAACATTTAAAACGATTTCTCATACACGCATAAATCAAGTACATATCGTACATAGATTCCCTCTATCAAATTTTTAGCTTTTTTATTACATTATTATTATTACTATATTGATTATGTACTTATAATTAATCTCAAATCACAATACTTGAATTTTTATTCTTTTCGTCGTATTAAACTTGTAATAGTATTTCTTATTATGAAAAGCTTTCCGCAGACAAGCTCTAAAGAGCATCGCATGATCGCCGAATTACAAACTATACATTTAAAGTGAATAAAAACGAAAAACGAAAAAAAAATCAAAAGTGATAAACAATGCAAACAATTGAAGAATTAGAGGAAATTCTACTTAAATTATTAACAAACGCTAAACATTTTGTTCAAAGCACTAAAAATAATAAGCAATCGCAACCAACGAAGTAAATTTTTACTTGGATGGAATTGGTTGCAGAAATAAAGTGTTGCTTTGCGCAATTATTTTCGCCCAAAATTACTTTTTCTGGTAAAAGTGGATCTTCGCTGGCAAATTTTTTGATTGCGGGTTCCGTAGTTCATCGGCTCTCTTTCTCTCACGGATGAACTCGGCGTTGACAGTTTTGTACAGAAAACAAAAACAAAGAACAAATTGAAACAATCAAAAAATTGCAATGTAACATGGCACATAGCGATCGCAGAAGATGAGAAAACTTCGGCTTTCGTGCCATAACGATCTTCGGTGATGAAAAAAGGGCTGCGCAGGCAAAGAATCGACCTTTGAAGATGAAAATAATTTCGACGCAGGATCGAAAAAAGCAGCGCAGCAGAGTTGAACAGCACGGGTTTTGTTGGTGTTTGCATGGTTCGCTTCGCGGCAGAGACAATTGCTTAAAAATGAAGTTTTGTTTGTGTTTCGTATGAATATGTTTTTGTTGGATTTGGTATACGATGATTTAAAATTAATTTTGCAAGTTGTGAAGTGTGAGGGAAAGTTGTAGAAGTAAATACGTAAAATATTAATATGTAAAAATATTAATAAGTAAATTATTTTCTACCATAAGTACATTACTCTAATATGTTTTATACTTCATTCCTTGGTATAAAGTAGCATTGTCCGTTAATATGCCAAATATTCGCCCACTTTTAGGTTATACAGGAAAAAGATGGCCTTTTGCCCTCTTGCGTGATCTGCCCACTTTTAGGTTACACAGGAAAAAGAGGGCCTTAAATAATTATATTGTTAAATATATAAACTTCCTGAATGAAACTTTACATAACAACTTATTTTCCAATAATACATTATACAGCAAAACTGGGCTCGGTCTGCCCACTTTTACTACTACTACTAGTATAGCTCAGTTTAAATTTGAACACAATAATAAAACAACTAAGCTAGCTATTTTGTTTTAGAAACATTTAACGACCACGTCTACTATTTATACAGTGGCGTAGCTAGGACTAATGGAGCCTGGGACGGTTAATCAACTTGCAGCCTCAAAAATTCCTAGAATTCAATAAGTCAATACGTGATTTCCAAAACTGCCGCCCTCTAAATTGTGCCGTCCGGGGCGTATTCGGACAGGCCGAATAGCACTCTTACTGATTTTTTTTTTTTTGTTTGGTTGTCTGTACTGCAACTGTGAAAAATGTAGCATACAAATTTTCGATCGAAAAGGCGACCGCTTCATGAAAAAATAAACAATCAGATACGCACAGTGTGAGAAAACTGATCATTGATCAGTGAGCGCTCCGTTCCTAAATACGACTATTTTTATTCTTTTATTTCTTTTTATTTCATTAGAATCTTCTATTGCATGAAATGTTTTTTTTTCTTGTCGTAAAAAAATTTGAAATATTTACTACGACTATAATGTTTAATGTTCATTATTAATATTCTGAGGGTATGTATTCATGTTTAGTTGATTTACAGCCCTATTCCAAGAGTTATGGTCGTCTTAAACTCGTCTTTAACTCTTCTCTAACTCGTCTTTCGTACTCCAAGGGTCACCGATATCTGAAGTTGGATTTGATTTTAATTAAAGAATATTACATTCATGATTCAGTTGCAGTTCTGTGTCGATTAAAAACTTCGTCCCCTATAGTCAATTCTACTACCGGTAAATTAGGTCATCTCCCGTTGCTAGTCTGGCCTGAACTTCTGTTGTTGAAACTTATGTCTTAACTTGGAGTCCTGCTTATGGTGCTCGCTGGTACTCTTCTGGCATGTTCTTTATTGTATGTTGCTGCAGACTTTTTTTAGTTTTTCAATTTCAGACATAAAGTATATAGTTGTCTGTGAACTATAGACCTTATGTCAAATTTGTACCAAACTCCCACTAACCCGATGGTAATAGTAACTGGGCTCACCCAAAACGTGAACCATTCTCACCTATGGTAGCGTACAGGTCCGACACATAAGTAACTTCTTAACTGAATCGTGTCAATCCCGGTTAACATACGGTAACCTCTGCTAAATTGAATGGAACAAGGTCACTCACCAGTAAAAAGATGTGGCAGAAATCCGTGAAAAGTCTCCAAGAAGACGTGCCAAGGACCAGGACGCATCAAGTTTGAGCCGTTTATTTTGAAAGTGGCATAAGTCACTTTGTTGTTAATTTTTCAAAAATGAAAAGATACCGTTCAATTGTATTTAGTGTTGCCATTAACTAGATTTTTTTAAAAAGTGACTTATGCCATTTTCATAATAAAAGGCATATTTAACGGATACCTCAACTTCCTGTGTTAGCATCGAAAGAAACACTGTGGAATGAAGGCTGTGGAGATCGTGCGACGTGGTACGCTCGAATGGAACAAGCTCTCTCATCAGTAAAAAGATGTGGCAGAACCCGGGGGAAAGTCACCAAGAACATGTGACATACACGCGAACAGAATGCGTCACATTGAATGGATACACATAACAAAATTAAACTTAATTCTGCAATGGAAAGTGAGATCTAATGGAAATAGAGATGGAAATGGAAATGGAAAGTGAGATCTTTCAAGAGATTTTTTGTCTTTTGGTGGCAATGGACGTCAAAATTCTGTAAAATTTTAACTATGAATCGCTTCACACCGAAATAAGTTTATTTCGAAGTCCTTAAATAGGCGATTACTTTCTAATATTGGTCTACTCTGTATAAGAATCTGTGGGGTTTCCTTTTCTCCAATTTTTTTAAATGTGCTGCATATAAACCTGTTTTTCTGAAAAAACCCAATTTCATAGGGTTTCTATTAATTGAACATAATGTCTGAAATGTAATGTAATGAAATTTTTTTCTTGTACGCAAACCTTTTTGAACCATAAAAAAGACTGTGAACACAACCTAAATGAAAGTGAACGCAACGCAATAGCAAGACGAGACGATCTTCGTAACTCTTGGAATACCTCGACTACGACGTCGCACAGTGGACTAGAATTGCCGTTTTCGACTTAGTCGCGGTCAAAATTCTGTAACTTTTGATCAGATTAAGATATTTGAATGCGGTTTTTTGCAAATGAAAGAATAAACATGTATCTTTACGCTAATCTAAGTCGCGTCAAAAAAATAACCTTTTTATCTTATTTGTTTTTTTTTATTATTAAGTATTATTAAGCAATATTAAAAGTTTATTGTGTCAGTATAACAATTTAAATGTTTGGGATACTCAATTTCGACAAAAAAAATTTCACAATACTTAAAATTGTGTGCCTTTAGTATGAAAAAGAAACATAGTCGCATGTAAACATTGCTAAAATAAGAACACCAGGTATTTTTTCATTGTTATGATCATTTATTTATTTAAAAAATTTAAATATAGGAACAGTTTTACATAAATTATTACATATTCTAAAACACAAATACAATTTACAATAATACATACTTATTTATTTTCACAAAAATATTCGTCTGTAGGTTTCATTAGAAGTTCTCCAGCTTTTCTATCTAGAGGTATTGTTGTCTTAATAAACTTTTTTCTCAAAGACGAAATGTAAGGATCAGAAGAAATGAAGAGCATTCTAAATAAATCCTCATTGGTACCCTGACGTGAACACTTTCTTGTGTTGTGCTCTCTATAGTATCTATAGTCTTTGTTCCGTTTTTCTTATGCTTCTTCCGATTAATCTCCAATGGGTAATATATGATGGTTAATTATGTCCTCTCGATGCATTAAAACCTTATGAACTGTCGGTGAAATAGTTCTCCATGGATACAACGTGTTGTATAAATCCGCAGTTTTTTTGTGTATTTCGCAAACTTCAAAGCATTTATTTCTCGATTACTGCTTATCACTTGTAAAATTGTTTTGAAGTTGATTATTAGATTTAAATCAACTCCCGTAATTCGGGAAGTGGAATTCGGGTCTCCAAAAAACCTTCTAGCTGTATTGCCATCATTTGAGTTACCTGGACCAGCCTTCGGCATATCGACGATGAGGCCCTCTTTTCGGAACTCAACTTGAACTTTATGTTTTTTTCCCGTCTGAGTATTTTGTTATTGTCATTTCTCACCGTACCGCTTTCTCCGAAGTCCAAATCATATGATATTTTTAAAATATGTTCCATGAAACGAATTTTAGTATGGAGTGGTGATAATCCAAACGCATAACCAGCTGTCTTGTCGGGATTTACTGGAGATTCACTCAAAGCTTTTCGAGTTGCTCCACAAATTGTGCAAGATGATGTAGCTTTTGTGTCCGTCAATGCTTGAACAGTTTTCCCGTCGACCATTGTAATAAATAGCCTGTGCTGGACTGTGATTTCTTTTCCGTTGTATACAAAAGCAGAGTCTTCTAAATTGTCTATTTGCGCATTTACTGAAGACACTTCCTGTTGAATTAGCTGCACGCTTTCCTTTTTATATATGAATTTTATGGGACGGCAATATTTAGTCGTTGATGGCGATGGGTTTTTCCACAAATTCTCCGATATTTGTAACACATTTGCTGAAGATGTGGATGGCTTGTCGACTATTGCAGGAGAAGTGTCGTATAATCGCAAAGGTACAAGAGAGACCATAAACATATCGGCGTCAGTAATACCTTCATCAATGCCTTCCAAAATACGCTCTGAAGTGTGATCCAACAATGCTTGTAAACTGACTTCTGCTGATATTGTTGTTATGCTGCCTTCATTTAGATGTGGTATACATCGATCCTTCGCAGTAAGAATATGTTCGTAAGCTGGATAACATTTCACTCCAATTTCCATAGCACTGGTCCTTATTAATTTATATTGGTGTTTTGTCATTTTTGCGTCAATATAAATAGCCAACGCTGCATCCGGGGAAAATTGATTAGCTTCTTTGTAATCATCTTGCACTTGGTTAGGAGTTGGGAAGGAATTGAGAACCCTTCTCAGTCGATTTGGACTAGCATGTGAAGCTCTTTCGACTATGGAAGCTTCCGCATATTTCTTTTCTCCTCTGAGTCGCTGAAGATATGCTCTTGATACCATGTCCGCTCCAAACGTTGTTGTTATTTCCTTTATTTTTCTTCTTTTCGTCCGATCGGAACAGTCTTCAAATGATGCTTCTGGTCTTCCGATATCATTTGCTATCTCCGCCTGTTCATCTTCACTGTACTCATCTTCCAAATCTATTTCGAAATCCTTGTTTAACCAGTCCTGGTATTTATTATACATTTTGATTTTGGAGTAGGTGCAATTTTTATAATAACCTTTCAGGTTCTTTTGAAATGCCTGTATCCTATTTCTCAATTTCTTCATAGTGATCCCACTCAAAATTTTGTCTCCGGTTATTTCTCCAATTATGTCGTCCACGTTTAATTTTTTTGTCAAGTGGAGATCAGCAAGAAAAGATTAAGTAACAGATATGTTCATATTTTTTTTTTTTGCTTATGACCTCTATCAGAAATTGTTTTCAACAATGATACATGCAGACAGAAAACATACCTTTTTATAGAACTTTGAGTCGATGAGATGATATTAAGGCTACCGGAATTTTATTAGTCCTCATACTTGAATGATGAATTCCTCGAAGTGATGTTTTATTTAATAGGTAAATAATAAAAAACGATTACTATATTAGAAACTTCACTATAATAAAATTAAATAATTAAGATAAGGAAATAAACCCTATTCCGTGAAAAAATCGATCAAACAGGTACGAAAATACACCCCTTCCTAAAATCACAGGTACTCAGAAATATACACAAAACAGGTAGGTAAAATTTTCAAACGAAAAAAAAACGGTTCCGGCGGGTCCGGGCGGATCATGTATGTTTGGGGCATTTGTTTATAACACTTCATAGTTTCAAGAACAATAAACTCTAGGATAAGCATTTATAAGCGCTGAGACTTATAATCTCCCAAAGTTAAAATATATATAAAAATTAACGTTTTTTTCAAAAATTACCGAAAAATACTTAGACTCAAGGCACAAAGTTGTTGTTATATTTTTCCTATAGATAATTAAATGACCTTTCAGAAACTACTTAATTCATTGAGTTATGTTGACTACTTTTTTAGATACAGTCATTTGAATTTTGGCAAAAAACAAAAAAAATACAACTTTTTAGAGAATGAAAAAAAGGTTCACATTTGATCGCCCACCAAAACTATTCACGAAGGTTTCCAACCGAAATATTTTGGCTCATGAGGTATTGAACTATTATAAACAAAATTGCATACCAAATTTTTCAAAAACTCGGCGCGAATTTTTGGACTTTTGACCGCGGTTCCGAAGCGATAGTCCACTGTGCGTCGTGACTCTCCAGAGACTATTATCGTCTTAGTCATCGTGACTCTTGGATAAGTTCTGTTAACCAACTCAATCATATAGTAGTTGATCAACAACAATTTTGTTTATATATACAAACCAATCAGCTTTTTATCATTGATATCATTTGACAAATCAAGTCAAAATCTAAAGCAACAAATCTGTAATTGTAATCTGTTGCGCCTGTCAAGTTGTATCTGTCAATTGTCCAAGTTTTAACTACCAAATAATTGTTATTTTTGATGTTTCATTCACTGAATTCAAATTCTAAGCCTCTATGTTTTGTTATATTTTATAATGAAATCATATAATTTATTAGATAAATTTACATTTCAAACAAATTCTGAATGAATATTTCCTAGTATTTATTAACAAAACACAAATTTTTGAATGGCTAAAGTTTTTCGTGTTTAATTAGTTACTTTTAAACTTTAACATTTCATCATCATTAATTATAATTAAAATCGATCAGTAATTTTTGAAGTCATATGGAAAAAAGTATTTTATGTGTGTTGACTACTATGTAATTAATCAAATCATAATTATTTTATTAAATACTTTTTATATGGTATACTTTTTAAACTTTTTTATAAGGCGTGTGTTTGGTATATCGGAAAAGTGCTAAACTATTGTAGAAGTCAGAAGTTTTGCTATGTGGTTGTTGTTTTTGTTATTTATTTTAGGGGATGATTCGGTTGCTGTGTGATAGTAGATTTAAAGATCAAGTGTTATGTATGTATGTATATTATTATAATTTATAAGTTATATTTTATATTTATTTATTAATATTTATTTATTTATTTATTTATTTATAGGGTTTTCCAATAAGAGGTGTAATTTTGAATAGCCCGCTATTTCGGTAGCTGTCACTTTTGAAGCTGTTATTTTTGACATTTGACAAGTAGAAACTACGCCATTACTAAAAATGGAACGATATACGCTGCAACAACGCATTGAAATTTCAACATATATAACACATACGTGGAATGCACTACACACATGTGCTGCCCATTCCACCATGTGCTACGTAGTATGCTGCCTCATAGAGGCAACAATAAAATTAAGATAATAAATAGGGTTTTCCAATAAGAGGTGTAATTTTGATATTCAAAGAAAAATGCCATTTTTTGAGATAAATAAAGATAAAATAAAGAGGAAGGTATGACGTTAATAATGAAAACAACACCAGCCAAATGGCCACCAAAATTTTCCCGTAAAAGATCAATGGTTTCGTTGCTTGTGTGGCACGTAGCGCCGTCTTGTTGAAATTTCAATGCGTTGTTGCAGCGTGTATCGTTCCATTTAGTAGTTGGCATTAGTAATGGCGTAGTTTCTACTTGTCAAATGTGACAGCTACCGAAATAGCGGGCTATTCAAAATTACACCTCTTATTGGAGAACCCTATATTTATTTATAATTATAATATTTTTTTCTTTTACATTTTTTAATTTTAGAGTCTAATATCCACACTTTCATATATACAGAAAATATACAGGCCGGCATACAGTTATTTATACAGACTAACAGACGGACAGAGGTAAAGCACAGACAGACAGACAGACATACTCGTACATACATACAGACGGCCAGGAGAATAGTTTTCGTTGAACTTTGATCGTATAGTTTCAGGAGTTTGGCTTATGTTGTTTTTTTGTGTACGATTTATTCTTGCTGTGTTGTTTTGCTTTTACGAATAGAGACGCGTGTCGCTGATACTCAAGTGTCAATATTGAAGTATAGACATGAGAGGATTGAGTAGGTAAACCTCTGATGCTCCACTTCTTTTTCATCATTGTATAGCTTCTGTTAGGATAAGATTTGATGTAGGTGCGAGTTTTTTGAGGAATGGTGTGGCGAGTCAATAGAGTTAATATAACAAATTTAGATTTATTTTTTATGGTATTTTTATGGGGTGGTAAGGCTGTTAGAAGACGACAGGAGCTGGCTGTACTCTACAGAGAGTACAACCTTAAGATAGATGGGGAGGAAAAGCGGCAGATTAAAAAACAAATAGACATATATAGGAAAAATAAAAATTAGTTAATATATATTAATATCATCATACTCGTAATTAATATATAACATAAATAAATAAATAAATTTATATAATTTTAAATAATTCTTTTTATTTGTATTTATTCTTTTTTTTCGTTTTTTTTGGAAAAATTAATATAAGAAAACATCAGAAAATAAGAGTAAGAATGGCATCCTAGCTTTACCAACTAGAGCCTCTCATATCTATGCTTCAATGTTTACAGGCTTTGTTTCCTAAAATTTAATAATTTAGATAAAATGGAATTACAAATTTATTCCTAAAATTTCAAACAACAACAATATCTCTTTTCTCAAACACATGTGTAAAAACCCATCAGGCATCAACTATTATATTATTTATTTAATTTAATTTATTTATTTATTTCAACTTAAAACTAAGCCATTGAGGCTTTATAGTTTACATTAGATAAATTAAGATTGCATGACTAGTTTACAATAAGAGTTCAATAATATTCAATTCAATAACAATTCAAAATTAATCTAACAGTTCAAAAGAAAGTTTAAGATTTTCTTTTTAGCTACATAGACGGGGTCAGTCAAGTTAATGGCTTGGTAAACCGAATTAAAATCCACGCAGGCACTCCTAAGCGGTTCATGTTGAAGGTGTGTTGACCTACGGAGTTAACATCTTCTCGATGTGCGACGAGGAATGCTAATGTCGATATTGCTTAGCAGGTCAGCAGCAGAGTCAGTGACGGCGTACAACAAATTCAAGAAAAAAACAGCATTCAGCATAATCCTTCGGTCAGCTAGTGACGATAGATTTATCAGCCTAAGTCGGGACTCGTATGGCGGCAAACGTAAAGATGGATCCCGGCAAAGATTTGGTAGACAAAAAAGTAGGAACTGCTTTTGCACGGATTCTATTTCCGAAATATAGCAGCTAAAGCGAGGACTCCAAACTGGCGAGGCATACTCGAAATTGGACGAACAAGCGATGAATATAAAATTTTTGTGATATAGGGATCATTGAGCTCTGGCCCAGCGCTTTATGAAGCCTAGTACACTGCTGGCCCTGTTGGTTATGTGGCTAATATGAGTATGAAAACGGAGTTTCTGATCCAGAACCACACCAAGATCATTTACAGTTTCAAATCGATCGAGATTGTAATTGGCAATGTTATAATTAAATAAAACTGGGCTTGAACGAGAAAATGTCATCTTTTGCACTTGTTTAGGTTTAGTTTCATGCAATTTACATCACACCATGTTGTCAAAGAGTCAAGGGCGATTTGAAGAAGTTTGGCTTTAGATTAATTTTTAAAAGATATAAACAGTTTAACATCGTCCGCAAACATCAGTATATTTCCATTTTTTACCACTGTTGGCAAATCATTTATGAATACTAGAAACAGTAGCGGCCCTAAGTGGCTACCTTGTGGAACTCCAGATGGCCCTAAGTGGCTACCTTGTGGAACTCCAGATGTAACCCGAAATCCATTGGATTTCACACCTTTAAACAACACCATTTGTGTACGGTGGGTAAGATACGAGGCAATTAATTTTATCAGATTATCGTTAAATCCAAAAAATTTTAGCTTCAAAATTAGTAGCTTATGATTAACTGTATCGAAAGCTTTGCTAAAATCGGTATATATTACATCAGTTTGCTTAGCAACAGAAAAGTTTTTCATAGTTTTCGAGACGAACTCTAACAAATTTTTAGTAGTAGACTTTCCGGTACAGAAACCATGTTCATACGGTGAAATTGAGGAATTAACACTCCATGAGATATGGGAAACGATTATCTTCTCCAATAGTTTGGGCAGCGTGCTAAGTTTAGCAATACCGCGATAGTTACTTATATTACATCTTTTTGCAGACTTATGCAATGGAATAATATAGGAAGACTTCCATGCATTCGGAAAATAGCCCGAACGTAGCGAATGTTCAAAGAGTGCAAATATAGGCGATGCCAATTCATTTGCACAAAATTTTAGAATAATAGACGGTATTCCATCCGGCCCAGGATTATAATTACATTTAATAAAATACATACATTTTTGGAAAGAAGTTTCCAAAAAGACTACAAATAGTTTGGATATTATTGGATTCCGTATTATCTTGCTTCATAAACTCAGGACTTCATAAACTACACTCTTCCTTTTCGTGTTGACAAAATTCCAAAAGGACTTTGGGTCAGAGCGAATATTATACTTCATCTTTTGTAAGTACTTCGTATAATATTGTCTACACAAACTTTGATATCTGCATCTCACCGTTCTGTAAGAGATGAAACTTATAGTTGGACGTAGTTTGCAGTATAATTTGTACTTATTAGATTTTAAATTCCGCAAGTAGTTCCTTATTAAACCATGCAGGACTAGAGTTTTGTGAAAACTTAGTTAGTGGCACGGTAGATATAAATAGAGTATTATTAAAGGACTCCAGTGCCTTATCTAGGCATACAGAGGAAGGATGATCATTGAATGATAAGGTAGAACTCCAGTCAATGGAACCCAGTGTGTTCATTAAAACAGCGTAATTTGTTTTGTTGGAGCAGTAGTGTTTTTTAGATTCATTTATTTTCCCGGAATTAATTTTGTAGCTATCATCTGAAATTGTAATATTTAAGGTAGGATGGTGCATATCCTCAGGTGATATAAATGGCAAAGATCGGGATACTTCATAAATATCTTAATCGTCAACAAGGATGAGATCAAGGAGGCGGTTATTAATATTCGGTATACTATTTACTTGATAGAGACCACGTGATAATAAGTCTTTTAGAAAATTGAAATTATTAAATCCTTTGGATGATGGTAATAGAACTTCTGGGTCGTCAACACATCTTTCCCAATTTACATATGGAAGATTAAAATCGCCAAGAACAATAAGACGGTCTGGTGGCAACAGTTTATCAGCAAGTTTACTTATACATCGAAAGTGAGTATCGTACATTTCATCATTTGAATTCGGTGGAATGTACGAACAGCTAATATATATGGATATATTTTAATATGAGCACAGCAGAAATCAATACCGATAGCATCGTCCAAGTTTTCCTCCTTCGAGTAAATATTAGATTGAACAGCAATCAGGACTCCACCGCCTCTAGTTAAGTTCGTGTGCAGTTGTGTTGTAGGTCAGAATCATTGCTCTGGTAATAACAACGTTTAACGTTGTTATCACCACATACCTTTCGGCCCAGTAGTTAACAATGCTTAACTTGTGTGGTAACACATACTTCTAGGCTGCACTTTAATTGTGAAGCTCGAAAGTACAAGTGAATCACACACCACTGTGGCCCAGATAAAAGCCGAACTTGATCGCATTCCAATAAGTGGAACAGCGCGCGAATAAGTAGAACATCGCGCTCAAATCAGAAGAGCAAAATTCGCACATTGTTGTCAAGAATTATTGCTAAAAATAATTCTTGAGATAGTTGCAAAAACGACGCGGAAATGATTCTGGCCAACAACGAATCTCAGAAGAGATATAAACCCATCTTTCGAATTGAAAGACGGCAGTTGAGATCAGATAGTAGCTAATAGCTTACAGACTGAGTACAGTCAAGTGGTAAAAACTAAACAGTGTTAAACAGATTGAGTCGCAGGAAGATTAATCGCATTACATTAAGAAGCGGAGATAAAAGAAGGACTCAAGAAAATAATAAACGTAAGAGAAATTAACCAAGGATCTTTTTATTTCAGCACCTGTCGAAAGACGGCAGTATTGCCCGACAGGTTAAAGGACCACAAAGGCGGCAATTGGTGCCCGTGGTAGTTAGGCGAAAGGATCCATTACGGCAGGTTGCCGGACCCCAACGGTAAGTCCACTAAGACGGCAGGTCCTTGCCCGTGGCACAATTGTCCGTGGTCCTTCGCGTCGAATGATCAAAGACAACAAGCCCTAGTATTAGAAACACTGTCAGTGATCCTTTCAAGGAAGGATCTACGACATTAAGTTTGTTCTGGTGTCCTACTGGAGGAACCAGATACAACATTTTGGCGCAGCCGGTTTCACGATCCAAAGATCGTTCGTTTATTGTTAAAGTGAAGTTTAAAATAAATTAAAAATAAATAACAATGTTTTTTAAAATAGCATAAACACAAAAAAATCACCAACCAATATAGATGTCATCGAAATCAGTATTACCCCTCGAAGAAGCCCTTAAGGATAAGCAAGCGGGACCTAGACCGATAACAATAGAAGAGTATTGGAAGAGGCAGAAGTCAACACGTGAGGAGCCAAAGAAAGAAATGACTGTTAACCCACACCCACCAAAGAGTCGCGGCGGAAGAAAAGTAAAGCAACGGAGGGAAGTCGCCAACCTGCACCGGCTAGCAACGATAGCCACAACCAAAGAGGAAAAGAATGAATTCCTGAGGCAGATCCGCCAAATTTACAAAACCAACGACAAGAAACAACGTAGGAAAAACAACAACACACACTAACTGGAATGGTTGTGAAATAATAAACATATTTTAAAATATTATAAAATTATACAAATAAAATTAAAGGTAAATGTAGTAGTAGTACTTTAAATGTTGGAACTTGTCTAAATAAAACTTTTGTTTAATTCATTATAATCGGACTTTAAATTGAAGAATTTAGAAATTCATTAACAATTCATGTATAAATAAGGAAATTTTTGTTAAATAGAAATTTGAAAATATGTTTATACATAAGGATTGTAAAAGAACAAATAAATGAATACAACACACAAATCCCTTAGTAATTTTTAATAACACAGTAATTAATAGCAACCAGGCTAACATCGATAGCTGCAAGCCAATAAATAAAATAGATTCTGCATAATTGCAAGAAATTTATTGCAGCAATAAGTAGGTCACGAACTTGAGCTTGAACTTCAAGCAAGGCCAGAAGCAACAAAATTACTAGCGAGCGGCAGCTGGTAGCAAAAACGCTAACAGAGCAGAAACGCAAATACAAGTAATAAAAACAAAAAGTACGTCAGGCACCAGGCGAGCACAATTGAACCACGAGCTCGAATTACAAAAAAAAAAAAAAAAGAGAATATGATAAAAATAATATATACATATATGCATACGAATGTACGAATGTTTACAACGTGTTCAGCCAAGAAGGGTGTCAATGAGCCGTATTAAAGCTGAATAAGCAAAAGTTAATTGCTTGAAGAGAATCAATTAAAGTTTTAATTGATTCCAAAAATATCCAAAATAAATACTTGGAAAAATAAGTATAGGATAATTAATGGCCGAATCTTTTGAAGAACAAGCACATTTAGCATTAGAAAAAGAACATAGGGACTTGAAGAGACAGGTAGGAGAACTAGTGACAAAAGTTTGGAACATTTTAAAAAATACCGTTTCCAATAAAGAATATTTAGAATTGATAAAAACTAAAATAGACGCACTAGGTGAAATATCAACTGTAGAAAAAGCAGACGCACTAATAGAGGAATTGCTAGTGTTTTTAAAAAATATAGTAGAAAACAAACATAAAAGTTTAAGGGACTGTTTATCAGAATTCAACGCGTTAAAAAATAAGTTCGATACTTATGTAAAGGAAAGACAATTCCAGGAAAACATATTAAAAACCTTAGAAGACGAGAACGAACAACTAAGGAAATTATTAGAGAAGAAGGGTTTAACAGAGGAAACATTAAATAAAACGCTAGAACAGGGATTTGCACAGAAATCAAGAGAAGACTGTAGTTCTTTAGAAGAGGCAAATAAACGAATACAAGAGCTAAAGGAGCAGAATAGACTTCTAAGTCAGGAAATGTCGCTAGATCACAATCAGACACTTTTTCATAAGGAACCAGCTCAGTCCGCAGTTAGTCCGAGGGACGGCAAAGCAAGGTCATTACAACAAATTAAAACAACAAAAGAACAAACCAAAATGGGGATAGGAGAGATAGCAAAAATTACAAATAGGCTGGTACCTCTATTTTCTGGAACACATTCGCCAGACTTACGCGGCGAAGTTTATAAATTCATACACGGGTGCGAATTAGCCGCAAGAGATGTGGGTACGGACAACATTCAGGACTACATAGACTGCATTAAGCAGAGGTTACATGGGGATGCCTATGATTTAGTGAGGTCGCAACGCTTCAATACCCTCGAGGAATTCTACCTCACAATAAAAAATGCATATTTACCAACGGTATCCTTAGACTCAGTGATAATAGGTATTCAAAGTTGTAACCAGTTACTTAACGAAGATATACGACAGTTTGCAAGACGCCTAACCACCCTACGAACACAGGCAGTAGAGTTAGTGCGAATGAAATATAAGGGAAACGGTGATATGGCACTTTTGAGTATGGTGGAAGGAGCCGTAGAGAAATCCTTTAAAACAGGATTAAAGAACGCTGCATTGAGAATTTATATGCTCAATGTTACGAAGAAAAACCTCGAACAAATGGTAGAATTAGCCATAGAGGCACTCGAAACCATAGAAAACAGTAGTCTCCTCCACACAGACCCCTTAAACATTAATATGAATGCACCGCGTCCTGCCACCATGCCGTATAAACAACAAGAGCAAATTCAACAGGGAAGTCAGGGCATAGCTTCAGGAGGAAAAATTGCCAGGCAACCCACTTCGGTACAAAATACTACACAAGGAGCGGCGAATAGAGTAATTTGCTCATTTTGTAATAAGCGAGGTCATACCAGAGACGATTGTTTGACTCGCAAGAACACGCCATATTGTCAGAAGTGTTTAAAATATGGACACGAGACAAGTTGGAGATGTGACAATAAGGGCAACAACAGAAGTGAGTTCAGCAATAAAAATCAGAGGACTAACAACCAAAATCAAGGAAATCAGCAATGGAACCGACCTCAGGAGAATTGGCAATCAAACCAAGCCCAACAAAACTGGCAGACAAACCGACCACAGCAGAATTGGCCTCAAAACCCATTCCAGCAGAACGGGAACCAAAAACGGGCAATGAACCCTAACCGAACTACAGTTAACGGATTGCAGAGGAATCAGCCGAACAGAGCAAACCAAACGTTATGTCATTGGTGTAATAGACCAGGACATATGATAAAAAATTGCGAGGCAAAAAAGAATTGGGAATCGTTACAAAGTAATAGTCCGGGAAACTGCCAAGGGCCCAGAATAGGCCAATAATCTGGGGACCCAAAAATATTAGTAACTTAAGGCCAAATGGAGGAGTAACAGTAATTCATACATCCGAACCGATTGTGGATACGTTACCAACTTTAAGAAATAAAGTGGTAACCGTAAGTCCGACATCGGAAGCGATTGTTGAAACGTTACCACTTTCAAGAGACTTAAAAATTAATATCAAGTTAAAAGGGACTGATAAGAATAAGAAAAATAACGTCACAGAGAAAAATCATACGTTTGGAGAAACAGTTGATTTAGAGATGCCAAGTAAATTGAACGAGAAAAAACTAAATTTAAACCAAAACGTAACTAGCTCAGTGAAGAAGTTACAAGATATTAGAAGTATAGAAACAGGAGTATCTAACTGCAATCAAACCCAGCTACATGACGTGTTCATCGAATTACCTTGCGCAGAGGCGATAAATGGAAAACTCATTTTACTGGTAGATACAGGAGCAGATACAAGCCTGATAAAGAAATGTGCAATAAAAGATAACACAATAATAGACAAGTCGAATAGGAAAGACTTGAGCGGAGCATTTGGAGGTTGTGTGACTACAGAAGGATCAACAACAATATGTCATAAGGAGGTACAGTCCTTAAGTTTAACGCTACACGTTGTGTCACTTAAACAAGGAGTACCAGCAGACGGCATATTAGGAAGAGATAATTTGTGGAACAACTCCATTATAAACACAATGGAAAAGATTTTAACACTCTTCAATGAAAGAAAAGAGATTATTTTGGAATTACCGATAAAAACTATCGAGCAGATAGAAGAGGAAAGCAAGCAACATTACATACCAGTTGATGCAAGAACAATTACGATAGTACCATTAAAACTTCGTACAAAATTTACGAATGTGGTAATTCATAAAGAAGAAATAGTTCCAGGAATCTATATAGCGGACACACTAGTAAAGGTGAAAGATAACACAGTTTATGCTCCAATATTAAATACGACGGGATATGATTATGAAATAAATAGCGAATTTAAACCAAAATTCACAAATTTTGACGATTACAAAATACAAAGTACTGTAAAGTCAATAAATAGCATAGGCAAAATAAATGCCAAAGGAAGAATAAATAAATTGCTCCATGAAATTGAGTTAGATAAAGATTTGAATATGGAAGAAAAGAATTCAATAGAAGGAATAGTAAAATCTTTTCATGACATCTTCCTATTAGACGGAGACGAACTCTCGTTTACAAACGTATTGAAACATGAAATTCCAACAGGCGCAGATCAACCGCCAATAAATAGAAAACAATATAGATTACCTCAAATACATAGGGAGGAAATAAATAAACAAGTGAATAAACTCCTAGATGACGGCATAATTACACATAGCACTTCACCATGGAACTCACCGTTACTTTTAGTACCCAAGAAAAGTGGCAAGGACGGGGAGAAAAAATGGAGACTAGTGATAGATTACAGAAAACTGAATGAAGCCACGATTAAACAAGTTTTTCCCATTCCTCGTATTGATGAAATTTTAGAGCAATTAGGCCATAGCAGATATTTTACAACGCTAGATTTGGCAAGCGGATATCACCAAGTTTTAGTCGATGACAGGGACAAGGAAAAAACCGCATTTAGTACGGGACTAGGGCACTTCGAATTCAATCGAATGCCATTTGGGCTAACAGGTGCCCCAGCAACATTTCAGAGGATAATGAATCATATCCTAACAGGTCTACAAGGAATAGACTGTTTTGTTTATTTAGATGACATAGTTATCTACGGTAGGAATTTAAAACAACATGAACAAAGGTTATGTTCAGTATTACAAAAATTACGTGAACATAATCTGAAACTTAATACAGGAAAATGCAGATTTCTAAGAAGAGAAATTGTTTATTTAGGACATAAATGCACAGATCAGGGCGCACTCCCTGACCCCAGCAAAGTGGAATGCGTTAAGAGCATTCCGCCGCCTAAAAATAGGAAGGAAGTACAGGCATATTTAGGACTAGTAAACTATTACAGAAAATTCATTCCAGGTACAGCAAAGATAGCTCTTCCTATTAATAAACTACTAAGGAAAGACGCTAGGTTCAATTGGACGCAAGAATGCCAGACAGCGTTCGAAGCATTGAAGAAGGCAATAATAACACCACCTGTTTTGGCATATCCGGATTTCGAAAAAGAATTCATACTAACGACTGATGCAAGTAACGAAGCGTTAGGCGCAGTACTTTCTCAGGGTAAAATAGGCGAAGATAAGCCAATAGCTTTCGCTAGCAGAGCCTTGAATGACGCCGAAAAACGTTACTCAACTATAGAAAAAGAGTTCTTAGCCATTGTGTGGGCAACAAAAAACTTCAGAGCATATCTCTTGGGCAGACATTTTAAAATTTTTACTGACCATCAGCCATTAAAGGGAATAGCAAACTTAAAAGATCAAACTTCAAGACTGGCGAGGTTCAGGCATAAATTATCAGAATACGACTTCGAAATCCTATATAAGCCAGGAAAGAAGAACTTAAACGCAGACGCATTGAGCAGAATTCCTCAAAATCGGAATACAGTAACAGCGGTCCAGACCCGCTCTAAAACAAAAGAAAGGAAGACCCAAGGGAGTAGTGATAAAACAAGCACAAGCCAGACGCCTGTAGAACCTGACACGCCGGGCATAACACAAAATGAAAACAGAATTCCATTAGAAGACCCAAAACAAATAGAGACAGTTATAAAGGACTTTCACAACACACCATTGGGAGGACACCAGGGTGCAGTGAAAACTTATTTAAGAATTAGGCAACAATATAGATGGCCAGGAATGCAAAAACAAATCAAGGATTATGTAAAAAACTGTCCTAAGTGCCAAGCTAACAAAAGCTCAAAATTGACAAAAATGCCCATGGTGCTGACAGATACACCAATGAGGCCATTTGACAAAGTTTACATGGACATAGTAGGTATTTTACCTAAAACTGTGTCGGGTAACAAATATATTTTAACGTTTCAAGATGACGTCAGAATGACGAAGTAATTACGCGTTACGGAATTCCTAGAATTCTAATTACGGACAACGGAACTAATTTCATTTCGAAATTGTTCTCAGATACATGCAAATTATTAGGCATAAAAAAATTACACATAACACCATACCATCCGCAAGCTAATGGCTCATTAGAGAGAAGCCACAGACCATTAGCGGAATATTTACGTAGTTTTGCTAAAGAAGACGGGTCGAATTGGGATCAGTGGTTAACTGCAGCTATGCATGTTCATAACCACACACCCCACATTACGACGAAGCAAACGCCATTCCGTACTTTATTTGGATTCGATACAGAAATGCCGACTAACTTAAAACGAAAGTGTAGTCCGGTATATAATGCCGAAGATCCAAATAAAGTATTGAAATTTCAAATACAAAGAGCTCACGAAATCGTGAGAAAGAATCAGGATTTAGCAAAAGCGATAGCGAAAAGGCAATACGATAATAAATTAAATTTAGTAGAATTTAAGGTAGGAGATAATGTATTAATTAAGAATCAAACTAGGAAAAATAAGTTTTCTCCCATATGGATAGGGCCATATAAAGTAGTAGGAATTAAAAGTCCAATTACTACAGTTTTAAATATTAAGGGAAGGGAAAAACCTTTTCACAATAACTTACTTAAGTTATATAATAGCAATTAAGCATGAAATAGGATTAACTAGACAATTAGGTAGGAATACATTAGAATCACTTAAAATAAGGAAATAGATTTAGGAGAAAATTAAGTTAACCATAATAGGCACTTTATTAGGAGTAGAATAAAATCACAAGTATTAGCGAAATTTAAAATTTTTATTTAGGACAGGAAATTAAGAAAAAATCAACAAGAAAATAAAAAGAAAATTAGAATAGCGTTTAAATAAGCAACAACTTGTTTATTTAAGCGTAAAAATATAAGAAAAGAAAACTCATGATAAAGTAAACTCGTTAATATTTGAATAATTTTTTTTAATTGAACTTTTTAGTTTGTATTAATTTTGATTAATAGTAAACGGTTTATGTAAAGTAGCTGTTCCGTTTTAAGAACACAGCCAATTTGCATTTGCAATTATTATATTAATAAATGCACATGTAAACATATGCCTGAAGAAATAGTTCATGCATATTACATACACACCTACACTATATACGCACCTATATCGTTAGACATTAAGAGATGTACATAAGATCATGAAATTTAGAGACAAGATAAGAGACATGCAATAGAAGACATTACACATTACAAAATTAATATAATGGGAAACATAATATATATACTGTAAATAAGTCAATTAAATTAACTAAATGCAAAATGAGTGATTAACGTAAGCAATGCAACAAAGCAGGTGTAGAAGTAGAACAACACAACGCGAGCACAATGCAGCGTCAGTTACAACAGCAAAAAACAATAAGGAATAACTTCGAAATATCCGAAACAAAAACAAAAATATATTAAAGAAATAAGAGAGGGAAAAAAATATTTTTTTTTAAACACAGGTTACATGTTAAAACACGTGTTACTACACTACATGTCATTCTTATGCATAGAACTAAGAAACTAGTAATAAAAACTAAGAATAAAACTAGTAATGAAACGAAATAAGAAAATTAAAAGGAAAGAAAGAATATAATTATAATAAAGTTAGGAAAAAAAAAATAGATATAAGATCGTACATAGTAAAGTAAAAGGAAAAATATCTAAATACTTTTACGAACATTTTTAAATAATTTCAAACTTAACATTTATAATGAATAACCTAACGAATTATAGCCAACTAAAATAACGTCGATATTTGCAGTAAGAATTAAAACTTGTATTGAATTAAAGAAAACATTAGAAATAAAATGTTATCCAGATATAATAAAATATTTCTAATTAATTAATATTTCTAAATTAAAGTTATACGAATAGGATTTCAATTTTTTTTTGTAATTGGAAATAAATTATAAATAGAAGTAAACATATTGTAAGAGAAAACTAAAATAGGAAAAATTGATAATAACTTAATTAAGATAACAAAGAAGACAGCACGCAGAGAAGCTGACCTGAATACCGATGTACACCCATCACAAAAGCAAAAGTGCAACCACACACCACAACATGTTGACAACAGGGCGACGATAAGCGCCCAGCCAACTCGAAGGGGGAAGGGTAGCTGGAACAGCTGAGCAGAGTAGCGAAAACAAACATCGCAACGAAAAGATGGAATAGTTGCAACAATCAAACGTATCAATGCAACAACATTCGACAAAAACACCAAACTACCTTCAAAGAGATTCGACAAATTTTGAACAACAGTCCAACCTCAAAATTATCAAGTGATAGTGGTGACAAATACACAGTACCGTGAGGTCCCGTGGAGACCAAAACCACCGCAATGAGACACGCAACAAAATAGAGAGCTAACCCATTTGCAGCAGCTAATTACATTACCAGTGGCTGTGCAACAGCGAAATCATCGTGAGTCATGATGGCAGCCTAGCAGCTTAACTTCAAGCGAAAGTTACATTTAGCGTAAGGGACAGCATCACAACGTCGTGGCGATGAAGCAGCTAGTAAACAACTACACAGTTAAATCTACGCCAGTCCTTCACAGTTCCCCAGTTAAAATTATGGTACATTACTCCGTGGAACACATCACTCGCTACAACCTTAACTCAAGAGATAACGATTTAAAACGCATCACCACTATCGACAAGAAAATGTTGGAGATGATGACCTTGGTAACATCTCAACCATCAACTACCGTGAAGCAAAAACAATTGATCTCAATTGCGGGACAACGATACTGTCGACAACGAACAGCTGCATCTGATCATCAAGCATAGCACCTACCACGTCAGCTACCCCGCAGCAACATTCCCACAACACATCGAGAAGAGGACATCGACACAACGGGGTGTACATTAACAGCCAAACCATCATCAACAACAGGAACGTCAACGTCAAGATCAACATCAAAATCATTCTCAACCTCCCACAGACGACACCGAAGAAGTGCAGTTACCATTTGTATTATTATTTTAATTGGTTTTATTGTAATTATTGTTATAAATAGTTGTATTATAATTATGGTAACTATTACTAATAATTAACCATTATTCACATAAGTATACACTAAGTAAAGCCATAATAAGCATACGCCACCCATAATTCAACAAAATATAAATGTACAAGAAAAATTTAATATCGTTTTACGATACTAAATTTTTCTTCCCCGAGGGTGGAGGGATGTTGTAGGTCAGAATCATTGCTCTGGTAATAACAACGCTTAACGTTGTTATCACCACATACCTTTCGGCCCAGTAGTTAACAATGCTTAACTTGTGTGGTAACACATACTTCTAGGCTGCACTTTACTTGTGAAGCTCGAAAGTACAAGTGAATCACACACCACTGTGGCCCAGATAAAAGCCGAACTTGATCGCATTCCAATAAGTGGAACAGCGCGCGAATAAGTAGAACATCGCGCTCAAATCAGAAGAGCAAAATTCGCACATTGTTGTCAAGAATTATTGCTAAAAATAATTCTTGAGATAGTTGCAAAAACGACGCGGAAATGATTCTGGCCAACAACGAATCTCAGAAGAGATATAAACCCATCTTTCGAATTGAAAGACGGCAGTTGAGAGGATCTACGACATTAAGTTTGTTCTGGTGTCCTACTGGAGGAACCAGATACAACATTTTGGATCCTACCGGCTGCGATCCTTTCAAGGAAGGATCTACGACATTAAGTTTGTTCTGGTGTCCTACTGGAGGAACCAGATACAACATTTTGGATCCTACCGGCTGCGCCAAAATGTTGTATCTGGTTCCTCCAGTAGGACACCAGAACAAACTTAATGTCGTAGATCCTTCCTTGAAAGGATCACTGACAGTGTTTCTAATACTAGGGGTTGTTGTCGTTGATCCTTCGACGCGAAGGACCACGGACAATTGTGCCACGGGCAAGGACCTGCCGTCTTAGTGGACTTACCGTTGGGATCCGGCAACCTGCCGTAATGGATCCTTTCGCCTAACTACCACGGGCACCAAGGTGCCGCCTTTGTGGTCCTTTAACCTGTCGGGCAATACTGCCGTCTTTCGACAGGTGCTGAAATAAAGAGATCCTTGGTTAATTTCTCTTACGTTTATTATTTTCTTGAGTCCTTCTTTTATCTCCGCTTCTTAATGTAATGCGATTAATCTTCCTGCGACTCAATCTGTTTAACACTGTTTAGTTTTTACCACTTGACTGTACTCAGTCTGTAAGCTATTAGCTACTATCTGATCTCAACTGCCGTCTTTCAATTCGAAAGATGGGTTTATATCTCTTCTGAGATTCGTTGTTGGCCAGAATCATTTCCGCGTCGTTTTTGCAACTATCTCAAGAATTATTTTTAGCAATAATTCTTGACAACAATGTGCGAATTTTGCTCTTCTGATTTGAGCGCGATGTTCTACTTATTCGCGCGCTGTTCCACTTATTGGAATGCGATCAAGTTCGGCTTTTATCTGGGCCACAGTGGTGTGTGATTCACTTGTACTTTCGAGCTTCACAATTAAAGTGCAGCCTAGAAGTATGTGTTACCACACAAGTTAAGCATTGTTAACTACTGGGCCGAAAGGTATGTGGTGATAACAACGTTAAGCGTTGTTATTACCAGAGCAATGATTCTGACCTACAACAGTTGGTTACGATCTTTTCTATAAACAACGAAGTTATTAGAAAATATTTCAGAGTTTAAAATTTCTGATTTAAGCCAGGTTTCCGTAAATGCGATAATGCTGTATTCAACATCAACACTTGTTATAAAAATATCGTTCAATTTTGAATTAATTCCTCTAACATTTTGGTATAAAATTTTAATTCGAAAATTATTTCGTTTTTTGATGCTGCAACGCGTCTTTGTAAAATTGCAGTGCTGACACGATTGTCTTTGAGTTTGTATACATATTCATGGACGATAGCATTTTCTGGCCAAAACCTGGGGTCCATGATACGTTACATTGAATCATCTGATTACTTTACAGCTGGACTTAAAAAATTGATAAGAGAGGGTGGATCCTCTCTCTGGAACCCAGTAGTTCTAAAGGTGGAATAAAGGGCTGTGTAGTAAGGATTTCTGGGCCGCTAGGCTGAGCACGAGAGTTTTTATGCGTTCTCTTACGCTTAGGCGAAGTTTCACCATGATACGAAAATCGTTGAAGAAATCTTTGTATTTTTTTAGTTCATTGTGGAGAGCAGTAAGATCCTTTTTGACTTCCCTGAAGTTTAATCGTACTTGACGCTAGATTCGGATAATGTCCACGTCAAGCGACCGACACTTTTCGCACAACCACCGCAATTCGCCTTCTGAACCAATTTTATCAATGATTCGGCCCGTTAATCCAACACCTTTTATGTGAAAGGACTCGTCGCATATAGAGCAGGACAATATCTTTTCAGTTTCGCTACTCAGTTTGCAACCACGAAAATTGCACGACATCATTATACAATTATAATGATTTCTATTGTAAAGATTAGAGAAAGTAGTTTTAGTTTTATAAATTTTAAATTTTATACACAAATCAGATTTGCAAAAAAGTTATGGATTGTGAATACCCCAAATAAGATAAGATGCACTAGACACTCTCTGAGAGCATAGAAACACCACTTTTATCAACTGCTTCACTACCAAACTAGTTTAGAGAGCTCACACAGTTTATTGACTATTATGTGTATTCAATTAAAACAAAGGCACAATGAAAATATATTTGAGGAGGAATATGTTTTATGAGCTCGTATTTCTGTTGACTTCCTTTATTAAATATTAAAATATTCGATTTGGTATTCCAGAAATAATTGAATTTAAGTTAGATATCGCGATATACGAAGAAAAATTTAACAAGAAAGAAAACTGTCTTTAATTAAAGTAAAGAAATGCGCAGTGTAACACAAAATTTGTGTCACAGTGCTTTATTCTGATATTAACCTCATTAGTACCATTGAGCGACCCTCGGTCAATGCGTATTAGTAAACACCTCATCACCAGGGGTTATTATCACGAAGAAACTCTAGATTTTAATCAGGCGGGTTGCATTATACCTAATAAAAATACTTAGCTTCTAAGAAATTAAGGTAGGGAGCAACCCTGGCCGACCGAATGCACATAGTGGCAGCCCTGATAAATTTTTGAGTGACCGATTTGCTTTGGCATGATCATGCCACACACGCATATAATTCGTGCGCACTTTGCCATCACCGGTCCATATAAAGGACGGTGATTGCAAAGCATAGCAAGTCAAAAAGCGTTGGTACTAAGTAGTGGGTGCGTTAGGACACCTACTCAACCGAACTTTGTTGGCTTCTTTTTGCACTAGTTGCGATCATTTCCTACCTTCTATTTCTTTTCTTCCTTTTCTTCTACACTCCCCCTCCCGATTACGGTTACCCGCTTCGGCTTTCCGGACTATGGTCACCCGGCTTCGGCCTCTCCCCCGGCACCGGCCGAACCAACCACTGGTGGCGTATTCGGTCAACGCCGCGGTGGCTGAATTATGCTACGGTTCGCGTAATGACGTCACAGCGTCTTGGTTGACCAATGACGTAAATTACGCTACGGGTTGCGTATTCGGTTCAAGTCGTGGTTGACTTGCAATGGTATGGCCGAAGGCAGGGAGTTGGTTGCTTACAAGCATGCGACCAATTCGCTGCGGTTCGGGTACCGAGTGTTCGGTATGCGCGCAGCCACTAAGGGCAAAAGCGCTGAACACAATCGGAGCAACAGGATACAGCAACATTTCCAGGCAACAAGAAATTCCATGGCGTTAATTATAATGGCTGTTGCTCAGCAAGAAAAATTCCATATGTCAAATTCTTAATGGTGGTGTAACACTAGGCCACTTGAGGCCGCCTTAGAAAACCTTCAACTGTTTCCTACATTTTCTCCACCAACCTTTTTTAGAGGATTTTCCATTTCTTTTAGCAATTGATAAATATTTTGAGTAATTTTTTTAAATAGGAATGCCGTATATTTTCATATTTAAGAAATAAATTGCTTGTAATACCAATAATAAAAATTTCGTTAAATATTAACATAAATAAATTGGTGTTAAGATGCCTAGTGTGACACCCCCTCAATGCAAATTGTCAAATTTTGCATGACAGCATGTAAACAAACACACCGAAGAAGAACAAGAATGATTCTGTTGCTCTCAAAATTAGAAATTAACCCGGAGACAAGATACAAAATGGAAGGCAAACCAGAGCAACAAACTGGAAAGCAAACTTTTTTCTCGATCTCCATAAGAGCCCATGTAAATTTGACAGCTAAAAATGTATCTTGTATCCTGTTGCTCCGATTGTGTTCAGCGCTTTACCTGCTTACAACTTTGTAAGCAAGCCAACTTTGCGAACCGTAGCGTAAACCGTAGCGTAACTCAGCCACCGCGACGTTAACCGAATACGCAAACCGTAGCGTAACTCAGCCACCGCGCCTTTAACCGATTACGCCAACCGTAGCTTAACTCGACTTGAACCGAATACGCAACCCGTAGCGTAACACCAGCGGCTTCGCTAGTAAAACGTGTACACTAGCGACGCGGCTGCGCGAGTATTGTAGGAATAATTATTGTAACGTATTGATAAGAAAATAACAAATAAACGAATTTCCGTCCGAGCCAAATCCTCCGTGATTGGTAAATTTTGCTGACGCTACTACGTCAGCAGTGAGTAATTCGGCAGTAAAATCAACTGAGGGTTACGAGACCCCTTAGTGAACCCTGGGACCGATGAGTTTTATCCCAGCCGACGAACAAAACTCGTTACAGCAGCTCAAAAGGAGACCGACCGAACTCTGAGAGAGACGCAACTCTTATGTTATAATTTTATGGTTTTATGTTATAATAAACTGGATCAAAGAAATCTCTTACTCTTAAAAGCAATAATTAGCATTAAAGAAATAAATTAACGTTAAAGTCTAATAAATTAGCGTGAAAGTCTGTTCTCAGTATAAAAGAAAAAATAAAAGCCGATAAAGAAATCATACGCACATCAAATTCCTAACTGAAACTATACAACGAATAAAAAGAAGAAAAAGAACAGCATCCTAGGTTTGCCTCTTAAAACCACGCAGATTAACGCAAAACAACTACGAGTAAATCGTCTATTACTACAACAACATAAACCAAACTCCTACTAGAACAACAAAGCAAAACTCCTACAAACCGCTTTTACTGCTTCATCAGTCTTGTGCTAGATTAGCCTTAAAAATATCGACAACAACATGATATGTGCATATTAACTTATTCTACTTGTATGTTCAAATTCTACTTATATTTGTATTAAAGATCTGAAAATTACGACAAGCAATAAACATTATAAATGAATGGTATTTTCTATCAATGTTAACAAGTGCCACACACTCTCGCTAAGCATAGTCCCACCAGAAATACTACCAGCCATCTGAATCCGCCTTCGTCGCTACATCTACACTATCCACCTGTCCTTTACCTCTGTCTGTCTTTTCTTTCAATTTCAGAATTAGATGTGATAAGTTGAAGAGTTTCTTCTGTGAACTGTTTCTGTTATATTGAATTTGTAAATAACGTTTTTCATTATTTGCTTATACATTATATGACTACCTTATGATTTGGCTATACGCGGAAAAAAGAAAAAGAATCAGAAGCCAGGTTTACCTACTCAAGTCTCTAATGTCTACACTTCAATATCAATATCATGCGTCTCTCAATATATCTCTTTTCAAACACATATTCACGAACTCATCATTGACTCATTGACTAACTAAAATAGAAACAAAAAAAAAAAAAAAATTATAATAATATACATACATACATACATAACACTTGATCTTTAAATCTACTATCACAGCGGGCGAATCATCCCCTAAAATAAATAACAACAACAACAACCACATAGCAAAATTCAAAAGAAAAAAATATTATAATTATAAATAAATAAATAAATATATAAATATAAATAAATATATAAAGTTATAAATATATAAGTTATAAATTATAATAATATACATACATAACACTTGATCTTTAATCTACTATCACACAGCAAGCGAATCATCCCCTAAAATAAATAACAAAAATAACAACCATATAGCAAAACTGCCTTGTACAATAGCTTAGCACTTTACCGATATACCAAACACACGCCATTAAAAAAAGTCTAAAAAGTATGCTACGCTTTTTTCTTCCCTATTTATTCCCACCAAAGACAAAATCATAAATTCACACCTAGCACAGAGAAATTATCAAAAAAGACTAAAAAGTATGCTACACTACAAATTCTCACTATCGCCATCTACTTTGGTATAGCAAACGATAGGCATTCTTAAGTCTAAATCACAGACACAAGCCTAAATGAACATTTCAAAGCACTTATCCACGATGGCCATCTGGTGGACGATAGCATAGTTACAAACCTTTAGGCTAAAACACAAAAAATCATCGCAATAATAGAAACGCAATAATCAGTCAAAAAACCCTTAAAACTATGGTTTCAGCAAGCAAATTATGGCAAAGACACAACCCAATTTTTAGCAAAGACACACTCCTAAATTTATTCTCAGTTATTCCCACTTTCAACCCAGGTCAACCCCCAGAAAGCGGAGCTCGTCGTCTTTACACGGAAGCATAGGATTCCTCAAATCGAGCCTCCAAGGTTGGCTGGAGTTCAGCTGAATTTTAAAGAGGAGGCAAAATTCCTCGGTCTGAACCTGGACAGGAAGGTCAGCTGGAAAACGAACGTCACCGAGAGGGTGAACAAAGCCATGCTAGATGGGGCCTTAATTCAGCAATAACCCACTGGTTATACGTGGCCGTAGTCAGGCCTATACTACTGTATGGGGTGGCCATTTGGTGGCCAGCCCTCAGGAAGGCAACAACCCGCAAGCTGCTGGACAAGGTACAAAAGTCAGCATGCTTATGTATCGGAGGAGCTCTGAGGTCAACACCGACTGCGACTCTGGAAGTATTATTGCATCTTCCCCCAATAGACATCATGGGAAGGCAAATGGTTAGGTGTACGGTCGTAAGGCTGAATGCCGTAAAGAGATGGACCAACAGAAACGTTGGACATCAGAAAATTATGGAAGGTTTACCTAACTCTTTCGAAAACCTCGACTACACCATACAAACTCTTCTTCCATTAAGAAAATTCGGGTCGGAAATACCGGCCAGAGAGGAGTGAGAGAGTGGGATACTGCCAGGCAGCGAGGGTGTACACTGGTACACCGACGGATCGAAAATGCTTGGCAGGGTTTGCGGTGGGTTCTTCTGTGAACGTCTTGGTATCGAAGAAAACTTTCGACTACCGGACTACTGCAGCGTCTTCCAAGCGGAAGTGCTGGCAATCCGCGAGGTACTGTCCTGGTTGAAGGACAAACAGATATTCACCAGGAATATCTGTATTTGTACGGACAGCCAGGCAGCGATAAAAGCCCTGGATGCAACCTTCACCACTTCTATGGTTGTTAAAAGCTGCCACCAATCTCTAAATGAGATGGCAGAGCAGTTCTCAATAAAGCTTTGCTGGGTTCCAGGACACAGCAATATTCCAGGGAACTGCCGAGCGGACGAATTAGCCCGTAAGGGAATTGAATTAGTTATCAACCTATATAACTCACGCATAAGTATGCCGCTTGCTACCTGTAAGCAAACTTTGAGATCATACGCCTTAGAAGAGGCTAATAAAATGTGGGAGGAGCTAGTGACTTGGAATTTAACTGTAAGGCATCTATGGCCCACTTACCACCAAAAGAACTCAAACAACCTCCTTTCGCTGAGCAGGGAGAACATCCGGCGGGTGATAGGAGTCATAGCAGGCCTTTTTGGCGCTCATGCAAACCGCATGGGGCTCTTCGCAAATGACTTTTGCAGGAGCTGCAGGGATGAGGAGGAGGAGAGACGGTAACTCATCTCTTGTGCGGCTGTCCGGCTCTGTCCAAGAGAAGACAAACCCACACGGGAGCCTTCTTCTATAATGACCTCAGCGAAATGATACCCCTCAAGATAGGGGGTCTGAGCCGGTATATAAATAGCTCGGGATGGCTGAGCTGAAGTCTTGGGGGTGATATCCGTATGGCATCACAATGAATCCTAGTGGTCTAAGAGTGTCCTTAGGGACAGCTAAACCTACCTATCTACCTACCTAATGATGGTAAACGTAAGGACCAGCATGAAAGCAGCATGGTGAGACGAAATAGTTTATTCAAAATGTTTGTCCTTTCCCTGCTGTTGTGATGAATGCGAAATTTTAAGAAAAACCCTTTTTTTATATTTTTATTCCTTAATTCCTTAATTTATTTTCTATTCAAGTTTTTTAAAACAAGATGTGGACTGTCATTTTTTCTCCAGGTTGTTAGGATTGAAATAAAATGTATATAAGGTCGAAAGTAGTGAATAACAAAAAAAGGTAATTAAGCTCCAAACATCTCGGCCCACCTTGAAAGCACTGCTTTCAAATATCCAAAAAAAGGGGACAAAGTTTAGCAAGTGGTCGTTTAAAGGTTCCCTTGGACGTTATCAAGGTTACTACTCTAACCAGTCCATCTGCACCACGATGTAACTTATTAATTTTGCCAATGAGCCAATATGATGGAGATAGATTGTCTTCTTTTACAAGTACAATGTCATTGATACTAATATTCAGCAGCTTATGTTTCCATTTAGGTCGTTGTTGCAATTGAATTAAATATTCAACGGACCATTTTCTCCAAAATTGTCGTATCAAACGTTGCAGGTATTGCCAACGCGTTAAGTAGTTCTCCTTAAGATGACCGACATCTTCATCTAGAACCGATGTTATGGGACGCATTATGAGAAAATGTGTGGAGTTAAGGGATCTGTATCGCCTTCAAATTTAATGCAAATAGATCTTGAATTTAGGCAGCATTCAATCTGACATAGCACTGTTAGCAATTCTTCGTACGTCGTTGAAGTGTTAGTAAGAACGCGTCTGAGATGGTACTTGATTGATTTGATGCCAGCCTCCCAAATGCCGCCAAAGTGAGGCCCTGCTGGAGGTGAGAAATGTCATTGGATTTGTTGATCTGTCAACTATCTCGTGATCGTTTCTAGTGTTGATTGAGACTTTAGAAAGGTATATATATCATGAAGATATTGGTTGGCGCCAACAAAATTAGTTCCGTTGTCGGAATATATGTGGGCTGGTCTTCCCCGTCGTGCGACAAAAGGACGCAATGATGCAATAAATGCTGCTGTTGTCAGCTCTGTTACCAGTTCAATATGAACAGCCTTGGTGACCATGCACATAAACAGTGCAATCCAGCATTTATACTTCTTCGAACCTCTGCCCTTCCAGGAACGTACTTGTACTGGCCCGCCAAAATCAGTTGCAGTATTGAGAAATGCTGAACCAGGTTCCAAACGATGTTTCGGCAGGTTGCCCATTTGCTGTTCGTATGGTTTCCCTCTGTGTCGCATGCAGCGTATGCACTTATAGATGCATTGCTTGATTATAAGTGGTGCAGATGGGATCCAATATCTCAGGCTCAACGTGTACTGCAATAATCGTCTTCCAGCATGTAGATGTTTAAGGTGATTATATTGAACAATAAGCTTTGTCAGCTGATGTTGCTTGTTGAGTAGCATGGGATGTTGCTGATCATACGGGACGGTTGCATTCATTAATCTACCACCTACCCCAAGCAACCCTTTCTCATCTATAAATAAAGCAAGTGGCGTCAGTTTATGGTTTGATGAAAGTTGCTTTACAGCTAATAAAACGTTGATCTCTTCCTTATAAATTTCTTGTTGTGCTTTTCGTATTAAGATGTCATGTGCATTTCGTAATTCAGCTGTAGTCAAACATCCGGTGGTGCTGCATGTGTTACTCTTACAATTGCTTTTAAAACGCAAAATCAAAGAAGTCACTCTGAGCAATTTTGTTAGATCAGAATATCGGTTGAATATGTCGCAGTCAACTGTTGTTGCACTGTTGATGAGTACCTCCTTTCGCTCCTCCATGCCGATGTCATCAGGAACTTGTGGGCAGGTCTCAACGTTCACCGTTGCTTGTTGTAACGCTGTAGGACCGTGCCACCACAGGTCGTTGTTAATCAAATTGGCAGGCCACATACCCCTAGTAGCCAGATCTGCAGGATTATTCTGCGATGACACATGTCGCCATTCTTGTCCTGGAATCTCGCTGATTATTTGAGAAGTTCGATTTGCGATGAATGACTTCCATCTGCGTGGATGATCTGATATCCATGCAAGTACCACAGTTGAATAAGTCCATCCAAAAGATTTGGCCTTTTGGATACATAATGCCCTTTTAACCTTGGCCATCAGTTTAACCATCAGGTGAGCTGCACACAGCTCAAGTCGTGGCAGAGTTATTTGTTTAACTGGTGACACTCGCGTTTTTGCTGCAATTAAGTTTATGTGAACTTTGTAACGAACAGGGCATTTACTCAAAAAAAAAAAAAAAAAATTCAATATCTCCGCTGCTGAGGGTGGCTCAGCTCTTCCGGCCATGCTCAGGGAAAGTGTGGGGGGTTCTTGAACCCCAACAGCGGACAGGAACCCCTGTTACAAACAAACAGAACAGAGCCAAGGCTTACCTAGGCTAAACAGCCATTAAACACAGACGAGCAAAAACATAATATTATACAATCACCCGGCGGACGGATATGGAAGACAAGGGGGCAGTCGCAAGGGTCTTGAGAGAGGTCGGAGGAAGGGGGGGGGAGGATTAGGTGGAAGTCTACGTCCCCCTTCTATACCCACCCAACCTGGCCGGTATCAGAGATATGATGTTCCGGCCCCAAAATTTTTGGTGTCACTTGGCGGAGCAAGACCGCCTACCAAATGATTACTCCATCATCGCATAAATAAACATACTATTAGATGAATCATAGGCTGTTTAATGAATTTATTAATTAAACATTTTCAATCCTAAAAATACTAAATTTAACGTCGACTTTAGTCTTTATAATCCAATGATGTCATTTCCTTAATCTGTTTAATCTTAACGTGTTTTTTTTTTTTTTCTTTTCCCCTTTTTTTAGTGTATGGCAAGTAAATCTATTGTTTAATTGGTTTGTTGGTTGTATTTGAATTATAATGTCTTACGATTTTATTACCAGTGATGTAAACAAAATCAGATCGAGATATTTCTTTCATTTAATAGTCATTTTAAGTTATGATTTTTCTTTCGTCTGGATGTTGATATTACATATTAAGCATTGAAAGTACCCGAAAAATCACTTCATTAATGAATCCTTAAACTGAAATCTAATTACAACATTTTATGTAGGTCATAACAGTAAACTGAAATCTAATTACAACATTTTTATGTATGTCATAACATGAAGTTTTTATATTGTACGAATTAACGATGAGAGATGAAGATAAAAATATTGTTTTATATAAAAAAATTAAAGCCATTACGAGTATTGAGTAAAACTTATCCAAATTCTTAAACTAAAACATGGCAAACGACATCAGATAATGTTTGTTCTCTTGTAGTTAGATATATTCAATTGACAAGTTGGATTTTGTAAATAAACATGCGCATCTTTTCCATGTGATTCAAGGTTTACGTTTCAGGTGATAATATTTCATTCATATTGTGTACTTACATATTCAAAATTTGGAAAAATTTGGAAAAGTTGCGCTTGCTATACAGGGTGTTGTTGAGTCGGCTGAGATATATTTACCTTTATTATCGATAATAAATATAATTCTTATCGCTAAACTTTTACCACAGGTTTACATTTACAAAGCTTTAAATATAATAGGTAGGATTTTAGTTTTGTGGTTATGTACAAATTAATTTTGTGTATAACATCATCAGACTACATAATCATCAATTAATACATGAATTCAATAACTCGTGACGCAAACTGATCTTTTCTACTGAAGCGAAGACGATCCCCGATGTTATGAAGGGTTACCCACACTCTTTGATGATTCTTTGTTGTTTATTTTGTTGAATGTTGCATTATGGTTCTGATTGTGATTAATTTAAAGTTATCAATGTTGTTTTTATCGCTTTGCTATTCCTTGTACAAATGTGCACTTCAATGTTTGTTGAGTTATTGTTATGCATTCCACTGTTTTGCTTTTATAATCTTTGTTTGGTGTTGTTACTTTCGAGGTTGTTGCTTTTCTGGTGTTAATTTTAATTTTTAAGAACTTACTGCTTTAAGTTTTTTTTTTTTTTTTTTTTTGTTTATTATCTCTTGTTTATTATTGTTTATTATCTCTTGTTGTTGGTATTCAAATTGTTGTATTGTAGATGGTTTTGTAGTTGCTGTTGTTGTAGTAGTTGTTATTGTATTGTTGTTGTATACTTCAAATACTTGTATAGATATTAATTTATGTGTAATAAAACTGTTTTATTATTTTTACTTCAAGGTGTCAAGGTTAGATTATTGGTTTGGTTGCTTGTTTGTTTGTTTATGGCATTTATAGGAAAAAGTAAACTCAATCACAGAAAATCACATCGTTTTTCTTTTCATTCACAGCGCCTGGTTCACGAAATTTTATCATTTGAGTCGTTTTCCGCTTGCTTCTTATTTTTGCTTTACACACACTTCACTTTCTTCTTCTTCATTTACATCTTTTCCTTAATATTATTTCTTTTTTTTTTTTTTTTTTTTTTTTTTTGAAAATGCTTACTCCTCTTCTTGTTTTTAGTTCTATTTCTTAGAGAATTTTTAACCGATTTATATTATGCAATTTCGTTAGTTTACAAATAGTTCCTCATATACTTTCTTTAAACACGTTCCGTTCATGATTTGCTTGCTTTTCTAATAACGGAGTGTTGCAACTTGGCTCATAAATTCGAACATATTACTTATTTGAACGCGTTATTTTTGCCAATTTAAAAACATTCCTTCAACATTAACACTTAAACTTAGGATGCTTTAGTCTTTATCAATATATTGTGTATTCTTTAATGTATATTTGCTTTCAGTTTACTTGAATTATTGATTTTAGTTAATTTCTTTATTTTAATAATTATACGATATTCAGTAAAGAAGGAAACCCATTTGGCACATTTTCTTGTTTCTTTTTTTCTTTCTTTTCTTTTTTCTTCTATTGATTGATTCCTTTAATGAATTAAGATTTTTATATGTTGGGCGACTTAATATCTAAAATTATGTCCGAATCGCGCAATAATATTAACACATCTATATTTCAAACACGACCAACTACGTGTATCCGCACCGAGTACTTGTCATCAACTGTCGTTTTCTTTGACCATCGACCACACTGCAGATATCGCTGTCTCCCTCCCCTCCATCATGATCGGCACTCTGAGCAAATGCCGTAGCATGGCGTGATGCAAGGTGCATACAAAAAAAACCCTTTGATTTGTAAGATCACGCCATGCTACGGGACCCGCTCTCTCCGACACAAGGTGGGGAGAGCAAGACACCGAGATCTGCAGTGCGGCGCGGCGAAATGGATGAACGGAACACAGGGTGAACCTACAGGCGAACCTCACAACTTCTCCATTTTCACGTCGTACGCGCAAGTAGATTGTTGCTGAGTATGCTAACTCCGATGCATCAGAGAACCCGTGCAATTCAGCAGTGTTATCATCAGCGTACTGTAGCCAACTCGGAATTTTTAGCCTTGAAATATCTCTTACATTTTCTCGGTATCTAATCCATTGCTCGTGTAGTTTTGGTGGGAGCGACTCATCCCAACTGATGCCTTTTAGCCACAGTTTCTGCATGAAGATTTTCATGTGCACCACTACTGGTGCAATTCACCCCATCGGATCGAAAACCCTGGCAATATCCGATAGTACTTCTCGTTTCGTAATCTGACTCTGCGCTATTGATGGTAATGAAACACTGTACTTGAATTCATCGCTGTCTGTGTCCCAAAGCAAACCTAAAGTTTTCACTGTCGCTGACTGGTCGATAATTGTATCTACAGATGTGGCTCTGTCTTCTGGGTTCACAGTATTCAACAAGCTTGATGAGTTTGAAGACCATTTGCGTAAATGAAGTCCTGAGTACTCCAAAATTTTACACAACTCCTCTTTCAGTTGTGTGGCTTGTTGTAAATCTGATGCGCAACACAATAAATCATCCACGTAGAAGTTTTCCTTAATGGCATCGGCCGCCAAAGGATATGCTTGGGTGTTGTCAATGGCAATCTGTTGCAAGGTTCGTGTTGCCAAAAATGGTGCTGCTGACGTTCCGTATGTCACAGTTTTGAGGTCATATTCCTTGACTGGTTCTGATCTGGAAGTCCTCCATAAGATTCTCTGCAACGAACAATCATCTGGATGCAGCAAGACCTGACCGTACATCTTCTCAATGTCAGATGTGAACCCGATCTTATATTTGCGGAATTTGATGACAATGTCAAATAAATCGCTTTGCACAGTTGGGCCGACAAGCAGATTGTGCGAAAGGCCATTTGTTGTCTTGCATGAAGCGTCAAAGACGACACGAAGTTTAGTCGTTGTACTTGTTGGTTTCAACACTGCATGATGTGGAAGATAACACGTTCTTAATGTTGTTGTATCTGATGCCAATTTCATGTGGCCCAAGTTCTCATAATCATGCATGAATTTGCAGTATTGCTCCTGCAGCTCCTTATTATTTGTGAACCGGCGTTCCATTGCATATAAACGATTCAACGCATTCCTTTTAGACTCACCGATATTGATGTTGTCTTTTATCGGCAGTCTCACGACGTAACGACCATCCCGATTGCGGTATGTGTTTTGTTGGTAATGGAACTCAGCTTGTTCTTCCTCTGGAGTCAAAATCTGTGATGATGAATGTAGTTCGTCTACTTCCCAAAAACGTCGAAGTTGCTCATCAAGATGGATGCTTACGTGCGCAAATACAACGCCTGCCATTGCTGCTTCTTTAATTTTCCCCATCAGGACCCACCCAAACACTGTATTGATTGCCGTAGGTGCGCCACTGGGATGTACTATTTTTTGTGGTAGCAAACATTCAGTGAACACATCTGCACCCAAAATAAGTTGAATTTGTCCAGGAACAAACAGGGTCGGTCTGCTAACTTTAGATCTTTGAAGAAATCCAGTCTCTCACCTGCTATTCTGTCAGCTGGTAGATTTTGTGTTAACTTGGCTAAGCAAAAAGCATCTGTATGAAATTCCGCTCTCTCGTTCGTTTGAGACCTGATGCACAACTGGACCTTACCTCTTGTGTGACTGCCGTTACCCGTACCGACACCGAACACCATTGTTTTATCATATGTGCGTGTCAAGCCCAGGCGCAGCATGCACGCTTCTGACACAAGAGTACTCTGTGAACCTGAGTTCAATAGCGCTCGGCACTGTTGGAACTTCCCATCACTACCACGCAGTAATACGATTGCCGTTGGTAACAGGATGTATGATCGTTGATAACGTCGAACAATGTTGATGCTCACACAATTGGATTGATTACCTGAATGCTCAGTGTGAGTGTTTCCACTTGCCGATGCTGATGACGATTGTTGATGGTGTCTGAACTGTGCGTTCTGTTGTTGATTCTCACACAACGCTTGTGATGCTAATGTAGCTGGATGGAGCAAAGTATTGTGCCTTTTGCCACATTTTCTACAGTATGATTTCTTGCACTCTCTTGCCATGTGATTTCCTTGCAAACAATTGAAGAAAATGCTGTGTTGTTGAACGATGCTGCGTCGCATTTCAACGTTCATTTGCTTAAACTTGTCGCATTGATAAATGTAATGATCTTTAGCACAAACTGGACATGTTTGAACTGTTGCTGCGTACGTACTCAATTGACTGCGTTGATGTCCTCTGTTTCGAGTACTTACATTACATGGTGTACTTTTGTGAGTATTGTCAAACTCATAGACTCGTCGTTCTAAGAACTCCAGGAACTGCTGAAATGTTGTTGACTCGTTTGATTTCTTCTCTCTAAACCACAAAGAAGCTGAGTTGTCATCAAGCTTTTTCTCTAAATTAAACAGCAATATGACGTCCCATTGGATAACTGCTTCATCTATGACTTTCAGCGCATTGTAGCTTTCGTTGATGTTGTTGTAGAACCGTCTAACGTCTGCAACTGTGTCAGACTTAATGGTAGGTTGCTCAAGCAAAAGCTTCAAATAAGAATTTTAAATTTTGTCGGAGTTGTCGTACTTTCTTTTGAGCATTTGCCAAGCCGTCACGTAATTGGCGTTAGTCGGCTTCAAATGCTTTATCAACGACAAGGCTTCACCTTTGAGTTTTGTCTGCAAGTATTCAATCTTTTCGACTTTTGATATGTTTGCCCTCGAATCAACCATTGCTTCAAATAAATCTCATAATCGCAACCATTCCAGACAATTCCCATCAAAATCCGGAATTTGAATCCTAGGAAGCCGCAGCTCATGCTCGTGGTGCTGAGATCGCTGCATCGGTTGCTGTGCGTGGTCATGATGTTGTTGCTGTTGTTGTGATGATGATGTTGACATGTACCCAATACCGTTGTTGGCAAATCTCTCAATCAGACCACTCTTAGTGCTCTGATGCTCCAGTAGCGTCTGCATTGCTGTTGTAATGTCGCTTGTACTTTGTGTATCAATAACAGTTTGTTCACGTGCCCTTTCTTCATTTAGACGATTAAATATTGTTTTGATAGCAAAATATTTGTTTTCTACTTCAGCACGATACTTATCTTCCTCTCCCAATTGCTCCTCTGCTGTCAATAGGTCGATTTCATCTTGCACTTGTTCATAACGCTTGAACACCTCTTCTACCTTTTCAACTCGGACTCGCACTTCATCGAATTGAGCATGTGGATCGTTGCAAAAGGTGAATATTCGTGTCACGGCCGCTTTTGTTATCTGCCGACCGCGCTTTAGCGCCCCCAATTGAGCCATTTGATTATTTTTCTTAAATCCGGCTCGAAGGACCAAAAATGTTGTGATGAATGCGAAATTTTAAGAAAAACCCTTTTTTTATATTTTTATTCCTTAATTCCTTAATTTATTTTCTATTCAAGTTTTTTAAAACAAGATGTGGACTGTCATTTTTTCTCCAGGTTGTTAGGATTGAAATAAAATGTATATAAGGTCGAAAGTAGTGAATAACAAAAAAAAGGTAAATAAGCTCCAAACACCTGCCACGGATTCAAATGATTATAAGAAAGAAATACGAAGGTCAAAAAGAGTAAAAAATAAAAATTGTATATTATCTATATTGTCATTATTACTAATACTGCCTGTTAATAGTACAAATTCTGTGAATATTATTGTAAAAACAGAAAGTTTAAGAAATAAGGCAGGAATATTTTTAGAGTCAGGGTTGCTTTGGCTTGACCAGAACATCGTGGAACATCATACTACATACTGATCTGATAAATTTAGCTCTCGAATTTTATTTATATAAAGTTTATAAAGTTTTATGAAACACTGGATCATTCGCCAGCATTGAGCACCTCTGTTGTAGTGCAGAAAAACTATCGATAGTCGACGCCATCGATAGTTTGCGATAGTTTACCAGCTCCCCATCGATAGTGTCGATAGTACTATCGATAGTATTAGTAACTTTTTAAAAACAAATTTTCAAACGATTTTGAGCTATTCTTTGTTGTAAGAGAAGATATTATATATAGATATTTTATTAAGAAATGGTTTTTTAATAACATCGATTACAAAATACAGAAAAAATATTAAACATGTATTTTTATTTCGAAAGCCATTGATTTTTATTCAAAAAGAGTAGCATGTCGACATGTTTTTCTTTTAATGCAGCTCTACGTTTAGATATTAGCTGACCTGCTTTGCTAAATAAGCGTTCTGATTCGACCGATGTTGCTGGTATGCATAGAAATTTGTGGACACAATTCGTCATGTCGTCCAACTGTAATGTATTGGCCTGCAGAAACATTTGGAATGAAATATACATTTTTTTTGTTTTGTTTGAATAACATTTACCTTCCAAAACAGCAACGGATCTATATCGTGTGACATGTTCGGTTTATCTATATATTGATTTTCCAGGATCTCTCTAAAACTCTTAGTCGAGCTACGCTTTTCGGCCAGTCGACTTTCCAAAAAATCAAAAAACGAATTAGTCTGCGATGGATTGTGCATACGAGTATCGTGTGCTAAAGTTTGCGTATCAACTCGTTGTAAGGACTCAGTAAGACTTAAATCGTCTTTAAGAAGAGACAATGCCCTTTCAGCATTAACTTGTAAGAAAAACCCTTCTTTTTTAAATCTCGGATCTAATAGAGTTGCAATTGCTCACGAATTTTCTTTGCTTCTAGAGTAACAATCTGGCATTGGATATCTGTGAGCTTTTTATGAATACCAAATACTATTGGAATAATAAGCGATATTGTTACGTATTTACTTGCAGAGGTTTGTTCAGTGGCTTGTTGAAATATGCAATTTTTCTACTTCAAGCAGTATAATTATTTCTTCCGCAGAAAATGTTGGTGGCGCTTTGACTGTTGATAACAAAACTTTCGATATGCAATCTTTTGTTGCCACGATCCTGCTAATCATCAAATAGGTACTATTCCATCTTGTAGGAACTTCCTGGATTAAACTTGAAGTTTGCCCCTTTTGGGCAGCCTTAAATTTTTCGTTTGCAATAGTGCTTCGTTTGAAAAAATTAACAATCTCCTTGCATTTAGACAAAAGTTTAAGAAAAGTGCCATCTTTATCTTTTATAGCGTCTTGCACTACCAAATTCAATGTATGGGCGAAGCACGAAAGGCGCTCTTTTTTTAGTATATCGCAAGCTTTTATCATATTACTTGCGTTATCAGTTACAATGCACGAAATTTTGTCTTTTATAGACCATTCATCGAGTATACTACTTAATGTAGTTGCTATATTTGCTAAACTGTGGCTTGTTAAATCACAAAGTTTTTTCGTTGAAAGAACTGCTGTTTTCAATGCAAAGTCATTTTCGATAAAATGACACGTTACAGTTAGATAATTTTCATTTGCACAGGAGGTCCAACAATCACAAGTGATACTTACATATTTTGTAGCAGTTAAAATTTCAATTAATTTTACCTTGGCACTATGAAATAGTTGCTTCAAATAAACGTTTTTTAAAGTCACTTTGCTGGGCAATACATAGCGTGGATCAAGAATTTTCACAAAACGTCGGAAACCATCATCTTCCACAATAGAAAAAGGTTGCATATCAGTAGCAATCATTAGCGCTAATGCATTGTTTAAATCTTTCCTTTTTTGACTATTTTCATCGTATTCGATTGTCCTAATGAAGTATGATGGCAACGATTTCATACTTGATCGTGCGCTGCTTGAAGTACTACCTTGGATTTCTTCTGCAGAACAATCGTCAATAGCTGGAGCTCGATCAAGCTCTGGATGAAATCGTTGCAAGTGATCTTTAAGATTCGAAGTATTTCCGCTTGTCTTGTATTCTTTTCCACAATTCAAACACTTGGCAATTTTCTTGTCAGATGATTTTTTGAAATAGTTCCACACAGCAGATATTTTTTTTTTATGTTTTGTTCCAGCCTTACGATTGGTTTCTTCCTCTGATTCCGAATATGAGGAACTACCCTTTTCGTGCCCACTTGCAGAACGATCTGCTTAAAACAGAAATGTAAAGCTTTAATTGCATATGCATATTTTATTAGAAATAAGTACCTTTTGATTTCTTTATGATAAATTTATCCATCTCTGTTTCAAAGTGTTATCTATTCTATCAGAATCACAACATTCGAAATCAGCTGCTTATAGTTTGGGTCTGTTCAAAGCGCAATGGAATTACTATTTTAATAACACCTATGTAGGCAACACAATCACATGCTTAAGAGCATGGGAGTTCTCCTACAATTTACTTGCTTAAATCAGAACTATCGATAGTTTTTTTTTACCATCGATAGTAACGATAGTCATAAACCATCGATAGTGCCGATAGTACTATCGATAGTTTTTATGCACTACTCTGTTGCATATAAATACTTTTCTATAGCACAGTCTCTGTAAGCCCAGCTCCATCAAGAGATTGTGGAGGTAAACAGCTCTTTAGCTGCTCACATATTCTGCTTCGGGAGAAGGAACTGCAACTGTCCGTTGCTTTTGTGACTTCCATGTGATGGCAGCTGAACTAAGTATAAAGCAGTAACCTGTATATGATCGTCTACCTAAAACGCAGCCAGCCCAATCAGAATCAGTTTTTTTGTATACAAGCCCTTGATCAACTTGACCAGCGAGATAACGTAAAACCAAAGACAATATAATACAAAGATGTCTCACTCCATACAAAAGAATCGAGGAGCTAAAATTCAATTGGGATTTTCGGAAAATCCCATCTGAAGCTTTGGGAGAGTAAAATGAACATATTGTGAGAGCGAGAGATCAAGTTGTGAGAGTAATAGATCAAGTTGTGAGAGTAAGAGCTGCAACTTGCAAGAAAGTGAGCACAAAAGAGAGCGTGTTTGCTACAAATGAGTGTAAAAAATCAAAGCAGTTGCCATCAGAATGTAGAACATCTTATTTTAATTATAACAACAAAGGGTGGTGGCATGACAAACTTTTAGAGGCCCTATATCAGTAGAAACAACAATAAAAAATGAAATCTTCATATATTAAATGACATTTATTTATGATTCAGTATTTGAAGTTTTGATTTTTTTTTGATTGTTTGTTTTTGAAATATGACCAAGAACGATGCTTACGGCTTATTATGGTTATCAAACGATCTAAAACACTAAACCTGTGAGAATAACATTTATTATTTTCCTCAAACCGATGCGCATTTGGACTATACATTGTTGTATAATATATTATTAATTAATTATTATTAATTACAAATTACCGATTATAATATAAATAATAAATAAATTGCCAAATTATCCAAATAAAAAACCAAAATCACTATTAAAATAGTAGCCAAAGTCAAAATCAATCAAGTCACAAAAAGGAGCTAAAACATCAGTAAAAATAAAAACACAAAAAATCTCGTTTCTGGTTCGGTAAAGAACGCTGTTGTCGTCATTCATATACTTGTTGTTGTCGAGCGAGCGGTATTCTTGCACATTCGTACAAACTCTAAAAATTTATTTTACAAAAACAAACATTCGCTTCTCTCTCGCATCGTTTGTGTACACTGTGTTTTGAGCGCGAATTATATTTTTATGTACCCATGCAAAAGGCGAGAGAGAATGTGCGTCGCATCTCAACAAAATTGAAAGCTCTTTCTCAAAAGCACAAAAGCTATCAGATCAGCACAAAATTTTTTTGAAATTTTTCAACGTACTGAGTGAGACATCTTTGTATTATATTGTCTTTGGTGAAACCCTCTTGGCGGAAACCCCAATGATTTTTGTAAGGTTTGTTCACGAATTGCGCTAATTTCGCAACAGTGTTCGATATATCAGGTCTGGTTGCAAGTGAAAGATACATTAAAGATCCAATTAAGTTTCTATAAGGGTGATTTGGAGTTAATTCTTCACTATCTGAATCATTAAAACGCTCATTTATATATGCAGGCGTCGCAGCTGTATTGCAAGACTCCATACCAAATTGTTAATTATATTTTATTAATTTATTTTCATAATTTATTTTTAATAGATCTGATATCTTTTTCATCCTTTGCTGCCACTAAAATGTCGTCGACATAGAGGACTACTAAAGTTAATCTTTCACCGTTTCCATTAAAGAACAAGCATGTCTCACTAACTGTAGCTTTAAGACCAATGCTCTTCAACGTTGAACAAATTCTTTCATACCATCTTCGTCGGGATTGTTGTAAACCGTAAATACCCTTTTTTTAACTGCAGCAATCTCCTCCGCTATCTAGTTCTTTGAGCATTTTTCTTGCTTTAAGTCTAAAATTAGACTATTCGCCAAATTTTGCCATAATACGCTGTAACATTTCATTTAAAATATCCGGTACCTGCATAAATACTCGCTCCTCTAGCGAACTATTCAGATATGCGACTGTCAAACCTTAAGCTCATAATGCACAGAGAGTGCCAACAGCAATCTTAGCGTCTCAAGTCTGGCCACCGGTGCAAATGTTTTATAAAAATCAACGCCATACCTTTGAGTGTACTTCTTGGCTACCAAGCGTGCCTTACGGCGTTCAATGTTTCCATTTGAGTTATATTTGTTTGTCCAAACCAATCGACAACCAACGATATTATCGTAATTTTTTCATTTATATACATATATCATAAGTATCACTTTTAATCAGACTTATTACTTCTGTCTCTGTAGCCTCTTTCCATTCATAGCTGTCGCCTCCTGTCAGAGCATCGTCAATGCTAATCTAGCTAGTCCCGCAAATAAGGCATCTTGAAAATTATCACCTTCTTCTTCGCTTTGCTCAGGCTCAACAGCGGTCTCAATTCGCTCAGCTTCAGCTTCAAGTTCAGTCTCACCCTCATCTAAAGACTGTAATGGTGATGCTAGCGACTAGTATTATATCTTGGGATGACCTCTGAGTCCAGTTCTTAACAATTTTGGTCGCCCACGTGCCCTGCCATGAGCATTTTGATCTCTGTCACATCCTGTAGATACATCATGTTCTGTCTGCTGGGGATTAGATAGATTAATTGGAAAATCAAGTGAAAGTTCATTACTATTTTCTTGATTAAATACATCATCTACATTCGATTCACAAACTTGTACATGTGGAGTTTCTTCCAAAAACTTGATGTCAGGGGCATAAATAACCTTTCTTGTTTCAGGAATCCAAACTTTTTAACCTTTTGCGGTATTAGGGGTATCCTAAAAAAACGCCCTCATATCCACGCTGTGCTAGCAGTAGTAGTAATATGCCGGTTCTGGGACAAAGGAAAAGTGGGAATAGGTAGGTAGGTAAGTAGGTTTAGCTGTCCCTAAGGACACACTTAGAACACTAGGATCCATTGTGATGCCCAAGACTTCAGCTCAGCCACCCCGAGCTATTTATATACCGGCTCAGACCCCCTATCTTGAGGGGTATCATTTCGCTGAGGTCATTATAGAAGAAGGCTCCCGTGTGGGTTTGTCTTCTCTTGGACAGAGCCGGACAGCCGCACAAGAGATGAGTTACCGTCTCTTCCTCCTCCTCATCCCTGCAGCTCCTGCAAAAGTCATTTGCGAAGAGCCCCATGCGGTTTGCATGAGCGCCAAAAAGGCCTGCTATGACTCCTATCACCCGCCGGATGTTCTCCCTGCTCAGCGAAAGGAGGTTGTTTGAGTTCTTTTGGTGGTCATAGATGCCTTGCTGTTTGGGCCATAGATGCCTTGCTGTCTTGCAAGTCACCAGCTCCTCCCACCTTTTATTAGCCTCCTCTAAGGCGTATGATTTCAAAGTTTGCTTACAGGTAGCAAGCAGCATACCTATATTTGAGTTATCTTGGTTGATAACTAATTCGGTTCCCTTACGGGCTAATTCGCCCGCTCGGCAGTTCCCTGGAATATTGCTGTGTCCTGGAACCCAGCAAAGCTTTATTGAAAACTGCTCTGCCATCTCATTTAGAGATTGGTAGCAGCTTTTAACAACCATAGAAGTGGTGAAGGTTGCATCCAGGGCCTTTATAGCTGCCTGGCTGTGCGTACAAATACAAATATTCCTAGTGTGTATATCTGTTTGTCCTTCAACCAGGACAGTACCTCACGGATTGGCAGCACTTCCGCTTGGAAGACGCTATAGTAGTCCAGTAGTCGAAAGTTTTCTACGATACCAAGACGTTCACAGAAGAACCCCCCCCCAACCCTGCCAAGCATTTTCGATACGTCGGTGTACCAATGTACACCCTCGCCGCCTGGCAGTGTCCCACTCTCCCACTTCTCTCTCGCCGGTATTTCCGACTCGAATTTTCTTGATGGAAGAAGAGTTGGTATGGTGTAGTCGAGGTTTTCGAAAGAGGAAGGTAAACCTTCCATAATTTTCTGATGTCCAACATTTCTGTTGGTCCATCTCTTTACGGCATTCAGCCGTACGGCCGTACACCTAGCCATTTGCCTTCCCATGATGTCTATTGGGGGAAGATGCAATAAAACTTCCAGAGCCGCAGTCGGTGTTGACCTCAGAGCTCCTCCGATACATAAGCATGCTGACCTTTGTACTTTCTCCAGCAGCTTGCAGTTTGTTGCCTTGTTGCCTTGTTGACGGCTGGCCACCAGATGGCCACCCCATACAGCAGTAAAGGCCTGACTACGTCCACGTATAACCAGTGGGTTATTGCTGAATTAAGGCCCCATCTATCTCCAATGGCCTTTCTGCAGGTGTAGAGAGCTACCATGGCTTTGTTCACCCTCTCGGTGACGTTCGTTTTCCAGCTGAGCTTCGTGTCCAGGATCAGACCGAGGAATTTTGCCTTCTCTTTAAAGTTCATCTGAACTCCAGCCAACCTTGGAGGCTCGATTTGAGGAATCCTATGCTTCCGTGTAAAGACGACGAGCTCCGCTTTCTGGGGGTTGACCCCTAAGCCTCTCGGAGCCGCCCATCTTGTTACAATGTTCAGAGCGTTCTGAACTAGATCCCTGATAATATGGGGGTGTTTACCCGAAGCCACTATAGCGAGATCATCCGCTTACGCAATGATCTTTAGGCCTTCTCCTTCTAGGATCTTCAGTAGCCCATCGACTACTACATTCCACAGTATGGGAGATAGGACCCCACCTTGTGGAGTGCCCTTCCATACCATTCTTTCAAGCCGTGAGTCCCCTATTCTCGCCTCGATGATCCTTCCTTTTAACAGCTGACTGATAAAGGATATCAGGCGTTCTTCTACTTTTAGGATTCTCAGGGCATCTAGGATTGCGCTTGCCTCCACGTTATTGAAGGCACCTTCAATATCCACAAAAGCCACAAGGGAGAATTCCTTCCAGGCTAGAGATTTTTCGATGGCACCCACCAGGGAGTGTAGAGCCGTCTCTACAGATCTCCCTTTAAGATACGCGTGTTGAGTGGAGGATATGTTCACCAAGTATTTTCCTCTTATGTGCAGTTCAAGTATCCTTTCCAAGATCTTCAGCAGAAAGGACGATAGTGTGATGGGTCGAAGATACTTGGCAACCTCATGCGAGCGTTTGCCCACCTTCGGTATAAACACCACCGCACTACTTCTCCATCTCAGAGGTATGTAGCCCGTTCGTAGGCTTCCCTTATAGATGACTACCAGCCAGGGAATAACTATGCCCTGGGCATTTCGCAGCTCAGCCGGGTATATCCCGCCTGGTCCCGGGGATTTAAAGGGTTTGAAACTGCTTATAGCCCAGGCCACTGTGCTATCTGTTATCAGATATTCCATATCCCGTAAGGAAGAGCAGGGGTGTCAAAACCGCTTGTATGACTATTTCCCGGAAAGTGTGTGTCAACCAGAACCTCGAGGGACTCCATCTTTGACATAGTCCAGGAGCCATCCTCCTTCCTTAGAGAGCTGATGCTCGCCGGGCTGGAGGATAAAATCCTCCTCAGTCGACAGGCTTCCGAGGTACTCATGATGCTTTCACAGAAGGTTTTCCATGAGTTTCTCTTTGCCGTCCGTAGTTCCTTCTTATAGCCGCTTAATGCGGCCTTGTAATTATTCCAGAGATGGGCTTCTTTTGAGACCTTGGCCTTGTTGAAAAGACGCCTGCATCCCTTCCGTGTCTCCATTAGGCTAGGGTTCCACCATGGTAGCTTCCTTTTTCCTTTAGGATTTCTGATGGGGCATGCTACTCCCAGCGCCTTATTTAGAGCATTTGAGAACCGATCAACATTGCTATCGAGTTCCTTCCTGCTTGTGATGACCTCCGGAGTGTTGAGCAATGAAGCTTCTACTTCGGTCCTATATCTAGTCCAGATAGTTTTCTTAATATTCCTAACTGGATGAATTGAGTGTCAGCAGTCCCTCTAAGAGAGAAGACGATGTACCTATGGTCGGAGAAGGAATGTTCTGTTGAGACCTTCCAATTGTTCACTCTGGAGCTTATGCCCTGGGATACAATGGAAAGGTCTAAAACTTCCTCCCTATTACTAGTAATAAAGGTCGGCTCTCTACCCCTATGGTATGTAATCAAAAAGCGACTCACCTTTTACATTGGTGTCTGAGCTGCCCCAAATAGTATGGTGCGCATTTGCATCGCATGCGACCACCAGTACCGCCCTGCAGCGTTGTGCCGCCGTCACCATACTTCTGGTAATGGCTGATGGAGGGTCCGATTCCTCGGATGGCATATAGATGGAGGCCAGCCAGTAGATGTGATCTCTGGTTTCCAGCGCTAATGTAGTGAAACTATTTCAGTGAAGAATGATCTTCACTGAAATTATTGAGAAGAAAACCATTATGTTTATTTTTCAACAGAATACAGGATCTGGGCCTACCTTCACCCCTCCTGTAGCATAGAGTGTATCCGGGAGCCCGTATTCCACGTACCTGGACGTCAACGACCCAAGGTTCTTGGATTAGGGCAGCATCTTCTTCATCTCTAAGCAGATGAATAACGAGAGCAGCTGAAGCTGCTTTACAGTGGTGGAGGTTAATCTGTATTATCCGGAGTTCCAGGATAATTCTCGATTACCTCCACCACTGTATCGTCCAGTTCCGAACCGGATGAAAGAAGGAGATCCTCCTCGTTTAGTGATGCCAGGGAGAGCTTTGGCTTCGCCCTGGTCTTTTTTATAAACCTTCAGCGTTACCGACGTAAAGCCATAGCCAGCCTGCCTTCTCTAGAGGTTCCAAGGACGGCTCCTCTAGCTTAGAAACTTTCCAGTTTCCAGTAGGCAGGTCTGGGTTGCTGTACTTGAACATCTCAAGTATAACAGCAGGATCGGATGGCTCCACTGGGATCCACGCCCTTGCTCTAGGTCGGGACTGGATTTCTTCTCGGGGGATGGCTTCAAGTTTCGCACCCGGCCATAACTCCCCTAGTCTGCTGATCGCCAGCTTGTACAGGTCATTCGACCTCTTATCTCCGCAGGCGATCAGCTTGACACGACCCTGATGCCATCCAGCATCTCTTATGATGGGTACCGGGCCTGGAAACTCCTTCATCATTGGAAGAAAGCTTACAACCAGCTTGACTTCAACCTTCTTCCAATTATCGACCGATATGGCACAGTCGGGGTCGCTTTTATCGACCACCGCCAGTACCAACCGATCCTTCAGGATATCGCTGTATGACTGCTTCTTTTCAGCAGTGTTTAGGACTTTAGCCCTTTTCCCGATCGGCGGAATTAGTTCATCGGCCGACCTTTGCCTCTTCGTTGCTGGATTTTTGGAATCAGACGGACCCAGTATCTGGTGTGCCCATGAAAGGGACTTTCTGTCCTTGTCAGTCCTTTTCCTTTCAGGAATTCCTTTTCAGGAATGGTCCGTATTTTTTCCCTCAGTCTGAAGGCATTCCGTCGGGTGCGGGAGTTTGCCTTGAAGTCCTGTCCGCCATCCTGCCCGTTTCTCAAGGAACCTGAGCAGGTGGGTTGGTCAGTCTTCGTCTCAGACGTATCCTTCTCCAGACGGTCCCTGGATCCGCTCTGGCTAGATTCGCTGATCTTAGCTTTCGCCATCACTGTCATCGCCTGCGATTTTCCCACCCCACATGCATTGCCTTGGCCACTTACTTCAGTGGTTGCAGCTGCAGCAGGGTTGGTTTTAGCCTGATTTTTAAGAGTTTCGACCTCTCTTTTTTTTGTTTGTTTTGGTTGTTGGTTCCCATCATTACCAATAATAGTTTTTATTACCCTCCCCCGTCTCCAATTCGTTGGAGGAACATTATCTTCTTTCAAAAGAACCAATTAGCCTTGTTTTATGTTCGGGGATGAATGCTTCCACTTGAATCTCTTTTGAAGCTCTGTCAAGTATTCAGACAATTGCTTCCAAAATTCTTTGGCACTTTGACGCCTTCATGGAAGTGCCACAAAACCCATGCAACTCTACAGATTTTGTATTTCTACAGATAATATGCATCGAAATTTTAACAGAATTTAATTTCGGCAAGTCATTTTTAATTTTTTTCCATTAATTTTGCATGTCAGCTGGCAATTCCTTATTCCAGTCGATCTTTAGTTTCCAGTATTCTTGTAACAATATCTTTGTAGAAAGAACAACTGCATTTACTATGACCTAATGGATCGAATAATTTAGATATGTCTGATAAAATGTTTCTCTTGGTGATTTTATTATGGCAATCCCAATTACATTTTATCAGAAATTCATCTGTTCTTAGTCTCCAAGTAACACCTAAAGCATTTACTATATTAGTCTGATCCATTTTGATATTTAATTCTACCTCCCTATCATCATTGGCAATTGCTTCTAATAATTTTTCATTATTGGAGCACCATTTTCGTAATCGAAAACACATACTTATTTAAAATAATATTTACCTCTTTTTGCACCGTTTCTATAAATCACCGTTTGATTTTATGATTTTTGCTATGTTTGAGAATTTGAATTTTTCTTTTTCAGCGGTTTATTGGAGACATTTAAGAGCTAAATAAAGTGCACATGAAGTTCTATATCTTACAGTTTTCAGAGCATATGTTTTTAAAGGCTCCTGAGCACTCCAGTGCCAATAAATAGTCTCAATATAAGCTGAAAAAACGTATCTGTATTTTCTGAATCTAAGCAGGATATTAAATAAGATGTATTTTGGAACGATTTTCCGTCATACCGTGTCAAATTTGGTTTGGAGACAAACCGGTTTCGGCGTTGTGCCATCTTCAGTGTCTTTTTTCGTTCTGTTTGTTTCATTATTGTTTTTTCGTATTTATTAAGATTTTGTAGTCCTTGTAATTAGTCTGGTAATTAGTTTTCAGGTATGTATATGTCAGGTAGTAAGCGGTTGTTGGGTATGGCAGGTAGCTCAGGTAGCTGGGGTTCAATTAGGCTTCTGTGTTTTTTTTTGCTAATTGGGTTTTCCGTTATTCGTGTTTATTGCGCCATCGTTTTTATGATGTATGGGTAAGTAGAAGTCAGTAATTCTTTGTTTATTGGTTTTTGTATTTTGATCTTGTGCGTTGGCGTTTATGGTTCCGTCGTTGTGTTCGCTTCGTTTTTTATAGACCAATTTTAGCGGTTCGAATATTACGTCTGAGATAGTGTTTGTTTGTTCATTTATTATACGCCCGTCAAATGTTTTTTGTTTATATATTTCCATGTTTTCTAGTATGTTCAGTCGTCGTCCTTTATGTTGTACATGTAATAATTTTACTGTCTTTTTTATGTGCTTTGGTGTGCATTTTTTGTCGAACATGTGGTTTGCGAAATTGGATTCCGGTGCCGTGCTCGGTTTTCGCGTTTTCTTGTTGTAGTCCCGTATGTGTTCGCGGAATCTTGTTTTTATCTTGCGTCCTGTCTGCCCTATGTAGCTGTATTGGCATGACTAAGTTAGTTTGTACACTCCTTGCTTGTCCAGTGGGTCCTCCTCGTTTGTACTGGTTGGTAGTATTCGTCCCAAGTTGTTTCTTGTTTTAAATGCCGTGTGACTGTTGTATTTTTTTAAAAATGCGGCTAGTTTGTATGTCGATTTTCCAGTGTACGTCAATACGGACCATGTTTTGACATCTCTCTTTTTCTTTTTTGTTATTTTCTGTATTTGTTCTTATGTCCCTTCTGATCCTGTCTACCAGCTCTTTGTTGTATCCGTTGTTTCTTGCTATGGTTTATATTGTGTTTAGCTCCTTCTTGTGTGCTTCGTTTGTTAGAGGTGTTCGTTTTAGTCTGGTTAATAGTTGTTTAATTGCGGCGATCTTGTGTTGTTGTGGGTGGTTTGATGTGTTATGTATTATTGTGTCAGTGGCTGTAGGTTTCCTGTATATTTGTTTTTTACTGTGTGTTCGTTGGGTAAATTCAATGTGTTTTTTATTATTGTTTTCAAGTTTTTAGATAGTTTATATCCTGGCGCCGTCTTGTAGTTAATTATACCAATGAGAGCAATAATTAACTACAAGACGGCGCCAGGATATAAACTGTCTAAACACTTGAAAACAATAATAAAAAACACATTGAGTTTACCCAACGAACACACGGTAAAAAACACTACAGAACTAATCGAGAAACTGAATGCAATAGAAATCACAAAGGAATCCAAATTGGTATCATTCGACGTCGACGACCTGTATCCATCAATACCCGTGACAAACAGTAAACACAATGCATGAGACCTTACTGGACAAAACAAAAAACAAGGACCTTTCAGCTGTTCAGATCACAAACACCCTAAGAATAACACTACGCCAAAACTACTTCAAATTCAGCAACAACATATACAGACAAACTCAAGGACTAGGAATGGGAAACCCCACGTCAGCTTTCCTAATGGAAGTGTTCATGCAGAATCTTGAAAAACAGTACATAGAAATACTAAGGACCAGCCTGGGTGTAACTTTCTACGCCAGATACGTCGATGACATAATATGCATTCTAACGGCAAACAACAAAGAACAGATATTGGAATGCCTAAACAAACAACACAAAAACATAAAATTTACAATGGAAATGGAAAAGGACAGGAAAATAAATTAGCTTGATCTTACAATTAGCATAAACAAGAGCGCCAATAAACTCGACTACGAAATATACAGGAAACCTACAGCCACTGACACAATAATACATAACACATCAAACCACCCACAACAACACAAGATCGCCGGAATTAGACAACTATTAACCAGACTAAAACGAACACCTCTAACAAACGAAGCACACAAGAAGGAGCTAAACACAATATACACAATAGCAAGAAACAACGGATACAACAAAGATCTGGTAGACAGGATCAGAAGGGACATAAGAACAAATACAGAAAATAACAAAAAAGAAAAAGAGAGATGAAATGAAGAGAGAGAAAATCGACAAACAAACTAGCCGCATTTTTAAAAAAATACAACAGTCACACGGCATTTAAAACAAGAAACAACTTGGGACGAATACTACCAACCAGTACAAACGAGGAGGACCCACTGGACAAGCAAGGAGTGTACAAACTAACTTAGTCATGCCAATACAGCTACATAGGGCAGACAGGACGCAAGATAAAAACAAGATTCCGCGAACACATACGGGACTACAACAAGAAAACGCGAAAACCGAGCACGGCACCGGAATCCAATTTCGCAAACCAAATGTTCGACAAAAAATGCACATCAAAGCACATAAAAAAGACAGTAAAATTATTACATGTACAACATAAAGGACGACGACTGAACATACTAGAAAACATGGAAATATATAAACAAAAAACATTTGACGGGCGTATAATAAATGAACAAACAAACACTATCTCAGACGTAATATTCGAACCGCTAAAATTGGTCTATAAAAAACGAAGCGAACACAACGACGGAACCATAAACGCCAACGCACAAGATCAAAATACAAAAACCAATAAACAAAGAATTACTGACTTCTACTTACCCATACATCATAAAAACAATGGCGCAATAAACACGAATAACGGAAAACCCAATTAGCAAAAAAAAAAAAACACAGAAACCTAATTGAACCCCAGCTACCAGAGCTACCTGCCATACCCAACAACCGCTTACTACCTGAAATTCACATACCTGAAAACTAATTACCAGACTAATTACAAGGACTACAAAATCTTAATAAATACGAAAAAAACAACAATGAAACAAACAGAACGAAAAAAGACACTGAAGATGGCACAACGCCGAAACCGGTTTGTCTTCAAACCAAATTTGACACGGGATGACGGAAAATCGTTCCAAAATACATCATATACCTACCCGGTCGGAAAACAAACACAAATAATAAATAATAATAAATTTAAAATAATAAATAATAAATTTAAACAAACATATTAAATAAGTTTTTTTTGTTGTGTAAGGAGATATTTTTTGGGGTTTTGGTTGAAGCGTCAAAAACTACCCTCAATATAGTTGTAGCGCTTTCTGGCCGAACAACGCAAAGATGCGAAATATAATATTTTATATCCAATTTTGTGCTACCTTTTATAATTTTTATGTGCCCTAAATGTAAATAGTCTTTAAAAAATTGCGTGTATCGTTCTTTAAAGATTTTTGTCTTGACCCTTTAATGTCCAGTGTAGTATACAAAATACATTAGTTTCAGAGCTATACAACAGATGATTAAATGAAGCATTACTAAAATGTTTGATTAGCTTAGTCTCAAACATCCATTTTTTACTATTTCTATTCACCAAAGGAGGTCTACAATGAACATAACGGTTCTTTTGTGACTGAATATGTTGTTAGTTTTGTGAATGCAAAAATTTCAATAAGGTTGGTCAACTTTAGAGTTATTTGCAATTTATTAAAAAAATTTCTAGAAGCCACAATTGTGTAATTTAGTTTAAATATACCCAAGTTAATAAAGTGCACAAATTGTTTGCGATATTGTTTTGTAAATACTAAGCATTTTGTGATTTGATTTATTCCTGAGTATAGAGTAGCATTATCCGTTAATATGCCAAATATGGGCGTGATCCGCCCACTTATAGGTTACATAGGCAAAATATGGTTATATTGTTAAATATATAAACTTCCTGAATAAAACTTTAGATAACATCTTGTTTTACAAAAAAACATTATTACATCAAAACTGGGTGCGGTCCGCCCACTTTTACACTATTTATACGGTATAGCAGTATGAAAACAAATTTATTACCACGTAAATAAAGTTTAAATTTGAACACAATAATAAAACAACTAAAATAGTTATTTTGTTTTGAAAAAAGTAATGACCACGCCTACTATTTATACAGAGGCGTAGCTAGGACTCATGGAGCTCGGGACGGTTAATCAACTGTAGCCCAAAAAATGCCTAGAATTCAATAAGTCCCTACTTGATTTCCACAACTGCCGCCCCCGACATTGTCACGCCCAGAGTGGACCGCCACCCCCGCCCCACTCTAGCTTCGGCACTTTTTTCAAAACTTTTAGGTGTAGGGTATCTAAGATTCGGCTAGGCCGAATATAGCTTTCTTACTGGTTTTTAAAATTATTTTAAATCAAAATTCTTGAAATTAATTTAATCCAATTAAAATATTTTAGATCTTATGCTAATTTTATATAAATTTATTTTTATTTTAATTTAATTATTACATAATTCTTAATATTTATTACTGCTATGTCGATAATTCTTTTAATTCTTACTATCTATTATTATTTTGTTGTATCTAGAGTTGACTGGATTCATCATACATACATATGTAATATAACAAAGTGCGTATAAATTTAAGTTATTATGAATTTTATATTTGGTACGTAAGTGTTTTTATCTTAGTTCTATAAATTTTTCCAAAACTCCCGCTGCACGTGGCGGACCGTCACCCCCACCTCACCCTAAATACCACTCTGTATTTATACCCGTCTGTGATTAAATATGGTTATAAGGTAGCTTTCCTTATAACCACATATTTCCTCTAGTTTCAGTTTGTATTTCACTCTATAATGTTATTGTTCTCCAATGAAAAATCTAAATAAATTAAAAATTTGAATAAATAAAAGTATTTCGTTCAATTAAATTTTTTCAAAACTTTTAGGTGTAGGGTGTCTAAGATTCAGCCAGGCCGAATATAGCACTTTTAATGATGTCTTTTTAGAAAGTACTTTAATTAAGAGGAATTAAAACTAATTCAAGGCTAAAAGTTTGTATGTATAAATTCGGTATTTATAGACAAATTAGTATGTAATTAGTAATTTGTATGTATAAATTCGGTATTTAGAGACAAATTCCTTTTGGTGCCATAATTCGGAATTAGTATCTGTTTGTCTCGTGGTACTTTTATTTATTATTTTGGTTCTTTAAATGTAAGATTTTGATACTCCTTTTATTTTGAATTCAGTTTTCAGTATTGTATTCAGTTCAAAATTAAATGTTAACAGATTTAATAACAGAAGAAATAAGTTGTCTAGCACTCAGGTTTGGCACGTTCGAGGTTCACACAAACAGTGACCGCTCGCATCCGACCACCAAGGCTGGAGCCGAGGAGCTCACAGTCAAGCTTCAAAGCTTGCCTCTCCTGAGCGGCCGAAGTCCGCGCTCCGAGAGGACACGGCTTCGGACGATCAGGAGAGGCAGCCGGGCGAGCGGTTTGCTTTGGCGTAAACATCCCGCCCGCCTTGCAGGACTGCAAAACTCCCCGACCCTCAGCCCTGGGGTGGATTAAGCACGTAGACGTGGAGGGCGCTATGGTGGGCCTCGCCACACTCCGTGCAGCGGCGCGTGCTGGTGCATCGTTGGCCGGTGTGGGAGCACGCCAAGCAATTAACACAAACGTGGCGGCCCGCAAGTGTCCGCCATCGGGCCTCGACCGATAGGTCGAGGAAGAGGCCGCACTGCCGGAGCGGATGGTCACCACGGCAGAGTGGGCAGCATCCTCGGCGGCGTGATGGGCGGGAGCGACGGGGACGATCGCGCGGCTCCACAGGACAACCATCGCCTCGGTCGATGGTGGGCGAGCGTCGTGGCCCCATGGCTGCGTTCGGTGGCTCGGCGAACAGCTGACGCCGGCTACGTGTCCAGGCAGCTCCTGCTTGAGCCCTTGGGGACGGCGTTCGTCTGGCCTCGGGCGACGGGCGCCGTGGTGGTGTTGGGCGGCGGTGTGGCTGGCCGCGTCCACGACGCGCCGGAACGTACGGCCCTGGAAGGCCCATCTCCAGGCGGCGGAGCACGTACACTGCCCGTGCTGGCATCGCCGGAGGAGCTGGAGGAGCCTCAACTGGCTGGGGCTCGGGAAAGTTCGGCGGAGGTACATCCTCTTCGGCCGAATGATCGGACGCACTCAGACTGAGCACGTCATCGGGGTGTTGCTCCTCGCACTGCTGCATCTCGGGGCCGGGATTTGGAGTAGGGGCCGCCGTTGGTACGGCGGCTGGCGGAGCCAGCATACGGCCCAGCCGGTAAAGGGCGCCGCGGCGGCGAACGCGTTTCATCTCGGATCTGTGGAGAAAAAAGGCATTAATAACAATCTGAGACATGCACGATAAAGATACTAATTTAGAAATTGAACGCGTGAGTTGGCCGTTAGCCGTCCGGACATCGGCCACGCGGACTCGTGCGTCCTGACCCTTATACACTTTGATGATGCGGCCCAGCCGCCAGGACGTGGAAGGAAGGTTGTCGTCGCGGACCACAACCAGGTCGTTGGGCTGTAGGTTGAGTTGCGGAGTCTTCCACTTGGTGCGACGCGCAAGCTCGTGCAAATATTCCGTTTTCCACCGATGACAGAAATGCTGGGCAAGGGCCTGGACACGACTCCATCGGTTGAGAATGGAGAGCGGATTGTCGAGGGTTTCGGGCTCTGCCGGAGCGAGCAGAGGGCCGCCTACTAGGAAGTGGCCAGGAGTGATTGCCTCCATAACATTGGGATCCTCAGATTGAGGATGAAGGGGGCGTGAATTGAGGCACGCTTCGATTCTGCTCAGGAGAGTCGAAAACTCTTCAAATGTAAATTTAGACACTGGGGCGACTTTGCGCAGATGCGTTTTCAGGCTTTTAACACCGGCCTCCCAGAGTCCTCCCATATGAGGAGCCCCAGGGGGGATGAAGTGCCATTCAACGGTTTGGTGCGAATGTTGGGTCTCGATGATATCGCGAGTTCGAACAAGGAATTGCTTAAACTCTTTTTTGAGCTCTTTTGAGGCGCCGACGAAGTTTGTGCCGTTATCGGAATATACCTTTGCGGGGCAGCCTCGGCGCGCTGCAAAACGTGAGAAGGCCGCAAGGAAGGCGGCCGTGGTCAGATCACTGACAGCCTCTAAATGAATTGCTTTGGTCGCAAAACAGACAAAGATACACGTGTAGCCTTTCGTTATTAAGCAAGCCCGGCCGGTGTAATTCTTTATGTCGAAAGGGCCCGCAAAGTCGACACCGGTGTTAGCAAAGGGGCGGGAGAAAGTCGTGCGTTCCTCTGGCAATGCCGCCATAATCTGTGTTCTTTGTTGCGTCCGGTGCAAGATGCAAGGCTTACAGTGGTGGATCGTCGTCTTGATGAGGTTCTTTACTCGCGGAATCCAGTGTTGGGTCCGGAGCAATCGGAGCATCATCTGGTTACCACCGTGAAGCGAGATCTGATGAATAAAAAGAACAAGTAGCCGAGACAACTGACAGTCGTACGGCAAAATTATTGGGTGGCGTTCGTCAAATGCCAAATTCGGGCATGAAGACAGCCGCCCGCCAAGGCGCATCGTTTTGTCTTCATGGATGAAGGGATTGAGTGCGAGTAAACGACTTTTCGAGCTCACGGGTTGCTTGTTTTCGAGCGCGTAATATTCGTCGGGAAAATGTGTCTTTTGACAGATTATTGTGAGACGGCGTTTGGTGTCTCGAATCTCTGTCGCTGAGAGTCGCAAAGTGGAATCTGGAGGGTTCCGTTTACGTCGCGCGTTATCTAGGAACCGCTGTACATATGAGTAGGCGCGTAGGGCTCTCGGGAGAGAGGAAAACCTGTCCAGTGGGTCTTCGTCTGGTCGGAAGTAAATATGAAGAGCCTTTACAGGCTTTTCTTCAAGTGCGGTAGCAAACTCCGAAGCTGTTCGGAGCTCGGGCCACCGATTCTTGTCGTGGATGAGCCAAGATGGACCATTCCACCAAAGGGTGTTCTCAGCTAATTCTTGGGGCGTGGCACCGCGGCTAGCTAAGTCCGCTGGATTGTCGTGCGAGTCCACGTGAAACCATTGAGTGTGTGGTGCTCTTTCAATGATTTTGGCAACGCGGTTCGCCACGAAAGTGGCCCAGACGCAAGGAGGCTTCTTCAGCCACGCAAGTACAATCGTCGAGTCTGTCCAACAGAAGACATTCTCGGGACGATAGTGCAGATTGGGTACTAGGGCGTCGAGCATGTCTGCGACGAGTGTAGCTCCGCAGAGTTCGAGTCTAGGCAGCGATATCGTTTGAATGGGCGCCACTCGTGTTTTGGAGTACAGTAGCGATACATGAACTGTGTCGCCGATTTGGACACGGGCGTAGATGACTCCGGCGTACGCTTTCTCGGAAGCGTCCGAAAAGGCGTGAAGATCCACTGTGCCGCCGGGTTGAATCGAATCCACCTGGGAATTCGAATCGCGGCGATCTGATGGTAATTTCGGAGGAAACTCAACCATGTTTGCTGCGTCAGTGCGGGAAGATGGTCATCCCAGTCAATCTTGTCTAGCCAGACTTGTTGAATCAGCATTTTTGCGGCAACGATGATAGGTGCCATCCAACCGGCTGGATCGAACAGCTTCGCGATGAGCGACAGCACTTGTCTTTTGGTGTACCTCGGCCGTATGTCGATCGTCTGTGTGTCGAAGTAGAAGTCATCGCTGGTGGCGTTCCACCGAATACCGAGCATCTTTGCGGTGCTGTTGTCCTCGAACTTTAAGAACTCAGCGTTGAGCAGATGGGGTTCCGGCAAGTCGTCCAAAATGTGTTTGTCGTTGGCTGTCCATTTCCGGAGAGAGAAGCCTGCCGTGTTCAACGCCTCTGACAGTTCATCGCGCATTTGAGTGGCCATGGCAAGGTTGTGAGAACCAGCCAACACGTCATCAACGTACATTGAATGTCGCAGGATGTGGGCCGCAAGCGGAAACTGTTGTTGAGTGTCTTCTGCTAACTGGAGAAGCGTGCGTATTGCTAAGAAGGGGGCGCAGTTCACGCCAAATGTTACCGTTCGTAACTCATAGTCCCTAACTTGGGAGCTATTTGAATCTCGGAAGAGAATTCGTTGGTAGGGGGTATGTTTCGGGTCGACGAGGATCTGGCGGTACATTTTCTGAATGTCACCGCTGAAAACATACCGGAAAAAGCGCCATCTTAGCATTAAAAATGTTAAGTCGGCTTGTAGAACAGGGCCTGCGTGTAACACATCGTTCAAACTGAGCCCACTTGTGGTGGGGCAGGATGCGTTGAACACGACTCTGACCTTGGTGGACGTGCTGTCCGGTTTTATAACCGCGTGATGTGGCAAATAATAGTGCTCAGCATCGGGTTGTGGGGGCGCTACGGCCGTCATATGACCTAAATCAAGATATTCTTGAACTACATCGTCATATTGCCTTTTGAGGTCATTATTCTTGACTAACCTTGCTTCTGAGCGAAGGTATTGTTGGTGGGCGATGTGCCGTGAATATCCTAGCGAGTGTTGGTTTACGGCTTCGCTTTTGAAGGGCAACGTAACGATGTAGCGGCCGTCAGGGCTCCTACGAGTTGTTTTTACGAAATTCTCTTCGCAAAACTTTTCGGAGGGGGATAAGTGACGAGTTTTGGGAAGTTCCTCCACCACCCAAAAACGTTCGAACTGTTGTTCGATGGTGACTTCATTGAAGAAGGCCACCCTTATGTTGGGGCTATCTGATTGTAGCAGGGGAATGGTCCGGTGATTATCCAGCCGAACACAGTCTGTTGTGCTAGCAGTGAACCTAGCACATTGCGGCGAATACCATCAAGTATGATTGCCGGGAAGAGATCGGCTCTAATGAGAACGTCAACTTGCTGACTTTTGACAAAGTTGACGTCTGCGAGCTCGATGTTACTGGGGAGGCTGCGAAGCAGCGCACTATCGAACGAGTGGGCGGGCAGTCTGCCCGTGATTTGCGACAGCACTAGCGTTGTGGCATGGATTTGAAACGAGGGGTCGCGTGGCGACTTGAGCATAAACTCACAAGATTTTGAAACCTTTGCAGAAATGGTTTCGTTGAGACCAGAAACCGTTGCTTTCACTGGCCGCATGGGGATCTTGAGCATCTTCTGAACGTGGTCAGAGATGAAGGATACTTCGGATCCTGGATCGATGAGGGCACGAGCGGCATAGCAAGTACCGTCGTGGAATATAGTGACCGTCGCGGTTCCTAGCAGAACTGGCTTCGGTGCGGCAGCGAAACAAACTTGATGGTTATCGGCCTGATTTCGATCAGTGGACTGTATTTGATGTTGACTGATTTGGGCGGCGTTGGCCGACGTGGAGGGCCCTGTAAAGGGGGGTGCTCGCGCGTTGAGTTGGTTGTTATGGGGTTGATTACGCTGCAATGCAGCGTTTCGACTTGGCTTAGTGGACGGACGCGACGCTGAATTCGTTAAGGGTCGGTTCTGCGCTTGATCGCGATGCAACAACGTATGGTGTCGCGCATGACATGTCGCGCAGTTGTATTTGCTGGGGCATCGTTGTATCTGATGCGCTTGCGCGAGACAATTCAGACAAAGACGCAACTTTTTAACTACCTCTAGACGCTTACCGGAAGTCATTTCCAAAAATTGCGGACAGACGCGAATTGTGTGTTGCTCTGAGCACAGCTGACATACGGTCGATACCACATTCAGCTGGAATGTGTTAACGCGTTTTGTCGAAGGGGGCATCTGTTGTGGAGCGGGTGAGGTGCGACTCTTGTTTGCGGACGCGCCTTTTATATCTTGCACCGTTTCCAGCGTTTGAAACCGATGTGTCAGGAACGCGTCGAGATCGGACCATTTTGGAATTTCAAATTTATTCGATATTGATTGTTCCCAAAGGGACAGGGTGGCTTCCGGAAGCCGACTAGAGCACAGAAAAACTATCATAGCGTCCCAATGTGACGTGTTTACGCCTTGGAGCGCCAACGCGGCGAGAATATTGTTGAATTCCCGCTGTAAATTTTTGATTTCGTGACCGGTTTCACGAGTAATCGTCGCGAGACCAAAGAGATTTTTAAGCAGCGTGTTAACGAGGACGCGTTTATTTTCATATCTATCCGACAGATTTTTCCATGCTTGCGCGAATCCTTCATTCGTCAAAGGAGACTTTTGTACAATTTCCTTGGCTTCGCCTTGGGTCTTTTGGTTCAGGTGGAAGAGTTTTTCCACGGGGGCAATACGCGTATTCTGAATATACAGGGCGGCGAACATGTCGCGGAAGGAGGGCCATGACAGGTAGTCGCCCTTGAAAACGTCGGTATCGCATGGAGGCAAGCTGATGTTGAACTGAGTGGGCGGCAGCTCTGCCGTGTCAATAGAGGGCCGCGGCGCGGAGGGCTTTGTCATCGAGTTGACAAGATCCTGGATCAATCCAACGCATCGTACATAGTTGTCATACGCTTTGAAATACTTTTCCTTAACGCTTGGTATCTGGGGTGCCAACGTCTCATCCGGTCGCATTTGTTCGACAAGGCCGCTATACGCAGACTTGATTAGGGACCACTGCGAGTGGAGCTCCGTCATGTGCAACTCCAGGGTAGACACCGTTTGCGATTCCGTTGAACTGCTTAGAATGTGCGCGCCGAATTCTACTAAATCGTCCGCGAGACGTAGAAAAGAGCCAAGACGCTCCATTGTATGTGCGTTAGGATTACTACAAATTTAGGAATACCCGATATGAAATCGCTTTTCGGGGGTGCAACAGATTAAAGGGGCTAAAATAGCTTTGACAGATGGGCTACTAAAGAAATAAAACACCTTAATATTTTTATTCCCAAACAAGAATTTTTTTATTATAATTTTATGCCCAGGAATTATATTTTTCGCCCACGGTGCATGCGCGGTCGACGTCCCTGTCACGTTAAACGAAGCCGCAGCGGTGGTTTGTTCAAAGTGTATTCTAAGCAAACAGGTTTTGAGTGCACGGTTGACGACTTTTTTCGCTGAGTAGGTGAGTAAATATGTCGCCGGTTCTGCTGCCAGCAAGGTACAGTGTGCGCTTCTTAAACAAATGAACGTTGACGTCGATAGTACGAGTACGAATGTTAAAACAAAAAACGCACCGCTTGTAGCGTATCACGCGGACAGGGCGATCAATGTTGAACGAAAGAACGTGTTTTATGCTTGGCTGCAAGCTGAGAGCGTGTCTATGTGAGAGCACGTAAACCAAACAAACCAGCAAAAGGTGGTGGTTTTTTGGTTTCTAAGTGAACCGCGCAGAAGAGCGTTAGCTGCGAGCGTGTCTATGTGAGAGCACGTCAACCAAATTAACCAGCAAAAGGTGGTGGTTTTTTGGTTTCTAAGTAAAAGAGCGCAAACCCAAGCGAGAGCGAGCTGCAGTTATGTATTCGTCGAAGAATAAATAATTGCAACACGTGCCGGTCAATACAAGTATATGACCGGGTTCAAGGGCACTTTTATGTAATAGATAAGTGAACCAATTCTAAATTTTGGAGTACCGTTACACCGAAATTAATACTGCCGTTAATTGCAAGGTGTACACGGGAGTATATAAGTGTATATATACGTGCCGCGTATATATATATATTTGTTCGCCCGTTTGATGGGGGTACCGTTTATTCAAAATATTTAAAACTTTGCACTTTATTTGATTTAATTTATTTGAATTTAAGAAACCTACCTTTCACAAAAGGGCGACGATGTCGTGGGGTAGAGGCTGGAGCTCTATCCGGCTCGTACTGGACCAATGTTTGTCTCGTGGTACTTTTATTTATTATTTTGGTTCTTTAAATGTAAGATTTTGATACTCCTTTTATTTTGAATTCAGTTTTCAGTATTGTATTCAGTTCAAAATTAAATGTTAACAGATTTAATAACAGAAGAAATAAGTTGTCTAGCACTCAGGTTTGGCACGTTCGAGGTTCACACAAACAGTGACCGCTCGCATCCGACCACCAAGGCTGGAGCCGAGGAGCTCACAGTCAAGCTTCAAAGCTTGCCTCTCCTGAGCGGCCGAAGTCCGCGCTCCGAGAGGACACGGCTTCGGACGATCAGGAGAGGCAGCCGGGCGAGCGGTTTGCTTTGGCGTAAACAGTATCTAGGATCTAGATAACCTTGAAAATAGGCTATTGACTGGAAAGCCACAAGTTTAGTAACTATCAACTATATTTACATATATTATAAAATTATATAAGATATACAATTAAAAAAGATTCAATAATTTAACATCTTTAAAAAAATTGAAAGTTACATACATACATGATTGAACATAACATGATTTTAAAATTTTATTATATTAAATCTAAGAATCCAATGGATCTAAAAGGTAGTGGTAATTAAGTTTGAGTTTATACAAAAGCAGAACATTAGCAATTTTTAATAGAGGCGTGGAAAGTATTTTCTTTGAATAGGACGGTAGAAATGTTTGATGGCAATCGACCAAAGCACCTTTGAAATTCACATTCAAATATTAATTAATCAAAAAATAATCAAAAATCCGTCTGGTGCAACAATGTTTCAGGTGGCGTTAGCATTCGCTTGCGTCGGCTGACCAACACTTTGAAAATATACTTTTGATGTGCCGATGTTTAAAAGTATATTATATGTAGTTATTTACAGTTAAATACAGTCTAGTAGAAGCGTGCAAAATTTCACAAGAAACATAAGGTAGTAGATTTTCGATAACTCACCTCACCTATTATGTTAGATTACCTATAGTATTCTAATAATTCATACTATAAACTCATTGGCGTAGCTAGGACTCATGGCACCCGGGAATGTTAATCACCTTGCCGCCCCAAACATTCCTAGATTACAATAAGTTAATACTTGATTTCCAAAAATGCCGCCCCCGAAATTGTGCCGCCCGGGGTGGACCGCCCTTTCCCCCCGCCCCCCTAGCTACGCCACTGTATAAACTGTGTAAAATTGTTTAGCTCACTGCTGGCCACGCCATAAGCACGCGTGCTAATTTTTTCTCTCGGCTATTTACATGTATACGACAAAAGCCGTCGGGTTTTCACACTGACACTAGCGATCGTTCGTATCAAGTGAGTCAGTCGACATGCAGACTTCAAGCAAGCAAGATCGCGCCAGATTGTTTTATGATTGCACTGAGCAAAATGTTTAATAAGGAATGGGAGAATCACTATTTCTTCTTTGAAAATTAAATAAATCGGTTTGAAAGTATTATTGATATTGAGGATATTATTGTGAAATAGTAAACTCAATTTTATTGCTATATCATTTGCATGATTTAAAGTTTAACAACCCACAACAATCTTCTCAGTGTACCGCGCAGAAAGAAATTTTCCGCAAAACAACCTCTCTCAACGCTTCACACATGCACAAAATATGATTGTATAAGTTTTGGCCAGCACTGGTTTAGATTTAATCATGTTCATGCCAAGAAAATATCTCTCTGGGTGTTAAAAACGAACATTAGCAGAAAAGAAAAGCTAAATTTCAAGAAGTCCCAAAAAGATCTGTTTTCTTGGTTACGAAGTAATACTAGCAATGGAATTGCTCCGACTTCGGAAATTACAATTCAACATTCAACTGGAGAAGAAAGTTCCGTAGAAATTACACAGTCCTGCAATAAAAATTCAGAAACTGAAAATAATGACGAAAATGACTATAACAAGTATGACCAAGTGAACATAAGTGATCCATGTTTTTCGCCAAGTATAAACCATACTAATATATAAATGCGAAAGTCTGTCTGTCTGTCTGTTACGTTTTCACGACCAAACCGCTGCACCAATTTTGACGAAATTTTACATGGAGATACTTTCAGCCGTGAAGATGGACATAGGTTACTAATTGTATAAAAAGCCGTCTTCTAAATGGTTCAAATGGGTGTGGAAATGATTTCACATGATACATGTAAACAATGATACTGTTATTGTACAAAAAGAAGACAGATTTGAAAGTATACCACATATTATTTCTGATTTCAAATTAATAACTGGTATACAAACCTTACAAAAACATAAATTTCAAAAATATTCCCAAAACTTTGAAAATTTTTGTAACAAAGATATGGATGAAAATCTACGAAATCCAATCCATGAAATTGGTTTGCTACGAGATTTGATTTTGACTGAAAGTGGTGTAAATATCGCACAACACATATTGCAATACATAGTAAATAATAATTATGATTTTGTGTGTTCGGTGACGAGCGATCATACGGCCACACACTTCAGAGCACTAAACTGAAATTAGGTGGAGTCGTTCGGATATCGGATCCTTGTCGACGGATCCTTATTGAGGCGACAGTTTGTTGTACTCTACTTCGAAGTTAGTTTACGCTACTTGGCTGGTCGAACGATCGACGAGTACCGCTGTAGGCGTCGAGTAAACAAGCGCTTGTCGTGGACGTTCAGTGGTGTCGTATTCGACGCTGCTTTCCTTTCTGCCGACACTGGCAGTAAGTATAAATATGACATCGCAGCTGCGTCAACGACAAAGTAACGGATAATATGTATCACTTATTTGATAAGTGATAGTAATATGAGGCATTGTGGCTATCGTAGTCCTCTGCTACGTCGCGGTAAAGAGTACTCAAGTGGGATATGCTGCCATGGCCGTAAAGTCAGATCTTTTTGAACGCTCAAATGGAATACCAAGGTCGCTCCCTCGTGTAATAACTAATTATCCTAAGGTTTAAAATTTGTAAATAACAGACTGAACCTCGTCGGTTAAGAAAACGAGAGTGATCGGCGTTTGATTGAATTTAGGATAGAAACATCCTAAAGTGATGGCCTCGAACGGAGTGTATATCGACATTCTTTAAGAAAAAAACTTTAAAAAAGCTCACGAGAGCAAAAGTGTATGTGCGACACGTGCGCGAGCCTTGTGTTGTGCGCGACATTGGCAATAGTGATCCTCGCGCTCGAAGCGATTTGGGAGATAGTGCACAGCCCGTCACGAGCAGAATAAATAAAAGAATTAATAAGAAATACTCAAAATGGTGAGCGACTCGCCGCAATATGAGAAGTCAACCGCGAGTGAAGGCGCCGCGGCAGCGCACGTAAGCCGCGGGGCCATCCCTAAACGTACAGCGACAGCATCTGACAGTGCTCTTACGCTCGGGCTCGAGCCCGGGGCCAACGAAAGTACCAGCCCGCAAATGAACGAACAAACCGAAGTCACGCGAGTGAGTGTTATGGTGCCGCTTTTCTGGTACGCAAACCCAGAGGTGTGGTTCATGCAATTGGAAGCGCAGTTCGCGACAGCGCGAATAATTTTCAAAGAGTGCGCGTTTCAACATGGTGGTCGGAGCCATCGAATGACGGGTTTTGAAGCAAGTGTACGACGCGGTCACGAGACCGCCATCGGGGCGATAGTATAGCACTCTAAAAAGCCGCATGCTCGAGCAGTTCGGCGCGACGGAGCAACAAAAGCTCCGGCAATTGCTCTCTGAGATGGACCTCGGCGATAAGAGGCCGGGAAAAAGTTTCGGGAACATATTTTACATGCAGATATTTAGCAGTTTTTTGTCCTTTTTCTTAAAAAATTCCTCTTTTGAAGTTACAATTTCAGCAAAAGGTTTTAAACTATTTTTCGGATTTCAAAGTAATGTTAAGCAAGAAATATGCGTGCATCCTTCCTCTTTAATTTAATCTTAGTTGTGATCGAATTGGTCAACTGTAGTAGCTCTTCAAGTGGATGGACCTTAACATAAAGTGGCCAAAAATTTCACAAACAATTATCTCGAAAACGGCTCGTTTCATTTTTTTAATTTTATCATTTTTGGAATCAGAGGACCAAAATCCTTTATATGTTGTCAAACAACCCGTTACGTTAAAATGTTAATTTGTAGGCTAGTGTAATCAGAAGGACTTTTTATTAAAATATTCGGACTCTTTTAGCAACCCGGCAGATAAGATACAACAATGGATAAAAAATAAACGCATGATCGAAATTTATTAAATGAACAATGAAATATTAAAATTTTACACAATTATGAAGGCAATATTAATTTGACCTCAGGTTGGACGAAAAACAATCCCCTAATTAAATATCGGCAAAATGAAAATTAAATTATGCCGAAACGTTTGCATAAAACTTTTCATACACTACAAATATTTTAGACAGTTGCATCACCTATATATACAAAAATCTCGTGTCACGGTGTTTGTGCTCGCACTCCTCCGAAACGTTTTGACCGATTTTGATGAAATTTTTTGTGTATGTTTGATAGGTGTGAGAATAGGTCGTAAAGTATATTTTACCCTCCTACCCTCACCCTACCATTAGTTAATCGCGTTAATTTAAGTTTAATTTAAGTTTGTTTTTTTTTTATGAGGTAGGAAATGCTTTTACGCACATCAGTGTCCCTGCTTGAACCAGGTAGTGGGGCTCCCTTACTTGCGGACTACCCACTAAAACCATCCTCTTTCCTGGGGGAATAGTCGAAGCGGACAAGAACGAGTAGGTCCCTTTTCCCTTTTAATTTAAGTTAATTTTAGTTTAACATTCGTATTTCAACTAAAACGAATTTAATTATGTTGCTGACAGCTGATGTTACGCGTGCCTTATAGAACTTTCAAGTAATTTACGAAACAAAATGTTTAGATTTTGTCTTATATCTTATTTTTGTACTTATAGTTAAATTAAATACAAATTTCTATAGAAAACATAGAATAAAGTAAAAAACAGAGAAATTTTTAGAAATGTGTAGAATAGATAAAAGCTGTATATGTATAGTGTTTGAAGGAAATTCGCAAAAGATGTTTTAAGATTTCGGAATTGAGTGTAACGGTGGAGTTAAAGAACTACTTTTTGGTTTGTGTCAGAGTCTGGTTTGTCAGTTGAAGTAATAGATCACTTCCGTAAATTGAAGGCTCAGTAAAGTCGTAGTATTTTTCCAGGTTAATTTTTTTGTGAAATAATATGGCAGCGTAACTTTTGCCGGGTCAGCTAGTAATTATTTAAATCTTACTAGAACTTCACATCTAGAATCATAGTACTTTTAGAGAATCATTATTATACATAAAATTACTTTAATATAGAAAATTACAATAAAAATAAAAATGCACTCTTAATATGGTTGGAGGGTTCGAAGACCTAAAATTCCTCTCCTGTGCCAAACAACCAAAAAAGTGAAAAATTCAACGAGATGTCGTTTCAGCATGAACAAAAAATACAAAACAGGTAAAATGTGTTTATGAATAACAAATTTTTAAAACGCTTTTTATATAATAGTTAAAAAGCATTTTAATTACAAAAGGTTTGTAAGCCTGTTTTGATTTTTTTATGGATAAGACTTGCACATTAATAAACACATTTTAATAATAATTGATGCATGCACTTACATATACAAAGAAATACACAATTACTTTATTTAGAGAATATTTTCTTATTTAAAACTTTATTTTCTTTTACTTTATTTTTTTTTACTATTATCTTTTAATGATTTTCTTTTATGATTAGTATTTTAATCTTTTCACTGTGAAGTAGGATGCTAAATGTGGTAATATTTTGTAATAACTACAAACATTTTTATAATTCTTTATAAAATTATAAATTGCTTGATTATAAATTATTGCTTTTTCTTAGCGATACTCTTTTATCATGTTAGATCTCAACTTTTCTATGAAATTTCTTCGAAATATAAAATTCGATACTTTTGTAAACCGAAATATTCGAAATTTATTCATGATGACCAGAAATAAATATTTTCAAAATACTTCTTGTCATGGAACACTTAATGGAATATGCGAATTATTTTTCTAGATCATTTATACTGCAACTTCATGTATGTTATTATTAGGTCATTAAGTATGAAATATCCAATTTCCATAAGATCTGAGTTTGAGAGTTGATATCTCTGACACTTGACTATAACGGTTTCTATGGTTTTTCTTATCATGAAAGTGGATTACTACTCTTTCAAACTCATAGTGCAAATCGTAGTTCCTTTTTGAATATTCTGATATAAAGAAGACTTCGAAGACAGGTAAAAAATGCGGGTAATTTTCGAAACTGAGTTTCGTCGCGGAACCAATGCTTCACAGGCAGCTCGAAACATCAATGAAGTGTTTTAGGAAGGTGCAGCTAGCCATCGAACCTTACGTCGTTGGTTTGATAAGTTTCGTTCTGGTAATTTTAGCCGCAATGGTCGGATAAAAAAGAGGCTCCGAAACAGAACCCTAAACCAAACATTCATCAGAAAAAGCTTATAGTGTCTGTTTGGTGGTCCAGCGCCGGAACCATTATTATCCATTACAGCTTTATGAGACCTGGTCAATCCATAACAGCAGATGTCTATTGCAATCAGTTGGACGTGATGATGAAAGAGCAAAGACCGTCCAATCCTCTACAAGACAACGGGCGACCACATGACGCTCGAACAACGCTACTTAAATTACAGGAGCTAGTCTTGGAAACTCGCTGTCACCCACCGTATTCGCCAGACCTTACACCAATGGACTACCACTAATTCCAGGCATTGGACCAATTCTTATAAGGAAAATTCTTCAGTTCACAAGAAGCTATGAAAGATGCCTTTTTGGAGTTCACTGCCTCTCGCCCCGCAGACTTCTTCGCTGCAGGCATAAAAAAGTTACCGTTAAAATGGCCAAACATCATCGATAGCTTAAGCGCATATTTTGATTAATCATATTATTTCTTATTGGAGATCAAATAAACTAAACTTCCATTTCAAAATCGGACATTTCATACTTAATGATCTAATATAACTAATGGTGACTTATCTGGCTGAAGCCTCTCTTACCTGCTTCGGTCCTTCCTAGGCTTGTTGGCCAGCATTAGGGACACTGAACACACTCGATTATTTCGAATATTGATGACTTCCTTTCGATGACTTCCTTTTGGATTTGAAATAAAAGTTTTGGCAAATTTCTATTTACGGTTCTTTTAAAAATTTTACCCAAGAAAAAAATATTTCTTCAAGAATATTCCCTTTAATTTTCTATATATTTGTCCATTTTGCAAAAAAAAAAACAACATATGTACATATTCGATAAAATCCGACACCTGGGGACATTTTTTCTTTTTTTAAAAATATTTTGCTTACTTTATTTTGGTTCGTGGCATATTAGGGTTCCGCATTATTACTAGGCGCTCATGGATTTTAGTTAGCCGGCTCATTAATTTGCCTTTTGTTTTGTCCGCTGTTTTCTAGGAGTTTACACAATTTTAATGCTCTCTTATTTATCCGTATCAGTATGCTGAGGGATGTAACCTCCGCAATTTAATTCTATAATCCCCGCCTGATTAAATTTAATTTAATTTACAGATTAGACTGATTTGAAATTGATGCTAAAAAATTTGGAAAATGCGCAATGGGGGCGTACCATTATATGATTGTACCCTTGACAAAATATCTTATCAACAGTCCGCAAAATTCTGTTTCATGAGGAGAAGTTAATTAAACATAATTTATTGCCAATTGGAGACTTATCGGAAGAAGCCCAAAATAAAGAAATAAAAATTAAAGATTCTTAAGGGATCGCAACGCCAGAAAATTTGGTAGAAAAAGACCAATTAGGAACGGATCAGATCCTTATGTTTCCAGTATTCGGTATTTATGGGAACTAAAGAAGACAGATTTAAGTTTAGAAATAAAATTGTTATTATCAAATATTAGTCAAGAATTTGTTAGAAAAAAATATTTACAATCTATTTTTTACAAAAATGTGTAACATTTTTAAGGTCTAATGATGATAAAATAAATAATTATTTAAATAAAAAAAATTTTTATATACAACTTTTTTAATGAAGTAAAAGTTTAAAATAATTTGTCTAGCACCATACAGAATCGCAACTCCATAAATATGTCGTGAATATTTCTGATTGTAAATTGTTAATACCTATTAAAATACTTTTGAGATTTAAAACGAAAAAAATAATAGTACGTATTATTATAATGCGCCCACGTTTTTTTTCTTTTAAATAATTAAATAAATTGTTAAATAATTAATAATTAAATAATTATTTTTTTATTTTTAGTGAATTGTACAAGATATTTTATAACTGATCAAATATGCAAAATGTACTTCAGCTATGCTTAACTCAAAGAAAGAGGCAAGACGGGTATATAGAATGTGTAATATATGTATTTCTGATCGATATCACTACCTGCAATGAAATCTTCATGTCCATTGCTTCGTTCTTCTGTTCACTTGTAGAAAACACTATTACAAGAGAGCTCATTAATATATCTTAATCAAAGTATGCATCAATATTATCTATAATCAATTTTATTATATTAATTAAAACATTTCTCAAAGACAACGCAATCTTTCCATTTCCCTCATTGCATCTTCATTGCACGACATCTTACCAGTAAGCTTCAAGCAATCGAGGTCTTCTATTCGTAGTCTATCCAATGACTTGATACGACTTAATGCGACGTACGCCTGACCATGAATTGTTTTGGAATTTTTTGACACAGTTATATGAAAATATTTTTTAAGTAAAAATTATTTCATTTATAGAAAATAATTTTTTCCGTCAAAAATATGTGTATTTTGGTAGCATATTAAAAAATTGGTAAATTTCCTGCCTTCAGATAGGTGGGGCTTTGGAAATGCATTGTCATCGGGAAGCTTTCGGAAATGACCTAATAAAAACTTTTTAAAATAAAAATTGTTAAATGATGTTTTTTATTATACTCCAAAAATCATATTTCCAGGTAGTCATAGGAAAAGTACAGTCTTCTTTGTAGTGCCCGGTAAAAATAAAAAAATTAGATTTGTTTGAGGAAAATTGCATTAAAAACGATTTTGACGTCTCAACCGTTTTACTGCAAATACTTGTTCAGGGCTACAAAAATTTTTTTTACATTTCCATAGATAAAAATTATATGGCTATTTTTCTTTGAAAAACTCAAGTTAGCGACATTCTAACTAACATTTCACTAACATTTAGGGACATTTTAACATTTCTTCTAGCGCATAGGGGCGTGGTCGTTGGGGTATAGAAAATAAGGCTATCTCAAGGGCTATCAGAAAATAATATTGTTTTTTGTTGTCACGTGTAATTTTTTTAAATTTTCGTCTTTATTTAATTTTTTTCACAAATACATATAATTTTTTTCCATTTTTTTTATCCTTCGTCCTTAATATATGACAAGTCGAAATGTTTGGAATGACAGCGATATTTAGTTTCAAAGCAACCAAAAATTTCCCATTTTCAGAGGCCAAAAAAGCAAACAAAAACCTAACGGATTAATTTGAAACTCTGCAATAATTAGATGTATCCTCAATAATAAGATAAGCAAAAATTTGAAACAATTTGGTTTTAATCATCTTTCTTATGAAAATTTCAAAAAATTACAAAAAAACTTGACTTTGAAGCCCCATCACTGTTCTTGACTTTGACACATCTATCGGGATTTAGCTTTCGTACTAAAGTATCTATCGTATTTCGTACAGATACTTAAAAAATTGCTCTGTCGACTGTAGGAAACCGCATTAAAAAATTATAATTCGTTCAGAAGTTAATGATTTTTGGCCAATGGATTTATTTTGGAATCACTGGTTATCAATCAATATATCAGAGAAGGCGACAGAATTCGAAGCCATTATGTAAATCCCTGCAGTAAAACATAATAAGAATATTTGCTACCGATTTCTTTTTTTAATAAATAAATAACTACTCTTTCATTCTGTTTAAATAACTGCTCTTAAATTTTTGTCAGGCCGGTTAGTGTTTGGTTCTGAATAGTTAACAGTAGCGGATTTATATGACTGATGGTTTAAATTTTAAAAGATGAACCAATCAGTTTTGGGGATTTCTTGCCTCAAATACTTTTAAAAATATGTTATATATAATAAAAGCATAAGATTTTCTTTGAAATCTTTGTGCTATAAATGCTATTTTATACATATATTAACCGTGGTAAATTCAAAACCGGTATACCGGTTTGTCAACTTATTTAAATTCTAAAGTATATTTTCATTCTGGTAGTGTAAACTGGAAACCTTATAAAAACTGTCAGTTTAGCATAACTTTGAACTTGTTCAAATATAAATACATTTAACAGATATATACAACATATATATATATATATATAACAGCCTGATTGTTACAAATGGAAAAGGTGTTATATCATATCCAAATAAACTGAGTTGGACGCCACACATGTTATTGTAACATTAGTGCATTTAAATTTCGTTGCAGTATAGTGTCCTTTACAGAGTTAAAAACTATTTTTATATTTTGGGTGTCAATGGCTGTTGTATAATGGTGATATATTCGTGCCTGTGTATTTTTACGGGTATTTAAAAACATTTGCAGTATAAAATTTTGAACTTCTACTATTGAGTGTGAATTTCCACTAAACTGTGGATAAAACCATCGGATACAAGTATCAGTACTATATACTTTTCGTTGCAACAAATCGGTTTTGTTTAAAAACAAAATAATTGATATGCCCTTAAATGTGTTGTTATTAACGATGGTATCAAATATATTTTTTGATTCCTCTAGTCGATTAGTTTTTCTGCAATAAAAACAAGCGATTAACATTTTTTTATATACGAATATATGTAATTAGAAAAACACAACTTCATACCTATCTTCTGCCAAAACTTGATCGAATTCCGAACTAGCAACTAGAAATATAATTGACGTTACTGAAGAATCGAAACACTTGGTCCACTTCTGTCTTTGAGTTCGTTGACCTCCAACGTCCACAAAAACAAATGGAATGCTCTAGAATTAAAAATATATTAATTATTTCAATTGCATTTCAATTGATTATGAGGGTAGCCCTAATAGTTTCTGTAAAAATAAAAAAAAGAATACCTATTTACAAGAAAATATCAATTTATTGTGGTTTTAAATATTCGCTTCTAGGTTGTACGCATTTTTGCATTCGAATGAACGAATTGTGGAGGAATTTACTCCAATTTAAGGTGTCCATGCGACAATGCTTAAAGATGCTTCTATCTCTGCAAATGTCACATGTCGGTTATATACCGTAGTTTTAAATAGTGCTTCATCACCAAAGGTAAAATAAAGTCGAAGTTGTTGAGTTAGGCCAAATTTAAAATCGGAAAAAAGCATCGCACGTAAGTGTTCACGGGAAATTTCCATTTTTTTTAAAAAGTGATTCATTTAAACCCTATAAAAACCAGTTTTCGGAAAACGTTTCTTTTTTATATCGCTCAATTCATATCCCTCACTAAAGATAACAATATTTCCATCTTCAATGACAAATATCTTTTTTTCATCTAAGTTCAAAAAAATACATATCGCTCACGTTAAAAATAATTTCCATCTTCCAACAAAACCATCAGTAGGCCAAAAAATAAAAGCTTTATCTTTTTTATTTATTAGTAACCATGCAATAAAAAACAGTTAGTTTTTTATTTTCAACTAAAATAAACAAATTTTTTAAACTTTTCCCAGATTTAGATATCCATATCTCTGTCAATATTTCAGATATTAAGTTCCGGTTTTTTTTATTAAATTCTTGGATATATTCGTTGTCAAGTGTTGTTACAATTGAGTAAAACTGTTGGATAGTTATTACGTAACAAGAATTGCAGAAATGTTCCAAATTTGGTTAAGTTTCGTCGTATTTTGGAGCAGGAATTTTTCGTTCCCGATTAAAAGATTTACCTCAGTTGTCTACTCACACCCGGGAAAAGAATTCACAATGTGTAGAAAAATTCACAGTGAATATGAAATCTTATAAAATTAGAAATAGAAATAGAGAAGATAGAGTTAGAAAAGTATATACATATATTCTTGATCAGCGTCACCTCCTGAGTCGATTTAGCCATGTCCGTCCGTCTGTCTGTATGTTTGCTGAAATCACGATCACGGGAGAACCGGTGAAGACATTATAACAGAATTTAGAAATATTCTTTGTTAATGTGTGCAGGTGGGCGAAATCGGTCAACGCGAATTGTTAATGTTATAATGTTTTTGTTATGCAATGAAAAATCTAAATAAATTCCAAATTTGAATAAATAAAAGTATTTCGTTCTTCACCAGGCCGAATATATATAGCACGCTTAATGGTTTCTTTTTAGAAAGTACGTTAATTAAGAGGAATTAAGGCTAATTCAAGGCGAAAAGTTTGTATGGATAAATTCGGTATTTAGAGACAAATTAGTATTAATTCCTTCTGGTGCCTTAATTCGGAATTAGTATCTAGGATCTAGATAACCTTGAAAATAGGCTATTGACTGGAAAGACACAAGTTTAGTTACTAACAACCATGCTTACATATATAATAAAATTATATTAAAAAATTATTATTAAAAAAGTTTCAATAATCTAAGATCTTTAAAAAAATTGAAAGTTACATACATGATTGAAAATAATATGATTTTAAAATTTTATTGTATTAAATCTAAGAATTCAATGGATCTAAAGGGTAGTGGTAATTAAGTTTGAGTTTATACAAAATAAAGCAGATCATTAGCAATTTTTAATAAAGGCGTGGAAACTACATTCTTTGAATAGGACGGTACAAATTTTTGATGGCGATCGGCATTTAATTTCAAGTACCTTTGAAATTCACATTCAAATAATAATTTAAAAATCCGTCTGGTGCAACAATGTTTCAGGTGGCATTAGCATTCCTTTGCAAATATACTTTTGATGTGCCGATGTTTAAAAATATATGTAGCTATTTACAGTTAAATACAGTACATATTACAGTCTAGTAGAAGCGTACAACATTTCACAAAAAACATAAGGTAGTAGATTTTCGGTAATTCACCTTACCTATTAGATTGCCATTAGTATTCTAATAATCCATACTATGAAATTTGTAATATTGTTTAGATTTAATCATGTCCATGCCAAGGAAATATCTCTCTGGGTATTAAAAACGAAAATTAGCAGAAAAGAAAAACGAAGAAAAGCTAAATTTCAAGAAGTCCCAAGAAGATCTGTTTTCTTGGTTACGAAGTAATTCTAGCAATGGAATTGCTCCGACTTCGGCAATTACAATTCAAGCTTTAACTGGAGAAGAAAGTTCCGTAGAAATTACACAGTCCTGCAATAAAAGTTCAGAAATTGTTACATTTGTTGAGTTACCATCTGTTTCTGAAAATAACGACAAAAATGACTATAACAAGTATGATCAAGTGAACATAAGTGATCCATGTTTTTGGCCAAGTATAATAACCAGAGCCTGAAAATAACTCCTATTCCAATGAAATTCCTCATAAAAGATTTTAAAAGTCATCGATAAAAGTTTTTCTGGTGACTTTTTCAGCTGACTTTTTTGAAATAAAAGTTATTTTAAGAGTTATTTTGAAGAAGTGTGGAGAAGCATGAATATGAGGTTAGGTTTGGAACAAGCTACTTGAGAGTGAAAATAGTTAATTTTAAATTAGCTAATAATTAATAAGCAATATTAAGTTTTTAAAATACAGAGCACAATACATTAATTGTTTTGTAATGACACTATAGTAGGTTTTCGGCAAATGTATATACATATGCATATGTTTATTTCAGAACATTTCGTTAGTACTTATATAATAAAATTTTGCATCAAAGACAATTTGATGGGCTGATATTTATGTATATACTCTAACTGTGTGCCGCTGACATTTGTTATGTTTATTCCTTGATCGCAGTGTATTTGTATCCAGCATTATCTGGACCGCAGCCCATATCGGCAGCAGCTACAGTACAGCGGCGACAATGCTTTGAAACAACAACAACAACAACAACTCATCGTTCCGCTTGTGTGTGAATGACTGTCTTGTTGTTGTTGATTGTTTTCGTTAAACGGTTATAAAGAATTAAAGCAGAAATGCAGACGCAATTACTTAGATAGAAAATATATTATTTGTATCAAAGTCGAGTTAGTCGCATGTCAATTGAAAGTTAGTTAACTCTTAAACGGGTGTACCGATTTTGATGCGGTTTTCACCATTCTGCCCGAAACTATGAATTATTCGTATTTGTAAGAAAATATTTCATTATTTTGCAGCTGTACTGTACCTGCTGCGGATAAGGGCTACGGCCGAAAACCTACTATAGTGTCATTACAAAACGATTAATATATTGTGCTCTGTATTTCGAAAACATAATATTACTTATTAATTATTAGCTAATCTAGAACTAACTATTTTCACTCTCAAGTAGCTTATTCCAAACCTAGCCACAGATTCATGCTTCTCCACACTTCTTCAAAATAACTCTTAAAATAACTCTTATTTCAAAAAAGTCAGCGGAAAATGTCACCAAAAATAAGTCATCGAAAAAGTTTTTTCAATGACTTTTAAAAATAAAAGTCTTCAATAAGAGTTATGGGTATGACTTTTATTTTAAAAGTATATTATTATAAGAGTTATGGGTATGACTTTTATATTTAAAAGTCATTGATAAGAGTTATCCACATGACTTTTTTGATAAAAGTCATAAAAGTTTCAAGGTCTGATAATAACCGATCATTTTAGAATATTTTGTGTTGAAATCGGACTTGTACAAGACTTTGGAATTTTTGCTAAGAATACTGAAGGTATATCATTTTCCATTACATAATACTTTAAAAAACAGCCAAATGGTGAAACCCAGCTTCGCAGGTGGTTAATTTATTCAAATACGAAAGACTCAGTATTTTGTTTTTGTTGTCTGCTCTTTTTCAAAAGAGGAGGAACTGAACAATCTACAAGTTTTATAAGTGGTTATAATAACTAGAGAAAGCTTTCAAGATCATGAGAATTCTATTTATCACTTTAATTCGTTTATTGCTTGGAAAGATAAAACTAATCAAGTTAACTTTCAATTTGGTCCATAAAATTAAAACTGTAACAATATGAATCTTTCAAAACATTTTCCTGAAAGACGAATTAGAAAAAGATTATACTTCGAAATAGCAGAGGATGAAGTTATAGAAAACCCGGCAGAGGAATTTTGATGTTCTTTTTTTAACACTATAATTGATAATGTTATTGTACAAATAGAAGACAGATTTGAAAGTATACCACATATTATTTCTGATTTCAAATTAATCACTTGTATAAAAACCTTAGAAAAACATGAATAAGAAAAATATTCCCAAAACTTTGTAAATTTTTGTAACAAAGATGTGGATGAAAATCCATGAAATCCATATTGAATAATGATTATATGTATGAGTTATTTCCGAATGTATTAACTTTGTTAAAACTATTCTTTACTTTGTCTGTTACTATAGCAAATGCTGATCGCTTTTTCAGCAAACTAAATCAAATAAAGGATTATTTCCGGTTTAGCATGTATGCAGAATGCTTAAATGCACTTAAAGTATTAAACATCGAGAAGGAAATTGCAAGAAATTGTGCTTTTTCTGAAATAATTGATATATTAGCATATACAAAATCACGCATTGAATAAACAGCATTAAGTAACGCATTAAGTAACATCTGTGTTTGAATTTGGAATAGTTTGCAGTAATTAGGTTTTTTTTTAATTATCAGGTAATTAGCTCTTATTGCATATCTACTGTAAATGTGAACACATTATTGCTTTCATTGGAAGAGAATTATGTGAAAAGTCTTGGCCTTTGTAACTGATGTGATGTGATAACCGAAGAAGTTAATAAAATTAGGAGGCAAATTGATGAACTTCAGCCCCTGCTATTTGAGTATCATGGCCATATTATTCAAATAGATTTTAAACTTCTGCTCACCATGATTGATGGAAAAGTCGGACAAGCCTTAACTGATACTAAGGCATCCTCTAGCTGTATTGCCAGCAAATGCCATCAAACCGCGAGTACACTAAGCCAAGCATCAGCAGATGCCAATTATTTTGAAGAAGCATACGAATTCAGATTGTCACCTCTTCACACTAAAATTCGTTTCATGGAACATATACTCGAATTGGGCTATGATTTAGAATTCGGACCAAAAGGAACGGTTAGACAAAATGCAGTGAATAAGGAGAAACGGAAGCTGAAACCAGTAAGAAAGCTATATTCGGCATGGCCGAATCTTAGATACCATACACCTAAAAGTTTTGAAAAAAGTGGCGAAGCTAAGGAGGGGCGGGGGTGGCGGTCCACTCTGGGCGGCACAATGTCGGGGGCGGCAGTTGTGGAAATCAAGTAGGGACTTATTGAATTCTAGGAATTTTTGGGGCTGCAAGTTGATTAACCGGGCTCCATGAGTCCTAGCTACGCCTCTGTATAAATAGTAGGCGTGGTCATTACCTTTTTCAAAACAAAATAACTAGCTTAGTTGTTTTATTATTGTGTTCATTTAAACTTTATTTCCGTGGTAATAAACTTCTTTTCATACTGCTATACTGTATATGTAGTGTAAAAGTGGGCGGACCGCACACAGTTTTGATGTAATAATGTTTTTTTGTAAAACAAGTTGTTATCTAAAGTTTTATTGGGGAAGATTATATGTTTAACGATTAGATTATATAAACATATTTTGCCTGTGTAACCTAAAAATGGGCGGATCACGCCCATATTTGGCATATTAATGGATAATGCTTTTCTATACTCAGGCATGAAATTTTGTTGTCATAACTCAAAAACGAACACTGATATCACATTTTTAATAAAAAATAGGCGTGGTCGTGGACCGATTTTGCCCATTTTCAATACCAACCTGCACACCACAAGAAACAATATATCTGCAATTGTTTCATCACGATATCTTTACCGGTTCTCCTGTGATCGTGATTTCAAAGGACAGACAGACAGACAGACAGACGGACGGACATGGCTAAATCGACTCAGGAGGTCACGCTGATCAAGCATATATATACTTTTCTATACCTATCGTCTCTATTTCTATGCGTTACACATTTCGTGACAAAGTGAATATATACTTACCTTAAGGTGTAGGGTATAAAAAAGCCAAATACAGGTATAATATCGTGAAATAGGGCTAATAATTGACCTGCCAAAACAAGGAGAGGAAAATACGAATGATGGAAACACCGCTAGGAGAAAAGCGCAGAAATTTACAACGAAAAATATCCCTGGAGGAATATGCCATCAAAAATACATAAAATCCTTTATCATGGCGAGCAAATTATTGAAAATAGTCTACTTCCACTTGGAGATCTTTCTGAAGAACCACAAGAAAAAAAAACAAGGATTACAGACTCTTTCGTGAACACAACACATGGAAAATTTCAAGATATTGTACCAATGAGGATCTGCTTGCAGTTTTGCCGTGCACATCGGATCCATATATTTCAAATATCCGCCAAAAATGGAAATCTAGCTCAATCGAGTTAGATAGTGATGCACAAAATTTACTACTAGATGAGCGGAATGTTTATCAATGAATGTTTTGAAAAAATTATTTAATTTGCATTAGTTCCTTATTTATTACCCTATTTTTATTAATGTATTTTATTAATATGTTCGTTATTGATAATAAAAAGTCTTTAGTCATTAAATAAGAGGAAACATATTATTTTTATAATCACTTTTTTGAGGCTTTTAAGAAAATTTTAGTAGGTACCCTGATTGAAACTCTCATATCTCTGGTTTTCAACAATCGACTTTTATGATTGTAGTCTCACATTAAAGGTTAAGATTAGAAGAACCAACAACAAGAAAGAATCCAACAAAAAAAACCGGAATAAAATATTCCAAGAGAGTCAAAAGATATGGATTTTTGACCGCTAAGTTGAAAAACCGGCGGTCATGTCGGCTTGCAGGGCTTTGATGGACGAAGGGTCAGAACTTTTATGACGTTTAGGTATAGCTTCATCATCGCTATTTTCGGAGCTTCTTGGTTGCTTTTGCGATGGCATTACTTCAATTGCATAGAAGTAATGTATTTTCAGCATTTTCAATGCTTGGCTACAGTGTGGAAACAGATGAAGCCGACCTAATACGTTGTCTGCAATTCTGGCACTTCCATTCTGTTTTACGCTCATTGCTCATCCTGAGCAACGAGTTCAGTGAGAGTGTGGTGCTGGGGGAGTAATGATATTTAGAATTGCACGTTAGACACGTGACGAAATCGCCGTTTGCTGGAACCGCGCTCTTACATTGTGCACAAGAAATTTTTTGTACTGTTTTATTTTTGTATTCGATTTTGTGAAGTTATGTTTTTAAATTTTGGTTTTAGTTTTTACTTTCTATTAATGTATTTGGTGTTCACTATAAGTTTTCACTAGTTTTGGAAACTTTCACTATTTAAATTGCACACAATTACAGCGTTGACCGATTTCAAAATATTAGCGACAAGGAAGACACGTCAGGTGTCTTCACAACAACGACAGCTCAGGTGTAATTGTAATTAAAATAAAAGTTAACTTTTAACTTTTAAAATAAAAGTTCAATTAAAATATACATTAAAATATACATTTAAAATATACATTAAATTAGGTAACATAAATAGTAATAACATATAATAAAAACATAATAGGTAACATTTAACGTAATTAAAATTAAAACTTAAAGATAGATAGAGTCTAGGGGGGTTGAAAGAAAAAGAAAAAAGAAATGTGAAAAAAGTTTAGCAAAAGAGGTCTAGTTGAAAATTTTATAAAAGAAAAAAAAGAAGACAGGAATCTAGATTTGAACATATATTTAAGTATCAGAAAAATGGGCGGTCAGCGAAATCCGTCGGAAATGCAACGGTAGCGAATTCCAGAGTCTGATGGTGCTAATGAAAAAGAACCTGCTACTATTGACTTAAGACTCCTCGCACACTGCATGCAATTTTCGTGGACGATATAAAATGGGATTTGATATATACATACATTCACTAATTCGCTGGTTACCACTATATTATTATTAGTATGATAACATTCAACTGAATACATTTTCATATACCTGTTAAAAAATTGGTCCTGTTCAAAAGGTGTTCAAAAGGTGTTCAGAGCTGTTCAAAAGGTTTTCAGAGCTGTTTAAAAGGTGTTCAGAGCTGTTCAAAAGGTGTTCAGAGCTGTTCAAAGATGTTCGAAGCTGTTCAAGAGTTGATCATAAGCTGATTGAAAAGTAATCAAGAGCTGATCAAAAAGGTCATATTCCTGATCTGATATTACTATCACTAAAATGGATAAGGAAATATTAAAAGATCTAATAAAAAACAAAAAAACTAGACACAAATTGAAATACAAAAATTAAGCATATAAAATTAGGAAAATCAGATTTAGAGAATTAACTAGAAAGACATTTAGCCCCATCACAAAACTTCTAAAAAGAAATAATCAAACACTCCAATACAAATTATATAGCTAAGGCCAGAAATTCGATTTTTCATACGAAACTCTTTTCATTAGTTATGAAGATGACGATAGCTTTTTCACTCAAATGGAAGATGCAGAAGTGAACACATCAACCCATACAAAATAATAATTAATAATAATATTAATTTTCTGAACTCGATACTGCAAGAGATGTTCGGAAATCTACTGAATCAATGCTCTATTCCGAATTGGAATAGCAGAATGTCTTGGATACCACATATGAACCATACAAAGGATTGGATTTTAAAGGCAAATCGGAAATAGCGCTGGCGCAGTACATAATAAAATAAAAATAATATCCGATAATAGTTGGTAACTTACACCTAGATTGCTTCAACTATTATTAGAAGCATCAAATTATAACAAAGCAGACCATATTTCAAAACTATTTTACACAACTACTAGTACTAACAAACATCATTTTAATAGAAATGAACAAGTAACGGGAATTAAGGGCTTTTCAAACTCATTTCTTGGTTTGATGATAACATTTTAAAATTTGAGATTGTTATAGCTGGGGCATTTTCTTTGAGCCATACTCTAAAATCTACACACGTAAAACATAGTCACATACACGGCTGAATCTGAACTGTAATCGATCAACCGATCAAACAGATCAACCAAATCAACCGATCAAACAGATCAACCGATCAACCGATCAACCAGATCAACCGATCAAACAGATCAACCGATCAAACAGATCAACTGATCAACCAGATCAACCGATCAACCAGATTAACCGATCAACCAGATCAACCGATCAACCAGATCAACCAGATCAACCGATCAACCAGATCAA